>BSBM01000053.1:1520000-2975000 GCA_027924585.1 Larix kaempferi
ATCTCCATTAGTCATCATCATCATCATTATCACCATCTTCATCGTCATCATCATCATCATCACCATCTTCATCATCATCATGATCTTCATCACCATTGTCATCATCACCATCATCATCGTACTCATATTCATCATCATCCACCGCCATCATCATCATCATCATTATCATCATCGTCGTCCTCACAATGATGATGATGATGAAGATAATGACGATGATGATGGTGATGATGATGATCATGTTGTTGATTATGATGAAGATGATGATGATGATGGGGATGATGTGTTGCATATTATTCATCATCAACATCATCGTCAACATGATCATCATCATCATCATCATCATCATCATCTCCATTAGTCATCATCATCATCACCATCTTCATCATCATCGTGATCTTCATCATGATCTTCATCATCATCATCATCAGATCATCATGACAAAAAACCTTATTTTATTGCGATTGTGATTCCACTTATAGTAGATGAACACTATTCGTAAAATCTTCCACGATGAGGAGGCCCTCCATGACTACTTGATTAGATCCTTTACATCTCATCATCTTCATCCTACACCGAGACAAAAAATAACAGGTGCCTTAGATTTTGATTAAGACAGCAATGTAAAGAAGAGTGCTCTGCATATTACATGAAGCCAAGCTTATACCTTCTATGTTATGCTTTGCCAACCTTCCATAGGGGTGGGAGTATCGATACTATTATCCTTCCCCATAAATTAACTGGGAAAATATTTCCCAGCAAATAAAACTAACCATCAAAGTGCATTTTGTCACATCTGCATCGCCCTAAGAGAATAAAATCTGATGGTAATTATGAACAAATCTGATATACTGCGATCTCACAATAATCGCACCTCCGAGTAGTCTTTATACAACATTAATATATATCTATTATGTATTTAATTATTCTTGATTTAATACATATGCTTCTAACTGAAAATTAAATTAATGTTTTGAAATCAAAATACACAAATTTGTAAATATACCCTTAAACCCCCAAACACCTAGAAGCACTTAAATGCACTTAGGGATTATGGGTTAGAAGATGTCCTAAAGGCCTTTATGGGGGAGGGGCTCTAGGCATAGCTCGACACATTTATATCTGTTGGGAAATAAATACAATGAACGTTACCCACCAACCATTGTAACGTTCAGCAAGGATGCGCACGCACCAGATGTGTGCACGCGCCATATGCGCGCATGCGCCTCTAGCGCGCACGCGCCAAAGGCGCGTGCGCGTCCCTGTTGAACATAAAATTTAGAAAATCACCCGCATTCTTTCTCCCACATTTTTTCCTCATTCATCGTGTTCTCTTCATTGGTTTCACACACAATCCAACAAGCATTATCATGGTAGATTGAATTCATACACCATTTGGATGAAATACACAATATTTGGGGCTCTATTTGGCTCCTTGTATTGAATACACACCTATTGGGCTCTATTTGGATCAATTGAGTGAATACACAACAGTTGGACTCTATTTGGCACCTTGGATCGAATTCTCATGCTACTTGGATACACATGAAATCTTCTTACATATAGTGGACACATCAAAAGAGCATTTGACATTTGAAGCAAAGAGCAATCATAATCCTTGAGGTATGGTGAAAATTTGATCTTGTTAAATGTAATTTAGTCTTCTTTCACTTGTTTGAATGGCATCTATTTTGGTTTTTCCTCATGAATTGTATGATAGATCTAGTTTAGTCTTCTTAATCTTCAACATAGACAATAAAAACATCCTACCAAAAAAAAACTACAACATGCACCAAGCAATGCTTTCAACCTTTCATGAAGATAATAAAAAAAAATTACTTGCATCACCACCAATAACATTTCATAATCACATTCCTCCATATAGTAGACAAACATTTGTTGAATTCCTCATGGTTTCACTACAACAACTCACACAAACACCTAAACAATTGAAAACTCTTAGTCTTTTGGGGCTATTTTCCCTCATCCATACCATGAAAATGAAGTGATATGAGCTTCTCCCTTGTAGGGAATTTGCTGGACTACTAACATCCCATACCACCATCCAATACCATCCTACTGAGTTCCTAGATGTGATGTTGTAACTTTATATGTAGGGCATTCCCAATAGCTTTTAAGATTATATGAAAACATTATCACTAGATGTTGTTGTACATAATCAATTGCTACATCGAGTTTTAATAATCATGCACATCAAGTTTTAATATCTTGTTTGTTGTTCATTCTTGCAACTGTCATATTTTCATTTTTCCAAAAGCGCATTGAATATGGGAAACAGACGTAATAATCAAAGAAATTCTAGAAGGACGCAGCTGACCCCTGAAAAGGCCCATGAGATAAGAGAAAAGGCCAGGTTGTACATGCAAAACCGTAGAAATCAAAATGTTAGTGCCTTAGATCCATCAACAAGCAATGACGAAGTGGTTGAAGTCAATCAAATATTGCCTGATGTTGACTATGAAGGGATGGATGTTGAACAAGTTCTTAACTGGAAACCACCCCAAGAAGAACACCCACCTGGTGAACACACTCCATTGTAGGACCAATTACTGAATGAAGGGCCACAACAAACCATTGACAAGACTCATACTTCCTTGCCAACTCCCTTGCCTCAACTATCAACCGGACGACGAAGAACTCCCAAATTTATTCATGTGGATGAAAGTTAATTTTTCAGGAGTTGAAGGTAAGATGCCCAAACGCACTATTGATTTCCATTGTAACAAGATAATCAAAGATTTTTTTGAATCCAAAACCGATGTAGCAAAATGTCATTTGTTTCTTGCTTTGTTAAAATCACATTGTCTAGCTCTTGTTAGGAGAATTTTGTGCATAAAGGTAGTTAGAAGTTCAGAGGCAAACAATCATGTTGTTAGAAATCTACAATCTGCATTTAATTTGATTGGAAAAACTTCTCGCACAAAAGATTTTAATGGGGCCCGTCGTGTACTGTCAGAATCGATTGTAGACAAATACACAAGGAAATGTCACCTACTATCACACACATGTAAAATATTTAAAGTAGATAGAAAGACTCTTCAAAAGTATTCTGCCACTAGAGAAAAACTTGAGACCCCAGGCCAAAAAGATTGTTGGGCCTTTATTGGTAGGTTACCTCATTCAGACATGAAGCTGATTGATGTTGTTAAAGAAATAGTGCAAAAGTTTTGGCATGATAACACTAGACTATCATCGAATCAAAGAGATGTTTTAAAGTTGAGAAAAGGTGTTAGGGGGGGTGAACCCCATGTCAAGCACTTCCTTGACACCACACAAATAGAACTCTATGAGAGGTTCAAGAATGAGCACACACAATTGAACTTAGGCCAAAGGTCCTTCAAAAAATGCAAACCCTAGTATGTTAGAATTTGCATGATCACAGTACATGTTGTAGATAACATGTAGAATTTGAGTACTATTATGATACATATAGACATATATTTTGTGGTTTGCATACTAACATTGTGCAGGATTGCCCTTCGTTACAACCACCGAATGCATCCAGAGAATTTATACATAGCATAATGTGTCGAAGGCCTGAAGGACAAAAATATTATAAAAGATTATGTTTATATGGGACGTTTTCTAGTTGTAGTGGATTTGCATTATTGAGTCGCTGCATCCACACAACCGCGGAGCACGAATTTGGGAGGATGTCAGTAGAAATGCAGAACTTCCAGTACATAACATATCAAGTAGATAGTTCGAAGGAAAGTAAAAAAATTGCATTGGTGAAGTCACAGGTAATCTAAGTTTGCATGCTTTCATACTGTACATGTTGAATTTGTACATATATATTCAGATTGAAAATGTCACATTGTATTAATGCCCTTGGTTTTGTGACACCAGGTACAAATTTGTGATTTCATGAAGGAATTCTACCAAAAGAGCATTATGTACAGCACGTCTATGTAGCATGATGGCAGGATGAACATAATCTAGACCTAGAAATCCTACAAAGCTAAACTAACCCTAGAAACACTAGCAAGTGTGTCTAGGCAGGTTCCGGTCGGGAACGCTATCCCTAAGTGCCCAGTGGAATATTTTCCAGAGTTGACCCCAGTGTGAAGGCCATGCCAAATTAGCTAAAGGGGGCCATTTCTCGATTGGAGGCCCCCTGGCGTACGTGGCCACCGTGGACAGGTTCCCAATGGCCAGGAAGACCTATGGGAGGTGACGTAATCCAAGTCCTCTCGCTGGTTTAGGTTCTGTGTCCCCAGGTCAAATCCTCAAAGTGTCCCTGAATGACCCCGAGGTTTTCGATTAGAATACCCATACCACCCGAACCGTGGCTCGGTTCGTGAATCCATCGATTCCGGTGGGTCCGAGATGGCAGGTTTTAGCTAGGGGACCCACCATAGCGTCCCCCAAAGACCCATAAGCAATGCCAACAGGCCATCTCTAGAGCTAGGGTTTTGCTGAGTGAAGGCCATGCCAAATTCACTAAAGGGGGCCATTTCTCGACCAGAGGCCCTGGGCGTGCATGGCCACTGTGGAAAGGTTCCTAATGTCCACGAGGACCTGTGGGAGGTGACGTAATCCAAGTCCTCTCGCCGGTTTGGGTCTCGTGTCCCCAGGTAAAATCCTCAAAGTGTCCTTAAATGGCCCGGCGGTGCCCGACTAGAATTCCCATAGCACCCTAATCGTGGCACGGTTTGTGAATTCGTCAATTTTGGTGGGTCCAAGATGGAAGGTTTCAATTAGGGGACCCCCCATAGTGTCCCTTGAAGATCCATAAGTGGTGCCAACAGGCCATCTCCAGAGCTAGGGTTTTGGTGAGTGAAGGCCATGCCAAATTCACTAAAGGGGGATATTTCTCGACCAGAGGCCCCCGGGTGTGTGTGGCCACCGTGGACAAATCCGTAATGGCCAGGTGGACCTATGGGAGGCAACATAATCCAAGTCCTCTGGCCAGTTTGGGTTCTGTGGCCCTGGGTCAAATCCTCCAAGTGTCCCTGAATGGCCCCGGGGTGCCCGCCTAGAATGCCCGTAGCACCCGAACCGTGGCTTGGTTTGCGAATCTGTCGATTTTGGTGGGTCCGGGCACGGTCCGGGATGGAAGGTTTCAGCTAGGGGACTCCCCACAGCATCCCTTGAAGACCCATAAGCAGTGCCAACGAGCCATCTCTGGAGCTAGGGGTTTTCTCAGTGAAGGCCATGCCAAATTCGCTAAAGGGGGCCATTTCTCGACCGGAGGCCCCTGGACATGTGTTACCACCATGGACAGGTCCACAATGGCCAGGTGGACCTTTGGGAGGTGACGTAATACAAGTCCTCTCGCCGATTTGGGTTTCGTGGCCCTGGGTCAAATCCTCCAAGTGTCCTTGAACGACCCCAAGGTGCCCGACTAGAATTCCCGTAGCACCCGAACCGTGGCTCGGTTTGTGAATCTGTCGATTTCGGTGGGTCCGGGACCGCGGGTTTCAACTAGGGGACCCCCCATAGCATCCCTTGAAGACCCAGAAGCGGTGCCAATGGCCCCCTTTAGCGAATTTGGCATGGCATTCACACTGGGGTCAACTCTAGAAAATCTTCCACCGGGCACTTAGGGCTAGCGTTCCCGACCGGAACCTGCTTAGACACACCTGCAGGACTCCCCGGGTTTTGTTGCACGGTTGGAGTTCTACGCCCTCAGCAGGTATCCAGCAGGTGTCCTTGAAGGCATTTTGGATGCGAGATGGGACGAGCCATAGAATGGATACCGTGGCTCGGATCGACGAACCATCGACTCCATTGGATTCAGCATGCCCGGATAGTGCTAGGGGTTCCCCTCCCCTTCGACCTGATGGCCCTGTCATCATCTTGTACATCCATCTTGGAAACTAGGGTTTTGCTCAGTGAGGGACTGTGCAATTTTTGCAGACAGGGGTCAACTCTGGAAAATTACCCACCCTGCACTCGTGGCTAGCGTTCCCGATCGAAACCTTCCTAGACACACCTGCAGGACTCCCCGGAACCCAGTTTTTTTGCACGGTTGGAGTTCTATGCCCCCGGTAGGTATCTAGCAGGTGTCCCTGAAGGCCTTTTGGATACAATACGGGATGAGCCATAGAATGGAGGTCGTGGCTCGGATCAATGAACCGTCGACTCTGTTGGATTCCACACACCGGGATAGTGTTAGGGGTGCCCCTCCCCTCTAGTTCGGTGGCCCCACCCTCATATTGTACGTCCATCTTTGAAACTAGGGTTTTGCTGAGTGAGGGAGTCTGCAATTTTTTCACATGGGGGTCGAATTTGGAAAATCATCCACCAGGAACTTGTGGATAGCATTCCCAGCCAAAACCTGCCTAGACACACCTACATGACTTCTGAAACCCGATTTTGTTGCACGGTTGGAGTTCTATGCCCCTGGAAGGTAACCAGTAGGTGTCCTTGAAGGCCTTCTGGATGCGAGACAGGATGAGCCATAGAATGAAGACCGTGGCTCAGATCGACGAATCGTTGACTCCGTTGGATCCAGCATGCCGGGATAGTGCTAGGGGTGCCCCTCCCCTCCAGCCCGGTGGCCCTGCCCTCATCTTGTACGTCCATCTTGGAAATTAGCGTTTTGCTAAGTGAGGGAGTGTGCAATTTTTGCACACGGGGGTCAACTCTGGAAAATCAACCACCGAGCACTTGTGGCTAGCCTTCCTGACCAGAACTTGCCTAGACAAACCTGCAGGAGTCCCTGAAACCCGGTTTTGTTGCACGGTTGGAGTTCTACACCCCCGACAGGTATCCAGCAGGTGTCCCTGAAGGCCTTCTGGATGCGAGACGGGACGAGCCATAGCATGGAGACCATGGCTTGGATCGACGAACTGTCAACTCCGTTGGATTCAGCACACTGGGATAGTGCTAGGGGTGCCCCTACCCTCTGGCCCGGTGGCCCCACCCTCATCTTGTACGTCCATCTTGGAAACTAGGGTTTTGCTCAGTGAGGGAGTGTGCAATTTTTGCACATGGGGGTCAACTCTGAAAAATCTTCCACCGGGCACATATGATGACGATGATGGTGATGATGATGAATAGGTTGACGATGATGGTGATGGAGATGGCGTTGGTCATGAAGATGATGATGATGGACGCTTTGATGAGGAACCAGGAGTTAGAGTTAGAGTTGGAGTTAGAGTTAGGGTTAGAGGTAGAGTCAATGATGATGATGGAGATGTTGGTGATGATGAAGACGTTGATGGTGATGGTGATGGTGATGGTGAGGATGGAGAAGATGGCTTAGTGCTAGGGTTTGGGTGAGGGTTAGGGCTAGGGTTATAGAAGGAAATTGAATTATGGTTAGAGGTAGAGTCAATGATGATGATGGAGATGGTGGTGATGATGAATACGTTCATGGTGATGGTGATGGTGAGGATGGAGAAGGTGGCTTAGTGCTAGCGTTTGGGTGAGGGTTAGGGCTAGGGTTATAGAAGGAAATTGAATTAGGGTTAGAGGTAGAGTCAATGATGATGATGGAGATGGTGGTGATGATGAAGACGTTGATGGCGACGGTGATGGTGAGGATGGAGAAGATGGATTAGTGCTCAGGTTTGGGTGAGGGTTAGGGATAGGGTTATAGAAGGAAATTGAATTAGGGTTAGAGTTATAGTCAATGATGATGATGGAGATGGTGGTGATGATGAAGATGTTGATGGTGATGGTGATGGTGATGATGGTGATGGTGATGATGGAGATGGTGATGGTTCCATCTCACATCCAAAAGATGGAGATGGTGATGATGATGAAGATGGTGATGATAATGAAGATGGTGATGGTGGTGATGTTGGTGATGGTGGTGAGGTTGATGGTGATGGTGATGGTGATGATGAAGATGGTGATGGTTCTGTCTCACATACAAAAGATGGAGATGGTGATGGTGATGAAGATGGTGATGATGATGAAGATGGTGACGTTGATGATGATGGTGAAGGTGGTGAGGTTGATGGTGATGGTGATGGTGATGATGAAGATGGTGATGGTTCTGTCTCGCATCCAAAAGATGGAGATGGTGATGATGACGAGGATGGTGATGATGATGAAGATGGTGACGTTGATGATGATGGTGATGGTGATGAAGATGAAGATGATGATGAAGATGGTGACATTGATGATGATGGTGATGGTGATGGTGATGGTGATGGTGATGGTGATGATGAAGATGGTGATGGTTCTGTCTCACATCCAAAAGATGGAGATGGTGATGGTGATGAAGATGGTGATGGTGATGAAGATGGTGATGATGATGAATATGGTGATGATGATGAAGATGGTGACATTGATGATGATGGTGATGGTGGTGAGGTTGATGGTGATGGTGATGGTGATGGTGATGGTGATGGTGATGATGAAGATGGTGATGGTTTCGTCTTGCATCCAAAAGATGGAGATGGTGATGATGACGAGGATTGTGTTGATGATGAAGATGGTGACGTTGATGATGATGGTGATGGTGGTGAGGTTGATGGTTATGGTGATGGTGATGGTGATGATGAAGATGGTGATGGTTCTGTCTCGCATCCAAAAGATCGAGATGGTGATGATGACGAAGATGGTGATGATGATGAAGATGGTGAAGTTGATGATGATGGTGATGGTGGTGAATTTGATGGTCATGGTGATGGTGATAATGATGAAGATGGTGATGATGATGAAGGCATTGATGATGATGGCGATAGTGATGAAGATGATGAAGGCATTGGGGAATTTATTTATATCCAATGTATTTGACTCTAAGAACCTCTCATGTGTGATTATAAAAAATCAAGATTCCCTCGATCCCGAAACATGCCCTTACAGAGAATTTTTTATCTTTGAGTGTGGTATGGGTGCCAACATGAGGTTTTTTCTACTAAGGATGGATCTTGTCGTCTTGACCATGGTTGGGGTGATGACAATGAGGTTCATATGAATCCAATGAATATTCCATGGATCATGGGGTGAAATGATCTCTCAAGTATTATTGCATGTGAACTTGCACGTACCAAGCTACAACAAATCTTTCACAAGAGTGGATTTGTCTATGTGAATAGATAAGTGAAAATATTTTAGCAACAAGACCTATCAATTTTAACTTGGAAGTATGGGAAATGTTCAAAGTGGGATTGAGAGGCTTGATGGTGATTGTAGTAGTGGGCATGGTATTGGTGAGAATGATGACATGATAGTGGAATTAAACATTAATATGGTGACCCTGGAGCTTGGATACTAGCCTAGAAACACGAGAGCCTAGCCTAAAAACCCTAGTTGGTAGCATAAACCCTAGTTTGTATTCTAATCACAATGAAACCCTATTATGTATCCTAAGATCTAGCCCTAAATTATAATGCATGTAAAGATTAAATAATTTTCATTGTACATATATATTCATCTGCATACATTTGAATCCAAACCACTATACACATATATGCATACATAAAATTAGATCGCTATCACATAATGATAAATTAAGGAAGTCCTAATTGTAAATGGTAGTGGATGTGATGGTCATCAAATCAAAGGTGGCTATATCTGTGAGTGAGAATTAATGAGCTAGCTATGCATCGTGCTCAAGGTTGTCCTATTTGTATGGTGACAATTGATTAAGAAATGATTCCATAACTTGGCTATTAATTTGTTGCATGATCTTAAGTGGACAAAATGGTCAAAATAAATAATAGTGACGACATTTCATTATGTAGAGTATGGTCTTTTTGGATCTCATTATGTAGAGCTATTAAAAATCATGTTGGATCTCATTTTAAACTTTTGACGACAATGGACATTTTCTATTTTTAAGTGTTCTTTTTCTAGTACTCAAGTTCCCAATATATATCTTATGTGCCATGAGGTGTGATTTGTCCATCCATTTATTCCGTTTTCTTTTACATTAATTCTCACACATGATTTTGTTTGAGTTAGCCTATGTTTACAATGTTCTCTTAACATAGATACCATTATAAGCTTTTACATGTGGAAAGATAAACCAAGCTGAACTACGATATCCAACTTCTCTTCTAAGATCTAGGTAAAACCCAAATTTACACAACATCACATCATGATACACACAACATGAGACAACCACATTAGAAAACGAGATATATAAATCACATAACTGAAAATCCATGTACATCGAGGCTACAAAACTCATCCAAACATATAAAATTTATGGCGAATAGTGGAACATGGTTTCCAATGTACGTACAATGGCAACTCGTGCCCTACACAAAATGCGACAACTCATGCCGTAGATACAAAAGACATGGCAACTCGTGTCATAAATACAAACTATATCAAAACTGGTGCACAAAAGTGCCACATCGTGGCTAATGTACATAACACGTGGTGTGTCAAGAATTGTTACCACTGTCGTCACTCCCAAGTGCAGAGCCAAAGTCAATCTTCCTACTCTTTGAGCTACTTGTTCCTTGGGTCTTGGTCCATCTAGGAGTAGACCATCTCTCTGGGCTCTAGAACAAATGATATAAGATACCGTCATTTTCAAGAATTTGTAACATTTACCACATTTATAAAACAAATGTAGAATTCGAATCTTAAATAAATCACCTCTGACATGAGTGGGAATGGTTGGGCAGGTGTCCTAGATCTGCGAAGCCTCTCAGCAATTCCAGCCTACAACATTTAAAACAATCATTTCATTAAAAAGTCATAATTCCTTAAATTATTTTTTGTTAATGCATCAAAATATTTTCATAAATTAACTTGATTCTCATCGTGAACACCTCCGACGATGGACATGGCTGGCCTTCTGGGCTAGCAGGTGGAGTAGATGGCCGGACAACCAACTCCGATGTAATGATGGGGGGGGTGCAGATGTAGTGGCAGCCACTACAGGTGCAACCAATGGAGATACTCATGAGGATATTGGAAGAGTAGATGCCACAATAGTGGCAAGAAGTGGGGATGATATGGTGGGAGAAGACACGGTGGTATGGGGTGGAGGAGGACCATGTGGACTATGAACCCCTGCCAATTGTAGGATAGAGGGTATCGAACAGAAAGGGCTACGGACGGTGTTGAGGGATGGTGATTGGGAGGGAAATCCTGCATGGAGGGAGGAGGATGGACAAATGGGAGGTTATGGACGAAGAGGGGAAGGTGGAAGGAAGGGGGGGCATGGAAAAATGGGGGAGGATGGATAGACATGGGGGCATGGATAAATTGGGGGGGATGTATGGACGTAGGGGGGTGGGTGAGTGGGGGAGGATGGATGGAGGGGGAGTATGGTCGGAGAGGGGGGGCTGGATGGAAGGGAGGGGGTGGACGTAGGGAGGGGTCTAGATGAAAGCGAGGGGGGGGACTCATGGGAGAGGGTGGATACACAAGACTAAAATGCAGAAACACGGCTATTGGTGGAACCTACATATACATTTTTAATATCACAATTTAGTAAACAAACAATAAATTAAACCATAGTAAGTCATAACAAAACAAATTAAAAGCATGCTTATAACTACACATTGTACTTGTGTATATCGTGATGTGCCAATCCCTGGCAGGGGTGGCTGATCACCATAGTCACGAAACACCTGTGCACAACAAAATGCATGCATGTTATGAACATGTTAAACAAGTTATTATCTAGGAAATCAAGATATTCAAAAACATTGTACGAGCTATCAACGTGTATGCCATAAATATAAATACTTGAGTAATATAAATGACATAAGTAATAACAAAATTGTGTCAGGTACTAAAAATACCTCTGTGTGGGGTGCCGCAATTTCAGTTGCAGCTGCCATTGCTGCATCCAGGTTGGGAGATTCTACGTTTTCCCATCTCGGTGTATCAGCTCTGAATAAATGTACATTGAAATAATAGTTTAAGTCAAATAAAAATACTTTCAAAATACTTTACAAGTTATAAAGTGATGATTGAAAACACATTAAAAAAATTGCTGACCTGATCCATATAACAACCCTTGATCGGGCCAGGGCAAGTGTGCCCGCAATGGGGACAAAGATGTGGCATTGTCCCCGTTGAACTGGAATCCCCAGCATGGCTACCATCGGTCATGGGTTTATCCTGGCCCTGTCGTGAAGGCCCTGCACCTGGATCTCTATCAAGGTCACCCGACCTATCCACTGTAGTCGCTGCTACAAAGGAAGTGTGTTTGAGGAGACCACATGCAACATTCCTCATTACCACCTCGATCTGATCAAGCTTATGGGGAAACTAAGGTGGTTGGGGAGAGGGGTTGGGGTCACGTCTCGAAGCTGGTAGCCCTCTCAGTGGGTTCCTCCTGGCAGCAGGTTGACCTTGGGCAGAGCCATGCCCAACACCCTGGAACTCGGTTATGTCAAAATAGTTGACATGTAAACCGAGGAAAAACTTATCCCACAGTTGGTGAAGGAAGTACTATGGAACCTCCCTATTATTACAGGGAGGTTTATCATTCACCATGAACCACCCTTACATCCAATTGTCCCTCCACGGTTGGTAATGACACCAATCCATGCAGACACATGGCTTTGTAATGTTCGATGGTTGTCCTGTTTTCGGATCGGTAAACATACTAGTTAATTGGGCTTTTGTAATGTTCAAATCTTTTATTGCTTCCTTGGAGATGCCCGTGGAGTAGTACTCCCACATCCTAGCTCTAAATTGAGTCATGTCGGTCAATTGCTGGTGTGCATGTATGAGGGAGTCGATTGAGTTCACAATTGACATGGCAAGAGACAATCGAGATGGTTCAACCAAGTTTCTAAGTTCGGGAGTGTGCACTCGCATTTCATTTACATAGTGGTTAAGGTCATCTTGTTCAAAATTAGGTTGTGGGTTTTGGTTTTGTTCGGCATTTGGATTATGTTCACGGTTTTCTTCGACATTGGGTCCAAGGTTTGGATTTTCTTGTGTTCCACCGGACTCGAGGTTAACATCTTGTTCACTCATTGTCTCAGTTTACAATCTGCAATAGAAAATTGGTTCATTGTTTTCAAAATTTGAGAATTATTTACAATTAAAAAAACCAAAAAATTGATACAAAGAATGAATAAAATGAAAACAAAACTTGATATTTACCTATCAATCGCCCTGTTGATGAGTTAGTGGGTGTTGTGGGGTGGTTTTGAAGTTGATTTGGGCAACTTTGGTGGTTGAATTGATGCATACGCGGAGGTGCAAGTCGCGCTCGGTTGGCCCAATGGAACAATGCGGAAATTGGGCACTATTTTTTTTTTAATTTTAACAGAGGCACATGCGCACAGCAGAGGCACGTGCATGCCACTATTGCGTGCACGCGCCAGGAACGTGTACACGCCTCAATTTGGTACCGAACCTAGATGCGCGTGCGCACTTCCTTAGGTGCGTACGCACCATTTTTTTTCCGCTAGCATGCCCCCATTGCAACGAAAATGAGGACCATCTTTGTGCACCCACCCTATACACATAATTACATTCTTATTCTTAAAAAAGAAATAGAGGATATGTATAAAAACATTTACATTTTCTTTCTCTAAAAATTAAAATAACAATAAAATATGAAATGGCACGTGAAGTTAATTCCTTGGAGTCTTTTATTAATAGAGCCTTTAACTAACAAGGATGCATGGCAGCTAATACCTGTCGAATTGAAGAAGCAACATGTTATAAAGAATAATCGGCAGATTTGGGGAACGAAACACCACGTGTATGTTGAAGGGGCATGCAGGTAGACACCTAACAAGGAATATGCAGACTCACAAATCAGATATTTAGGTAGAGTGAGGGACAACACGTTGCAAACAGGGTGGATGGAAAGATAGACGAACACAAAAAAAAATATGTATTAGGTGGAGGCCATCAATCAACTCGCAAGAGACCGCATGAAGTAATCACAAACTTTGATTCTTGAATGGCATTATGTACGGCAGAAGAATTCCAATGTTGATTCTTGAATGACATTCCGTATGGCAGAATCATTCCAGTCTAGGAAAGCAAGTCTACTACAAATGGAAAATGCCTTCTAAATTAAAGAATGGGAAGGGAAAAACTATTAACCTCGGAATGCAAGTTTCAAACCAAACAGTACAATGGCGCAAACTCTGCCTAAAATTTGAAGTACATTAATGTTACTACTCCCTATAAGTTTATCATTTGGATGAATGGATTTTCTAAGACATTGATTATTTTGAATGATAACATTTTCCAAAAGGAATTAATCAGTGTCGTGGTGGATATTGTAGGGAGACAATGGATGAATTTGTAGAGGAAGTGAAGGGATTGGAAGAAAGAGTATTATAAATAATGTGTGGGAATATGGGACTTGAGAAAGGATATCTGAAAGAAACACTAACAAGGGGAAATAGCCATTGCAATAACCCTTTCTTTGGCTTAAAAAATTATAGCTATTAGCCATGCCCGAGCCCATATTTCGTAGTCGACCCGTGCTCCCATACGGATGCTGGTGGAATGATTCTGGTGCTACAAGATGATGAAGGCTATGGCCTTCAAGTTCTCAAGGACGCACCTGGTTCGATGCTCAACCCGTTGAATAAGAAATTATTATTTACAATGGCAATCAACTAGAGGTATATAATAATAATTTAATTATATGACTGCAGTTTACTAACAAGTATCAAATTTCCTTGTTTTCAAATGACTTCTCTATATAAATTTCATACAGTGATTCACTTTGCTTGAATATTTCCTTTGTTTATAATTATAGTTGGTTTGTGGGTGCAAACAACATAGCCTTTTTTATTTTAAACAAATAATTAATGTTTCAATATTTAAAGAGAGTATAGCGCGTTGCTTCATAATGTAATACGCCATGTTTTTCAGGTAGTAGAGGGAGTTGTTTCAGTGTTACATGTCGCATTTATATGAAGTTGCAACTATTTGCTAGGGTTACAAAGGTGAATCTCACAAGTAGTTCAAGATGTTTTCTCAATGTAACTGGATGCATTTAAAGGGAGTTGCAGGTATGTGCTAGGGATAAATCTAGGAAGAGCACCTGATGCTTGTGCTTGCGGGCGTTTGTAGCAGTCACGAGTTATTTAATATAATTCTTTGGTTTGAGCCCGACTTCATAGATCTAAAAAATTTGATAGAAGGATTATGCTATTGTCCTACGGACCTCTACCCCTTGCAAGCTTATCAGGGCCTACTATGACCGTTTCATTCAAAATAAAGAGAGGACCCCCTTCTAGGCCTCTGAATTTGTGCAACATATTGTCCCCAAGACCTACCCATTCCCTTAATTTGTAGAAATTTGTGCTAAAAATTAGAACCCCACACCCTCCATTGTCATGACCTTGAATGGGAAGTATAAGTCATTTTTTATTAATGCTAATACTAGAGAAACTATGTTTGAAAATCAGCTCGGATCATTGGTAATTTCCATGGAAGAATGCTAGGGTGTATACTTGTCATAGACTGATAATAAAATTAATAATTTTATGCAAAACTACTGAAAAACCAAAACATGGACTGGATATTTCCCCTTACCGCACCAAAGAATTCCCAATTTGGATCCAATAAATAGTAGCATTGTTTACCATCATACTGGGGAGGGAGAATGATCACACAATTGATGGTGCCATGTTGGGTCTATTGGGAAGGTATCATGGTCACCCTACCCCTTTATTCCAGTATGTTGAGGCCATTGCCCAGAACATGAGAGGGAAATTGGCAATGCCATAGGTCATTTATATTAAGCAGACTTTAGCTTTGTGAATCTGGGAATATGAGAGTTGCAAGGATTTTAGCGGGGCTGGTTTTTAGAGAGGGGTTAGTAGCTGATATGACCCTAGAGATCAAAACCTAATAGTGAATCTATCTCACACCATATTTCACATTCAAAGTATCATTAATGGTTAGAAACCAATTGTTTCAAAACAACAAACTGAGGGATGGGGATGTTAAAGAAGAAATGAGATGCAGTAGTCGCGATGTTGTTGGCTCGTATAATGTTCTTTAAGATTCCAAGATAGACCCAGGTTCTGCATGGTTCAGGGAACCAACAAAACCCCTTTTCACCAGCCCTTTCGAAAAAAGTCTACGAGCAGATTGAGGTCTCACCCGAGGCGAAGTTATGGGGAGGTTGTTGAATCTGGTTTCCATAATCGGGTGATGCGTGCTTCAACAGACTGGAAAACAACGCACTAAAAGACTCGCGCTACAGACTGGAAAACAACGCACTAAAAGACTCGCGCTACAGACTGGGGGACTGCGCGAATTTCACCTACTTCGCGGTTGAGATGTATGTTATCGTGCATCAAAGGACTGCATGACATGGAACAACCACTTAACAAGACTACAACATAACTAAGGACTACACTTCCTCTTCAACACTTACACAACTTTGATAGAATTCACTTAGTGTAAAATTAGGCATTCAACCAGCATGTTAGACTGTAAACCTTGCAAACTTATACAACACGATGAACTACAATTCCACTGTGCACTTTTGGTGTTGTGCTTCAGGGAATCACACTATATAGACTTCATTGACTTAAGTGTTTACCCATTTACTTATGCATTCATCATTTTTCAAAAATACTTGCACATTCAACATTCACTCATATGCATTCAACACTTAGCATATTATTCCTATCATTCATTCTTTTGGAGATTACACAAGAAAGCAAAGATACATCTACTTATAAGCAAGAAATTAACCATTCAACAGAAGCAAATACACATTCAGTCACACAACACAGCGATTTAACATGGTTCACCCCCAGGATGGGAGCTACGTCCATGGAACTGTTGTGTATATTATCAATGGGAAGGGTTCAACAGTTCCAATCTGCACACTTAACTGTAGACTCTCTTCTCTCTTCAGTAGGTCTCTACGCACACAGCTACAGAGCCTCCTTAAAATAGTCTCTTAACAGAGATTGTCAAAGTTTATCAATAATCAAAATGAAGATTAACCCTTTACCTTACAAAAGATTCCCTTTTATAGATCGTGCCCACAGGTTGTGTCTGTTACAATGCATACGGGCCAAAACCCTAAGGTTACCCAAAAATGGTACAATTACTCTGCCGACCCTACCTGTCATAGTCAACAGTTGATCCATGCACCTCTGGTTGCCTTGCTGGACCACTCCATGCTCTAATGGCCTTCTGACAGCTGCAGAACCGGTTCCAACTGCATCATGGCATGTTGCTTTCTGCTCCTTTGGCCTGCCTGTCGCTGTCGACCCATGGCTTAGCTTCTAATGGTTTTTCGCCACTCTCTCTGACCGATCACTTTCATCTGCCTCCACGCTGCTCCTTACCCAACTGTCGGGAATCCTGGAGTCTCTTACCCAAAATAGGTCGCTTTCGACTGCTCGACCTTTGCCCAAAACAGCTGCTACGCTGGCACTACGCATCAACAAAACTGTGCAGAGCTTTGACTTCACACTATTTACTGTTCATATCTGACTTCACACTTCGGGCTGTGCCATCGACAAAACTGTGCCATCTGAGCTTCGCAATCCGAACTGTGCAACTTGCCAAAATTGTACTTCATAAAAAATGTGCCAACTTGGGCCATGCCCAACAGGCCCCTAACACTTACTCGTGGATCATCCCCGATCCACTTTCTCTTGGTGACTTGGGCTATGCTTCCTCTAGGGAAGTTACCTTTTCAGTAAAATCCTGAAGAGTTACAATTATCTTCACAACTACTTCCTTTGTTTCCTGCTCGAAATCCTCAGCTGTTTCCAGCATCTCTACTGAGACCTCCTCTTGAGCATACTCATGCACCATCTTCTCCGAGGTGCAGAGTTCTTGTAGTTTCTGTTTGATCACATTAGTGATGGCTAGCGCCTCTTCTTGCACTGGTTGTAGTTGTACTGATGTCTCTTCCTCCTTATCCCTCAAAACTTTCAGCTCTTTTGTTAAGTTCTTCACCTGCGTGAACTTCTGAATTTTCTCCTTATTCGGCAAGGTCTTCATGGCCGTATTGATAGTTTCCATCTTTTCCTGTGTTTAGTTCACATCATTCTAATGTTGCTGCAGGACAAGGTTGTCTTGTAGCATGGTCCATACTTGAGTTGCTTTATCCAACAAGTGTTGACACTTTACTACTTCGGCAGAGATGTTTTCTGCTGAAGCTTTCAGTTCTAGGATTCTTTCTTCTCCCATACCCATCAGCGTACTAGGAGGCTCTTGGGTTGCAAGCTTAGCAACCTCTTCTTTGTGCGCGATCTCCTTCTCATCCATCTCTTCCTTTAGGTTTCTCACCACCTTTCCAATCTGAATGATTATATCCTCTATTTCTAGCTGTGCTTCGCACTCAAGTATCTGTGTGTAGATAGTCGCAACTGTCTCTTCTAGCCTTCTCCTTTTTTCCTATGCCCTGGCTAACTCTGTGGTCTTCTACACACATTCTTTTACAAGGACTTTGTAGCTTTCCTCTAGCTATACATTTGTGTTATAAGAGATGATGTCTCTATCCCTTATTTCTTTGACAACCTGCAGATGCAGATCATGCAACCCCTCAACAGGTATCATTCCAATGTTCAGATCCAGGTGTTCTACCTGCTTTGCGCCTTCATCCATCTCCTCATTTAGAAAAACAATGCTAAGTGGTTGCATTCTTAATAATCGGTGCTTCGTTGTTTCATCCAGTGGCCTTCTTCTTTTCCTGGACTCCCCTGCCTTACCTTCTGAATCAGAATCATGAACGAAGTCCTTCTAGACATGTTTGAACTTCGCAACTATGAGATTTAGTTCTGATAAGTTCTGAGTTAACTGCACCTGCACCTCCTCTTTCTTACTGTCTTTTGCAGTAAGTGTGTCCTCTAAGTACTCGTTCACCTTTAGAGCGATGCAATCATAATCGTCTTCGTGCAACCACGCTTCTGGGTTTTCCTTGGTTTCCTTCATCTTCTTTCTTGGGGTTTTTTCTGTCTCCAGACCTCCAGGGTCCTTCCTCTTCTCGCCTATCTTGACTTCAGAGGTGTCTACTTCTTTCTCTTCATCAACTGGCATGGCTTTCTATGGGATTTATTCTGATCAGGTGCGGATTTCCAAGGGTGCACCAACCTTCCACTCAGGTGTCCAGTCTTCTATGGCCAGCATAATTCTTTGTGTGTCCAACTAGTAGTCCATAGGGAACCATACTGGATTCTTCTGTTCGGCCTTTGGTTGAATGTAAACACGGTGCAAATCATCCTTAAAAATCATCTTCGGAAGAAACAGTGTCGTTGTCTCTTTCGCAATGCATAGAGTGCGCAATATTACATTGCATAGATGGCCGAATTAAGTGTGGAATTTCTCATTAATGACGCACAATCGTTCTGGTTGCGCGTTCTCCCACATGTTTGCATACTTTGTGGAGATGAAATCGCTTGTTATCATTGGAAGATTATGTTGATATTTGGGCTCCTTCTAGCCTATGAAATAAATTAATATCATCATCCAGGAGTAGTGGAACGTGTTTCCAGTATCATGGGTTTCTTTTGCATCCTCCAAAAATTCATTCAACAAATAACTAGCCCAATTGTATGGGTGTCAATCTTTTGCCTTCGCAACAAGAAGCACTACTGCAGCTGGCACTTCTGCTGGTCTACGTTTTCGCAAAATCCTACCTATGAGCAACTGGACAGTGAATTTTGTGGCTTTGTCTTTAATTTAATCTATTAGAAAGCCTCGCTTTCCATTTTTTATTTTGAATTCATCTTTCATTTGCTTTTCAATTTCTTTATCCTTCATTTTTCCTCCAAACTCATCTTTGGGGTCATCGCCTCTCTTGCTGAGGTGATTAATGGTGTAAATGAGGTCAACATTGATGTCAATCTTCTAGTTGAGCCATAGGAATCCCTAGTGCATGCACAATATCAGAGTGTGCACCACCGCGGTACATTCTGGACTGTGTTCAAAGTGTGGTATTCGGAGAAGGTGTAGCAAGTCAGTAGGAACTAACTGCTTAGCCTAGTCTTGTGGCACAATCAAAGGTTTCCCTGATATTGGATCCTCCCTCCTACACATGTACTGCTCCGCTTGAAATTGAGGATACTTTAGTTCACTTGGGTCTTTTTCTTCTAGCAAATTATGATCTGCGAACTTGCATGTTTCTACTTTGTCGAGTAGATTCCCATGGATTTCCACATCTACGGAAATCGGTGGCACTGGGATGTCATATTGTGCATTCTTAAACAAGGTAACCACTAGCGCGTCGGCATTTCTTGGTGGGATATAAACATGAGTTAAGTAAATCGGGTTGTTCCCTGGTGGCAAAGGAGGTCCAGGCTTCGTATTTCGTGGTGCCTTTGGATTCTCAAGTACTTGCAAGGGTCCCTTATCCTTTTGTTGCATGTTGGTTGTAGTCCGGGGTGATATTCTTGATCCTGAACCTTTCTTTGAAACTGAATTTTTGACGGGCGTTTTCATCAACCCCTCCAACCCAGATCGTTTAAAATCCCTCATAGCCTGCTTGACTGTGGAATCCTCAGACATTCAGCTAGAAATATCTCTTTGGGATCTCGAAATTATTTAGCACTCAATGTAAAAGGACTTAAGCTATGGCTTGCAGGAAAATTTGAAACTTACGGTAAAGCCCGCGAGGCTGGTCTTAGTGGTATTTATAGGCACAGTTGGGCTTAGTTGCACCCATAAACGACTAGATAATTATTAAATGTTATAACCGTTGGCCAAATCCATGGAGGATTTCGGTCCTTTCCTTCATTAACTGCTTTAGAATGGATACTTTTGCGTTAAATGCTCAAGCGGTCGTCAACAAAATCACTGTGTAACGGCTAGTTTTTCAACCGACATTTTAATGGCTAGTTTCTTGGAACTGCATGCATGGTTTAGATAAACGGACTTTTGCATGGTCCCACTGCACACTTGTGCTCCTTGATTTTTAACTTTGTGGCTGTGCTCTTCTTGGTACTTCGTATCGTAGCTTCTGGTGTACACTTTGCATTCATCCTATTTCATTTAATCTGCGCGGCTGCATTTTGAACTTCGCAACTGCACGCTTCTACTTTTTTTTTTTTTTTGCGCATCTTCACTTATCTACTAGTATTGCGCGGTACTATTGGACTTCACGTATCGGACCAAAACTGTGTACAGTCTCTGTTCAATTTATAGTGCCCAATTTCAATTGTACTTTACACTTATAAATTTTCTTCTCTTCTGATCACTGAGGGCTTTGCAAAGTAGGACTATCCCTATAGGTTTTTAGTCTACTTCCATTTATCATACCTAGTAGGTTTTCTCTAGCTAATGTGGCTAATTGAACTACGCCACCATTAGTAAAATGCATAACAATATATGGGCCAAGCCAATGCATTTTAAATTTGCCAGGAAATTTCATGAACTTGCTACCATACAGGAGTACAAGGTCTCCTACTTGAAATATTTTGTGCTTGATATGGTGATCATGCCAAGATTTTTCACTATCCTTCTACACGTTCTGGTGAAATCCTGCAACAAAACGATCCTCCTCCAGTCCAACCAAGTGTAGAATCCTTTCTTCCAATGTCTCTTCATCTTCCATGTCTGTGAATGTAGCAATTCTTAAGCTTGGTACTATATACTCCACAGGAATCATGGCTTCCTATCCATAGACCAACCTGAAAGGTGTATGGCCTATCAGTTTCTTACAAGTTTTCCTATATGCCCATAGTACAGTTGGTATGCGCAGATCCCAATCATCTCTAATTGTGTTACATACTTTGGTCAATGCATTCTCCAACACTTTTTTAAATGCTTCAACAGTTCCATTGGCTTGTGGATGGTATGGCGTACTCTTCTGATGATGTATTTGAAATTATCCAGTTAGTGCTTCAATGGTTTTGTTCAGGAAGTGAGTTCCTTGGTCACTCATTAGAATTTTTTGGCATCCAAATCTGGTCAGGATATTCTCAAAGATGAACTGTGCAGCAGTGACTGCGCTACAGTCCTTCACTAGTTTAGCTTTTGCCCATCTAGTGAGATAATCTGTCGCGGTGATAATATATCTCACACCAGTCCTCTTTCCTGATGGGTTAATAGGTCCCACGAAATCGATAGCCCATTTGTAAATGCCTATAAGGTCATTTGCGGTCTTAATGGCATTTCATCCCATCGCGATGGCTTTCCTGTCCTTTGGCACACATTGCAACTTTGGCAATGTTCCTTTGAATCTGTGTGTAGTGTAGGCCACCATAGCCATGCTCTTAATATCTTCTGTGTAGTATCTCTTCCTGCATAGTGACCTCCTCATACTCTTGAATGTGCCTCAACCAATATACATAGCTTCTCATTCTCTAATATGCATTTGCGCAACACTTCATCCAGTCCTATCTTGTATAGTTGTCCTGCGATGATAGTGAATTCTGCTGCTTTGACTACCAGCTAATTCTTATGTTGCATAGTAAACTCTGTGGGTGCAAACCCTATAGTCAAGAACTCTACAATGTCTTTGTAATAACAATCTCCGATTTGGATAGAAAATAACTGCACGTTAGGAAGATTATCTTCAAGATTAGTGGGTTCTTCGCCTGACTCAATCCTTGAAAGATGGTCAGGTCCTAGGTTCAATCTTCCTAGTTTAACAATAATTTCAAAGTCATACTCTTAAAAGAGTAGTAACCATATGCATATTCCCCACTAACACTGGCTTATTGACTAAGTACTTCAAAGATGAATGGTCAGTGTACATGGAGAAGTGCACACCCAACAAATAGTACCTGAATTTCGGTAGTGCGTACACCATAGCTAAACCCTCTCTTTCTGTGGTGGTGTATCTCTTTTTGGCTGAAGACAACTTTTTGCTTGAAAATGCAATGGGGTGATCAATGCCCCCTTCACCTAGTTGAGCAAGCACAATGCCCAGTGTTATATATGAAGCATCGACATGTACATGAAATGGGTTATTCCAATCTGGAAAAATGAGGATCAACACAGTTACCATTTTCTCTTTTAGCATGTCCAGCCCTTTTGTCGCATTCTTCGCTCCATATGAACTGCGCTTCTTTCTTCATGATTTTATCCATCGATGCGGTTATCTATGCATAACCCTTTATGAATTTTCTGTAGTATCTTGTATGTCCCAAGGTGGTGCGAAGTTGCTTTACTAAATTCAGTGTCAGTAGATTCACAATGACTGCTATCTTCACAGGATCAACCATCAGATTTTGCTTACACACAATGTGTCCTAGTAGGATATCATAGGGTACATAGAAAATAAATTTCTTCAGATTCAACAAAATTTGATGTTGCTTACACTTTTCTAACATCATTGTGAGGTTTTCATAATGGTGCTTTAGTAAATCAAATATAGTCTAATCACCAAAGTACACGTCTAAGAACTTATCGATAAAATCCTTGAATGCAGCCACAACAACTCTGGAAAATATAGCAGGTGCATTCTTCAACCCAAATAGCATAATTGGATACTGGAATGATCCACATTCAGTAGCAAATGTAGTTTTATGTTTGTCTGCTGAGTCAATTTTGATCTGATGGTATCCAAAGAATCGATCAGTGAATAAGTAGGCCTCATTTCATCCAACATTGTATAGTACTTCATCTATAAATGGAGTAGGAAATGGGTCATGTAGAGAAGCATCATTGAGCTTCCTTAGGTCTACATAGATTCTAATTTCCCCTTTTGATTTCTTATCCTGGATAACCATAGGGCTTATCCATTATGATTCTTCCACTGGCTTGATGATTCCTGCATCAAGCATCTTATCTAGCTATGCTATCACTCTTTCCTTGTATCTGGGATTCAGTCTATAAGGCCTCTGCCTAATGGGCTTCACACTTGGATTGAGAGGTATCTTCATGACTCCCAAGTCGCCCAAAATGCCTTTCATTTCAGAGAACTTTGTTGGAAACAAATCCTCATATTCATGCAGAAGGTCTACAATCTGCGCGACTATTTCATCATCCCAGTAATCCTCAATAGATGCAAACTTTGGTTCTTCACTTGTGCCAATATTAACTTTTCTTGTTTTGACAGGGCTGCTTAGATCTGGAATTTCTAATGGAGTTTCTTCTACATCGTGTGCTCCTCCGGACTCTAGAATATTGATATTGCATGGATCCTCCTCGTCGCTCTCCTCCTCATATTCTTCATCCGTGGAGAGGTTATAACATTCAAGGGCATATTCTATCATTCTTTCCCATTTTGGTTGCTAATAAACAGGTATCTGGATGTCTTTGAATATCTTTTCTTTGATAATGTGCAGAGCCTCATTTATGCTCAGACAATCATCTTCAAAACTGAAAGTTCTTTGGAAGTTCACGGTCATGATAGACCAGTTTGTTGTTTCTTTGCAAACCTCTGCATCTATATACCAGTTTGTTGGAATCTGCTCCAATGTGTGTACAAACAGATGGATCCATTATGTCTGTGGTCTATTTGTCCATGCTTTTGAAGAGGTCTCTATGTGATCCCGTGGATTCGTTTTTCCATTATACTTTACGATTTTCAGCGTAGCTTTCTCAGTGAATCTCAGTTCCATCATGTGCTTGCAATGTCCCCATGTGTTTAGAGTGTCCTTATGCGCAACCCACCATCTTGCAGGTGTAGCGCACAGTGCTGAATCTAATGCTGACAACTTATATTCATCTGGAACTACAGTATATTCTTGAAAAATGAATGAATGCTACTCAAACCATCATAGGTAGGGATTGGAATTACCTCTGTTCCAACCCATCATAGTGATTTGGTGATCTGCGCACATCTCCTGGAAGATACTTCATGCATTCGGATTTCAAATTCTCCTATCCTACATCAGATTCAGATGAGCAAGAGATGTCGAAGTTCCAACTCAACGTTCAATCAGCTGTAGGATTGATGTAGTCGGCATGGTTTGCATTCATCTTGTAGATGAGGTCAAGGTCTTGTGCTCTGCATTCTTCTTGTATTGGTTCACTGTATCTTGGTCCTTGTAAAGGGTCCAAAGGTGCGATGACCCTGATATTTGCCCCTTCAAATATCATCTTTTTGCTCTTCCGATTGATGATAACGAGGTTATCCATCACCCAATATATCCTCAGTAATGCTGGATATGGGTTATTATCGTCGATGATCTCAATAACCTCAAAGTCTGCTGAACTTCTTACTCCATCAATGTCCACAAGTACATTCAAGAGTCTTCCAAATGGAATAACTTTCTGCTGATTAGATAGTCTCAACTGGATAGGTGACCATGATAACTTTGGTTTCCCCATCTGTTCCCATGTCTGCTTGGTCAAGACATTTACTTTTGATCCCAAATCAAGAATGGTCTAGTCCATTTCATAGTCTCCAATCTATGCACTTAGCCTCATTTCTCGACATGTTCTCTTATGGATTTTTATATGGTGAACTGCGCTCTGAACAATATTCGTGCAACTGCGTTGTTCATAGTGATTTAGTAAATTTTGCATTTCTACTAAAGTATCTTCACTTTTCAATAGATTCATAAAGCTCCATAGGAAATGCACAACAAAAATCCTTGTTTTTGTTGCGGTACGTGTTTGATCATATGCTGCTAGCAAATCCTTCATATGAGTTGTTTCACTTCGCAACTGGATTCTTGGTGTCACAGGTGCTGGTTCTTTGAAGGTCTCCCTTGCTTCTGCGAAGACTTCTTTGTTTCTGGCTAGGTTAAAAGTAGGTGCTTTCCTAGTTTCTTTTCTTATCCAAACCCCTTCAGTAGGTATCTGCTTAGATTTGGTGGTCTGTCGAGGCTTATGGTTCTTTATCTCTTCCCATTTTAATGCCACTTTGCATCATAGCATTAATGTTTGGGTCTCTAGTTCTTTTCTCCGTTGCAATCATCTGAATGTTCGGGTTCTGCCCTTCTTGTATTCTTTCTTGCATATTCACTTGCAATATTGGGCATGCCTCGATAAATAGCCAGATTTGTGCAGTCTCTGGATAGATGGCCAGGCTGACCACAGTTATAGCATATTATCTGACCTCTTCCTCTTCCTTGGCCAGTATTTCTTCCTCTTCCTCAGAATCCACCACGACCTCTATATGCGCCCTGATCATACTACACATTATCATTTTGCTGCGGTGGTTCTTCTTGAAATCTATAAACATCATGCTTCCTTTCTATCATTAGTTCATATGCTCTACAGTTGGAATCATCATGGACAACTGACTTACAGAATGTGCAGTATAAATTCTTGGGTTTTCGCACATACTTCTAGATTAAGTAACAATCTTCAGGTCGATTTCCTCTGCATTGACAGATTTCACACCATGGTCCTTGCTGCTGATTTAGTGGATTTGGTGCTCCACTATCAATGTAATCTTTGAAAACTGGATAGTGCTCTTTCGGGTGTCCTTCTCCTTTACATTTTGTACACCAGACTTCTTCTCTGATTTCTTTTCCCTTCTTAATGTCTTGTAATTGTAGTGTTAGGTTTTCTAGTTGGTTCTGGATCTAGACCATGCCTTGGCTAGTCTCTCCTATTGGAAAATCCTCTAGCTTCATTGAAATCTCTAAATCTTATGTCTGCAAAGCAACCTTCTGTTGCATGAATGGAAGTCTGATATGTGGCAACAGCGCAGCTATGAACCACTGTTGGTGTTGTTGCAGTGCGATGTCAAAGCTTACTTGATCTAACAATGCTTTAAAATTCTGGTTAAATTCCCATACTGTCTCATTAGTTTTTTACTTAATATCTTTTAGTTTTGTAATACATTGTGATTCAGACTTCGGTTTCTTGAATTCTCTCAAGTGGGCAGCCTTGATATCCACTAGAGTTCTATTCTGGCCAATAGAATATTTCATAAACCAATTCAAGGCTTTGTCCCTGAATGTAGTGATGAGTTGTGCTTGCATAACAACATCATCGTGGAGTTGCTTGACATTCCACATGGCTTCACAAAGAAACCAATGTTGCTCAGGGTCTTCTAGACTCATTCCTTTAAATATCGGCAGTTTTATATCGTCGGTCATTCTCCTTCTGGGAGGCGCAGTGTTCTGTGCTGTGGTAGGGATACTACTGCACGGAATGTTATGAGTGTTCACTCTCGTAGTGTTACTACTACTAATGTTCTGAGGATTAGCAGTATTGTCAACTAGAGGATTCTGTGGAGTAATAGGTTGATAGGTAGCTACGTGAGGTGTTTCACTATCGGGCTCAACTTGTAACTCCGTCTCTATGTGAAGTTCACGTGCATTAGACCTCTTTGCTGCACTAGACTTATATCTTTTTCCACTTCTTAATGTATGAATATGTTCTTCTGTATCACTGTTGTTAGCTCTGAACAGTACAGACTCAAAGAAACTAGGTATATTACTACATTCTTAAAACACCTTTTTTAGCTAAAAGCATTTTGATATATAACCTTAGATTATTCAGGTACTTACCTCTAAATCCTTTGAATAAATCTGCTTCTGCTGCGCTATAGGACTTCAGGGTGTCGACAACAAACTTTTTCATGAAGCCCTGGAGGATACTGTCGACCCAACAATCAACTGCTCGCAAGAGTGGACTATCTACTGCTTTAAGTCTCTGAATGATCTCTGGTGTCCACTTGGTAGGTACTCCTTTTGGAAACATTTCTTCCGCTCTACGAGTCTTGATAACAACTTGTGCAAATTGTTTCCAAAAGATGCCAAAAAAATTTAATAAATGTTCTACCACAGGTATCTTTGCAACCATTCTACATCAGAGAAACGCAGATGTTTATTCTCCTTTCTTGAAAACTCCCTTTCTATCTTTTCCACCCAGTTCCATATTTCTATTTTCTCTAAATTCCAATTTTCCGTACTCATCACCAGTTCAAGCAAGGAAACAAAACCATTTGTTGGCTCTTATAGTGTTCTTTAAGCTTCCAAGATAGTTCCAAGTTCTGCGTGGTTCAGGGAACCAACACAACCCCTTTTCACCATCCCTTTCGGCAACAGTCTGCGAGCAAACTGAGGTCTCACCCAAGGTGAAGTTATGGGGAGGTTGCAGAATCGGGTTTCCATAACCAGGTGATGCATGCTTCAATAGACTGGAAAATAGCACGCTACAAGACTCACGCTGCGGATTGGGGGACTATGTGAACTTCACCTACTTCATGGTTGAGATGTATGTTATCACGCATCAAAGGACTGTGTGACACAAAATGACTGCTTAACAACAGGACACCGCAACTGAGGACTGCGCTTCCTCTTTAACACTTACACAACTTTGATAGAATTCACTTAGTGTAAAATTAGTCATTCAACCAACACATTAGACTGTAAACCTTGCAAACTTATACAACACGATGAACTACAATGCCACTTCACACTTCCAGTGTTGCGCTTCAAGGAATCGCACTATACAGACTTCATTGACTTAAGTGTTTACCCATTTGCTTATGCATTCATCATGTTCAGGAATACTTGCACATCAACATTCACTCATATGCATTCAACACTTAGCATATTATTCCTATCATTCATTCTCCTGGAGATTACACAAGAAAACAAAGATACATCTACTTATAAGAAATAACTTAGCCATTCAACAAAAGAAAATACACATTCAGTCAAAGAACATAGTGATTTAACGTGGTTCACCCCTAGGATGGGAGCTACGTCCACAGGAATTGTTATTTATATTATCAATGGGAAGGGTTCAACAGTTCCAGTCTGCGCACTCAGCTGTAGACTCTCTTCTCTCTTCAATAGGATCTGCACACATAGCTGTAGAGCCTCTTTACAATAGTCTCTTAACAAAGATCATCAAATCTGATCAATAATCAAAACAAATATCAACCCTTTCCCTTACAAAAGATGCTCTTTTACAGATCATGCCCTCAGGTCACATCTGTTACAATGCATACGGGCCAAAACCCTAAGGTTACCCAAAACTGGTGCAGTTACTCTACCGACCCTACCTGTCATAGTCGAAAGTTGCTCCATGCATCTCTGGTTTACTTGCTGGACCACTTCGGGCTCTAATGGCCTTCTGATAGCCGCAAAACCGGATCCAACTGCATCATGGCATGTCTCTTTCGGCCCCTTTGTCCTGCCTGTCACTGTCGACCTGTGGCTTAGCTTCTAACGGTTTTCCACCACTCTCTCTGACAGGTCGCTTTCATCTTCCTCCACACTGCTCCTTACCCAACTATCGGGAATCCTAGAGTCGCTTACCCAAAATAGGTCACTTTCGACTGCTCGACCTTTTCCAAAAATAGCTGCTGCGCTGACACTGCGCATCAGCAAAACTGCATAGTGCTTCGACTTCGCACTGCTTACTGTGCATACTTCACAATTCGGGCTGCGCCATTGACAAAACTGTGCCCTCTGAGTTTCGCAGTCTGAACTGTGCAACTTGCCAATATTGTAGTTTATAAAAAATGTTCCAACTTTGGCCATGCCTAACAGATGTTATTAAACATTCTCCTATTATAATGTTATATTCCCCGGTATCGGTTAGAAACCAATTGTTTCAGGACACCAAACTGAGGGATGCGGTGGTTAAAGAAGAAACAAGCTACAATAGTCTCCATGTTATTAAATATTCTCCTATTATAATGTTATATGCACCGGTATTGAATGGAATAAGCTCTTGAAGTGAGAGTATGAATACCTATTTTTCAAAGCTTTACAAATAATAAGAGTATAAAAATAATAATTGGGAGTTAGTAATAACTATAATTGAATTCCTACTAGGATATATGGTTCGCAGCTAATAAGCACTCAAGATGAAAACTCGATCTGGACATTTAATCAGTCCTATGGGAATTGAAATGACCTTTATCAAATGAAGGACACCTTCTCTATTCTTTATTTACATGTTTCCATCGTAGATGCTAAAGACTTCTATGTAAAGTTGTATTGTAGTAGAGAATGCCCATAATTTTTGTACCCGTGTTGTATTATATGAAAGCATTCCTAGAATTGTTGTACTTGCTCCAGCCCATGGAACTTGGAAGACTATCCAGGATACATAATAAAACAATGGTGAATGCCTTAAGTGGCTATGAGAATCCTGAAGGCAGTGACAGTGACGGCAGAAAATGCATGGAAACTTGATGAAGGCTGAAGGGTGAGGCTGCGCAATGAATGCACTAGCAGTGATGAGAAGGGTGAGGTGGTGCAATCAATGTAGTTGGTAATGAGAAGGCTTAATTTCAATCCAAACTGAAGTTAGCAGTGGTAGTGCATTGAATTTCTTTACCAAGTCGAAGGTTTCCGCCGTCCCCAGGGAAAAAATGCTTCAATTCTATTAGCGAATGAAATTAGAGATAAACAATATTAAATATTTATTAAAAATAATAAATAAAATTGCACAATTTTAAACTATGTGAAATGAAAAAATAAGTTATAATCAATAGCAAGATTAATACCCGGTCAATGCATATCAAATAGTATATACTTGCACCTTCGGCGGGTATAATAAGTGCATAGCGCGTGAAGTTAATTCCTTGGAGTCTTTATTAATAGAGCCTTTAACTAATAAGTTCATAAGTACCTCTATTGAAAAAATGTAGAAAAAAAATTAACTTTGTTTTCATACACATATTCACATCGAAGTTTCCAAAAACTAAACAATGTTGAAATCTTCAAGCAGTTCTTAATCCCTATTAGAATTGATTTAATATTGAGAGGGGGGGTGAATCAATATTAGCGCAATTATTAGCATTTTTTACCTTCTTTAACAGATTAGCCTTTACTAAATATTTATGTTATGTTATGCATCAGTAAATAACCATCCACACATATATGCACCACAACACATAACACATAGGAGTTTTACATGGAAACCCAAACGGGATAAAACAACAGAATGCTTCTTTATAGTGAGAAAGAATACATTCAAGGAAGCACCAAATTCATATGTTTACCAGCACCAACTAGAAGGAGGCACCAACCCCCTGGTTTTTTAGGCACCGACCTGAAGGAAACTTCTACTCCCTGTGTTTCTCCAGCACCTACTAGAAGGAGGCACCGACCCCTTGTCTTCTTTGTTTTACATACACCAACCTGAAGGAAGCTCTGACTCCTTGTCCAACCTCCCTGATGTCTTATGTATGTTGTCTTACTGAACTTCAACTCTGTGCACTTCTTCATATCTTCTTATGATAATTCTACTATGCACTAACTTCATTTTGAGACTATACTCTGTCACTGCACTGCATACATCACTTGACTTCTCATTCTTCTAAAATCATAATTCTACTGATGACTTACTTCATGTACTATGTGGTCAAACGATACTGCATCCTGTGTCTATGTTGTCTCAATGTTCTACTATGTGTGACTGCAATGATCAAATGATACTATGCTTTCAATTGATAGTTTGTTGTTTTGAAATGAAGCACTAATAAAAGATGGAACTGCGCACTTTCTAATGTGTCCATTCTATTTAACTGTTGCACTCTCTCATATAATCTACGACATCCTGTGCATCAAATGATTCATCCGTTCTGTTTAACACACTTGTATCGGATCATCTACATCATGATGTATCTATCGGATCATGTTTTTTTTCTATCATTGTCCATCAAATGGGGTTCTCAACATCGGACACTTTCACTTCTGCTCATATGCATCAGCTAGACATCTATGTAATATCTGATAAACTTCAGTTCTATCTCTACTCTTCTATATCTACAACATCTGTGACTATTGGCATGCTACTTGTAATACTATCCTTCGAAACATCAAGCACTTGTGCATACTTGAATATTTCTTCCTTTCAGTACTTGCGCATATGTCATCGATTTATCGCATCATACTGAGCACTATCAAAAATTCATTATGCTGCATGTGCGCATTCATCTCTTCGCTAGATCATTATGTTTTGTCCATGATCCCCTTGATTCCCCAAAAATCAAATTGAAACCTATACTCAAAGCTCTTATTCTCTTTCCATCAAGATTACCTTCAATATCCAACTTGCATCTATGTTTATACATGTCTTGCACGGATTGTATCTTCACAAGTTGGTCATGGCATCCCTTCTTCCATACTTCACGGATTATGTTAATGCCACACATCATCTTCTACGCTATTGATGTGTCATATGATATGTGTCTTGTGCCCTTAAGATCCACAACTTAGTAGGGATTTACGCCTTGGTGGTGTACCTTGTTAAGTTTAAACCAAATAGACTAGCAAGATCACTGAAAGAAACATAATCACAAGATAGACACAGAATTTACCCTGGGAAACCCTCATGGGGTAGAAAACCCAGCAAAGCTTTCCTCAATAAGATGATCAACCAAAATACAAGATGTGCTCCCTCCTTCTCTTTCTCCTTAGCAGATCTCTCAGACTAGTGCACTACTTTTTTGATTTGTGCAAGTGTTTCTAATGAGGAGTTCACCTCCTCTATTTATACTAACTCCCGACTAACCAAAATACCTAATGGGGCCGACCTCTCCTGGAGAAGTCTAATAACCCCTAAAATAAAAGTTCAGGGTCGACCCCCACATGGTGGGTCTAATAACCCTAGTTTACACAAACCCTCGGAGGAATAATCATCTCCGGATACATGATAGGGTTACCTCGTAGGGATGAGACATCTCTGGAATAATAATGTACAAATTATAATATTCTTAGAAGTTACAATATTTAACACTCACTCTTAACGAGAAGGATATTATAACAACATCTGCAGGAGCAAGGAGTCATTGACTACATCACACATGATACATCTATAAATCATCGGAAGTTTTCTTCAATACATCATCATCAGCAACTTAATCAATTGCTGGAACATTGTCATCATCATCGCATGATCATTGGCATCATCATCGTATGCTCATCAGCATCGTCATCATATCAACATCATCGACAGCATCAGCATCGTCATCATCATCATCATCATACGATCATCATCATCGTCATCATACGATCATTAGTATCGTCATCATCATCGTCATCATACGATCATTAGTATCGTCATCATCATTGTCATCATACGATCATCAGCATCGTCATCATACGATCATCAGCATTATCATCATCAGCATCGTATTCCTTGCAATACATATGATCATTTTACAGGATGATCAATCCTGCTCCTTTTAGGACATAGGTCCATGGATGATGCAATCCTGTCATGTACCTTTTGAACCGAAGTCCAGGGACGATCCAGTCCTATCATGTACCTTTTGAACCGAAGTCTAGGGACAATCCAGTCCTATCATGTACCTTTTGAACCGAAGTCCAGGGATGATCCAGTCCTATCATTTACCTTTTGAACCGAAGTTCAGGGATGATCCAGTCCTATCATTCCATTCTCGGAGACCTCTTGTCTACGGCTCACTTCACAGGAATATGGTCCAAGGATGATACAATCCCCTTATCTGTTCATTCAGGATTTTGTTCTCGTAGACATCTTGCATACGGCTCACTTCACAGGACTATGGTCCGAGGGAAATAAAATCCCCTTACCTGTTCATTCAGGATTTTGTTCTCGGAGACATCTTGTCTACGGCTCACTTCACAGGACTATGGTCCGAGGATGATACAATCCCCTTACCTGTTCATTCAGGATTTTGTTCTCGGAGACATCTTGTCTACGGCTCACTTCACAGGACTATGGTCTGAGGACGATACAATCCCCTTACCTGTTCATTCAGGATTTTTATTCTCGGAGACATCTTGTCTACAGCTCACTTTAGGACTAAAGTCCACAGATGATACAATCCTCTTACTCTAAGAGACATCTGTCTGCAGATCACTTTAGGACTAAAGTCCACGAATGATACAATCCTCTTGTCAATATGTGTACAAGCATCTTCATCCATACAAGTACAAAAACATGTATCCTCATCAATACATACATTATCAAAACATGTATCCTCATGAATACATACATTATCAAAACATGTATCCTCATCAATACATACATTATCAAAACATGTATCCTCATCAATACATACATTATCAAAACATGTATCTTCATCATTAACAAAACATGTTAATGCATATATCATGAAAATATGTAACCTCATCAACAAAACATGTAACCTCATGTAAATACGTATATCATCAAAACATGTAACCTCATCAACAAAACATGTAAATAGAAATAGTGTAAGTGTAAGAAGTCTAAATATAAATAAGCCTAAATATCCAAGAGTGGCATACAAGTATCTTCATCATTAGTGACGATACTACTCCCCCTTTCGAGGAGGGTCCTTTAGAGTTACTCCAAGCTTGTCTCGGAAGTATTCAAATTTCACACAGGCTAGGGGTTTGGTTAATATGTCAGCAACTTGTTCTTTAGTACTTATATATTTGAGTTTGATAGCCCCTCTCTGCACCATGTCTCGTATATAAAAGTATCGAATCTCTATGTGTTTTGACTTATCGTGGAATACAGGATTTTCTGTCATTTTGATACAACTTTGATTGTCACACATGATCACAGTGGGATCCATCTCTAAGTCAAACACTCCAGATAATAGTTTCCGAAGCCATACTACTTCACAGCTAGCAGAGCAGGCAACTATGTATTCTTCTTCAGCAGTATTGAGAGCCACACTGGATTGCTTCTTGCTGAACCATGAGATCATGGCAGATCCAAGACCATAACATCCACCAGATGTACTCTTTCTGTCTGAGATGCTTCCTGCCCAATCAGAGTCTGAGTAACCATGTAAATTGAGTTCATGGTTTCCAAGATAAGATAGGACAAAATCTAAAGTACCCTTTAGGTACCTCATCACATGCTTTGCAGTTATTAAGTGAACCTTTCTGGGTTCTACTAGATACTGACTCAGGGTATTTACAGCAAAGCTTATATTTGGCCTAGTATTTGTTAAATATAGAGTTATGTCCACTAATTCTGATGTGTCATTAATTAATAACTTCAAGTTGGATTCCATGGGAGTGTCCATGGCTTTACACTCCAACATATTAAATATTTTCAGAATTTCCACAGCATACTTACCTTGATTTAGAAAGATTCCTTTTGGTTCTTTCCATACTTCAAGACCTAAGAAGTAGTGCATTAATCCAATATCTTTCATCTCGAATTCTGAAGAAAGCTTCTTCTTGCATTCAATAATCTATTTCTCATTTCCGGTTAGAAACATATCATCTACATATAACAGTAGTATAACTGGTTCATCATCCATTTCCTTGAGATAAAGATTAGGATCATCTTTGCTTTTGGTAAATCCCATGCTTGTTAAGAAATTGTCAATCCTTCCGTACCAAGCTCTAGGAGCTTGCTTTAATCCATATAGTGCCTTTTTCAGTTTGCATACATGATTTCTTCCGTCTTTAATCTCGAAACCTTGTGGTTGCTCTATGTACACTTCTTCTTCAATTACACCATTCAGAAAAGCTGTCTCAACATCCATTTGGTGCAATTTCCACTTCATCATGGATGCAAGTGCCATGATAGTTCTAATTGAAGTGTACCTATCAACTGGTGCAAAATTTTCTTCATAGTCAATTCCCTCTTTCTGAGATAAACCTCGGGCTACAAACCTTGCCTTATATTTTTCAATGCTACCATCTGCAGCATGTTTTATCTTAAAAATCCATTTGGAAGAAACCACACTTTTATCTTTTGGTTTGGGAACTATATCCCAAACATCATTTTTCATTATTGACTGATATTCTTCTGTCATTGCTTCTACCCATTCTTTCTTCTGAGCTGCCTCTTCATAGCTAGCAGGTTGTTGATCCACAAGATCACACACCAAGGCCACATAGTTGGATACTAGCTTTGGTTTCTTTCTTTCTCTAATGGATCCTTCAGGAGCTCCATATCTTTCAGCTCCTTGAATAATGTCTCTAGCCCATGCTGGCCTTTTCTTCCTAGATAAGTTTGTAAAAGGGGGTTCTTGTGGTTATATCATGTCATGGTCCTCTGGAGTATCATCTTCAGGAGTGTGCACAGCTTCTGTGATTCTAGGAGGTGTATCTTCTTCATAGATTTCTTCCAGTTGACACTTCCTGGATTTCTTGAGAGCTGCTTCTTCATCAAATGTTACATCTCTGCTTATTTCCATATGATGAAAACCTGGTATGTAAATTCTGAAGGCTTTGGATGATTCACAATAACCAACAAATATTCACTTCTTACCAGAGGGGTCCAGCTTGGTTCTCTTTTCTTTTGGAATGTGAATGTACACAGGACAACCAAATATTTTGAGATGACTTACCTCAGTCTTCTTTCCTGTGAACACTTCTCCTAGAGTTTTGAATTCAAGAGCACTATGGGATAGTCTATTCTGCACATAGACTGCTATCCTAGCTGCTTCAGCCCATAAATACATGGGTAGGTCTTGATCATGAATCATAGTCTTTACAGCTTCCATGTGCTTAGAGGCATACCACTGTCAATGAGCCATGTATCTTCTCCAGGGGATACAGATCCAGAGAGTGCAGAGAATAAGACATATTCTTCTCGATCTTCTTTCTTTATTTTAGATATTTTCCTTCGAGGCTTTTCCTCTTCTTCTTCTTCTTCTTCTTCTTCACTATCATCTTCTTCCATGTGTGCATGATGTCTTCTGTGTACAAGTCTCTTCTTCTTTTGTGAACGACAAAATTTGGCAATGTGTCCTAGTTTAAAACAACTGTAACATTGGACTATCAAGAGATCTCTTCCTGGATTGGTTTCTCTATTCCTTTTGAATTTAGAGAAGTGTTGAGATCCTTTGCGGTCAATTTTCTTGAAGTGACCCATTCTTATTCTTTTGGTGTGAGTGGCCAAGGCTTGGTCATCCTCCTTGAGGAGTGCTTCTCTATTGGCTACTCTAGCCTCTTCTTGAACACAATCTTCCCACACTACATCAAACTTCATACTTTCTTTTCTGGCACACATAGTTTGTATGAATGACTCCCAAGATCTGGTGAGACCATTTAGAGCAGTCATTACAAGTTCATCTTCATCAAGAGTATCACCAATGGCATCTAGTTGCTCCTTGATTTGGGATACCCTTGAAGAGTAGTCCTGAATGGATTCCCCTTTGTTCATCTTGGTACTCTTCAACTGAGTTCTTCGGTTCATCTTCCTATTGATGTTCTTTCCCTCATATATTCTTCCTAGGGCATCATACATCTCCTTTGGAGTTTTCTTGGAAGCCACTTGGGGAATCAAGTGGTCCTTGATGGAATCAGCTATGATTCTCTTTGCCCTAATCAAATCCTTTATGTGCTTCTCTTTGGCTTCATCTCCTTCAGGTTCTGCAACTTCATCCTTGATGTATTGAGCAAGATCATTCTCTTCAAGAATGAGACCAATTCTGTATTTCTATGCCCAGAAATTCTCTATGCCTTCTAACTTGTCTTCAAGATTAGTGCTTGGAGCCATCTTCTCTTGGGGGAGTCCAAGAGACAAGATATAGAATAGTACTTACTCGGAAACTTTAACCTTTTTACTTTTTCAGATCCTGGGACAGAATTTTATCGCACTTTTGGCAAAACTAGGGTTTGACTTTCCCGGAGTTATACCCAACCAAAAAGTTCGATCTAGGGCTCAAAAGATTGGTTTTGAGAAGGGATATCCATCTATGTAATCAGAAATTAACAATACCAACTTTTTGCTGAAACCAATTTCTGGTTTATCACACTTTTGGTAGAACTAGGGTTTGACTTTCCTGGAGTTCTACCCAACCAAAAAGTTTGATCTAGGGTTCAAAAGATTGGTTTTGAGAAGGGCTACCCAGCCATGTAATTAGAATTTAACACAACCAACTTTTTGTTGAAACCCTAATTTTTCATCGGAGAGAGAGAGAGAGATATTCTTACCTTGTGAAAAATGTCCTATTCAGGCTAGCTCTGATACCATGTTAAGTTTAAACCAAATAGACTAGCAAGATCACTGAAAGAAACATAATCACAAGATAGACACAGAATTTACCCTGGGAAACCCTCATGGGGTAGAAAACCCAGCAAAGCTTTCCTCAATTGAGATGATCAACCAAAATACAAGATGTGCTCCCTCCTTCTCTTTCTCCTTAGCGGATCTCTCAGACTAGTGCACTACTTTTCTAAGTTGTGCAAGTGTTTCTAATGAGGAGTTCACCTCCTCTATTTATACTAACTCCCGACTGACCAAAATACCTAATGGGGCCGACCTCTCCTGGAGAAGTCTAATAACCCCTAAAATAAAAGTTCAGGGCCGACCCCCACATGGTGGGTCTAATAACCCTAGTTTCCACAAACCCTCGGAGGAATAATCATCTCCGGATACATGACAGGGTTAGCTCGGAGGGATGAGACATCTCCGGAATAATAATGTACAAATTATAATATTCTTGGAAGTTACAATATTTAACATACCTTTGCGCTCTTAATGTATCATTGCCTTATGGTATGTGTGCAATATTACACTTCATATTGATGTGTCTATGACTTGTGATGTACCATCTGTTGTGGGTAATGCGCCCTTGGTGGATTGATACTTTGTGGAATCTGTGCATACTCCAACTTCTTCTTAGTGTCGAATATTGATATTTTCCCTGCCATCTTTTGTGGGACTTGCTCACTTGCTGAACATTCCTCTATGGAACTTTCTCATAGATGATATTCAACCGCTTTACCTTTCTAGGAACTTGTGCATGTTCCATTTACTGAAAGCATCTTCTGATTGGTTTTACATGCACGCTTTCAATATTTTCCAACCATTAACTACTTACACACTTCCAACCTTTAACCAAGCAACACCCGGGCTTTCTTGCGTACACGTACCATTTGTTCAACCAACTCCTTTGCTACTTGAGCACATATACCATTGTCCAACAAACTCTTTGGTTGCTACCATGTGAATGCATGACCTGGTGGACTTGATTTCTTTGAAAGGACCACATGTTGTAGGATACATTACTTGTGTTCTTTCTTGAACTTGATTTGCATGATGTATGATGTATCCTTAACACACATCTTTAGACTGAATGTACTTCTAGATATACTCCAAAGTTGCATCCACATCTGTCACCTTCGTTATTTTTGCATATACTTATGGTATTCATGTTCTTCTTCATCTTGTGCATATACTGCTTCAAAGTGGCTTCCATATACTTCTTCATACTTTTGGTAGGTATTTATGTTGTTCCTTTTTTTTTTTGTCTGCAATTCTCTCACATTCATGATTTCCTACTAAATTTATGGATCGCTTCTATCATCATGTATATAATAGCTTCATGCATGTCTCCTTTCATTCTATCATGCTGATGTCATCTTTTGGTGTGCATTTAATGCCTGAGCTTCATGCATTTATCCCCCTTTGAAATCAATGGCAAATAGGTGCCATTATTTTGTATTATATGAGTTCTTCTTGATAGTTTTACATTGGCATTCATCACAACTGTATCCAAGGATAACTCCCCCTAACAACATGCTTCGTTGCTTATGTACTGATATCTTTTCATAATGATTTTTCTGATAAAGATGTTACATTGTTCTTTTACTTTGAGCTCATGTTCCTGTCACAATACTTCACCATTCCTTACGCAGTGATCATGCTATCATCCTTGCTTACCAACTGCACAGTTCCAAATTCAGTCCTTTACTATTTTTGCATTGTATTGCTTGCGCTTGATTGCTTCACTTGTTGCATTTACTACGCTTTCATAGGGCCTTGTCGCATTGTTTTCCAAGACAACCAACGATATGACAGGTTTTTCTTCATTGATCAGCCAAATCAGAATAAAAGCGAACATGACACCTAGTTCGTGTGGAAACAATGATGTGTCACTTTCATACTCGAACCTTTTGAGGAAACATTCTTCATCATATGGTGCAATGAATCAAATTTCCACATTTCTGTACTATTTCCAAAACTCATTAAGTCGAGCATTTAATTTTACCGATTCCACCATTGAATTTGTGTGACATTAAATGCCTATCTCATAAACTTATTGCATGTGCACGAACACCCTTCAAATGAATTCTATAAGATCCCCGCAAATAATGCCTGGTTCATTGTTTCTTGCATCCTTGCATTTGTTGTGTTGCATTCACTGTTTAATCCTTCCTATGGTTATTCTTTTTCCTTCCAATGGCATCCTTTTATCATAGAGTAAGCAGTTCCCTTAAAAATGTGTTTATCTATTAAGAACCAACAGGGTGAAATTTCGTGCTTGAGAAATGACATGGATTCCTGGCAGCAACAAGTGCAGGACAACTAGATTCTTCACCAATATTCTCAATCTCAGATAAATCATAGACATTCCGAGCAACTAAACCTTATGACTTGCCGGGTTGATAATCTGGAGCATCAACAGTAGTAGATTCTAGATGAATTGTCTCATCTTAGGCTTTAGAATGTTGAACTGTCATCATCTGCCACTCTGCATTTTTTTCCTCTATAGTCCTCTTCTAAATGCACAACCCTGGTTCCGGTGGATTTGGAGTTACGTCTTGCGAACTGACCAGAATCTGAACTCGATCTCAAACTACGACTGTAAAGTGATTCAACATTTTCTCAATTTTTCCTCTCATTTTATATGTCATTCTTGGCCTTGGCATGGAGTCTTTAACTCATGCAATTTTTGTAATCATTCCCAATTTTAATGCAATGAAAAGATCTGTTTTGCGCAAACTCATATCTTTCAGCAGTGTTTGATTCTTCATGTAAATATTTTCTTCTTGTATTTGTGCTATTGAACTCAATGTGATGCCTCTCTATTCCATAATGTATCATATGTAGTGTAAATATATAACCATTTAATGTATGCATGTAATTTTCCCTTTCTGCAAAATAATCAACTTAACATAAAATCATGTGCGAACATATTCTAACTTTTATTTTTTTAAGCAAAAAAAACCTTTCATTCTATTATAAAAGTTCCAGAATTACAGATTGTCTTCTTTACATTCGTTCTGGTGCTCCCTAATCCACCACAGAGTAACATACCTGGTTCTATGTAAGCCACGGTAGAAACATAGACATACCCAGAATCCCAGCAGCACGAAAACTTAAATTAACCGACATACCCAAAACAACAGTTACATAAAGCCAAAAAGACTATTAAGGAAGCCAAGAAACTTTCTACAGAGACTATAACTGAAACCAAGAGCTGTCGCAAATGATTCAATAGTACTAATCCCTGGGATTTCAAAAAAAAGGAGCCCATTCATATACATCATTTGATCCAGATCCAAAATCAGAAGACCAGTACAAACCCAAATAACCTAAGCCCAGAAGATAAAGAATTTAGCACCGAATTGAGAAGCTTCCCACCAGTAGACGCCACGTCGAGAACACCAACAGACAAAACATTACACAGATGGGCCCGCTTGATCATCACTATTCACCACCACTGGAGTCACCATAGCCTCCCCTTTTTCCTTGGATATGGACCCACGCAGGTTTGCCACCTTCGTCAAGCGATCCAGGTAGGAGATGCCCAACTTGTCCTCCAACACGTCGACTTTCATGTGGATCAAATTACAATTATCATCCATGTCCTTACATAGGTCCTCCAGATTTTTAATCGTAGGAGAACTTGATAAGGCATCCCCCCAAGTATCCAAACACTGAGCAATCAGAGACTTAGTCACCCACAGGGTAACTATCGGTCGGGTATACAGAGCCATACGACCCATAGTATTCCCCGGGTCATGTATCCAGTTGGCCATGGCCACCACTTCCTCAGGTATCTCCTCCTCCCCCACAAGACTCCAAAGGTCCACTTCAATATCCTCCACCTCCTTCCGAACCCGTGGTTGGAAGAAGCGGTGAAAGAAAACAATAGTTGCAGCGGCATTCCATTGGTCCTGGCTTGGACCAGTCCAAGGTGTTGCACCTCCACCAACAGTGCTAGTCTCCCTGAGAGCACGACAACATCACTTCGAGGTTCGACCTTTCTGAGGCATAGTTCCCCCCTCTTACAAACACTCTGCAAACTTACAACCGGAAAATAATAACTAATCCAAGCACAGGGGAGCTCCAACTGTTAGGAACCCATGTCTTTACTTTGTTAGTATATTTTTGTTGGACGCATATGCTTTGTAAGTCGTTCCGTAGTATTTGTTGATCAATAGTTTGTGTTATTGTTGTTGGTGCATATGCTTTGTAAGTCACCCATAGTATTGTTGATCCATAGTTTTTAGTGGCCCATGGTTTTGACCCATAGTATTGGCGCCTAGACTTATTATATAAGTGTGTGTTGAAACCTATGAAGGACGGTGAAGTTATTTGTATTGAGCTTGCTCATAGGAGGCTTCCCCCTCGAAGTGGCCTATGATCAATATAAAAGTGATTTTGAGTTCTGTCATTTTTTCTATTTCGCATATTCTTGCTAATTAATTGTTGCAGGTGCTTCACATCTGGTATCAGAGCACTTTCTTGGGCTCGCTGGGTGAAAGTTCTGCCAATTTTTTTTTTTGCATCTATTGTAGGTTCGGATTTGGGAATAATACCTATCCACTTAACTGTGGGAAGTACTTTGGCATAAGCCCTAAAACTCATTGTGAGGAGTACCACATGAACCCCAAAGTAGCAGGCCATTGAGAGGACCTGCCAGTGAAAAGGGAAACGACCCCTACCTGATTGACTAGTTCCCACTCGTGAGGTAAACCAAGAGCTGTCATTTGTGGCAAAGCAGTTATCATTTTTACCTGAGCCGTGGAGTGAGGGGTATTGCCCCAATACAAAATCCATGAGACAACATTGGTGGCCGAGTGAAACCCCTAAACTATTAGGAAGCCGCACATACCTGGGATCCATATCTATTTTCAGCTGAACTGTTGTCGATCACTGTTGTGCCGTTTCAGATCCATTCTAAAAGCCATTCGAAATCCATCCATTTTCAATCCATTCGGTACCATTTCAGATTCCTCTATTTCCACTCAGTTCTGGGCCGTTGCAAATTTATCTATTTCAGATCCCTTCCGAGCCGTAGTCGCTCCAGTCTGAAGAAAAATAAAAAATAAAAAAATAAAAAATTTCTCGATTTAGATGAAAAATTTATCATCCTCCATCTTGAACATTAAGCTATGAACAACAAACGACAGTTCGAGTCTTCATCAGACAATGGGTTCTCTTCTTCCAGCAATTTCCGTGGTCTGAAACTTGATTTTCCTCGCTTCAATGGTACTGATCCAACTGGATGGATCTATCCTGCAGAACAATATTTTAGTCTGCATAATACTTTTGATGTCAACAAAGTTCCGCTTGCATCCTTTCATTTGGAACGGGAAGCTCTTCAACGGTACCATTGGTACATCAAGGCTCATGAAGAGCCAACATAGCCAGACTTTTGCCAGCTCCTTTTGCAACGATTTGGTCTGAGTGCTTTTGATGACTTCACAGGAGACCTCACTAAACTTCACCAAATTGGCACTGTGAGAGAGTATCAAACTGAATTTGAGAAACTAGCCAACCACACTGAAGGATTGTCTGATGACTTTTACCGGAGTTGTTTTATCAGTGGTCTAAAGGATTCCATCTGCTCTGAGGTCAAAATGTTCTGTCCCAACACAATGATGGAAGCCCTAGGGTTGGCTAAGTTGGCAGAAGACAAGATTGCATCCCAACAACGCTCCAATCCCACTTTTGTTCCCTTCCAAAATATGGGTTCTCAACGACCACCTATACCACAAGCTCCTCAACCAACTCCTATCAAGCGTTTGTCTGAAATAGAGATGCAAGCACGCAGAGAAAAGGGGCTTTGCTATAATTGTGATGAGAAATTCACTTGGGGACATAGATGTGTCCAGCAAAAGCTCTATCTCTTGGATGTGGATTCTCCGCCTGCCTCTAAAATTGGTGACGAAGATCTAGAACCAATGGATGCTCAGTTCGACATTCAAAAACCGCCTATTGACCCTCCATCTCAAGATGACCAGCCAGATATATCTCTCCATTCTTTAGGTGGAATCTTCACCCCCAAAACAATGCAGGTCAGGGGTTACTTCAAGAAGCTTCCTCTTACAATACTCATTGATACTGGTAGCACTCATAATTTCATTGACCCTCAGATCGCCAAACAAGTGGATTGTTTTATCCATCCTTGCTCCAACTTTGAAGTCATGGTTGCCAATGGGGGCACCTTACCTTGCAAAGGGAAGTGTCGAAATGTGCGTATCTCTATGGGAGATTATACCTTGCGCTCTGACATGTTTTCCTTGACCTTAGGCGGATGTGATGTGGTTTTGGGCGCTCAATGGCTACGCACACTTGGCGCTATCTTATGGGATTTTGCTGAACTTTGGATGCAGTTTTCCCTCAATGGACAAAAACACACATTGACAAGATTACAACGAGGCTCTCTCAGCATCATCAATTCACATCGCATGGAAAAACTCCTCAAGAAGAATTCACATGGTTTCATTGCTCAGATCCATTCCATTCAGATGCAACCATCGGCGGTCTCCACTACTCCTTTGGATCTACAACAAATTCAGGATCGATATACAAGTGTCTTTGCTGAACCAGTGGGATTTCCACCTTCAAGACCAGAAGGCCATCGTATTCAGCTCCTTCCTGGCAGCGTTCCTCCCAACCTCAGCCCTTATCGCTACCCATTTCACCAAAAAATGGAGATTGAAATGCTCGTTCGAGACTTATTGAAGCAAGGTATTGTTCTCCCAAGCACTAGTTCCTTTTCTTCTCCAGTTCTTCTTGTCCGTAAAAAAGATGGGTCATGGCACCTCTGCATTGACGTTCAAGCACTTAATCACCTCACTATCAAGGATAAGTTTCCAATTCCTGTTGTTGATGAGCTTCTTGATGAGCTTCATGGGGCTCACTTTTCTCCAAGTTGGATCTTTGTTCTGGGTATCATCAAATTCGGGTTCATGAGTATGATATCCCTAAAACAGCTTTCCGCACACATGATGGACATTATGAGTTTTTGGTCATGCCCTTTGGCCTCACTAATGCTCCTTCCACATTCTAGGCCTTAATGAATAAAATATTTCGACCCTACTTGCGGAAATTCATTTTGGTATTCTTTGATGATATCCTCATCTACAGTAAAACATGGGATGAACATCTCCAACATCTGGATCTTGTCATGCAACTTTTCTCTAACCATCATCTCCACGCCAAGTAGTCTAAATGTGTTTTTGGACAGAAGGAAGTTGAGTATCTCGGGCACATTATCTCAACACAAGGGGTTCGCATGGATCCTGCCAAAATCGATGCCATGAACAATTGGCCGCATCCTCAGACACTCAAGAGCCTTCGTGGTTTTTTGGGGTTGACTGGCTACTACCACAAGTTTGTCAAGGATTATGGGAAGATTGAAGCTCCATTAACTGATCTATTGAAAAAGGATGCTTTTACATGGACACATGCTGCTCAGTGTGCATTTGAAAAACTAAAACAAGCTATGTGTACTACACCTGTTCTAGCTATGCCCGATTTTTCCAAGCCCTTCATTATTGAGAGTGATGCTTGTGGCAATGGACTTGGTGTTGTTCTCCTTCAAGATGAACACCCCATTGCGTTCACTAGCAAATCCCTTTCAAGTAAGAATTTAGCTGCCTCTACCTATGAGAAGGAAATGATGGCTATTTTGCATGCAGTATAGAAGTGGCGACCATACCTATTAGGGAATCATTTCTGCATCAAGACTAATCACCAGAGACTGAAATATTTCTTGGAACAGCGTGTCTCCTCCCCAGCACAACAGAAATGGGTTAGAAAACTCATGGGTTATGACTATGAGATCACTTACAAGAAGGGTAAAGAGAATATTGTGGCAGATGCTCTTTCTCGCACATTTGATGCCCAAGGTTCTCTTTCAGGTATTTCTATGCCTGTTCAAAATTGGTTGCAATCTGTTCAACAGGGTTATGTCAATGACTCCTCCTTATCTCAAATCATCCAACGCTTGACCAACAACCCTTCTACTATACCACATTACTCTTGGGATGGTGCTTCTCTGAGATACAAGGGTCATCTGGTGCTTCCCCAGAGCATAGATCTTCAACAGGATGTCTTCTATGAACTCCATGCTTCTCCATTAGCAGGGCACTCTGGATTCCTCAAAACGTATGAATGGGCACGACGTAACTTCTTTTGGCAGGGCATGAAAAGGACAATTCAATAGATGGTGGCTGAATATGATACCTACCAGCGCAATAAGGGTGAAACAACACTCCTTCCAAGATTTCCCGAACCCTTTCCCATACCTACATGGATTTGGACAGATATTTCTATGGATTTCATTGAAGGGCTCCCTAAATCTGGCGGGAAGACAATGATTCTCGTTGTGGTTGATCGCCTCTCCAAATATAGTCATTTTTGTGCTCTCAGCCATCCTTATACATCCTCCTCAGTCGCTCAAATTTTCCTGGACTAGATCTTTCATCTTCATGGCATCCCTTCTTCCATTGTCTCGGATCGTGATGTGACTTTCACCAGTCATTTTTGGACAGAACTATTTTTCCACACTGGCACCAAACTGAAGATGAGTTCAGGGCATCACCCACAAACAGATGGTCAGACTGAAATTATCAATAAATGCTTGGAAAATTATCTTCGTTGCTTCACCTCCGAACAACAACATCAGTGGGAAAAGTGGCTCCCTCTTGTTGAATGGTGGTACAATACCTCTTACCACACTGCCTCTAAAATGACCCCATATGAAGCAGTCTATGGTCAAGCACCTCCAGTTCTTCTTCCATACACCCCCAATAGTTCACCAGTTCAGGAAGTTGACACGGTCCTTCGAAACCACGATCAGATTCTTCGCATTTTGCGGCACAATCTTCACATGGGAAGAAATTGCATGAAGCAACAAGCTGATCAAAACCGTTCTGAACACACTTTTCAAGTTGGCGATATGGTTTTTATTCATCTCCAACCGTACAAGCAATCCTCCATGAAAATCAAAGGGCATCATAAGCTCACTCCAAAGTTCTATGGGCCATATCATATTCTTCAGAAGATTGGGTCCATTGCTTATAAATTGGAACTTCCTCCTTCTTCCCGCATTCATCCAGTCTTTCATGTCTCTAGTCTAAAGAAAGTTCTTGGCAGCAACATCAGTGGACAAACGATTTTACCCGAACTAGATAATGAAGGATCCATCCTTTTGGAGCCGGAGGCCATCCTCAATCGGTGCACTCGTCTGCTTCGCTCTCGCTCTATCACAGAGGTCTTAATTCAGTGGCACGGCATGCAACCAGAGGATGCTACATGGGAACCACTCCTTCAGATTCAACAACAATTTCCACATCTAAAGCTTTGAGGACAAAGCTTTTTTTAAGGGGGAGTGGATGTTAGGAACCCATGTCTTTACTTTGTTAGTATATTTTTGTTGGACGCATATGCTTTGTAAGTCGTTCTGTAGTATTTGTTGATCAATAGTTTGTGTTATTATTGTTAGCGCATATGCTTTGTAAGTCGCCCGTAGTATTGTTGATCCATAGTTTGTAGTGGCCCATGGTTTTGACCCATAGAATTGGTGCCTAGACTTAGTATATAAGTGTGTGTTGAGACCTATGAAGTACGGTGAAGTTATTTGTATTGAGCTTGCTCATAGGAGGTTGCCCCCTCGAAGTGGCTTGTGATCAATATAAAAGTGATTCTGAGTTCTGTCATTTCTGCTATTTTTCATATTCTTACTAATTAATTGTTGCAGGTGCTTCACACCAGCCGAGAAACTTTGTGACTATTACCATCCCTGCACTCCAAATTTAAATGTGAGCCACCCCCTGCCAGCACTAACTCCTTCATCATGTATCCAACGCTGGAATAATTGCACCAGTCCTTATCCTTCATCACAATCGTCCTACGCTGATAATGATAATCCATCGGAATCATGCAGGAACGATCCTCCATATCTCTCTCACACTTCAAATCCCATGAATTAAAATCATCATCCGAGATGTTATCTCCGGGAACCATTACAAGAGTTTTTTTATCCATTTTATCAAAGCTCCATTTGTCCCGTTTATCATATATGTGTACCCTCATTAACACAAACTTAATTCTTAGGACAAGATCTATCGTCACCCTTTGGCAGTGGTTCTCCATAATCACACTCGATGATCCTAATGCAGTTCATTCGACAAGTATCTGATGGAACTTCCAAGGCCATGCCATCCCATCATTCATTAATTTGGCCTGCCCCCTGATTTTCCAACTCGTCAGCCAAACAATTGGTGCTTCTCCTGATGTGTTGAATAACAATGGAGTTAAATGCTTTGATGAGGGTTCCTAGACAAGTCATGCGCCATGCTAGACGCCATGAGGTAGCCAATTTTGCAGCCTAAGTTCCGTTGGATAGTTTTATAGCCGTCTGTATAAGCATTCTCGAGTTGCCTTCCACAATGAAGCTGTTAATACCACGCTGGGACATGATACTTAAACCTTGTAGCAGAGCTTCACATTCCTCTACATTATTAGTTTCACATCCTAAGTTCCCATAGTAGATGAACTGGACTTGGCCCTGGTCGTTTCTCACCACCCCTCCATACCCAGCCATACCTGGATTCCCTTTGGAAGCTCCGTCAAAGTTTGGCTTGAGCCACCCCTGCTGAGGCGGTGCCCACTTTGCCGGAATTTCCTGCATCTTGCTACCAGAATTGATGGAGCCAATGAACTAAGGAAGGCCCATGATACCCCAAGTATGGAGCAGTTTTAGTTCATTATCTGGAACATTCATATCTTGTTCATTCCACCTGGTTAATTTCAGCGTTTCATTTATCGCTTGCTTTATATGCACCCAGACGTCCTTCCACGATTTTTTCTTCCCCTGAAACAAGCATTTATTTCGCTCTTTCCACACCTCCCAGAGGAGAAAACCAAGATATAGTTTCCAAATGCGATTTAGGATATTCCCTTGAAAAGGTTTCCCGTTCCATTGTCTCATAGTTTGCTCCGGGCTTGTCCTAACCTAGGCAGTTTTCCAAAAAAAACTTGCACCTTCATCCCATAATGCTGCTGCAAAGCTGCATTCGTCCAAAAGATGAGCAGTAGTCTCACTGTTCTGACCACAGAGAACACAGATGGACGGGCCCTCAAAACCACGCTTCACAATGTTGTCCCAAGTCAAGATTCGCCCTCATAAAACCAACCAGAGAAAGATAGTGATTTTAGGCCAGAGTTTGGATTGCCACAAATATTTCCAGGTATTATCTTCCATAGAATTAGCCAAGCAGGTCTAAAGGTGATATGCTTCTTTCATGGAGAACATTCCTAAAGGGAAATATCCTTACCGAAGGGTGTCCCTCCCCCCCTGAATGTTCACTTGCATGTTGATCACAATTTCATAAATCTACTTTCCTGTGTCTCCCCATAGGAGGTTATCCACCATTCAAGTGGCTCCCAAATGTGAAAACCTCTGTCCTCAAAGGATTCTTGCCAATACCTGTTAACTGTTAACCAGTTCTGATGCCTATCCCTGTTTACCTCCGGAGTAGTCACCAAAGTCGAAATGGGTGGTTCCTGTTTCCATGCATCCAACCAAAGATTTTCCAATGTTCCCTCCCAGATTTCCCAGAAACTATGCTTCCTTATGATCTCACTATCGGCCCAAGCCATGTTCCAAATATGGGATCCTTTAACTAGTCCTTCCTCCCAGATCCAGTCTTGCTGCTCCATTGTTGGCATGTGCTTTTTCCCCCAAAATCTTTCCCATTGCTCATTCGTATGAGTGAGTCAACGCCACCAAAATTTTGCTCTACACACGTTGCTAAGCTCCTCAGGATCTCAAAGCCTCAGGCCCCATTGCTACTTAGTTTGACGTAAAGGACACTAGGGTGCATTTCCTATGATCCCCCATTCCACCCCACATAAAGGTTCTTTGAATGTTTCTTATTTGCCTCAACACAACCTTTGGAGCCGACAAAACAGAGAACATGTACAAGGGCATGGCTTGCAAAACTGACTTAACCAGGACCATTCGACTTGGGAAATTAAGCGATTGAAGAGTCCAATTTGAAAGTCTTTCCTTCATTTTGCTCAGAAGGTCTTCCCATGATGCTCTTTTAAGTACCCCCTCAGATAAGGGCGCCCCAAGATATTTGGTTGGAAGGGATCTCTTTTTAAAGCCTAGGATGCGAAGGATGTTCCTCTGACAAATTGGTGGAGTATTAAAGAAAAAGACCAGAGACTTATCCATATTAATCGCTAGCCCCGAAGCTTGTAAAAAAATGTTCAGAGCCTTTTTTATTTGATGGGCTTCCTGGACAAAGGAGTGTCCCATTAGTAGAGTGTCATCCACAAACTACTGATGAGTTATCGCCTTCTCATAAGGAGGAAACTTCAGGCCTTTGATACTCCCCTGGTCCACAAGATGAGAAATAAGTCTCCCAAGACCTTCTGTCATTAGCACAAAAAGGAACGGAGAAAGAGGGTCCCCTTGCTGAATACCTCTTGATGGTTTGACCACATTGGAGGGATGCCCGTTAACCAAAATGGAGAAGAAAGTCGAGGAGGTGAGATTGGCTATCCATCTGATCCAAATATCACCGAAGCCAAAGGATTTCATTATCTCTTTCATGTAAGTCCAGTTTATTTTATCATAAGCTTTAGACAGGTACAATTTAAGCATCATACCAGCCTTCTTAGTACTTTTAAGGGAGTGAAGCACTTCATGAGCTAGAATAATACCATCCATAATCTGAGGACCTTCCACAAACCCTGATTGTTCTAAGGATATTAAGGAAGGGAGGAGAGGCTTCAGCCTATTTGCAAGGACCTTCGTAATAATTTTATATATGATATTACATAGGGAGATAGGCCAAAACAAATTAGAGGTCTCTACCATCGGGGACTTAGTAATCAGGGTTAGGAAGGTTGAGTTTAAAGCAGGGAGAACCCCTCTCATTACCCGGGATTCTTCCACCACCTGCAACACTTCTTGTTTAATTAGATCCCAAAAAGCATGAAAGAAATTCACAGTGAATCCATCAGGTCCCAGGGACCCGTCTTCCATCTAAAAAATTGTTGTCTCCACTTCCACAAAATCAATAGGGCGAATCAAAATTGCATTCTTTTCATCAGAAATAAGACAAGGGATGACCCCTTTGATCACCCTACAAGCTGCAGTACGATCCTCCATAATTTCCGTAGCCACCTTAGTGAAATGGGAGATTAGCTCATGTTCAATTTCTTCATGATATTCCAGCACAACCCCTTCCTCAGCCTTTAGATTAACAATCTGGTTATAATGTCTCTATTGAATTGTGGCCCTATGGAAAAACTGAGTATTCTGGTCACCATCTTTCAGCCACAGGTTGTGAGAATTATGTTTCCAAAGTATCTCTTCCTGTGTTTGTCTTTGAAATATGTCCTCAGCAATTCGGGTCTCCTCCTCAACAAGCTCCAGAGTAATGCTAGTCTGCATAATCCTCTTCTATATCTTCTCCATTCTTACCTCCAAATTGGATTTTTCCAAATGAATATTTCCAAAGACCTCTTTATTCAATTTCCTAATATTTTGTTTAAGCATCTTCAACTTTTGTTGGAAGCAATACATTTTGGTCCCTACCAGTGGGATTAAGGTAGGCCACCATTCCTCCACTCGAGAGGCAAAGTCAACATGAGTTAACTAGAACTTTTCAAAAGGAAAAGGCTTGGTCATTTTGAAACCTATATTACTCCATAGTAGGGAGACTGGCCAATGATCAGATCCGGAAGAGGCAATAGGGCGAGAAGTCAACGTTCCCCCTAGAAGCATGATGCGTTCAGACAAAAGAAAGTGATTGGGGTTTTTCACCTTTATGGTTTTCCCCAAGTAAATCTTTGTGTCTCTTGTGTGCTTGCATTATTGTCTCCATGATTGATATGTTGTAGATATGCTGTAAATGTTGTTCTCTCAGTTAAGATCCTAGATCATATTGAAGTAAATTCAGAAAATTTAACATGGTATCAGAGCTATCCTGAAAGAAGGCATGATATGGCATGTATGACACTTGTTGCACTTATGATGCTAGGGCTTGATATAGCAAAACCAGTCATCATAGCACTTTCGCTATAAATCCGTTTTGGCGAAGTTTTCGGATCTAAAATTGTTACAGGACAAAGCTAAGATCCCCATGTACCTTGTGTCCAAAGAAAAACCTCTAATTCGTTGTACTTTGTGATTTATGATCTGTACAATATAGGGTTTCTGCCTCTTCCAGATCTGAGTCAAAATAAGGTGACCTTGGGAAAAAGGTCATAACTTGGGCTAGGAAGCTCCAAATGAAATTTCGTAAAAAGTGACAGGTAGTACACAGTCTGCAATATATTCGAAACTCTTTTCAGAGGCCGAAGCTGAACCAGTGACACGTGGCACGCCGTACAAGTTCACTCTCCTGAATTATCCCAAAACAGGTCACGTTACGACACTTGGCATAACTCTCTCTCAGAGAATCCAATTGAGGTCAGACCTATCAGGATGGAAAGGTAACAGGCCTAGATATCTCAGGGAACTTTTCCATAGTCCGAAGTTAAAACAGTGACACGTGGCATGCCGTACAAGTTCGCTCTCCTGTTTTATCCCAAAACAGGTCACGTTGCGACATTTGGCATAACTCTCTCTCAGAGAATCCAATTGAGGTCAGACCTATCAGGATGGAAAGATAACCGGTCAGGCTATCTCAGGAAATGGTTTCAGACCCTGTGGATCGAAAAATTTGGAGGTACACCAGAAACAATCAGGTACATATTTCTGTCAAAACAGAATTATTTTTGAGTACCTTCATTCATGGCTTCCGGAATTTAGGGCTTCGTAGAAAGTTGGAATTTTTGTAATCTGAGACCACGGCTGGATGCTACTCATCAAAATAGAAATTTAGAGACCAAGATCAGAATTTTTGGTTGGGCAGAAGGCCGGGCTTGATTAGACCCTAGTTCGGGACTTTGATCAGAAAAGTGGAAAATTAGGGCTTCTGTAAAAATGGGAATTTTTGAAATCTGTGACCACGGCTGGAAGCTCCTCAGAAAAATAGAAGCTTAGAGCTTTGGATCAAACATTTTGATTGGGCGGAAGAGTGGGCTTCATCAAACCCCAGTTCAGGGTCACGTCCAGTGAATTCAGAAGTTTCAAAAGCAAAATTGAGGAGTGAAACTTTGCAGTTTTCAAATTCTGAATATACTAGTTTGATCAGCTCATCAAGGCGCATATTTCTATCCTTTTGGAAGTTTGAAATTCAAAGTTTGAATTTTTGGGGTTTCTCTAACAAACCCATATCCAGCTCCAGGTCCAGTTCTTGCAAATCAAGTGGATTGGGTTAATCCTAGAAGAAGATGGATTGATCATCCGCATGAGTGAAGAAGTTCCTGTTTCAGAGGGAGATGAGGCTAAGGCCTTATATAAGATGATTACAAGCGATCTCGACAGGTATGACTCATCGAGGTATGTTTCGATATTTGTCCATGATTAAGTTTATGGTATGTTTGTCTTCATGTTATTACGGTTAGTACAATTTTGATTTTAGATTTGTCGTATCACCTTAACAAAATTATGAATGCATGATAGAAGATATTCATTGGTTAGGGTGTTGACACTTATGATTGTACTAATGCATTATGGTGTTGTATGAGGTTTATGTTGTCTACTAACATGAAAGGTACACCAAGAAAGACAAATCATGTTCTGGTCCAAGAACATATGATCATGATAACATGAGGACAAAGATTCATCCATTGTCATGGATCTCATAGAAGATCCATTTACGAGGTATGTATAACTTGGTTTTGTAATAGTTAACCTAATAATGAGATATACAGGTTACTAGCACAAGTCATTGAAGAAGAACAAGAAGACATCATGTGAGTATGTTAGACATAAATAGCTAGCATGCTAATCCAGGTATGTTTTTCCTATATCAAGATAGAATCCTACCTTGTGTTAGGATCTTATACTGTTGTTGATAATGATTATTCATGAAGTCATAGGTTTGAATAATCATGATTGTATGCATATTATGTTTCTTACCATAATTGATGATATGACTAACCAGAAGAATCATGAAGGTATAGGTTTGAATAATCACAAGTTTTATGCATATTATATCTCTTATCTTGATTGATGATTCAACTAACCTAAAGAGTCATAGGTTTGAGCAATTACAGGTTTAGACATGTTATGTTTCTTATAAACCTTGAATGCCAATCCTTATTATTTTCTGTTTGAAATGATCATGACTATACATGCTTGAGATTATTGTGTTTTAATAGTATACTAATGAATGTATGATTTTATATTAGACCTAGAGGATAACACAATGATGATACTAACAAGCATGCATAGGGATCGAGAATGTATATAAGTTCAAGGACAGGTAATCCAGGGAGCAAAGATCAAGAGGGAGGACACTCCAGTTGTTCCTGCAAGAAAGCAAAGGAACACACTTCAGTAGTTTATGCAAGGATGCAGATATTCAGAGGGAGTTGACCATCTCTCTACATTCCACAACAAAAAGGTGTAGAAGAAGCTTCTTCAGATTAGGACTCCAACAGCTCCTGCAAGGAAGCAAAGACTTAGAGGGAGTCCACCCAACGAACAAAGAAAAATAAGTATTTTAATCATCATTTCTTGCATATTTGTTTGTTTAAATAATACTGTTCAATAATGTATATACTGATGTTCCTAGAATTAGGTTGTGTATTATGCATATTAGAATAGTTGCATTGATGAACAGTATACTACTAATATACATGGGTAAGTGGCCTATGGCACTGTACAACATTCCATTGCTACTTATCTAGAATGAAACCTCTTTGCTGACATGTTGGGAGTTGTGCACACTCTTAACAATGTTCTGGTAGAGATTGGAAGGCATCTAGAAAGTTACGGGATATGGATAAATGTTGTATTAAAGCATTGGCTAAGATAATTGTATGATTGTATGACATATTTCTTTATGTGTAAGAATTTGTTCTGAAAATTCTGAGATGTTTCTAATCATGCAATTTAACCTGTTTTGTAGGAAAGACCATATATCTTCTCCTACAAAAGGACTACAACATTTGTTCCAGCAATAAAGATATCTATTGAAGATATTGAAGTTCCCAGGATCTGGGATGAAGAAATGGAATGCCATGATCCGTCGATCATGAAGAATGATGTTTGGGTTGCAGTCCCAAGACGTGAAGGGAAGTTTGTTATGACTTCCAAATGGAACTATCAGATCAAGCATATTGCAGATGGCAGCATTGAGAAATATAAAAGTGATGAAATAGAAGATGCACCAGATGGATTTCAAGACAGCATGGTGTAGTCATTTATGTGTGCAGAACTTGGTATGGTAGGATAGACAGCTTTCTATCTAGTTTGGGCTTTACCAAGAGTAAAGCGGATTCCAACCCTTACTACAAGGTTGAGGAAGGAAATCTAGTGATACTACTTTTGTATGCAGATAACCTATTTGTTACAGGTGAAAATAGATTGATTACCGACACGCAGCGGAAGCTTACTACCGAGTTCGAGATGAAGAACTTGGGGATGATGCACTATTTGTTTTTGGCATGGAGGTGTGGCAGAGTGCAGATGGAATCTTCCTTGGACAAGGGAAGTATGCAGTAGAGATCCCGAAGAGGTTCGGGATGATGGATTGCAAGGCCATGGCCACACCTATGGCATCAAATCTGAAGCTTCTATGTGATGCTTCATCTGAGCCGGTTGATGTCTCTACATATCGTCAGATGGTTGGGTCCTTGATGTACCTGACAAACGCGAGACCAGACATTTACTTTGCTGTGAACACATTGAGCCAGTTCCTGACGGATCCAAGGAGTGTTCACCTGGTTGCTGTAAAGCATGTTCTGAGGTACCTGAAGGGTACAGTGGATTATGGGCTCAAGTATGAAGCAAATCAAAAGTTTAACCTACAGGGTTATGTTGATTCAGATTGGGCTAGCAGTGCTGCAGATAGGAAGAGCACATCTGGGTGCTGCTTCAGTATGGGATCAGGTGTGATCTCTTGGTTTAGCAGGAAGCAGTCCTGCGTAGCACTGAGTACAGTTGAGGCAGAGTATGTTGCAGCCTGCTCAGCTAGTTGCGAGGCAGTATGGCTACGGAAGCTACTGTTTGAGTTATTTGATCTCCTGTTGGAGGCTACTGGTATCTTCTGTGATAACCAGAGTTGTGTGAAGCTATCCGAGAACCCAGTGTTTCATGACAGGTCGAAACACATAGAGATCAAATATCACTATATCAGGGATATGGTGCAGAGAGGAGCTGTGAAGCTCCTGTATGTTGCGACAGACGAGCAGATTGCAGATGTGCTGACGAAGCCACTAGCCAAAGTGAAGTTCGAGTACTTCAGAGAGAGGCTTGGTGTTCTTCAGATCGAGGACACTTCGAGGAAGAAGTGATGGACACATTTGCTAAAGCCATTCCAAGCATGTTGGAAGGAGGATCCTTCACATGGCTGTGGATGTAAGTGCTGGATGATGAGCATCAGGATGATGTTCTGGTTTCTGCTTGATATGATCAGTTGGATCATTTGTGTATGTATGCATCATGTTGGATGCTGGATATGATCAGTTGGATCATTTGTGTATGTATGAATCATGTTGGATGCTGGATATGATCAGTTGGATCATGTGTACGTATTTTGTATATGCATCATGTTGGATGCTTGGACCATGTATCTATATATGTATCAGGTGGATACATTGTATGATCAGGTGGATCATGTATGTTGATATGTATCATGTATTTGTATTTGTATCAGGTGGATACATTGATGATCAGGTGGATCATGTATGGTGATATGTATCATGTATTTGTATTTGTATCAGGTGGATACATTGATGATCAGGAGGATCATGTATGGTGATATGTATCATGTATTTGTATTTGTATCAGGTGGATACATTGATGATCAGGAGGATCATGTATGATGATATGTATCAGGTAGATACTTGGTATGCATCAGGTAGATGCATTGATGATCAGGATGATCATAGATGACGAGCTTCAGGATGTTGCTCCAGATGACATGCAGCAGGATGTTGCAGTGATGATCAGGATGATCATAGATGACGAGTTTCAGGATGTTGCTCCAGATGACATGCAACAGGATGTTGCAGTGATGATCAGGATGATCATAGATGACGAGCTTCAGGATGTTGCTCCAGATGACATGCAGCAGGATGTTGCAGTGATGATCAGGATGATCATAGATGACGAGCTTCAGGATGTTGCTCCAGATGACATGTAGCAGGACGTTGCAGTGATGATGATCAAGATGATCATGGATACATCAGGATGATGTATGGTGAGTATCAGGTTGATACTCTGTGGCCGTGGATCAAGTTGTGCAGATGAGCATGTAATCCGGTGCCCTGGGAGATTTGCAGATGGTCTTTCGAGGTTTTTCCTATGGCATGTAATTCGGTGCCCTAGGACATCTGGCAAATGCTCTTTCGAGATTTTGCTCTGGGAGGACATGTAATTCGGTGTCCTGGGAGATCTGTAGATAGTCTTTCGAGGTTTTGCCTATGGCATGTAATTCGGTTCCCTGGGATATCTAGCAGATGCTCTTTCGAGGTTTTGTCCTATGGCATGTAATTCGGTTCCCTAGGAGATCCGATAGGGTGGGCTGTGTGCCCGTAATCAGTCCTGGGATGCTCTTGCGAGGTTTTTCCATGACCACATGTAATTCGTTGCCCTGGGAGATCCTATAGGTAGAGCTGTGTGCTCGTAACAGCCTGGGATGCTCTTGCGAGGTTTTGTGATGGACCACATGTAATTTGTGCCCTGGGAGATTTCAGGTCGTAGTTGTGTACCCGTAACATCCTGAGATGCTCTTTCGAGGTTTTGTGGTGGGGTCACATGTAATAGCGCCCTGGTAGATCCTACAGGTCGGAGTTGTGTACCCGTAACATCTTGGGATGCTCTTTCGAGGTTTTGTGACACACGTAATAAGTCCTGAGGATTCCACAGTATGGCCAGTGATGATGAAGACCTGCAGGTGGTGGGCCTACATCCAGTATGAAAAAGGACTGGCTCTGTAGAACTTCCTATGACAAGTAGATTCAGAGATTGATTGAGATAGCAGCAGCAGTGACGATGATGATGACTCGATGACGATTATCTAGTGACGATGATCCAGAGAAGATGACTTGTGCTAGAAGAACTGTGTTGAGAAATACCTTCCTAGTTAAGAGGGAGTGTTGATGTATATGTAACTTCGGAATGTATTTCACATATATGTATATTGTATTCCTATAGAGATGGTATTATTCCTCTATAAGGAAGTGTCGTCATTTATATTGTAAGTGTCGTAACTTATACTTGATGGGTTATTAGACCACCTTATTTGGGGTCGGCCCTGTATAAGTTATGTGGGTCAAAGGGTTATTAGACCACCCTATTGGGGGTCGGCCCACTCAGCATTATGTTATGTGGTAAAGTTCGAGCCTAAATGAGTTAGGTAAAAAGGCAAGTCAAGTCAAGTATAAATAGAGTGCGGGAGGCACTCTATTTACTCACTCACTTCTCACACATGCACTCAAGGAGGAGTGGCGCACTTATGGAGGAGGAGGATCTGCTGCTAGGTTATGGCTATCTTTCTTGGTTGGTTGTATCATTGCTCTATCTATCTCTGAGGAAGTTATTGGGGTTTTTCACCTTTATGGTTTTCCCCAAGTAAATCTTTGTGTCTCTTGTGTGCTTGCATTATTGTCTCCATGATTGATATGCTGTAGATATGCTGTACATGTTGTTCTCTCAGTTAAGATCCTAGATCATATTGAAGTAAATTCAGAAAATTTAACAATCAATAAGACTATTGTCCTCAATGAATTCATCGAACAAAGTGTTTTCAGGAGTCAGATAGCGTCTCCCCCCTTTTTTTCAGCAAGTGTCCGGATCATATTAAAATCACCCCCAAAAATCTATTAGAGACCCTCAAACAATCTCCTAAGGCTTGACAAACTACCCAGAAAATTTTGTTTCTCCAGATAACTGCAAGGCCCATATACATTGATAAGAATTCCTTTAACCAAAAACCCAATGACATGGAATTCAACCAATAAGCCGAACTTAGTAGGGAGAAAATTTGTCAAAGATATTTGCCTTGGATTCCACAGAACTGCCAACCCACCGGAGTGGCCTTTCACATCCAGAGCCATACATTTGCATTTTTTCCAAAGAATTTAAGCCTTAGTTTCTAATTGATTCCCAGAACATTTCGTTTCTTGTACAAACATCACCAAGGGTTTATCCTTTGCAATATTGCTTTTTAGGGTTTTTATTTTATGGGGACCATTGATCCCACGAATATTCCAAGTTAGAATTTTCATCATGCACTATATCGGGCAGTAAGAAGAGCCTCCTGTATTGTCAGATATTGTCCAAAATTGACTAATATTGCTCCAATTTCACCAATCCTGTCTCTATTTGACCGCCTTCCCCTTTTGGAGTTTCCTTCCTTCAGCTTTCTCTTGTTTTCCTTGAGTTTCAGCGGACCTATCCCAAGCTGGGACTCAGTTTGGTTTTCAGAATGGCTACCTTCAATAGTTGAATTTGGTTGTCAGGGATGGAGTGGACCTCAATGTTCTTACATGCCTCTTCCATACTATCCATATCCATATCTCCAAGGGCCATACCATATAGATCTTCATCCATACAATCAGTCTCCTTCCGTTTATTTTCCCCTGATCCATAAGGTGTATCTTGCATAGCTTCGACTTTCAGCTGCCCTTCCATAGGCTAGGATTGTTCCTTCTCCCTCTCAGGAGGGGGGTTTTCCATAGGAATATAATCCAAGGCCGCAAAACTATTAGTTTAAACAATATTTTTCCCCAGATCTGGACCTGTATGGCATCTCCCCGACCTCTTGCAGGTTCCCACTTTGACAAATCCATCCTTGTCTTTCTGCTCCAATGTACTGCTCCCATGGATTTCAGTAGGGAGGTTGAGGTGGCAATCCCTAGCTAAGTGACCATGGATGTGGCAACGACGACATTGGAAGGGAATGTGTTCATAATCCTGGGTTTGGAACCATTCCGAGTCATCCCAATTTAGAGTAATCCCTTCCGGGAGTGCTTTGGCTGTATTCATATAAACACATATAGGGGCATAGGACACATACCTTCCCTATTTGGTCTGATCTGATATCTTAACAAAATGGCCTAGGGTTTCACCGATGGCTTTTAGAATATCCAGGTCATAGTATTCTGCCGGAAGAGAGTGAAGGTGAATCCAGACCAGATCAATAGAAATATCTTCCTTATCAGGGTTAAAGTGATCCTTCCATATTCTGAGAAAAAGACTTGCAGAATAGTAAAAATAAGGCCCTCCTTCAAATACCTGATCCTTATCCTCCACATTTAGGAAGACCACCGTAAAGAAGCCTTTGGATCCCAACAGGAGATCAAAATGTCCATTAGGTTTCTAGGTCGCATTGATCCACAAAATCAAAGCCTTCTCCGTAGGCCATATCCCCATGAACTTGCCAATGAGTGCATGTTCCGTCATATACTGAATCCGTTCCTTTACTTTGGAGGACTTTACCATTATAGATGGAGTGCAACTGGATTTCGGTATACAAGCTCATGTTCCTATGTCGCCTCTAACTGTTTCCTTTTTCTTGATTCCTGAACTCCCTACGATTCCTTCCCTAACCACTTCTGGCTTCCTAGGCCGCAGTTCCTGACCCTCTCCTCCTATCCCTACCTGCTTCTCCAGGCTCTGTACTCCTTCCTGCTACTTTTACCACTCCTTCGTCACGTTCGAATCAATCATTGTGATTTCAAGAGGAGGAGGGGAGAGGCCCCTCTCCTACGGACACACCATCCCACCAATGTCTAGTCTAACTTCTTTGCACCACTGCCAATCGTCACAGAGAGAACTAGTGATCATGGTAAAAAATCAGCCATTATCAACAAGCATTTCTTAGAGCTCCCATTCACTGAAATCGAACCCAATATTCGCCATGCAAGGGAATCTAAAAACAACGTTTTTCGAACATATTCTAACTTCAAACACATTCTAACCACACATTTTGACTAACATCATGCATTCTTAACCACACTCCTAACTAACATCCCTTGAATTCCTTAAGATGCATCATGTTGAACTCAAGGGTTTCCCATAGTCCTTATGGGACTAGCCAGAGAGGCAACAATTGCTTGTTGCACCTAGATTTTTTGTATCTTCAGTGCACGTTTTAGGAGATTTTCTAACCCAAGTTTTTTTGAGTGTCTGTTTTGATTTTGCTCTGGAGATTTTACACTAAAGTCTCTTTGAGTGTAATAGCATTTGCTTCATTCGTACATTTTACTGCTCTTTGAAAATATATATCTTTGTGTCCAAAATAGTCACATGCATAACATCTCACAGTTTGACAATATTTTGCAATATGGCCAAAAATATTGCATCTTGCACACTTCACCCTATTAATTATTCTTTGATTAGTATATCAGACAGAGTTATAGCTGAAGGAACCATTATACCTAAGATTCTTATCCTGACTTGAGAAACATTCTCGGTCACATATGTTTTTAGGTGTCTTTATATAAACGAGACCAATTTTGTCCTCTGGTGGTCTCTGATCTTTCAGAATCATGTTCAGTATTGATGTGTTGTCTTTTAACTTGTTATGTACTTCATCTTCAGATTTTGTATTGTCACTTCCTAATTGTGCATAGATGTGATCAATACAAACTTGTCTCTTTCCTTTTATCTCAATCAGCCTATCTTCTAGACGTGATATCTCTTTATCCTTTTCCTCAAGTTGATTTGTCATCATCCTAATTTTCTGCTCCAATTCCTCCAGTGAATCTCTTAATACAAATTTCTCTTTCTCAAGTACTAGAACATTTTATTGTGCGCAACTCAGTTGAATCTCATAGCTAGTTATTCTTTCACAAATATTTGCGCCAACAGATTCTTGACATGTCCTGTCATGTTCTTCATAATTTGATAGTTGTTCCTGTAATAGCTTATTCTTCTTCTTAGACTTATTTAACTCGTTCGAGGAACTTATCAATTCACCTTCCCAGTCAATGTCTACAGTGTCTACATCATTAGATTGATTATGAGTCTTGACCTCTTCAATATTTTTTGGAGGGGTGACTTGCTTTGGAGGTGTTTTAAATGAAACACTGAAGAAATACTTGTCTAGTGATCCTAGCTTACTTTGCGCAACTGGAGTATTCTTTGAATTGCTCTTCTTCCTTTCATATTTTCTTTCTTCCACTACATAGGTCATGAAGAGTACTTCCTTAGGTTCTTCGTCGCAGTTACTTCCTTCAGATGCATGATTCCTTCTTCGATGTACAGACTCTTCCTCTATGTTGGAATCCTCCTTTTGTTCTCAGGTCTATGTTGTGAGCACACAGTATTTCGATCATATGAGATAGATTCCTCATCACTGTTGTTGTTGTTATGTTTTCAAATTTTAATCAATATGTATCTAGGATCCTATTGAGAGAATAACAACCACATCATAAACACAAGAAACACAAATATTTTCCTCGAGGAAACATAAAGGAGAAAACCCCGCAACTTCCTCATAGATAGAATGATCACCAATACAATGTCACAAAAGTAAAATCCAAAAATATAGATGGTCTTCTGCAGATTCTCTCTTCTCTACTTGTGTGAACTTCTTCTGTCTCTCACTAATGTGAATTGAGTTAGTGCGAGTGAATGAATAAATAGAGAGCTTAGCTCTCTATCTATACTTTACCTTTACCAATTGACAAGTCGGCCTCAACTAAAGTTGACTGGGTCGACTCCTTTATGAGACTTAAAAACCCCAATATAAATTACTCTAGGGGAACTAATGCCCCTACTTACATGGGAGGCTTTACCTCAATGAATTTACATGACCCAAATACAATAATGATTTCTCCGACTGGAGGAATAAACATCTTTGTCGGAGGTACAAAATAAAATACAATAATAAATACAATATAAAATACAAGTGAATATCTTCCAGAGTTACAATAACATTCACACTCCCTCTTAACTAGGAAGGTATTCTCTTGACATAGTCATCAACACATATGGACACAATTCTTCGTCGTTGGATCAACAATGTTGGGACATCATCATCAACACTGGATCGTTGTCGTCACTGCTGCTTCAATCCTCATCATCTCGATCATTGACTAGTGCTATCTCTCAATTCTACTTGTCATAGGAATTTCTACAAAGCCAACCCTTTTTCATGTTGGATGTAGGCCTAGCCTCCATGTAGGTCTTCATCATATCTGCGAGCAAGCCATCAAGTAGGTACATCCCAGGACTTATTATATTGCCTCTTCAAAAATCTGTGTCTCCTACTATCACCTCATCATCTTCAGATCATCGGATTGTCACACAAAGCACAGCCCAGATGCACATCACACAACACTTACATCAACCGACATGGGAAGACGAACCTATAACCATTCGGGAAAGGCTCAACACTTACATCACAGCCACAGAAAGACAAACCTACAACCATGCCAGAAAGGCGCAGCACTTACGTCAACAACCATGGGAAGCCAAACCTCAACCATGTTGGAATGGCTTAGAACTTACATCAACAACCATGGGAAGAAAAACCTCAAATATGCTGGAATGGCTCGGCACTTATATCAACGACCATGGGAAAACACACCTACAACCATGTCAGAATGGCCCCAGCCCTTACATCTGCACCATGGAAGTACACACCTACCACCATGTGAGAATGGCTCCAACCCTCACATCTGCACCATGGGAGGACACACCTACTGTAACATACCCAATTCTTGAGAAATTTCATGCTTGTGGAAAAACATTACCTTAACTTTTATTCTAAAGTTTTATATTAGGTGTCAAGGATGACTGTAAATGAATAATATTATTACTTAATAAATTAAAATAGGAGACACTCACCCAAAGAGACCGTTGAAAGAGTGTTTACTAACCCACTAGGAGGAATGGAATCTAGGGTAGAAGGCAATGGAGAAGTGGCAACATCATGCAGTCAATAACTAGCTGTGGTTATGGGACAACTCCCTTGAATTGTGGTCAAGTTCCCTGAAATGTGGGACTGGAGATTATGGCTCATTTATTGGAAGCTAACCACCAAAAGGCCTAGGCATCTTTTATAATCGATCGAATTTGAGCAGAGGCTCACACTTTTTCGGACGATAAAATTTACCTTGTGGTTCTGATGTATGTACACAAGAGATTCGATGAGAAGAAGCTATGTTTTGAGTTGTAGAGTAAGAATGTCTTATTTCTACTGAGTGCATAGTGTTTCCTGCTGAGTGCATAGGTTTTGGATACGTATGCAAGTCCCCATTGATTGCTGAAGTACATTTGTGAAGTGTCTATGCAAGTCTCCATTGATTGTTGAAGTACAACCTGAGTGCCTTGCTTCTACACAAAGACTTATTCCTAGTGGTTCAGTAAACACACTCGGGGATCCAAGGGAGGAAGTGATTTGGCTGCTTCTTCTGGAGAAGGTTGGGAGGAACATGCCTCTTTGGGTGTTTGTCCACCCTAGCAAAAATATCAGGTTCTACTTGTTTTATTTCATTTCATTTATGTAAATTGTTTATCTAGTTATGAAAACTGTTTGAATGTCTTATAATTTTTCTATGGGTAGCTCATGTCAATCAGACATGTTAGAAAAGGATAAATTTATGTAGTGTTCATGCTATTTCTGTGTATTAAAATGAATAATCAGACTGAGATTAAAGAATGATTGGAAATAAATGTCTTCCTGCAATTTTCCTTTCACCCTAAGGTGATGTACTCTAGTATAAAAAGAAGATTAATTAACATAGATTGGGTATGATTTTCAAATGATGGTTAGAATAGATTCAATGCCTTAGAAATTCTTTGTTATAGTATGCAAAATCAAGAGTTATGTCTAAACAGTAGTATTCAGCAGAAGAAAAGTATTACTAAAATCAGAAAATAATTTCTTCACTATTATTTTAGCATTTTTATATGTTCCTATACACTTGTAGTTTCAAAATATACAATTTATATCTTCCCATTTCTAATACAAATTTTTATAGAGAAAACCCTAAGTTTGTTATATTGTTTTATAAACAAACAATATAGGTTCTTCAAATATAAATTACACAGAGTTCATCTAAGGTTTCCTACAGAATACAAATATTCTATAAACTGAACTTTATTCATTTTCGGGGATATATATATACTATCTTAAAACATCTTACTATATATATATATTCATTTTTACAAGACATACCAATTCTAAAGGACTTTTCTGATGTATTCCCGGAAGAAATTCCAGGACTACCTCCAAAAAGGAAATTGGATTTCACCATTGAGTTAGTACCGGGTGTGGTACCAAACTCAAAGGCTCCTTACAGAATGAACATTTTAGAACTTAATCAAATAAAATCACAGTTGAAGGAACTAATAGATAAAAACTACATAAGGCCAAGTGTGTCTCCTTGGGGAGCACCAATTATTTTTGTTAAAAAGAAGGACGGTACTATGCGTTTATGCATAGACTACCGTCAACTTGATAAAATGACTATTAAAAACCAATATCCTTTTCCCCGCATAGATGATCTATTCGATCAAGTACGCAGAGCAACAATATTTTCTAAAATAAACTTGAGGTCTAGATACCATCAAGTCAGGATAAAGGATGAAGACATTTTTAAAACTACTTTCAGGACCCTTTATGCGCATTTCGAGTTTGTAGTTATGCCTTTTGGGATAACTAATGCTCCAACAGTCTTCATGTGTCTAATGAATAATGTTCTACATAAGTACCTAGATAAGTTTGTAATTGTTTTCATTGATGATATCTTCATTTATTCGAAGACTAAAGAAGAACACGACAAACACTTAAGGATAATTATGCAAGTTTTAAGAGAACATCAACTTTATAATAAATTTGGTAAATGTGACTTTTATAAAGATAAAATACAGTACTTAGGTCACGTAATATCTAAATATGGGATCACAGTTGATCCAGATAAAATAAGCATAAATAATGAATGGCCTACAGAAAATTTATTGAAGGATTCTCCAGAATTGCGAATCCCATAACTTCCTTGCAGAAAAAGGGAAAGAAATTCGTCTGGGATCAAAAGTGTGAAGAGAGTTTTAAGAAATTAAAAAATTATTAAAAACAGCACCTATATTAAAAATTGCATATCCAAATAAGGAATTCGTTGTATGCACTGATGCATGCAACGATGCACTTGGCGGGGTCTTAACTCAAGAAGGTCATGTAATAGCCTACGAGTCCACGAAGTTAAAAATTCACGAAAAGAACTACGCAACCTATGATCTAGAGTTGGAAGACGTGATACATGCCTTAAAGATGTGGCGCCATCACCTGATTGGTAGGAATTTTTCACTAGTGACAAATAATAAATGCTTAAAATACTTGTTGTATCAACCGAATCTAAACGCAAGGGAAGCTAGGTGGTTAGATTTCCTTAGCGAATACAATTTCGAGATTCAACACATTAACGGAAAAGAAAATAAGTTGTTGATGCATTAAGCAAAAATGCTAAATTAAATTATCTGGTAGCAATCAACACTTATAAAACAGATCTGGAAAATCACCTCGAAGAAGGAATTAGGGAAGATGAAAATTATCAGAAATTACGAGAAAAAGTTGCTGAAAATTTATCTAAAAATTTAATAACATATTATAGCATTAATCAGAAAGACTTAATGACCTATAAAAACATACTTTATGTGCCTAATGTGTCAAAAGTTAAGTTGTTGATTTTAGATGAAATTCATAAAAGTCCTTATTCAGAACACCCTAGTTATCAGAAAATGATAACTATGTTGAGAAAGGATTAATTTTGGCCAAACATGAAAAATGAAGTGGTTGAATACAAAGCTAGGTGCTTTGAATGTCAGCAAATTAAAGCTGAGCATCAACACCTAGCTGGCCTATTACAGCCATTTCCAATTCTAGAATGTAAGTGGGAAATTATAATTATTGATTTTATAACTGGTTTGCCTAAGAATAAAAATAGAATGAATAAATAATGGTAGTTGTGGATATGCTTAGTAAAACTGCTCAATTTATTCTTGCTAAAACTACTTTTAAAGCTCCTAACATTGTTGATGTATTTATGAAGCAAATCTTTTGTCTACATGGAATTCCAAAGGTAATAATTTATGATCGTGATTCTAAGTTTACTGAAAATTTTTGGACAACATTGTTTAAACGCTTAGATACTAAGTTAAATTTCAGTACATCTTTTCACCCTCAAACTGACGGACAAACTAAAAGGCTGAATCAGATTTTAGAAGACATGTTAAGAATGTATGTAAAAGATCAGCCAACTAAATGGGAAGACTATTTACATTTAGTTGAATTTGCTTACAATAATCATTATCAAGATTCTGCTAGATTTAGTCCATTTGAAATTCTGTGTGGAAGGAAATGCAATACTCCTATTTCTTGGAGTAATCCCATTGAAATATTGATGTTATGACCATATTTGTTAAAATAAATTGAGCTAACCATGAAACAGGTACAAGGCAACTTAAAAATTGCACAAGAGAGACAAAAAAGTTATGCAGATCTGAAACGAACTGAAAAGGAATTTTAGGTACGAGATCATGTTTTTGTTAAGGTAAAACCCAAGAAAAGTTCTTTTAAGCTTGAGAGTTATGCTAAACTAGCACCCAAATATTGTGGACCGTTCGAAATCCTATCAAGAATTGGACTAGTTGCATATCAGTTATCTTTACCATCTAATTTGAGAATACATAACGTCTTCCATATTTATATTTTGAAAAAGTATGTGCATGAAGCCACTCATGTGCTGAATTGGAATGACATACAGGTGGAACCCGAAGGAGATTTTCAAGTGGAACCGGACTGTATCCTCGACGGGAGGGAAATTATGCTTCAGAATCGTACCATAGGGAAGCTAAAGGTGCAATGGAATCACCTTAGCCCGGATGAAGCTACTTGGGAATTGGAAAGTAATATGCAGGAAGCATATCCAATTCTATTCTAGGGAGGCTCTGAGGAAGAATAAGCAACATCGAGGATGATGTTGAGCTTAAGTGGGGGTGTTTGTGACATACACAATACTTGAGACATTTCATGTTTGTGGAAAAACATTACCTTAAATTTTATTGTAAAGTTTTATATTTGACCAAGTGTCAAGGATGACTGTAAATGAATAATATTATTATTTAATAAATTAAAATAGGATACACTCACCCAAAGAGACGGTTGAAAGAGTGTTTACTGACCCACTAGGAGGAATGGAATCTGGGGTAGAAGGAAATGGACAAGTGGCAGCATCATGAACTCAGTTAATAGTTGTTGTTATGGGACAACTACCTTGAATTGTGTTCAAGTTCCCTGAAATGTGGAACTCGAGCTTATGGCTCATTTATTGAAAGCTGACCACCAAAAGACCTAGGAATCTTTTATAAGCCATCAAATTTGAGCAGAGGCTCACACTTTTTCTGACGACAAAATTTACCTTGTGGTTCTGATGTATGCACACAATAGATTCAATGAGGGAAAGCTATGTTTTGAGTTGTAGAGTAAGATTGTCCTATTTATGCTAAGTGCAGAGTGTTTCCTGTTGAGTGCAGAGGTTTTGGATATGTATGCAAGTCCCCATTGATTGTTGAAGTACATTTGTGAAGTGTCTATGCAAGTCTTCATTGATTGTTGAAGTACAACCTAAGTGCCTTGCTTCTACACAAGGAATTCTTCCTAGTGGTTCAGTAAACAGTCTCGGGGGTCCAAGGGAGGAAGTGATTTGGCGGCTTCGTCTGGAGAAGGTTGGGAGGAACATGCCTCTTTGGGTGTTTGTCCACCCTAGCAAAATTATCAGGTTCTACTTGTTTTATTTCATTTCGTATATGTAAATTGTTTATCTATTTATGAAAACTATTTGAATGTCTTATAATTTTTCAATGGGTAGCTCATGTCAATCAGACAAGTTAAAAAAGGATAGATTTATCTAGTGCTAATGCTATTTCTGTGTATTAGAATGAATAATCAGATTGAGATTAATGAACGATTGGAAATAAATGTCTTCCTGCAATTTTCCTTTCACCCTAAGGTGATGTACTCTAGTACAGAAAGAAGATTAATTAACATAGATTCGGTATGATTTTCAAATGATGGTTAGAATAGATTCAATGCCTTAGAAATTCTTTGTTATAGTATGCAAAATCAGGAGTTATGTCTAAACAGTAGTATTCAGCAGAAGTAAAGTATTACTAAACTCAGAAAATATTTTCTTCACTGTTATTTTAGCATTTTTATATGTTCCTATACACTTGTAGTTTCAGAATATACAGTTTATATCTTCCCATTTCTAGTGCAAAATTTTATAGAGAAAACCCTAAGTTTGTTATATTATTTTATAAACAAACAATATAGGTTCTTCAAATATAAATTACCCAAAGTTCATCTAAGGTTTCCTACAGAACACAAATATTCTATAAACTGAACTTTATTCATTTTTGGGAATATATATATACTATCTTAAAACATCTTACTATATATATATATTCATTTTTACAAGACTGACTGTCGAGCATCATACTGATTATGCAGTATTATTACTACTTCATCTATTAGAGTAATATTCACAGAATTGAATAAACCTCCATCAATAAAGTGTACAGATTTCATAGTTATTTATGTAAGAAAAATATAAATAATGTAATTTAAATAATCGATCTTCATAAACTAAATATCAGACAAGAACATTAATGCAAATAAACATACTTTGAAAACTATACAATGATTTTTATTATCATTTATAACTATAAAACATGATATCAATAATACATTATCATGACAAATGTCAAAACCATTGATATCATCTATTACAAGTAAAATTCATCATAGGATCGTAACAAAAGTTTGAACCCTAAAAATGACTCATCCCGAGTTTAAGGAGAATGGGTTATATAACCCAAGGGCTTTTCCCAGCAACTAAATTATACTAAGGGATTCAACACTCATTTAAATACTTTTAAAATAATAGAAAAATAACTATTAAAGTACTGTAAAGTTAAACGAAATCAACATACAATACTCTTAAACCCTTATCAAGACATTTCATACTTATCGGGATTCTATAATAGTAACTTAGGGTTCGAGTCTCGGAAGGAGCTCACCCAGCTACACAGTTAGCCCAGCTAAATGTTATCAAAGTTGTATCTTAAAAAAACATTAATCAAATATCAAATTCATATTTCAAAGTTAACAAATCTCAGGTCCAATGCATGTTCATAACATTAGCAAGTTTTGGGATTCAGACCTGCTAAGGCTCATATGAAGAGTCAAATAGAACCCACAAATTAAAACAAGAAATAAAACGTATAATAAATACCAGTATCCTACGTTAATGATACTCAGGTTTCCAAACAAGAGCCAAGGGTTCGAGCCTCCATTTGGAGAACTCGCCCTTACAAAAAACGTAAGGCTCAGAAATATCAAATAAAAACTCATAATAGTTCCAGGCTTAAAAGCTAGTATCATTGAAGCCAAATGCATTAAACAACGAACCCACATTTTGAATTATATTAAATTACATTATGCAATTCTTTTTATAATTAATGAAGACAAGGGTAGGGTTTAAACCCGAGAGCATGCAAAAAAAATCATAAGCATTATTTAGAATTTAAACATATTGACAGAGCCGAGAGAAAGGTTCAACACTTCCAACACATAACTTTAAGTCTAAAATTTCATAGAAACCTTTTTATTTATAAAGAAAACTTTACATCGCAGTCCAATTGCCTAAAGAAACCAAAATTGTAACCATAGTATAAGATAGGCTGATACATCAACCTGGCAGGTAAAACCCCAACTTAGGAGTGCCGAGACAAAAGCCTTCTACTACAACAACGATGTTTTCACTTTTCATATCCCTTTTAAAAACCAAGTCTACACTAAAGAACAACGAGACAGAACTTGAAACCCTTAAAACTTTGACAGAGGCATCTTGGGATAAGCCCGAGACTTACCGGACTCACAGTCCATAGGAACCAACACTACTCTCATTGTGCCATCCCGAAGGCCATAAACAACCTCATGTCAATAAAACCATAACAAATATTAAAGGATGAATTTTTAAATTGTCAAAACCAGAACCTAAACTATAAACCTTTAAATGACAATTCCAGGAGGAGAATGTTACCTGCAAATTTTTGAACTTTGATCAATGAACTCCCTGCACACAATAGGAACCATAAATACCCACAATGAAAACCCTTACGGTTGCAACCAACTTAGGGAGTGGTGTTCATTAACCATGGCGGCCGAGAGGAGGAGAAGCGTAGCTCGCCAACACTACACAGACTCAATAAACTGCCAAAATACAAACCCCAAAACTTCGTTGTAGGGTTTTGGTATAACCGAGACATCATTTATGACAATCACATGAAGGCATTAAAATCCCATCCTTGCCATCCACCACCGAAATTTCAAACCCATCACCCTATATTTTATGATTGCAAAGTTATGTAGCATTAATAGTTTGACCTTGAAATTTGGAATATGCTCCACTCTTTCCACATACTATATAGTTTACATTTCTATACTTGTCGTTTTGGGTGAAAATGCGAAGCTGGGAAACAAATCTGTGACTCGGAGTGAAAAAAAAGGGCGCATGGATGAACAGGTGAAAAAAATTCAACCTCAAACTCTCGACTGAGAGTTTAAAAAACTCTAGGTTGAGAGTTTTGAGAGTTCAAACTCTAGGCCGAGAGTTTAAAAAAACTACAGGTAGAGAGTTTGAACCAATTGTTCGGGTACATAGGGTACTACCAAAGGACTGAACACCAAGAGAAACCACTTCACACAAATAGATCACAGATCAACACACCGATGTTTTGACGTGGTTTAAACCCTCTTGACGGAAACACTCCATGGCCCCAGCCAAATAGCTTCTACAGGACAATTTATTATGCAAACAAATAAAGTTGCAAATGAGCTTCTCATAATTGATCAACTAAACAATGACCCTCCATGCTCTTTAAATAGAGATCATGGACCAATCGGGTGTTAAACCACGGATCAAGGTTAGGTATGATCTAAGAGAAGATGAGCCGTCGGATCACTCTATGTCGGAAACATATTGTGATCGTCAGATTAAGTATTTACAAATGCATACTAATGCATACTAAAGAAACACACAATCCCTAACGGATATATTACACAAGTTGATCTTAACTAACTCCTAAGTGTCTAAATATCCTAACATCCCCCCTTAAGAACAACTTGGGATAGGATTGAAGGATTTACAAAAGTGACACTATTAGGAGAAGGAAGGAGGCATTAGAGCCTATCCCCCCTTAATGACAAGTTCCTGAACTCCTAACATAGATCGAAGTTTAGAAAACTTTGCTTCTGTAAGAGACTTGGTGAAGATGTCTGCAACTTGATCATTTGTAGGGCAAAAGAGCACTTCAAGAACACGATCATGAACAAGATTTCTGATGAAGTGCATATGTAGCTCAATGTGTTTGCTGCGTTGATGTGGAACTGGATCTTTGGCAAGCTTGATGGCACTTTGATTGTCGCACCAAAGTGGAGTAGGTTGCTGCTGCTCGAATCCAAACTCTGAAAGGATCTGTCGAAACCATAAAGATTCCTGACTGGCATTAACTACGGCTCGATATTCTACTTATGTTGAAGAAAGAGCAAGAGCTTGTTGATTCTTACAAGCCTAAGTGATAGGTCCAGATCTCAGACTAAAAACATAACCTGCAATAGACTTTCGATCATCAGGATCGCCGACCCAATCTGAATCAGTGAAACCAACCAACAAAGGTTTCCCCCCTGTACTGTAATGAATCCCAAACTGAACTGTACCTCGAATATATCGAAGTACTCTTTTAGCTGCTTTCCAATGACTTTCATGAGGTGTCTGCATATAATGGGCAACACGACCAATGGCAAAGGAAAGGTCAGGACGGGAATGAGTCAAGTATAAGAGACTACCAATAAACTGACGATACAAGGTGGCATCAACTTCAGGTGAAGTACAAGTGGCAGAAATTTTGACTCCAGAATGGAAGGGAGAAGGGGCTGGTGTACAATCTTCCATGTGAAAGCGACGAAGAAGGTCACAAGCATACTTAGACTGAGAAAAAAATATTCCTTCTTTGGTTTGTCGGACTTGGAGACCAAGAAAATAATGCAAATGTCCTAAGTCTGACATTTCAAAATTTTGTTTAAGATTGATTTTCACATGGGTTATAAGCTTAGGGTCACTACTAGTAAGAATAAGGTCATCAAGATATAGAACAAGTATGATGAGATGGTTTCCTACTTTCTTGGTATAGACATTGGGGTCAGAATGGCATCTAGAAAAACCAGTGTCAAGGAAAAAGTTATCCATTTTGGCATACCAAGCTCTAGGAGCTTACTTAAGGCCATATAAGGATTTCTTAAGGAGGCAGACAAGGCTAGAGTTATTCTGAACATATCCAGGAGGTTGATCCATGTAAATTTCCTCCTATAAATCACCATGTAAGAAGGCAGACTTGACATCCATTTGATGGACTTCCCAGTTATGTAAGGATGAAAGGGAAAGAACAAGGCAGATGGAGTTCATTTTTGCAACGGGAGCAAAGGTTTCATTGTAGTCAATCCTTTCAACTTGGGAAAAACCTTTGGCAACTAACATTTCCTTAAATCTTTCAACACTTCCATCTGATGCATACTTAGTTCTGTAGACCCATTTACATTTGACAAGTTTTCTTCCTTTTGGAAGAGGTACAAGATCCCAAGTATCGTTCACCATTAAGGAACGATATTCTTCATCCATGGCTGCATCTCAATCTAGATTCCCTGAAGCTTCTGCAAAAGTTTTTGGATCATGATTCTCGGAAACTTGATCCAAAAGAGAAGAGTCTCAATGAAACTGAGAACGTGTTCGACGTTGATCTCTAAGATCATCGACAAGATCACCAGCTGCTTCACATGTTGAATGGACCCATCGAGGAAGCACTTGTGCTGGTGCAACTGGAGGAACATGAGTAGGTGGAGGTGGATTTTCATCTTCACTGTCATCATCAGAAACTGGAGTTGGAAACCTGTTAAGGAAGTTGGAAGAAGAAGAAGAAGGCACAAACGTCGAATCAGGCTCGCAGGCCAAAGATGGCACAATCACCGAGTTAGGCTCACAGGCCAAGAGATTTTCATCAAATTTAACATCTCTTCTAATGATTATATCATGAGAATGTGGTTGAAGAAGTCTATAACCTTTTACATCTTCAGAATATCCAACAAATATGCACTTTTCACTTTTAGGCTACAATGCTTTCCGTTTTCATCCAGAATGTGAGCCCATACTTCACTACCAAACACACGGAAGTGACTTACATCAGGTTTAGTTTTACTCCATGCTTCTTCCGGTGTTATACCTTGTAATGCTTTAGTGGGGGTGCGATTAACTATGTAATTTGCACAATTAATGGCTTCAGCCCAAAATTGAAGACTTAGTCCCTTATATTGGATCATACAATTAGCCATTTCTTTTAAAGCATGGTTCTTTCGCTCAGCTACACCATTTTGTTGTGGTGTATATGGAATAGTGTGCAGTTGCTGGATGCCTTGTTCAGTGCAGAAAGTAGTGAACTTTTTGTTAACATATTCTCCTCCATTGTCAGATCTTAACTTAATAATTTGATGACCAGATTGTTTTTCAACAAGGGCCTTGTAGGCCAAGAACATGTTAAATACTTCGCTCTTAAGTTTTAGGAAATAAACCCAAGTGCATCTAGTGTAATCATCAATGAAAGTTAAGAAATATTTGAAACCAGAAAAGGAAGCAGATGGAAGAGGACCACACAAGTCACTATGCAGAAGCTGTAAGGGAACCGAGGCGTGCCAAGAGGCACGTTTGTCAAAACTGTCCCAATGATGTTTTTCGAGTACACAACTGGAACAAACACCATCCCTGCAAGATACCATCGGAAGACCTGTCACCATATTGTCTTTACATATTTGTTGCAATGAGAAATAATTTAAGTGACCAAATCACTCATGACAAAGTTTGCTCAAGTTATCACTATGAGCAACAGAAATCTAAGGGTGTTAAACTTGTACAACCTGGTAATATCATCAACAATTCTGGTAGTTAGGACATGTTGAGGATATTTAAAATCCTTGATTACAACTTGGTGAGGTGTAAAGGTCACAGTTTTACCTTCACCAGAATGAGTGATCTGATAGACTGATAACAAATTGCAGGAAATTCTTGGAACTGTTCCAGCTCCTACAACACTTAAAGATCTATCATCACCAACAAATATTTGTTTGGTGTTACATTCATGCATAGTAGAAAATATGGCTTGATCCTTAGCCATATGATAAGATGCTCCAGAATCAATGAGCCATTCATTTGACGTAGAAGAAGAAGATGCATTATAAGAATAACCAGAAGCACAAAGTGCATGTCCATGAGAGGCAGATTCTGAAGGTGAATCTAGGCTGATGTGGTGCTTCTTCATTGTTGCTTCCAAGGCTGCCATCTTCTTGAAACACTTAGATTCATCATGATTATCTTTTCCGCAATAGTTGCAATGACGCTCAGTCTTCTTGCATTTTGGCTTGGATCCTTTGTCATTTTTTAAAGAAGGAGCTAACTGAGAGGGTTTTGGACCTTTGTTTGACTTATTATTGCAAAAATTTTGTTTCTTGGCAGGCTTGGACTTTTCTTTCTATTGGGACAATAAGGATTTCTCAAATGTATCTGCATTGTTGATTATTCCAAAATGAATGAGTTTATCTTGCTCTCTAATCAAGGAATCACAAAAGGATTCAAGACTAGGCTCTTGATAGCTAGCTGCATTCAAGGATTCTTTCATGGAGTAAAATGTAGATACAAAAATAGAATATGCAGGTCCAAGTTTGGAAAGAATATGATAAATGCATTGTTTGTCTTCCCTCTTAATCTTACATTCTGCACATAAGAGTTTAAGAGTTTTGTACTTAGATAAATAATCTTGAATGCATGAAAAGTCACTTGGATTTAAAGAAATCAACTCATTTTCGAGTTGGTGACCTCGAATTTCATTGTGTTTACGAAACATAGATTCCAATTTGTCCCAAGCAACATCAGGTTCATCAATTCCAGATATGTGGAATCGCAAATCAGTAGAGATTGACATCCCAATCAATACACGAGCTTTGTTACATCTATTTTTCCATTTTATTTTCTTATCATCATTAGTGGGTTCTGTTTCTTTCCCTGAGGTAATCTTGAAAAGTCCCCTACTTCGTAGAACATCCTCCGTACGATATTTCCATGAGAAATAGTTGGAACTGTTAAGTAGAATATCACAACGGGTGGCTATATTTGTAAATTAATGGTTGTAAAAGCAGAAACCAATAGTCTAGATGTGAAGAGCTCAAACAAATAGGTGGTTTAAAAAAAAATGGCACTAAAAACTGACTCTGTATGATGAAGTTATGCTTGATCAAAGAAACTGTTGAAGATATCCCCAATAGTGATGTGGCAGCTAAAGATTGTCCAGCAAAAAAAAGAACCCCCTTCTTCCCTAGATGAACCTTTTGACAATCACTTTACAAGAAATTTGCTTTAAGTGAACCACTTTTGTAAAATAAGTGATTTCACTTTTACAATGATATTACTTTTAAATAGTGCAACAATAAAAAAGAACTTAAGTGACTCACTTGTATTTTTATTTTTTATTATTTAAGTGAGATACACTTTTACAATAAAGTAATTTGAAAATAGAAATTATATGCATTTTTTCTTTTAAAAGTAACTTCCTAAGACTTGAACTCAAGACCTAATAAGGAATAAATCAACTTTGAACCAAGTGAGCTAGATTAAAAGGTATGTAAAATATGGGAATGAGGAAGGGGGCTCTTTTTTGGCTTTTTTTTTTATTCTTCTTGCTCGGTTTGCATGCTTGCCCTTTTTCCTGCAAAACACACCACAAATCGAAGCAAAAAAACTTTTTCACACTTATGGAGTTAGATCTTGTTAGCTTGCCCGGAAAGTTTACATTTTCTCTCTGTTTCTGATTTGCCGAGATCGCGCAAGGTGCATGGCAAAGAGCATATGCAGCCGAGAAAAACCCTTTTCCCTTTCTGTTTCTGATTTGCCAAGATCACTCAAGGTGCATGGCAAAGAGCATACGCAGATGTGAAAGCAACAATCCGAACCCAAAAAAAATCTATCAGTAAAAAATGATAAAATATGAAATTTTTTTCTTTTAAATATAGAAAATAAAAAAAATGCGTCACTGTAACATTTCTAGAGCAACCGAGAACCGTTTTCGATCAAACAAAAACTATTTCCCAATGGAAATGACACTCCAAACAGAATGGAACACCTCCCACAGCCCAGAAATGCATAGAAATACCATAACCAAAAACCCTTTCGAGTTTCGGCAACAACAATTCAAGATCTAGATCATAACCGGAAGTAGCTCTTCATAAAAGCTCTGATGCCATGTTTGGGTACACAAGGTACTACCAAAGGACCAAACACCAAGAACAACCACTTCACACAAACAGATCACAAATAAACACACCGATATTTTGACGTGGTTTAAACCCTCTTGAGAGAAACACTCCATGGCCCCGGCCAAATAGCTTCTACGGGACAATTTATTATGCAAAGAAAGAAAGTTACAAATGAGTTTCTCATAATCAATCAACTAAACAATGACCCTCCATGCTCTTTAAATAGAGATCATGGACCAATCGAGTGTTAAGCCACGGATCAAGTTTAGGTATGATCTAAGAGAAGTTGAGCCGTCAGATCACTCTATGTCGGGAACATATCGTGACCATCGGATTAAGTATTTACAAATGCATACTAATGGATACTAAAGAAACACACTATCCCTAATGGATATATTACACAAGTTGATCTTAACTAACTCCTAAGTGTCTAAATATCCTAACACCAATCCCCGCATTGTATTTTAAAAAAAACTATCCGACGAGAGTTTGAACTTAACTCTCATCCGAGAATTTGGAAGGTATTTTTTAGTCGAGAGTTTATGGTCAACAAAACCTACGAAAATATATAGCATCTTTCTAGAACCTACAACTTTAGCAAGCCCATACCCCTGTAAATTTTAAGTATTATTTGTCAGACTTGGTAGCAATGGATTCATCTATGAATCTAGTTTCCAATGATATAATAATTGTTTTATTTCGATCTTAATTTCTATTTATTAATAAAAAAATTCTAAACCTTATCCCTTAAGAATTTTATTACTTTAAAAATCACCCGAAATGAAAATTCAATATCATAACAAAAACAACACCAAAAAATTTGAAATTTCACAGAGATCATAATTGGCTCATCCTCTTCAAAAGGGTAATTTTATTTTTTCCAATAAGAGTCACATTTGAAAGAAAACGCGAAGACAAAAACATGTGTCAATAATGCACCATTTTAATATGTTGTTTCGATAAATAATAAAAAATAGTTCCCAAGTCTTAAAAAACTCAAAATATAGTCCATGATGAAGTGTAGTGTGTGTAGAGTTTGAGCCTACAATTTTTTTTCCCTAAAATGAATAACCATCTATCAAAACACCGACGTCAACACAGGTCACTCATTATCCATACCTAAAATTTTCAAGTATATGCCGTTGGTTGACAACAAATTTGTACCACGATATGTCCATAAAAAAATTTAAAAAAATACAAGCAGAAAGCTAACTCAATTCTCTAAAACCTTTGTGTTTACCTCAAGTTGAAATTCCTAAGAGAGATATGGGTTTGAAGAGGTCGAAGTTGAAAAACATAAAATTTAGTAGTTTTGTTTGTCAAAAATAAGCCAAAATTGTTTCCCAACTTCATGTTTTCACCCTTTTATAAATATCAACTATGTCAACCATACGACCCATCACTAAATGCATAGCATATAGTTGTTAAGTTTAAATCCAATAAACTATAACCATAGTTTGATCACGTTATTATTTAAAGTCTACGATCTCAATAATGGAGTGGGCTAAAGAACTTTTACATCTATCATTTCCAAAGATAGTAATGGCTAGTATGCATTCTCGCCTTGAAAGTGGAACTTAAAACATGCTTTTATCAAACACTTACTAGTAAGAACCTGTAACCTGGACAGAATAGAAGGTTATGTTGCGTTAGCATTTAAGCTAAGTAAGTCCCCAGCTTACGCCATAATGTCTCATGTCAAGTTTTGAAAGTCGCATCTACCAATATACAAGGTGATAAATTCAACATACATCTTATGAAATTTAAGTACAAATGAATTTAAATACATTGTAAGATATATTAATGAGAAACAATAACACAAATTCTTAATTTGATCTTGACTCATACCTATATACCTAAGTAGGAATAGAACCACAACGATACTAGCAACATAGAACAAATTAAATAAATGGAATTCTATAAGCGTGACATGTTAGAATAGGCATCATTATATATTTAGTACACTATCTATTTTATGGTCGACAAGACAATTAAATAATAAATGAAAATATGGGAAGATGCATTAATTTCATATTTATGTAAATAGTAATTATAAATGTTGAAAATTCGTACTTCCGCATAAGCATTTAATGGCAGAAAGGCCACTTAGAAAATTTTAAATTTTTACGAATTTTTGGGATGTTACATGTGGTATCGAAGCGCGAGTTCAAACTCTAAGCCGAATAAGGCTCACACGTGCGAACAGAAAATGAAAACAGAAAACATAGTTACTAACTTTTGTTTTAATGTGTTTCTGTACATAACAGTTTTTTATATTTAAGTGCAGGTATGGAAGTACAGAAAGAATCTGTTGAAGACAAATCTCATCATAGTGAGCGTAATAATAACAAACATGAGAATATTAACGAAGAAATCTATGTAGAATTGAATGATCAATCATCTCAACTTTTACATACGGTTAAAGATTTAAAAGATGAGATAAAATCTGTTAAAGAAGAGAACAAAAGGATTTCAAGGGCACAAGAAGAGCTAAACCAAATTTTACTCGATAAATATCATAATGAAAATATAATAAAACAACAGTAAAATATGAGTCTGGAACTATGTCCTATAAACACAAAGATAAGAAAGTAAAATACTATAAAAGTGATAATGACTCTTCTTCCAAATCTGATGATAAAACTTATAGAAGAAAATATAATTCTGATCAAGAAAATAGTGATAGTGACTGTGGTCCTGAGAAAAGAAAGCATAAGCCTTATGAACAAATTTCAAGGGAATTTAAGAAGATAAAACTCCCAACATTTAATGGTGAAAATAAAAAGGGTGAGGCAACCGAAGCATGGTTGTCCAATATGAAGAAGTATTTTCAGATTTACGATTATTCATCTCAATTAAAATCTAAGATGGCTATTTACAATCTTATCGGAACGGAAGATATTTGGTGGATGGATATTAAGAGGGTTAAAGGCATTAAAGAAAAGACTATAACTTGGAATGTATTTAAGAAACATTTTAAGAGAAAGTTTTTGTCTGAACATTACTACAAAGAGAAATCAAAAGAATTTTATGATTTAAAATTGGGTTCTATGAGTATGAAGGAATTAAGTAGCAAGTTTCTCAGTTTGTTAAGGTATGTATCTTACTTAGTGGAAGAGAAACCTAAGGTACAAAGGTTTCTAAGTTGTTTACCTTTCAACATAAAGGACAGAATTGAGTACGACAACCCTTCAACTCTTGAAGAAGCCATGAGAAAGGCTTATTTTTGTTTTGAACAAAACAGAAAAAGAGAAGGTATATCTGGCTAGAGGAATAACAAGTCTAGTAATTTTGAGCATAAAAAAAAAATTTAATTAGAATTTTGGAAATACTAAGCGAAATGTTAATAACATAAATTTTCAAAGAAATAATTACAGAAGTAATGCACCGCAGAATTATACAGCTACAAGGAATATGCCTAATAACAATAATAATAATAATAATGCCAGAAATGTTGAACAAAGGTCACCTTTAAAATGTTATGACTATAATGGACCGCATACTAGAGCAAACTTTCCACTCAAAAGAAAGACAGACAACAGCATTCATACAATGTAGATAGAACCAACAGTTGGTGATTTAGCAAGGGAGATGCCCAGAAGCAATGCAGCACAGAAAAACCGACAAGTAGACCATCAAACATCCATGGTCGAGATCGAAGGTATGATACAAAACAAACCTTTCTCTATTCTAATTGATCCAGGTGAAATTTTGAGTTACATATCACCTGATTTAGTGAAGAGTTGCTAGTTAAAAATAGAATTTTTTTATAAATCATGGTTGGTTTAGTTAGCAACAGGAACCAAAAGAAAAGTTGTAGAATTCGTTAAAGGTTGTGATTTGCTTATGAGTGAGTTAAAGACGTAAGTTAAATTGAATATTTTACCTTTGGGGTCTTATGATGTATTAAAATAGGCATGGAATGGTTTGAAAAGCATAGAGCAGTGTTGAACTGTTTTGAAAAGTCTTTTACTTGTTTAAACAACAAAGGAAAAACCGAAACAGTAAAAGGAATCCCTAGAAAAACTTTCGTTAGACAAATTTCTGCTTTACAAGTTAAAAAGGATGTAAGAAAAGGGTGTAAAATGTTTTCTATGAATGTAATTAATAACGAGCATACAACTGAGAAAGATAAGTTAAAACTTGAAGACATACCAATTCTAAAGGACTTTTATGATGTATTCCCGGAAGAAATTCCAGGACTACCTCCGAAAAGGAAATTGGATTTCACCATTGAGTTAGTATTGGGTGTGGTACCAAACTCAAAGGCTCCTTACAAAATGAACATTTTAGAACTTAATGAAATAAAATCACAGTTGAAGGAACTAATAGATGAAAACTAAATAAGGCCAAGTGTGTCTCCTTGGGGAGCAACGGTTATTTTTGTTAAAAAGAAGGACGGTACTATGCGTTTATGCATAGACTACTGTCAACTTAATAAAATGACTATTAAAAATCGATATCCTTTGCCCCGCATAGATGATCTATTCGATCAAGTACATGGAGCAACGATATTTTCTAAAATAGACTTGAGGTCTAGATACCATCAAGTCAGGATAAAGGATGAAGACATTTTTAAAACTGCTTTCAGGACCCTTTATGGGCATTTCGAGTTCGTAGTTATGCCTTTTGGGATAACTAATGCTCCAACAGTCTTCATGTGTCTAATGAATAATGTTCTACATAAGTACCTAGATAAGTTTGTAATTGTTTTCATTGATGATATCTTCATTTATTCGAAGACTAAAGAAGAACACGATGAACACTTCAGGATAATTCTACAAGTTTTAAGAGAACATCAACTTTATGCTAAATTTGGTAAATGTGACTTTTATATAGATAAAATACAGTACTTAGGTCACATAATATCTAAATATGGGATCGCAGTCGATCCAGATAAAGAAAGCACAAATAATGAATGGCCTATCCCTAAGGATGTAACTGACGTACATTCATTTATGGGAATCACAGGATACTATAGAAAATTTATTGAAGGATTCTCCAGAATTGTGAATCCCATAACTTCCTTGCAGAAAAGGGAAAGAAATTCGTCTGGGATCAAAAGTGTAAAGAGAGTTTTAAGAAATTAAAAGAATTATTAACAATGGCACCTATATTAAAAATTGCATATCCAAATAAGGAATTCGTTGTATGCACTGATGCATGCAACGATGGACTTGGCGGGGTCTTAACTAAAGAAGGTCATGTAATAGCCTACGAGTCCACGAAGTTAAAAATTCACGAAAAGAACTACGCAAGCTACGATCTAGAGTTGGAAACTGTGATACATGCCTTAAAGATGTGGCGCCATCACCTGATTGGTAGGAATTTTTCACTAATGACAAATAATAAATGCTTAAAATACTTGTTGGATCAACCAAATCTAAACACAAGGCAAGCTAGGTGGTTAGCTTTCTTTAGCGAATACAATTTCGAGATTCAACACATTAAGGGGAAAAAAAATAAAGTTGTTGATGCATTAAGCAAAAATGCTAAATTAAATTATCTAGTAGCAATCAGCACTTATAAAACAGATCTGGAAAATCACCTCGAAGAAGGAATTAGGGAAGATGAAAATTATCAGAAATTACGAGAAAAAGTTGCTGAAAATTTATCTAAAAATTTAATAACATATTACAGCATTAACTAGAAAGACTTAATGACCTATAAAAACATACTTTATGTGCCTAATGTGTCAAAAGTTAAGTTGTTTATTTTAGATGAAATTCATAAAAGTCCTTATTTAGAACACCCTGGTTATCAGAAAATGATAACTACGTTGAGAAAGGATTAATTTTGGCCAAACATGAAAAATGAGGTGGTTGAATACATAGCTAGGTGCTTTGAATGTTAGCAAATTAAAGTTGAGCATCAACACCTAGCTGGCCTATTACAGCCATTTCCAATTCCGGAATGGAAGTGGAAAATTATAATTATTGATTTTATAACTGGTTTACCTAAGAATAAAAAAAGAATGAATCAATAATGGTAGTTGTGGATATGCTTAGTAAAACTGCTCAATTTATTCTTGTTAAAACTACTTTTAAAGCTCCTAACATTGTTGATATATTTATGAAGCAAATATTTCGTCTACACGGAATTCCAAAGGTAATAATTTCTTATCGTGATTCTAAGTTTACTGGAAAGTTTTGGACAACATTGTTTAAAGGTTTAGATACTAAGTTAAATTTCAGTACATCTTTTCACCCTCAAACTGAAGGACAAACTAAAAGGGTGAATCATATTTTAGAAGAAATGTTAAGAATGTATGTAAAAGATCAGCCAACTAAATGGGAAGACTATTTACATTTAGTTGAATTTGCTTACAATAATCATTATCAAGCTTCTACTAGATTTAGTCCATTTGAAGTTCTGTGTGGAAGGAAATGCAATACTCCTATTTCTTGGAGTAATCCCATTGAAAGATTGATGTTAGGACCATATTTGTTAAAAGAAATTGAGCTAACCATGAAACAGGTACAAGGCGACTTAAAAATTGCACAAGAGAGACAAAAACGTTATGCAGATCTGAAACTAACTGAAAATGAATTTCAGGTAGGAGATCATGTTTTTGTTAAGGTAAAACCCAAGAAAAGTTCTTTTAAGCTTGGGATTTATGCTAAACTAGCACCCAGGTATTGTGGACTGTTCAAAATCCTATCAAGAATCGAACTAGTTGCATATCAGTTGCTTTACCATCTAATTTGAGAATACATAACATCTTCCATATTTTTGTTTTGAAAAAGTATGTGCACAAAGCCACTCATGTGGTGAATTGGAATGACATACAGGTGGAGCCCGAAGGATATTTTCAAGTGGAACCAGACTGTATCCTCGACGGGAGGGAAATTATGCTTCGGAATCATACCATGGAGCAGCTAAAGGTGCAATGGAAGCACCTTAGCCCGGATGAAGCTACTTGGGAATTGGAAAGTAATATGCGGGAAGCATATCCAATTCTATTCCAGGGAGGCTCTGATGAAGAATAAGCAACATAGAGGATAATGTTGAGCTTAAGTGGGGGTGTTTGTAACATACCCAATACTTGAGACATTTCATGTTTGTGAAAAAACATTACCTTAAATTTTATTGTAAAGTTTTATATTTGACCAAGTGTCAAGGATGACTGTAAATGAATAATATTATTATTTAATAAATTAAAATAGGATACATTCACCCAAAGAGACGGTTGAAAGAGTGTTTACTAACCCACTACGAGGAATGGAATCTAGGGTAGAAGGAAATGGACAAGTGGCAGCATCATGAACTCAGTAAATAGTTTTTGTTATGGGACAACTGCCTTGAATTGTAGTCAAGTTCCCTAAAATGTGGAACTTGATCTTATGGCTCATTTATTGAAAGTTGACCACCAAAAGACCTAGGCATCTTTTATAAGCCATCGAATTTGAGCAAAGGCTCACACTTTTTCTGACGACAAAATTTACCTTGTGGTTCTGATGTATGCACACAAGAGATTCAATGAGGGGAAGCTATGTTTTGAGTTGTAGAGTAAGACTACCCTATTTATGCTGAGTGCAGAGTGTTTCCTGTTGAGTGCATAGGTTTTGGATATGTATGCAAGTCCCCATTGATTGCTAAAGTACATTTGTGAAGTGTCTATGCAAGTCTCCATTGATTGTTGAAGTACAACCTGAGTGCCTTGCTTCTACACAGAGACTTCTTCCTAGTGGTTCAATAAACACGCTCGGGGGTCCAAGGGAGGAAGTGATTTGGCTGCTTCTTCTGGAGAAGGTTGGCAGGAACATTCCTCTTTGGGTGTTTGTCCACCCTAGCAAAATTATCAGGTTCTACTTGTTTTATTTCATTTCATTTATGTAAATTGTTTAGCTATTTATGAAAACTGTTTGAATGTCTTATAAATTTTCTATGGGTAGCTCATGTCAATCAGACAGGTTAAAAAAGGATAGATTTATGTAGTGTTAATGCTATTTCTGTGTATTAAAATGAATAATCAGACTGAGATTAATGAATGATTGGAAATAAATGTCTTCTTGCAATTTTCCTTTCACCCTAAGGTGATGTACTCTAGTACAAAAAGAAGATTAATTAACATAGATTTGGTATGATTTTTAAATGATGGTTAGAATTGATTCAATGCCTTAGAAATTCTTTGTTATAGTATGCAAAATCAAGAGTTATGTCTAAACAATAGTATTCAGTAGAAGTAAAGTATTACTAAACTCAGAAAATATTTTCTTCACTGTTATTTTAGCATTTTTATATGTTCCTATACACTTGTAGTTTCAGAATATACAGTTTATATCTTCCCATTTCTAATACAAAATTTTATAGAGAAAACCCTAAGTTTGTTATATTGTTTTATAAACAAACAATATAGGTTCTTCAAATATAAATTACACATAGTTCATCTAAGGTTTCCTACATAATACAAATATTCTATAAACTGAACTTGATTCATTTTCGGGAATATATATATACTATCTTAAAACATCTTACTATATATATATTCATTTTTACAAGACTCACTGTCGAGCATCATACTGATTATGCAGTATTATTACTACTGCATCTATTAGAGTAATATTCACAAAATTGAATAAACCTCCATCAATAAAGTGTACAGATTTCATAGTTATTTCGATAAGAAAAATATAAATAATATAATTTAAATAATCGATCTTCATAAACTAAATATCAGACAAGAACATTAATGCAAATAAAAATACTTTGAAAACTATACAGTGATTTTTATTATCATTTATAACTATAAAACATGATATCAATAATACATTATCATGGCAAATGTCAAAACCATTGATATCGTCTATTACAAGTAAAATTCATCATAGGATCGTAACAAAAGTTTGAACCCTAAAAATGACTCATCCTGAGTTTAAGGAGAACGGGTTATACAAACCAAGGGCTTTGCCCAGCAACTAAATTATACTAATGGATTCGACACTCATTTAAATACTTTAAAAATAACATAAAAATAACTATTAAAGCACTGTAAAGTTAAACGAAATCAACATACAGTATTCTTAAACCCTTATCAAGACATTTCATACTTATCGTGATTCTATAATAGTAAGTTAGGGTTCGAGTCTCGGAAGGAGCTCGCCCAGCTACACAGTTAGCCCAGCTAAATGTTATCAAAGTTGTATCTTAAACAAACATTAATCAAATATCAAATTCATATTTCAAAGTTAACAAATCTCAGGTCCAATGTATGTTCATAACATTAGCAAGTTTCGGGATTAAGACCTGCAAAGGCTCATTCGAAGAGTTAAATAGAACCCACAACTTAAAACAAGAAATAAAACGTATAATAAATACCAGTATCCTACATTAATGATACTCAGGTTTCCAAACAAGAGCTGAGGGTTCAAGCCTCCATTTGGAGAACTCTCCCTTACAAAAAAAATAAGGCTCAGAAATATCAAATAAAAACTCAGAATAGTTCCAGGCTTAAAAGCTAGTATCATTGAAGCCAAATGCATTAAACAACGAACCCACATTTCGAAGTATATTAAATTACATTATGCAATTCTTTTTATAATTAACGAAGACAAGGGTAGGGTTTAAACCCGAGAGCATGCAAAAAAAATCATAAGCATTATTTCGAATTTAAGCATATTGAGAGAGCCGAGAGAAAGGTTCAACACTTCCAACACATAAATTTAAGTCTAAAATTTCATAGCAACCTTTTTATTTATAAAGAAAACTTTACAACGCAGTCCAACTTCCTAAAGAAATCAAAATGGTAACCATAGTAGAAGATAGGCCGATACATCAACTTGGAAGGAAAAACCCCAACTTAGGAGTGTTGAGACAAAAGCCTTCTACTGTAACAACGATGTTTTCACTTTTCATATCCCTTTTAAAAATCAAGTCTACACTAAATAACAACGAGACAGAACTTGAAACCCTTAAAACTTTGACAGAGGCATCTTGGGATAAGCCCGAGACTTACCAGACTCACAGTCCATAGGAACCAACACTACTCTCATTGTGCCATCCCGAAGGCCATGAACAACCTCATGTCAATAAAACCATAACAAATATTAAAGGATGAATTTTTAAATTATCAAAACAATAACCTAAACTATAAACCTTTAAATGACAAGTCCAGGAGGAGAGTATTACCTACAAATTTTTGAACTCTGATCAATGAATTCCCTGCACACAATAGGCACCATAAAGACCCATGATGAAAACCATTACGGTTACAACCAACTCAGAGAGTGGTGTTCATTAACCATGGCGGCTGAGAGGAGGAGAAGCGTAGCTCACCAACACTACACAGACTCAACAAACTGCCAAAATACAAACCCCAAAAATTCGTTGTAGGGTTTTGGTATAACCGAGACATCATTTATGACAATCACATGAAGGCATTAAAATTCCAACCTTGTCATCCACCACCGAAATTTCAAACCCATCACCCTATATTTTATGATTGCAAAGTTATGTAGCATTAATAGTTTGACCTTGAAATTTGGAATACGCTCCACTCTTTCCACATACTATATAGTTTACATTTCTATACTCGTCGTTTTGGGTGAAAACGCGAAGCTGGGAAACAATTATGTGACTCAGAGTGAAAAAAAAAAAGGGCACATGGATGAACAGGGGAAAAAAAGTCAACTTCAAACTCTCGACTGAGAGTTTAAAAAACTCTAGGTCGAGAGTTTTGAGAGTTCAAACTCTAGGCAAAGGGTTTGAACCAATTGTTCAGGTACACAGGGTACTACCAAAGGACCAAACACCAAGAGCAACCACTTCACACAAACAGATCACAGATCAACACACCGATGTTTTGACGTGGTTTAAACCCTCTTGACGGAAACACTCAACGGTCCCAGCCAAATAGCTTCTATGGGACAATTTATTATGCAAAGAAAGAAAGTTACAAATGAGCTTCTCATAATCGATCAACTAAACAATGACCCTCCATGCTCTTTAAATAGAGATCATGGACCAATCGGGTGTTAAGCCACGGATCAAGGTTAGTTATATGATCTAAGAGAAGTTGAGCCGTCGGATCACTCTATGTCGGGAACATATCATGACCGTCGGATTAAGTATTTACAAATGCATACTAATGCATACTAAAGAAACACACTATCCCTAACGGATATATTACACAAGTTGATTTTTACTAACTCCTAAGTGTCTAAATATCCTAACACCAATCCCCGCATTGTATTTAAAAAAAACTATCGGACGAGAGTTTGAACTAAACTCTCATCCGAGAATTTGGAAGGTATTTTTTAGTTGAGAGTTTATGGTCAACAAAACCTACGAAAATATATGGCATCTTTCTAGAACCTACAACTTTAGCAAGCCCATACCCCTGCAAATTTTAAGTATTATTTGTTGGACTTGGTAGCAATGGATTCATCTATGAATCTAGTTTCCAATGATATAATAATTGTTTCATTTCGATTTTAATTTCTATTTATATACAAATATCTTAAAACATAGAATACCTCAAATTTTATTGTAAAGTTTTATATTTGACCAAGTGTCGAGGATGACTGTAAATGAATAATATTATTATTTAATAAATTAAAATAGGATACACTCACCCAAAGAGACGATTGAAAGAGTGTTTACTGACCCACTAGGAGGAATGGAATCTAGGATAAAAGGAAATGTACAAGTGGCAGCATCATGAACTCAATAAATAGTTGTTGTTATGGGACAACTGCCTTGAATTGTGGTCAAGTTCCCTGAAATGTGGAACTTGAGCTTATGGCTCATTTATTGAAAGTTGACCACCAAAATACCTAGGCATCTTTTATGAGCCATCGAATTTGAGCAGAGGCTCACACTTTTTCTGATGACAAAATTTACCTTGTGGTTTTGATGTATGCACACAAGAGATTCAATGAGGGGAAGCTATGTTTTGAGTTGTAGAGTAAGACTGTCCTATTTATGCTGAGTGTAGAGTGTTTCCTATTGAGTGCAGAGGTTTTGGATATGTATGGAAGTCCCCATTGATTGCTGAAGGACATTTGTGAGGTGTGTATGCAAGTCTCCATTGATTGTTGAAGTACAACCTGAGTTCGCTTCTTCTACACAGAGACTTCTTCCTGGTAGTTCAGTAAATAGGCTCGGGGTCCAAGGGATCAAGTGATTGTGTTGCTTCTTCTGGAGAAGGTTGGGAGGAACAAGCCTCTTTGGGTGTTTGTCCACCTTAGCAAAACTATTAGGTTCTACTTGTTTTATTTCATTTAATTTATGTAAATTGTTTATGTATTTCCAAAAACTGTTTGAATGTCTTATAAGTTTTCTATGGCTAGCTCATGTCAATCAGACATGTTAAAAAAGGATAGATTTTTGTATTTTTAATGTTATTTCTGTGTATTAAAATGAATAATTAGACTGAGATTAATGAATGATTGGAAATAAATGTCTTCCTGTATTTTTCCTTTCACCCTAAGGTGATGTACTCTAGTACAGAAAGAAGATTAATTAACATAGATTGGATATGATTTTCAAATGATGGTTAGAATAGATTCAATCCCTTAGAGATTCTTTGTTGTAGTATGCAAAATCAAGATTTATGTCTAAATAGTAGTATTCAACAGAAGTAAAGTATTACTGAACTCATAAATATTTTCTTCACTGTTATTTTATCATTTTTATATGTTTCTATACACTTGTAGTTTTAGAATATACAGTTTATATCTTCCCATTTCTAATACAAATTTTATAGAGAAAATCCTAAGTTTTGTATACGGTTTTATAAACAAACAATACAGGTTCTTCAAATATAAATTACACAAAGTTCATCTAAGGTTTCCTACAGAATACAAATATTCTATAAACTGAACTTTATTCATTTTCAGGAATATATATATAATAACTTAAAACATCTTACTATATATATATATATATATATATTATCATTTTTACTAGACTAATTGTCGAGCATCATACTGATTATGCAGTATTATTACTATTGCATCTATTAGAGTAATATTCACATAATTGAATAAACCTCCATCAATAAAGTGTATAGATTTCATAGTTATTTCTGTAAGCAAAATAGAAATAATATAATTTAAATAATCGATCTTCATAAACTAAATATCATACAAGAACATTAATGCAAATAAACATACTTTGAAAACTATACAATGATTTTCATTTATAACTGTAAAACATGATATCAATAATACATTATCATGTCAAATGTCGAAACCATTGATATCGTCTATTACAAGTAAAATTCATCATAGCAGTTATTTCTGTAAGCAAAATAGAAATAATATAATTTAAATAATCGATCTTCATAAACTAAATATCATACAAGAACATTAATGCAAATAAACATACTTTGAAAACTATACAATGATTTTCATTTATAACTGTAAAACATGATATCAATAATACATTATCATGTCAAATGTCGAAACCATTGATATCGTCTATTACAAGTAAAATTCATCATAGGATCGTAACAAAATTTTGAACCCTAAAATTGACTCATCTCGAGTTTAAGGAGAACGAGTTATACAACCCAAGGGCTTTGCCCAGCAACTAAATTATACTAAGGGATTCGACACTCATTTAAATACTTTAAAAATAACAGAAACATAACTATTAAAGTACTGTAAAGTTAAACGAAATCAACATACAGTACTCTTAAACCCTTATCAAGACATTCCATACTTATTGGGATTCTATAACAGTAAGTTAGGGTTCGAGTCTCGGAAGGAGCTTGCCCAGCTACACAGTTAGCCTAGTTAAATGTTATCAAAGTTATATCTTAAACAAACATTAATCAAATATCAAATTCATATTTCAAAGTTAACAAATCTCAGGTCCAATGTATGTTCATAACATTAGCAAGTTTTGGGATTGAGACTTGCTAAGGCTCATCCGAAGGGTCAAATAGAACCCACAACTTAAAACAAAAAATAAAACGTATAATAACTACCAGTATCCTATGTTAACGATACTCAGGTTTCCAAACAAGAGCCAAGGGTTCGATCCTCCATTTGGAGAACTCACCCTTACAACAAACGTAAGGCTCAGAAATATCAAATAAAAACTTAGAATAGTTCCAGGCTTAAAAGTCGGTATCATTGAAGCCAAATGCATTAAACAACGAACCCACATTTTGAAGTACATTAAATTACATTATGCAATTATTTTTATAATTAACGAAGACAAGGGTAGGGTTTAAACCCAAGAGCATGCAAAAAAACTCATCAGCATTATTTAGAATTTAAACGTATTGACAGAGCCGAAAGAAAGGTTCCAACAAAGAAAGTGAAGTGTAAAATTTCTTTGCAACCTTTGTATTTATAAAGAAAACTTTACATCACAGTCCAACTACCTAAAGAAACCAAAATAGTAACCATAGTATAAGATAGGCTGCTACATCAACCTGGCAGGTAAAAACCCAACTTAGGAGTGTCGAGACAAAATCCTTCTACTGCAACAACATTGTTTTCACTGTTTATATCCCTTTTAAAAACCAATTCTACACTGAAGAACGACGAGACAGAACTTGAAACCCTTAAAACTTTGACAAAGGCATCTTGGGATAAGCCAGAGACTTACCAGACTCACAGTCCACAGGAACCGACACTACTTTCGTTGTACCATCCCGAAGACCATAAACCACCTCCTATCAATAAAACCATAACATAGATTAAAGGATGAATTTTTAAATTATCAAAACTAGAACCTAAATTGTAAACCTTTAAAGGATAGGTCCAGTAGGAGAAAGTTACCTGCAAGGTTTCGAACTCTGGTCGATGAACTTCCTGCACATGATAGGCACCATAAAGACCCATGATGAAAACCCTTACAGTTGCAACCAAATCAGGGAGTGGTGTTCATTAACCATGGAGGTTGAGAGGAGGGGAAGTGTAGCTCACCAACACTACACAGACTCAACAAACTACCAAAAGACAAACCCCAAAACTTTGTTGTAGGGTTTTGGTATAACTGAGACATCATTTATGACAATCACGTGAAGGCATTAAAATCCCAGCCTTGTCATCCACCATCGAAATTTCAAACCCATCACCCTATAGTTTATGATTGCAAACTTACGTAGCATTAATAGTTTGACCTTGAAATTTGGAATACGCTCCACTCTTTCCACATACTATATAGTTTACATTTCTATACTCGTCGTTTTATAAATATCAACTATGTCAACCATACGAACCATCACTAAATGCATAGCATATATTTGTTAAGTTTAAATCCAATAAACTATAACCATAGTTTGATCACATTAATATTTAAAGTCTAGGATCTCAATAATGGAGTGGGCTAAAGAACGTTTACATCTAGCATTTCCAAAGATAGTAATGGCTAGTATGCATTCTCGCCTTGAAAGAGGAACTTAAAACATGCTTTTATCAAACACTTGCTTGTAAGAAACTGTAACCTGGACAAAATAGAAGGTTATGTTGCATTAGCATTTAAGCTAAGTAAGTCCCTGGCTTACGCCATGATGTCTCATGTCAAGTTTTGAAAGTCGCATGTACCAATCTACAAGGTGATAAATTCAACATAAATTTTATGAAATTTAAGTAAGTACAAATGAATTTAAATACATTGTAAGATATATTAATGAGAAACAATAACACAAATTCTTAATTTGATCTTGACTCATACCTATATACCTAAGTATGAATAGAACCACAACGATACTAGAAACATAGAACAAATTAAATAAATGGAATTATGTAAGCGTGACATGTTAGAATAGGCATCATTATATCTTTAGTACACTATCTATTTTATGGTTGACAAGACAATTAAATAATAAATGAAAATCTGGGAAGATGCATTAATTTTGTATTTATGTAAACAGTAATTATAAATGTTGAAAACTCTTACTTCCACATAACATTTAATGGTAGAAATGCCACTTAGAAAATTTTAAATTTTTACGAATTTTGGGGATGTTACACCTACCACCATGCGAGAATGGCTCATGTGCATCTATGTCTTCCAGATTCATCACTTCCCCTTGTAAGGAATCTCGATCTAAAGTAAACCAAGCTTATCTCTCAAGTATTCAAACTTCACTCTAGCCAGTGACTTGGTCAACACATCGGCTATCTGCTCGTCCATTGCAACATACTGGAGCTTCATTGCTCCTCTTTGCACCATATCCCTGATATAGTGGTACTTAATATCAATGTGCTTCGACTTGCCATGGAACAATTGGTTCTCAGACAACTTCACACAACTATGGTTTTCACAGAATATACAATTCGCTTCTAACTGGAGATCAAACAAATCAGACAGTAGCTTCCTAAGCCATACTGACTCACAACTAGTCAAACAAGCTGCGACATACTCTTCTTCGGCTATACTTAGTGCCATGCAGGACTGCTTCCTACTAAACTAGGAGATCACACCTGATCCCATACTGAAGCAGCACCCCAAAGTGCACTTCCTATCTGCAGCATTACTTTCCCAATCCAAATCAACATAACCTTGCAAGTTAAACTTTTGATTCACGGCATATCTGAGCCCATAATCAACTGTACCCTTCAGGTACCTCAGAATATGATTTGCAACAATCAAGTGAACATGTCTCAAATCCATCAGGAACTGGCTCAAAGTGTTCACAACAAAGCATAAGTATGGTCTCGTGTTCGTCAGGTACATCAATGACCCAATCATTTGACGATACATCGTGGCATCAACTAACTCTGATGAAGCATCGCAAAGTAGCTTCAAGTTCGATGCCATGGGTGTGGCCATAGCCTTGTATTCCATCATTCTGGATCTCTTTAGAATCGCCACTACATACTTCCCTTTCCCAAGGAAAATCCCATCCGGATTTTGCCACACCTCCATGCCTAGGAAATAATGCATCATACCTAGGTCCTTCATTTCGAATTATGTGACAAGTTTCCTCTTCATATCTGCAATTAGCCCATCCTCTCCTGTTACAAACAGGTCATCTACATACACTAGAAGTATCACTAGATTTCCCACTTCAACCTTGTAGTAAAGGTTGAATTCTACTAGACTCTTGGTAAATCCAAAGCTCACCGGGAAAAGTATCCATCCTGTCGTACCATGTCATGGGTTCCTGTTTTAATCCGTAAAAGGCCTTCTTCAATTTTCACACATGATTCTACCTGTCATGTGTCTCAAATCTGAGTGGCTTCTCCACATACACTTCCTCCTCAACTACACCATTCAAGAATGATCTCTTGACATTCATCTGGTGTACTTCATCACTACAGCCAATGCAAGTACTGTTCTGATGGAAGTGTATCTGTCTACAGGTGCAAATGTCTCCTCATAATCTATGCCTTCCTTCTAGGAGAATCCACGTGCCACAAACCTTACCTTGTTTTTTTCTATGTTGCATTCTGCAACATGCTTGATCTTGTAGATCCACTTGGAAGTCACAACAAACTTCCCTTATGGTATTGGAACTACATCCCAGACACCATTCTTCACGATCAACTGATACTCCTCGATCATGGCATCCTTCCATTCTTTCTTCTTTGCCGCTTCCTCATAGTTGGAAGGTTCTTCAGTTTATTCATCTTGACTTCATCAATATTCTTGAATGTTATAGCTGAATCATCATCACTTGTTCTTAGAAACAAGTCTCTCTTGTAGTACACAATCTTTCCTACAAGACAAGTTCAATTGCATGATTAGAAACATCTCATATTTTTCAGAACAAATTCTTACACATAAAGACATAGGTCATACATTCATGCAATTATGTTAGCCAACGCTTCAATACAGCATTTATCCATATCCCATAACTTTCTAGATGCCTTCCATCTCTACTAGAACATTGTTAAGAGTGTGCACTACTCTCAACATGTCATCAAAAAGGTTTCATTCTAGATAAGTAGCAATGGAATATTTTACAGTACCATAGGCCACTTACCCACCACATGCATATTAGTAGTATATTGTTCATCAATGCAAATATCCTAATATGCATAATACACAGCCTAAATCTAGGAACATAAGTATGTACACCATTGAACAATTTTAAATAATCAGATATACAAGAATTCAAATACTTATCTTTGTTTGGTTGTTGGGTGTACTCTCTCTCAATCTTTACTTCCTTGCAAGAACTACTGGAGTGTGATCCCTCTTGATCTTTGCTTCTTTAACCAATTCTGAAAATGGATGAGAGGTTCTTCCATAGATCATTGATATTTTTTTTTTCTGGAATCCAACTTTGTAGGAGCTTCTCCTAATTATTTTATGTAATACAAAATTCATCTCTATCTTTTTCTGAATGAATCCTTGTAGTTGGTTCCCTTCAATTTGTACAAACCTCCCTCTTGCTCTCCAATCACAATTGCATCATCTATAGTCTTTCTCTTTGGCCACATTAGTACTTGGCCATCAACAAATGCCCCTCATACCTTTTGCATCCAATGTCGATATGGAGATAAGGTTCTTCTTGAGTCATGGAACATATAGGACATCCTTCATCTTCAAATACTTGCCAAAGTCTAGCTTTTAAGAAGCTTCTCCACTTCCTTTTATGGGATATTGGTAGTCATCCCCAAGTTTCACCTTGTGAGGTGACTCATGTTCAGATAGGTTCATGAAGGATTCTTTATATCGTGTCATATGCTTGGAAGCCCCACTATCTACAAGCCAATCATTACTTCTGTGTGTGACAGTTCCCATGAGTGCTGATATCGGGACATATTCTTCGTCACTTGAAGATTCATCACTTTCTTCTATGGATTTCTTCCTTGGAGGTTCATCATCTTCTATTGTGTGTGCATGGTTCCTTTTCTTGTTGGTCTTCTTCTTGTTGGAGCCACTTCTGTTTCTGGAACATTCTATGGAATAGTGTCCCTTCTCATCACATGTATAGCATCTAATGTTGGATAGATATTTCTTAAACTTTATAGGGTGGTTCCTTTGATTATGGTGATGGCTCTCCCTGTTGCTGTGGCAGTTCTCCTTCTTGTTGTTATTCTTTCTGGAGTGTGCTATGAGAGATTGATCATCGTTTTCTCCCATTTTCTCTTCTCAAGCTACAAGTCAAGCTTCTTTTTGTGATCATTCCTCCCACAGCCTAGTGAATGTGATTAACTTATTTCTAGCACAAATCCCTTGAATGAAAGAGTCCCATGATCTAGGGAGACCATTCAAGGTGGTCATCACAATTTCTCCATTTTCTCCCACAACTTCAAGTTGCTCCTTTATTTGAGAGACCCTTGTAAAATAAGACTGCATGGTCTCTACGTTTTGTATCTTCAAATTCTTCAACTGGTTTTGCAAGGTCATCTTCTGATTTATATTATTTCCTTCAAATAGATTGGTCAAGGAATCAAACATCTATTTAGGTGTCTTTAAGGAAGACACATGTGGGATGAGGTGATCCTTAATAGAATCTACAATGATTCTCTTGGCCTTAACCAAGTTCTTCTTGTATAAAGCTATATCCTCATCTCCCTCTGGAACTGGAAATTCTTCATTTACGTATGTGTCCAATTCATTTTCTTCAAGGATTAGTGTAATCCTATACTTCCATGCTTGGAAGTTATTAACCCCTTCAATATTATCCTCAAGCTTAGTGTGGTGAGACATCTTTAATGAGAACCTCAAATGGAAATACAAAATATTTAGATCTTACCAATTTGAGATGCCCAGGCTGGATCAGGATTTGGTTGGCCTAGCGTTTGTTAGAGAAACCCTAATTTTCAAAAGTTAGAATTTGGAACTTCTAATTGGACAGATATATGTGCATCCTCAAGGAGAGTTGTCCAATGTACCCACTTCCCTAGATCAATGAACAAAAACCCAAAATATCTTGATGCCCTAGTTTTTCTCCGGTAGCAGTGACGGGCTGAAAAATGAAAATTCTCAGAATTGAATTCTGTTTTCATAGGAAAGTGCACCTGGATGAGGTGAGTATGCTGGTACACTTGGTTTCTAAATATTCCAAACGTTCACCCTTGCAAATTGACTTGCGAATTTTGGATGTGCAGTTTCTGGCTTTTTCTGGTTTTTTGGTTTTTCTGGTCCAAAGTCAAACTAGGGTTTGACTTTCCCGTGGTTTCACCCACTCAAAAACTTCGATATTGGTCTCAAAATATAGATTTGGAGGAGGAGCACTTCCCTATGCTAATTGCATTCCAAAATTCAACTTCTGTGAAAAGCCCTAATTTCTGGCAATAGTGATGGGCCAAAAAATGAAAATGCTCAGAATCAACTTCTACTTCGACAGAAAGATGCACCCTTCATAGGAAAGTTATCCTAGCCTATTTTTGTTGATGATATATGGAAATAAGTCCAAAAATTAAGAATCCCTAGCTTTCACAGCTGCATAATGTCTTCTTCTCAAGTTAGCTCTGATACCATGTTAGATTTTTAACTTTTAATCAATATTAATCTAGGATCCTACTGAGAGAATAACAAGCACAACATAAACACCAAAGACACAAATATTTTCCTTGGGGAAACCATAAAGGAGAAAACCCCTCAATTTCCTCAAAGATAGAATGATCACCAATACAATGTCACAAAAGTAAAACCTAAAAATAGAGATGGTCTTCAACAACTTCTCTCTTCTCCACTTGTGTGAACATATTCTCTCTCTCACTAATGCAAATTGAGTGAGTGTGGGTGAATGAATAAATAGAGAGACTAACTCTCTATTTATAATTTACCTTTCACTTTACCTTTACCACTTGATAAGTCAGCCTCAACTAAAGTTGACTAGGCCGACTCCTTTAGGGGACTTAAAAACCCCAATACAAATGACTCTAGGGGAACTGATTCCCTGAATTACATGAAAGGGTTTACCTCAATTACTTTGCGTGACCCAAATGCAATAATGAATTCTCCGACCAAAGGGATAAACATCTTCGTGGGAGGTAAAAATAAAATACAAGTGAATATCTTCCACAGTTACAATAACATTAACATTTGTCTCCACTCTCTTTGAAAGGACACTTTGAGTAATAATGACCTGCTCCTCCACATCTGAAACATTTAAAGGGTAACTTATTTTTTTACTTACCTTTTCCTCTTTTCAGCTTCTTGACAAAGTTTGATTCTTCATCATCTGATTCATCCCAACAATATTTGTCATGATCATGCTTGTCCTTTCATGTGGATTTAAAGGAAGCTTCCTTTCTGATGGGAGTTTCTTTCTCAATTCTCATCTCATATGCAGTGAGAATCCCCTGAAGCTCATCCTTTGTTAGGCCTTAAATATTAGCTCAACCCTCTAATACAAATACCTTCACATTGAATCTTTGATGAAAATTTCTCAATATCTTATGTACAATTGATTATTCGTCCAGAATGACCCCAAGACTCTTGATAGCATTAACTATATCATATACTCTTAGGAAGTAGGATGTGATGTTCTCTTCATATTTCATTCTCAGAGATTCAAACTTCCCAAAGTAGTTTTGCAGCTTTGTTTTCTTTACTTTGTCATCGCCTTCGTATATACCTTGGCTAATGCACAATGCATAACCTTGATGAATTCGTCACCTGTACAACTACATAGCAGAGCATTTCTAGATCTAGCATTTTTTTCATAGAGTGTCATTTTGCATCGGATTGACTGGTACAGCTCTTGGGAAATTATAACCATCAATGATAGATTGCCAAAATTCTGCTTCCAATGATTGCAAATAAACTTCCATACGTACCTTCCAAAAAATGTAATTGGTTTCGTCGAATCTTGGTGCTCTGTTTGTAGAAATTCCTTCCTACTTATCCATTTCTATGCAATGATCTATCTTCCAAATGTTAATATATTACTGAAGAAACCCGCTCTGATACCAATTGTTGGAATCGATTTAATACTGAGAGGGGGGGTGAATCGGTATTAACGCAATTATTAATAGTTTTTACCTTCTTTAATAGATTATCCTTTACTAAATATTTATGTTTTGTTATGCATATGTAAATAACCATCCACACATATATGCACCACAACACATAACACAATATTTTTACGTGGAAACCCACATAGGAGTAAACCACAGAATGCTTCTTTATAGTGACAAAGAATACATTAAAGGAAGCACCAAATTTTTATGTTTACTAGAACCAACTAGAAGGAGGAACCAACCCCCTGGTTTTTCAAACACCGACCTGAAGGAAACTTCCTCTCCCTGTGTTTATACAACACCGACTAGAAGGAGGCACCGACCCCCTGTCTTCTTTGTTTTACAGGAACCAGCCCGAAGGAAGCTCTGAATCCATGTCTCCTTTCCTTGTCTAACATCCCTGATTTTTTATGTATGTTGTTGTCTTACTAAACTTCAACTCTGCACACTTCTTCATATATTTTGATGATAATTCTGATGTGCACTACCTTCGTATGCAGATTATACTCTGTCACTGCACTACATACATCTCTTTACTTCTCATTCTTCTCAAATCATACTTCTTCTTAGGACTTACTTCATGTACTGTGTGCTCGGATGATACTGCAGTTTGTGTCTCTATTGTCTCAACGTTCTGCTATGTGTGACTACAATGTTCAGCTGATACTATGCTTTCAATTGATAGTTTGTTGTTATGAAATGAAGTACTAGTAATAGATGGAACTGCGCACTTTTTGATGTGTATGTTAAATTTAAGTGTTGTAGTCTCTCAGATAATCTGCGATGTCCTATGCATCAAATGATTCGCCCATTCTGTTTAAAACACTTGTATTAGATCATCTGCATCATGATGCATCTGTCGAATCATATTATTGTTCTATCATTGCGCATTAGATGTGGTTCTGAATATCACACACTTTCACTTATGCTTGTATGCATCAGCTAGACATCTGCACAATATATGATAAAATTCGGTTCTATATCTACACTTCTGTCTCTACAACATCTATGACTATTGGCATGTTGATTGTAACACTCTCCTTCGAAACATCAGGCACTTGCGCATACTTCAGTATTTCTTCCTTTCCATACTCATGCATCTATCACATATCTATCGCATCATACTACACACTATCAAAAATTCATTTTGTTGCATGTGCGCATTTGTCTCTTTTCTATATCATTATGTTTTGTCCACGAGCCCCTTGATGCCCCGAAAATCAAACTGAAACTTGTACCCAAATCTCTTATGCTATTTCCATCAATCTTACCTTCAATCTCCAACTTGCATCTCTATTTATACATGCCCTGCACGGATTGTATCTTCACAAGTTCGTTGTGGCATCCCTTCTTACATACTTTACGGATTATGCATATGCCACGCATCATTTTCTGCACTATTGATGTCTCATCTTATATGTGTCTTGCGCCCTCAAATTCCTCAACTTCGTGGGACATTATGCCTTAGTGGTGTACCTTTTCTCTCTTCATGTATCATTTCCATATGGTATGTGTGCAATATTACACTTCATCTTGATGTGTCTATGACTTGTGTTGTACCATTCCTTGTGGGTAATTCTCTCTTGGTGCATTGATACTATGCGGAATATGTGCATACTCCAACTTATTCTTAGTGAATATTGACCTTTGCCTTGTCCTCTTTTGTGGGACTTGCGCACTTGCTGAACTATCAGTTGTGGAATTTTCTCATAGATGATCTTCAACCTCTTTACATTTCTAGGAACTTGTGCATGCTCCATTTACTAAAAGAATATTTTGATTGGTTGTATTTGCACGCTTTCAATATTGTTCAACCATTAACTTCTTGCACACTTCCAACCTTTAACCAAGAAACGATCAGGCTTACTTGCGTACATGTACCATTTGTTCAACCAACTCCTTGTTTTCTTGAGCACATGTACCATTGTCCAACCAACTCCTTGGCTGCTACCATGTAATGTATGAATTGGTGGACTTGATTTATTCGCAAGGACCACATGTTATAGGATACATTACTTGTGTTCTTTCTTGAACTAGATTTTCATGATGTATGATGTATCCTTGACATGCATCTTCATACTAAATGCACTTCTAGATATACTCCAAAGTTGGATGAATGTCTGTCACCTTCACTATTTGCACATATACTTATAGTATTCATGTTCTTCTTCATCTTGCGCATATACTACTTCAAAGTGGCTTCCATATACTTCTTCATACTTCTACAGGATCACTATATCCACTTTGACTTCAGTTGATATCAATGACACAGACTGAATCAGTTGACATCCTCTTTGACATTGGTTGACATTCAAACACCTAACATCATCTTTAGTTGACATCAATGATAACCAATGCTCAACACCCCATTGGGTGAGGATCATACCAAGGATCTAGAATCACCCAACAAAGCTACTCTTCAATGCAACATCTCTTCTAAGATGGCTATAGGAAAAAACTAAACAAACTCCCTACAAAAATTGGAAAAAACACATTCTGAGAAGAGGTGCTTCATTGATTCTAGCATGAGGTAGGAAGGCCAAAGTCCATCTACAAGAACAGTTTTTCCTAGTCATTCCTTGGTAGGAAATCCCTAGTAAATCACTAGCCATTCAAACACTCAAAGTTTGTAACTCACTCAGATCAACTACACACTATACAATTTCTTGATCCATAATCTCTCTACGCCAATAGACACCCATCATGAATCAATAATAGGGTTGAGGATGTGTCATTGATGAAGAATAAAGTAACACGATCATATCAGAGTAAGGGGCACCCAACGCTCCACTCGTAATTGCACCAAAAGTGACTAGGCATGTCTATATTCGTTCTAAAAATGTATTTCTATGGAGTAAGGCTAATAATATCCATAATAATATGTGTGTTGTATAAGATATGGAGAATTCATGAGAAATGGATTTAGTCCTTCCAAGGGAAAGTACTTGCATCCCAAAAATCCTTCAAATAAAATATCCACTTCTTAATCAAATGTTTCCCTTGAAAACAAGTAATGTCTGCAACACGTGTGCCCTACACCTTCCAACTCCAAATCAATCTTCTAGATGAATCTCATCCCATTTAGCTACCTGGTGTCTTCTATTGCACAAATATAACTACCTTCCTTAATGCTACCTGGATACTTCTGATAATAAAAGAACCTATGACATGGAATATATGAATAGATAAAAATATACCACACAATCCAAACAATCCCCTAATCCTATCAATATTTTGTACAATGGGAATATGATGCCTCAACATTATCTACCAAGGAGGGCATCCCTCCTAACATTTCATCACTTATTTGGAAACCAAGAAGTTACCCTAGGTGGAAATATCAATCAATCTTAGCCACCCCTCATCCTTTGGCATAATGAAATATCCGAAGGTATCATCGGGAAGCCTTGAGTCCCACCATACTTGGACCACAAGTATGAATGTAGAAGTTGCTCCAAACTATAAAACTAAGCCTTACTAGAATCCAACAAGAAACATGATAAATAAGTGAGGCTTGAAGAATCCTATTAACCATAGTTAGTTTTCTGGAAAATGGAATTTCTTTGTTCTTCCATAAGAGGAATTTATGCTACAAATGCTCCAAACGTCAATCCTACATAGTCATTGGAGAAATCCCCACATCAAAGTGGATGCCAATATAGCTCATTATTATGCCTAGATGAATGAAGGTCCAAGTGGGAGGAATCCAACTATGAGGCTCAAACAAACCAACCAAATAGTATTCAATCTTATGATCACTAATATTAGCTCCAACAACCTATAAAAACATAGACAAGAAATCTCTATCACTAGCCATTGGCTCCTAGTGAGATCGAATCATGAATAGCAAAGAATCATTTTCAAAGTGACTATTCACCATATCATAATCATCTAGAATTTATATGACCTTAATATTCCCATGAAAATGGACATAAACAAACAAATAACCAAGGGAATCTACAATCAAAACATAGAGATAGGGTGTCAAATGGAATCCCTTTGTAATCGAATGATGGAATAGAATGCATGGAGATAGTGTATTATTCACCACAAAAGTTTCTTAGGTGCAAAGAATAGGTTGTTGACCATCCCCAGACACTTCAAATGAATTCCCAAACAAATTCCCAAACATGTCAACATATATGTAATAAAGTCATAGTCAATTTGATCAACCGTCTTATCTAAATCTATTTTAAGGAAGAGAGGCTGCCACCCAGATTCCCTGGCCGACTCCATGGCATCCTAAGCAAAAATAATTGATTCCATAATAAACTACCACAATACAAAACCTATATGTTCCTTATGCATAATCTTCCTAGTAACATTCTTGCACTATCCCAATATTTACCTCTTGAGTTAATTAGTTAATTTCAAAATGTACATTGTTTTGGAATTGTATTGAATACTGAAAACTAAACACCATTGACAATAGTCATGGTGTGAATGTAAATGTCATATGTTTATTTTTTGGATTTATCTTCCACACAATCAAATAGGAAAAATTGGAGGCAAGAGAGGCCATAGTCACACTAAGGGGTAAGTTGAATTAGGAAAACTATAACTTATATTTTAATAATATAAAAAATATATAACTAAACCCTTACAAAAACCTAACAACTGATGTGAGGTGTCTCACTCACATTATACCTAAAGAAAATTACTAACAAACTAATTTTCTCAATAGAAAAAGAAGAGAGAAATCAATAAATAAGACACAAATTTTCCCTTTAGGAAGAGAGAGTAAAGAAAAACATAATCACCTACAAGAAGCCACAACAAACCTGAAAATCGAATTACACAAGAGAACAAATAGAGATTCCAATAAGTGGTTATTTGCATGAGAGAATGACCTAGTTTTAAGTTCAAGTTCAGTTAAGTTCATTATAGAATTCTCTATGGCCATAGAGTGAAGCACTCAAGGTGTTGTTAGGCAAGGGTTTTCCTATATTCAACCTATGAAGGACTAGTAAAATGTATTATTGAACTAATATAGTAACATATACCATAATCCTTGTTATGATCATAAGAAAGTATTAGGTGTGTAACTAAAGGTGTATCTACTGGTTATTGAGGACTGAATTAGTCATGTTAAGATTTAATACCAAGGCCCTAACTAGTAACAATTACTTGAGTAGCTTGATCCCTAGTGAGACTATGGTCTAGCTCGAGGGTGTCTAAAAAGGAGGAGATACTAAAGTTTCCTTGTTGGTCTATGGGAAGACATCCGAAATCAAGTGATGCTAAAGTGCCAATGTAACCAATCCAACAAACTGATATTTGACTGAAGCATGCATTCAAGGCCTCCAATTGTAAAAAGAAATCTAAACTGTGACAATTCAAACTGAGGATTTGAATCACTCTTAAAACTCATCATTTTTCAAGAACCCATTTCACTCACTAATTCTGGGCCAACCATTAAAAATTCTTTCTCTGATGTCTCTAACAAGGATGCAAAAGGATCTTGAAAAGCACGAGTGAATACCACTTGTTGATCAATAAAGAGGAAGGGACAATCTGCATCTGAGGCCTTTTTCGATTCATAAACATGAGGAAATATGCCAGGTATTTCCTTCATAGCAGTTGATTCATGACTAAAATTATTTTCACAACACATAGAAACAATCTGATCACTTTCTTGATCATTTACGTCAAAAAGGAATCTCATGTATCTTGGACATTCATCAATTGGAACACTATTCAACTGTCCAGCAAAAACCTGATCTTGACTGGTTAGAAAACTTGATTTAGAAATTTTTATATGGCTGCAACGTTTTCAAAGTTGGGAACATGTTACATATGGAATTTTTGGAATGATCAAAGGGACCAGGTCACTAGTCTACATGTTCTTGCTACCTCGCAGGGAGGATACCATCCCCGATTGGAGCTGCTATTAACACCTATTATGGTTTCCACCAGGGAAGGTAAAGGAAATCTCCCACCAAATCCCCAAGGTCACCCATCAACCTGTTGCACCAAATAAAGAGCCAGGAAAACCAAAAATAGTTAAGTGTCAAGCAAATCCAAGCTAAATGACCGAGCCACAGTGAGAAAATGAGAAAAAACAAGGCAATAGGGTTTTTCCGTAGAAAAAACTAGCAATAAGGACTTCTTCCACAACCAAAGAAGATTCGACAGCCACGATCTAATGGCGGGATCAGATCGACAGTTGAGAATGCATTCTGCAAGTAGGTACAAGAGACTTTTCCACTTTTCCGCAAGCCCGTTGGTCCAGGGTCCCGCATTCTGCATTGCGGATTGCGGAGAAGCTGTTTTCCGAGGATGTAAAAGTGGGGTTTCCGATTTCCGCAATACGCATTATGGATTGTAGATTGCGGAAAGATGATTTTCCAAGGGGCGAAAAAGTAGGTTTCTGAGTTCCGCATCTCGCATTGCAGATTGCGGAAAGGTTGTTTTCCAAAGGGCAAATAAGTGAGTTTTTGAATCGTGCATTCCGCATTGTGGACTGCAAATTGTGGAAAGGAAATTTTCCAGGAGGTGCAAATGCAAGTTTCAGAATCCCGTATTCCGCATTGCGAATTGCAGATTGTGGAAAGGAAATTTTCCATGAGGCACAAAGGCAAGTTTCTTAATCCCACATTCCGCATTGCGGATTGTGGATTGTGGAAATGTCATTTTTCATAAGTACAAAATGAATATTCTGAATTCCGTAGTCCGCGTTGCGGATTGCGGATCAAAAAAAGTTTTGTAGAGAAAATCGTGGTCGCACGGAATGAAGATTTTCACAGAAAAATGGTGAGTTTGAGAATGGTGAAGAGGCCTATTTCAGTTACCTGTCATAACCAACCTAAAATGGCCTGATTTGAAAGATGAGCACGTGGCTTTCGTGGCCCAATGGCAGACAGTGCAAATGATTCCCTACCTCCACGCATGATAGAATGAGGGGTTGTTGATTCAGGCGGCCCAGCTCGAACGACCCCATCATTCCCACCACAAGTTTGTTCTGAATTAGTTAGGATATTTTGATGCTTTCTAAGCCTATAAAGTCAAGGTCTGAATGAGACCAAAGGGTTGGATGTTTTAGATTCAGAGAGATTACTGCGGTGCACTTGTATTGAACTCAGCCTCTTTATTCAATGAGAAGACCCGATTCTCAGCTTGAGATTCTTGTGACGTATGTTCTGATGTACAATTATGTTCTGTGTATGTACTCTTGCTTTGTATTTCCATTGATTGTTTACTTCTGCAATAGCTAAATATCAAGACTACATGGTCTAGAATTCATGCCCACATGCTCGAGATGCATATGACTAGGTATTCCACCATTTTCCTCTTGAAGTTGCAGGTTAGAATTCATTTTCAAATGCTCTAACCTTGTGATGGATTTTGTTTCTTTTCTTTGCCTTCACCCACTAATTAATTTGACGTGAAAGAAACCCATCTACCTTGCCTCCTCCCTCTGCAATCGTGGTCTGAATTTGTCATTAGTGACTGTAAACCCACCAAAGTTGACTCCATGCCCAATTGTCGTCGTGTTCTTAACCCCAACCAACCAAAAACCCCTTTTAATTCATTGTTTGAAGGTCTAGCCACCACTTTACCAATAGTCCAGCCTATTTTAAGCTATATCATGTTGCGAAGCACTAAAGAGAGATCCCTCTCTTGTTGGAAAGGCTAGTTTCCATCCACTAAAGATTGGTTTGCAAGAGTTACCTCATGGTCTTTCCTGCCACAACCCAAGAAAATCTTGAGTGATAACATAAAGGAGATTGAATAGGTTTACAGCAATTCATGATATCTCTATGTATATTTCTATGTGTTTGTGAGTTTGAAAACTCCCTACCCTGCATTGGACAATGGTTAATCAAATGTCTTAATCCGAAAATTTTACTTTAAAATGCGTTGAAGAATTGTCTCTCCTTTTCATCCGTTAATATGCAGAGATGGTTAATCCTCGTCAAAAGTCTATTGGAAAACTATCGACCTTCTTGGCCCAGTTTAATAAGGTGTATGTCCATCACTAATTAAAAGAGCCAGCTAAAACAATTGAACCGTCTTTTAGTAGGATGATGCTCGAAAGAATGCTCTCCAAAGACTAAGCATCATCAGACTCAGACGTGACTTGCTCGGCAACTTTACTTCGCTTACATTCTCAATCACTGAATGGAATCTATAAAGAGAAAACAGAGATGAGCATAAACAAAACTTGATGAAATTTTTTGTTTTCGTTTTAGGATCCACCCTAGGTTTAGCAATAATTTATCTATTAGATCATAAATCTTTTTGAGGTGCAAACTTTTTTTCTAAATTTGTAATCTGGTCATTATTCAAGTGTATAATGCAATATTTATGGTTTTAATTTATCTAATTTCTATAATTTTATATATATATTATCTTAAATAATTTAAATTTATTTTAAGTGAACATTTTATTTTAATATTTTTTTTTAAAAAGATACCTATTTCTAGTTTAGTTTTAGGATAAGCACAGAAAAATAGAATAAACCTCTTAAACACAATTATCAATCCACTCCTATATATATATATATATATGAATACTATATATATATATACATTGGCGACATGATCGAATTCAGCACTCACAGGCAGATGGCTCATTCTTCTAAATTCTTGATATAACAACTACTACATTCGCAAAAGTTATATGTGAGAGGTTACTGTAGCAGGAGAGATGATACAGTGACAGAGACAACAAATGTACAGCTAAAAAAGGCATTTATTTTCCTCCAAAAGACAAATACGAATACGGCGATCCAACCGTGTGTGACAATGAAATTCCTTTTGCTTTAATCTCAGATAAACCCAGGCGCTAGTGCGATCCAGCTAGGGCTAACATATGTTTTATTTAAGATATTGATGTAGACAGTCCTACACCAAACATCAGCAAAACATTGCACATGAAAAGAAATAAAGAAATCTGATCCTGCAGAGGATTTTAGGGTTTTTAACAATAATAATAATATTAAGATTACCTAAAAACTAGATACAAATTAACTCTTTCATCTATACTCTATTATTTCTTAAATTTTAATAATAATAATATAATTTTAAGATTAACAATCAACCAAACACTAAATTAACTCTTTCATCCATACTTTATTCTTTCTCAAATTAAATCTCTAATCTTTAAAAAAAAAACCTTCTTAACCATTAACCCACTCAAACTGGAAAACTAAACCTAATAACTAAAGTCTAAACCTAATGAAATGGAAACAACGTAATCAAAAAACAAGATGAGACAAAAGAAAATAGATTTGTGCATTTCATACTTAGAGCGTTCCAGCTATCAGTCAACGAACGTTACAGAAGGCCGGGCCTCATCGATGTGACCAAACATCTTTCCCAGAATCTGTTTACTGTTACATTTTTTTTCTTTTGCCATAACAGAAACAAAATCTGTGTTGGTAACATACAACTGTTTATATGTGAGCGTAACAATGGAAATAGAAAGGTGGCTTTTTCTTTAAGCTGGGACCCGTCAAAGGTCAATGAAGAATACTGCAGACATCTCTTAGCACTTAGACTGCCATAAAGTTTGAGTCAATGAAAAAACAAATGGAAAGTCCAAAGCATCCGCATATGGAAAGAAGAATAAATAAATCCAATCACTTTATCTGGTCATCTTTGAATGTGTGGAGGGCAAGGATTGGCAAACATATCTCCCATCTTCCATGTAAGCTATTGTAAAAAGTGGTGTAAAAGGAATTAGATCCTTGGATTTAGAGTAAGGTGGAGGAGTAATGTCCGTAATTGAAATTGAATATATATATATATATATATATCATTTACCATTGTAAAATTTAATTTAAAAAATAAAATTGTATTTTTAAACTCAAATTAAATATAAAAATATTATTTTTAATATGTAAATAGTGTGTAGTGTAATCATTAGTAACCTTTCTTTTTATAGTTTGATTTTTTTTTCAAGTTGATATTATTAATATCATTAACTTGCATGTGCATGTGGTACAATCTGTAAATTTCATTTATTAATATTATTAACTAATGTGCATGTAGTACAATGTGTAAATTTTGTTTTGTCTATTTGATGTTGGAAAAAATAAATGTATCTTAAAATTTATGATGAAAAACAAATTTCTTCATGATTAGGGTTTTTTTTATGTATTATTTGGTTAATGTGTGGGTCTAGACAAGTTCAACTCCTCTTATAGATTTATAAATGAGCTACTTGAAAAGAGACACCCCAAAATCTAACCAAATCTAAAAATAATACAATCTATGCATAATGTGAAGTATTATCGTATCATTGATTAGATACTAATGCAATACATGCATTCTTTTTTTTATTTATAAATTAAATTTTAATTATATTAAAATTTAAAATGATAAAATATAAAGTTATATAAAAAAATAATTTTTTTCTTAAACCTAATGTTCATTAAATTAATTTCACATTACAAAATTCTCACTTTAATATATTTTTACAAGTAATCATTAAATTAATTAAGATCTCAATGTATTATCATAATTTTGTTACACCTTTGTTATTATCTTATTTTATAGCATCTTTAATTATTATATAATGTTATAAAAATGATATAATAATTTTTTTTTTTTAATTATTGATTTTACATTCATAATATCTCACCGTATTATCATAATTTTGTTGCAACTTTGTTATTACCTTATTTTATATTATTCTTAATTATATAATGTTATAAAATGCTATAATGATTCTTAATTATATAATGTTATAAAATGCCATAGTAATTCTCCTTAATAATAAAATGTTTGTAAATTTTAATTCATTATTCTTATTATTATATTTTCTAATATATTTAAAATAATTAAAATTATAATATATTATAAAATTATAAATAATATACTTTAATAATGTACTTTAGATGTCACTATTTATACTTTCTTAAAAACACACTTTTTTAAAACTATATTTATACTTTCTTAAAAACACACTTTTTTAAAACTATATTTATACTTTTTTAAAAAACACTTTCTTAAAACTATATTTATACTTTTTAAAAACTATAGTTTTATTGGTTTTTGATGTAAAGAATTAAATGTTTAAAATTAAAAAATCATCACATTGTGTGCTTACGCAATAGTTTTAATTGTTCATTGAAAAATAATTATTAAGATATAAGAGTGGAACATAAACTAAAATAACTCATATTTATGATGTATTTAACTTTTAACAAATTAATTATTCATTAATTTTGATTATAAAGATGGATTTAAAAGAATAACATGTTAATCATAATTCATACTCTTAGTGACTTTACTATCACAATATAGTGGCACAAATTGAAACTTTTTGTGTTATTAGACTTTTTTGTGTATGTTAAAGTGTTATTGTACACGTGCTTTTTACATTGTGAAAATTTATATGAAAGTTGAGAAAAACATATTAAACGTTTTCAAAGAAAAAAAATTTAAGAAAAAAATCATAAAAAGTTATCATTTGGAATAATTTCATTATAAAAAAGTTAATGTATAATTGTAATATTCATTTTGCTAATTATAATCTACTTTGGTTGTTGGGAGGGTGGTTTCGTTTCCATCATGGCCATTTTTTTTTCTCATTATTTGTGGCTCTAATTTTTGTCAACTAGTAAAGAATGAGGTTGTTGGATTTTTATTCGCAAGGGTGTAGTGAGATAAGGTGGGGATTGTAGAGGTTCCAGAGTGTTCATTTGGTTCATCATGGCTAGTTGTTTTCCATTGTGTATGGGCTTGTGCATACTGGCCGGTTTTTATTTTTTAATATTGTTTCATTGTACAAAATGCCTTTGAACAACTACATTCATACTTGGTAAGGGTGCATTGTTGTCAACTAAATGGGTGTCCTTTTGATTGTTGTCAAAGTTGTTTGCAAATGGTGCGATTTATCATGGGTTGTTTGTCTCAAGAAGTCCATTTGTGCTTGGTAGATGTTTTTTATTCCTCCCTTGATAAACTATGGACATGAGAACATGCATATTTTCGTTTATGTTATTAAGGTTAGGTGTGTTACAATACAATTCCCTATTTTTTTTGGCATGATACTATCCATTGGACATGCAATTTTCTTGTCTTAGTTTAGCATAATGGTAAGTGGCCATGTTAGTCTCAATGTGAACATTGTATTATGCAAGTGAATTCACATTTCTTTTGTTCTAGTGTGTTATGAATGAAAAAAAATAAAAAATTATATGGATATGTTATTTCCCCATGTACTTTATCTTGTGTGTTAGGTGTAGTTTTTTACAATCAATGTAACTATTGGAAGTGATTGAATATATTGTTGAAATGACCCCTTTTTCAAAACATTTATTCTCAATATGGTATTTCTATAAAATATCCAATTTTTTGACAACTTCATATGATTTTAAAATATAGTTGTTTCTATTTTCCTATGTTTGGGACTTTTCCTAGATTAATTCAAAATGTGTGTTCATGTAATTATGTTTAGAGATTGAATTTATTTTTTTCTACCTAAGGAATGATGTGCTATAATTTAATGATCCAAACTCACCATTATAGTTTATGTCTTTTATATGATGTTGTTTTTCTTTCTTTGTTAAAATTGATTTAGATAAATTATCCATATTTCTACTCAAATCTTGTTCGATGTCATTTGAATAAATGGGATTGTTGGCATAGTTGATTGTATTCTAATAACCTAAGTAAATCATTTTATGCATGTTATTGCAGATTTTTTATCTATGGTTGCATGATTCTTCTTTATTGGTTTTTATTGTGAATTCATTAGCATATATTATTTTGCACTAATGTGTTTCTACCAAAAAAATAGTATGTAAATAGATGTTCCAAGTTTTCTATGTTTACAACTTTGGCTAGTTCAAATGAGCTACAAATTTGGTAGCCATATTGTGAGTTGCAAGACCTTGAAAACAAAATAGAATTATTGTGGGTGTGATCCTTTCACTGGTAATTTGTAATAGCCAACTTACTAATTTCAGTTGACAATTTCCACATAAACTTCTACAGTTTAATTTTCTCAAAATTTGAAGCAACAATAGCATAAACCAGTAGTTTTTATAGCATAAAACAGTAATTTTTACAACATAGTTAACCACATAATTTAAGTGAAGAGATATTTTTAAAACTAGTAAATTTAAGTAGAAAAATACCTCTATCGGTGCTTGAGGTGAATCCTTTGAATTTATGCCACGATCATGGAATTGATTAAGTCCCTTTCCCAAAGTGGAAAAATGGTTTTTACCTCCCATCCAACTAGGATCCTAGCTGGCTCCTAGCCCCACAAAGCCATTCAAATGGATTCCTATCCCTCCATGCCCAAGACCCCCAAAGAACTGAACAATGATCCACATATGTTGTGTATAAAATATCTCTGGAGTTCTTAAACTCCCCAACTCTTCCAAGTTTCTCCATCAAGAAAATTTTCCCTTCTCGAGAACCTCTAACTTCCTTCTCTATATCCCCCCCAAAAAACCATGTTCTCACCTCTTTTTATAAAATCCTATATAACAACCAACCACCGATTCTTTCAATAAAAATATTAATTTTCACAATCATACTTTGAATTATTCCACCTAACAAAATCAAGGTACATTAAAATAATAATAAATAATATGGTGCATTATCATATGTTAATAAACAATCTGTCAAATTCAAGGTTCATTACGATATTAATTCATTATAACGTTAATAAACAATATATCCATTATTGCACTTGTACTTTAATACTTAAATGAACCGACAACCCTATCCACAAATTTCAACATGACTCTAACTATTCCATCTACTATATTAATACCAACCTAGCACTTATGAAGATATTTCTCATGTAATTTGATAACATATTTATTGAGAGACTTGAAATGCTTGGTTTACATCATGAATTAATTATGATATGACAGATGCCTACCTCAATCAATCCACGAAGATATTTATACAATTTACATTAATTTATGTATACCCATACCTACTTAGATAAATAATATCATAAAGCACTTTAGTACACCCACACACACACTCACACACACACATATAAACATTGCATTCACTTTATTCAATATTAAAAGTATATACCATTTAAAAATTCTTATAAACCCTACAGTCACATATTTGTAAACATACATACCCTAACAATTCATTAAATTAATTTCAATTTGAACAAAAATCCTTGCAAACATGAAATCATGTTTTTCTAATATGTTGAAGCTAATAATATATTTAACTCTCAACCTAATTACTAATAAGTATTTCCTTAACGAGATATACTAATGTGCTCATGTAGGGTGTGCATGTGTGGCCATCGCACACACTCTTCACGTGGGTACTAATAATTGCATTCAATTCCCTAATGCATGGTTCATATATATGAGAAATAAATATGAAAATAACGTTGAATAATGCTTCATTCATCATTCCATATAATTAAGATTTACTATGATTCATTAAATCATAATTTTTCATACAAAATCATTAGAAATTAATTGTGTAAACATATAAAAAAATCCAATCATATTTAATCATGAAGGTTTAGAACAATGTAGAACACCATCCAATACATTGTTGGTCCCATTCATCTTGATAAGTAGTCAAAAAAACCTAATCACCACTACTTCCATCTGTTGTATTTTCAACTTTTAATCAATATTATCTAGGATCTTATCTGAAAGAATGACAAGCACAACATAACACAATAGACATAAAGAATTTCCTCGGGCAAACCATAAAGGAGAAAACTCCACAACTTCCTCAGAGATAGAATATTCACCAATACAATATCACAAAGATGGAAAACCCCAAAAATAGTCTTTTGCAGCTCTCTCTCTTTCTCCTATGCAAAATTGTCTTCTCTCTCTCACTAATGCGAATTGAGTGAGTGAGTGTTGTGTCCAAATGAGAGAGTTATGTTCTTTATTTATACTTTACTTTTGCTTGACCTTTTCACTTACTAGGTCGTCCCCAATAAAACTAACTGGGCCGGCTCCTCTAGGAGACTCAATAATACAATTACATTTGACTCTTTAAGGGGTCTATTTCCTGGAATTACATGGGAGGCTTTTTCCTCAATGACCTAGGATGACTAAGCATCATAATGACATTCCTGAGGGGAGGAAAAACATCTCCGATGGAGGTATAAATAAAATACAATAATAACAATATAAAATACAATAGAATAGAATATATTCTGAAGTTACAAATACATCAACACTCCCTCTTAACTAGGAAGGTATTCTCTGGCCATAGTCATCAACCCTATTGGACACAAGTATGGATAACATCATCATCATTGGATCGTCATCAATGTTGGAACATCATCATCAACACTGGATCATCATCGTCATTGCTGCTGCAATCCTCATAATCTCAATCATTGATTGGTGACATCTCTCAAACCTACTCATCATAGGAAGTTCTATAGAACCAGCCCTTTTTCATGTTGGATGTAGGCCTAGCCCTCATGTAGGTCTTCATCATCTCCGCGAGCAAGCCATAAAGTAGGTACAGCCCAGGACTAGTCATTACATTGCCTCTGCAAACACCTGCGTCTCCTACTGTCGCCTCATCGTCTTCAGATCATCTCATCATCACATGAAGCACATCCTAGATGCACATCACAATGTCTCCAATATGGGATGAATTTCCTACCACCATATGAGACCCAGTCTACCAACATGCGAGGACTTTCCTACCAACATGTGAGACACATAACTTACACCAACCGAGATGGGAGGAATTTCCTACCACCATTCGGGAAAGGCTCGACACTTACATCAACCAACATGGGAGGACTTTCCTACCACCATTTGGGAAAGGATCAGAACTTACATTAATGGCCATGGGAGGAATTTCCTGCCACCACACCGTAAAGGAACAACACTTACATCAACTTCCATGGGAGGACTTTCCTGCCACCATACCGGAAAGGCTCTGACACTTACATCAACCGAAATGGGAGGATTTTCCTACCACCATTCGGGAAAGGCCCCGACACTTACATCTACCAACATAGGAGGAATTTCCTACCACTATTTGAGAATGTCCCATGTGCATATGCATCTTCCAGACTCATCACTTCCTCTTGGGAAGAACCTCGATCTGGAGAACACCAAGCTTCTCTCTGAAGTACTCGAACTTCACTATAGATAGCGGCTTGGTCAACACATCGACTATCTGCTCGTTCGTCACAACATAATGGAGCTTCACTTCTCCTCTCTACACCATATCCCTGATATAGTGATACTTGATCTCAATGTGCTTCGACTTGTCATGGAACACTGGGTTCTCAGACAACTTCACACAACTCTGGTTGTCACAGAATAGACAAGTCGCCTCTAACTGGAGACCAAACAAATAAGATAGTAACTTCCTAATCCATACTGCCTCACAACTAGGAAAACAAGCGACAACATACTTTGCTTCGGCTGTACTCAGTGCCACATAGGACTTTTTTCTGCTAAACCAGGAGATCATACCGGATCCCATACTAAAGCAGCATCCCTAAGTGCTCTTCCTATCAGTGGCATTGCCTGCCCAATCCAAATCAACATAACCCTACAGGTTAATCTTCTGATTCGCGTCATACCTGAGCCCATAACGAACTGTACCCTTTAAGTACCTCAATATATGCTTTGCAGCAACTAGGTGAACTTATCTCGGATCTGTCAGGAACTAGCTCAATGTGTTCATAGCAAAGCATATGTCTGCTCTTGTATTCGTTAGGTATCAATGAACCAATCATCTGACGATACATCATGGCATCAACTGAATCTGATGAAGCATCACATAGTAGCTTCAATTTCAATGCCATAGGTGTGGCCATATCCTTGCATCCCATCAGTCTGAACCTCTTCAGAATCTCCATTGCATACTTCCCTTGTCCAAGGAATATTCCATCCGCACTCTGCCAGACCTTCATGCATAATAAATAATGCATCATACCCAGTTCCTTCATCTTGAACTCTGCAGGAAGCTTCCTCTTCGTATCTACAATGATCCCATCCTATCCTGTTACAAACATGTCATCTACATAGAGTAGAAGTATCACTAGATTTCCCGCTTCAACCTTATAGTAAAGGTTGGAATCTGCTTTACTCTTGGTAAATACCAAGCTCATCAGGAAGCTATCCATCCTGCCATACCACGTTCTCAGTGCATGTTTCAATTCGTACAAGGCCTTCTTCAACTTGCACACATGAGTCTTCTTGTGTCTCAAATCCTAGTGGTTGCTCCACATACACTTCCTCTTCTACTACACCATTCAAGAATGATGTCTTGACATCCATCTAGTGTACCTTCCATTTCATCACTGCATCCAATGCTAATACTGATCTAATGGAAGTGTATCTCGCAATTGGTGTAAATGTCTCCTCATAGCCTATGCCTTCCTTTTGGGAGAAGCCACATGCTACAAAGCTTGCCTTGTGTTTCTCAATGGTACCATGTGCAGCATGCTTGATCTTGTAGATCCACTTCAAAGTCACAACAGACTTCCCTTCTGGTCTTGGAACTACCTCTCAAACATCATTCTTCATAATCAACTGGTACTCCTCAATCATGGCATCCTTTCATTCTTTATTCGTTGCTACTTCCTCATAGTTGGAAGGTTCTTTTTCAATGATGTCGCACAACAGGTCTACATAGATGGAGTATGGACTAGGTCTCTTTCTTTCTTTGTGCATCCCCTCTGGAGCACCAAACTTCTATGCATTTTGTATTGCTTCTCATACCCATGTTGGCTTCTCTTATGGGAGTTCTTCTCATGAGGTGGATCTACTATGTCTCTGGTTCAAGTTCTTCACTGTCTTCATCTTAACTTCATAAATCTTCTTGAATGTTATTTTATTTGAAACAAGTCTCTCTTGTAGGTGATTGTACACGATCTTTCCTACAAGTCAATTTAGTTGCGTTATTAGAAATATTTCATAATAAAACAAATTCTTACGCATAAAGACATAGATCACACAGTCATGCAACTATCTTAGCCAATGCTTCAACACAACATTCATCCATATCCCATATTTATATGGTAACAACCACTTATACTATGAAACGAGAACTTTATACTATGAACAAGAACTCTGGCCATAAAAATGATAATTTTTGCAAAAAAAACACCAAAAACACCCCCCAAATAGAAAAGTGTTGATACCAGTATACACGTATTTTTTTTCAGGGTAAAAAATAGAGCCATGGCCTAAATGTAATGTCCCCATTCAAATAATTGCATAGCAGACAATCCCATCAATCCTACCAAGTTCCCTAGGTTGAATGGGTACATTTGGAATTGTAATAAGGGAGCAAATGAATGATGCTTATACATTATGATAGTTCAAGTATTTAATAAGTAGGTTGAATAAATAAATCCAAGAGAAATTATAGGTGGCAAATGGTTTTGAAGACATATGGAGGATGTGGGGCCCACACTAGCTTAGTTTCTCACTACCACATGGCATATCTCTCTTGCCATTTCGAATCCATGTGAAGGAAAGCATTATGGAGTGAGTTGATAAGTCATACACATGGCCGTGAGCATCTTAGGTCAAAATGGGATGGAATGGTAACCTCCATGGAAGAGGAAGAGTCAAATTGGAAGCTTGTGGACACTTGGGCTAGATTCCCTAGCTCTATAACAACAATGATGAAGCATCTATGACATTTATGAAAAAATTCAGATATGACTTCTGACATCTGAACATTATGACATGTCAGCCCCAAAAATAGGCTCAAGGAAGGTGCTCATGGTTGTTGGAGAATCCCAAGAGACCCCTACTCGAATTGGGAGGAGATGGAAGGTTGGGAATGATGAGACAAGTGGCAAATGTGGAATATTTCCTAAGTGGAAATATCTAGAATATAATGGGAGGAATTCGAACCATAGGAGGATAATGCTGGTTATAAAATGTAGAAATCAAGTATGAGAATAACTTTTGATGATTTGAGAAAAATTGCATTTATGAAGAGAGAGCTAGTGGATGACTAGTTTCTTGCCTTAGCCAATTTCGAGGGTGAAAGATTCCCATCCAAGTTGGTGTTTGGAGAGGCCACTCAAGTATTTCATGGAGCTTTAATGGATTTTGTATTTTCAGGTACCATCTATAGGGAATCTTGTGGTTTTTTTTAGTGCAACACCATCTCTCAACCATTCCCATTTTTGAAGGCATATTCATGCTCCTTGAGGGATTGTGCTTTGGGTGAGCTCTTGTACTTCTTGGGAGAGATTCTCATGATGTATTTATGATTTTAATAAAATTATGTACTCTTTTATTCATCTTCAGAAAGTATCAGGTATAAATACCAAGTGGTTGTATGTAAAAATGAAAATTAATGAGCAAACAATGACCATTTCACCACTGCATTGATGTATGCCATTATAATGATAATGATTTCGAATAAAAGAATGTTTATATGATATATTTGTGATGAATGGACTGCAATTGATGTTTATTACAAGTTTCATATTCATTATTTGAGCATTTGAAGTCATTATACTCAGTTTATTTTCATTTGAAGAAGTTTTGGTGCCATTTCCCCACCATTTCCCAAGGGTCGAATTAGTGGTTTTTGTTGTTGTTTGGGAGAAGTTTGGAACAGACTTAATAACTAATGAATGGTTCATTTTGGGCCTTAATAACATCCTTGAGACATCCCCCACCTGTTTTCATAAATTCGATTGGGTTGGGAGGAATTTGGAAATCCATTTTCAGTACTTACCCCAGGGGGATTTGTACCCCAAATTACTAGTAAAATTGCTTACTTGGTCCAGAATATTAAAAGGGTTTGCAAAGGTATTTTGGTGGAAATATATCATCCCTGAAAATCACATTCAATTCCTAATATAATTCACATACCTTCTCATAATATTTGGGATCATTTGGAGCAAAATTGGGACCTAGGCATCAAAACTAGTCAAGGGTCGAAATTGGGGAAAAGGTGAAAAATTGGGCATTTTTATAAAAATTGAAAAAGGGACATTACAAGTGGTATCAAAGCATGTTCTTGGAACCTGATGGTATTAAAAAGAAGTCAAAAGAATAAGCCACCACCCTTTGAACCAATAGTTGAAGAGGTTTTTGTTGAAGAAGAGGTAGTAGAAGAAGAGGAGTCTTTTGTTAACACCATGGGTAGAGAGGAGAATGAAAACTTAAGACATAAGGAGGAACTTGTTGCGGCCTTAAAACCCTATTTTGATGGACTTTTCATGGGTATGCAAGATATGAGTAGGCAATTGATGAAAGGATTGGAATTGTTGGGTAGCCAACTTGCAAGCAAAGGGATGGGAGATAACAGTGGTTCACACTCAGGAGAAAAGAAGAACATGGGTGAGCATATTTTTTCAAGTACAGGACCTCATAATAGACTTGATGAATTTCAAAGAACAAAAAGGCATACTGCACCTAAATTTATCATACCCAAAGAAGACCCTGATATTTAGGTGGATTATAGTAAACTAGCAAATGAATGGAATGAGTCGAGTGAAGAATGTAAAAGAGGTCTACCATTTAGTCAATACATTGATGTTGTATATAAAATGAAAACGAAGGAGGAAAATAGAAGTCCATTCCAAAACAAAGAATTAAATGGTGCTATTAGTAAAATGCCAGTTCCTACTTTTGATGGTTCCTCTCAAAATTCTGCTAATACGTGGGTGCAAAAATTAGATGTATATTTTCAGCTGAATCCTATGTTGGAAGAGGATGCATTAAAAATGGCTATTTTGCACTTGGAAGGAGATGCCAATGAATGGTGGTTCCATGGCCTGAAAACCTTAGGTCATGATCAGATTAAAACATATGAAGAATTTGTTGATAGGGTGCTAGAGAGATTTGAACAAAAAGATCCAGAATTGCCTTTCAAAGAACTAGCTCAATTGAAGCAAACTAGGACCCCTACTGAATATATGTTGGACTTTCAAAAATTATCAGTCAAAGTGGCTAGTGTATCTATGGGAAGTTTGGTATTGCTGTTCACTGAAGGTTTGGTTGAACCCTTAAAAGGTTTGGTCAAAGCCCACAAGCCAACTACATTAAAAGATGCAATGAGCTTGACTAGGGATCTCCAAAATGTGCTTCCAAGAACGAGATTTCCTCCCAAGCCTAACTACTTGAATTTGAAAAGAAACCTTGGCAAAGGGATGAATATGATAAGAAACCTTGGAAAAAAGATTCATTTGAAAGGAATAAAAAAGAAGGACTAAACACGGATGAACTTTGAAAAAATAAATTGTGCTTCACATGCATTCAACCATGGACACCGGGGCACAAATGTACTAAAGAAAAGGCTCAATACATAGAAGTATTTTCTGATAATGAGGGGTATTATGTGGGAATGGATGAATATGGACATATTTCATATCAAGAGGAGGCATATGAGACGGAAGTAGAAGAGAAAAGACAAGAAGAAAATTAGCCTTCACCGGACAAAGCAAGAATGGCAGTACTTTCAGCAGTACCTCGCTATCATACTATCCGATGCAAGGGTGTGGTACTAGGAAAAAGAATTTCAGTTTTGGTAGATGGAGGAGCCACTCATAAATTCATTGATGCAAAGATGGTGGAGAAAAGAAAGATACCTATTGAACCATTTGATGGCTTCACATTTGTCATTCCCTATCACAACACAATGCAATGCAAAACATGGGTTCCAAAGCTGCAAGTGACCGTATGTAACTATACTTTTGTTGATAGTTTTTATGTGGTTGATGTTGGTAATACTAATGTGGTTTTAGGAGTGCAATGGTTGTATTCAATAGGAGAGATTACAGTAAATTATCAAATTCCCCAAATGAAATTCCAAGATTCAAAAGGAGTACTAAGAGTTGTGAGAGGGAAGCACACTTATCCCAATCAAGTAGTGACTTGCAATAGTATGAGATCTATATTGAGGCATGGGGACATAGAATGGGCTACTGAATGTCATTACATCTCCCAATCCAAATATAAAGATTTTTTAACACCCAAAGGAGAAAGAGAGACTCTTGCAAAAATATGAAAAAGTTTTTAGAGACCTTCCACATGGTAGACCACCAGATAGGGGGGTTGAGAATAGCATCGTTTTGGAGGGTACAGTTATCACCTAAACTGTAGTTACCCCTATGGATGTATCCACTCATGGATGGCAATAGGGAAGGGAAACTCAAAAGGTGCAACCAAGATCACCTTGACCTCCAATAGATGGTTGTCACGCCAGTCGAGGCAACCTTCACTTTATGTTATCTAGCCCAGACAACAAAGGGGGAGACCCGATCTACTCCCGACAGGAGAGATCAAAACCAAGACACCAAATCAAGTTATTTCTAAGTGAAGTAAGGTGTATGGTTTATCCTAGACCTTAGGATGAAGTCACAAGACAAGTGAGGGGTTCAATGAGTATAGCTTTGGTTCATTATTGATGTGAGAGTGACTTATGATTTGTGAAATAGGATCCAGGATTAAAGTACTAGTTCAATGTGAGAAAATCCACTGCCTTGGGAACCATGTCCAATGCAGGGTAGTTCAGGGGTTGAATTGGGACTAACTAGTACAAGTGACACGCTTGATCATGCAATATGATGGCATCAAAGGGTTTAGTTTACCACACAAGGGTCAAACCACAAGTTAATCCAACAATCTAGGAAAGTCGAATTGACTTGGAGAGAGACCAGTTCCTTGGGAGTTGGGATTATGGAGTCAAAGTAAAGTTAACTTGTGGTTAAGAACTCCTATTGCATGAGATAAGTGGGAAATTAAAGTCTTGATGGATGAATAGGTCTAGATCTAGGTTTGACCTAAGTGGACCACAATCCCTTAAAACAAGGAATTCTATCCCCAAGGAAAGATTTGACAAGGTGACCTGCTAGACCTAGGTTTTGAATTATTCTCGTTCCAAATCCACGAAAATCTCAAGTACCCATGTCTTAGAAGTAGACAAACTCCCTTCTCCAAGGTGGTGCGACTTTGCCCAAGGAAGCTTAAAAGTGGGATAAGTGGGGTCAAGACACGTCCGATAGCATCCAAACTTTAGATCCAAGTAGGTTGATCAATGGGGAATGTGGATCTACAATTTCAAGGCAATCCGATGGCTAGATCTTACTATATATGAGTTTGAAGATACCAAGTGGTCCAAAATGGGGATTAAATCCCTTGAAATGTGGAATAGGGCCCACAAGGTAGAAATCAGAAAAGTGACAATCTGGGGGTAGGTTATTGGATGTGTAGATCATGAATCAAGAGGGATCTCACCTACCCACATACTAGATCTAGGTCAACTCACCAAAATAGGAAGTGCACCCTTGCTTGGAGAGGCTAAATGCCTTGGGAAGAGGGTCAAATGGAAGCCAATCCTCACCAAACTATAGATCCGGGATGCCATGGATACTATAGAGGTGGTTTTTTAATATCTTACCCAAGAAGCCACTAGATCTTAGTAGATCTGAAAAAATGTAAAAATGGGGGTTTTGATTAATTAGGGTTTTAAATGTTTTAAACAAGTGGATAGATCATGGAAAGAAATTACCTTGAGATCATACCTGAGTGATGTGAATGAGATGCCTTGATGTTGAGGAAGATTCCCGCAGAGATCAAATGAGAGATTGCTGATTTTGCTTGCCAAATTGATTCCCTAGCCCACAAGTGCGCCCTCCTCTACCTGTCAATCCAAAGAAAATCGATTTCAATCAGAGAGGTCAAGTATGGAGGAAATACAAAAAAAATGCAACGATAACATAGAATAGAAGGTCCTGGGACAGTAATACTCCCTGTTACCAACGAGGAGATCCAAAGAAGAAGTAGGGAGAGTCTTCCCCTACCAATACTTCCTCCTCAAAGCAAATCAGTCTCCACCTGTAGATGCAAAAAATGTGGTACAAAAGATATGGCAAAACAAGATCTCCAATAACTCAGTGCAAAGGAAGAACCAACGAACGAACACCAAAAACATTCACCACAACACTGGAGATAGATGCAATAATAATTTTCTATTCCAATAATCCAGAGCCACCAATCCTTTTACAATGAGAATCTCTCTCCTTTAAATAGGAAGGAGAGGCATCAAAATCCTAACCACTTTTTGAATGAGTGGCTAAGATTAAAAGATACAAATGTCTAATCAATGGTTGAGATGAGCTCAACAACAAAATACATGGATCACTAATAAAATATAATATAAGTGGATAAAATCACCCTAGAAGAGAGGAATCCCACCAAATCATGATGACAAAATATAATAGGAAGCTTATGGTGGGTCCAAGGGGTAATTTTAGCCACCCTTGGTCAATCCCCATAGCACAATAATAATAAAATAGTCATCAATATACCAAATCGTGCCTCTATGGTCAAATTGTAGGCCTCAAAAGACCTCAAAAATCATCAGAAAGTGCCATAAGTGATGGATGTGGGCCCCGATGAAGCTGAAACTGCTGGAGGAGGTGTGGAAGACATCGATCCATCATCACTGATCATCCTATGCCATAACATTGCCTCAGTATCCCAAATCGATTTCCTCAATAGCCATTTCTACCAATCCAGAAATGCCTCGGGAAGCGTGAAACTGCCCCAAACTGCCTCCTGGAGTGCCTGCGCTGTCAAGGTGAGGGCACTAGTGTGTCCGGGAGGGGGGTAATATGGTAAAAACAAGTGGCTGGATGACCCCCTCCAAGCATAGCACCCTAGGTCAACCGGATAAAAATCGCATCTGCTCTGACAGGGTCTCTGACAGACCAAAACTACACTGGGATAGCCTACTGAGGCTCAATCATCACTGTAAATGCCCGGAACTGAAAAAAAACTATCTCATTGGAATCAGAAGGTCCAATTCCATCCAATATGTGTACTCATACACCATATGAGTCTCTGCATGATCAATATATATATCCAATATACCGGAACAGGTGAAATAATAATAATCTGTAAATGAAAAAAATGCTATAAACCATGAATCATCATCATAACCCTATAGCTCCTGCATAGAATCATCATGTACATGTACATAGACCATATATCATCATTCCATATCATCACAAGGTCCAACCATCTCATGTCCTATGGTTGACCTTGGTCAAACTAGGTTTGACCAAGTCAACATGACCAAATATAACTCAGATCTATCATCAGAAGCTGCTGCAAAGTGTCAAAAGTTAATGCATGCTCTACAACTTATTCAAATAACAATTATAACACAAAGTAATCATTACTGGAGATCTAAATCCAAATATCTAATGTCATTAATTATTATTATTACTCAGACCAGACTTTCAAGACCATACTCACTTCATAGCTGTGATCAATTTGCTAGTGAAGAGTGAAGACTAAAATAACTTGATAGGCTAAGGGATGAATTGACCGACATAAATTTGTGACACTATGGCAATGGGAAAGGGAATACACACCATAGTATACACTGAATGAGCAACAACACAAGGAATGGCGGTGTCTCACAAATGGATAAGTTGTTTAGAGAGTGCTTATTCAACTTAGGCATCATGTCTATATCAAGTTGATCCAGGTTCATTAGGATCATTCAATTTCATTTATTGGCCTTTTTGGCCTACATAACCCTTCGTATCTCATGTGTGTTGATAAGCACAACTAGTTGCAGCTTGCATCTAGGGCATGTTTTTCATACATATATAAGGTCAGCAATTGTTTAGATATATCTTTTATGAATCATTTCCTTTTGGACCTTTCTTATACTCTTCAAGGAGTATTTTTTAGCAGTTCATCGCTCTTGCCCTTTTTAGTTTCCATGGGTGAATTTATCAGTTTCCATAAATAGTACATGAGCTTTCAGTTTTAGCCAACAACATCTCAAGTGACTAGGGGGAGTTCGAGCCAATGCCAAACATCAGGACAACCAACTAGAATGATTTAGGCCTACAATCCAACTCACCAAAGGTAATTTTTGTCACCAACTCAGAGCCGAAACATAGTAAACAGGGAAGCTCATCCAATACAGAGGCTACAGTGGGGAAAAGTCCTCCATGCCACTGGTCAAGTAGTAAGTCAGGGTGATAAACTAAAAGGTAGGCAATGGATGGATGAAGACAATGAATAATGGAGCCAACACTAGCAAGCCAAGGTATGGTGGAATGATCACTTCTATTCTCCCTAAGGAGGGTAAAACCAATGAGTATGAATAGTGAACTTCTAAGTTTGAGTAGGGACAATATAATATATATAATAAGATCAACCAGGTCCACATATCTATATGATCGCCAGATCATGACACTAAGTGCTAAGACATGCTATAAGAATAAGTATAAAAGCAATATAACCATAACACAATGATATACCTGCTGAGTCATATACCCGAATGCTCATCAACCTGTACCATCATCTGTCCTCTGAAACTGCTACTGCAACTCTGGGCACTACTGACTGCTCTATACAAATGGTATAATGGCTACATCGGTCATCTCTCTGAGTGTCCTGAGACTCGGTCATGGCATGGGGAATACAATTGGTGTCCAAATTCTGATAGTGATCCAATATAGATGCTCATTTCAGCATCTCAAATGTAAGGGAACTGGCTGAATAGTGTACTGGCATTATAAATATAATGTATGATAGCCCGGCTACTATATATGTGATAACAGGTACTTCACCCATTCATATACCACCTTATAGACATCCTAAAAGGTTTAGATATGAGATTGAAAAATCCATCCAAAAACTCCTAGAGTTGGGACTCATTAGACCAAGCTCTAGCCCTTATGCTTCTTCAATAGTACTAGTGAAGAAAAAGGATGGAACATTGAGAATGTGCATAGATTTCAGATCCTTGAACAAAAATTCTATCAAGAATAGGTATCATATTCCTAGGATTGATGAGCTCATGGATGAGCTACATGGGGCTGAATACTTCTCCAAAATTCACCTTAGATCAGGATATCATCAAATTCGAATGAAAGATGAAGATGTGCAAAAGACTGCTTTTCGATGTCATTATGGCCCCTTTGAATTTCTTGTCATGCCTTTTGGGTTAACTAATGCTCCAGCCACATTTCAAACATGCATGAATAGGATCTTTTGCAAAAAACTAAGAAGGTTTTTTTTGGTTTTCTTTGATGACATCCTCATTTACAGTAAAACATGGGAAGAACACTTGCAACAATTAGAGATTGTGTCAAAAAATTTGCAAGAAGAGTCCTTATTTGCTAAGTTATCAAAATGTGAATTTGGGATGAAAGAACTACTGTATCTTGGGCACATTATTGGGCAAGAAGGAGTGAAGGTACACATGGAAAAAATCAGTGCTATCTTAGAATGGCCATCACCAAAAAATATTACAGAATTGAGAGGCTTTATTGGCATATGCACCTATTACAAAAAATTTGTGAAAGGATTCTCCAAGTTGACTTCTCCACACACTGATTTGACTAAGAAGGATGCTTTCAAGTGGGATGAAGAGGCTGAAAATCCCTTCCAAAAAATGAAATAGGTAATGAGTAGTTGTCCCATACTTGCACTTCCTGATTTTACTAAACCTTTTGTTGTGGAATGTGATGCTTCAGGTGGAGGGATAGGGGTTGTCCTAAAGCAAGGCCAACACCCCATATCCTTTGAGAGCATAACGTTGTAGCCTCATGAAAAACTTTACTCCATATATGATAAATAAATGTTGGCCACTATGCATGCATTGGCCAAATTCAAACAATACTTTGTGGGCAACAAGTTTGTGGTGAAAACTGACCACAATAGTCTAAGACACTTTCTCACCCAAAAAGATCTAAATAAAAGGCAACAAAAATGGGTAAGCAAGATTCAAGCTTATGATTTTGATATTGAATATGTCAAAGGAAAGAATAATATAGTAGCATATGCTTTATCAAGAAGACCTTCTTTTTCTCCTATGGACATTGCCAAGGATTGGAAAAACATGCTACTAGTTGAATATGCCAAAGACCAATTTTCTTGTGATGTGTTGGATGGAATCAAAGGGGATGATAACTACAGTATTTTGAATGGGATGATATATTATAAGGGCATAATTTATTTATTTCAAAACTCAAATCTCAAGTACCAAATTTTGCAAAAAGCACATGATTCCCCACTAGCAGGCCATCCAGGGATCTTCAAAACTTATAGATAGTTGAGGCAAAGGTTTTTTTGGAAGGGGTTGAAGGAATATGTTTAAAAATATGTGAATGAATGTAAATTATGTCAACAAAACAAATCAAAACCTACATGTCCAACTGGCTTATTATAACCATTGCCCATTCCAGAGCAAAAATGGGACAGTATCTCCATGGATTTCATCGTCAGTTTGCCTAAATATTTGGGTAAGGATTGCATATATGTGGTAGTAGATACATTGACAAAATTTGATCATTTATTTGATGTTACATCATCTTTTAGTACTGCACAAGTGGCTGATTTTTTTTCAAAGAAATCTCCATATTACATGGGCTCCCCAAGAGCATTGTCACTTATAGAGATAGTAGATTCATGGGTGCTTTTTGGAAAGAAATTTTTAGATTAGTGGGCACTCAATTAACTCCAAGTACCAGCCACCATCCCCAAACTGATGGACAAACAGAGAGGGTGAATTAATGGTTGGAAGGGTACCTAAGAAATTATGTGGGAGAGCAGCAAAAAGCATGGGAAAAATGGCTACACTTGGGTGAGTTTTGCTACAACACCACTTATCATATGTCAATAGGAATGTCTCCTTTCAAATCATTATATGGTTATGATTCACTTACATTTGTTGAAATCATATTTGGTGATAGTAGAGCCCCAAAGGCTAAATATTGGGTGGAAGAGAGCCAATAAATTTTAAGGCTCTTGAAAGACAATTTGCAGGTTGCTCAAAATCAGCAAAAAAAATATGTTGATAGACATAGGGAAGAAAGGACCTTTCAGGTCAATGATTTAGTATATTTAAGGTTGCATCCATATAAACAAACATCTCTCAAAAATAATGAAGCAGAAAAATTAAAAGCAAGGCACTATGGGCCATACAAGGTAGTGCAGAAGGTTGGAGAAGTAGCATATGAACTAGAACTTCCGGAAGGGAGTAAAATCCATAATGTATTTCATGTTTCTTGTCACAAGAAAGATCTTGGTCAACTAATTATCACTTCATAAATACTTCCTCCTTTGGATGATGAAGGTCAGCTCACACTTGTTCCGGAAAATATTTTGAAGACACAAGAAAGGAGGTTGAGGAGTAGAATTATCAAAGAATATCTAGTGCAATGGAAGGACTTACCAAATGAAGATGCCACATGATAAGAGGAGAATATTTTGCAGCATCAAAATCTGAAATTACTTGAGGACAAGAAATCTTGGGTGGGGAGGATTGTAATGTCCCCATTCAAATAATTGCATAGCAGACAATCCCATCAATCCTACCAAGTTCCGTAGGTTGAATGGGTACATTTGGAATTGTAATAAGGGAGAAAATGAATGATGTTTATACATTATGATAGTTCAAGTATTTAATAAGTAGGTTGAATAAATAAATCCAAGAGAAATTATAGGTGGAAAATGGTTTTGAAGACATATGGAGTATATGGGGCCCACACTAGCTTGGTTTCTCACTACCACATGGCATATCTCTCTTTCCATTTAGAATCCATGGGAAGGAGAGCATTATGGAGTGAGTTCGTAAGTCATACACATGGAATTGAGCATATTAGGTCGAAATGGGATGTAATGGTAACCTCCATGGAAGAGGAAGAGTCGAATTGGAAGCTTGTGGACACTTGGGCTAGATTCCCTAGCTCTATGACAACAATGATAAAGCATCTATGACATTTATGACAAAATTCAGATCTGACTTCTGACATATGAACATTATGACATGTCAGCCACAAAAATAGGCTCAAGGAAGGTGCTCATGGGTGTTGGATAATCCCAAGAGACCCCTACTCGAATTGGGAGGAGATGGAAGGTTGGGAATGAGGAGACAAGTGGCAAATGTGGAATATTTTCTAAGTGAAAATATCTAGAAGCTAATGGGAGGAATTCGAACCATAGGAGGCTAATGTTGGTTATAAAATGTAGAAATCAAGTACGAGAATAGATTTTGATTATTTGAGAAAAATTGCATTTGTGAAGAGAGAGCTAGTGGATGACTAGTTTCTTGCCTTAGCCAATTTCGAGGGTGAAAGATTCCCATCCAAGTTGGTGTTTGGAGAGGCCACTAAGGTCTTTCATGGATCTTTAATGGAGTTTTTATTTGTAGGTACCAGGTACAGGGAATCTTTTGTTTATTTTAGTGCAGCACAATCTCTCAACCATTTTCAGTTTTGAAGGCATATTCATGCTCCTTGAGGGATTGCACTTTGGGTGAGCTCTTGTACTTCTTGGGAGAGATTCTCATGATGTATTTATGATTATAATAATCATTATATACTCTTTTATTCATCTTTAGAAAGTATCAGGTTAAAATACTAAGTGGTTGTATGTAAAAATGAATATCAATGAGCAAACAATGACCATTTCCCCACTACATTGATGTATGCCATTATAATGATGATTATTTAGAATAAAAGAATGTTTCTATAATATATTTGTGATGAATGGAATTCCATTTATGTGTATTACAAGTTTCATATTTATTACTTGAGCATTTGAAGTCATTATACTCAGTTTATTTGCATTTGAAAAAGATTTGGTGCCATTTCCCCAAGGGTCGAATTAGTGGTTTTTGGTGTTGTTTGGAAGAGGTTTGGAACAAACTTAATAACTAATAAATGGTTCATTTTGGGCCTTAATAAAATATTTGATACATCCCCCACCTCTGTTCATATATTCGAGTGGGTTGGGAGGAATTTGGGAAGCCATTTTTAGTACTTACCCAGGGGGATTTGAACCCCAAATTAATAGTAAAATTGCATACTTGGTATAGAATATTAAGAGGGTTTGAAGAGGTTTTTTAGTGGCCATATATCATCCTTGAACATCATATTCAATTCCTAATATCATTCACATACCTTCTTAGAATATTTGGGATCATTTGGAGCAAAATTGGGACCTAGTAATCAAAACTAGTCAAGGGTCGAAATTGGGGAAAAAGTCAAAAATTGGGCATTTTTATAAAAATTGAAAAGGGACATTACACTAAACATCCCTTACTTTTGTTTACAAAAACTTTAAAATCAACCCCTAAATTGGAAAAAACATTTTTTCTTCAAGAGATAAATTGCAACTTTTTGGAAACTTGCATATTAAACAAAAAACAAATTTCATAAATAATTTCACCACTCTAACCATATAAAAAAAAAATTATGATGTGATTCATAATTAAATAATATATTAGACCATACAAGAACAAATGGTTCATATAAATATTCAAAAAATCCTCTAGAGTTTCAATGACAAACATCATACTAATAAAAAGCATCTAAAATGCTTCATGTGAAATTATTCAAATTCATCCATGGATTCTGACACCCCCATCAGAATCTACATTTTATGCAGATGAAGGATTGGATGAATATGTAGATGACCCATAGTCTTATCTATTATCAATGGGTGCACCATTTGAGTCTACATCTATGCCCATCATTTCAGATGTCATATTCCTTCGAGATCTACGGCTTGGTTTAACAGACTCCCATCTTGCAACTTCTTGTTTTAGAAGCAACCTATTGATAATATCTATAGTATTGGAGTGAAGAGTGTCTTTCTTTGTCAACTTTAAATCATAAACAAGTATATCAACTTCCTTTAATTTCAAGATGTCAATGTGGCGACAATTTATTTTTTGACCCTTTCTTTTTCTCTTTCTGCAAATTTTTTTATCAACCACCATCTCTTCCTTATACACACCATCAAATGGGTGTGTATCTGTTGCATTCCAATGTACTTCTACTGATACTACATCTTCATTTTCTTTATTGACCTTCATAGATTTTGCAATCCAGAATGGATAATGGCATGCGTCAGCTGTAGCCAAAATTGCAATCATGTAACCCTCCTTGATATATTGTACTGAGCCCCTGTAAAGGTCTTCCATCTCTCGACACTTTGCCAATGATATTCTAGATCCAATATACATTTATCTTTCCTCTACTTGAGAAAACTCAACAGCTCGAGGTTCAACATGTGTTACCTCGTTTTCATTTGATAAACTTTGTGGCCAAGAAAATGGAGACTTCAAATATATATCTCCATTTTTAGAGTTTGAAATTATGTCACTCTACTCCATGAAAAAAGACTCCAACCAAACAGAATCAGCAACATCAAATTACTCATATGTATATTCTATAGACTTAAATTTATTTCATCCAAGCATTGAGAAGAATCAACATCTCTACTATGTCGCCTTGCATTATGAATCTATGTAGATGATTGCAATAACAATAAATTTGAATCATACATTTGACAATTTGGGATGAATTTCAGAAATGTCAAACCTGATGAAGGCCCCCATTCTGTGCTAGTTGAGTACTTCTTGCCCCACAGTAGTGTTTTTCCATCAATATTTTTTATATGAAATTGATGTTGAAAGCTAATGTCATTAAGTTTTTCAATGCACCTTTCTTCACCATGCAATCCAAACAGATATATTCGCATATCAATAGTTTCTTCCAGTTTATGTACAATAGGATCTAGATGGTATGCTTTTCCTATAATTTCAATCAATGATAGTAGGCTCCTGAATTTCTTCCTCCTCAATGTCCTTGCAAAATGGATGAACACTTGATCAATATGATCATGCGTATGCCCCACAAGAAGGAAACCAACTTTTACCTTTTTAAAAATTCCCAATTCAACAAGCATGCTTAGATAACCAAACATGACCTGATTTTTGTTTTCTCGGCTTGTGTTGTCCAATTGTAGATATAGAACTTCAAGAAGATCATCAGGCCAATGAGTAATGACATGGTGAATTATGGTGATGGTCAAATTTGCATCATTGTGAATATTTGGAGCTTTAAAGTAGACCCATTGGAATCATTTCACCATTAAAAACCATACACCCAACCAAGTGAAACTGAATAAAATTTTCTTCCTTTAAATTCTTTGGCACACGGACAAAATGTGGCAAGAGTGTTTTTTTTTTTTTCTAATCCATGCCATCAATTATTAAACCCATATACTTATGTGGAGCATCATAACACTTCTTGCGATGTTTGTACAACTTTTTTTGTTCATTTGATTGTTGATTGTGATGTTCTTGTAGTGCATTGAGTATGGAATCTACAAACAACATAACAAAAAAATATTGTTAACTAGCTTTAACAATTGACATTTATCTATAAAAATAAATTGTAAACATACCTCTTTCTATCCCTTCTTTCTTTAAGAGAAGCACATGTAATGCAGACTCCCATCCTTGACCTCTTTGGAATGCAGACGTTGTTGAACTTATTTTTTCCATACTCTTGTGAAATATGCATATCTAATGAAGTTTCCATTTCCTTGACCACCTTGAACATAATCCTTGTATAAGTTGTAGATTTCCTCCCTTGTGAAATTATCTGGAATGTGTATTATTTCTCTATTTGCCATACTCTCTCCATGCTTGGAAAATAAATCATGCATCCATGATATTGCAATGTGTGTTGATGGCCAGTGATTCATCCCTGATAATCGTCAGAATGAAATGTAGGATCCTTTTCTAGTCTTGTTTGGATTCTTGATAATCGAATATTACCAATTTAGTGAATCCGTTTGAATTCGTTTCTACAAAGCATAACTTTTCCAATGTGATAATCATAACCTGCCATAGTAGAAATCATGCACCCAACTAAATATGAATTTTGCATACTTGTGTTCATTGATAAATACATCTTCCTTTTCTCTGATGCATAATTGTAGCCTAAAATTTTCAAACAACTTTTGTGGCAACACTCACTTGAAATCAAATGAGTAATGGAACTTGGACTCGTGATCAATTCTTTCCTAGACCTTGTATAACTGGAATGCTTTGGATTGACATAAAAAGGTCTAGTCCTACACTTAATCCTGCTCAGCATTGGATTCTGTGCGGCTGCATTTCGTAGACCATTATGTCTGCAACAACATCCTCATTAGAATGAATGTTTTCATTGTGATGCATATGACCCCCCTCATTGAAAATCTCATCACCAAATTCAGTATGAATATTATTTTCATGATCACTAATAAGTTGATCAATTGCTGACAGATCAATGTGACCATCAACACTATTTGTGCCACTAAATTCTTCACTGAAAGGGAACTCTTGAGATTCCACATTGACATCATTGGTTCCTGTAAAATCCTTACTTGGAGGAGAATCATCGTCTTCATCATTGGTTCCTGTAACATCCTTACTTGGAGGAGAATCATTGGCTTCATCGTAAACAGAATTATCATCGGTGCCATTGAAATCCTCGCTCAGAGGATAATCATCATCTGTTCCATTGAAATCCTCACTCGAAGGAAAATCATCATCGATGCCATTGAAATCTTCATTCAGAGGAAAATAATCACCGGTGCCATTGAAATCTTCGCTCGGAGGAAAATCATCATCAGTGCCATTGAAATCCTCGCTCGGAGGAAAATCATCATCGGTGCCATTGAAATCCTCGCTTGGAGGAAATTCATCATATGTGCCATTGAAATCCTCTCTTGGAGGAAAGTCACCATCATTGCCATTGAAATCCTCTCTTGGAGGTAACTCATAATTGGTTCCATATAAATCCTCCCTTGGAGGAAACTCATCATCATTTCCATTGAAATCCTTGCTTGGATGAAAATCATATTCACCATTATTGATGCCTTATTCCTCACCAAAATCATCATCTGTCCCATTAAAATCCTCACTTGGAGGAAAATTATCATCAGTCCCATAAAAATCCTCACTAGGAGGAAAATCATCATTGGTCCCATTAAAATATTTGCTTGAAGGAAAATCATCATTCGTCCCATTAGAATCAATTCTATGAAGAAAAGCATAAACATTATTTGTGCATGCATGATCGGAAAAGGCATCATTAGTCCCATCAAAATCCTCACTATTAGGAAAATCATCATTGGTGCCTTGAAAATCCTCGCTGAGAGGAAAATTTTCATCATCTTTCTTACTGTCTTTAGGATCTCCACTTGGAGGAATGTCTTCATCATCATCACATTCTTGCCCTTCATTACTAGTGTCTTCAAATTATTCATAATTAGGAAGTTCTTGAATAACATGTTTCATTACATTGCTTGCATTGCCAGTATCTTGGCTAGATGAACAATACAACTCTTCATTGACATTGGAATTTAATTTAGATGAGTCCATGACTTCTCACTAAAAGATAGAATTAGAGAAAAATCTTAATAGATAAGACAATGTAATTTTACCATATTCCTCACCAAAAAATAGAATAGTGCAACTGTCAACCAACAATCTTATAGCTATGAGAATGAAAATATCCCTCCAAAATATTCCTTCCAAATGGTTTCCTCCAAAACTTCCCTCCAAAATTTTCATTCAAAATTTTTCCTCCAAAACTTCCCTACAAAATTAAAGCGCACATTCATAAAACTAATAAAAAAAAACGAATTTATGATATAGAAAAAATTTGAAATAATGTATTAACTAATTACATATTTCTATCCCAGACATATAAGACTAGTAAAATTTCTTGTAACATTTTTATATACAATTTGTAATAAAGTAATGGCTATTTACATTTTTTGCACTCTCACATTCATAACATTAGTAATATTTCATTTAAACCTATCTTATATAAATTTAATATTAATTCAATAACTAATTTCATTTTTTTAATCCCACATTCGTAAAATAAGTAATGTTAAGCCTACTCTAGGCTATATAAACCATTTAGATTTCCTACTATTCATCATTTTATTTGGAGCAATTTAGTAACACTTTCAAGGTTAGTGTTTTTTTTTTGTTTTTAATAAATTAGTTAGTTTTATTGTTAATTTTGCAATGATTATTTTATGGCTTTATTAATTTGGCAATGCTTGTTTTATGGCTTTATTGATTTATTCTTTTACAATTTTGTTTATCTCACATTCTTAAGAGTGGTAAAATTAAACCTAATCTATCTTATTAATACTCTATTTGACTTTGGAGCAATTCACAAAGGCTTTCAAGAATAACAAGAAGATTGCAGAGAGAAGCTTCTAGCACTTTCAAGAGAGGAGCCTCTACCACTTTCCGGGTTAATTAATTATATATATATATATATATATATATATATATATATATATATATATATATATATATATATGTTAATGTATTTTTTTCTTAAATTCATGTAGTATTAGTCGAGGCAAGGCTTTCCCCCTACCCCACAAATATTAACTTTCGGTTTAAAAAAAAAAATATTTTTTTTTAGCTAACCTACCCACGCCCCCTTCCTAATATTTCTTTAACTAACCTACAAAAAAATTAAAACTACCCCCCCCCAACCTACCCACACCCCCTTCCCCCTCCTCGTGCCCCCTCCACTCTCCACCCCCTTCCCCCTCCTCCCTCCTCCCCGCGCCCCCTACCTTTCCCCTCCTCCCTCCCCGCACCCCCTCTCCCCCCCCTTCCCCAGCCTCCATCCTCCTTGTGCCCCCTCCCTTCCCTCGCCGCCCCCCTTCCCCCAACACCCTCCTCCCGTGCCCCCTCCCTTCCCTTTCCTCCCCGCACTCTCCTCCCGCCACCCCCTTCCCTCTCCTCCCTCCTCCCCGCGCGAGTGGGCTTCCCACTTGGGTTCCAAAGGGATTCCCCTCACAGGCAGCCCTTTGGCACCCAAGTGGGAGGCCCACTCGCGCCCCCTCCCTTCCCTCTCCTCCCTCCAATGCCCCCTTCCCCCTCCTGACACCCCCCTTCTCCCTCCTCCCTCCTCCCCTCTCCCTCACCCTTCCCCCTTCTCCCTGTGCCCTCCCTTCCTCCTCCTCCTCCTGCCTCCCCCTTCCCCGTCCTCCCCATCCTCCCCCTCCGCGACCCTTTGGTGCCTAAGCAAGAGGCCAAAGGGTCGTGTATGGAGGAGGAGGAGGAGGAGGGGGAGGATGGGGAGGTGGGCGGTGGGGGAAGGTGGAAGAGAGGGTGCAGGGAGGAGGGAGGATGGGGAAGGGGGGCGCAGGGAGGGGCACGAAGTGGCAGGGGAAGGGGGGGGTGCGAGGAGGAGGGAGGAGGGGGAGGGGGGTCATAGGGAGGAGCGTGGGGTGGCGGGGGAAAGGGGCGCAAGGAGGGAGGAGGGGGGAGGGAAAGGAGGGAGGAGGGGGGAGGGAAGAGGGGGAAGGGGAGGCACTAGGAGGGGGGTTAGTTTTAAATTTTTTATTATATTGTGATGGAGGGGTTAGTTTAATTTTTTTTTAAATTTATTATATTGTTAGGGGGGTTAGTTTTAATTTTTTTTCTTAATTTTTTATTATATTGTTGGGGGGGGTGTTAGTTTTAATTTTTTTTTTTAATTATTATATTGTTAGGGGGGGTTTAGGGGGTAGGGGGTTAGTTTAATTTTGTTTTTTTAATTTTTATTATATTGTTAGGGGTTAGGGGGTAGTTTTAATTTTTTTTTAAATTAATTATTATATATTTTAGGGGGGTTAGGGGGTAGGTTTACATTTTTTTAAATATTTTTCAAAACGTAAAAAAACAACGATTATGAATGTAAAAAAAATTTACAATTTTTTTTAAAAAATTTCAAATACAGTTTATAGTGAATATTGATGTTGATTTTGTTTAGATTATGAATGTTTGTTGATTGTATTTTAAAATTCTACATTTTGGATGTAGGGACAATGGCATCAAGCAAGATATTTGTAAACGTTTCTGGATCAAGAGCAGTGATGATTGCATCGAAAAAAATAGTTGAGGCATCTGAGAATGTTGAGTCTCAAGATGAAGTTCTTAACATTGAATATTTAAAAATGAATAATGCGTGAGAATAGAAATATGCAGCAGAAGAAGACAGAACAAAGTATCATTGGCATCTGAAGGAAAAATATCAAGGAAACCAGAAAGTATTCACTTATGTTCTTTTGCATTTCCATATATTCAATTATATTACCATCCATTGGGATTGCTGAGAGATATATGTGTGATGCCGGGGTACATATATTGTTTATGCACAAGTGAAACAAGGTAGGACCTTTGCCAAAATCCGATATCTTTGAAGATTTCAAAATATAATGTTCAAGAAAAATTTCACAGATTTTTGTCGAGGGGTCATGCATGAAATTCACAATGAGAGAGTAAGTTTGAATATTGATATTATTCTTAAATTGGTTTTGTTATAACTTGGATACCACAATGTAATATATTTAATACGATAATGTTTTTATTTTGCAGGATTTTCCATTTTGATTTCAAAAATGTTGAATGGAATTTATTATACAGAGGACAATCCTATGGATGTCGTTAATGCCGCTATTCAAAAGGGACCAAAAGCAAGGAAGAAGAAACAATTGTCAAATGTTCAAACTGAAGAAGTACAAACACAAAGAGGAAAGAGATCCAACAATCAAATCAGGTACCTAGAAGGGTTATATTTAAATCTTCATCTCACCCAAATGAACATGTTGAAATTGTTGCAAATGAGCTTGCTACTCCTGCTAGTAAGATTAACAAACAATCTCATAAAAGAATATGGTTGAGAGTGTCTTGATTCATATTGAAGGCATTGTTGATTTAGAAGGAACCCCTTCAAATCATAAAAAAGAGGAGATCTGTTGTTACTGAAGCCAATGTTATTCCTAAATTTGACAGTGAAAATTATGGGGGCAGTAGGCAAATCATTACTCCAGGTGTTGATCTAGAGGATGGCATTGTTAAGACAACACAAAATGACATTCGAGATCGATTGCGGAGGGATAAATTGGTTAACAATGGACATACATTTGAGTTGAATGTTAATCAACTTTATAGACCCACAGAAGGGCAAGATCAATTTAGAATTAGAAAACCACATCACTTGCATATTCACAACTTGAAAGCATTGATGAGGCACAATCCCTATGCACATGTGGTTGACTACCTAGTCCTTGTTGGCCCGAAAGATGTTACTACTAGAGATGAATTTGATCAAACAATATGTTTTTGTTACAAATATTATGTTCTTGGGGGGAATCATTTTGCAGAGGCAAGAAGAGAGTTGATGAAAGAATATCCCAATAACCCTATGTTTAAAACAGTTAAATGCATCATTTATGCTGGTTTAACAGATGTAGAACCAAAGTTGTTGGCATGGGATCATAACACAAATAGTGAATATAGGTTGAAAATGAAATTTATTCAAAGGTCGAGATTTATCCAAGTGAATTTGTGCAAATATGTGGTGGGGAAAAAATCTAGAGTTGATGCAAGTTTTCAAAGACAATGTTGTCTAGAAATAGGTCTCCCTATTAAAGAGGATATTGTGAAACAAAAAAATGCTAAAGTGATGCATTCAGAGCTGTAGATGCCTATTTACAGTTGACATTCAGAGTTGGAAAAACATGGGATTTCATTGAAGACATATTAGTTTGTGGGAGAATATTTGCATAAAAATCCAGAAAGTGAAAAAAAAAATAGAGTTGTTCTATGGAGTGGTGGTAAGGCAGGTCCTGACGTCAAGAATCTTCCAGAAGACATGACTATTACACCTTAGAGAACAATACAAGGTGTGAAGGATGAAACATTAATAGCTACAATACTATCACGTGTAAAGTCAAGTGAATTATCCATGGAGGAAATGTGCAGTTAATTTGACAAGCAAGTTGATGTTTTTTTATGGTACGATGTTTTGTTCTTGAGTTTATTATTTTTTTATGTTCTAAGTATTATGTTATATTACTATATACGATTGTAAACATCATTTATTGTTGCATTGTCTAGTGACGAGGTCTATATGAAATACAAGAGGATATGGTTATAATGTTGAATGAGAAGAGTTGGGATGACGTCAAATGAAACTATCTAGACTCAAGCTCGATAGAAATTTTAAAACAATTTTTGTTGCATTCAAGAATGTATGTTGATCTATGATACATCCTATTTTATTGATTTTATAATTGTGAGCCTTATACTTACCAATCATTCAATAAAGTGGTTTCGGGATTTGTAGATGTCAAAACATCACCACTATGGATATTTGTTGTTTTCCATTCAAACACACAATTAGGGGGGTTGTTGACATCCTTCAAGGGTAAAGGAAAAAAAATGAAGCAACTTTGTTTGTAATATATCTACACTATATATCAAGTTTTTGAATTTATAAATCAATTATATTTATTGATAAGTTAATTAATTTTTTTATATTTTTGTTACAGGAAAAATCCTAATGTTCGTAGCTCTAGCAACGATCCATTCCTGAGTGATATTGAAAGCATACATCTTGCAACTTGGACAAAAGATGAGATTTATGAATCTCTTTTATTCAATGAAAAGAGTGGAGGAAAATATAGTTAGTTGTTGATTTATAATGTCGTGGTAAAAAATAAACATATGAAGAAAGGTATTTGAAAGGCGTGACTATAAACATCTATCAAAAGCCACAAGTGTTGATTAATTATCTCATAGATAAATTTTCAAGAGAAGGAGATTGGGTCTTAGATTTGTTCTCGGGTTCAGGTAAACTTCTCTCATATTACATATTTTTCAATAATAAAAAAACGGTACAATTGTTATTCAAACCAAATCAAATAGTACAATGATTGTTCAAGAAACACCTGAATGATCTTGATCTCAAGAAAGCATCTAGCTTATCAGTTGTATCTTATACAAAAGAGGAACTTACTTATCAAAAAGTAACTCAAATGTCATACTTCATTCTTCAACAAGTTAGGACCAAAAATTTCAAAAAAAGAAAAAAGTACCCTTATCCAACAGACAAGAGTCCAGCCATTCTTCCCAAACCAAAAAGCCTTCAGTCCCCTCAAGTGCTTGCTTTGAAAGATTATCAGCAAGAGTATTGTGTTCTCTGAAAATATGCTCAAATACAATGTACTCATGTCTAGAAATCGCATGTTGAATACGATGACCACCAATGCCTGAGAGCTATAATGTTCAAATTATATTCATTAGCTGCCCATTTGATGGTCACCCGTGAATCACCAAATACTCTTAGGTTAACTAAACCAAATATATTTGCCACTTTTAACACAACCCAAAGAGCCAGCAAGTCTACCTTCATATTTGTCCCTCTGCCACCATTTAGACGTAAAGAAAAGTAATGACCATCATTTATGAAGATAACTCCACCTGTCGCACAAAAACCATCTTGTGTAGCCCCATCAAAAAACAATATTGGCTATGATACAGTGAAAGAAAATTGACTAATTCTCTCCACTTTCTTGGAACCCTCCTCCTCCTCGTATAACTGTAAAATTCTTATGACAGACATCACCTAGGTAGCAGCCACTGTCGGTTTATCCTGAAATATCACATCATTCCTAGTATACCAAAGTGCCCAAGAGACAAAGATGGGAAAAAACAAAGGCTTTTTAAAGTCCCTAACCCAACTGAGTAGACATGATCCAAATTCCATCTCACCCCATTCCAAATTTGAATTAATTTCTTTGCAGCATAATGACCAAACTTGTTGCATAAAACTACACTTCATGAAAATATGGTTAATAGATTCAGAGATCTGTTTGCATAAACAACACCAATTCAGTCCATTCCAACCATGCCTAAGAAAAATGTCCCATGTCTTTAAACTTCCATTGAGAGCGTGCCATAGAAAACATTTAACCTTTAAAGGTAGTGACCACTTCCATACTTTCAAGTACCACCAATGCCGAGGAAAAATACAAATATCTTGCATCAATCTATCATATGCAGACTTCGTTGTGACACATCCATCTTTTGGATTACCAGCCCAAATAATTTTATCAGAACAGGCAGATAAAGAAACTCCATCCAAACTTAAAGCCATGATATAGCATTCCCATTCTTGATCAAGCTGTCCTGAAAGTTCCAACTCTGTGGCACTTAACCAGACATTCCCAGAATGATAACTATGATTCCAATTTTTGATACCATTCAAAGTGGAAATCCCCATTAAATTCAGATGAGAAATCAATCTATCAGATAGTATATAATCCCCCTCCATTCCAAGAATAGGATCCATCCCAAGTAATACTCTATTCCCATCACCCACCTGCCAGCATATATCATTTACAATCCATTCATACACCTTCAGAAATCCTCTCCATATTGGAGAAATTTTCCCACAAACAGACTTTGGTTTCCTCAACCAATCGATTACATCAGTCTTGATATAATTTAAATGAAGAACCTTCAACCACAAAGTATCCCCAAATAGTCCACACCAGAGACTCTTGAGTCGTAGAGCCTTGCTGAAGATACTAATGTATTTGATCCCCCAGCCTCCAAATTTTTCTAGGCGAGCTAAGACCTCCCATCTCACCATCACCAACTTTGACTTTTCAATGCTGCCCGACCACAGAAAGTTGAATAAGAGCTTCCTGAGAGTATTTAAGATGTACACTGGGATCTCAAGTAATGATAACCAATATACTGGAATGCTTGAAAGGACAGCTTTCACTAAGACAAGTTTGCCACCAATGGAGAGGAGCTGAAATGTCCAGTGTTCAATACGTCTTTCAACCTTACGTATAAGACATCTCCAATCATTAATATGATAGGAATTAGGTTTTAAAAGAAAACCTAAATATTTTAATCCATCCTCCATATTGAGACACTTATAAGGCATGAAAGCTTCAATATCCCTTCTTTTGGCCTCATCCACATTATAGTGATAAAAACAAGATTTTGCAACACTTACCTTCATCCTCGATACCTTGCAAAAGAACTTGATGATATTACAATACACTCTCCATTCAGCAATAGTATCAAGTCCTACTAGAAGCACGTCATCAACAAAGATCAATGGGATAGAAAACAATCACCGCCCATCTTGGTGCCTTTGATCAGTCCCATATCCTTTGCCTGCTGCACTAATCTGCTTAAACCATCAATGATCAATAGAAAAAGAAGAGGAGATAGGGGACATCCCTGCCGAATCCCTCTTGTACATTGAAAAAAATTCATAGGAATACCATTTACAAGAACAACAATACTGGTAGACGAGACACAGGCCATAATCCAGCTCAAAACCAAAGGAGTGCCAATTTGAATCAAAACCAGCCCGAGGAAAGTCCAATTAACACGGTCATAGGCCTTTTCTAAGTCCATCTTTAATAACAGAGCTTTCAATTTTCTAGACTTGATGGTATGAAACAGCTCCTGAGTAATACCAATAGAATCATGAATTTGCCTATTCTGTAAAAAACCGAACTGTTCAGCAGAGATGAAGGAAGATAGAGCAATCTTTAGGCGTTATGCAATGATTTTTTAAATGAGCTTATAGATTAGATTACACAAATCAATAGGCCGATATTCCCCAAATGTAGCAGGTTTGTTGCTTTTGGGAATTAAGGTGAGAAAAGTAGAATTGAGGGCTCCAGAAACAAAACCATTAACTCTAGAGAACTCCACTAAATTCTGAATATATTTCCCCATTATATCAAAGAAATGTAAATACACTTCCACCGGCCAACCATCTAGGCCAGGGCTTTTCTCCTTTGCAAAAATCTTCAGGGTTTTTTCAATTTCTTCCAACGAGACTTCCTTCCCCAATTCCCCAGCTTCCTTTTCATCAAAACACTAGGGGTAGAGTCTCTCCAACCGGATCTAATCTAAAATATCACAGCCACCTTCATCTTTATAAATATTACCAAAAAACCTCACAGCTTCATAACTTAAAGAATCCGACCCCTTGATAGAGCTTCCAGAATCATCACTGATTTCCCAAATCATATTCAAGTTCCTATGAGCAGAAGCAAAGGCGTGGAATAATTTTGTATTTTTGTCTCCATGATCAATCCATACTGCTCAACTCTTTAATCTCCACTCCATCTCTTCCTAAAAAAGTAAATCCTCCTTTTTTTCTCATATTTCTTCAAAACTTCAAAACCATCCTGATTCAAATCACCTTCAAAATTCTTCAAGTATGCATCCTGAATAGAATGCTCCAATTCCTTCAACTCAACAGCATCTGAAGACTTCCTTACCTTTATCCAAGCAGTAACCGACTCTTTAAGCTTCCTCATTTTTTGACAGAAATAATCAACAGGATTAAAATTTTCAATATCCGCATTAAGCCAGAACTCTTTAACCATATCACAGAGGTCCTTCTCCAAGAGCCATGAACTATTAAATTTAAAGGGATAAAAAACCCTGTGACCATAATCCTCAAATTGAAAGAGGATGGGCCAATGGTCAGAAAACTTCACCTCATGGACCCAAGATCGGGTTTTTTGAAAAAGGCTAAAAAATGAAGACTTCACCAGGAACCTATCTAACCTTTTATGAACTCCCACATCTCCACTTCTCCATTTGTCCATGTTGGAAGTAACATAGCAGGAGCCACATCCACCAGGTCATACCCACATAAAAAATCAGAGAAAAAGTCTACCAAGGGATCCACTCTAGCCTGAACCCCAGATTTCAGTAGTCGATTTGGTAAAGTTTAAATCCCCTGCAATAGTCAAATTTTTTATCCTTAGAATCCCAGATAGAGAAAGAGCCTCCCAAAATATTATTCTATCATTATAAGGAGCATAACAATTAAGGATGGTCAACTGTAAATTCAAGCCAATACAAGAACCCTCCAGCAAAAGACCCCAAGGGGAATTAAAAACTTTAAAGGAATGCAGTGCAGCGTTTCATGCCACTGCTAAACCCCCCGATAAACCAGTGGAGCAACTAGCCGATACTTCCCAGCTAGTTAAACCCCCCCCCCCCAATTTTGAAATGGAAACGTCACTGGAGCACATAGTTTCTTGCAAAAAAAAAATACCCAGGAAAATAGCATCAATAAGGTTAGAGAAGGCCTTTTCCCTAGCAACCTTCCCAAACCCCCATATGTTCAAGGATAATAAAGACATTAAGAACCACTTTTACAGGGAAACCTTGCTCTAAGGCCCTCAGCAGAAGAAGAACTCGAAACCCCTGTCAATAATCTTTCAGACACTAAGGGAGGAATCTTGTCCGAGCAATCCTTACCCCAAATCCCATTTTTCTTCTTTTTCCCCCTCTGAATAGTAACATTCTGAAATTTTAAAGAATGGAGGGGGACCGCATCTAATTCTGGGGATGGATTTTTTGAATAGGAGGGAAGAGGAGTTAGGGTTTTCATGACCCCATCAACAATATACCCACATTTTTCCAAAATCTCAGATTCCACACAATTTAAGATTGCATTATTCTGAACCCTAGGTATTCCTGACACCAAATCAGTGCCTAAGGATGAAATATGCACATCCTACAACTGTGGCTCAGGTACATTAGCAAATTCAGAAGAAAAACCCTCCCGGGTATCCCCCCCATGGGCCGCTCATTCTAAATCAGTGGAAAGATTACGGGCAACAGTAGACTTCTCCCTCACCATAACCATATATGTAGAGGGTTGACACCCCATTAAAGGAGAAACAGGCCCATGTCTCAATATAACTTCCCCATTTGCAATACAATTGTCTAAATCCTTCTTAATAACTTCAGCCAAAGCAATTTCATCTTTTGAGACACCAGTATAAATAGAATCAGGTGCAGTATAACACTTACCCATACCGTTAGTCTTTGAACAATGCAAAGAAGTAAAATCCTTAGAGAAGTCCGCAGGAGTTCGCATCTTCTTTGAAAAAGGACATTTTTCCTGTACATGTCCTATTTCTTAACATATGAAGCATCGAAAAGGGATTCTGAAAAAATCCAACCTCTGATTCCAAATCCTCTGCCCCCAAACAACCTCAACCTTTGTAGGGAGCCCGATATCAATCTCAATTTCTACCATCACTTTGGCATAATGCCTATCCATGTCAAACAAAGTATTTTTGTCAATCCGAATGAACCGTCCCATAGAATTTTCCAAACCCACAATTATCTCCTCGGTCCAAAGTTCAATAGGAAGTCCAAGAATCATCATCCATAGATGCCGCAAGCACTGCTTCTCCGAGAGAGGATCAAAAGCGAGATGTCAATGCTTTAGAAATAATGACCCATCCTTAAAAAGCCATGTTTCAACCATAATCCGAGACAGAAAAGATGAATTCAGAAAGACAAATAGAATCTAGCGGTTCATAAGCATATTTATCCTGGAAGCCATACCTGTCACAGGCACCCAATGTAACTTAACCCATTCCAGAATCTCCGATTTCGTTCCAGAAGTATATTCTAATCTCCTAACTAATGCTTGTTCCGCCAACATTTCTATTCTGTCTAAATTTGAATCCTCAGAGATCACAAATCAGGAAAGTAGAGCTCGAGCTTTTTAAACCTTCAATTGTCTTCTAACCCTAGCTCTCGCACCAAACAAATTCCGATTCCTCTGCCCTTTCTCGCCAACCAGAGGGGATGCAGCCGCAGGGGGAACCCCAAACTTTTCCAAATGAAAAGAAGAAGACATACCCCAATCGGAAAAGGGGGATGCCATAATAGCCACCCTACCGGATGAGCCTTTTCCTGATAAGGGTTACCTACACCTGTCCACCCACAAAAAGATAGGAAAGGGGACCCACTAGCATAGCAACTGGAACCCACAGAAGTTAAGCCTCAACCAACAAAACCAAACCAAAATCCGATTAAAAAAGGAGGAAAAAACCGACCCAACAAATTAATAGGACTAGTACTGCAAACTGCCAAGAAATCGAGAGTAAAGAGGATAAAAAAGAACAACTCTTGAACATCAACGAAGTCCCCGATTCCCACTTTTTTTTATACTTGGTTGGTACTAGACTGGTTCTAGCCGAACCAGCTTGACTCCAAGTCGATGATAGTTCAAAAATATTCTCTCTGAAGCCCAATCACAACCCAATTCTGCAGCGGGACTGCGACCTCCCCAACCGAGACCCTAATCCTCTCCATCTCTCCTTTATTATATAAATATCTATGTACATTTATGGTGTATTTGTGAATATTTGATTAAAAATATTATATGTAAAGATTCTACTTCCGTATTTTATTCGTACTATATTTTTTTATTAGGTATTTTTTCCATATCTAATCGTATTCATATCCATATTCGTACTCGAATTATGCTACTATGGTCAACAGTTCTCGAAATATAGAATCTTTTCAAGTATATATCAAGTTTTATTGTATGTTTTATCCTTCATTATTTTATTGTTTTAAAGTATGCTTCTTTATGCTATTTGACTTAACTTTATTTTTGTTTTTGGTGATTAGGTATAACAACAACATGCTCCTTACAGAAAGGAAGAAATTTCATATCCATTGATAATGATCCACTGCAATGCAATTACATAAAGCAAAGATTTAATGTTATTCAAGTTCTTCTAGATGAACTGCAAGAAGTTGGTTTGAAGAAAGGAGAGTTTGGTGAAACACTGGTGGAAAATATGTCAAAAGAGCCTCAACCCCCATTAGGAGGGGTGTTTGGAAAGGAGCACTTTGGGGATCTTCCAGACATAGAAGACCCAATGGAAGAGGACACTGATGTCCCTGAGGAAATCCAAGCTCCAGAAAATTCCAATTTCGATGACGAATTTGGCCTACATGATATTGTTGATTAGTTTCATGTTTTGAAGAAAATGTTAAATTTGACAATTTTTTGATAAGATATATTAGTAATGTTTTGACTTTTAGACTTTATTTTAGAAATAAATTTCTATATATAATGTTTTTAATATGTTTTTTACAAATAAATTGTATAGCTTTTCTTGAATTTATGTGAATCGTCACTTTTCGGAAAATAATATGAAATAGTATCATTTTTATACAAAAAATATCTGAAAATTCATTGAAACTAGTTTTAAATGTCTTTATTTTCTGGAATTTTTTACAATTTTATCAATAAAAATGTCTTATTTTGTCCATAAAAATGTCTTATTTTATAGAAACAATTGCAAACTGTATATTTTTTTCATTATAAATTGCTTAAAAATGTATGTTATTTTGTTAAATTTCTAAAAACACACTTGAAAATAGAAATTAAAAATATTTTATGACAAAGATAATTCAGAGGCCCCAAAAAATGCCTCAAAATGAAAATGTGTGATACTGGTATCAACTCTTTTTGAAACAGAGGTAAAAATAGCTACTAAAATTAGGAGAGAGAAAAACGAGAACTGTGTCGAGTTCTCGTTTTATAGTATAAATGTTTTAACTTCCTACATTCCCTCCATATCTACCAGAACATTATTAAGAGTGTGCACTACTCCCAATATGTTAACAAATATGTTTCATTCTAGATAAGTAGCAATGGAATGTTGTGCAGTACCGTAGTGTTGATGTATATGTAACTTCGGAATGTATTTCACCTATGTATATTGTACTCCTATAGAGATGTTATTATTCCTCTATACGGAAGTGTTGTCATTTGTATTGACAAAGTGTCGCAAGTGTTGTAACTTGCTGTGATGGGTTATTAGAACACCAAGTGTGGGGTCATCCTGGATTAATGTAACCATGGGTTATTAGACTCTTCTAGATAAGTCGGCCCTGGTAGTGTATTAAACAAGTCGGAACAAGTATAAATAGAGAGCGGGATATCTCTATTTGATCATCTCATTATTCACTCCTACATCACTCAGAAAGTGGCGCACTAGTTGAGGAGGAGGAGTAAGTGCTAGTAGAAGACTATCTCTTGTACTTTGGTTGTATCACTGCTCTTTCTATCTCTGAGGAAGTTGTGGGGTTATTCACCTTTATGGTTTTCCCCAGTGAAACTCTATGTGTCTATTGTCTCATGTGATTGCTTGGTGTGATTGATATGCATTGTTATACTTGATATGCTATACATGTTACTCTCTCAGTAAAGATCCTAGAGTATATTGAATTAATGCTCAAAAATTAACACGTAGGCCACTTACCCTTCACTTGTTTATCAATGCAATCACTCTAATATGCATAACGCACTTCCTAAATGTGAATAGTATCATCTAAGTAATGACAATTCAAATAACTATCTTTGTTTGGTTGTTGGGTGGACTCCCTCTTGATCTTTGCTTCCTTGCAGGAACTATGGAGTCTCTAACAGTGTGCTCTACTTCATTATTTGATTCTTAGGACCTGTTCCTTTCTTGCTTATGATTGGAAATGTTGAGAAAGTGTTCTACATTGTAGATCACTTGTTCTTCGTACTGGAGTAGACTCTATGTGTCCTTTCTTCTTTATTCATTAGAATACATATTCTTCATCACTTGAAAAGTCATCTCTTTCTTCTTCTCTAATTCTTTTCCTTATTGGCTCATCGTATTCAGCGGTGTAAGCATAATGTCTCTTATTGTTTGTATTTTTGGAGGAACCTCTATTTCTAGAACAATCTCTGGAATGGTGTCCCTTCTCATTGCATGTATCACAACTAATGTTGAAAATATTTTTTCTGGATCTTCTATAGTTCTCCCTCTAATTTTGATTATGTTTCTCCCTCTTACTGTGATGATGGTGCTCCTTCTTGTTATAATTCCTTTTGGCGTGTGATGTGAGAGCTTGATCATCATTTTCTCCCATCTTCTCTTCTTGTGCAACAAGTCGAGCTTCTTCTTTGTACATTCTTCCCAAAGTATACTAAATGTGATCAACTTCTTTCTGGCACATATCCCTTGAATGAATGAGTCCCATGATCTTGAGAGACCATTCAAGGTGTTCATAACAATCTGTCCTTCTTCAACATTCTCTTCAATTGCTTCAAATTTCTCCTTGATTTGTGAGACCCTTGTGAAATAATATTGCATGGTCTTGGCATTTTGAATCTTCACATTCTTAAGTTGGTTCCTCAAGGTCATCTTCTGATTTATGTTCTTTCCTTCAAATAGCTTTTTCAAAGCATCAAACATTTCCTTGGGTGTCTTCAAATATGACACATGTGGGATGAGATGATCCTTGATAGAATATGCAATGATTCTCTTTTCCTTAATCAAGTTCTTCTTATGGATGGATTTAGCCTCATCTCCCTCTGGTGTTGGAACCTCTTCATTCACATACTTGAGGTCCAACTCATTTTCTTCAAGAACAAGAGCAATCATATACTTCCATGCTCGAAATTTATCAGCTCCTTCAATCTTATCCTCAAGATTGATGTGGTGAGACATATTTAATGAGTACTTCAAATGGAAATAACAAATCTTTTAGGTCTTACCACTTTAAAATTCCCAAACTGATTCTGGAGATGGCTGGCCTAGGGTTTGTTAAAGAAACCCTAATTTTTCAAAGTTGGAATCTTGAAATTCTGATTGGAAAGGAATATGTGCCTCCTCAAGGCGAGTTGTCCAATATACTCAGTTTTCTAGATTGATGAAGAGAAGCCCCAAAAACATGATGCCCTAGTTTCTTCAATTTTTATTGTGTCGAATCTTAATTATGATGTATCTCCGAAATTTATTCTCCCGAAGGTCTGAAACTTTGTCCTGTGATATTCTACTTTGTCCTCTATCCAACCCCATAGTTTATAGAAGGATTGGATTCACCAAGTGGAACTTATGCTAATTTTCCCACGATGACCTGTTTATGTACATTTTCAGTATAGAAAACTTGTACGGAATTCCATGTGTGACTGTTTCATATTCAGGTTCTGAAACTCACACCCAAGAAACTACAGTCTGTTTTATTTTTGTAACATCTTATGAAATTCTATTTGGATCTTTGTATCCCGAGATATAGAATTTATCCCTAGGTCACCTTTTTAAAATTGAATTCTGGAGGATGCTGAAACCCTAATTTTCATGGATCATATATCCTAAAGTATAGTGAATCTGAGGCTGAAACCCGCACACAAGGTACTTAAATATTTCATATTCGTTCTTTCCAAGTTTCATATCTTGAACCTTCGCCAAAAGTGATTTATAGAGAAAATTCCAAGATGACGAGTTTCCAGAAATGGAAACCCTAGCTTCCCGCAACTACACAATGTCTTATTTCCAGGTTAGCTCGGATACCATGTTAGATTTTCAAATTTTAATCTATATTATCTAGGATCTTATATGAAATAATGACAAGCACAACATAACACAATAGACATAAAGAATTTCCTCTGTGAAACCATAAAGGAAAAAACCCCACAACTTCCTGAGAGATAGAATAGTCAACAATACAATATCACAAAGATGGAAAACCCCAAAAATAGTCTTTTGCGGCTCTCTCTCTTTCTCCTATGAAAAATTCTCTTCTCTCTCTCACTAATGCGAATTGATTGAGTGAGTGTTGTGTCCAAATGAGAGAGATATTCTCTCTATTTATACTTTACTTTTGCTTGACCTTTTCACTTACTAGGTCGGCCCCAATAAACCTAACTAAGCCGACTCCTCTAGGAGACTCAATAATACAATTACATTTGACTCTTTAAGGGATCTATTTTCCCGACTTACATGGGATGATTTTTCCTCAATGACATAGGATTACTAAGCATCATAATGACATCCCCGAGCAGAGGAAAAACATCTCCGACGGAGGTATAAATAAAATACAATAATAATAACAATATAATATCTTCTGAAGTTACAATTACATCAACACCATCACCTGACCTCACCATCTCGTCCTCTACTGGAATATATTGTGGTGTTGACTACATGACCTAACCACATATAGAACCCGTAAGCGGAAGTGTCGATTGAATACATTGACCAAGCTTCCCCAGGAGGTATCCACTAGTCGTCATCACATATCTAGGTGAGTGTGCTCAGCACAACCCTCCCACGACTCCAGGTTTCGGGGGATAAATGGTGGAAAATGCGTCCACCCCCCCTAATAGTACTACATCAACCATATTGTTCCATCACTGTTCTAAGGGGTCTCGTCATTAAACAACCACTTTGGGAAAGTCAAAGTTCCTGTCAATCTCACACTCACCCACAAGTCATAGAACTATTTGAATTTACTATTAAATAACATAAAAATCAATATCACAAGTCATATCAATGTTTCAAATCATAACTTCAATCATATTTACAACACCTAATACACTACTATATCATAGTTGATCCATTTGCATTTCATCTCAATAACCACATACGTGTCTTAGGCATAAGTATATCCAACTATTTCAAGTAATTAGATTTTTCACAAACTGATATTGAAATAACCAAGTATGTTCTTTCACATGACATTACATTTGTTCTATATTCCATGTATATTTTTAACTAATATCAAGGTACCACCCTTCACATCCAATATGCATAATCAAATGACATATGTAAGCATCCCCATTACTAAATAAAATGATAATTTCCATTTAATGTTCATACATAAGAAGGTCCATATGTTCACATAACAACAGTATTATTTAGTTCATCTACATCCAATGGTTAACACCAAATAAAAGTGCTAATCTAATTCTCATTAGGGTTTAATTACTAAATTTTAAATATGGGGCGTTACATCATTTTTGGAAAGAATTATTTTCTTGTTTGGGCACTCAATTGGCTCGGATCTCCTCTTACCATCCTCAATCTGATGGGAAAACTAAGATTGTGAATAAATGCTTAGAAGAGTACCTTCGTTGCTTTGCATCTAATAAACAAACAAAATGGGTTAGCTGGTTTCCCTTATCAGAATGGTGGTACAACATATATTTCCATACCATCAAAATTTTCACCATTTATGGAACTTTATGGCTATCATCTTCCTCCCATCACATCATCCATGAAAATGAAAGATAAGGTTCATGCATGGAGGATCACATAGAGCACCAACAAGAAGTTCTCAAATTATTGAAGGAGAACTTGGTTATAACACAAAATAGGATGAAACAACCAGCAGATCAACATCGTAATGAAAGGGAATTTAAAGTGGGAGATTGGGTATGTTTTAGGGTACAACCTTACAAACAAATGCCCCTCAAGCAAGTAAAGGACAAAAAATTAGCATCGAATTACTACGGTCTGTATAAGGTGTTGTAAAGGAATGAAAGTATGGATTATCAATTAGAGTTACCGTCAGCTTCGTGTGTATATCCATGCTTCCATGTTTCTTTCCTAAAAAAGGTAATTGGTGACAATATCCTAGTTTAGACTATTTTAGCGGAGACTGATGAAGAAAGGAAATTAATACTAGAACCTAAAACAATCATTGAGAGAAGTATCAAGAAACTACAAAATCGAGCAATTACTAAGTACCTCATCAAGTGGAAGAACTTTCCAATAGAAGAGGAAGCATGGGAAGATGAATTTTTTCATGCAGAAACATCCAAATTTAATGAAGTGTTGAGGAAGACATTTTTTGAAGAGGGGGGGCATGGTAAGCTCTATGTATTATGGCATTCAATTTTTTGTTATCATATTAGTATTATCTTTATTGGTTGGCTAGGACCCTAATGATGTAGGCTCTACAATGGTAATGGTACCCTTTATATATATATATATATATATATATATATATATATATATATATATATATATATATATATATATATATATCTAGTTTGGAATCATCTCATCTCATCTTGTTTGGTATATGCAAAACATTATAAAGGAGGTTTCCCCCTCAAAGAGGTTGGTTATTCATCTTTTTATTGCATACTTAAGGCGTTGGAATACTATCTCTTATTGTTTTATGTCTTTTGGGGAATTTCATGCATAACACAAATAACGTATTCGATTCTTGTAAAAATCACATTTACTAAACTTTACATACAATTGATGTTCCCTTAAAATTTGTAGAACGGTTTTCAAATGTTCCTCGTGTTATTTTTATATCTTCGAGTAGATGAGTATATCATCAATGAAGACCAATGTAAACTTATCCATGTATTGTTGAAAATGATATTAATAAGGCACATAAATATTTCCAGTGCATTAGTAAGGCCAAATGGAATGACTACAAATTCGTAGTGTCCATACCTTGTCCTAAATTCATTTTTATGATTGTCTTCCTCTTTTACTCTTATGTGATTATTGCTCGATCTCAAATTGATTTTTGAGAATATCTTATCCCCTCGGACTTGATTAAACAAGTCATTGATTATACACAATGGATTGTTGTTATTAATGGTGACGTTGTTCAACTGACAATAATTTATGCATAATCTTAGTGTCCCATATTTCATATTAACGCACAAAAACGGTACTCCCCAATGTGATACACTTGGCCTAATATAATCTTTTTCTATTAGCTTTTGCAATTTCATTTTCAACTCCACTATAATTCTAGTGTACTCATCCGGTAGGGTTCCTTAGAGATGGGTACTGCCCCATGCATGAGGTTTATGGTGAAATCAAGGTCTCTTTTTGGGGTAGACTTGGTATTTCATCGGGGAACACATCTTTAAAATTCTGCAGTATTGGGTGATATTCGATTTTAGGATTAGCCTTTTCTATAGAATTCAATACATTTACAACATATAATTTACACCCTTTCCAAGTGCATATTTTAATCTTCAAGGCATAAATATTTCTTATCGATACTTTTTAGGGAATACCAATCACCAATATGGAGTTTATGTGTAACACCTCGATTTTGACCACATTACCTTAAACATGTAAATGATGTAAAAATCGTGGTGAGGAGCTTAAGGCGAAGGCCCCGCCATCAATTTATCGTTTTATGTATCGGAAATTAAAAATCGATGCCTATGGATCACGTGCTAGCCTGACACAATGGAAATTACAAGTATCATGTAAATATGTATTTTAATAAAATACCCACAACTAGCTATGCAATGAAACAAGAGTATGGGGGCATGATTTTTACAAGGACTAAGGAGGGAAAATATTCAAACCATTGAACCAATAGTGTCAAGACAAGTGTCAATGAGAGAACCCATAAACCATTAACTACCCATTTGAATTATGCACCCAATCATTTAATTCTTCCAACAGTTGGTTGAGATAGTTAATGCTTTGGGGAATGGAGAGGTATGGCTGCCCAATTTTGTGTATGGGCAAGCCATCAATTTTGAAAATTGTGTTTTTTTCTTCCTGGGCAAGAAGAAATTGCTCCTCGATCCATTATTCATCAACCAGTTTGTCTCTCTCACGCAGTTCTAGCTTGTGGAGAATTTTTCTCCACATTTTTTCCATGTGTATCCTTCATTCTCAGCTAGGAGAAGGGCATTTTTGTGTTGTAGAATAGTGGGGAAGAGAGAAAATCGATTTGGGGGTCTGGGAGATTCATTTTTATCACTCAATTTCCCATGTATATGATGGAATTCGATTGGTAACCCCCTGTGGTTATTTTTCCATCCCACAGTTCGTTTTGGGGTTGCCACGACTTGGGAAAACCCATGGAAATCTATTTTTGTTCAGCCCATAGTTAAAAATCATTTTTCCATTCCCAACAGTTGGGTATTGTTGTGTGTTTGAGATATAGCTTTGGATTGGGTTATATGTATCCTTTGTTTTGGCTTGAACTTGTGAGTAAGATACCAAGAGTAGAAGAGGATTGGAATCGGCTTGATAAACCTAGTGAAGAGTGTAACCTCACCAAAAGAACAAAGGGATTTGGCTACTTTTCTATGCACACCTTGAAGAGCACTAGAAGGGAAGGTATGGCCTAAGGGACTATGTAGCGGTGAAGGGAATACTTCCTTGTGTTGGGTGTGTAGGTATTGTGGGTGCCAAGCTAGCTATATCTTGTAGAGGTACCAATAGATCTGTGGTAGAGCTCACTAGCTTAGAAATTTCTTCCTTTATACTTCATTAATAGCCTGATAAACCTAGATGTAGACTGGCCTAACTGAGATCTGTATAGACTTGGCTATGTGTTAGTTCTTGTTCTCTTTCCTTGTGGAAATCATGCTCAGCTCGGGGGTGGCGGTTTTTTTCAGATATTGATGAGCACAACTGGCTTATGGTTGGGTGGAACGTTGCAGTTGCATATCCAGTTGCTCAGGACTACTTCACATCAAGACAATTATTCTCTTTTGTTAATTATGCAATGTCTTTATTTGATGACTATTATGAATATGTTCAATGCATGCTAGATGTAGTATAATTTTTCTTCCGTTGTGATTATTTGAATTATACATATGCACATGTATTTTTACTTGTTATGTCTTTGAAAAATTATCATGGGGATAGAATCTCATTTTTAGTGTCATGTTGCCTTCCTGAAGAGGGATTGATGGAAGGGGATGTGACATTATGTCACTATTAATGCATGTAAAGGTCTTCTTGAATCAATTTAACACTACATGATTCCTTTCTAGCCAATTCGTTCCTATAAGTACGTCATAGGAATCTAACAACAAAATATTTAATCTTGTTGTTGTAGGCATTTTATTCATTTCTAAAGGACATTCTTCAATTAATTCTATTATTTTTCTTTTAGTAATTGTGGCTAAATGAACCATCCATGCTTTATTATGCTTATTTATTCTTAACATGCATGCATCCATAATGTTAAGGGATATGTAACTCTGGCAGGAGCCTAGGTTACTAAAATAGAAACATTTTTTTCTTTACCTTCATTTCACCATGGATGATTAGTGATCATCCTGCCGAGTTTCCATTAGTGTTGCAAAAATTCTAGGACTTTTGGCCATGTCATGTACTGTTGTAGTTTCCTCTAAGTTATGCATGGTTTTAACACTTCCCCTTTGTACGGGTAGTTTTTTAGAAAGGGGGATTCTCCATGGCCCTAGCACTTTAAAATCACTTGAACAGATTCTTCTGGTTTCTTACCTGAATTGCTTATAGGTTTATTCCTACTTTGGGCCAGATAGTTAGGCTAAAAAATGCCTTTTTCAATGTTTTTATTGTTCTGAAAAAATCTCGACTAGTTTCTGAGTGTCGAAGGTTTGTACCCCTTTTTCCACTGTTCAAACTTCACCCTTTTCTTGTATTTCCAACTCTTTAAATTTTCTACTCTATATTGATTTTTCTCATAGCACAATCTAGCCTTTTGGAATGTCTCTTCCAATGTTTTCAGGTCATTGAACTTGTTGGGTTTTTATCTTTTCCTCTTTAATGTAAGGAACGTAACACAATAATTCTAAAAATTTATTGACTACTTCATCCATCGAGATCTGTCCCATCTTAAGTTCATGGAAATCTATGATTTTCCCATCGTAGTACCCCTTGGATAGATATTGCATTTTAAACAGCTTCTTGAATTTATTCCACTAGATTTTCTTCTCTTTAATGCCCTTGGTTGTCTCGAGTTGTTGCCAGCATATTGATGCTTTACCATTCATATTGGAAATATATAAGTAGGATTATATATTAGTGGAATAATCGTAAGTATGGAAATATTTCGTAATACAACATCCATGCTTATGCTTCTTCATTGGATTTCATTTCCCCATTAAATTTTAGCAGTTTTACCTTTTTGAATTCTCCCTTCAATTCCCTAGAAGTTTCTATTTAGATTTATTCTTTGGAGGTGAAACCTTGGAGATGTCACTTTCTAAACTGTCAGTGGTGGTCTCTTTGTCACTAGACGAACTCAAACTAGTTTCTATTATAGTTTTGACATACAATTTTGGTTCCTTACTCCTAGAATGTTTCCCCTTCAATGAAAATTTTCCCACATTGCTTGAGGTATGTGGAGGTTGTTGGTTATTCTTAATTTCTCTCAAATCCTACAATAAAATTTCATTCAACTCATGATGTTCCTCTTGCACCTTCATATTATGAACTTTCAAGATCTACAATTGTGCTTTTAGGCTCATTGTTTCCAGCATCTCTAAAGGTGTTTCTAGTTTTCGACTATCAATTAGCTCTACCCATATATCTTCTTCTTTAGGTGGTCTTTTTACTACCCCTTGATGATTGGGAACTTCCTCCATGAAGGCTAGTAATATTATTTCAGCCTCTCTTTGTACGGTCCACTCTCTAATATGTGTTCCCTTCCTGCTAAGCTATTTAAAACTTCCCAAGTCCATTCCAATTCCTCCTTAGTTAAGGATTTATCTATTGCCAAATTGTACAGTTACAATTGAGCTGATATATTATATGCTAATACAACTTGTTAATGGTGTTGGAAAGGATGTGGCCGAGTCATTTATTACAATTATGTTGCATTTTCAAATAACAATCTTGCCAATTTTATTTCACCTTTTGGTTTTGTTTTACTAAGTGATATAATTGTCACAACTAGAAGTCTAATAATATTCTCCCTTACTGTGTGTACTATTCGATTTTCAACTTATATTTGTAGTAGAAGACTTATTTATATTTTTCAAATGATGTTTTTAATAATTAAATGACCTTAATCCCCATCTCCAAACATTCATTTTATTTTAGTTCTCAGGCTTTTGCAAGTGACAATTTGAGAGAAGGAGTCTTCTGGATCCATCACAATATATTTTTGAATCGACATTTCAAACCAAACTAGTGTGGTCCATCATCGGGAAAGAGATGAGAAGAAAGGATAAGGAATTTCTGATCAAGTAGGTTAGCCTTGATAAAAAATTCCTTGTCATTTCTGCTCATCTCTTTCTTGATGATGGACCACATTAATCTAGTCTAAAACGTCAATTCATAAATATATTGCAATGGATCCATAAGACTCCTCTCTTTCCTTTTATTCTTACTAATTTTTAAGTCTTATCATACATGGAGTATTATTTTTGGCGATTATATGTGTTGCTATACCTCCTTAATGAGGAGGTTGTTAAACTCTACTTTCTCTGGTGTTATCTTAACTAGCTTAGTACATTTTTTTATTTTTATTGTTTCTATTTGCATAGATTATCATCATCCCATTTGTATAGTGTTAATTCGATGGTCTTATTTCATGGTTCAGACCTTGAGGATATATGTATATATATTTCTGAAGTATAGGTAAGAACTCTGTATGAGGATTTATATTCGCATGGTATATTAATTTGGTTGGGGAAAGTCATAATACCTTATAAAGGATACTTGTTTCCACTATAACCATAAAATAAAAGGGTCCACATATGAATTCATACCTTAGCGTATGCAAAGTGGGTCCATGCTTGAGGTCATATTATAATGTATGTTTATGTTCTTAAGAATTATAATGATATTTCCCTAATGTAAGGTTTCAACTATGCATAAGTATCATGTTCATAACCTTAGAGGGAACCCGAAAGATCCACCAGTTAATGTGGTCGTGTTGTGAGTCCTTAAATGCAATACATAAGGTAAGTAGAAGTGGTAGTTTTAAGCAATTAAAGTACTGCAACATCGAAACTTGGCATTTAAGATTGGAGACACTTGTTATCTCTTTAATTCACCAATTTTCCCTTGTACGTTGTGGTTGAAATACCATGGTTTTTCCAAGCCACGATTTTGGTGGAATGAATACATTATTTTTACCCGTTCTTCATTTTTGTTTTACTTTTCACTCTAGTTTTTGTCTGGTGGTAAATAATTGATCTTCTAGGGATTATCATGGTGAGGGTATTCATCCCCAATCCCCTTCTCATAAAAATGGTGTACTCCGTTGAGCTTATGCATCGAGTTTTAGGAAAGTCCCTAGATATGAAAGAGGTTATCATGCAGAAGCTATTAATTTGAGAGGGTTATGTAGAGTGTTATTTTATACATCAGCCTCAATGAGTTCCATGTACAGTGATTTTGACCATTCATAATAAGGTAAGTTTCCTTAGTAAAATATATAGATTTAATTCATTTTTCAAATATTTGTTTTACCATGGCATCAAAATGTTTTCAATAGCACTTTAACTCTTTGTTTTCAATGTGTGCAGGGAATTCAATGACAAAGATGGGAAGAGTATAATATTAGGATCGTAATCAATCAAAGTAATTTTATTTCTAATTTATGTGCATCTTACAACTTGTTACTTCAACTATTATTACCTTTTTAAAATTTTAGGAAAACATCTATTCTCAAGTGGCCACAACATTCAATGCAGTTCTCTATTGCTAGTCGATGTTCAGGATGTTCACTTCCAATTGTTCATGGCTAGGGTTCAAATTCATTATTTCAACCATGAACCCATATTCCTTAGATCTCTAGGTGCAGAGTATCACTCAACCTTGTATTTTTGGATTTTCACTTTTCATTTACATTATCTCATTTCTTTCATTATATGGAAGTGTATTGAACGTTGACTATTTACTTTTGCGGGTTATGGGTATATACAAGGTGGTCACCTCTCCACATGTCACCTCCCATTTGAACTAGTCTTTTGTATTTATATATTACTATTAGGGTTTGAATATATTTGTTTATATTATCATTCTGGTGGTTGTTATCGTAGGTATTATTGTGGGTGATGTTGGTACCTGTAACATATCTATGACTTGAGAATCATAGGGTATCTATAAGTTGCTCAATTTATTTTATGCAAATGCTCAATTCTTGAGCTTCATTAATTCATTGATAACCCTTAGGGTTAATTTTTGTATTTACATCGTTATTTACACAAGGCCCTTGTGGGTGATAGGGTTCATAGAAGGGGAAACTTTGTTTAGACCCCTCATTTCGATGATTTTAAATCAAAGGTATTATTTCATTTTAGTTAATATATTTGTAATGGACTATTTTTACTTAAATATGGGTGTTGTGTGAAAAATAACTACAGGTGTGAGTAGTCTTCCCACTTTGGGGGAATCCTTGAGGTTGCAACAAGGAATAGTATTGTAAATTGAAAGTTAGTATCCGAAACTCCAAATGGAAAAGCAAATTTTATAAAAGAAATAAAATGAAACTAAAATCAAATCAAATGGACAAGTGCTAAGCAAAATAAAATAGCAAGAGTATGCCAAACCAAATTTTGATTACTTAATAGTCCAATTAAATACAATGGTATCACCTAGGAGGTAAGGGCTTCAAGAGGAAGCCAACAATATCCATTAAGGAGGTCCCTTTTGTCCACACAGTTGCAAGGTAACTAGATAAAACAATGGCGAAACGCTTTCTCCTTAGAGGAAAAGAGCAAGGGAGATTTTGTGGTTCTTCAAGTACATGAAGGGGGCTATTGAATGCTCCCAAGCATGTGATAAATCTAGTTCAAATTTTGGACCCAAGGGAGTTGTTATGAGCCTTAAATGCAATGTGGAAAGAAAGTGCTCCTATCATTTCAAAATTCATGCAACTTTCAAAGGAAAAGTCATGCAGGTACACACTAGTCACTAAAAAAAGAGTCGTGATAAATATCACAGACAACTAGTGCAAATAGTCATGCGGTTTTTACTACACACTTCCTTTATCATTCTAGGGCTCAATTTCTCTTGTGGATCTAATGAGGATATCTCCAATGAGATACATGTTGTATGTTGATGACACCTTTCTACAATATTATCAAAAATGTCGCATGTGTATGAAATTCAAGTGTTAACAAATTCCCCCTAATGTATGAGGTTCAAAGGGTACTATAGGGTTGAAATTGTTAATTTTTGAGCAAATATGAAGAGCTTTGAACTTTAAAACTTTAAGTGCGGAAATACTAAATACTTGAATAAATGAACCATTCAATCGCATGAAAAATTCAACCATAACACAAGATGTACCCTGGGGAAAACCCCCAAAACAATGAGGATGAAAAACCCCACAAATATTTAGAGTATATTGATAGATAACAGAGAATTTATTTTAGATCAAGCACCCCCAGTGTAATTATAGAGCGAGAGAAAGATAAAGGAGAGAGACTCGGAATAATAGCCTGCACAAAGAGAAGTGCCTTGCATTCAAGGGAAAAGAGAGTTTGATTCACATTGAATTCATCAATCCTATATAACATATTTATACATTCTTCACCTGCATCAAATTATATTTTATCTTCCGATTTCATGATTAACTCGCCCTCCATATGGATGTATCAATTTTGCATGAAGAAGAGTGCCCAATTCTCATGCAGTGCATTAAATTACTGAACTGAGTCTTAAGATGAACTCACTCCTTAACTGAAATATTCCCCACTTAGTTAGGTGGCTAACTTAAGTGTCGCAACTCAAGTGTCATCTTTTACTTTAACATAAGTGTCATTTTTTAGTTTAACATAAGTGTCGTCATGCAATAACACTTAGTTAACTAGATCTTCTTTGTTATCACTTAGTTAACTCTTTTTAACTGATTCTTTCTTGTTAACATCACTGTAGTGATCAGTTTGAGTTCTCCTTTGATTTACTGAAGTCTTCACTGAAGTTTAACAATTCAAATTCTCTCTTAATTGATTCTTTTATGTGAAATTTGAATTCTCTCATATCTTATCACATATGATCTTTATCTCTTGTATTATTTGCATGGTCAATATGTTTTAACTTTAATTATCTATCATATCATATTATAATCAGAATATTTGTCAGATTTTGTGATCATATTATATTACTCTTCGACCAAATGATCATATGCTAAAGTAATTCACTCTAGAGGTGGCCAGTCTCTAAAGGAAACTTAATAGTAAAGAGTGACCATGGTTAGTAATACATCACACAATATTAATGCTTCAACATGAAAAGCATCTACCTCTATAATTGGAGGTCCACCCCATGCATACCTACTATAACTAGAGGTCTACATGAGAATCTAACTTGACACACAAGTCTAGAGCCTTGTCCAACAAGACTTTACAACATCATCACTTTGATACATCAAAGCATTCACTTCAACACATCAGGAATAAACTTTTACAATTGAAGGCTTAGTCTATCTTGAGTCTAACTCAAGAATCTACTCCAAGTTCCTGAGTCCAACTCAGGATCCATACCTCAACAAATGAGGCCCAATCTTGGCTGCACAAGATTAGCTTGGAGAATGACTCGTGATGTTGTACATTTAACACTCTCTCTCAGAGAGGGAGGAATTCTCTTCCATACCAAGATTGTCTCGGAAGTACCTGAACTTCATCATTGATAGAGGATTTGTTAACACATCTTCAATCTACTCATCAGTAGCAATGGACTGAAGTTTCATTGTACCTTTATGGACCATGTCTCTAATGAAGTGATACTTCATTTCAATATGCTTTGACTTATCATGAAACACAGGGTTTTCGGAAAGCTTGATGTAGCTTTGAATGTCATGTCAAATTATTGTAGACTCAATATTCTCACTGAACAACCCAACAAGTAGCTTCCTAAGCCACACTGCTTCTCGGAAAGCAATACTAGAAGCGATATACTCTGCTTCTATAGTACTCTATGCTACAGATCCCTACTTCCTACTAGACTAAGAGATCATAGCAAAACCCAAGCTAAAACAATAGTCATATGTACTCTTTTGGTCCACAATGCTACCACCCCAATCAAAGTCAATATAACCAAGTAACAACACCCCTCCACTAGAGGCATATCTAACTCCATAAACAATTGTACCTCGAAGCTACCTAAGCACATGATTATAAGCAACCCAATGTCTGTGTCTTAGATCAAACATAAACCGACTCAGAATACTCACAGGATAACATATATTTGGTCTTGAGTATATCAAGTACATCAATGAACCAATAAGTTGTCTATACAAAGTGGGGTCCACTGGATCCAATCCAGAATCTGACTCATGTAGTTTCCTCAAATTGGAAACCATTGAAGTACTCATGGATTTGCAATCCATCATTCCAAACCTGCACAATATATCAATAGTGTACTTCCCTTGAGAAAGAAATATCTCATCGTTTCTTTTCCAAATCTCAATGCTAAGAAAGTAGTGCATTGATCTAGGAGGATCTCCAATATAGATCAAAATAAAAGTCTTCAAAATACAAATAGAATCTTGCATATAAGTAGAGCTCGATGAGAGATTCCTGGTGACGTTCGTTTCGTGCGAAACGACCTCCAGATGAGAATGTTATTGAGTTCTAAACTTTCGACAAAACATGTAAAAAGTGGCAAAAAAGGGGCCACATGGAACACCCACACAATTCCATGTGAAATGTACAGTAAGCAGGAATGGTGACATGGCACGCCCACAAGTTTCCATGTGGCGGGTTTGTGGTACATTTGGAATCTACGTGGATCAATTACATTTTGACATGTTGCATTATTGGACAAGTAGAAAGCCACGTGGACCAACCAAGAGTTGTCATGTGGCATCCTAGTTAGCCATTCGGTGATCTCATTTAACAAAAATGTGGTGTTCAAGGGATTCGAACCCCCGACCTATCCTCCGCCAAAGCCTCCACACTGTCTACCTATCCATGATTCTCGCAGTTGGTTCTTAACCGTATAGGAGTCCACCCCTATTTAAAGTTGAATGGTTTATTGTTTTGAAAAAGGAGCAGAACTGAGGGCTAATCCTTCGGCCCCATGTGTATTGTATATACCATATACCATGCGAACAATACCATATGAATCGACAGTGTAGAACCAAATCCCAGCAAATATTCAAATCCAAACTCTACAAATCCACCACAACATATAACATATTTCCAATTCAAAAGGGGAAGGTGAGGCCCACGGGTTTGACCCTTGGACCTTTGCTCCCCCAACACAACATGGTACCAATGGACCATGGCCCAATCCTTTGTTAAGGATTGAGGCAATACATTTTTAAATTTAATGTGGAGTTGGAGCTAGAAAAAGGGCGCGTAGCCGGTGGTTTCGCGACCCCTATTTCACCATATAAACTGCACTTCGAAGCACCGTTGTTAGGAGAGTTCGACGCTTCACCTATGCACAGTTCCTGAGGAAGATGAAGGTATAGAAGGTACAGTCCGTACGATCCGTACAAGCACAAAAAGGGTTTTTTTCAAAGTGTGTGCCAGAGGAGGTTTCAGGAAAAGGGGGTCAAGTTTATACTCATTTTACCTAAGGAACACAGTGGTGCAGTATGTTTCTATGTTTGACTGAAATAACTCAGAAGTATTTCCATAACTCTTGTATGTAAACTTTTGAAGACTTAATAAGATCATCCTTCTCATTGGAAGTGGCCTAGAGATGTATCTTGGGAGGGGTGAACTTTGTTATCATCTGTTGTCTTCAATTCTATGGTTTTTATACTTATTTATGTGCTTATGTGATTCAATTAAGCATTTAAAATTGTATTTTTAAAGACTTTTTATAAGGTTGAGTATTCAAATTTCACATGCAATTTAAATGGTGAAAAAAGATCCTTTAAAAATTCAGATCAAGTTTGGTATCAGAGCAAGGTTAACCATTGCATTGTGAGTTTGTGAATGTTAACAAGATCAAGGCTTCAACGTGGTGAAGGAGAACTTGAGAAATTTGATCTAGAAATTGGTTCAAGAAGAGGTAGAATGGCTTCCCAAAAGGAGAAGATGGGACTTCTTCAATCCCATCTGAAGGATAATTTCTTAAGCATTTTATGAGGATGAAAACAATGGTGGAAGATGTTTATCAAAATCAAAAGAAGGGTGAACAAGGTGGCCCATGTCATGTTAAAGGTAAAGAAGAAGGAGGTGGTAAGGACCCTCCTAAAACTCCACCATCTTCCCCTGATGGTTCTTCTCATTCCTCATCTAGAAAGCAAAGGAAATTTGATGAAATTTTTTATTTTAATATGCCTCAATTAAAGCTTGATATTAAGTTCGACTTACCTATTTATAATGGAGAACCTAATGCTGAGAAATTGGATAATTGAATCCATCATATAGAATTTTATTGTAGGATTCAAAAGTTCACTGAAGATAGCATAAAAATTCAGTTGGCTTCTCTTTGACTTGGAGGGACCGCTCTCATATGGTGAGAGAGCAGAACTCAAAACGATCTTGCCGCAAAAGGAAACATCATTTCCTCTTGGTATGATTTCACTTCAGCATTAAAGAAGCAGTTCTATCCGTTGGGTTACATGCAGCAAGCCATGATGGATTGGCAGAATTTGAGGCAAGGTAAGGGACAGAGTATGCAGGAGTACACACAAGAATTCAGGAAAAGGGATTTAATACTTGGTATACCTCTTTACACTCAATAAATTTTTCTCAAGTTTATAGGAGGATTACATAGTTATTTGTGTCATATGATACTTATGTTTAATCCGACTAACCTTGATCAGGTGTGCGTTCAAGCGATTCATATGGAGTCTAAGGGGAAGAATGTAAATGAAAAATTTTCCAAGAAACCTTTCAAACCTTATGGAAACAAATTCAAAGGTAAAGGGAAAGGAAAGCATACAGCTACAGTGAAGAAGGGAGGAGATAAACCTACATGCTCACATTTCCATAAAAAAGGTCATGATGCATCCAAATGTTGGAAACTTCACCCGAAACTCAAGCCTGAGAAGTTTCGGAACAAGGAGGAAAAGAAGAACACTGCTGCAACCATCCAACATGATTTGGGATCTGACTCAAGGGATGAAACTAAGATTTTTGCTATGGGAATTCAAGGTAAAAATCCTTCTACTTCTATTTCAAAGCATGAACATGTTGTTAATGAAAGAAAGAGAAGTGAGCTATTTCATATCAGGGTAATCTCTAAGCATACAAAAATAGATACTCTTTTTGATAGTGGATCACAAGCCAATATTATTTCAGAAGAGATAGTTAAAAAAATTCATTTGGAAACAAAGTTACACCCTAAGCCATATCCACTTGGATGGGTATGTGATAATGCACAACTGCAAGTTACAAAACAGTGTAGACTTAGATTTTCTATTACTTATGGATTTGTTGATGAAGTTGATCTGGATGTGGTTCCATTGGATATATGTGGCATTTTGTGTTGGTTATTCCTTATCTTTATGATAGGAAGGCTATCTTTTACAGGGAATATAACAGGTATCATCTCACTAAGGATGGTGTTGAATACTTTGTTTGTGCACACCACATGAAAACTAATCTTTCTTTAGTTTCTACAAGTCAGATGAAGAGGCTAGTGAATGCTAGTAATAATTTTGTTCTTATGATAGTTATAGCAAAGGATGTTGGTCAAAATGAATCTTTTAATGGATGTGATACAAAACTTAAAAATGATTTGGCTAAAGTTGTATCTGATTATGATGTTTTGTTTCAAAAACCAAAAGGATTGCCTCCTAAAAGAGAAATCCAGCATGAGATTCACTTACAGCAAGATGCACCTCTTCATAACATTGGCATGTACAGGTCTTCAATAATTGAAAATGCTGAGATAAAGAAACAAGTTCAGGAATTGCTTGAAAGAGGGGACATTCAGCCAAGTTCCTCTCCATGTGGTTCACTGATTGTTTTGGTGCCAAAGAAGGATGGCACGTGGCATATGTGCGTGGATTATAGGGCACTAAACAGAATCACAATAAAGAACAAGTATCCTCTTCACGGAATTGATGATATTTTGGATCAGCTGATCAAGAATGCAACTTTCTTCACTAAGTTAGACTTGCGAAGCGACTATCATCAAATTTGAACCCAATGAAATGACATAGGGAAGACTGCTTTCAAAACTAAGCAGGGATTGTATGAATGGATGGTAATTCCCTTTGGGATTTGTAATGCACCTGAAACATTTATGAGGGTGATGAATGATGTTTTTAGGCCCTTTATTGATGATTTTTTCATAGTCTACTTAGATGATATTTTTATTTTTAGTCGTACTCGGGAAGAACATGTCAAGCATGCGAAACAAGTTTTGGATGTACTTTTAAGGGAGAAATTGTACTTAAATATGTCCAAATGTGAGTTTGGGAAGACATATTTAGTGTATCTAGGTTACATTGTAGGGAGATGGTGAGCTTAGAATTGATCCCTCTAAAGTAGAGGCCATTGGGAATTGGTGCAAGCCAAATAATGTAACTGAGGTAAGAAGCTTCTTGGGAGCAGCCCAATACTAGAGGATGTTCATTGTGAACTTCACCTTCATAGCTTCTCCATTACATGCTTTGATAGGTGTGAACAAAGTCTTTCAGTGGGAAGGAAAAGCACAAAAATCCTTCGACACTCTGAAAGAAAATATCAGCACAGCTCTAGTACATGCACTACCGGATCTACAACAACCATTTGAGATATAAAATGATGCTAGTGGCTATTACATGGGGGTAGTATTAATGCAACTTAAAAAACCAATATGCTATGATTTTGAAACCTTATCTAAATAAGTAATTAACTATCCTAACTATGATAAAGAACTGTATGCATTAGTACAAAGTGTGAAGAAGTGGAAACATTACCTAATGGGTAAAGAAACAATCATACATACTAATCATCAACCACTACAATATCTTCAATCACAAACTAAGCTACAAAAATCAAGGCATTTAAGGTGGATGGGTTTTCTACAACAATTTCATTTATTCATTAAATACAAGAAAGGGATTCAGAACAAAGTTGTAGATATGTTATCTAGACCTCCAACAAATGCTTCTATTGTCATTCAACAAAGTCCTTTGGTTCATTCAAGCTATGTTGAACAATATACTAAGGATGAAGACTTTAAAGAAGTATATGAATCACTAATGCATGGCTCTCAAAATGAAGAATTGAATTATCATGTTCATGATAATTTGTTGTATCATCTTGGAAAAATATGTATTCCACAAAGTGAATTAGTACATGTGATAAGAGAATCTCACACTTCTCTCATTTCAAGGCACTTTGGTGTAGGAAACACTGTAGCACAATTACAAAAGTTTTGTTATTGGCATCATATGAATGATACTGTGTACAAATATGTAAAAGGATGTGTTGTGTGCGCAACAAGTAATCCAAGTAATAGAAATTTAGGCTTGTACACTCCACTTCATGTTCCTTCCCGTCCATGGGAAAGTGTCTCAATGGACTTTGTAGGAGGGTTACCAATGTCTAGAAAGGGACATGATTACATATATGTTCTTTTGGATAGGTTCGGAAAAATGTGCATTCTAATGCCTTGTAAGAAGTAGGTCACGGCTGAGTTGACTACTCAATTGTTCTTTCAACATGTATGGGTTCATTTTGGGTTACCTACTTATATTGTATCTGATCGAGATTCTCTCTTTCTTGGGAAATTTTGGTCATCTCTGGGTGAATCCACGAATGTGGTTCACTATTTTTGGTGGATCGCATGGGTAAAATTCATTTTTCGAACCCTCGATTGAGGTGTTTTAGAGCCCTCGATTGAGGTTTTAAATGCTAGATCGAGGGTTTAAAAATACCTTGATCGAGGGCTCTAACATACCTCGATCGAGGGTTTTCTCGATCCAACAGGGAAAAAAAACAAAACATGGCCCGACTGGTTGTGCAGTGGCTTAATAGACCCTCGATCGAGCAAACCCTCGATTGAGGGTTTGGTTTGCTCGATGCGACAGGGAAAAAAAAAACAAAACAGGGCCCAGCCAGTTGTGCGGTGGCTTGATAGACCCTCGATCGAGGATTTGCTCAATCGAGGGTATGCGACAGGGAAAAATAAATAAAACAGGGCCCGGCCGGCCCTGTTTTGTGCAGTGGCTTGACAGAGACCAAAAGAGCAGCGACCGAGGACCTTGACCGAGCACATGCCTGACGCCACCTCCCCACAGTGACGCCACCTCCCCACACGGACGCCATCATGTCATCTATTCCACTAGGTGGGTAGAATTCCACCATTTTTTTGTTATTTAAAAAATATATATATATATTTTGTATTTGTTGTATAAATTTGTGTTTTTGATCAAATCTAGTTTTAATTTGGTTTTCTAGAAATGGTTAGGATGTAGGCATTGAAACTAAACCAAGATTGAAACCGAAAACCGCCATTGAAACCAAACTAATTGAAAAAAAAAACCATTTGATTTAACTAAAACAAAAACCCATTTCAAACCAAAACCATTTGAAATTTGAAATAGATTTAGGGTTTTAGATATTTTTCAATTATTTGTCTAAGTTATTTGATTTATTTTTGTTTATATATCAACCAGTAGCATTTCACCACATAAATGCTACCAGTTTTATTTTTAAATGTGTTTTTACAAGCAGAAATGCTGCCCATTTTTTTTCAATCCTCCGAGAACGCCAAGAGGATTGAAAAAAAAAAACATTTGAACCTAAAACAAAAACCCATTTCAAAACAAAAACCAAAACTATTTCAAATTTGAAATACGTTTAGGATTTTAAATTTATTTTGCATTTATTTGTTAAAATCATATATTAATATTAATATTATAATATAAAAAATTAAAAAATGGATATTAATAATATATATAATCATGTATTATTTATTAATTTTTACTTAATTTATTTTAAAAAAATAATATTTAATATTAATAATATAATATAAAAAATTAAAAAGTGAATATTAATAATATATAATCATATATTATTAATCATAACCATAACCAACTTGCCAAATTGTCCTAAATAGGATCCCCTCGTAGGCCATGAAAAGTATGTCCACAATGTGAGCATCAATGAAGATAAATTGGCCTGGAACCATAATGGATAGCTTGGAAAAATTCCCAACATCAAGTGGCCTAACATCATTAGATGATGTCTCTGAATGATATAAGCCACTACAAATGCATTTTGTTGGACTAGACTACATGTGTTTGGATTAGATTTTTCCACCATCTTTGTGGAATACAAACTACAATTCAACAATAAAAACACCTTTTTAAAAATATGGACATTTTTAAAATGTAAAAATTATAAAAATGGCTAGACAAATAAAACTTACGGAAATGCTCCTTGGAAATTGGCAATGGATGACTATAGGTCCTCTTAGAACAAGCTCATATTACCTAACATTACTTTGTCAGCCTTATTATTTATAAGGAAAATACAATGAAAGAATATTATTTTATTTCTATCCGTTAAGTCCCTTGACCATAGCTTTATGATTGTTATTACAAAATATTGGGACTAGTGGTCAAAGAGGGATACATGGATTTATCATGAAGGCATGTGGTCTATCCTTTGCAAGAAAATAAAATTCCTGAATTTTGGGCATACACATGATTATTTGGAATTCATTCTTACTAGATTTGGGATCATAGCCTAGGCCGCCATAGGTTTTACAAACATAGAAATTATTCAAACAAGTACAATCATTATGAGAAAATTTTGCACAAAAAAATGGTCATGAACAATACAAAATAATTCCTCCATTATTTAGTGAACTAGAAAATAATTATTGCTAGAACTACAAACGTTTCCCATTCGATCCGCCCAAAATGGTGAACCACATTCTTGGATTCACCCCCTTCTAAACATCCTATATTTAGCCTCTTTTCTTCAATCGAAAGTGTTGATATCATATCATACAAAGTGTGTGAAAACATTTGAGTTAAGGTAAAAACAATATTATTAAGAGTTGAAGGAAAACTATTTAATAAAATGGCTTTTGCATCTTTTTCTTCTACCTATGTACCAATCTTTGTTAACTATGTTTGAATTTTCACCTTCCATCCATGTAAATTAAGACCATTAAACTTATTTCGTTGAAGAATTTTCAAAAACAAACAATGACACTTTGTATTATGGGGGTAAATTTTTTACCTAATTCTAGTCTTATAGAAAATACCAAGTTGTAAGAGCTTGGCATTGGGCATATGTGATCTATTGTTCTCAAAAATTATTTTCCCCCTCTTCTTCTTTGAATATGAAAATTCTTCTCTTTCACACTTCTCTACAAAACGACGATTGCTCTCTATTTCCAACCAACGACTCTATTTAAATTGTCTTCTACATTAGAGTGACAACCCTTTATCAACCAATTTGACAACTTCTCACACTCTCGTGTCCTTTTTCTTTCCATAATGTTGGAATGACTGTCTCCTTCATTGTAGCTTTGATACCAAATTAGATTTCTAGGCATATAAGAAAGATATATATACATGATTAAAAAACTACCACAATGGACTCATGTAAAATTTAAATGATATGCTTTTATTACAAAGAAATCAAATAATGCAATGATCTTGATCCCCTTTTATGTCATTGGCAAGGTAGTTGTGTTATCATTACATATTAACTACTTTATTAACTAATTACCACCTTCATAATTTTATTAAATAAGCCTTATAATAGATTTCAATAGATGAGAAACCTATTTTTTTTAAATAAAATAGCCTTACTACTAAGTTAGCAATTTTCTTGGCAATCTAGTTAATGATGCCTCTACTCTCAAATGTTCTTCTTTGAAGAGTTAACAAGAGATCCAACTCCAACAAAAGTTAACATCACTAACTACCTAGGTGATACCAACCAATTTTGAATATGAGAAGGCACATTCTTTCCGCTACCAAAACCACTTTCTAATATTATATCTCTACTTATATTCTTCAAATCATCTCTATTTTAGAAAAAATACTTTCAATCTAGAGATACCAATGGGCATAGTTCAAAGCCTATAACATACCCTTCTATTCCAATTCCTATTTCAAAGCTTATAGCATACCCTCCTATTCCAATTCTTTCTATTTGAGAGTCCCTAGTTATATTTTCATTTTGAGGTCTAATTGCACCGAAAGTAGTGAGGTGCTCTACAATACCATATGGGGAGGATGTTGTCACGTTATGTTACGTTACGTAATGTAACTTTCCAAAAACTAAAAAGAATTTTAAAAAGATCATGTAACCTCATAACTTAACAAAAATAAAAAGTAATTAAAAAAATTCATGGTAGGTCATAAAATAAAATTTAAAATAAAAAACCCAACATAGATCCATCTTAAACCCATATCCATAAGCACTAAGAGGGATCCAATTTCTTAAGGTGTAATTTTTTGTTATCTTAAATCTTTCTACACTTTAATAAAAAAATTACACCTCAAAAAATTGGATTCCCCTAAATGCTTAATAGATTCGAGATGAATCTATACTAGTATATCAAATTCCATGTATCTATAAATACGAAGTGTAGAATCAAATTCAAATTCATATCCAAAGCCTTCGAGAACTTGCATCACAACCAATATTGGGAAATGAGTTCATCTTTTCCCAAAAACAACTTAAGAAATTATTCATTTTTAGGAAAATGGTTTGCTAGCTTAAAAAAATGTGAACAACCATAGAAAACTACATGCAGTTAAGGAGGCTATGCATATAACTACTACCCAACTAACAACCCAATATTTTGTAAAAATTAAGGAGGCTATGCATATAACTACCACTTTTTAAATAGATAACTTCACAAAAACCTTCATTGTGGAGTGTGATGCCTTAAAGCAAGGTCTTGATGTAATTTTAATCTTGATGTAGTTTTAATCTAGGAAGGAAGGAAACCTTGTTTCAAAAGTCACCAACTTTAAATTCATAGTAGAAAAAAATTCACCTCGTATGCAAACCTCAAACTTTTAGCTCCTGAAACTCTACTTGTTTTTCCTCCTTCATATGCATCCCTTCATAATTTATCCTTCCAATGGTTAGTGGATGGGGTGGTTCTTACAACACCACCAAATGAAATTGAAATAATTAAAAACTACTCTACCATTTATATTCAAATGAAATAAATCTACAGAAAACACACCCTACTTAGAAAATTCCAATGCAAAACTAATCATGTATTTGTATGCCTTCATGCTACTAAGACCATGTTGTCACCAAGTTCTCTATTGACATGAGTTAGATTTGTACTTATCAATTTGGGGTGTCTGTAAAATTATGAGATGCCAACAAAATATATGCAGAACTAGGCATCTAAACTAATGCAACTTGCTTAATAAATCATTTCCAAAAGTCAATATTAAACATTGAGGCTATATTCATTTAGTTAGCTCAACAATTCAAATAAATCACTTAGCTCTATCAAACACCAAATCCGAAAAAATAAATCTTGCAAAATTGAATCCAAAAATCTAAAACAATGATTGTAGGAACCTTCCTCTCACTCGATGGTTGAGGATCAATAGGATCAAACTCTAGTCCAGTGGTGGCCTTGAATTTGAATTGGAATTGAAATTGAATTTGGAATTGAATTTGAAATTTGAAATTGAAACTGAAATTTGAATTTGAATTGAATTTGAATTTGAAATGTGAAATTTGAAATAGAAATTGAAATTTGAATTGAATTTGAATTTGAAATTGAAATTGAAATGTGAAATTTGGAATAGAATTTAAAATTGAAATGTGAAATTTGGAATAGAATTTAAAATTGAAATGAGAAAATTTGAAATTGAAATGTGAAATTTGGAATAGAATTTGAAAGAAAATTAGAATTAGAAATTGAAATGTGATGCAAATAGTCCTAAAGAGAGAGATTCAGTGCTTCGTGCTCCATGAAGCACGAGAGGATCTAACATCGCCCGACAGGGAGTCCATCGGCAATGCTCCCGTTCACCGAGGAGTGATGCCAAGCCAGGGTCGGCTGCCACTGGTGGCGGCAGCAGGAGAGATAGTGTGTCAGTTCATCCCGACGACATACATGTGGATCCCCAGGAGGAGGATGTGCAACAAGACACGAGTGAATCAGGTGCGTATTTTTTGTTAGCACATTTTCAGTAAATTTTTAGTATATAATGCATTGAATTTCAGCTGCAAGTTATAATATATATTTTTAGTAACATTTGTGTTTTGGTTTGGATTGCAGGTGCCCCATCAGTGGGATCGTATGATGATGAGGTCGCACAGATCACTCTCGCTAACATCATTTCCCAGCAAGAGTGGGTGAGATCATGTGTGTGCACTTTGAGGGAGGATTCTCCCACACGATGATCTTTGTCGATGATGTTATCAGCAGTTGATGAGATGTTGTCCCTCTACAGGAGGGTAGGACCTCTCAGTGACATTTGGCGACATTCATGCCAGAGGAGGAGACATGGTGTCATTGGGATCCACAAATGGGAGGATGTCAAAGTCGCCATAAGAGGGCATGGCATCAAGGGTGCTTTATTTGACATCCCTCATGACCGTGCCCCCGATCAACCGCTTAGACTCAGGGAGTTTAATTTGAAGGTCGCTACACCACATATATATGATAGATTTGTGGGAGTGTGGGTCATTTTCCCCCACCATGACCAGGTCCCATTGTACTTTGCAAAACATGTTTATGCAGAGTTTGTTTTGGACATGCACTTGGATTACACTAGCACGGGGTCCCAGTTCTACGAGGCTGGTAGGCGACGCTCCTACCAACGTCCTGGAGCTCTGAGAGACCCTGCCTTCGTGGCACCCGCTCCGAGGTTGTTACCATTTCCAGACAAGATGGTTATCAGGACAGGGGATGTGGCACAATCATCCCATCTTGCTGTAGAGTCTAGAAAGGACCTTGTAAAGTCATTGTTCATTGCCATGGGCAGTGCTATTGTTGTTGTTCATGGAGAGGCATCTAGACCACCCCCTCCACCTACAAAGCCAGAGATGTTAATTTTTGAGCATTAATTCAAGATACTCTAGGATCTTTACTAAGCGAATAACATGTACAGTATATCAATGCATATCAATCATAGAAAGCATGTCAATCATCACAAGAAGCAAACATAAGAGACAATAGACACACAGAGTTTCCGTGGGGAAAACCCTAAGGTGAAAAACCCCACAACTTCCTCAGAGATAGATAGATCAATGATACAACCAAAGTACACAGAGATAGACTCCTCCTAGCAGTTGATCCTCCTCCTCACATGTGCGCCACTTTTCGAGTGAAGGAAGAGTGAGTTCTGAAGTGATCAAAATAGAGATCGGGAGATCTCTATTTATATTTGTCCTGACTGCCCAATAAACTTATGGGGCCAACTTGTCTAGCTTAGCACAATAACCTCATGTTACATTAATTTGGGCCAACCCCTTACAAGGTGGTCTAATAACCCATCGGAAAGTTAACACACTTGCGACACTTGTCAATACAAATGACGACACTTCCGTATAGAGGAATAATACATCTCTATAGGAGTACAATATATATATATATGAAATACATTCCGAAGTTACATATACATAAACACTCCCTCTTAACTAGGAAGGTATTTCTCGACATTGATCTGCTAGCACAAGTCTTCTTCTCTGGATCATCATCAGCAAATCATCATCCTCGAATCATCGTCATCGTCATTGTTGCTGTTATCTCAATCAATATCTGAATCTACTCGTCATAGGAAGTTCTACACAGCTAGTCCTTTTTCATATTGGATGTAGGCCCACCACCTACAGGTCTTCATCATCACTCACCATACTGTGGAATCCTCAGGACTTATTACGTGCATCACAAAACCTCGAAAGAGCATCCCAGGATTGATTACGAGCACATATCTTAACCTATTTGATCTCCCATGACTTTTTACATGCTACTGCACAACCTGTCCATGGCCACAGAGTATCACGAAGCACAACCTAGATGCACACACATAACACTTACACTCACCGGCATGGGAGGACCAACCTACCACCATCCGTGAAAGGCTCACAGCACTTACAACAATGACCATGGGAGGGCCAACCTACCACCATGTCAGAATGGAACAGCACTTATATTGCATCCATGGGAGAACACATCTACAACCATGCTCAAATGGCCCCAGCACTTATATTGCAGCCATGGGAGAACACATCTACAACCATGCTCGAATGGCCCTATCACTTATATCGCAGCCATGGGAGAACACATCTACAACCATGCTCGAATGGCCCTGGCAATTACGTCACGACCATGGGAGAACACATCTGCCATGATGTCGGAAAATCCCAGCAATTACATCACGACCATGGGAGAACACATCTACAACCATGTCCGAAAAGTTCATGTGCATTTGTGTCTTCAGAACTCATCACACATAATCCAATTGATTATGCAATGTATCCACCTAATACATGTCATCACATATGATCATCCTGATCATCATCACTGCATCGTCCTATGCATGTCATCTGGAGCAACATCCTGAAGCTCGTCATCCATGATCATCCTGATCATATAATGCATCCACCTGATGCATACCAATTATCTACCTGATACATATCATCATACATGATCCACCTGATCATATAATGTATCTACCCGATACATACACATATACATGATCCACCTAATCATATAATGTATCCACCTGATATATATCAACATACATGATCTACCTGATCATACAATCGTATCCACCTGATACATATACAGATACATGGTCCAAGCATCCAACATGATGCATATATACATACATATAAATGATCCAACTGATCATATCTAGCATCCAACATGATGCATACATACATAAATGATCCAACTAATCATATCCAGCATCCAACATGATGCATACATACATAAATGATCCAACTGATCATATCGAGCATCCAACATGATGCATACATACATAAATGATCCAACTGATCATATCGAGCAGAAACTAGAACATCATCCTGATGCTCATCATCCGGCGCTTACATCCATAGCCATGTGAAGGATCCTCCTTCCACCATGCTTGGAATGGATTCAGCAAATGTCTCCATCACTTCTTCCTCGAAGTGTCGTCGATCTGAAGAACACCAAGCCTCTCTCTGAAGTACTCGAACTTCACTCTAGCTAGTGGCTTTGTCAACACATCTGTAATCTGCTCATCCATCGCAACATACAGGAGCTTCACTGCTCCCCTCTGCACCATATCCTTGATATAGTGATATTTGATCTCTATGTGTTTCGACCTGTCGTGGAACACCGAGTTCTCAGACAGCTTCACACAACTCTGGTTGTCACAAAATATACTAGTAGCCTCCAACGGTAGATCAAATAACTCAAAAAGTAGCTTCCTCAACCATACTACCTCACAACTAGCCAAACAGACTACAACATACTCTGCCTCGGCTGTACTTAGTGCTACATAGGACTGCTTCCTGCTAAACCAAGAGATCACACCTGATCCCATACTGAAGCAGCACCCAGAAGTGCTCTTCCTATCTGCAGCACTACCTGCCCAATCTGAATCAACATAACCCTGCAGGTTAAACTTTTGATTCGCATCATACTTGAGCCCATAGTCAACTGTACCCTTCAGGTACCACAGAATATGCTTTACAACAACCAAGTGAACACCTATGGGATCCATCAGGAACTGGCTCAATGTGTTCACCGCAAAGCAAATATCTGGTCTAGTGTTCGTCAGGTACATCAAGGACCCAATCATCTAACAATACATAGTGACATCAACTGGATCAAATGAAGCATCACACAGAAGATTCAGGTTCGATGCCATAGGTGTGGCCATGGCCTTGCAGTCCATCATCCCGAACCTCTTCAAGATATCTACTGCATACTTCCCTTGTCCAAGGAAGATACCATCTGCACTCTGCCACACCTCCATGCGTAGAAAATAGTGCATCATCCCCAAGTCCTTCATCTCGAACTCAGCTACAAGCTTTCTCTTAGTATCGGCAATCAAACTATCATTACCTGTTACAAACAAATCATCCACATACAAAAGTAATATCACTGGATTGCCTTTTTCAACCTTGTAATAAAGGTTGGAATCTGCTTTACTCTTAGTAAAGCCCAAACTAGATAGGAAACCGTCCATCCTACCATACCAAGTCCTGGGAGCTTGCTTCAAGCCATACAAGGCTTTCTTTAGTCTGCACACATATGACTCCCTGTCATGTGTCTCAAAACCAAGTGGTTGCTCCACATACACTTCCTCTTCAACTACACCATTCAAGAAAGCAGTCTTGACATCCATCTGGTGTATCTTCCATTTCATCACTGTAGCCAGAGCAAGTATTGATCTGATGGAAGTGTACCTGGCTATAGGATAAAATGTTTCTTCATAATCTATTCCCTCTTTCTGAGAGAAGCCACAAGCTACAAATCTTGCCTTGTATCTCTCTATGATGCCATCTGCAGCATGCTTGATTTTGTAGATCCATTTGGAAGTCACAACAGACTTCCCTTCAGGTCTTGGGACAACATCCCAAACATCATTCTTCATTATTGATTGGTATTCTTCGACCATGGAATTCTTCCATTCTTTCTTTTCTACTGCTTCTTCATAATTGGAAGGTTCTTTGTTCATGATATCACAGAGTAAAGCAACATAGCTAGTATGAGATCTAGTTCTCTTCTTTGCTCTATCTTATTCTTCTGGAATGCCATATCTTTCTGCATCTTGAATGAGCTCTCTAGCCCATGCAGGTTTCCTCTTGTGAGAGTTATTCTCACGGGGTGGATTTACAGGTTCTTGCGGATCTTCAATGTCACGATCTGCATCTGGAATTGCTTCAGTCATAGTAGTGTCTTGAAATCTAGTTTCCTTAGGTTCTTCATAATCTTCAACAGGTGTCTTCCTTGATTTGATGAATGCATTATTTTCATCAAATGTCACATCCCTGCTGACATCAATCTTCTTGAACCCTCGAAAGTATATTCTGTAAGCCTTCGATCTTTCACTGTAACCCACAAAGATACCCTTCTTTCCTAAAGGATCTAGCTTAGTCCTCTTTTCCTTTGGGACATGAGTGTATACTGGACAACCAAATATTCTGAGATGGCTGACTTTAGGTTTCTTACCAGAGAAGACCTCTTCTGGTGTCTTGTTGTCCAATATCTTGTGGGGTGTTCTGTTCTGCACATATACAGTTGTCCTAACTGCTTCTTCCCATAGATGCATAGGAAGATATTAGTCATGCAGCATTGCCCTTGCTCCTTACATGATTGTTCGATTCTTTCTTTCTGCAACTCCATTCTGTTGTGGATTGTAAGGAGCAGTCAACTCCCTCTTAATCCCTGAACCACTGCATAACTTCTTGAAGTCACCTGAAGTGAATTCTCCACCATTGTTGGATCTGAATGTTTTGATCTTCTTATCAATTTGGTTCTCCATCAAGGTTTTGAATTCCTTGAACTTATCAAATAATTCATCTTTGTTCTTCAAGAAGTAAACCCAAGTCTTCCTGGAGAAGTCATCAATGAAAGAGACATAGTAAACATACCCACTCAAAGAACTGGATGACATCGAACCGCATACATCCGAGTGGATGATTTCCAAGATTCCTTTAGCTTTGCTTTCACTGTTTGGAAATGCTTTCTTTATGTTCTTTCCTTTTGCACATCCTTTGCAAACACCTTCATGCTTTGTATTTATTTCAGGAAGACCCTCTATAGCTTTGCTTGCAATTGGAAGTGCCCTATAGTGCATATGAGCAAGTCCTCTATGCCAAAGTTCACTTGGCTCCATGGAATCATGTACCATGGCATGTTTAGGTTGTCCCTTCAATTTATACAATCCTCCCTCTTGCTCTCCAATCACCACTGCATCATCTATGGTTTTTCCCTTTTGCCACATTAGAACTTGGCCATCCACAAATGCAACCCTCATACCTTTTGTGTCCAATGCGGATATGGAGAGTAGGTTCTTCTTGAGCCCAGGTACATAAATAACTTCTTTCATCTTCAAAGACTTTCCAGAATCTAGGCTGTAGGAGGCTTCCCCACTTCCTTTGATAGGGTATTGATAATCATTCCTAAGTTTCACCTTATGGGGTGATTGATGTTCAGATAGATTTACAAAAGATTCTTTAAACCAAGTCATGTGTTTGGAATCCCCACTGTCAATAAGCCAATCATTACAACCATGAGAGATAATACCTATGAGAGCAGAGATTAGAACATACTCTTCTTCGCTTGATGATTCATCATCATCACTTTCATATCTAGCCTTCTTCTTGGGAGGTTCATCATCCTCAGCAGCATGAGCATGATATTTTCTTTTGTTGCCCTTCTTCTTTTTATTGAAGTTGTTATTGTTTTCCTTCTTGTTCTTGGGACAATCTGAGGCAAAGTTCCATTTCTCATTACATGTGAAACATCTTAGATGTTTCCTATTTTTAGAGTGGTGAGAAGGTCTCTTGGAATGAGAATGCTGCCCCTTGAACTTACTTCCCTTCTTGGTGTGAGCAGTGAGAGCTTGATCTTCATTTCCCATATTTTATTCTTGAGACACAAGCCTTTCTTCTTCTTGAGATCATTCCTCCCACAGTCTACTGAAAGAGATCAATTTATTTCTTGCACAGATTCCTTGAATAAAAGAGTCCCATGACCTAGGTAGGCCATTCAAAGTGGTCATAACAACTTCACCATTGTCTACTACTTCATCCACAGCTTCAAGTTTTTCCTTGATTTGAGAGAACTTGGAGAAGTAAGATTGAATGGTCTCTCCATTCAACAGCTTGACCCCTTTCAATTGATTCCGTAGAGTCATCTTTCGATTTATGTTCTTCCCTTCATATAGCTTGGTCAAAGAGTCAAACATCTCCTTGGGTGTCTTCAGAGATGACACATGTGGTATGAGATGGTCTTTGATAGAATCAGCAATGATTCTCTTTTCCTTGACCAAGTTCTTCTTATGCAATACCTTAGCCTCTTCATCCTCTACGATAGGGACCTCAGAGCTAATCTAGGTGTCCAATTCATTTTCTTCGAGGATTAACCCAATCCTATACTTCCAGGCTCGAAATTTATCATCCCCTTCAAGCGTATCCTCAAGATTGGTGTGGTGAGACATCTTAAAGAGTACTTCAAATGGAAATAGAGAAGATTTAGGTCTTACCACTTGATTTGCTGAAAATTGGATCTGGTCCCGGATTAGGGTTTGTCAGAGAATCCCTAAAAATTCAAAATGTGAATTTCAACTTTTTGAAAGGATAGAAAGATGTGCCTTGATGATCTGATCATCCTGGTATACTCGGAATTTGATTTCTGCAAAGTTTCACCCTTCAGAAGTGCCTTTTAGTCTTCCCAGATTCACTAAGGAGGACCCTAAATTAGGGTTTGAGTTTCCCGGAGTGTTACCCAGCCAAAAATCTTGATCCAAATCTCTAAACTTTGATTTTTCCAAGTAGCTTCCAGCTGTGTCTTCGGATTTCAGAAATTCCTATTTTTTAGGAAACCCTAATTTTTAGGGCCAAAACTGAAAGTGCTCAGAATTGAATTCTAATTGGATAGATAGATTCACCTTGCTGAGGAGAGTCAATCTATCATATTACTTTTCCAAAATCTATGGAGAGAAACCCTGGTTTCCGTCACTGCACATTGTCTTCTTCTCAGGTTAGCTCTGATACCATGTTAATTTTTTAGCATTAATTCAAGATACTCTAGGATCTTTACTAAGATAATAACATGTACAGTATATCAATGCATATCAATCATAGCAAGTATGTCAATCATCACAAGAAGCAAACATAAGAGACAATAGACACAGAGAGTTTCTGTGGGGAAAACCCTAAGGTGAAAAACCCCACAACTTCCTCAAAGATAGATAGAGCAATGATACAACCAAAGTGCATAGAGATAGACTCCTCCTAGAATCTGATCCTCCTCCTCACATGTGTGCCACTTTCTTAGTGAAGGAAGAGTGAGTTCTGAAGTGATCAAAATAGAGATCGAGAGATCTCTATTTATACTTGTCCTAACTGCCCAATAAACTTATAGGGCCGAATTGTCTAGCTTAACACAATAACCTCATGTTACATTAATCCGAGCTGACCCCCCACAAGGTGGTCTAATAACCCATCGGCAAGTTAACACACTTGAGACACTTGTCAATACAAATGACAACACTTCCGTGTAGAGGAATAATACATCTCTATAGGAGTACAATAAATATATATATGAAATACATTCCGAAGTTACATATACATCAACAAGAGATACAGTATGTCTCTAGTGACATACTCAGGAGTTTCGATGGCGATACCCTACTGCGGTATGTTGAGTCAGTGCGAGATGCATACTTTCAGTTATATCGTAGATGCGTCGCTACAGGACAAGTATACTTTTGTACAATTATCCATATATGTTCTTCATGTTACATCATATCAATGTCGCAAATTGAATGTTCAATAATACTTAAGGGAGTTGTATTATATTGATCCATGCAGGGGACCCCATTCATGGATCAACTCTTTGGTAGCGATCCATCAATTGGTCCATCCCCTCGTCCCCACCCACGGACGACAGTAGTCAAGGTAAGTTATAATTTATGTTCCGATTTAATTTGTGTTTGAATATTATTTCTCAATTTAAATAATTTGTGTTTTATTTCTTAATTTTCGAGATTTTATGTTGTAGATCTTAACTTCAAATGAATTTCAAATTGTATAGGGCAACGGAAAGGAGGTAGATCCTAATTATGGACATGAGGACCGCGAAGGTCCTGACGAGCCAGGTTTAGAGACACATGTGAGTTTTAATTTATGTTCCAATTCATGTTATTTAGTCACATTTAGTAATTGATTTTTGTACTTTATGTTTCAATTGTTTACAGATAGCTTTTAAATTATGTTAAATTTAGTTTTAATTTTTAATAAATCTAACTTATTATATGTAATGGAATATTACACAGGCATCGCAATAGGCGGGTGTCAATGCTGCAATGGATTTCACACATGGTTGGGATGTAGCTCAAGTACATGGTCCTGATGAAGGGCCATCTACCCGCATTCCTACCCAGATCTCGGATATTACCATTGACACAATGGATATGGCAGAATTCCTTGAGGGTTTAGAGTCTCGGAGACGGCAGCGGGTTGCCGCACATGAGGGCAGTCAGAGGGACGATCACAGGCCTCATGGGGGTAGTGGCCGATGAGTTGATGATCTATACATTTCCATGTTTTGGATATTTTCATATTCTCTATATTTTCATGTGTTTGGATGATCTATGTATACGTTTTCATGTTTTGGATATGGATTTCTATCGTTTATACATGGACTTTTATCATATATAGACTTTTGGATATTTTGTATATTTTATCATGTTGATGTCTTGATGTGTATTTTGTATCTGATTTGAAATCGATTGTTTTTTTATATTATATCTGGATATAGTTATTACAGTTACAAATTTATGTTTTGTCGTTTCAAATGCAGATTTAATGTGTAGTTACAATTTAGTTCAATTTAAAATGCAAATTTTTACTACATTATAGAACATCTTCGAAAATTTAGAATTGAATACATACATTACGTTTTCAGATTGAAATTACAATTCCAATTCAATTACAATGTAAAATTTCAAATTTAATGTGTAATTTCAATTCCAGATCAATTACAATTTAAAAGCTCTTTTTCAACTACATTACAATTGCATAAATGAAATCAAAATGTAAAATTAGAATACATTTGAAATTAAAAATTGAAATTGCAATTACATTATGTTGTCTACACATCACAATTCAATTACAATTTAAGATTAAAATCTCAAATTTAATGTGTAATTTCAATTGAAAATTCAATGTGTTTTTGATGCATGTAATCCAAAAATTGAGAAGGTTTGATGGTTAGAAATTATAGTGAATGTTTGTGAAGTTCATATACTTTGATTATACAAAATGTGAAGTTCATATACTTTGATTTATACGAAGAAAGGTAAGATAAACCATTATTGCAATTTATATGTCTCACAAAATAAATACTTAGGCAACAAAAGTAATGAAATGTTTATTGTAAGAAAGCATGTAAAGTAATGAATGTTCACATCAACATACAAAATAACGTTTTATTGAATTCGAGTATGTAAAGTTAATGAATTCATGCTTACATCAACAAACAAAATAATGTTTTGTGAGACTATGCTTCCCAACTACTTATGACAAAACCTTACAAATCATTTTGATGATATGGAGGATGTAATCCTCATCTCATCATGGCTTGCACTTGATGCCATCAAGGACATAGTTCACCATGATACAAGATTATAACAAATGAAGTCAAGAATTATGTGGATGTCATACAAGTGTCAAGCAAAGGGATTTTCAACCACCAAATCACCATAACTAAATGTCAACCACGAATGTAAAAATTCTTCTAGTAAGGTCAATCTAATTATTAATCAATTGATTTGGAAGGAAATCAAATTGAAGGAGTGTTTTGGTGCCCTTCATTTCCCTTAGTAAGAAAAATTCAAAACTATGGATTGATTGGGGTCACTTCCCAAAAAATATAGCTAAGAGTCACATATATACCACACATGGGTATGTATGAGACCTCCAGTTGAAGCTTCGATGATAGACTATGAACAATCAATGGAAACACAATAGTCCTAAATAGTAAAAATTATAGGTTATCAATACAAGAATGCTTGGTCCAAACAATAATTATAATGCCCAAAATTTTCTAAATTCATATATTAAATAATGTTGCACAAAATGGTAATCGGTCACCAAATTCAAGTTCAAGGCAGGTGACAACATTGAGTATCTATTATATAGAGCATTGTCACATATCAATACAAGGGACATAGAAGAGTCTAGAGGTTTAAGGATCAATTCTAGAGCCATATAAATTTCTCTGAAGGTGTGGGGACTCTCAATTGCATAAACAATGTATGCCTTAATCATCATACTCCTAAATTGAATTAAGTGGGCATGCATTGCATGCTAACCACAGTAGTTATCTCTCAATTCCTTTTTGCTTGTGTTTCAATTTCTTTATGCTTGTGTTTCAGTTGTAGAGATACAAGCACCAATAAAGTAGTGACTTAAGTTATATATTAAAGATTGTATATGAATTTATATATAGCATTCTACAACACCTAAACCGTTTGTATGGAATTTGATATCTCACTCTAAATTATGATACTTATGTGTTTTCAAGGTACCCAAACTCATTTCAAATGATTTCCATACTTATAAATATGAAAATACAAATTAAGTTTTGGCCATCATGAATTTTACTTAGTTGAAGGAATTATTTAGTGACCTAAAACCTAAAATACATAAGTTTATTGATTTTGGTTTAACCTGGATTATAATGTATAAAATTTTGCAAGTTTGGAATCAAAATTTAAAATTAGAATACATTGTACAATTCAAAATTTAAATTTTACAATTCCACATTGTATACATGTATTTTAAATTCTCAATTACATTACAATTGTATTTGAAATCAAAATGTAAAATTAGAACATGTACATGTTCAAGTGTATTCACATTGGAGCACCATGACCCAAATTTCACAAAAGCCTCCCATCCAGTATTTGTATTCTTGACATTAAAGCATCTACAAAAATACATTTATAAAACAACCTCCACAAAAATCTCCAAAAACATATTACACAAGACAAAATGAAAACTATGCCAATGATGCAAGTGGCATACATGTAACTCATTCATCTGACCAATGGGTTATAGGAATTCAAGTCTCCATAATACAATCATGGTCAGCTTCTGTCATCTTCCATCTCTTTGGATCACCTCTCTTCACCTTGATTTTTGTTAAAGGTATCCGAGCTACAACCACCAAATGACTGTATTGACATGATATATATTCAAGCATAAAATCTTTGTAAATAATGTGAGCACCCTGTTTTTTCACTTTTTCAAAAAAGTGTCCCATTAGAACCATGTCTCCAGTCTGGTATGTGAAGTCCCCATCTTGGTAGAGTCGCACCAACCTACTCTTTATTTGTGTGCACCGCATCAAATAGTATGCAACATTTTCTTGGTTGTGGAAGGGTGCAATGACAACGAATACATCACCTGCAAGATACATTACAAATATTATTCAAATGTCCTACATGCAAATTTCTACAACATTTGTATATGTGTACGATATAATGAACTAATTAACATAATGAAGACTCTTGTACCTTCCCTAACCATATCGAAAACTCGATAATGATATAATGAGACCATTGCCTCTTCAGTGTGCATCTCTTGCCATGTTGGAATTAGATGTGGGCCCTTTGGATTAAGAGATACATATTTCCATGGTTTGACATATAAATCATTTTCACAGTGATCAAGCCCGCATCCATTTGCATCAATGCAAAAATTGCAAAAGCAGTCATACTTCCTTATTTTAATGGAAAATATGTGTTAGATTTTGAGCATTAATTCACAATACTCTAGGATCTTTACTGAGAGAATAACATATACAGTATATCAATGCATGACAATCACAATAAGTATGACAAGCATCACAAGAATCAAAAGCATAAGAGACAAGAGACACAGAGTTTCCGTGGGGAAAACCCTAAGGTGAAAACCCCACAACTTCCTCAGAGATAGAGAGAGCAATGGCTCAACCAAAGTACAACCAAAATACACTGAGATAGTCTCCTAGTAGCAGATAATCCTCCTCCTCACTAGTGCGCCACTTTCTGAGTGAGAGAGATGTACTTTTCCGAATGATCTAAATAGAGATCACCTGATCTCTATTTATACTAACTTGTTTGCCCAGTGACCTTATGGGGCCGACTTGTCTAGCTAGGTACATCCACATTATAATATATATTTCAAGGTCGACCACACACATGGTGGTCTAACAACCCATCGGCAAGTACACACACTTGTGACACTTGTCAATCCACATGACGACACTTCCTTATAGAGGAATGACACATCTCTTATAAGGGTACAATAAATATATATAAAATACACAGATGAAATACATTCCAAAGTTACATATACATCAACACTCCCTCTTAACTAGGAAGGTATTTCTCGACACAGATCTGCTAGACAAGTCTTCTTCTTGGGATCATCGTCATCGATGCATCGTCGCTGTTGCTGCTATCTCAACCAATCTCTGAATCTACTCATCATAGGAAGTTCTACAAAGCTAGTCCTTTTTCATACTGGATGTAGGCCCACCTCCTGCAGGTCTTCATCATCACTGGCCATACTGTGGAATTCTCAGGACTTATTACGTGCGTCACAAAACCTGGCTGCAACATCCTAGGCTATTACAAGCACACGGCTCTACCTGTAGGATATCCCAGGAGCACATTACATGTGACCCATCACAAAACCTGGTTGAAGCATCCCAGGCTATTACGAGCACACAGCTCTACCTGTCGGATCTCCCAGGAGCACATTACATGTGATCTCACCACAAAACCTAGCTGAAGCATCCTAGGCTGTTACGAGCACACAGATCTACCTGTCGGATCTCCCAGGAGCACATTACATGTGGTCCACCACAAAACCTGGCTGAAGCATCTAAGGATTTTTTCAACCTATCCAGATCTCCCAGGAGAAAATTACATGTGGTCATGGCAAAACCTGGCTGAAGCATCTAAGGACTTTTTCATCCTATCCAAATATCCCAGGAGCAAATTACATGCCATAGGACAAAACCTCGCAAGAGAATCTCAGGATGTTACGGGTACACAACTCCGACCTGAAGATCTCCCAGGGCACAAATTACATGTCCTCCTAGAGAAATGTCTCGAAAGAGCATCCCAAGATGTTATGGGTACACAAATCCAACCTATAGGATCTCCCAGACATGCTCATATGCACAACCTGATCCACGACCACAAAGTATCATCTGATACTCATCATACATCATCCTGATGTACACATGATCATCCTGATCATCATCACTGCAACATCCTGCTGCATGTCATCTGGAGAAGCTCGTCATCCACGATCACCCTGATCATGCAATGCACACCAAGTATCTACCTGATACATATCATCATACACAATGCATCCATCTGATACATAGATACATGATCCACACAATCTATCCATCAACATACATTATCTACCTGATCATACAATGTATCCACCTGATACATATACAGATACATGGTCCAGGCATCCAACATGATGCATATACAAAATACATACAAATGATCCAACCGATCATATCCAGCATCCAACATGATGCGTACATACATATAAATGATCCAACTGATCATATCCAGCATCCAACATGATGCGTACACACATATACATATAAATGATCCAACTGATCATATCCAGCATCCAACATGATGCGTACACACATATACATATAAATGATCCAACTGATCATACAAAGCAGAAACTAGAACATCATCCTGATGCTTATCATCTAGCGCTTACATCCACAAACATGTGAAGGATCCTCCTTCCAACATGCTTGGAATGGCTTCAGCAAATGTGTCCATCACTTCTTCCTCGAAGTGTCCTCGATCTAAATAACACCAAGCCTCTCCCTGAAGTACTCAAACTTCACCCTGGCTAGTGGCTTCATCAGCACATCTGCAATCTACTCGTCCGTCGCAACATACAGGAGCTTCACAGCTCCTCTCTACACCATATCCCTGATATAGTGATATTTGATCTCTATTTGTTTCGACCTGTCATGAAACACTAGATTCTCAGACAGCTTCACACAACTCTGGTTATCACATAAGATACTAGTAGCATCCAATGGGAGATCAAATAACTCAGACAGTAGCTTCCGTAGCCATACTACCTCACAACTAGCTGAACAGGCTGCAACATACTCTGCCTTAGCTGTACTCAGTGCTACGTAGGACTGCTTCCTGCTAAACCAAGAGATCACACCTGATCCCATACTGAAGCAACACCCAGATGTGCTCTTCCTATCTGCGGCATTGCTAGCCCAATCTGAATCAACATAACCATGCAGGTTAAACTTTTGATTTGCTTCATACTTTAGCCCATAATCCACTGTACCCTTCAGGTAGCTCAAAACATGCTTTACAGCAACCAAGTGAACACTCCTCAGATTCATCAGGAACTGGCTCAATGTGTTCACAGCAAAGCAAATGTCTGGTCTCGTGTTCATCAGGTACATCAAGGACCCAATCATCTGACAATACATAGAGACATCAACCGGCTCAAATGAAGCATCGCATAGAATCTTTAGATTCGATGCCATAGGTGTGGCCATGGCCTTGCAATCCATCATCCCGAATCTCTTCAGGATATCTACTGTGTACTTCCCTTGACCAAGGAAGATCCCACCTGCACTCTACCACACCTCCATACCTAGGAAATAATGCATCATTCCCAAATCTTTCATATCGAACTCAACAACAACCTTCCTCTTAGTATCTGCAATCAATCTGTCATCTCCTGTTACAAATAAGTCATCCACATACAGGAGTAGAACCACAGGATTCCCTTCTTCATCCTTGTAGTAAAGGTTGGAATCCGCTTTACTCTTGGTAAAGCCAAAACTAGATAGGAAACTGTCCATCCTACCATACCAGGTGTTAAAATTCAATATGCTAAGACAAAAAATAGCAGCATTACATTCCATTTCACAATAATAGCATATACAGGATCACTGAAGAAACAACAAGCATAGCATAAACGCAAGAGACACAAATTTATCCTGGGAAACCCTCATGGGGTAGAAAACCCAGTAAAGCTTCCTCAATATAGATGACCAGCAATATACAAAGATGCAAACCAAAGACATGATCTCCTCCTCCACCATAGCAGACCTCTCCTCCACAAGTGCGCCTCTCTTAAGTGAGTGAGTGTATCAAATGAGGAACATACCTCCTCTATTTATACACTACATTGACATGTATTTTACACAAGTACATGTAGGCTCGTATTTAACCATTAGGTTAAATACCCTATTATAACTGACTTGGACGACCCCCACATGGTGGGTCTAATAACCCTAGTTACCACAACCAATTAGGAGGAATAAACATCTTCGGATTCATAGTATAATCACATCGGAGGTATGGAACATCTCCGGAATAAATAATATACAAATATAATATTCTTGGAAGTTACAATATTCAACACTCCCCCTTAACGAGAAGGATATTATAACAACATCCGCAGGAGCAACGAGTCATACATCATACATGATACATCTATATATCATCGGAAGCTTTCTTCAGTTCATCATCATCAGTAACTCAACTAGTTACTGGAACATCGACATCACTCGATCATCAGCATCGTCATCACACGATCATCAGCATCGTCATCATACGATCATCAGCATCGTCATCACACGAACATCAGCATCGTCATCACATGATCATCAGCATCGCCATCACACGATCAACATCGTCATCACACGATCAACATCGTCATCGACATCACACGATCAGCATCGTCATCACACGATCATCAGCATCGATCATCAACATCGATCATCAGCATCGTCATCACACGATCATCAGCATCGTCATCATATGATCATCAACATCGTCATCACACGATCATCAGCATCGCCATCACATGATCAACATCGTCATCGCACGATCATTAGCATCGACATCATACGATCAGCATCGTCATCACACAATCATTAGCATCGTCATCACACGATCATTAGCATCGTCATCACACGATCATATTACAGGATGATCAATCCTGCTCTCTTTAGGACATAGGTCCATGGATGATACAATCCAGATCAAGTTCTAGGATGATCAATCCTTATCTCTTTAAGACAAGTCTCATGTCTAGGGACGATCTAATCCCAACCACAGTGCCAGTCCTTTTTCATACTGGATGTGACCTAGATCAGATCTAGGATTTACCGCCATAGAGCCAGTCCTCTTTCATACTGGATGTGTCACGTCTACAGATCCAGCCCTGTTTCATGCTGGATGTATCACATATACAGAGCCATCCCTGTTTCATGCTGGATGTATCACATCTACAGAGCCAGCCCTGTTTCATGCTGGATGTATCACATCTACAGAGCCAGCCCTGTTTCATGCTGGATGTATCACATCTACAGAGCCAGCCCTGTTTCATGCTGGATGTATCACATCTACAGAGCCAGCCCTGTTTCATGCTGGATGTATCACATCTACAGAGCCAGCCCTGTTTCATGCTGGATGTATCACATCTACAGAGCCAACCCTGTTTCATGCTGGATGTAACCTAGAACAATTCTAGGATTTGTCACGTACATTTTGAACCGAGGTCCAGGGACGATCCAGTCCTATCATGTACCTTTTGAACCGAAGTCCAGGGACGATCCAGTCCTATCATTCAATTCTCAGAGACCTCATGTCTACGGCTCAATTCAAAGGACCATAGTCCGAGGACGATCCAATCCCCTTACCTATTCATTCAGGATTTAGTTCTCGGAGACATCATGTCTATGGCTCAATTCAAAGGACTAAAGTCCGAGGACGATCCAATCCCCTTACCTGTTCATTCAGGATTTTGTTCTCGGAGACATACGTCTACGGCTTTCTTTAGGACTGAAGTCCAGGGATGATCCAATCCCCTCAAGTCCACCAAGGACTTCATTCTCGAAGACATACATCTACGGCTCTCTTTAGGACTGAATTTCAGGGATGATATAATCCCCTCAAGTCCACCAAGGACTTCATTCTCGAAGACATACATCTACGGCTCTCTTTAGGACTGAAGTCCAGGGATGATCCAATCCCCTCAAGTCCACCAAGGACTTCATTCTCGAAGACATATGTCTATGGCTCTCTTTAGGACTGAATTCCAGGGATGATCCAATCCCCTCAAGTCCACCAAGGACTTCATTCTCGAAGACATACGTCTACGGCTCTCTTTAGGACTGAAGTCCAGGTATGATCCAATCCCCTCAAGTCCACCAAGGACTTCATTCTCGAAGACATACGTCTACGGCTCTCTTTAGGACTGAAGTCCAGGGATGATCCAATCCCCTCACATGTTCACCAAGAACTTCATTCTCGAAGACATACGTCTACGGCTCTTCTTTCGGACTGAAGTCCAGAGATGATCCAATCCCCTCACATGTTCACCAAGAACTTCATTCAAAACATGTGTCAATCATGTATCCTCATCATCAAAACATGTATCCTCATCATCAAAACATGCATAACATCTATCATCAAAAGCATGTATACATCTATCATCAAAAGCATGTATATCTAACATCAAAAGCATGTATACATCTATCATCAAAACATGTATACATCTATCATCAAAAGCATGTATATCTAACATCAAAAGCATGTATACATCTATCATCAAAACATGTATACATCTATCATCAAAAGAAAAAAAATATAAGATTCCTAAATCTAAATAATTCTAAGTAACTAGGTGCAGTAAAAAGGTAACCTCATCATTGATGAGACAAACTTGTTATCAGATACTATGCTACTCCCCCTTTCGAGGAGGGTCCTTCTGGACTATACCAAGCTTGTCTCAGAAGTATTCAAGCTTTACTCAAGACAGAGGTTTAGTCAAGATATCAGCAATCTGATCCTCAGTGCTTATATACTCGAGCTTGATAGCTCCTCTTTGCACCATATCTCGTATATAGAAGTATCGGATCTCTATGTGTTTTTGACTTATCGTGGAATACAAGATTTTCTATCTTGATGCAGTTTTGAATGTCACACATAATCATAGTGGAATTCATTTCTAAATCAAACACTCCATATAAAAGCTTCTGAAGCCATACTGCTTCACAGCTGGCAGAGCAGACAGCTATATATATATTCTGCTTTAGCAGTACTGAGAGCCACACTAGATTGTTCCTTGCTGAACCATGAGATCATGGCAGATTCAAGACTATAACATCCACCTGATGTACTCTTTCTGTCTGAGGCACTTCCTTCCCAATCAGAATCTGAGTAACCATGTAAACGGAGTTCATGACCTCCAAGATAATATAGACCAAAAATCTAATGTACCTTTTAGGTACCTCACTACATGCTTTGTAGATATTAAGTGCACCTTTCTAGGTTCTACTAGATACTGACTTAGGGTATTTACAGCAAAGCATATATCTGGCCTAGTATTTGTTAAATACATCAATGACCCAATGATTTGTCTATGTAGGGTTAGGTCCACTAAATACGATGAGTCATTAACTAACAACTTCAAGTTGGAGTCCATGGGAGTGGCCATGGCTTTATACTCCAACATATCAAATCTTTTTAGAAACTTCACAGCATACTTACCTTGATTTAAAAGATTCCTTTTGGATCTTGCCATACTTCTAGACCTAAGAAGTAGTGCATTAATCCGAAATATTTCATTTTCATTTCTGCAGCCATTTTCATGACCTGTTTCTCATTCCTTGTCAGAAAGATATCATCATCATACAATAATGGTATGATAGGTTCATCATCCACAACCTTAAGGTAAAGGTTAGGAACAACTTTGTCCATTATTGACACTCAGCATTGAGTGATCTTCTGCATATCTATCTGTGCCATCTCTCGTCAGATGGGTCTACTAAAATGAGCCTCAAAATCATTCGAACTCTATGGTGAGTTCCTTCTTGCATCCATGTCATATGCGTATAGAACCCATATTCAACCTTGTAGCAAAGGTTGAGATCCACATCACTCATGATGATCATTAATCTCATCAATTGACTATCGATCCTGGGAACCCATACAGAACCTGATTACATTATTAAGAGAATGGTCTTAGCTAGTCCCTTGGAGCAAAACATCTCATCATGATTCTCTTCCTCTTTCTAAGAGAATCTCTTAACCACAAGCTTTCTATAGTGTGTTTGATTTGTAAATCTTTTGTTGAACATCCATCGCTTGTTCAGAGTTCGTCATTCATCATGATCTTTCCTACAAATCAAAATTAAGTACATGATTAGTAATACTTCATAATCATCAAATCATATTGACATGATAACCTATTATGCATACAGATATCATTTACATAGTTATGCAACTATTTTGACCAATACTTTGGCACAACACTTTCCCATATCCTGTATGCATACAGTGGCTATCTAGATGCCTTCCATCTCTACCAGAACATACTATCAAGAGTGTGCACAGCTCTCAGCATGTCAGCAAAGAGGTTTCATTCTAGACAAGAAACAATGGAATGTTTGTCCAATTTACCAATCATATGCATATTAGTAGTATGCTGTTTAATGCTTTATGAATGTTTATACTCAGCATGATATATTCTAGGAATACAAATATGCATACAAGCAATATCATTTACTATTTCTAATAACAAACCAAATACTTATCTTTTATGTTTGTGTGGTTGCCTCCCGCTTGATCTTCTGTATGTCTTCTGAACTTCTATTCATTTTGTACCACTGTGCATGCTCAAGTGTACACTAGTGTCATCCTCATGATCTCATACACAAACATACATTCATTAGTATATTCTCAATATTATCAAAACATTCTAATTCTAAATAATCTTGAATATGTACAGTCATGATCATTAGTATTCAGGGTTTCAAGGAAGTCTTCTTTTACTCATTCATATTCTTGTTTGATCTAGTTAGTTAAATCATCAACCAAGATAAGAGACATAATATGCATAAACCCTTGATTACTAACCAATCATACCAAGTATACTTACACAAGGTAAGATTCTAACATGACACAGGAAAACATACATGGATTAGTATACCTGCTTAGTTATGTACAACATACCTAAACAATCTCTTCAATGATTTAGAGATCCTGAGCTAGAACTTGCATGTCTCGTAGGTTAAACATGATATAACAAAGTCATACATACCTCGTGAGTCTTTGTCTTCATGATGTCATGGTCATGGAACTTGATTTGTCTTTTGTGATGTACCTGTGTCTTGTTAGCAGACAACATCAACCTCACACAACACCATAATGCATAAGTACAATCATATAGCCCTAATCAATGAATGTCTTTGATCATTCACATGCATTCATATTGTTACTAGGGTGATAAGACAATTAATAACATTAATCAAGATTGTACTAATAAATAACATGAATACAAACACATTATGAACTTAATCAAGAATCAGATTTCAAGGCATACCTGAACCTCAAGTCATACCTGTCGAGACTTTTTGTAGTCTTCTTATGTAAGGCCTTAGCCTCAACTCCCCCTGAAACTTGATCTGGATCTTGATTAGGGTTTTCTAGAGAAACCCTAAAAATTCAATCTTTGACTTTCACACTTCTGAATGGATGGAAGAATGTGTCTTGCTGAGCTGATCAACCTAGCATTCTTCAATTTTGAAATCTCCAAAATTTGACCCCTCAAAATTGCCTTCGAAACTTCTGGATCTTCTAGACAGGAACCCGAACTAGGGTTTGATGAAGCCCACCCTTCTGTCCAATCAAAAGGTTTGATCGAAGGCTTTAAACTCTTATTTTTCTGAGGAGCTTCCAGCCGTGGACTCCCATTCCAAAAATTCTAACTTTCTCCGAAACCCTAAATTCTGGAAGCCATGAATAAAGATGCTCCAAAAATAATTATGTTTTGACAGAAATATGCACCTGATTGTTTCTGCTATAACTCTGAAATTTCTGCTCCACAGGGTCTGAAAACCTTTTCTGCAGTAGCCTGACCTGTCATCTTTCCATCCTGACAGGTCTGACCTCAATTGGATTTTCTGAGAGAGAGTTATGCCAAGTGTCGCAACGTGACCTGTTTATGGGATAAAACAGGAGAGCGAACTTGTATGGCGTGCCACGTGTCACTGTTTGAACTTCGACCTCTAAAAACTTTTCCTGAGATATATAGCCCTGTTATCTTTCCATCCTGACAGTTCTGACCTCAATTGGACTCTTTGAGAGAGAGTTATGCCAAGTGTCGCAACGTGACCTGTTTATGGGATAAAATAGTAGAGCGAACTTGTACGGCGTTCCACATATCACTGGTTCACCTTCGGCCTCTGAAAAAGTTTCGTGAGATATTACATTCTGTGTACTACCTGTCACTTTTTACGAAATTTCATTTGGAGCTTCCTAGCCCAAGTTATGACCTTTTTTCCAAGGTCACCTGATTTTGACTGAGATCTGGAAGAGGCCGAAACCCTAACTTGTACTGATCATAACTCATAAAGTACAACGAATCTGAGGGTTCCCTTTGGACAAAAGGTACTTGGGGATGTTATATACGACCTGTAAATGTTTCAGATCCTGAAACTTCGCATAAATGGATTTATAGCGAAAGTTCCACGATGACTGGTTTTTGCTATATAAAACCCTAACCTTCAAATTGTCGCAAGAGAAGCAAGTGTCGTAAGTGCCATACATTGCCTTCCTTCAGGTTAGATCTGATACCATGTTAAAATTCAATATGCTAAGACAGAAAATAGCAGCATTACATTCCATTTCACAATAATAGCATATACAGGATCACTGAAGAAACAACAAGCATAGCATAAACACAAGAGACACAGATTTATCCTGGGAAACCCTCATGGGGTAGAAAACCCAGTAAAGCTTCCTTAATATAGATGACCAGCAATATACAAAGATGCAAACCAAAGACATGATCTCCTCCTCCACCATAGCAGACCTCTCCTCCACAAGTGCGCCTCTCTTAAGTGAGTGAGTGTATCAAATGAGGAACATACCTCCTCTATTTATACACTACATTGACATGTATTTTACACAAGTACATGTAGGCTCGTATTTAACCATTAGGTTAAATACCCTATTATAACTGACTGGGACGACCCCCACATGGTGGGTCTAATAACCCTAGTTACCACAACCAATTCAGAGGAATAAACATCTCTGTATTCATAGTATAATCACATCGGAGGTATGGAACATCTCCGGAATAAATAATATACAAATATAATATTCTTAGAAGTTACAATATTCAACACCAGGTTCTGGGAGCTTGTTTCAAGCCATACAACGCTTTCTTTAATCTGCACACATATGACTCCCTGTCATGTATTTCGAAACCAAGTGGCTGCTCCACATATACTTCTTCTTCAACTACACCATTCAAGAAAGCAGTCTTGACATCCATCTGGTGGATTTTCCATTTCATCGTTGTAGCTAGGGAAAGTACTGTTCTGATGGAAGTATACCTGGCTACAAGTGCAAAAGTTTCTTCATAATCTATTCCCTCTTTCTGAGAGAAGCCATGAGCTACGAATCTTGCCTTGTATTTCTCCACACTGCCATCTGCAGCATGCTTGATTTTGTAAATCCATTTGGAAGTCACAACAGACTTCTCTTTAGGTCTTGGGACAACATCCCAAACATCATTCTTCACTATTGATTGATATTCCTAAACCATGGCATCCTTCCATTCTTTCTTTTCCGCTGCTTCTTCATAACTGTAAGGCTCTTTGTTCATAATGTCACAGAGTAAAGCAACATAGCTGGTATGTGATCTGGTTCTCTTCTTTGCTCTGTGTTCCTCTTCTGGAATGCCAAATCTTTCTGCATCTTGAATGAGCTCTCTAGCCCATGCAGGTTTCCTCTTGTGAGAGTTATCCTCACGGGGTGGATCTACAGGTTCTTACGGATCTTCAAACTCACGAACAACTTCTGGAACTGCTTCAGTCATGGTAGTGTCTTGAAATCTAGTTTCCTTAGGTTCTTCAAAAACTTTGATCGGTGCCTTCCTTGATTTGATGAATGCTGAGTTCTCATCAAATGTCACATCCCTGCTAACATCAATATTCTTGAACCCTGGAAAGTATATTCTGTAAGCCTTCAAGCTTTCACTGTAACCCACAAAGATACCCTTCTTTCCTGAAGGATCTAGTTTGGTCCTCTTTTACTTTGGGACATGAGTGAATACTGGACAACCAAATATTCTGAGATGGCTGACTTCAGGTTTCTTACCAGAAAATACCTCTTCTGGTGTCTTGTTGTCCAATATCTTATGGGGTGTTCTGTTCTGCACATATACAGTTGTTCTAGCTGCTTCTTCCCATAGATGCATAGGTATATCCTGGTCATGGAGTATTTCTCTTGCTGCTTCCATGATTGTTTTGTTCTTCCTTTCTGCAACTCCATTCTGTTGTGGATTGTAAGGAGAAGTCAACTCCCTCTTAATCCCTGAATCACTGCAAATCTTCTTGAAGTCACCTGAGGAGAATTCTCCACCATTGTCGGATCTGAATGTTTTGATTTTCTTGTCAGTTTGATTCTCCATCACGGTTTTGAATTCCTTGAACTTATCAAGTACCTCATCTTTGTTCTTCAAGAAGTAGACCCAAGTCTTCCTGGAGAAGTCATCAATAAATGAGACATAGTAAACATACCCACTTAGAGAAGTGGATGACATAGGACCACATACATCTGAGTGGATGATTTCCAGGATGTCTTTTGCCTTGCTTTCACTGCTTGGGAAAGCCTTCTTAATGTTCTTACCTTTTGCACATCCTTTGCAAACACCTTCATGTTTGGTCTTGATTTCAAGAAGACCCTCTACAGCCTTGCTTGCAATTGGAAGTGCTCTATAGTGCATATGAGCAAGTCCTCTATGCCAAAGTTCACTTGGCTCCATGGATTCATGTACCATGGCATGTTCAAGTTGTCCCTTCAATTTATACAAACCTCCCTCTTGCTCTCCAATCACTACTGCATCATCTATGTTCTTTCCCTTTGGCCACATTAGGACTTGGCCATCCACAAATGCAACTCTCATGCCTTTTGCATCCAATGCAGAGATGGAGAGTAAGTTCTTCTTGAGCCCAGGTACATAAAGAACTTCTTTTATCTTCAAAGATTTTCCAGAATCTAGGTTGTAGGAGGCTTCACCACTTCCTTTGATTGGGTATTGATAATCATCCCTAAGTTTCACCTTATGGGGTGATTCATGTTCAGATAGATTCACAAAAGATTCCTTAAACCCAGTCATGTGTTTGGAAGCCCCACTATCAATCAACCAATCATTACAACTATGGGAGATGGTACTTGCGAGAGCAGAGATCAGAACATACTCTTCTTCACTTGATGAGTTATCATCACTTTCTGCCCTAGCCTTCTTCTTGGGTGGTTCATCATCCTCGTCAGCATGAGCATGAAACCTTCTTTTGTTGCCCTTCTTCTTCTTGTTGGAATTGTTGTTGTCCTTCTTGTTCTTGGGACAATTTATGGCAATATGTCCTTTCTCATTACAGGTGAAGCATATTCTTCTTTCTTTGAAGTGATGTGAAGATTTCTTGGAGTGAGATGGCTCTCTCTTGGACTTCCCTTTCTTGGTGTGAGCTGTGAGAGCTTGATCTTCATTCCCCATCTTTTCTTCTCGTGCCACAAGCCTTGCTTCTTCTTGTGAGCATTCTTCCTGTAGTCTACTGAAGGAAATCAACTTCTTTCTTGCACAGATTCCTTGAATGAAGGAGTTCCATGACCTAGGTAAGCCATTCAGAGTGGTCATGACAACTTCACCATTCTCTACCATTTCATCCACTGCTTCTAGTTGTTCCTTGATCTGGGAGACTCTTGAAAAATAAGATTGAATGGTTTCTCCATTCTGAAACTTTACCCCTTTCAATTGGTTCCACAGGGTCATCTTCCGATTTATGTTCTTCCCTTCAAATAGCTTGGTCAAACAGTCAAACATCTCTTTGGGTGTCTTTAGAGAAGACACATGGGGTATGAGATGGTCTTTGATAGAATAAGCAATGATTCTTTTTTCCTTGACCAAGTTCTTCTTATGCAATACTTTAGCCTCTTGATCCTCTGGGATAGGGATGTCTTCTTTTATATATGAGTCCAACTCATTCTCTTCCAGGATTAACCCAATCCTATACTTCCAAGCTCGGAAGTTATCACCCCCTTCAAGCTTATCCTCAAGCTTGGTGTGGTGAGACATCTTAAAGAGTACTTTAAATGGAAATAGAAAAGATTTAGGTCTTACCACTTGAAATGTTGAAAAGTAGATTTGGTCCTGGATTAGGGTTTGTCGGAAAAACCCTAAAAATTCAAAATGTGAATTTCAAATTTCTGAAAGGATAGAAAGATGCGATTTGATGAGCTGATCAGCCTGGTGCATTCAGAATTTGAGATCAGCAAAGCTTTACCCTTCAGATTTGTCTTTTTGTCCTCCCAGGTTCACTAGGGAGAGCCCTGAATTAGGGTTTGAGTTTCCCGGAGATCTACCCAACCAAAAATCTTGATCCAAAGCTCTAAACTTCAATTTTTGCAAGGATCTTCCAGGTATGTCTTCAGAGTTTAGAAATTCCTTTTTTTGTGGAAACCCTAATTTTTAGGGCCAAATCTGAAAAAGCTCAGACTTGAATTCTGATTGGACAGATAGATGCGCCTTGATGAGTAGAGTCAATCTACTATACTGCTTTTCCAAAATCTATGGAGAGAAACCCAATAAATAAGAAACTCAAGTTTTCGTCACTGCAAAAAGTCTTCTTCTCAGTTTAGCTCTGATACCATGTTAGATTTTGAGCATTAATTCACAATACTCTAGGATCTTTACTAAGAGAATAACATATACAGTATATCAATACATGACAATCACAATAAGTATGACAAGCATCACAAGAATCAAAAGCATAAGAGACAAGAGACATAGAGTTTCTGTGGGGAAAACCCTAAGGTGAAAAACCCCACATCTTCCTCAGAGATAGAGAGAGCAATGGCTCAACCAAAGTACAACCAAAATACACTGAGATAGTCTCCTAGTAGCAGATAATCCTCCTCCTCACTAGTGCGCCACTTTCTAAGTGAGAGAGATGTACTTTTTCGAATGATCTAAATAGAGATCACCTGATCTCTGTTTATACTAACCTATTTTCCCAGTGACCTTATGGGGCCGACTTGTCTAGCTAGGTACATCCACATTATAATATATATTCAGGGCCGACCCCACACATGGTGGTCTAATAACCCATCGGCAAGCACACACACTTGCGACACTTGTCAATCCACATGACGACACTTCCTTATAGAGAAATGACACATCTCTTATAAGGGTACAATAAATATATATAAAATACACAGATGAAATACATTCCGAAGTTACATATACATCAATAATATGTCCCCCATATCTTTACTTCGAACAGAATGCAATTCCCTCGTACCAAGGATGGTGTCACAATACCATGGCATGGATCTATTAACATCTCCAACGGCAACATCCCAGAAGAACCTGCATGGAAGTCAATTTGTCATATGTAAATTCCTATCGAGTACATGTGTTCTTTTGGAAATGATGATATTGAATGTTATTAGCTTATTAATTGAGTTTGGAGTTTATTACCTGCACACCGGCCTTGCTTGTTCGTGACCTTGATGTCCCAAATGGCGTGTGCACCAATCAACTACTTCAGTGGAGCATTTGAGTCGGGTTTCACCATGACTCATCTGGTACCTCCGAAGTGCTCGTTTCACACATGCACCTATGCCATCATGTTCACCCTTTCCATGCCCTATCTCAAAAAATCTCTAGGTGTGTCGGATTCCTGTCTCTTTGTGAAGGTGACTCAACCAATAAAATGAGCGTGCCGATTTGAATTGCCCTGCACACCCATCTGACCAAATCCAGTGTTCAGTAAATGATACGCCTCTCTGTCTGAATGAATCATAAATCAACCCAAAGCAATGTTGAATGAACAATGTGGCATGCTCACGATCATCACTAACATAAAAATGGTACTCCTTGATCACTTCACGTGACTGAGGAATGCTATCCCTACCATCAATGTTTTCTTGAGCATGTCTGTACAATACATGTATGAAGATAGACATCTGGTCGGAGTGATAGTACTCACTCTGTATCTCTCTCTAAGGAGCAAAGGTGTAGTTCTCCGCAAAGTCTACCACTGATAAGATTGTGCCCGGCTCAAATACCTCACGGGAATGTTTGAATTTTGAAGCTTGCCACCTAGACCTATGGGAGTGCTTTATGTATTTATAAATCTGACTTTGAAACTTCTCCATGAAATATGAAACAGGAATCTCATCATCAAGCAACTCGATCCTCTTGGATGGCACATATGAAGAAGATGTTGGATTCATGGTGACGTACTCGTACCTCTTCCACCTAACGGTGATATCTGACAATCCATGGTGTGTTGGATCGATAGGAAAGTTCCTATGGAACAATGTCAAATCACCACATTCATGGCATTTTCTCCCACCTACACACCTCTTATTGAAAAACACGTGTTCAGGATTCTTGTTGCATAGTATCATACAAATCAAATCTCGCACTATGTGAGGAGCTAGTACACCGTTCTAGTGCCTTTTGCAAAAATCCATAAATGTGTCATAGTATAATTGAAATTCAATGTTGTACCGACAGCAACAAGTGTTGCGAATCGTCTTCGGCCTAATATACCACGGTTTCAATTTGTTGAACATGCTAAATGATATTTGAACACCAGGATTGGTTTCTTGGAATTCCTCGTAAAGTGTAATTCTTGTCATCTCTATCAGATGCTTACAATGCTCTTGATAAACGCCTCTAGATAAATGTTGTCGCAGCACATGCTTTTGATCTAGAATAGCACGAGAATGGTTATCCCAAAAATCTATCACCTTCTCTCTAATTCCTGTTGCCATCCTACCTCGATAGGGTTCCCTACAAATAAGATCCCAACAAGCAGCTTCATCATTTTCATCTATCCGGACCCTAAATTTAGTATATTTGAGCAATGTTATTTTTGAAACATTGAGCAATGATGCCATTGTTGATACCATTCAATTTCTTGAGGTGCTTTGTGCCACAACAGCCGTTGTAATTTCCCTACGAGCAGCTCGAGTATCATTGTTTCTTGATTTTCCAAATGAAGATAATGCAGTTCTTACATTTTATATTGCATTCTCGCATGTCTTTTTTGTTTTAACATCTTGAAAACCCAACAACTTTGTGGCACGTTTCAATTTTTTGTGTTTATCAACCCATGTAGGATTTGAGCTTGTGCCATCGTTGAATGTTGTTCAAAATATGACTTGATTATGTTATTGACATGCTCTCTAACTCTCCGACCAGGGATCGAGTTCCCAATCTCTTCTTGTGCAAAAACAACTGCACAATCCTCTAGAAAATTTCCACCCCTTCCAACCCCACTGCAACTCCCAATTATATTTTTTCAATGTGAGAGGGAAAGGTGTCATGTGATGGCTGATCAGGATCATGAGGGGGCACAGGGTCATGTGATTCTTGATCACCATGATGTGATGTCTGACCATAATCTCTCCCTACATAACATGTAAATTAACAAACTGAAAATTGGTTACTTGATAGTTGTGCATTTACATCACTATTGGGCCTCGGAAATGTCCCATTTTCATCCACTTTACCTTTCGCTATTCTTCACATTTCATTGTCCCGTTAACCTTTCATCATACCATTTCCATACATATACTTGAGTTTCATCTTATTATTTTCCACTTTATTCATTTTAGTATTATAAGTGAATTTATGATTAAATATTGGAAAATAATATGTTTTTCACTAATATCTCAAGTATGGATGAGCTTTGTAATGTGAGGAATATGGAAGGATTAATTCAAAGAAAGACTCCTCGAATATCTCCTCCACCATTTCAAGGAGATAGTTATTCAAAGAATATTCCAAGGAGAAGATCATGGAGATTCGGTTGGCATATCTTATTTAGGATGTATGAGAAACATGTGGAGAATTTGTGAGAGACATGTGGAGGATTTGAATGGATCATATTTTGTAATAATAGCAAATTAGTTGAGAGTGGTTGAGAGAATAGTGGATCTATCATTAGAGATGGTTATATCCTTCTCAAAGAAATTCATGTATAAAAGAGAGTGCTCTCTCTTCATTTTGGGGATATGTAGGTAGATTAATCATAGATTAGGAGGAGATTGGTCTCACATTGTAGAAGTTAGATTTGGTTTTGTAATATGGAGAAGGGGATTCTCAGCTTTTGTTCATATTCTAAGTTTTGATGCTTTCATGATTTGTCTTGTAAATTAAGATTTCTTTATTGTTAATGTGAGCTCACATGTGTTGTTTGGTTACTCTTCATATGTTGTCTTTCTTTTATGCAATTTACTTTCAGCAGTGTGTTTCAGCTTCCAACATTAGATTAGCAGTTGTGTGTTTCAGCTTAAGAGGGGATTAGATTAGCAATTAGCAATTAGCAAGGGGGGTTAGACTAGATTAATTCCACTTCAGTCCTGCATATATTTTGCATGTACTTCGTAAGCCTGCGAACCTCGAATTGACAAATTTAATGGTTGGGAAAATACTACAACAGAATTAAACGACAATATTTCAGCCTAACAATCACCATGCAAAGAATAAATGATTACAACACTTCTACCCTAGAATTTCAAGGACAACATCATGCATGTCATGTTGTATATACGTGAAATAAAAATTTGAGATTGATTTTCTACCCATCATAACATACCTATTATACTCTAAATGTGGGGAAAAAAACATTGATTTAGAGATGAATACGATATTTAATTAAAAACATTGTAGTGATATGATTGAGGGGAAATTCATAATTTTTAATGCACAATAACATTTTCATTAGTTGATGATTTTGCAATTTCAACAATAGACATTTAAATGGAAATTGTAATTTTATCATAAATTGCAATTTAAAGATTTTGTATCAATAATGCTTCACATATCAATGCAAGGCTGCAAACATTGCAAATTTAATTATTTCCAATTTGTCCTAACAAAATATATGATTCTAATCATTAATCTTATCATGGTAATATGTCATATTATGCAAATAAAAATATATGTGATAGATTGAATTTTTTTTAAAGTAAACATTATAATTAAATAGCTCTTTGAACTTTCATTTGTATTCAAATATTCATTACTATGAAAATATTGCCAACCACCATAACTATGAAAATATTCATTCATTTGTTTTCAAATTGAATAAATTATAACTAATACATAACTATCAAACATGTAAATTTCAAAATATTCATTCATTTGTTTTGAATTCGAATTTTCTAACAAAACAAGAATTGAAATTACATTTAACTTGAAATTGTTAGTAACTAAAAAATTGCAATTAGTTAAATATGTACAATTTAACTTGAAAATATAGTGTCTAAGTGTACATTTAATTTGAAAAATATTCTAATAACATTGAAAATTATTAGTAAAGTTTAGAAATTTGAAAATAGTTAATATGTACATACATTTTAACTTGAAAATAGATTCTAAGTGTACATTTCATTTGAAAATTGTTGGAAAATAAAATTGAAAATTGTTAGCAAACTTTGAAATAATTTGAAAATTGTTTTAAAGCAACTTTGAAGCATAATTTGAAAATTGTTAGCAACTTTGAAATAATTTGAAAATAGTTTAAAATATGTTCATATCTTAACATGAAAATATAATCTAAATTTACATGTTTCATTTGAAAATTGTTCTAATTTAACTTTTGTTTAAAGCCACTTGAAAATTGTTCATTTAACATAAAAATTGTTGCAAACTTTGAAAATTAAATAACAAATTGATGAAATAAATAAGAATATAATTACAAATAAATATGAAACAAATTAAATTATGAAATTTAGTTAAATTTATTAGAAAATTGTTACTAATTTTGTAAATTATGTAGCATGATATTTAAATTATGATAGCATGTAATTCATTAATTTACCTTGGTTGTCCTCCATTGGAATTTGTTGCACCAAATGTGCATCTTCTTATTCTCTCAACCTTGCTCTTTGTTGTCTCATTCGTTCTCTATTGTACTCACGTTCTTCATTGACATTTTGTTGTCTAGCATGTTTTCTTTGCCTTTTTTATTGATTCCCCATCAATCTACAATGAAAACAAACAATTTTTTTTCAAAATGTTATAACAAACAACAATATGTTAGTATGAAATCTTAAAATATTCCTACAAATAAATCTTACATGAATCAATCTACAATGAAAACAAACAATTTTTTTTTCAAATTTTTATAACAAACAACAAAATGTTAGTATGAAATCTTGAATTATGACTACAAAGAAATCTTACATGTCTAATGAGGTCTAATTCAGCAATATGAAAATGACAAATCTCTAATTCAACAAGATCAAATTGACAAATCTCTAATTCAATAAGATCAAATTGACAAAGCTCTAATGGAAAAAAATAACTAGAAATGAGGTAAATTGTTGTTTGTAAATCCTTGTTTGTTAGTTATATACAGGTTCGTTGATGTTTTTACGAGGGAAGGGTAGTTGGAAACATTAATTGTTTCCAACTCCTTTTGTGGTTTCGCCCTAGTTGGTTTTTATGTTTTTTTTTACACAGACGAACCCTCAATCGAGCCTATTTGATAGACCCTCGATCGAGTAAATACCTCGATCGAGGCTTTAATAACACCTCGATAGAGGTCTTGTTAAACCCTTGATCGAGGTTCTGTTAATCCCTCGATCGAGGTATTTAAAAAATCTCGATCGAGCAAATAACTCGATCGAGGGCTTAAAATACAAGCCAAGAGCCCTTTTCCCTGCAGAATGGAATGTTTGTCTGCCTTCCACAAAGTTAAACCATGTCATTAAATGTTCATTAATGAGTAGACTTGATACCATTGGATTCGTTAACGAATCCTCTATCCAGATATATAAAATTTACAAATTTTTATCTTCATATGTCTGTTGTTTTTAAATTTCTACTAAAACTTGCCCTAAAAAACCATGTCGACAACTTCGATTGAGCTCAAAGATAAATCCACAACCTTCAAAATACACATCCAAAAAATTTGAAAAAATACACAAGCCCCAGATAAACGCGTCCTCTCTAAAAGGGTATTTTTAGTTTTGCAAATTATGTAAAAAATCAAAAGATTTCGTGCACGCACACACATGTGTGCAAAATGCGACTTAAATATTCATTGGTAAGTTTCGAAAAATAATAATAAATATAATTTTTCGAGAAAAATTAAAAGAAAAATATGTAAGCCCCATTGTACTTTTTCTAAATCATGTTCACATATTTCATTTTTTTAAATTATTACTTTAACATTAATTTATTGGGCACGCACACAAACTACTTGTTAATTGCTCTTCAAATTTTTAAGTATACACGTTTCATTAAATGAAAATTCAACATGATATATGGCATTGGTATATTTTGAAAAAAATATCATTGGAAAGCCAACATAATTATCTACATTTCGTTTCTCAACCGCATGTCAAAATTCATGTGGCAAGTATGAGTTTCGAGGGCTTCAATTTAATACATGGGTAAAATTTCTGTTTTTCACTGTCATATTTGGCCAAAAAGAGTTACCCATCTTCATGGAATCACCCCTTTATGGACACAAAATTGAAGAAGATCAAGACATTCCATCCACAAAATGATAGCCAAACTGAAGTGGTCAACCGGACCGTGGTACATATTCTCCAAGGATATTGTGCCAAGCATCCTAAGATTTGGGATGAGCAGATGCATTATGTTCAGCATGCCTACAACAAAGCCATACACTCTTCAACACAAAGGTCTCCATTCGAGACATGTTTTGGATATTTTCCAAAGTATCCCTTAGACTTCGTTTATGGGAAATATTTAGTGGGATATGGTCAAGTTGATGTGGATAAATATTTGAATTTTATTCGGCAAATCCAGTTGATTCATCAAACAATGCAGGAACAGTTGGAATCAAGTTAGGACAAGTACAAAGAAATACATGAGAAGCATCAAGTCGATCATCACTTCCAAGTTGGTGATCAAGTTTGGCTTCATATCAGCAAATACCAACTCCAAGGTGAAGGTAGAAAGTTGAAACCAATCATGTATGGACCTTTTACAATTTTGGATCAAGTTCGTAACAATGATTTCCAGTTATATTTTCCTCCTTATATGCAAATGTATTTCGTTGTTAATGTGGAAAACTTAAAATTATATGAGCCTCTTATGATTATGGACCAAGATGTACAGGTTCAAGTACCTTCTGTTGATGAGTTTTATCCTAAATACCTCAATGAACTTCAGGAAGATATCATACTTGATAAGAAGGTCAGATCTTCACGAAGAAGTACTGATATGGAATATCTTTGTGTGGGGATTAAAGGAATGCATCCAAGCAAATCACGATGGCTAGAGACCGAAAGAGTGAGGGATTTGTACCCTCACCTATTTTATGAATGATTCCATGCTTTTGGTGGCCCAAAATCTTCCCAGTGGGAAGGTTTGATCTAAGAGGATATCCAAGATCGATCAAAATAAAAGTCTTCAAAATGAAAACAGAATTTTGCAGCTACGTAGAGCTCGACGAGAGCTTCCCAGTGATGTTCATTTTGTGTGAAATGACCTCCAGATGAGAAATTTATTGAGTTTTGAACTTTCGGAAAAATAGATAAAAAAGTGGCAAAAAAGGGGCCACATGGCACACCCACAAGGTTCCACGTGGCATGTATGGTTAGCAGGAATGGTGACATGGCATAGCCACAGGTTTCCACATGGCGGGTTTGTGGTACAGTTGGCATCTATGTGGATCAATTACATTTTGACATGTGGCATTATTGGACAAGTAGCAAGGTACGTAGACCAACCAAGAGTTTCCATGTGGAATCCTAGTTGGCCATTCAGTGGTCTCATTTAACAAAAATGTGGTGTTCAAGGGATTCGAACCGCCGACCTTACGCCAAAGCCTCCACACTGTACTCCTATTTGGTTCTTAATCGTATAGGAGTCCACTCCTATTTAAAGTTGAATGGTTTATTTTTTTGAAAAAGGGGCGTAACCAAGGGCTAAGCTCTTGGCTCCATGTGTAATGTAAATACCATATACCATGCCAATAAGACCATAGGAACCAGTGGTGTAGAACCAAATCCCAACAAATATTTGAATCCAAACTATACAAATCCATCACAAGATATAACATATTGCCAATTCAAAAGGGGAAGGCAAGGCCCATGGGTTTGACCCCGGGACCTCTGCTCCACCAACACAATGTGGTACTAATGGGCCATGGCCCAATCCTTTGTCAAGGATTGAGGCAATATATTTTTAACTTTAAAGAAGATTTGGAGCTAGAAAAAGGGCGCATAGCCCATGGCTTCGTGACCCCTATTTCACCATATAAACTCCACTTTGAAGCACCATTTCCAGGAGAGTTTGTCACTTCACCTATGCGTAGTTCCTGATGTGGATGAAGGTACAAAAGGTACAGTCTGTACAATCCATACAAGCACATAAGGGGTTTTTCTCGAAGTGCATTCCATAGGAGATATCAAGCAAAGGGGGTCAAGTTTATACTCATTTTAATCAGAATTTCGAGAGGAAAATAGTGGTGCAATCTATTTCTGTGTTTGACTGACATAACTCAGAAGTATTTCCAGAACTCTTGTATGTAAAATTTTGAATACTTAATCAGATCGGTCTTCTCATTGGAAGTGTCCCGGAGATGTAGCCCAAGAGGGGTGAACTCCGTTATAATCTGTTTTCTGCAATTCTATGGTATGTGCACTTATTTATGTGCTTATGCATTTCAATTAAGCATTTAAAATTGTCTTTTTAAATTCTTTTTATAAGGTTGAGAATTCAAATTTCACATGCAATTTAAATGCTAAAAAATATCCTTTAAAAATTCAGATCATGCATAAGACCTAATTATTTCATCTCGAACTTAGAAGTGAGCTCCCCCTTGCACCAAGAAATCAGTTGTTCCTCTCCACTCGGGAACAAATTATCAACATATAGAACCAATATCAACGGTTGGTTCTTCACTACTTTGAAGTACAAATTTGGATTAGCTTCACTCTTAGAGAAGCCCAGTCTATGAAGATAGATGTCAATTCTCGAATACCAAGCTCTGGGAGCTTGCTTAATCCCATACAAGTATTTCTTCAATTTGCACACATGGAAATCCTTCCCATGAACCAAAAACCCCTCAGGCTGCTAAATATAAACCTCTTCCTCAACCTCACCATTGAGGAAGGTTTTCTTCACATCCATTTGGCGAATATTCCATCCTAAAACATATGCAAGTGAGATCAAAGCTCCAATAGTGGTGTACCTGGACACAGGAACGAATGTCTCCTCATAGTCTATTCCTTCTTTCTAAGAGAAACCTCGAGAAACAAATCTAGATTTATACTTTTTCAATACTTCCATCAACACCATGCTTGATCTTGTAAATCCATCTAGAAGTAACTATGGACATCCCTTCAAGTTTAGGAACAACTTCCCAAACATCATTCTTCATAATAGACTTGTATTCCTCTACCATTGCATCTTTACATACTTGCTACTTTGCAACTTCTTCATAGGTTTAAGGCTCTGAATCATTGATGTGACTCATTTGTGCAACATACATGAATATTTTTCAGGTTGTTTTTTCTCTCTGGAAGAGCCTAATGGTGCTCCATGCCTCTCTACATCTTGTAGTATATATATCTCATCATCATGCATACCTCCTCTTGGCAGGAGGTTCATCAGCCAGTTCTATTGGTTCAATGGGAGCTAGCGAATTTGAGAACTCTATTGGATTCTCCCTCTGAACATACAAATGGGGAGAATCAGTCTCTGGGTCCTCCATCATAGGAGTCTCATGATACTCTGTGTATGTATCATATTGAAACTCTTTCGATCGCTTGAATGTTTCCTCTTCATGGTGTTGGAATATTTTTAAAAACCCACCTATACCATTCTAGACTTAGGATAAATTAATTAATCATTTATGATTAATTTCCTGAGTTTTGACTAGGTAAAATAGGTCAGTTTTGTCTTTTAGTGGACCACTTTCCATACTAAGTCACTAAGGAGCCTTAGAGAAGATTCTGGATAAAATTACATTGGATTCTATCTGATTTCTTTCCATTTCTGGTTTAGAAGATGCTTTCATGATTTAGTTAGCTTTGTCTTGTTTTTTCTATTTTCTAGTGGAAAAGGTAAAGCTAATTGACTTAGAATATTTTGCCACTTGACCAATCCGACCTCCACATCATATATACTCTCCTAAATCCATAAACACATTTTGTTTATCTCACTCATGAGCTTCCATACCATACTTATCCAATTCGTGAGCCTCTAGTATAGTCTTGGTAACTGCTTTTGCCACCTTGGGGGTTTTTTGTCTTTTCTAAGCCTTTTCTTTTTGCTCTTTCCAAATTTCCTCCAAGGAATTCTATTTTATCCATGGAAGGTGTATTATATATTGTTATCATATTCATGAATAAAATAAAGAGTGATTTCCACAATTTATCTTCTTTATTCTTCTTCTCTCAATGTCAGAAATATTCCATGTGAAATTGTCTTATGAATCGAGTTCCTAGCAATTAAAAATATCACATGGTATCAGAGCTAGCTTGATTCAAAGCAATTTACAAGATTGTTTTTTGTAGGTATTTCCATCACCAAGAGCACATCAATATGGATAAAAAACAAGCCAAAGTTATGACTCTCACTCCCTTCAATTTCTTTGACTGGAAGGCGCATATGATCACCCAGCTTTGGAGCAAAGGATTGTATAGAGTCACTATGGGGCTTGAAACTAAGCCAGGAGTTGTTGCATTAAAATCCAAATGGTTCAATAGGATTGATGAAGCTTATGAGTTACTTTGTCTCTCTATATCTCCATATCTTCTATTCCATGTTGATTCTCTATCCACTCCAAATCAAATGTGGACAAAGCTAGAGTCTCTCTTTGGAAAACAGGACGAGCTCAGAGGTCATTTGTTGGAGATTGAGTTGATCTCTCTTATTCCAAGTAATTTTGATTCTATGGAGGATTTAATATCAAAATTCAAGAACCTAGTGCTTCAACTCAAGCAATGTGGCATAGAAAAGAAGGATGAGCAATTAATCCTTACCATTATGTCAAAACTAAGCTCATAATATTCAATATTTGTGTCTAGCTTTCATACCACAATACTAGCAATTCCTAATTGGAAGATGCCAAGCTTGGATGCATTCATTGATTCGCTCACTAAGGAGAAGGACAAGCTGGTCCAAATGAGGGATATAACACCCTCCAAATACTTTTCACTTGTTTCTCATGGAGCAAATATTTTCAAGAATGACAAATCCAAACAAAATATATTGTTAGATGAAGAGGATTCTGATGGAGATTCCAAATCCAAGAAGATGAAGAAGGAGAAGCTCAAGTGTTCTTATTGCTGCAAAGGAACTCATCCTGAGAAATATTGCTTCAAGAAGAAATTGGAAATCATGGCCAAGATTCTTGAAGAGCATAACATAGATGTTCCTGACTTTGCAAAGAAATAACAAGGCAAGCTTGTTGTAGAACAAGAACATTGTTTCCAAGCCTCTCCCAAAGGTAATCATGCTTATGCTTTGAGTACTAGAGTGAAATATAATTATGATGTCTCTGATTTTGATTCACATTCTGATATATCAGAATCAGAAACCTCCACTTCTTCTTTGGAATAGTCTTTAGTCAGTTCATCCAAGTCTACTCTCAAAATTAGTCATTTTTTACTAGCTTCTGACTTGTCTTCTGAAAGGTCTTTCCACCTCCATTCAAATATTTTATATTCTGATTTAGAAGATGATTTACAGTCTGATATGAAGTTCATTACATATCCCACACCATTTTCCAAACCATTGGATGCACAAAAGACCCTACAACCCCCAAGTTCTCCAGTTAAGAAACTACACAATTCCATGTTTTTCCACACTGTGTCACTTGCCTCTATTGCACTTTTGTATTTCATATCTTTCATTGATTGGATAGCCATGATTTTTTCCATATTTGGACTAATATTTCACACATTTGGACCTGACCCCATCACTCATGGTTCAAAATTCAAGTCCTCACACTCTCCAAGCTCGCTCAACTGACAGGGTGATCTAGTTTCTCACACTTTTCCTACTGAAACTCTGTTCAATCATGGAGACTCCACATCTTTACTGGCTGCTGCTCCATATGAATCAAATTCTGATATTTCATAGCTGCATGATCTCATTTTCAATATCATAAAGGTTCTACATCAATTTGAGAAAAAGGTACAAGAACTAGTGCACCACATTGTAGCTACAGAAGAAATTGATCTTGTTGAGTTCATTGTTTCTCCTTGGGAATGAGTATGCATAGATATTCTTTCCATCATTGATTATGTTTTCAAATCTGATTATGTATGTTACAACAACAAGAAAAATTCATTTGATGCTCCTCCATCATCAGAATATGATCTTCATAGAGCCTCTACACATGGTTCTTTCCTACACAACATTGATGCACTAATGCATGATCATGACATCTACAATCTCTTCATCAAGTCTGTTACTCAGAAGAAACCCATTTGTTAAATTTTCTGAATTTACTTCAATATGATCTAGGATCTTAACTGAGAGAACAACATGTACAACATATCTACAGCATATCAATCATGGAGACAATAATGCAAGCACACAAGAGACACAAAGATTTACTTGGGGAAAACCATAAAGGTGAAAAACCCCAATAACTTCCTCAGAGATAGATAGAGCAATGATACAACCAACCAAGAGATAGACATAACCTAGCAGCAGATCCTCCTCCTCCATAAGTGCGCCTCTCCTCCTTGAGAGCATGTGTGAGAAGTGAGTGAGCAAATAGAGTGCCTCCCGCACTCTATTTATACTTGACTTGACTTGCCTTTTTACCTAACTCATGTAGGCTCGAACTTAACCACATAATATAATGCTGACTGGGCCGACCCCCAATAGGGTGGTCTAATAACCCTTTGACCCACATGGCCGACCCCCAATAGGGTGGTCTAATAACCCTTTGACCCACATGACTTATACAGGGCCGACCCCAAACAAGGTGGTCTAATAACCCATCAAGTATAAGTTACGACACTTACAATATACATGACGACACTTCCGTATAGAGGAATAATAACATCTCTATAGGAATACAATATACATATATGTGAAATACATTCCGAAGTTACATATACATCAACACTCCCTCTTAACTAGGAAGGTATTTCTCAGCACAGTTCTTCTAGCACAAGTCATCTTCTCTGGATCATCGTCACTGGATAATCATCATCGAGTCATCATCATCGTCATTGCTGCTGCTATCTCAATCAATCTCTGAATATACTCGTCATAGGAAGTTCTACAGAGCCAGTCCTTTTTCATACTAGATGTAGGCCCACCACCTGCAGGTCTTCATCATCACTGGCCATACTGTGGAATCCTCAGGACTTATTACGTGCGTCACAAAACCTGGCTGCAGCATCCCAGGCTATTACGAGCACACAGCTCTACCTGTAGGATCTCCCAGGAGCACATTACATGTGACCCATCACTTCTTCCTCGAAGTTTCCTCGATCTGAAGAACGCCAAGCCTCTCTCTGAAGTACTCGAACTTTACCCTGGCTAGTGGCTTCGTCAACACATCTGCAATCTGCTCGTCCATCGCAACATACAGGAGCTTCACAGCTCCTCTCTATACCATATTCCTGATATAGTGATATTTGATCTCTATGTGTTTCGACCTGTCATGAAACACTGGATTCTCGGACAGCTTCACACAACTCTGGTTATCACAGAAGATACCAGTAGCTTCCAATGGAGATCAAATAACTCAGACAGTAGCTTCCGTAGCCATACTGCCTCACAACTAGCTGAACAGGCTGCAACATACTCTGCCTCAGCTGTACTCAGTGCTACGCAGGACTGCTTCCTACTAAACCAAGAGATCACACCTGATCCCATACTGAAGCAACACCCAGATGTGCTCTTCCTATCTGCAGCATTGCCAGCCCAATCTGAATCAACATAACCATGCAGGTTAAACTTTTGATTCGCTTCATACCTGAGCCCATAATCCACTGTACCCTTCAGGTACCTCAGAATATGCTTTACAGCAACCAGGTGAACACTCCTTGGATCCGTCAGGAACTGGCTCAATGTGTTCACAGCAAAGAAAATATCTGGTCTCGTGTTCATCAGGTACATCAAGGACCCAATCATCTGACGATACATGGAGACATCAACCAACTCAGATGAAGCATCACATAGAAGCTTCAGATTCGATGCCATAGGTGTGACCATAGCTTGCAGTCCATCATCCCGAACCTCTTCAGGATCTCTACTGCATACTTCCCTTGTCCAAGGAAGATTCCATCACTCTGCCACACCTCCATGCCAAAAACAAATAGTGCATCATCTCGAACTTGGAAGAAAGCTTCCGCTGCGTGTCGGCAATCAATCTATCTTTACCTGTAACAAACAGGTTATCTGCATAAAAAAATAGTATCACTGGATTTCCTTCTTCAACCTTGTAGAAAAGGTTGGAATCTGCTTTACTCTTGGTAACGCCCAAACTGGATAGAAAGCTGTCTATCCTACCATACCAAGTTCTGCACACATATATGACTACACCATGCTATCTTGAGATCCATCTGGTGCATCTTCTATTTTATCACTTTTATATTTCTCAATGCTGCCATCTGCAACATGCTTGATCTGATAGTTCCATTTGGAAGTCATAAAAAAAACTTCCCTTCACATCTTGGGACTACATCCCAAACATCATTCTTCATGATCGACGGATCATGGCATTCCATTTCTTCATCCCAGATCCTGGGAACTTCAATATCTTCAATAGATATCTTTGTTGCTGTAACAAAATGTTGTAGTTCTTCTTTTGTAGGAGATGACATACGATCTTTCCTACACAACAAGTTAAATTGCATGATTAGAAAACATCTCATAGTTTTCAGAACAAATTCTTACACATAAAGAAATATGTCATACAGTCATGCAATTATCTTAACCAATGCTTCAATACAACATTTATCCATATCCCGTAACTTTCTAGATGCCTTCCAATCTCTACCAGAACATTGTTAAGAGTGTGCACAACTCCCAACATGTCAGCAAAGAGGTTTCATTCTAGATAAGTAGCAATGGAATGTTGTACAGTGCCATAGGCCACTTACCCATGTATATTAGTAGTATGCTGTTCATCAATGCAACTATTCTAATATGCATAATACACAACCTAATTCTAGGAACATCAGTGTATACATTATTGAACAGTATTATTTAAACAAACAAATATGCAAGAAATGATAATTTAAAATACTTATCTTTGTTTGTTCGTTGGGTGGACTCCCTCTGAGTCTTTGCTTCCTTGCAGGAGCTGCTGGAGTCCTAATCTGAAGTAGCTTCTTCTACACCTTTCTATTGTGGAATGTAGAGAGATGGTCAACTCCCTCTGAATATCTGCATCCTTGCAGAAACTACTGAAGTGTGCTCCTTTGCTTTCTTGCAGGAACAACTGGAGTGTGCTCCCTCTTGATCTTTGCTTCCTAAATTACCTGTTCTTGAACTCATATTCATCCTTGGTCCCTATGCATGCTTATTAGTATCATGATTGTGTTATCCTTGTGAACTCATATAAAATCATACATTCATTAGTATACTATGAAAACACAATAATCTCAAGCATGTATAGTCATGATCATTTCAAACAGAAATAATAAGCATTAGCATTCAAGATTTATGTAGTATTCTTATGGTTAGTCAAATCATAAGAAACATAACATGTCTAAACCTGTAATTACTCAAACCTATGACTCTTCGGGTTAGTTGAATCATCAATCAAGATAAGAGATATAATATGCATAAAAGCTATACCTTCATGATTCTTCTGGTTAGTCATATCATCAATTATGGTAAGAAACATAATATGCATACAACCATGATTATTCAAACCTATGACTCTTTGTGAATAATCATTATCAACAACACAATAGTATAAGATCCTAACACAAGGTAGGATTCTAGCTTGATATAGGAAAAACATACCTGGATTAGCATGCTAGCTAGTTATGTCTAACATACCTGTATAATGTCTTTTGGTTCTCTTCAATGACTTGTGTTAGTAACCTGCATGTCTCAATGGTTAGCCATTATAAAACCAAGTTATACATACCTCGTAAATGGATCTTCTATGAGATCCATGACAATGGATGAGTCTTTATCCTCATGTCACCATGATCATATGTTCTTGAACTAGAGCATGATTTGTCTTTCTTGGTGTACCTTTCATGTTAGTAGACAACATAAACCTCATACAACACCATAATGCATTAGTACAATCATAAGTGTCAACACCCTAAATAATGAATATCTTCTATCATGCATTCATAATTTTGTTAAGGTGATACGACAAATCTAAAAACAAAATTGTACTTAACTGTAATAACATGAAGACAAACATACCATAAACTTAATCATGGACAAATATCAAAACATACCTCGATGAGTCATACTTGTCGAGATCGGTTGTAATCTTCTTATGTAAGGCCATAGCCTCATCTCCCTCTGAAACGGGAACTTCTTCACCTATGTAGGTGACCAATCCATCTTCTTCTAGGATTAACCCAATCCACTTGATGTGCAAGAACTGGACCTGGAGCTGGATATGGGTTTGTCAGAGAAACCCCAAAAATTCAAACTTTGAATTTCAAACTTTCGAAAGGATAGAAATATGCGCCTTGATGAGCTGATCAAATTGGTATATTCATAATTTGAAAACTGCAAAGTTTCACTCCTCAATTTTGCCTTTGAGACTTCCGGATTCACTGGACGTGACCCTGAACTGGGGTTTGATGAATCCCACTCTTTTTCCCAATCAAAAGGTTTGATCCAAAGCTCTAAGCTTCTATTTTTATGAGGAGCTTCCAGCCGTGGTCTCAGATTTCAAAAATTCCCATTTTTACAGAAGCCCTAATTTTCCACTTTCCTGATCAAAGTCCCGAACTAGGGTCTGATCAAGCCCGGCCTTCTTCCCAACCAAAAATTCTGATTTTGGTCTCTAAATTTTTATTTTGATGAGTAGAATTCAGCCGTGGTCTCCGATTACAAAAATTCCAACTTTCTTCAAAGCCCTAAATTCCGGAAGCCATGAATGAAGGTACCAAAAAATAATTCTGTTTTGACAGAAATATGTACCTGATTGTTTCTGGTGTAACTCTAAAATTTTTGATCCACAGGGTCTGAAAAAAGTTTCCTGAGATAGCCTGACCTGTTACCTTTCCATCCTGACAGGTCTGACCTCAATTGGATTCTCTGAGAGAGAGTTATGCCAAATGTCGCAACGTGTCCTGTTTTGGGATAAAACAGAAGAGCGAACTTGTACGGCGTGCCACGTGTCACTGTTTGAACTTCGGCCTCTGAAAACGTTTTCTGAGATATCTCGGCCTGTTATATTTCCATCCTGACAGGTCTGACCTCCATTGGATTTTCTGAGTGAGAGTTATGCCAAGTGTCGCAACGTGACCTGTTTATGGGATAAAACAGTATAGCGAACTTGTACGGCGTGCCACGTGTCACTGGTTCAACTTCGGCCTCTGAAAAAGTTTTTTGAGATAGTACAGACTGTGTACTACCTGTCACTTTTTACGAAATTTCATTTGGAGCTTCCTAGCCCAAGTTATGACCTTTTTCCCAAGGTCACCTGATTTTGACTCAGATCTGGAAGAGGCAGAAACCCTCTATTGTACAGATCATAAATCACAAAGTACAACGAATTAGAGGTTGTCCTTTGGACACAAGGTACCTGGAGATTTTAGCTTCGTCCTGTAACAATTTCAGATCCGAAAACTTCGCCAAAACGGATTTATAGCGAAAGTTCTACGATGACTGGTTTTTGCTATATCAAGCCCTAGCATCGTAAGTGCAACAAGTGTCATACATGCCATATCATGCCTTCTTTCAGGCTAGCTCTGATACCATGTTAAATTTTCTGAATTTACTTCAATATGATCTAGGATCTTAACTGAGAGAACAACATGTACAGCATATCTACAGCATATCAATCATGGAGACAATAATGCAAGCACACAAGAGACACAAAGATTTACTTGGGGAAAACCATAAAGGTGAAAAACCCCAATAACTTCCTCAGAGATAGATAGAGCAATGATACAACCAACCAAGAGATAGACATAACCTAGAAGTAGATCCTCCTCCTCCATAAGTTCGCCTCTCCTCCTTGAGAGCATGTGTGAGAAGTGAGTGAGCAAATAGAGTGCCTCCCGCACTCTATTTATACTTGACTTGACTTGCCTTTTTACCTAACTCATGTAGGCTCGAACTTAACCACATAATATAATGCTGACTGGGCCGACCCCCAATAGGGTGGTCTAATAACCCTTTGACCCACATGGCCGACCCCCAATAGGGTGGTCTAATAACCCTTTGACCCACATGACTTATACAGGGCCGACCCCAAACAAGGTGGTCTAATAACCCATCAAGTATAAGTTACGACACTTACAATATACATGACGACACTTCCGTATAGAGGAATAATAACATCTCTATAGGAATACAATATACATATATGTGAAATACATTCCTAAGTTACATATACATCAACACCATTCATCTCATTCATCTCATTCCAATGAGAAACATGACAGTATGAAGACATCAAGCATGTCCATTTTTTAGGGAGGGTTTTGTTCCCATGAGGTTTTTCCTGTTTCCGCAATTTACATGGACTAGTTATTTTTGTATTGGGGTGACCATAAGCCTTGTTGCTTGGGCCCTATATTTTTTATATTTTATGATTCCCATCACATAAATTAAGGCTTAAAGGGGGGTTTTGGAATATTTAAAAAAACCCACCTATACCATTCTAGACTTAGGATAAATTAATTAATCATTTATGATTAATTTCCTGAGTTTTGACTAGGTAAAGTAGGTCAGTTTTGTCTTTTATTGGACCACTTGCCATCCTAAGTCACTAGGGCACCTTAGAGAATATTCTGGATAAGATTACATTGGATTATGTCTGATTTCTTTCCATTTATGGTTTAGAAGGTGCTTTCCTGATTTAGTTAGCATTGTCCTATTTGTTTTGCTTTCTAGCGGAAAAGGTAAAGCTAGTTGAATTAGATTCTTTTGCCACTTGACCAATTCGACCTCCACATCATATATTCTCTCCTAAATCCATCAACACATTCTATTTATCTCACTCATGATCTTAAATACCATACTTAGCCAATTCATGAGCCTCTAGTACAGTTTTGGTAACTACTTTTGCCACCTAGGGGGTTTTTTGTCTTTTCTAAGCCTTTTCTTTTTGCTCTTTCCAAATTGCCTCTAAGGTATTCGATTTTCTCCATGGAAGGTGTATTATATATTGTTATCATATTGATGAATAAAATATAGAGTCATTTCCACAATTTATCTTCTCTATTATTCTTCTCTCATTGTCAGAAATATTCCATGTGAAATTGCCTTATGAATCTAATTCCTAGCAATTGAAAATCTCACACATCGAAGGTCACATCTCAGTTGACCTTAATGTGTCTTTCATCTGGAACATATATTTTGTAGGCTTTGGATGATTCTCTATAACCAACAAAGTTTCCCTTCTTTCTTGATGGATCCATCTTTGTCCTCTTTTCTTTTGCACATGAATGTATACAGGACTCCCAAAGATCTTGTTAATGCCTAAATTTCGTACACATGTGATATTTTGGTGATTCTTCCACAAAGGCATCATTAAAATAGAGAAATGAAAATCACTACAAGCATCCTCAACAAATCCAAAAGATAGCATGAGTCCAAAATGCCAAAGATCTGTCAAAATAATGGGTCGCGTGGCTAAACCATTGTTGACTCGTGTTATACCGTAGGTTACCAATTCAATTCTCGTGCTATACCGTAGGTTACTGGTTCAGTGCTCGCGCGATACCTGCGCGGCTATTCCTTCGATAGTCACACTACTATCAAAGCGGCAGGACCACCAACTTCCTGCAGTGCATTGAAGGATCCATCACCTCCAAAGATCCAAGTTTGGATCCTCACACACTTGGTGGCATTAAATAGCCCCCTTTATGTACCTTGGAACTATTTCATGGAGGATATGGATTCGCATTTGGATCTAGTTGTTTGTTGGCCACCTCTTGGCCTATATAAGGAAGACATTGGCATGCAATTTGTAGAGAGAAATAAAGAGAAAGGTTATGTTGTTGGATTTGTGTTGGATATTCTTCATAGCCCACCTCTTCCTATTATTGTCTGCATTCCCAAGCTCCATTACCACATCCCTTCAAGGGGCAAGAGTTCCTCTCCATTTTTCCACCATTGAATTAGCATATAGTTTGGACAAAAAATGCCTCCCTAAGGGATATTGTTGGTTTCCCTTGAATACCACACCTCCTAGGTGTTGTACAACTTGACCATTGAGCAATACAAAAGTGGTTTGGCATATATTAGATTGTTATTGGAGTTTGCATTCTCCCCCCATATCTTTTATTTTTCATTCATCCATATTTCTTTGTTTTATTTGAATTATACTAACAATCTATTGCAATATCGATTGGACGACAACCAACCCACCACACAGGGGATCCAAGGACTAAGGCCTTGCTGCAGCCTACAAGGCCTATCCCCTTACCAAGTGGAAGAGTGCAGACTTGTGCAATTTTTTTCACAATAGTTCTAATGGTGACTCCACTTATTTTTGTTCATTTCTTATTTAACTAGGTTGTTTTATGCTAAGTAATTAATTATGGGTATTTATCATTTGCAGGAGATAAGGTATTCCATCTCCTACTCCATAATTTGGCCCCAATTAATTTTTTACATAGTAGCACGGATATCGGCCTCTCGGTTGCGCTACCATTGTGGAAACACCTTTGACAGACATGCTACTAGCGTAGGAAATTAGTTCACGACCCGTGCGACCTCCCATAGGTTGACCCACGCACCTTGTCATTGTATCACCCATGCTACCAGCGCACCTATTTTGTATTTCTCCGCACTACCGACACAACAGAGTATCATTTGGTCGCGCTACATTTTTTTATTTGCTTTTTATCTACATAGTACAATCTGGCAGGCCAAATGTTGTTTACTAATGAGATCAAATTAAGTTAATTTACAATAATTACTTTTTTTTTAGTAATTAGTTCACCTAGACCAATATCAGGAAGTAAAGATTTCATCTCTCTCGAAACTTACCTAGGTAAACAACTTGGAGGCTTTCAACAGGCCTCATTGTTGTCACTAGTATTGAAGGCCATTCTTGTTTTTGCACAAATTGACATGTTTTTAGTATCAATGCTAGTGTAGAATCCACTTTTTGCACACAAGCAAGGACCTAAAGACTCTTGTATCCCGAAGTATGCTCTTCACCTCACACTTCATGTAATGTCCCAATTCAAATAAATCTCAAAAGAGAAAATTGCACCAATCTACTAGTTTCCTAGGTTGGGGTGGAAACATTGGGATTTTGAATAAGGGAGATAATAAACCCCAAGTGGAAATTAGATTCACATAAATATATTAAAAGGGGTTAAATAAATATTTATTATAGGAAAATAAGGTGGCACTTGGTCATGGAGACACATTGGTGGTGTGGGACCCACACAAAGCTAGATTCCCCATGCCACATGGCATCCTATTCTCACCCATTCGAATCCAAGGTGGAGTCTAATGTTATTGCGGATTTGGAAGGTCGATATACTTGGCATGAATCAATGAAGGTCTAATTGTAGTGGAAGAGTAACTCCCATGGACGAGGAAGAAACATTTGAGAGAAATTGAGACACTTGGGCTAGATTCCCTAGCTTGTATGACAACAATGATGAAGATGATATGACACCTATGACACAAATCAGACCTTATTGCTGACATATGACATATATGACATGCCAGGGCTAAAAATAGCCTCCAAGAGGGCGCACAAGGGAGTTAGGGAAGCCAAAGATTCATCCATTCAAATTGAGTGAAGGAGGAGGATAGGAATGGAGGGACAAGTGGCACACACTGGGATCTCTTCCCAATTCGAGTTGGCATGAAGCTCATGGAAGGAATTCGAGCTAAGGAGGTATTTGGAAGTTTATAAAAGTAAAGAAAAAAGAAGGAGAGTGGCTTTTGATCATTTCTCATTTTGCATATTGGAGAGCATAGCTTGTCATTGCTTGTGGAGTGTTTACTCTACTTGCCTTAGTACCAATTTCGAGGGTGAAAGATTCCCATCCTAATTGGAAATTGGAGAGGCCCTTCATACCTTTCATTTGGATATAAAATGGAGTCATTTGTTTCAGGTTGAATGTATAGGGAATCTCATGACATTCTCATCCTCAACTTGCTTCCACACCTTTCTCACTTTTCTCTCTATATTCTTGCTCTTGGAGGAAGGGCGCACTTGTTGAGATGTTGTTCTCTTTGGGGGAACTCTTATGGCCCCATTTATTTGTATTCTGATATATATACTATGTATTTAATGCTCAGAAGACTCTCAATTTGAAATACCAAGTGGAACTATGTAAAAATACCAAACAATGCATAAATGGTGTCATTTTCCCTACATCTTGTTGTGAGATCTTGAAGTTGCTTTATTTTGACTTGTATCAGTTCATATATGTTATTTTTATGATGTATGGAGAGTCATTAATGTATTGAATAATTTTCATAGACATTTCATAATCCTTTGGAATATAAATCGCGAATTTCATAGCAAGTAGTGAAGTTTACTAGCATTTCCCCCTATGTGAAGACATGTCCACAAACCTTTGATTTATGGGAATTGCAGAAGCCTTTAGAAACTGATTGATGATGTATTTGGGAGCCCATTGAATTCATTTAACAGTACCATGTCTCTTTTCTGAAATTTTGGAGGGTCATACAGCATTTGGAGATCCATCTTTGACCACTACCCTTGGGGGATTTGAACCTCGATTTGACTAGTAAATTGCCCTATCTTTCCCTGATTATAATTGAATATTGTAGAAGTATTTTGAGAGTTTACAAGAATCCATAAACTTCATTTTTATGTCTTAATACCTTTCAAATACCTTCAGACCCAATTTGTAATCATTTGGGTCCATTTGGAAGCATTGGAGTTATAACTAGTCTAAGGGTCGAATTGGCCAAAAATTGCAATTTTTCCAATTTACCCAAATTTATTAAAAAGGGACACTACAAGTGGTATCAGAGCAGGTTCCTTGAACCTATAAATTAATATCATACACTGAAGAATAATTTGCATCCATGTCTTACTATTATGATGAATCCTATGAGTACAATTCTGATGAGAAATATGAAGAAGATTGTGAATGGTATGAGGAAGAAGTTCCATCATGCAACACTTCTTACAATTTCATAAGGAATGATGGTTATTCTTATGAATTTGAACCTGATGAAGATTATTTTTTCACACTACCAAAGGATAATTCTATGAATGAATTAAAAAGATTGAGAGCAACATGTAAAACCGTGCCCCAACAATATCAGGCATATCTTGATGTGTGCAAGGGAGATACACAAAAGGCCATTCCTTTTGAATACTTTGTTGATTGGATGTTTGAAAATAGGCCCAAAAATTAAGATGTGGAATTAGTGAAGGTCTATGCACTTCTTGAAAAATACCTTGGAGAGAAAATCATATGTGTGTGAGTGAAATGAGTAGTAAAATATCCGAGGCTTTAGGGAATGCATGTATTTCCTACTTGAAGAAAGTTTTTGGGTTTTCTTCAAAAAGAGGTTCCAAATATATTGATCCTAATGAAACCAAAAGTAAAAGTGTGTCATCTTGATTGAAGGATAAATATGAAGATACATCACATGATCATCAAGAATATTCTATTGAAAATATTGAAGATCATTTCGAGACACATTCTACCTTGGACATGAATCAGAGAGCATCTACTAATGGATGATTGAACTATGAAGGAGTACCTACTGATGGGTGCTCACACCTTTATGTTGGTGACATAGATATCACTTTTGAAAGTGTATCTGCAAGCCAAAGTTCCATTAAGCATGAAAGTGAAGGCCTTGTAGCAGTTGAAGAAGAACTAAGATCAACTTCTCCATCACCACTTGAGCTTCATGAAGTTGGTCCAAGCAAGAAGGAAGAAGATGAGGAGGTTCATTTTCTAGAGCCTATTTTTCTTAAAGGGTCATTAAGGATGAATGAAAAGAATATCCAATACACCCTTAGAATGCTCCATGAAACACACGAATTATTTTCAAATTCTTGTTGGAAGGTTTCTTCATTGAAGGAGCCATCCTTCCTTGAAGACATGGAGAAGATTCAAAGAGCAATGTGCAACATCAAAGGTAATTTCATGTCTTTAATTTTTGATAGAAACAATTTGGTTGAGTTTAATGAATTGTTACATGATGCATACTTGAAGAATAATGAGGATATTCATAAACTCAAAATTCAAAATGAGCAACTTCTTGAAAGGTTGCAATATACTTGTTCTTCCTCCTATGTTTCAAATTGTCAGATGGTAGATTGCTTGGAGGATTATCATGACATGGTAGATCATGAGAAACATGGAAATTTGCATGTGTTGGATATGTTTGAAGATGATCTTGATGAGGTCCAAGCACTTTATGTGGTGGAAGAGGAACTTGAGTTGCTTCTTGGAAATGGTGACACAATTTTCAAAGAAGTGTATGATTCCACTACATTGGAACCAACCTATGAGGAAATTTTTTCCCTTTTGAGGGAGGTGCATGATACTACCCTTATGGAGCCTACACATGATGACACTTTTTCATATTCTAATAATTTGGGTGAGTTGGTTCATTCTCCTACATCCTACACTTCCATATTTTGCAGCATTCATCCTACTGTGATATGGGTGAAAAGTTTCTTTTTGATGGTGCCATAGGATGAGTATGAAACCCTTGTCTATCCTTTAGATAATGAAATTATTAGAGCACCTTCATATTTAAATTTGAAGAAGCATATTTTTTTACCTTATGATGATACATATATTCATGGATGCACCTCTGATGTTCACTTGAGTCACTTCAATACTCATGATTTTCGTTGATCCTTGCTTAGTTCAATTGATGTTGGAGGAAATTCATTAACTACTTGGGTGAAGAGATATATTATTGGAGCAAAATTTTATTGGAAGAAACATCCTTTGTTATTTCTTGATGATACACATATCCATGGATGCATAAATGGTACTTATGTGAGCCCCTTGAAGGCTCATTGTTTTCTTTGCTCCCTACTTGGTTCATATTTTAGTGGAGATTCTTCATTCACTTCTTGGATGAAACAATACATGGTTGATTACTTTGATGCATCTTACATCCTTTTGGAGCAGCATTATAAGACATAGGATACTCACCTATGTCATTGGATCATATTTGATTGGTCACTTGATGCTTGTATGCACTTGGAAAATGGTGGTCTACTTACTTGGAGGTACAAGCACTTTCATGATTCTTTAATGAGGCACCTCCTTGATGTACATTTTTATTACGTTGTTATGTACTTTGATGATCTATATTTTGTACTTATGATGTTTGGAAGAAGACATACAAGGAAATGGGATCCAGGAATTCTCTTTCCTGACGGTATGGGTTGGAGTGCACTCCTAATTGTTGGAGTGCAATACAAGCAATGGGACCCTGGAATAATTTTTAGTCTCATTGGTTTCAAATTTTTTGGGAAAGAAAGTTTTGGAAAGAAGCAGGTTCTTCAACATCCATGTTATAAATTGATTTAGGACAAGTAATCTTGGGTGGGGAGGACTATAATGTCCCAATTTAAATAAATCTCAAAAGAGAAAATTCCACCAATCTACTAGTTTCCTGGTTGGGGTGGAAACATTGGGATTTTGAATAAGGGAGCTAATAAACCCAAAATGGAAATTATCTTGACATAAATACATTAAAAGGGGTTAAATAAATATTTATCATAGGAAAATAAGGCGGCACTTGGTCATGGAGACACATTGGTGGTGTGGGATCCACACAAAGCTAGATTCCTCATGCCACATGGCATCCTATTCTCACCCATTAGAATCCAAGGTGGAGTCTAATGTTATTGAAGATTTGGAAGGTCAATATACTTGGAATGACTCAATGAAGGCCGAATTGGAGTGGAATAATAGTAACTCCCATGGAAGAGGAAGAGGAATTTGAGAGAAATTGAGACACTTGAGATAGATTCCTTAGCTTCTATGACAATAATGATGAAGATGCTATGACACCTATGACACAAATCAGACCTAATTGTTGACATCTGACATATATGACATGTCAGGGCTAAAAATAGCCTCCAAGAGGGCACACAAGGGAGTTAGGCAAGCCAAAAAGTCATCCATTCGAATTGAGTGAAGGAGGAGGCTAGGAATGGAGGGACAAGTGGCACACATTGGAATCTCTTCCCAATTCAAGTTGGCATGAAGCTCATGGATGGAATTCAATATAAGAATATGTATATTGAAATTTTATCAAAGTAAATAACAAATAAGGAGAGTGGCTTTTGATCATTTCTCATATTGCATATTGGAGAGCATAGCTTGTCCATGCTTGTGGAGTGTTTACTCTACTTTCCTTAGTACCAATTTCGAGGGTGAAAGATTCCCATCCTAATTGAAAATTGGAGAGGACATTTAGAACTTTAATTTGGAGCTACAATGGAGTAATTTGTTTCAGGTTGAATCTACATGGAATCTCATGACATTCTCATCCTCAACTTGCTTCCACACCTTTCTCACTTTTCTCTCTATATTCTTGCTCTTGGAGGAAGGGCGCACTTGGTGAGATGTTTTTCTCTTTGGGGGAGATATTGTGGCCCCATTTATTTGTATTCTGACATATATACTCTGTATTTAATTCTTAAAAGACTCTCAGGTTGAAATACCAAGTGGAACTATGTAAAAATACCAAACAATGCATAAATGGTGCCATTTCCCCTACATCTTGTTGTGAGACCTTGAAGTTGATTTATTTTAACTTGTATCAGTTAATCTCTATGATTTTTATGATGTATTGAGATTCATTAATGTCTTGAAGAAATTTTATATACATTTCATAAGCCTTTGGAACATAAATCTTGAATTTCATAGCAAGTTGTGAAGTTTACTAGCATTTCCCCCTATGTGAAGACATGTCCACAAACCTCTGATTTATGGGAGTTGAGGAAGCCTTTATAAACTAATTGATGATGTATTTGGGAGACAATTGAAGACCTTTAACAGTACCATGTATCTGTTCTAAAATTTGTGAGTTTCGTACAATATTTGGAGATACATCTTTGCTCACTACCCTTGAGGGATTTGAACCTCGATTTGACTAGTAAATTTCCCTATCTTTCCCTGATTATAATTGAATATTGCAGAAGTATTTTGAGAGTTTCCAAGCATTCATAAGCCTCATTTTTATGTCTTAATACCTTTCAAATACATTCAGAACTAATTTGGAATCATTCAGAGCCATTTGGAAGCATTGGAATTATAACTAGTCTAAGGGTCGAATTGGCCAAAAATTGCAATTTTCCCAATTTATCCAAATTTCTTAAAAAGGGGCACTACACTTCATGTGATCTTGGTGAATCAGAAAAGGGTGAGAAGTGTGAAATAACTCCATTGCGCACTTTTAAATTAATTAGCATTTTGATTTGCAAAGCACCATGAGTATCTTTTAGAGTTAAAAGTACATCTACTTTTGTATTTACTTTATATACTCTTCTAGTTAAAACGATAATCGATTTGATTTCATCACATGTGTTTGCACCACTGGAACACACTAAGAGACCTAAAGAATCTTCTGATCCTAGTATGATCTTCACCTCTCACTTCTTGTGATCTTGGTGAATCGGAAAGGTAGGAATTGTGAAATACCTCTATTACACTCCATAAGTGAAATTCAAACCCCTTAAAATCAACTTTGTAATTTTCCGACCAACTAAAACCCTCCACAGGAGGTCACAAAATATCATTTTAGTTAGGTGGATTGATTGGGCTAGACATCCATTAATTCCCACCAATCTAGTTTCATTAGCAATATTTTGAAACATAGCATTGTTAACTTATAGGGTACTTACAAAATCCTGCTATAAGCAAGTGTTCAAAAAAACCCAGATCAGAAATGCGTCGTGACCAAGGAGGTGAAAGACGAGGTATAGTTTCCCTACTCTCCCCTACAATCCACTCAACTTGTTGTAGGGAGACAACACTATATCATGCAGGACGAACCAATGATCAACACTTGATGCACAGTATCTTAGTTTCCAAACTTAGGACATCAGCAAGGATGGCTCCATCACCTCTAAATATCCGAATTCGGATCCTTGTTAACAACCAAATTAACACCCTTAACAAGTGAAGGTTAGAAGCACATTTTTATATTCGCCCACAACATGAAAACAGAAGACAAGTACATAAGAGAACAATCCTCTCTTATCTAAACACTACTTCCATAATCAGAAGGATTGAGTGAAGAAAGAGGTAGCCTAAAGAGGCAAATTTCAGTGATTGAATTGCCCGCTTGAAGGCTTAGACCTAGTCGCCACTAGTCAACGATGAGAACAAATGCACAAAATCTGCATTAATTGTGCCTGAAAATTCTGTATTTGTGACATAAATTCTAAAAATACTATAGAAAGAGGCTTTTTTATGGAAAAATAAAAATTTAGGAACATGTATTATCCCACATTGAAATTTGATTCCTAAATTCCCAGTTCCCAATGCTATAAAAGAAAAGAATTTGGGGCATAGAAAAATATAGAAAGTGAGAGTAAAGGCATGCCGGAAGGATTTAAAGTTTGGAAAGCTCATCTTCAACAAAAAGCACTTGGATCAAAGGCAAGGATGGAGAAGGTATTCACCTCAAGCAAGGTTGTAAGTATCATTTCTTCTTTGATGTTATATGAAGTAATTCAATTTTCCTCCCATATTTGAGTTTAGCTTTTTCCCTCCAAGTTTATTTCAAATTAAAAAATGGTTAAATATATTTGGAAATAGAGATAATTGCTTCATTTTTGTCAATTGAATCTCACCAATTCAATTAGAGTAGATGCATCCCTACAATAATTACTATCAACAGATTGGAGACTCCACTTGGGTTTTAATTTGAAGTTTTTTTCGAAAATTGGTGTTCTAAGCTTAATGATCTTCCTAAAACTTACTTAATTCTGTCATATATATTAATAAGAATGTTTAAAATTCATATTGACTATGCTTAGGGTCTGTATTTACCTCAAACAACTCATCAATTATTCAAAATTTGGAGGATTTATCCCCAAATATCGTATTTTTCAAGAAATGCAAGATTATTGCGCCCTATCAATTACACACAAAGCGAAAATCCTCTGATTTTTGTGCTTTGTTCAGTGCTAATGGAGCGAAAATATTCCAAGAAACAGGATTATCAAACCTTGAAATTTATATACAGAGTGAAAATCCTTTTATTTTCGCGCTCTACTGAGTATAAGGGGTGCAAAAATCCCTCATTATCGCTCTGCACTCTGTATTCAGGGAGCGAAAATCGTAAAATGTCACGAGATTTTGGTTTTTTATCTTCAATTTGTTCAATTTTTCATCATTTTCAGTGATTTTTTTTCTATACTTGGATTAGGAATCCTAGAACTTAGCCAGTAGACTATGTTTACACCTCAAATGACTAATATTTGGAAAACTGTTTTGAATCTACAAAAATTGATTTTCCTCATTCCTAATTAGAGATAGTTGTAGATTTAATCTTCAATTTTCTTGAGATAAGTTGTGTTCGAGCCACTATTATCCTCTTCACTTGGGATTTCAGATGATATTGTGAACGAGAAGGTAGATCTCAATTGTAATAGTTTAGGATTTTATTTTTCAAGCAATTTCTTTTCGAAAAACTATTATCATCTTCACTTGGGCTTTCAGGTGATCTTGTGAATGAGAAAGTGGATCTGACATTGTAACATAGTAGATTTGATTTTTGACTACGGTTCTCGAGCTACGATTATCCTCTTCACTTGGGATTTCAGGTGATCTCATGAATGAAAAATTAGATCTCACTTGTAAATGTTTAATTCATAGTACTTCAAAGGGATCTACATATCCTCTTTACTTGCACTTTCGGGTGGCCTTGCAAATGAGAAACAGAGACACCCTGTTTAAAGATTTGGATTCATTTCAGTTGAGATAGTTGTTGGGTTTTAAAACATTTTGAAATCAATAATTAACCATAATTCAGGAGAATTGTTTCTAAACCTCACGCAATCTAACAAAATTTTGCATCAACCTATTCAAACATTTTATGCATGTTGTAGACAAAAATTGAAAAGAAGAAGTTAAGTAATTTGTGACAATAAAAAGTCACTTCTTTAGAAAAAATATTTCTCAAAATCATAGAGATAATTCTATTTTGAAACTTGCATGTTTGGAAGACGTACAAGAACCTCTAACTCTTCACTAGTTTAGAGAATTCATCGAATTGAAGGAAAGAGTAGTGATCATTTGTGCATTGTTTGGTTCAATATTTCTAGTCTACACACCACCAGTTTCATTGTCATTCATGAAACTAAGAAAAGTACCTTTAAATTTGGCGTTTAATCTAAAACTAACCAAGATTTTATTTTTATATCACCAACAAGGTTAGGTTAGGGCCCTGGCTTAGGATTGGAGAGTTAACACTCATGGGCCACAAGATTTTGAAAGTAGCATTGATTATAGTGTAAATCCATTAGTAGCAAAAAATGCTCATGGGGAAAGCACATCTAAAACATGCATCAAGTACGAGGTCAATCTAGATAAGTAAGGGAAGTACCCCCCCTCTTGATTTTTTATTGGGATATGAGCTCATCAAGGAATTCCATGTAAGTGATAAGTCCTCGGGGTGACATCAGTTTTCTAGAGTACCTGGTTATGAGATTTGTCCTAGACTTACAATTGTTCTACCTGACCGTTGATTATGAAGTGGTAACCTTAGTTGTTATTACTAGTATATCACATGGACTATTGCGAGTGGGGGACACTTGTAGTACCTGAGACAAACTTTGAATATTTTACTCCTTGGGAGGGTGATTGGTCAAGAACCAATACTTGCACCTTTGGTGATTACAATTTATTGTAATTGTTTCTCATACCTTCTCTATTAGTATTTGTTTGAGTCTTGATATCCCTCAGGAGCTACTAGTTTCGGAAGGCTCTCTAATCCAACTTTCCACTAAGCTTCAGTTCTTTGGGAAAGTAGATTGGTTGCTTGGACTCAGAGGACATTTTTTATTATGTGGACACTTTGCTTTTTGTTGAGTCTAGATTTCCTTTAGGATTGTTTAATTATATTTTTTATTAAGTATACCACCATAAACAAATCCTTTTATCAAAAAATTTGAAGTGGCTACTCTCTCAATATTCCATTCATAGCGGCAGCGAGATGAGCCACTGGAATTTGAGGCCCCGCTAAATCGCAGAGATGGACGCAAAAAACGCATCCTAGTGACCTAGAAACAGAACTGATTTTAAACTCAATTAATATTACTTGAGAGGAACATCATCAAACCAACCCTGATAAATCATCATTACATCACAAACTGAATACAAACATAGTTGATGATCTTACTCTAGTTGAAATTGAGACATTAGAAAATCACACAAACGCTCATGTAAATACACTTTTAATGAGTCTTTCAGAACCAGTTGTACTTACTATCTGTGAGTCACTGGGTAATATTAACCCTCTTTTTTTGAAAGTTTGAATAACATGCAAAACACAACACTTGACCCTTTGGATTCATCATAAGTTCAAGGTACCACACCAGTGCAACCTCAAAATGGATGCAGGAGGTAGTAATGCTTCCACTTTGACCTCAACACTAATACCAATAGTTAGTATACATGTTATTAGCACAAGTTCAGTTAGAAATTTAGTGCCCATTGGTACATTTTTAGGTTCCAATCCCGGAAGTACATCCACTTCATCTGCAGGAATCCCTACTAGAGAGTGTTTCTTACCAAACATGGGTTTTCCATATGGTTTTGATAATCAATGTCAAAACACACAAGGAGTAAGCCAAAATCCTCTTGGTATACCAAATACCTGTACAGGTTCTACTTATGGGGGAAACCCTTCACCATGGAATGATAATATTCCTGGAAGAAGCAATGGGCCATGGAACATTAATTCCAATTGGGGTTATACTCCACATATTAGTGGAAATTCCCTAGGGATTTATCCTCCAACTTATCCTAGCACAATGCCTAGGGGAATTCCACCTATCAACCCATTCCACAATGGAGTGGGCAAGTTCCAACAAGTAACCAATCTTCTTTGGGACCACCTCTGCAAGGGGGGAATCAACCTTGGAATGTTAATCAAATCCAAGGAAACGAATCAATGGCATGGTCAGGTTCCAGGAAGTAACCAATATTATTGGGGCCTACATCCTCCGCAAGGGGGAAATCCATCCATGCAGCGTGTTCCACAATGGAATGGATAATTTCCATGAAGTAACCAATATTTTTGGATGCAACCTCCGCAAGGAGGAAATCTACCTTGGAATTATTTTCAAGCCCAAGGAAAACCTCCATGGTGTGGTCAGGATCCAAGAAGTAACCAATCTTCTTGGGGCCCAACTCCGCAATGAGGCAATCCACCCATTGGTCATGTTCCAAGAAGTACCCAATCTTCTTGGGGGAAGTCTCCACAAGTGGGAAACCCACCTTGGAATGTTTATCAAACCCAAGGACCACATCATTGGAGTGGTCAAGTTTCAGAAAGTAACCAATATTTTTTGGGCCTAACCTCGCAAGGGGGAAATCCAACCATTAACCCCATTCTAAATGGAGTGGTCAAGTTCTAGGAAGTAACCAATCTTTTTGGAGCCAACCTACAAGACCTGCGTTCAATCCATCTAGGCCACCACATGGACCTCATCCCAATGGTATGATGGATTATGTCAACCAACTTGAGCAAATTTCCCAGCAAATGGGATTAATGTATGTTCATACTTTGCAACCTACAGTTGGCCAGGCAATGCAGCAACCTGCCAATCCTTGCAAGACTTCTGACACCCTCATAGTCCAATCCAAAGACCTTAGAGGAAAGAAGAATAAATACAAAAGTAAGCAAAGTGCTAATCCTTCGCAGAATTCTAAAATACTTATAGTCCAATCCACAAACCTTAGAGGAAAGAGGAAGAAATACAAGATTAAGAAAAATGATAACTCTGGGAAAAGATATGCACCAAACATGACTCAATGTGGTTGGAAACAACAACCCACTATTCTAACGCAACCCTTTCCGCAGAACCATCAACAAATGGTTTCTACAACATTGGTACCCCCACCAGGGGAAAACCAGTCAACACCTCTGCAAGGGGGAAATCATCCCAATGCTAATGTCTTCATGTGTGATCATGAGGTGAAAATTCAAACAAGACTTGATTCTTATGATGTCCCTCCTAGTACATCTTATCAATCGGTATCACAACCAAGTGGTTCTCTCTCCATTGAGAAACCAACCATAGACTTAGTACCACACCCCCCCAAAGGTGTTCTACATAGAACAACGCATAATCCTAATGCACGAGCTGCTCAAAATGATAATGTTATTGAGGTCCTAGCTCAAGCACCATGTTCCATGTCGGCCTTGGAGGTATTGCAATTTTGTCTTGCACAAAGAAAGGAACTTTTGTCTACAATTGGCACTGTTGATCCATCTGATGCAACTTCGATCACATCAGACATATACCATTCAATATTGAGGATCCCTTCCGAAGTTGCTTTTTAAATTAAAGTAATGACTCATTGTAAGAAAAAATTTCAAACCATAGTGGATGAAGGGGCCTCAGCTTGTGTAATGTCATTTAAATGTTGGAAAGCATTAGGATCACCCACCTTAGTTCTATCCCATACTGTGTTAAAGGAATTTGATGGACGTTCGCTCCCTCCTCACAAACTAATTGTAGCCTTCCCTATTGAATGGGGTGGAAAAACAGTCACAGTGGATGTTGAGGTAGTAGATGCAACTAAAGATTACAAATTTCTATTAGGATGTAGTTAGATACATGCAATGACGGCTACAGTGTCTTTATTGTCTCGAATGATTCGGTTCCCTCATAGGGGGGATATCATCATGATCGACCAATTAGATTAATGTATTCCTAAAATTATTGTCTAATTGAATGTTCTTTTCATTAGGGATGAACCAAAGGAGGATCAAGACGTTGGGGTAGGGTTGTGCAAAGATGCTTCCCTCATGGTAAATTTTACAATCACGCCACCAATATCTACCCAACAAATTGCTCCAATTTTCACTATAACATTGGAGGTTTACCTTCCATTGAAACTTTTCTGTAAGTCCACCACAATGAAAGGTATGACTTCATCAAATAGAGCCTCGAAGGAGGACACCTTAGTCCAAAATGGTGATGGAAAGTTAACCAGTTCTATGGAACATGGTGAAACTAAGAGTATTACACCCCTATCTATCGTATAAGTTTCATACCAAGCTATTCAAATGGATTCGACAGATCCAGATCAAAATATTCCCTCAATGGAGGAATATGATCTTGTTACTTGGCCCATTGGGCCAGCTGTGAGATCTCCCAACTCACATGACTTCTTGGATGATATTGTATCATCCGATGAAGCTATCGTTAAAGTTATGAACAATTGGTTGTACCCACCTAAGGAGATATTTTGTAGGGCCATTGGGAGCATACTTGGTTTAAATATTCCCAAGTATAGGAGCATGCTTTGCATGTTCGTTGATCTGATCAGGTATATTTGGAATCTTACATATAGGTTTAGGTTATCCCTCTACGAATATGCATTTGAACCTTTTGCAAGCCAAACTAGCCCTAGGGTCAAACCTATTGGAAATTGATGGGTCAACCCATCATATTTGTATTTTCCGTTATTCCAACAAAAGAGCCTATCGAACATGGGACACTCTAGTCAAAACCCCATTTCCATTTTGGTGCCCATGCTGAGTTATTCTCATAGGCATGGGAGTCCTATTAGTACCATCATGACTTGGAGTTTGAGACCACATATTTCTATTTGATACATTTCTGACCATATCCTGATGGGATCCCAATTTTGTGTCAATTTACATAAGCATGTGTTAAAATATCCACTTGAATATCCATGCCTATTGCTTCGTTTCGTATTGCTTATGTTGCATATTTTCCTTTGTAGTCATTTTTTTACATGATGCCTATAAACCATTGATTCTATATAATTGACCCATACCCATGGAGGAAACACCCATAAGAGTGTAAATAACTAGCTCAACCCTTGTTTGCAATATGTATCTTTTCCTTGGCCTGACCCATGCCCTTGAAATATAGGCACACGCCCTTGAGACACTCGTTTCCTCTAATGTACCATAGCATGATTTATTCTTTTTTCAAGCTAATAAATAAAAAAGGTATTAAAATTTGGAAAACATAAAAATCTAAAAAAGGGGGAGAATTGAATCATTTCATATTATATCCTTGAAAAAATGACAACAGTCAGTCCTTGTCTCCCTTGAACATGACACATAATTTTGTATCCGCTGTCAGTACACCATCTACATTTTTCTTAGGAAATTGTACCAATGTTTTGAATAGATCTCCACCGATGGGTTGTCCTTCCTTTCATCAATGGAGCTTTTGTTAATGCATCTAGAATTGGAGGATCTCATTAAGGTCGGTTACTTGAGTCTTATGTTTTCAAGTGTCCATTCTTCATCATGTTATGTTTTCAAAAGAAGTTCAAACAGTGTCGCCCAGTCCTCAAATATTCCTAACCAATCATGTCAGACTTCCCTGTGTTAGTATACAGTATTGGATATCGCTTCTCTACCAAATTATATCACTCTATTGATATTTGTTTCGTATCGGTTGCATTAATGCCCTCCTTCTGATAGATCTATTCCTATCGACACCAAATCATCATCTAGGACATGGATCTAGAAACCCAGGAGTATCTTGGATCTTGCAACTATTAGTGGAATTTTTCCTCGTAAATGATAGTGGGTATACATCAATGACCTTTGATTATTTGATTCTACAAGTTTCTTACTTCAGAACATCTATTCGTATTTGCTAGTTTGTACTCGGTACCTTGGAGTCCATCATCATTATCGGTGGGTCTCTTCGCATCTGTTAACGGTATACATCAATGAACGGTAATCAAATGGTTTTTTATTATGCTCGACATCAGCTCATATATTCGCATGATATAAAATTGTACTATCGTCGATTTGTATTGAAGACCTTGGGAAAAATAATTGTATCACTCATTGATGCACTTCCCGAGTTGCGCAATATTAAAATACCATGTCAAATGTTCAATGAAGACCTTGTTCCTACACTCATCAAAGTGCATGTTAACACTTCTGAAAAAATTACTTTGGACATGGATCCATTGGGTATTGTTCATGGCCATGCTTGTTTACTGTTGAGCATGGGTATACCTACCTCGGGAAGATTTTATATATTTGGGAAATTGCTTTATTTGACTTGTAGGTGTTGTCTTGAATCCTATGCCCATGATCTAATCATGTTATATCCTTTCCTTGATCAATAAAGAGTATCGATATAATGTATTTATGCCCTCAGCTCCGCTTCGTACCTCACACATTAGGGGGCATCTTTTAACAACCAAATTAACACCCTCAACAAGAGAAGGTTAGAAGCACATTTTACTATCTACCCACAACATGAAGACAAAAGACAAGTACATAAGAGAACAATCCTCTCTTATCTAATCACTACTTCCATAATAGGAAGGATTAAGTGAAGAAAGAGGTATCCTAAAGAGGCAAGGTTCATCAATTGGTACATCTTTGAAGTTATCTTGAGCTGTCGGGAAATATAGGATCTGTTGATCATCATCGAACACCTTCCAACTGGTGACATTATCTAGGATTGAGGTTTTGTATACTAATTCAATTGAAAAAGTATCAGGAGACAGACCTTTAGGAGGGATCAATCTAGAAGCAGTGTTAGCCAATAAATCGGCATCAAAATTTTGGGATCTAGGGACAGACTTGATGTTAAATGCTTTGAAGGAATTAGTCAAATCTCTGACAAGTTTCTGATAATTTACCAAACGGGGGGATATACCGTGAACATGTTTCTTACCTATTTCACGATGATCTCAGAGTCCCCATATCACTTTATAACCTGAGCACCCAAATAAATTTCTTTTCTGAGTCCTTGGACAAGAGCTTCGTACTCAGCAACATTATTAGTGCATTCGAATTCTAATTTGCAGGCGATCTTTATCTTGGTTCCTTTATGATCTATTAACACACAACCGGCACTAGCTCCTTCATTAGATTTGGATCCATCAAAAAAAAAGTCCAAGAATCTAATCCTACTCTAAAATTTGTATTTACAGTATGTACAATGGAACCAGAAAATGGGACAGTAGTTTAATTGACAATTTTGGATTGATTTTGAACATTCTCAACAGGTGAAGAATCAGCAAGCAAATTCCCGAAAAATGTATCAAATGTATAATGATCAATATGTGAACTAAATTAAACAACAGGCTCACTGGACTCATTCAGATCAATGACTGTTTGTTTCATGTATGGTTCTCTAATGATCTTAATTTTGTTAGGTTTTCCATTGTAAGGGAGCCATAAATGGGACTAGTCAGTGGAAAAATAACCTTTAAGTTTATTTGGAAATTCTTTACTTAACCACATGCCATATGCTTCAGGAATATCAGCAACAATGATATCAATAGTCTGGTGAATCCTTGGATCAGCAGATAATGTTAAAAGGACATTTTTCAATTCCCCTACTACCCTGACTCTTGATCAATTGAGTTGAACAATCTGGGTAGGGCAGGGTTCCCAAGATGCATTACATTTTTTGCAGACAGAAAATGGCATAACATTTGATGAAGCACCTGAGTCTATCATGCAGTTGTATACATTCCTGTTGAATATCGCAAAGGTGAGTAAAAAAGGAGGAGTCTTCTTCCCATATGGCTTTTGGCTACTAGGCTTAGAATAAGTCTCTAAATTGTTGTTTTGAACTTCCCTATACTTATTTAAAATCATGCTTTTAGGCATACTTTCTCTCATGGAGGGTATTTTTAGGAGTTCAAACATAGATATATTAGCCTTCGTCCTTTTCAGTTCATCAACTAGATTATATTCAATCTCGGGAATGATTGTTTTATTTTGTGTTATTGTTTTGCCTTTATTGGGACTGGATGATGATGGTGAATATTCTTGTGAAGTTTGCCCTTTACTTCTGGTATTGTAAGGGTGTTTCGCATTAAAAACGGTTTCAGGTTCATATTCCTCTTTAGCCATAGGTAATTCAGAAAAATAACTAATGGTATTAACATTTTGGTCATGTTCTTCATCAGGTGGTTCAGAATTATCAATTTCTTTAGGATTTTCCTCAATGTCATCAGGGGCAGTTTGAGATTCGGTAGCCAGAGCTCTGAAAATAGAATAAATTTCTTCAGAAGTTAATCCTTCTTAAGGGTTGGGTGGATTTTGATGTTGAGGAGGCTGGTAAGGTCTCCTGAAAGGGGGCCTTACAAACCCTATGTTATTGGCCTGACTTTCAGTGTTGGTCTTATTCAAATCCACCATTTCATTGGAAATTTTCTGTAAAAACTTTTTCATGTTGTCAATTTCAAAATGATCTTTATTTTATGTAGTGGGTTTAGGGAAGTTCTCCTGCTTCTTGCGGGATATGGAAGGTTGATCGGTTTGAATGTCTCGGTTGTCTTTCAAACAAAACATATCTAAAGTAAATTCTTTAAAAATGTATCAAATGTATAATGTTCAATATGTAAACTAAAGTAAATAGCAGGCTCACTAGACTCATTCAGATCAATGATTGTATATTTCATGTATGGTTCTCTAATGATCTTAATTTTGTTAGGTTTTCCATTGTAAGGGAGCCATAAATGGGACCAGTCAGTGGAAAGATATCCATTTAGTTTCCCTGACCAGTCTCTACTTAACCACATGCCATATGCTTCGGGAGTATCAGCAAAAATGATATGAATAGTCTGGTGAATCCTTGGATCAACAGATAATGTTAAAAAGACATTTTTCAATTCCCCTACTACCTCAACTCTTGATCGATCGAGTTGAACAATCTGAGTAGGGAAGGGTTCCCAAGATGCATTAATTTTTTTGCAGACAGACAATGGAATAACATTTGATGAAGCACCTGAGTCTATCATGCAATTGTGTACATTCTTGTTTAATATCTCAAAGGTGAGTAAAAAAGGAGGAATCTTCTTCCTATATGGCTTTTGGCTACTAGGATTAGAATAAGTCTCTAAATTGTTGTTTTGAACTTCCCTATACTTATTTAAAATCATGCTTTTAGGCATACTTTCTCTCATGGAGGGTATTTTCGGGAGTTCAAACATAGATATATTAGTCTTAGTCCTTTTCAGTTCATCAACTAGATTATATTCAATCTCAGGAATGATTGTTTTATTTTGTGTTATTGTTTTGCCTTTATTGGGACTAGATGATGATGGTGAATATTCTTGTGAAGTTTTCCGTTTACTTCTGGTATTGTAAGGGTGTTGCACACTAAAAACTGTTTCAAGTTCATATTCCTCTTCAGCCATAGGTAATTCAGAAAAATAACTAATGGTATTAACATGTTGGTCATGTTCTTCATCAGGTGCTTCAGAATTCTCAATTTCTTTAGGATTTTCCTCAATGTCATCAGGGGCAGTTTGAGATTCGATAGCCAGAGCTCTGAAAATAGAATAAATTTCTTCAGAAGTTAATCCTTCTTAAGGGTTGGGTAGAGTTTGATGTTAAGGAGGCTGGTAACGACTCCTGAAAGGGGGCCTTACAAACCCTCTATTATTGGCCTAACTTTCAGTGGTTGTCTTATTCAAATCCACCATTTCATTAGAAATTTTCTGTAAACACCTTTTCATGTTGTCAATTTCAAAAGGATCTTTATTTTGTGTAGTGGGTTTAGGGAAGATCTCTTGCTTCTTGCAAGATGTGGAAGGTTGATTGATTTGAATGTCTAGGTTGTCTTTCAAACAAAATATATCTTTTTCTACCAGGATTGCTTCAACAAAATCCTCTTGCAAGATGTTCTTATGTTCGCTCTTAACCCACATGGAAATAGGAATAGGTAGGCCTTTGATATAATAGGAAACTAATAATTCTTATGTTCGAAGAACATTGGTAGGGATTCTGTTTTTCAAATAAGAGAATCTCTAGTTAAAATCCTTGACCCTTTCCTTTCCTTTTATTTTCAACGAGGATATATCCATGACCAGATCCTCAGGAGTTCAGTCATCTCCAAATTTTTGGATAAATAGGGTTTCAAAATCATTCCAAGAGGTGATGGATCTGGCTTATAAGGTGAAATACAAGGTGGAGGCTTTCCCTTCAAAAGAATAAGGGAATAACCTACAGACTACATCTTCATGTGTTACACTTCTTAGCCTACTAGCTTGCATGAAGGTTTTGATGTGATCTTCTGCAAGAGATTTGTCATCGGGATTGAATTTGGGGATCCATTTCTATGGATTTTTGGGTAGACTGTGTTGTTCTCCAGGGATGAATACAACATCCTAATCTATACAAGGTCTTTTAGGTTGATTTTCCATTGGTCCATCTTCTGAATTGGAGGAACTTGAGGATTATTCACTATCAGAAGATTCCTCGGATGATGATGAAGATGAAGAAGGACATGTTGGTGGTGGTCCACCAAACACTACATTGGGATGTGGATTATCCTGAACTTGATTTATTTCCTCAAATAAGGAATTAATTTGAATTTCAGGAAATAGTTCTTGTCGTATTGTGTTTTGATTATCTGTATCAATTTGTGAATTGTTGGTCGGATGGTATTGGTACAATAAGCATCTCAGATTCTGATGTGTTTGAATCCTCTTTTCTACTCTGGTAGTAATATCTTAAGTACTCTTCCTTATTTTCTCAAGAGTCAAAGACCCTATGGTTGGTGATATAAACACAATTTCATACCTTATATTTTCTTGTTCTGTTACAGGAGTAGTAGGGACAGTAGTTTGGTTTTCCATCGATTGAACTTTTGATGTGGATGCTTGAGTCTGACTTCTGGTAACAATTCCTTGTAGGAGGAGGTTTGCTAGTGTTTTTTTAGGCATGACTAATCATGGCCCTTATTATAGCACCATTTGTTGAATCCTCTGGGTAATGCTGTAAGTTTCAAAGGAAACAACAGGAAAGAGAAATCCCAATATGAAAGGCTTCAAACAACCCTACACAAGGATGGTTCTATCCCCAAACTGTTTGGTGTTACTAACTCTTACAGATATCAGGCCTCTGTTGGCACTGTGTGGGTGATCTAGATGGATATTTATTCCTGCTAGGAATATCTAAAGGTTTGTGGTAACAGTGTAAATAAAGTTAATTTCAAAATGATCTACTTAAGCTAAGTTAAATCTGAAAATTTGTTTGAAGTTTCAGAACAATCAGATCTAAGAGATTTGGTAAATGTTGCACCAATTAATAAATATATGAATCAGATCTAACATTACCAGCTTGAAAATAAAACAAGATAGTGAAAACTAAGTTATTTCATTTAAAGGATTAAACCATATAACTGTTATGTCAATGATATGTCAATTAACAAATAAACATATGATAAAGATGATTGTTTACTAGTTGCAGAAATGAAATGACATGAATCAAGTAAAGAAATTTATTTGATACATAACTTACATATGAACCATATGATGAGAACTCAACACATAGAGCTATGTTTTTAATGATCATACAACATAAAACAGAGTTATTAGATGATTAAGTAGGAAACCAGAATTTATCAAAGAAACTTGACAAATATGACAATGAAAGGGAAAGAGAAACTGATGAAATTCTTTAAAGATTGCAAAAAATTACAAGTCCACAAATATAGAGCATCTCCAGTTCTCTTCTTCGGTGGTTTTCCCCCTCTCCTCTCATGAGATCTAAGTCTCTTTAAATAATAATTACAAAAATTACAAAGGGAGAAATCTCCCATAAAAATAGGTATTACAAAATATTGTTTCAAGATTTTCCAAGGGTAGATTGCCACTTGGAAAATACATCCAATAGATCCTGAACATCTCGATATTGTGCATGCTCGAGTTGTAATTTTTCCTTGCAGGTAAAAGACTCGATCTCCCTTTTCTTAGCTTTTTCCCGTTCTTGTAAGAAGAGATTAATCTTCATTTCTAAAGCTATAGGTGATTCAATCAACTGCTTGATCTCTGTTATATGGATCTGCTATAGTTTCTCAATGCGCTCCTTTGACTCCAGGTACTTATCCTCAACCTATGCGAGCATCAGCTTGGTTGGAAGGGCGTTTTCAATATGATTCATAACAAGGAATTTTAATGAACCCAGCAAACTATCAAACAAAAACCACCTTTTTCTATAGACCTTTTACCTTCTTGTGGACTCCACTATTTCACAGACATTCTCCCATCATTTCAGAGAAACCTTTATCCTTCTGATTTTTATCTTTTCTAAGATAGGTATTTCTTCAGGTTTTTCCTTTATATACTTCTGCCAATCTACGACATCTTCAAAGGCTCTAGTAGCATCATTTATTTTCTAATTGTGCTCATCAAGAACATCTGAATAATGCTCAAAATATTTGAAGGTCTCTTGAATCTCATTCAATCCTTCAAATAACTCAATCAATAGGTTCTTGTAATCATCATGAATCCTTAAAGCAAATTCCTTCAATTCTTCCTTAGAAAACTTAGAAAAAGAAGAAGCAGTACACATGGATTGTGAAAGCTTTAGTTGTTGCTCGAGGGCTGCTATTTGTTCAGCATAGTTTACATTATGCCCTTGTTCTTCATGAAGTTGGTTTTGGAGCACTTCATTCTATGATTGCATGTTCTTGATTTGATTTTCATAATCATCCTTCAATCTCTGCAACTGAGATTGATGTTCTTCATTTGTTTGAATTTTTTCCTGCTTGAGATTTTGCAGTTCTTGCTCCTTCATCTCAATTTATTTGTTAAGATAAGTAACAGAATCATAGTTATCCCCTACAAAGGCTCCCATAGCTACAGTTGTTTCAAGAGATTCCTATTTTACATATGTGCAAGTCCTTTTCCATATAACCTGATTTGGGACAGTTCCCTGCACTAAAGTCCCTTCTCTGGATCTTTTAGAACCCCTTCTGACCTGCTCCAAAAATACTCTCCAAGAGAGACACGACATATTCTCCAAAATCTTCTACTTCTTCCACGGGAGATGTAGACAGTTGTGGAACTGTGACCAAAGACACAGGTTGAGACACAACAGGGGTTGGAATTGGCATAGTTATTTGAGGAATGGAAATGGATGGCATTACAGCATTGGAGGCTGAAGCAGTAGGAATGGAAGTGGTGGATGAAGTGATAGGCTCTAAAGGTGTAGTAGAAGCTTGAATTACAACTAGATCTAGGGAGGCTTCAATAGGGGTAAAAGTTTGATCAATTGATGTGGATGTAGGAACTGTAAGATCTGATGATGGGATAGAAGGTAAACTAGTAGGAATGGCGATAGGTGAAGAGGTTTTTATAGCAACATAAGTGATGATTTCTGGGAAATGAATATAAGGGAAAGAATCATCAACAACCATATTTTCCAATGGATCAGAAAAATTCTGAGTAATTGGAGTGACTGTTGGTAGGCTAAAAGGAATAGCAACTGAACATGACAATTTGGTAGGAAGTGACTCATCTTCTAAATCATTGTCTTCAATATGCAGCATTTTAACTTTCGCCATTGACCATTCAGTATTCTGCTTCTTGACTGTAGGAGTTGAAGTTACAGTTTTTGTTTCAAGTGCAAATCTCATCATTGCTAGGATCTTCTTCATTTCCTCTGCTGATTTGATGAGAGCATTCATATTGGCTAGGGGTTGAGGTTGTTGAGTATCCTCGACTGGAGATTTCCCTTTATCATATGTTTGATAGGTCAACATCAAATGAGTGTTAGCTTTTGTTTTATGTGCCTCTTTCTCCAATACTTCTTTCTGAGCTCTTTCCTTAACTGACAGTTCAAGCTTTATGTACTGCAATTCTTTAGCCTTGAGCTCTTGCTGGTACTGGTGTAAGATTATTCTCTTCCGTAGAAGTGACTCTATTCAATACCTCATTGAAAGAATTGGCACCCTCATAAATGAAATCATATGGAGCAGTTTGATGCACATATGTACTTTTGATGTGCTTCTGAGTGAAATGATTGGCCAAAAAGGACTTTGGATCATGCATCCTCCCAGGGGCTTCCTCAAGCTTCAAAGTTGTAGTTCTTTTCCCAAGCAAGCTTGCATACATATAGTTCTGAATTACTAATGACCCAAGGGTAAGGAGAAAATTAGGTCGCCCCTTTCTGTTATCTCCAGTTAACCGAGGGAATACACCATAAACCACAGTTTGAAAATATATCTCTTCCAACACCATTATATCAGGTACAATCCTGGGTAACAAATGAGTTGTGTTGCTGCCCAAAACTCGAATATAGGAAAAATATTATCCCACATACCAATCTCCCATTTTGGCAACTAAGGCCTTAGCTTGAGTTGATAAATGGAGTCCACAAAATGGTCACAGATGTCATAAATGAGAGGTATGAAGTTATCCTCCCACAATGCAGAACAGTAAATAAGGATTGGAGGTGATTACTTTGTCCAATTACATCCCATGGCAGGAAATGGAAATGTTGAACAAAAAACATTCATAACATAGTGTTGGCTCGGTTTTGCAACCAAGCTTAGTGCTATGGGCACCTACTAACTAGTAGTAGCAGTTTCAATAGAAATAAAAACAATAAACTAAATAAACAATACTTTTCATGGATCTAAACAAGAATCTAAGCAAATAATGTAAACATTTCAAAATCAAGAACAAGAAACATAAGAAATAATTTTTTGTATTGAAAAGTGGGGGGAAAGCAAGTGCTTGCGATATTACCTTCAATGGTGAAGGTTGATGTTGAGCAACTCCCAAGATGAGTAGCTCCAAACTCCAATAGGTCTCTTTCTCCAAGGTTGCTTCAATGGCTAAAAGTGCTCAGGGGAGATTTCAGCAGCATAAGGATGAGATAATGGAAGGATCTGAAATGAGGAGCCCCTACCACCTTTTTATAGGTTTTGGTGGTGAGGAATACCATTTGTGGTTTTGTGGAAACCAAATGGTATTGACCAACATGGTTTAGGTACTTTTCCCTCCTTTTTCCTTTTTTGAATAAAAATAATATTTTAATTCCCTTTTTAATATTTTTGGGAATTTGGACCCTTTTTGAGGGTTTTTTATGATTTTCTTGTAAAAATAATCTTTTTTAATGGAAAAAGGGGTGTACTAAGGTCTTTTGGTGACCTTTTGTTGGTTTCAGAGGCTCAGATGGTGGAAAAGTGGACAAATGGGTCATGTGAGTAAGGGAATGAGCTAGTGAGCACTTTTTAGGTGTTAACAGATTGCCCCCTGATGTGTGAGGGCAGGAGCTCATCGTATGGCCGATAGACATCATAGTTCTTTTGTCCTTTTTTCTGGGTTTTAGGGGAGAGAAGAGACCGGTTGGAGACTGGAGCCACGGCCCTTGGAAGCTGCAAAAACAAAAAAATTTACATGGCCTCAATATGAATGAGGTATAATCTCTGATAAAGGACGAGGCGGGCATTCCCATGCTCGTATCAAGACATATACAAAACAATTAGTCCCAAGAAGGGGGATCTAATACGGAAAGAAATATACTGGTACATCATAATGGTCCAGAGGGGACATGATTGTGGGATAAACTCATGATCATGAATGATCTCAATAACTGATACACTGGAATAGCTGTGGAACTGCTGAAACTGAAGGTGTCCAACATCTGTAGGGACTCAAAGACTATGAGTCATCTTTGAGAAATAATGTAACTGTATACTCAAGGGAGTATGAAACCTGGGTAAATCTGAATACTGTCGCCATGCGCAGCCCGGATATCTATAGAAAAAGTGTAACTGGTGTTATCCATAGGAAGACTCTCAAATGTGTAGGAGTCAGGAGGTATCCGGGGTCTTCGGCTAATAACTGAACGGACCAATACCCTGTGCGAGTCTCAACGATGCGATCAAGGTGTTGAAGTCGAGCATGTGAGAAACAACCATTGGGAGAGGCACTGAGGATTCCTCTCGAAATGATTCGTAGGCACTCATCATAAATGGTAATGAGTCCAAGACACAGGGGCCTCTAGGTCTATCCTCTGGAATCAATGTGGTTGTCGTCGACAGAGGGAGACCAGCAACTAACAAGGCAATGATGTTTCCTTGCTAGGAGCACGAGGTGTAAACTGAAGTGATGTAGTACTGCCGGTAGGACTGACATACTTGTGGGGATGGGAAATAACTGGGTCAAAAATGGGTAGACTCAAACTTCCTTTGTTTAGAGCAAGATGACGTGGTTGACCTGGCAGCGTAGGGAACTGACTTGTAGGTGTGGGGATCATCTTTTAGGGACTGAAGGGTATGTACTGACTCTGGGGGGGGAGGACAAGCTGATGGTAGCTGTCGAGGGAGTTTCAGGGTGACATACTACAGAATACTCTGAACAAAGGCGACCAAAATGGGGAAGCTGCTATGTGAGTAGATATGATCTGTCGTGGCGCCAAGAGGCACCATTGATTCCTTCTTCGTAGTTTTAATGAGCTCCAAGAAGGGATAAAAGTGTGCTCTAAACTGGTACGGTCCTGTGGATTTTATGAGCCCAGGGCGGCTCATGCTCATGGTTGCTTTCGTGTTTAGAGAGTGTGAAAGCGGTAAGTGGACTCTGGTGGTGTTTCTTTTTCGTAAGTTTAGTCTCCAAGGCCCGAAAAAGGATAAAATGATGCGGATGGAGAACTCTTCTAGCCGATGTGACTAGAGTATACCTTTTTCGTAATTAATCTACGAGGTCCGGAAAAGGGGTAAACTTATACCAGGTAGACGCCCTTTCAGATACGTTTAGCGAGCATGAAAGGAAGCAAGATTGCTCGGCGATCTTTTCATTATTTTAGGAGTCAGAAAAGAGCTTAACAGAAACTCCCTAAGTGCCTTTTTCGTAAAAAAGGGGTTGCTCGGCCCGAAAAAGGGGTAAAATTATACCGAACAAAAATGGATTGATGAGGGCGAGAAGAGGTCTCAAGCATCGTCATCTGTGCGGAAAACTGGATCCGGTGACATAAGGATTGTCAAAAAATGGAGAACGGCCGATGTGGCACGCAAACCGAGATGACGAGGGGGCGTGGAAAAAATGTCCGGAAAATCTAAAGGTGAGAGCGAGAAATGGTCTCAAGCATCATCAAGAGCGCGGCAAACTGAATCCGGCGATATAAGACACATCGAAAACGGAGAACGGCCGATGTGGCACGCAAACCGAGGCGACGAGGGGGCGTGGAAAAAATGCCCGGAAAATCTAAAGGTGAGAGCGAGAAATGGTCTCAAGCATCATCAAGAGCGCGGAAAACTGAATCCGGCGATATAAGACACATCAAAAACGGAGAACGGCCGATGTGGCACACAAACCGAGGCGACGAGGGGGCGTGGAAAAAATGCCCGGAAAATCTAAAGGTGAGAGCGAGAAATGGTCTCAAGCATCATCAAGAGCGCGGAAAACTGAATCCGGCGATATAAGACACAACGAAAACGGAGAACGGCCGATGTGGCACGCAAACCGAGGCGACGAGGGGGCGTGGAAAAAATGCCCGGAAAATCTAAAGGTGAGAGCGAGAAATGGTCTCAAGCATCATCACGAGCGCGGAAAACTGAATCCGGCCATATAAGACACATCGAAAACGGAGAATGGCCGATGTGGCACGCAAACCGAGGCCAGGAGAGGGGCTAAAAAATGGTCAAAAATTGACCCCGTGAAAAACGGGAAACGGAAGGAACCTCTATGAAGTTCTCGCTGTGCTGATCCCAACGGTACCAACGGTTTGAGAAATGGACTTCGTATGACACCGCAATGGTTGTTTGAAATTTGTGGAATTTCTATAAATAGGACGTGGGGCCCCAATATGACATGTCATTGTTACGTGCGAGTTTGATAGAGCAGTCAGAGCTATTTCTCGATTTCCGAGAGATTTCACCGTTGGTTTTCGATTTAGCGAGTTGCAGGTAACTCTATTCGCCTTAACCTAGTCAATTATGTCTTTTTTATTTGGCGGTGGGCCCCCGAAGGCCGCGAAACTCCACGTTGACTCTCCAACGTGGAACCGCGCGGGTTTCGGGGCGGAACCCGCGATGAACCGCGCGGGTTTTGGACTCACAGTCGCGATGTTCATCGCGACTGTGAGGTAGGAACCCGCGATGTTCATCGCGTGTTCATGGGTGACAGTCGCGATGTTCATCGCGACTGTCTAGACAAAACTCGCGATGTTCATCGCGAGTTTTTTCATGGAACCCGCGATGGTCATCGCGGCTTTTTGTGGAAAAGCCGCGATGGGCATCGCGGCTTTTTGTGTAAAAGCCGCGATGGGATTTTTCTAAAATTTTTATGCTGGGGCTAAAAATTTCGTGTGTTTTTTGGCAGGATGTTGCGGAGAGCTCAGTCCGTATGGCGGGAGAGAGAGATTGATGCCGAGACCATGTTGAGGATCGAGAACGATGGAGGGGTGAGACAGACCCTAGCCATGAGCGGACTCTTGAAGTTCGCTCAGATATCTCCTATTCGTTCAGTGAGTAGACTCCTGAACAAGCTCGTGCAGTGGTGGGTGCCGGCAGAGGGTGCCTTCATTATTGGTGGTGAGAGGTTGGAGATTACTCTCACTGATGTATACTTCTTGACTGGTTTGCCTCGCTTGGGTGAGGTGGGTGATATTTCTCCGAGGTTGCCTCCAGGTGTGGATATGGAGGACCTCTTACAGACCTTCTGTGGGGATGACGCTGTTTTGGTAAACAGCTCTATTAGTCTGAAGTTCCTACGGGAGTGGGATATGCGGGCTGTTGGTGCCTGTGTTCTGAGGGTTTTGGGTGCTGCTGCACCACATCGTATGTCTGGGGGGCAGACGATGATGGTGGACTCCGTTCTACGGGGTACTTACTATGCTTGGGTTCAGATGTTCTTGGCCGGTGTCCGGAGAGATCTGGACAAGGCCGTGAGAGAGGGAGGTGAGTTCTGTTACGCCTCTTTCTTATGCTGTTTTTTCTTTGAGCGGGTGCCGACCTTACGGCCACACGTACCCGTTCGTGCTGGTCTTCCTAGTGAGCCTCGTATGATGAGGTGGGGGTAGATGATGCCCCGTGCTGGCGGTGGTATCCGTGGCTTCTTCACAGAGGACTTTTACCAGCAGTGGGAGCAGATGCCACTGGTGATCGAGGACTATCCTTACGCCGGCATGGACTACCGGGGAGACCCAGAGATGCCACGTGCCCCAGGACAGGCCTGGAGCTTAGACGGTATGTTTTTGTGTATTATGTTATGTTATATCATATGATTTATGAGTTATCATGATGATATCTGTTGTATAGTATCTGATGGTTTTACTTTCTTTGTGCAGATATAGGTCCAGTACCACCACCTGACTATGTGGCTCGGCAGGGGCGGGCGATGGTGGTTGCTCGTCCCCCAGTACCTGTACGTCCTCCTCGTGGTGGAGGATATGGAGCCCGTGGGCAAGGGGTTGGCCCTCAGGACGATGCTATAGATGGTGTTCGACGGACTTTATCCCGGATCGTAGCTAGGCTTCCGGAGGATGGCTGGAGGGACCTTGATCGGGACATTTTGCAGGGATGTCTCGGTGCACCGCCTGAGTGGCAGTCACTGTTGTTGAGGGCAGCGGTGCTTGCTGCGAGACACGGGGGTGGTAGAGGAGATGCTCCGGCAGGGCCGGCACCGGGGAGGATACGTCTGAGGGACGATCCAGCAGGGCCAGCAGAGCGGCGAGTTCGGGGTCGTCCTGACCCGGCTGGGCCGGCGGAGGTGGAGTCGGAGGAGGAGCCGGAGGAGGAGCCCGAGGATCCTGAGGATCCAGATGAGTAGACGACATTGTATTGCCCCCAAATGCTCATGAGCATATGGGGAAGCATTTTTTGTAGGACAGATATATTTTTTGTATATCGAGTGCTGAGGGCACTTATGACATGTAGACTATTTGATTTGTATATATATGAGGATATATATATTAGATCTATTGTCGTGTATGCACGTGGATGCACATTGTCTTTTGTATACGCCCGTGGAGGCACATGTTATGCACGTGGATGCAGTGTATTTATTGATTGATGTATGCCCGTGGAGGCACCTGTTATGCACATGGATGCATTATTTTGGTTGTTTTTATGCCCGTGGAGGCACATGTTATGCATGTGGATGCAATATTGGTTTTTGTATATGCCCATGGAGGCACATGTTTTGCACATGGATGCATTTTTGTTTATGGATATGACATGATGTGATTGGTGTGCCAGTCGAGGACACTGTTGGCCATATTATCTGCTACACCATTGAGGTGTCTTGGGACATGTGTGAATGTAATGGATTCAAACTGTCTAACCATTTGTTTAGTGCGCAGGAATTTTCTGAACAGACAGGGATCGCGTACCTGGTAATCATTGTTGAGCTGGGAAACTAGGAGCTGTGAGTCCAAGAAAACGTTGAGGTGACGTATGCTCATCTGGAGAGCAGCGGCCAGGAGACCGGTCACGGCATCGTATTCAGCTTGATTATTGGTGGCGGCACCTAAACATACTCCATCAATGTGAATTAACTCATGTGAAGGGGAGTATATTACCCAAGCTGCGGAGGCGAGATTGGGAGACCAACGGCTTGCACCATCAGCGAAACCGACATGGCAGAGTGGAAGAGGCTCCATCTGTGGTCATGCAGAGAAAACAAATATTTAGGTTTTTTCAATTTTTTGTGAACGAAAAACGTATGCCTATACTAAAAATGGACGATGGTGTCCATGAGATTTTCTATGGGTAAAATCGTTTAAGGTACAACCCGTTGCGTGGGTTGCGCAGGGTGTTTCCTTCTGAATCGGTCAGAACGTATGCCCCCTGCCCGAGGCAGGTGTGTATGATGTAGGGGCCTTGCCACATAGACATGAACTTTCCCTTTCCGGTTTTATCATGAGCTTGATCGTAAGCGAGGACAAGGTCTCCCTCCGAAAAGGTTCTTGGGTGGACGCGTTTGTCGTAACTTAGTTTCGATCGTTGTTTAGCAGCTTCCGTGTTTTGAATGGCTGTGCGCCGATCTTCATCGGCCTGCTCTAGGAGCAGTAAACGTTGCTCGATCGGGGAAGTATCCGGTAGGAGCTCAACGGCGATGTGTAAAGCTGGGATCTGGCACTCAATAGGGAGGACAGATTCGACACCGTGAACTAAATGGAAAGGGGTAAAACCGGTGGCGGTTTTGGTTGATGTGCGGTAAGCCCAGAGTGCTGGGAAAAGCATGTGATGCCAATTGGATTTGTGCTTGTCTACAGTGCGTTGGAGAATGGTCTTCAAGATTTTATTGATCGCTTCGACTTGGCCGTTTCCTTGGGGGTAGTAAGCGGAAGAGAAATGGTGTTCGAATTTCAACATGGTTGATAATTCCTTCCAGACGGCATCTTCGAAGTGAGAGCCGTGGTCAGAGACTAGCTGTTGTGGTACTCTGAAACGAGCGATAACATGGTTGAAGAAAAACCGCGCTGCAGTGTCGGCTTTGCAGTTATAGGTCGGCATGGCTTCTGCCCACTTGGTGAAATAATCTACGGCCACGATTATGTGTTTGTGACCGTCGGCTGACGGGGGGTTGCAGTCGAGGAAATCTATGGCCCATTTGCAGAATGGTCCAACAGTGATGACTGGATGAAGGGGGGCAGGAGGGGTTCTTGCTTTGGGGGCAAATAGCTGGCAGTTCTGGCAATGCTTGACTGCGGTGATGCAATCAGTAAACAATGATGGCCAAAAGTAACCGGCCCGAATGATTTTCTGGGCGGTAGCCATGCCGGAGAAATGGCCTCCACAGGCACCGCTATGACAATCATTGAGGACTTGTTCTGCCTCACTATGGGATAGGCAGCGGCGTAAGATAGTATCAACGCCTCGTCGATAGAGTACATCCCCAATAAGTAGGTATCGTGGGGCGTGGTGTCGTATGCGACGGCGTCCATCACGGTCGATGTGTGGTCGGAATTTTTGCGTACGAAGGTAAGTCAAAATGTCTCCGTACCAAGGGTCGTCAGACGAAATGACGAAGATCTGTTCGTCAATCAGGTCCGTTTGGATGACGGGTGATGTTGAAGAGGATGGGAGATCTGTAATGAGGTGAGCAAGCGCGAGGGATTTGGTGCTTTTTGGAGTCTTGAAAGTAAGGTCATATTCCTGGAGGATAATGACCCATTTAGCGACACGACCCTGAAGGAGTCGCCGGGTGAGGAGGTAGACCATGGGGTTGGAGTCGGCGACGACCGTGGTATGACTAAGCAAAATATAGTGTCGCAGTTTTTGTACGGAAAAGACTACAGCTAGTGCTAATCTTTCCTCGTATGGGTAACGTAGAGGTGGGCCAGATAAGGTCTGGCTGACGTAATAAATCACATGCTCTTTGTGGGAGGCATCTTCTTGGACCAAAACTCCGGACACAGCATGTTCCGATGCCGAGACATAAAGGGTGAAGTCCTGGGAGAAATCCGGTGGGGATATCAAGGGGGCTTGTGTGAGAGCTTTCTTGAGGGCTTCGAATGCTGTGTCTGCTTGCTCATCCCAAACAAAAGGTATGTGGGTACGAAGTAAGCGTAAGAACCCGTGGACTTTGGTGGCATAATCAGGAACAAAGCGCCTAAGAAAATTGGACCGCCCTTGCAAGCTCTGAAGCTGTCGAAGCGTGCGAGGAGGGGGAAGTTCTAAGATGGCTTTGACTTTCAGGGGATCGACAGTGATTCCGTCTTGGGAAACAATGAAACCCAACAACCGGCCCGTCGGGACGCAAAAGACACACTTGTGTGGCTTCAAGCGGATTTTATATTTGCGACAACGCAGGAAAACTTGCCGGAGGTCGTTAAGGTGGTCTGATCGTTTTCGGGAACGAGCTGTGAGATCGTCGAGATAGACTCGCAAGATATGGACCAAGTCGTGAAAGCAATAGGTCATGGCTCGCTGGAAAGTGGCACCAGCATTTTTAAGGCCAAATGGCATGACCCGATAGGAAAAGGTGCCCCATGGGGTGGTAAAGGCAGTCTTGTACTGATCCTCCTTGCGGATGTGAATCTGGTTATATTCGGAAAACCCGTCCATGAAGGATAGGACCTCATGGCCCGCACACTCATCAATGAGTTGGTCAATGAATGGCGTGGGGAAATTGTCTTTTGGACAAGCGTGGTTTAGATCGCGGAAGTCAGTGCATACTCTAAGGGTGCCTTGCTTTTTGTTGACAGGAACGGGGTTCGACACCCAGGTGGTGTACGGAATAGGGTAGATGAACCCTGCTTTTCGAAGTTTCTCGACCTCAGCCTTAACAGCGGGGAGCTTGGCAGGGTGAATAGGTCGCTGTTTCTGACGAACAGGGGGTACTTCCGGCCATGTATCGATGTGGTGTTCAATAATGGCGGGGTCGAGACCGGGCATCTCGGTATAGGACCAGGCAAAGACGTCTCGGAACTCTTGAAAGAGTTTTTTGTACGCCTGAGTTTCTGCTTGAGTGCAAGATGCGCCCAGCGAGATGAGCTCAGGTTTCCCTGGTGTTGTGGAAATGTCTATCTGTATAGTGGGGGAAATGTTTGACATGTTCCCTTCTTCAAAGGCATCCGGTGCTGGGATGGGGTCCTTTAACCAATCGACCTTAGCGGGTATGAAGTCTTTCGACTCGACTGATAGCTGGTTGGATGTGGTGGAGGTAGATGCTTCCGGGAGGAAGTACGAGCGGTGATGCATATCATCCCAAGGGTAGTCGGGTGCAGTGAGTGTCTCCAAAATCTGCTCATCAGTATTGAAGTAGTCAGACCATAAATCAAGGGGTTCTGGTTTGAAGGTTGTTGAAATCATATATATCGTATTGACTTCTTCTGACGAGGATGATGGTGGGGGATGGATCTCCTCGATGAGGGGAGGAGATATCTCTAAGTCGGCATTGTTTAACTCGTACAACGCTGCTCTATAGTCAGGTAGATCTGGGCAATGGTGAGAGTAGTGGCCGTAAACACTGCATATAGCACAAGGATGGTTAGTGCGCAGTGATTTGTCGCGAGGCTGTAGAGGTGGCTCTAATCTGACTACTGGGATGCCGATGTCGTCGTCCAACATATTCATATGCTCTTGGAGTGCCGGTAAATGTGGGCATTGATGAGTTGGATGGCCAATTTCATCGCATAATGAACATTTGGGGGGAGCTCGAAACACCGGTGGGGGTTTGACTGCCTTAGGAGGTGGTATAGCAGTGTATGGTTGTGGACCTCTGCCCCCAGTGGGCTTAGCAAGAAGAGGGGGATCCTTTGACGTCGAGGCAATCGTGAGACCAGGAGGAGGTTTGATTGACGACGAAGGGATATTAAGGTTAGGAAGAGGTGCCGTTGACGACGAAGGGATTGCGACACCAGGAGGAGGCTGATTTGTGGTAACAATAGGTTGTACCGGTTGGAGGATGACGTCTGGTGTCGGTGGTCGAACGGGAGGCGGAATATACCACACGGGTAATCCCAATGTTAGCCCGGGTAGGCTAAGGGTAGCCATAACCGGGGCGCTTACTACACCCGAAGGAGGAAATAGGAAGGGGATGGTGTGGATGGGTGTAACACCAATGTGACTGGGGATCAATGGTGGTTGACCGCCGGATGTTTGCGTATTCTGCGAAACAGTACAGAGGTTTGCGACTTGGGTCGCCGGTGACGGTGGTGGGATGGCCTGGAATGTAGAGGTCATTGGTGTATCCGAATAAAGTCCGGGTGCCACAGAAGACACAAAGGAGGTAACTTCCCTAGAAGCTGGTTGTTCAATCATGGGGAGAACATTCTCCGGTGCTGCAGGGGCGTTGGGATCATAGTAGGTGAGTTGGTCAATTTTGACCACGCGGCCCTCGTGGGGGAACATCATGGTGTGGAAGACGGAGGAGGCGACCGCTTTCATGGCGTACATGTAACTGCGGCCAAGTAAAAGGTTATAGTCAAGCTGGGCGTTAATGACCTCTATGTCGATGAGCACAGTCTTCCCACCTAATTGGACGGGTACCTTGGGTAATAAACCTTGAGGTTGAGCTGACCTGCCATCGTAGGCCCGCAATGCAGTGGTGGATTGCTGGAGAGCAGGGGATCCTAACTTTTGCCAAACAAAAGTGGACATGACGCATGTGGAGGCACCCTCGTCGATGATACATCGATGGATGACAAGATTCCGAATAGAAACGGAAACTTAGACTGCTATGGTAGAAGGCAGCCGTGGTTCAGATTGGTTTAAATCAAAGGTCATCAATTGTGAATCATTTGGGTCAATCGCCCCAATGGCGGAAAGTAAAGTCTTGCGCTGAGTAGGACAGGTTTTTAAGACTTCTAATGCAGACATGGCTGCAGGAGATTGATCTAGGTCATCTACGATGTTGTAATTGGACGCAGCCCGTGCATTGGGGTTGTTGTTGATTCGGCGAAGGGGAAAGCGAGGTGCTTTAGAAGCGCCATCGAGTGGAAGCTGAGGTATACGCAATGTCTGATCAGTGGGATTAGCATTAGTATCTTTTTCGGCGGGGGGGGGCTTCAGGAGTCGGTCCGTATTGATTCCGACGGGTTTGGATATTGACGTCAGCGGTGGACATCATCAATAAGTGGTGGGTGCCTGAATCAAACATGGGTTGGTCAGGAGCCGTGTAAGTTATTTGTTGTGGTTGCACGTTGCCCTGTTGGGGGGCTAACGGCTGAGTGTTTACCACTCCCTGTGTTGGAAAAGGGTTTTGGAGGACCAAAGGTTGTTGTGGAGGTGGTGGGGGGTTGGGTGGTGGCTGAGGAGCCGCCTGCCCTTGACGATGGGCGTCATTTGTCCATAGTTGTCGAGCTCGCTCGAGGTGTGGGCAAGCGTGGATATAGTGGCCATAGACACCGCAAATGGAACAAGGATGGTTTGTTCGTAAATTAGCATTTTTTGGTTGCTTAGGTGGCCGATCAGGATTCTGATGAGCGGGCGCCGCGTTATTGTTTTGCGGAGGATGGGTAGGTTGTGGAGCTTGGTTACGGTTCTGATTGTTTCCACGGTTTCGTCCTCTTCCTCGGTTTGGTTGCCCACCCTGGTTGCGTTGGTTATTTTGGTATTGGGGCTGATGTTGTTGTGCGTACACATGCCCTTGAGCATTGGGGGGATTCTGAGGAGCCGCAGGTGCGGGAGCAGGTTGCGGTGGATAGTATGCAGGTGGAGCTGGAGCTGGTCCAGTTGCCTGTTGGGGTTGTTGGTACCCCTGAGCTGGTGGAGGTGTGAGGTTAGCCGGTGCAACCGGTTGTGGGTAATGCATGGGCTGTTGTGGAAACTGCATGGGGTTCTGTACCGTAGGTTGAGCATAGTATGTAGGAGGTACATATGCTGATGGCGCTTGGCCATAACAATGTTGTGGACAAGAGGGTCCATGAACATGATGGTTCTGGTTTGTTGGAGCATAAGAAGTTGTTGCTCCGGAACTGGATGTAGCCCTAGAAAGGTCTGGGGCGGGCATGGTGCTCACCATACTGAAAGGTTTTGCTTGCGGTGTAATTTGGCCAATAATGCCATCAGCAGCATGTGATGCCCCCGGTGTGTCACCGTGTGCAGAGTCACCTCGTGGGGCGTCAGGTATGATCGTGTATAGGTAACCTGACTGGGCATAGATAAGATCAAACTGTTGGGCCTTAAGGATGGCCTCCTCCTCAGACTGGGGTCTTTCAGATGCTACATCCTTCGCAATGAGAGGAAGGAGGGATTTAAGGAACCAGTCTAAAAAGATTCGGTCCTCTAATTTGATCTTGCATAGGCTTCGGCGCCGCCGCCAATCATGAATATGGTCAGTGATATGCGTGGCCGTGTTTTGTCTGCAAGACAGTAGGATCTCGACGCCCGCATCATAGCGGACTGGTAGCTGAAAGAACTGCAGGAAGGTCGAGGCAAGGGAGGTAAATGTGGAATGCGTCCCATGGGGTTGCTCGATATACCATTTGGCTGCAGAGCCAGTGAAGGTGCGCTGTAATAAACGGAGGCAGACAGAGTCGTCCACTATGGAGTTGGAGGAACACCATAAATGGAAGGACATGATGTGGTTCTGGGGGTCTTCTCCGGCCTTTCCCTCAAACTTAGGGATGTCAGAGGGAAGCTTAGTGGGCATATGGGGCCAAGCAGGATCATGCCTGATGGGGTCATTTGTGAGCCTAGCTAAATCTGGCAGGTTGAGACTTGCCATGTATGGTAGACTAGCGGATGTGGTGACCGGAACCGGGACCTGCCTAGCCATTGTGGTATGGTGTAGGGGTCCAGTAGCGCCTATAGGTATGCTAGGTATGGAGGGTATGTGCCCTCCAAAAGGTGTGGCCTGATATGGGTTAGCACTCCCAAGTGCAACTTGGGTTACACTTGGGTTAGGAATCGCACTAGGGATTCCTGGTATAGCACTACCGAGTGCAACATGGGTTACACTTGGGTTAGGAATCGCACTAGGGATTCCTGGGATAGCATTCCCAAGTGCAACAGGAGTTACACTTGGGTTAGGAATCGTACTAGGGATTCCTGGGATAGGGTTTGTGGAAACCGAAGGGGGTATGACCCCCATGTTGGGCATGCCCATGACAGGTGGTGGTCCTGTGTTAGGCATTCCTGAATGTGGAGTGTTACCCATATTGGGCATACCCAAGGGGGTGGCTGTTGCCGTTGATGGTACTACCGCAGAAGGGTCTGCGGATGTCTGACCTATGGTTAATGTATATAGTGGATCAACTGGTGTTCCAGACATAATTGTGGTTGGTGGTAACTCTGTGGGGTTTTCGGATTCTACCTCCAAATCAAAGGTGAAGTGGGGTATGTCAGAATCGGATGACCGTCTAGATGATCGACGATGTGTCGAATCAAGGGATAATGCTCTGCGTCCGTGACGTGGAGAGCCAAGTGGACTAAACTCTGGGAGTTCGCCCCGTAGACGACGAGAACGTCTAGAATTCTCAATGGTGAGAATATGTTTTTTATTTAAAAAATTGTTTTAAGTATCAGGTGGTGATATATATGTAAAAGACTCAAAACCCTAATGCAACCAAGGGTGCAAAAAGGGGAGTGAAAAAAGAAGGCTCACAGGCCAAAAAATCAATCCTCAAAAAATGCACTTATTCTAGCAGCTGTGCTACAATAAGTGGAGGAATGCAACAACCGATCAGAATACCAACATGCAAGCGGCTCCTAGAAAAAATAGGTGTAACTAGACTCAAAAGGTGGTAAAGATCATGCAAACACCTAATCTAAAAGTATTGTGACTCAAACAGACGATATCCCCTGCAAGGTGATGAAATCCAAGTCAGACAATATGAATGTAGAGACAACGGCTAGATATCCCCCTACCGGGAGGGACACCGGGTAATCAATCCTAAAAAGACAGGCTACTAGGATACTCCGTTCATGACGCGTCGAGAAAAGGTAAATCTGCCGTTTGGTCCTTTGATCGCAATATCCCAATACAGGGATATCCCGAGAACTGCGAATGGTAGCCCTTCGGTTACTGAATGGGTTTCGGTATCCCACTCAGGCTTCCGGAACCATCCTCGCGACTTCAACCCTCCTAGGGGAGAGGCCTTCCCACAAACCGGTTGTGACCGCGCCAAAAAGTACTAAGAGATTTTAGCTCCCTAATTGGACAACTTCTATGTCTCAGATGTATGAACTGAGGGGTGTTATTGGAACACCTATCCCCCCAATACTACCTAGCTACAAGAATTCTTTTCGTGTTCCCCAAGTGGGGTTAAGAGTGTGTTCAAATTAGGGTAAGTTTTAAGTCTTAGTTCAATTAAGTGATCGTGTGAGTGCACGTGAGGTGTTGTAAACTGAACTTGGAAAAATTAAATGCTTTTAAGGGAAATTTTCAAAAAATAAAGGATTTTTCGAAAAATAACAAGCAAATATTTAAGACTTTTTTCACTAAAAGGAATTAATATGCTTTTTCAAAAAATAACTCAAAAAATAAAAGATTTCTTGGATTTATGAAAGCAAATAATAAACTCCTTTCTTAAAAGAAATAAATGGATTTCTTCGTTTTCAATAAAAATTGCTAAGGGCAAGATTTTGAAGAAGTAAACAAGAAAAAATTTGAATCTAGATAAAGAATGCAAAATGAATCTTTCTTTCACTTTCTTGAAAATTTTTAAAAAGATTTCTAGGTATGCACTTTTAAATAGTAAAAAAAATTTCAAATCTGTAAATTATGCAGAATTTAGTACTGTAAGAAATGTGCTATGGGCAGAAAGTACAGTAAAAAATATTTTTCAAAATCGGGATGGCCGAATGAAAAATTCAGCCGCGCGGGTTTTGGACGAACAGCCGCGATGGGCCGCGCGGGTTTTGGCCGCACAGTCGCGATGGACCGCGCGGGTTTTGGCCGCACAGTCGCGATGGACCGCGCGGGTTTTGGACGCACAGTCGCGATGAGCCGCGCAGGTTTTGGCCGCACAGCCGCGATGAGCAGCGCGGAAAAATGCAAAAAAGTCGCGATGGACCGCGCGACTGTCTGTAAAAAATCCGCGATGGACCGCGCGGAAAAACGCAGAAAAGTCGCGATGGGCCGCGCGACTGTCTGGAAAAAAGCCGCGAGGCGGAAGCCGTGCACGGAAACCGAGAAATGAACTCGAAAATTGAAAATTTCAGGCTGTTTAAGGGGCCAAATCTCAGAACAGCAATGGATCTGCTGTCTAAGATGGTAGATCTATGGATCTAAAGATTAAAAACTCATAAAAACTAAGATTTAATGGCAAAGCTAGAGATCTAAAGTTCAAACCAAAGCGGAGTCTCCAAAAACTGTTGGCTCGGTTTTGCAACCAAGCTTAGTGCTATGGGCACCTACTAACTAGTAGTAGCAGTTTCAATAGAAATAAAAACAATAAACTAAATAAACAATACTTTTCATGGATCTAAACAAGAATCTAAGCAAATAATGTAAACATTTCAAAATCAAGAACAAGAAACATAAGAAATAATTTTTTGTATTGAAAAGTGGGGGGCAAGCAAGTGCTTGCGATATTACCTTCAATGGTGAAGGTTGATGTTGAGCAACTCCCAAGATGAGTAGCTCCAAACTCCAATAGGTCTCTTTCTCCAAGGTTGCTTCAATGGCTAAAAGTGCTCAGGGGAGATTTCAGCAGCATAAGGATGAGATAATGGAAGGATCTGAAATGAGGAGCCCCTACCACCTTTTTATAGGTTTTGGTGGTGAGGAATACCATTTGTGGTTTTGTGGAAACCAAATGGTATTGACCAACATGGTTTAGGTACTTTTCCCTCCTTTTTCCTTTTTTGAATAAAAATAATATTTTAATTCCCTTTTTAATATTTTTGGGAATTTGGACCCTTTTTGAGGGTTTTTTATGATTTTCTTGTAAAAATAATCTTTTTTAATGGAAAAAGGGGTGTACTAAGGTCTTTTGGTGACCTTTTGTTGGTTTCAGAGGCTCAGATGGTGGAAAAGTGGACAAATGGGTCATGTGAGTAAGGGAATGAGCTAGTGAGCACTTTTTAGGTGTTAACACATAGCCATAGAGGTAAAATGTTGTCTTTCTTGAGGCACGAGTCTTCTTATATTTTTCAATGGCTTCCTTTAGCACAACTGATCAAATCTGGGCCCAATTAAACGACTCTCTTGTGGTAAGAACATGATGGGACACGGGTCCCCACTTCGCTTTGAAGACTGAAAAGTTTGGAAATCCATATAGCCTGCACCACATGTCTATCAACAAAGAAAAAGGTTCCCTAAATCAGGAAATGGGATAAATTTTATCAACTTTGGGGGAAAATATAGTTGGGTTTCCATCCAAGACTTAATCATTTCATCAAAGTTGAATCGAGTAGTGGAAGATTCCAGGAACTGCTTGATGATAAGCTGCTTGGGACTTTTCAGCACATAGGCCCTGGAAAATACCTCAGGTCGGAAGGATGCTAACTAAGGTTGATCTGCATCATTAAATGAATGGTCCTTAGGGTTGGCATGGTCAATAGCCAATTTTGTGGCATCAGTATAGGGCATCAAGGATGGCCTAGATGCTATAGCATGAAGCTGGGACTTACTATTGTTTACAAAGGTTGTCTGGTCACGCTGGATTTTAGAAAAATCATCGTTGTCAAATATGGCATAAATTCACAGCCAGTCCAAGTAATAGGTTTCGGAAACCCTCCCATTGGTATCAAAGAAGATACCGATGTTTGGTTCCTTGTTTTTCAGTTCGTTCAAGGTTGTTTTAGACCTGGTGTTCTTCAACATGGTTGAAAAAATGGAATTTTCTCATAAAAATAATGAAAATAAATTCGATTAAAATTAAATTCAAATTCCAAATTTCTCATAGATGATTGGTAAAATAATTGAGAAGCCTACCTGTAAACCAATGGAGGAAGCAAATCCATGAACACGGTAAAAACCCGCAATAAAATTCGTTCGCCAAAGGTGGAATTCACAGTTTGAAAAAATGGTAGAAAGATAATAAAATTTCAAAAAATTTTAAAAAAAATTATCAGCAAAATCAATCTGGATCGTAGATTTCAAAGAAATCGACGATCAAGATTAAAACAGGAAAAAGTGGAAAAGAGATTGCGGGAGTTCCTTTTGAAAATTTATGATTTATGCTTCCGTAATCCGCAATCCGCATTGCGGCTTGCGGAATTAAGGACGTGCGAATTTCAAACTAGGCAATTTATTGTTTCCGCAATTGGGAATGCGAAGCGGGGAGGTTATGGGAAAAATTCGACCTTTCCACAATCCTCATTGCGGGTTGTGGAATTGTGGAATTGCGGTTCGATTTTTTTTAAAGTTTGGTTTCCAATTTCCGCAATCCGCATTGCGGAATGCGGAAATGCGGAACCGAAAATGTGATTTTTATTGATCAAGTACTTTTCGACTTCCGCAATCTGCATTGCGGGTTGCGGAATTATGGAAAGAAAAATTTCAAAACTTAAAAAATGGAATTTTCGCAATCCGCAATGCAGATTGCGGATTGCAGAAACGAAGTGTTTCAAAGGAAAAACTATGTTTTCCGCAACTTACAAAATGTAGAAAATATAAGAATTATCAAGCAAATTTTATCAGATCGAAAACATGGAAAAACTGAGAATGAAGACATCAATTGTAACACCCAATAATCGAAATGAAAGAAATCAAGATTACCTCCATTAACAAGTAAAAAGGGGCTCCCATTTTTATTAAATAAAAATGGGATCTGTTATGCCTACAACAAATGGCGGTTGGTTGGGCGAAGCAGTTATCTCTGTAAAAAAAAACTTCAAATTTCAGGTAGGAAATTTCAAAATGAAAAGTGTTTCAGTTTGTAACCAGAAAATGTCTGCATAAAATTACAATCAAAACAATAGAGTTCATTTCATATAATTAACATTTCCCCAAACCAAACCACTTGTAATGATATTCACTTAAAAAAGGTAACCTAGAAGCAAAGTGGTATTCCTTGGACCAATATGAAAGCAAGAGAGGACAGTTTGTGATAAGCCTTAGGAAAAACCCTCCCCCTAGTCTAGATCACCATAGCATTAATCACCTTGAGTTATTAACCATTTATTTATGTATTTAGTAACTTTATTTCTCAATTTGTTTATCCATTTTTTTATTTTTATTTTTATTGAACGAATTAAAATAGAAATAATATTATGTTGACACAAGACCATTGCCCTGACTTGGTGATCATATTTTGGCAATGCCATTCACATATCCCACCTGGAAACTGAACAAGTCAGCTCTGTAAAGAGACCCCTTGTCTTTTAGTTGTTACACCAAAAGCAATTTGTTGAAATATTGTAACTTCTAAGAATATTCTATTTGTAACATTATTATTATATCCGGAGATGTTTATTCCTCCGTTGGAATGTTGTAACTTGGGTTATTAGACTTCCTAGTGGGGTCAGCCCAAAGTCAGTTATAATGGGTTGTTTAAGTCCCCTAGTGGGGTCGGCCCACTCAACATTGGGTTATATCTGTTGGAGCCGACCTAATTAGGTATTTTGTCTAGTGAGAAATAAAGTATAAATAGAAGTGTTGTGTCTCTCGTTTACACACACTCACTCACTTGTGAACTCGCATAGGAGAGAGAGAGAGATCTGCAAAGGAATAGAAGGAGCTCTTGTTTTGGGACTACATCTTTGTATTTGCTGGTCATCTATATTGAGGAAGCGTTGTTGGGTTTTCTACCCCATGAGGGTTTCCCGGGATAAATATGTGTCTCTTGTGTTTATGATGTGCTTGTTGTTCTTTCAGTGATCATGTATATGCTATTTTTGTGAAATTGAATGTAATACTGATGTTATATATCTTAGCATATTGAATCTTAACATGGTATCAGAGCTAACCTGAAGGAAGGCAATGCATGGCACTTACGACACTTGTTTCACTTGCGACAATTTGAAAGTTAGGGTTTTGTATAGAAAAACCTAGTCATCATAGAACTTTCAATATAAATCAATTTTGGAAAAGGTTCAGGATCTTAAAATTGGATAGGCCGAAGATTAAATTTTCCTGTACCTTGTGTCTGAGTTTCAACCTCGGATTCGTTGTACTTTATGAAATATGATCCATACAAGTTAGGGTTTCGGCCTCTTCCAGAATGAATCCCTAAATAGGTGACCTAGGTAAAAAGTTCATATCTCGGGCTAGGAAGCTTCAAATGAAATTTAGTAAAAAGTGACAGTTAGGGAACGGATTGTAGTTTCACAGGTCCAATTTTCAAAGGCCGAAGATGAAACAGTGACACGTGGCACTTTGTACAATTTCGCTATGTTGTTTCATCCCTTAAACATGTTATGTTGGGAAAATGGGCATATCTCTCTGATGGAGAAACAAATGAAGCTCAAAACTGTGGGGTTGGAAAGATGACAAGTCAGGCTACCACCGGACAAACTTTCAGACCCTACAGATCCTAAATTTCAAATATACACCAGAAACAATAGGGCACATCTGAAATGGCTCAACAGAGGAAATCAAGGAAGAGGAGGAAGAAGCTCTCACTTAGGGTTTTCAGTTTTTTAGGTATGGAAGGACTCGATACAATGTTGGAGACACCCGATGCAACATTGGAAACTTTGATAATGAATTTGGAATCCATTCATCATAGATATTTTTCCTCCATCAAAATGTTGTGGGAGGAAGGAGATTGAAAATTAGGGTTTCCAAGTAAGAAGAAATCCTAGCAAAGTTGGGAGACTCATAGGGCAGCAATGAAGGAGGTTTAAATGGAACTGATACTTATCATCCTAGAACCATGAACCTATATAAGATGTTTACAAGAGATATACCTTGGATAGTTAGGGTTTTACCCTTATAGAGAAGACTACAAGCAATCTCGACAGGTATGACTTGAGGAGATACAGGTATGTTTTGAAATCTGTTCCATGATTAAGTTCATGATATGTTTGTCTTAATATTATTGAGGTTAGTACAATCATGATTAATTTTAGATTGTCTGATCACCTTTGTAAAAGTATGAATGCATGTGAATTATAGAATACATTCATTGATTATGGTTATGACACTTATGATTGTACTAATGCACTTGTGGTGTTGTATGAGGATGATGTTGTCTACTAACATGAAAGGTACATCAAGTAAGACAAATCTATATGACCATGATGACATGAAGACAAAGTCTCATCCATAGTCTTTGATCACATAGAAGCTCTACTTACGAGGAAAGATCATGTGCTATGATCTACAAAAGAAGGATGATGAACACCTGTTCCAAAGAACAAGTGATGGATATTCAACAAAAAGACTTACAAATCAAGCGTACTATAGAAGGCTCATGCTAGAGGATTCTCTTAGAAAGAGAGAGAATCATGACAAGATGTTTGCTCCAAGTGGCTAAACAAGACCGTTCTCTTAATGGTGTAATTGAAGAAGAAGTGTGAATCGAGCAAACTACCAGAATTCGATAGAGAATCACACGATTGAAGAAAGCTCTGTATGGGTACCCAGAATCGATAGTCATTTGATGAGCTTAATGATCACCACGGGTGATGCGGATTTCAACCTTTGCTACAAGGTTGAAGATGGTTTCTATATACATATGACATTCTTCTCTTAGATGAATGCAAGAAGGAACTTACCACAGAGTTCGAATGATCTTGAGGCTCATATCAGAAGACCCATCTGACGAGAGATGGCACGGATAGATATGCAGAAGATCACTCAATGCAGAGTGTGAATGATGTTCAGTCACAGAGGGAGAATTGATAGCTTCTTGACAAGCTTGGGATTTACCAAAAGTAAAGTTGATCCTAACCTTTACCTTAAGGTTATGGATGATGAACCTCTCATACTATTACTGTATGTGGATGATCTCTTTCTGACAGGTAATGAGATACAGATCATGGAAAGCAAGAAGAAGCTAGATACAGAATTTGAGATGAAATATCTCAGATTGATGCATTACTTCCTAGGTCTGGAAGTATGGCAAGGCCCAAAAGGTATCTTTCTCAATCAGGGAAAGTATGCTATGGAAATCTTGAAAAGATTTGATATGTTGGAATGCAAAGCCATGGCCACTCCCATGGATTCCAACTTGAAGCTGTTAGCTTATGACTCATCAGAGTTAGTGGATGTGACTCTGTACAGACATATTATTGGGTCATTGATGTATCTAATGAATACTAGGCCAGATATATGCTTTGTTGTGAACATCTTGAGTCAGTATCTAGTTGAGACTAGGCGTGTTCACCTGATAGCTACAAAGCATGTGATGAGGTACCTAAAGGGTACGATAGACTTTGGTCTATGTTATCTTGGAGACCATGATTTCAGATTGTATGGATACACAAATGCTTGTTGGGATGGAAGTGTATCAGACAGGAAGAGCACATCAGGTGGATGTTATTGTCTGGGATCTGCCATGATATCGTGGTTTAGAAGGAAGCAATCCAGTGTGGCTCTCATCACAGCTGAAGCAGAATATATAGCTGCTTGCTCTACTAGTTGTGAAGCGATATGGATTCAAAAGTTGTTATCAGGATTGTTTTACTTAGAGATGGACCCCACTATGATCCTGTGTGACAACCAGAGTTGTATCAAGATGACAGAGAATCCAGTATTCCATGATAAGTCAAAACACATAGAGATACGATATTTTTATATACGGAATATGGTGCAGAAAGGAGCTATAAAGCTCGAGTATGTGAGCAATGATGAGCAAGCTGCTGATATATTGACCAAACCTCTGTCTCGAGTAAAGTTTGAGTATTTCTGAGATAAACTTGGTGTAGTTCAGAAGGACCGTCCTCGAAAGGGGGAGTGATATGGTCGATGATGACACTTGGATACTGGTATCAATGTGGATATCTGTATCAATGATGAGGTTGCCTATACCGACAGTAAGGTCAATGATTAGAATACCTGTATTGATGATGCGGATACCTGTATTGATGATGTGGATACTTGTATCGATGATGTGGATACCTTTATCGATGATGAGGATACCTATATCGATGATAAGGATACTGGTATCGATGATGAGGATACTTGTATTGATGATAAGGATACCTGTATCGATGGTGAGGATACTTGTATCGATGATCAGGATACTTGTACCGACGATGAGGTCAATGATGAGGTTTCCTATATCGACGATGAGGTTGATGATGAGGTTTCCTATACCGACGATGAGGTCGATGATGAGGATACATGTACCGATGATGAGGTCGATGTGTGGTCCTTAGACTTTGTCTAAGTAGATGAATGGATTGTATCATCCTTGTATTTTATGTCCTAAATAGATAAGGATTAACCATCCTGTAAGTGGTTGAGGATTAATCATCCTTAGATAGTAAATCCCATAATTCTGAAAGGAAGGATAGTCATAAATGCTGATTGTGATAGGATTAATCATCCTTAGACAATAAATCCCATAATTTCAAAAGGAAGGATAGTCTTAAATGCTGATTGTGATAGGATTAATCATCCTTAGACAGTAAATCCTGTAATTCCGAAAGGAAGGATAGTCTTAAATGTTGATTTTGATAGGATTAATCATCCTTAGACAGTAAATCCAGTAATTTCGAAAGGAAGGATAGTCTTAAATGTTGATTGTGATAGGATTAATCATCCTTAGACAGTAAATCCAGTAATTCCAAAAGGAAGGATAGTCTTAAATGTTGATTTTGATAGGATTAATCATCATTAGGCAGTAAATCCATTAATTTTGAAAGGAAGGATAGTCTTAAATGCTGATTGTGATAGGATTAATCATCCTTAGACAATAAATCCAGTAATTCTGAAAGGAAGGATAGTCTTAAATGTTGATTGTGATAGGATTAATCATCCTTAGACAGTAAATCCAGTAATTCCGAAAGGAAGGATAGTCTTAAATGTTGATTGTGATGGGATTGATCATCCCTAGACAGTAAATATAGTAATTCTGAAAGGAAGGATAGTCTTAAATGTTGATTGTGATGGGATTCATCATCCCTAGACAGTAAATCCAGTAATTCCGAAAGGAAGGATAGTCTTAAATGTTGAGTGTGATGGGATTGATCATCCCTAGACAGTAAATCGAGTAATTCCAAAAGGAGAGATAATCTTAAATATTGATTGTGATGGGATTAATCATCCCTAGACAATAAATCCCGTAATTCTGAAAGGAAGGATAGTCTTAAATATTGATTGTGATGAGATTGATCATCCCTAGAAAGTGATCCCGAAATTCTGAAAGGAAGGATCATGTGTGTTGCAGATGATGATGTTGTTGATCGAGAGATCCAGATGATGCTATTGATCAGGAGATACAGACGATGAGGTTTTTGATCGAGAGATCCGGATGATGTTGTTGATCGAGAGATCCAGACGATGAGGCTATTGATCGAGAGATCCAAATGATGTTGTTGATTGAGATATCTAGACGATGAGGTTGTTGATCGAGAGATCCAGATGATGATGTTGCTGTAGCTAATCAAGTGCTGCAGAAGATGAAGACATAGTACTGATGATGTTGATGTTCGAGTGTTGATTATGTTCTAGTAACTGGTTGAGTTACTGATGATGATTGAATAAAGCTTCCAATTATTTATAGATGTATCATGTATGATGTTGATGACTCCTTGATCCTGCAGATGTTGTTAGAATATCCTTCTCGTTAAGGGGGAGTGTTGAAATATTGTAACTTCTAAGAATATTCTATTTGTACATTATTATTATATCTGTATATGTTTATTCCTCCGTCGGAATGTTTCTTACATGTTTCACGATGATCTCAGAGTCCCCATAGCACTCTATAACCCGAGCACCCAAATCAATTGCTTTTTTGAGTCCCTGAACAAGAGCTTCGTACTCAGCAACATTATTAGTGCATTCGAATTCTAATATGCAGTAAATCATTATCTTGGTGCCTTTGGGATCTATTAACACACAACCAGCACCAGATCCTTCTTTAGATTTGGATCCATCAAAAAACAAAGTCCAAGAATCGAATCCTACTCTAAAATTTGTATTTACATTATACACATTATTTACAATGGAACCAGAAAATGGGACAGTAGTATAATTAACAATTTCAGATTGATTTTGAACATTCTCAACAGGTGAAGAATCAGCAGGAAAATTCTTGAAAAATGTATCAAATGTATAATGTTCAATATGTAAACTAAAGTAAATAGCAGGCTCACTGGACTCATTCAGATCAATGATTGTATGTTTCATGTATGGTTCTCTAATGATCTTAATTTTGTTAGGTTTTCCATTGTAAGGGATCCATAATTGGGACCAGTCAGTGGAAAAATAACTATTTAGTTTCCCTGACCAGTCTCTACTTAACCACATGCCATATGCTTCGAAAATATCAACAAAAACAATATCAATAGTCTGGTGAATCCTTGGATCAACAGATAATGTTAAAAGGACATTTTTCAATTCCCCTACTACCCAGACTCTTGATCGATCAAGTTGAACAATTTGGGTAGGGTAGGGTTCCCAAGATGCATTAATTTGTTTGCAGACAGGCAGTGGCATAAAATTTGACAAAGCACCTGATTCTATCATGCAGTTGTGTACATTCCTGTTGAATATCTCAAAGGTGAGTAAAAAAGGAGGAGTCTTCTTCCCATATGGATTTTGGCTACTATGCTTAGAATAAGTCTCTAAATTGTTGTTTTGAACTTCCCTATACTTATTTAAAATGGTGCTTTTAGGAAGAATTTCTCTCATGGAGGGTATTTTCAGGAGTTCAAACAGAGATATATTAGCCTTCATCCTTTTCAGGTCATCAACTATATTATATTCAATATCGGAAATGATTTTTTTATTTTGTGTTATTGTTTTGCCTTTATTGGGACTGGATGCTGATGGTGAAGATTCTTGTCAATTTTTCCTTTTACTTTTGGTATTGTAAGGGTGTTGCACATTAAAAAACTATTTCAGGTTCATATTCCTCTTCATCCATAGGTAATTCAGAAAAAATAACTAATGGTATTAACATGATGGTCATGTTCTTCATCAAGTGGTTCAAAATTCTCAATTCCAATAGGATTTTCCTCAATGTCATCAAGGGCAGTTTGAGATTCAGTATCCAGAGCTCTGAAACTTTAGAATAAATTTCTTCAGAAGTTAATGCTTAATCAAGGTTCGGTGGAGTTTGATGTTGAGGAGGCTGGTAAGGTCTCCTGAAAGGGGGCCTTACAAACCGTCTGTTATTGTCCTGAATTTCAGTGTTGGTCTTCTTCAAATCCACCATTTCATTGGAATTTTTCTATAAAAAAAAATTCATGTTGTCCATTTCAAAATATCTTTATTTTGTGCAGTGTCTTTAGGGAAGTTATCCTTCTTCTTGCGGGATGTGGAAGGTCGATCGGTTTGAATGTATGGGTTGTCTTTCAAACAAAACATATCTTTTTCTACCAGGATTGCTTCAGCAAAATCCTCTTGCAAGTTGTTCTTATGTTCTCTCTTAACCCACATGGAAATAGGAATAGGTATGCCTTTGATATAATAGGCAACCAATAATTCTTCTGCTGGAAGAACATTGGTAGGGATTCTGTTTTTCAGATAAGAGAATCTCTGGTTGAAATCCTTGACCCTTTCCTTTCCTTTTATTTTCAACGAGGATAGATCCATGACCAGATCCTTAGGAGTTCGATCATCTCCGAATTTTTGGATAAATAGGGTTTCAAAATCATTCCAGGAGGTGATGGATCTGGCTTCTAAGGCGAAATACTAGGTGGAGGATTTCCCTTCAAAAGTATAAGGGAATAACCTACAGACTACATCTTCATGTGTTACACTTCTTAGCCTAATAGCTTGCATGAAGGTTTTGATGTGATCTTCTGCAGGAGACTTGTCATCAAGAATGAATTTGGGGATGCATTTCTCTAAATTTTTGGGTAGTCTGTGTTGTTATCCAGGAATGAATACAGCATCCTAATCTAACCAAGGTCTACTAGGTTGATATTCCATTGGTCCATCTTCTGAAGTGCAGGAACTTGGGGATGATTCACTGTCAGAATATTCCTCGGATGATGATGAAGATGAAGAAGGAGGTGTTGGTGGTGGTCCACCAGACACTACCTTTGGCTATGGATTGTCCTAAACTTGATATGTTTCCTCAAATAAGGAATTAATTTGAATTTTAGGAAATAATTCTTGTAGGACTGTGTTTTGATTATCTGTATCAATCTGTGAATTGCTGGTTAGATGTTATTGCGACAATAAGCATCTTAGATTCTGATGTGTTTGAATCCTCTATTCTACTGTGGCAGTAATATCTTCAGTACTCTTCCTTAGTTTCTCAAGAGTTAAAGGCCCTATGGTTGGTGATATAAAGACAATTTGAGACCTTCTATTTTCTTATTCTGTTACAGGAGTAGAAGGGACCATAGATTTGTTTTCCACTGATTGAACTGTTGATGTGGATGTTTGAGTTTGACTTTTGGTAACAATCGGTGTCCTTTTAGGAGGAGGTTTTCTAGTGTTTTGTTTAGGCATGACTGGTCATGGCCCTCCTTCTAGCACCATTTGTTGAAGCCTCTAGGGTAATGCTGGAAGTTTCCAAGGCAACAACAGGAAAGAGAAATCCCAATCTGAAAGGCTTCAAACAACCCTACACAAGGATGGTTCTATCCATATAATGTTTAATGTGACTAACTCTTATGGATGTTAAATTTTCAGAATTTACTTCAATCTGATCTAGGATCTTAACTGAGAGAACAACATGTACAGCATATCTACAGCATATCAATCATGGAGACAATAATGCAAGCACACAAGAGACACAAAGATTTACTTGGGGAAAACCATAAAGGTGAAAAACCCCAATAACTTCCTCAGAGATAGATAGAGCAATGATACAACCAACCATAAGAGATAGACACAACCTAGCAGCAGATCCTCCTCCTCCATAAGTGCGCCACTCCTCCTTGAGTGCATGTGTGAGAAGTGAGTGAGTAAATAGAGTGCCTCCTGCACTCTATTTATACTTGAATTGACTTGCCTTTTTACCTAACTCATGTAGGCTCGAACTTAACCACATAACATAATGCTGAGTGGGACAACCCCCAATAGGGTGGTCTAATAACCCTTTGACCCACATGACTTATACAGGGCCGACCCCAAACAAGGTGGTCTAATAACCCATCAAGTATAAGTTACGACACTTACAATATAAATGATGACACTTCCTTATAGAGGAATAATACCATCTCTATAGGAATACAATATACATATATGTGAAATACATTCTGAAGTTACATATACATCAACACTCCCTCTTAACTAGGAAAGTATTTCTCAGCACAGTTCTTCTAGCACAAGTCATCTTCTCTGGATCATCGTCACTGGATAATCGTCATCGATTCATCATCATCGTCACTGCTGCTGCTATCTCAATCAATCTCTGAATCTACTCGTCATAGGAAGTTCTATAGAGCCAGTCCTTTTTCATACTGGATGTAGGCCCACCACATGCAGGTCTTCATCATCATTGGCCATACTGTGGAATCCTCAAGACTTATTACATGCGTCACAAAACCTCGAAAGAGCATCCTAGGATGTTACAGGTACACAACTCCGACCTGTAGGATCTCCCAGGGCGCTATTACATGTGACCCCACCACAAAACCTCGAAAGAGCATCCCAGGATGTTACGGGTACACAACTCCAACCTGAAGGATCTCCCAGGGCACAAATTACATGTGGTCACCACAAAACCTAGCAAGAGCATCTCAGGATGTTACGGGTACACAACTTCGACCTGAAATCTCCCAGGGCACAAATTACATGTGGTCATGGCAAAACCTCGAAAGAGCATCTCAGGATGTTACGGGTACACAAATCCGACCTGAAATCTCCCAGGGCCCAAATTACATGCCATAGGACAAAACCTCGCAAGAGTATCCCAAGATGTTACGGGTACACAACTCCGACCTGAAAGATCTCCCAGGGCACAAATTACATGTCCTCCCAGAGCAATGTCTCGAAAGAGCATCCCAGGTTGTTACGAGTACACAACTCCGATCTATAGGATCTCCCAGACATGATCCTCTGCACAACCTGATCCACGGCCACAAAGTATCATCCTGATACTCACCATACATCAACTTGATGTACACATGATCATCCTGATCATCATCAATGCAACGTCCTGCTGCATGTCATCTGGAGCAACATCCTGAAGCTCATCATCCATGATCATCCTGATCATCACTGCAACATCCTCCTACATGATCCTCCTGATCATCAATGCATCTACCTGATGCATACCAAGTATCTATCTAATACATATCATCATACATGATCCTCCTGATCATACAATGTATCCACCTGATACAAATACAAATACATGATACATATCACCATACATGATCCACCTGATCATACAATGTATCCACCTGATACATATACAGATACATGGTCCAAGCATCCAACATGATGCATATACAAAATACATACACATGATCCAACTGATCATATCTAGCATCCAACATGATGCGTACATATAAGTGATCCAACTGATCATATCCAGCATCAACATGATGCGTACATACATACAAAAAATGATCCAACTGATCATATCCAAGCATCCAACATGATGTGTACATACATACATAAAAATGATCCAACAGATCATATCTAGCAGAAGCCAGAACATCAATCTGATGCTCATCATCCAGCGCTTACATCCACAGCCATGTGAAGGATCCTCCTTCCAACATGCTTGGAATGGCTTCAGGAAATGTGTCCATCACTTCTTCCTCAAAGTGTCCTTGATCTGAAGAACGCCAAGCCTCTTTCTGAAGTACTCGAACTTCACTCTGGCTAGTGGCTTCGTCAGCACATCTGCAATCTGCTCGTCCATTGCAACATACAGGAGCTTCACAGCTCCTCTCTGCACCATATCCCTGATATAGTGATATTTGATCTCTATTTGTTTCGACCTGTCATGAAACACTGGGTTCTCGAACAGCTTCACACAACTCTGGTTATCACAAAAGATACCAGTAGCCTCCAACGGGAGATCAAATAACTCAGACAGTAGCTTCCATAGCCATACTGCCTCACAACTAGCTGAGCAGGCTGCAACATACTCTGCCTCAACTATACGCAGTGCTACGCAGGACTGCTTCTTGCTAAACCAAGAGATCACACCTGATCCCATACTGAAGCAGCACCCGGATGTGCTCTTCCTCTCTGTAGCACTGCCATCCCAATCTGAATCAACATAACCCTGGAGTTTAAACTTTTGATTCACCTTATACCTGAGCCCATAATCCACTATACCCTTCAGGTACCTCAGAACATGCTTTACAGCAACCAGGTGAACACTCCTCGGATCCGTCAGGAACTGGCTCAATGTGTTCATAGCAAAGCAAATATCTGGTCTCGTGTTCGTCAAGTACATCAAGGACCCAATCATCTAATGATACATGGAGACATCAACCGGTTCAGATGAAGCATCACATAGAAGCTTCAGATTTGATGCCATAGGTGTGGCCATGGCCTTGCAATCCATCATTCCGAACCTCTTCAGGATCTCTATTGTATACTTCCCTTGTCCAAGGAAGATTCCATCTACACTCTGCCACACCTCCATGCCAAAAACAAATAGTGCATCATCCCCAAGTTCTTCATCTCGAACTTGGTAGTAAGCTTCCGCTGCATGTCGGCAATCAATCTATTTTCACCTGTAACAAACAGGTTATCCGCATACAAAAGTAGTATCACTGGATTGCCTTCCTCAACCTTGTAGTAAAGGTTGGAATCCGCTTTACTCTTGGTAAAGCCCAAACTGGATAGAAAGCTATCTATCCTACCATACCAAGTTCTGCACACATATATGACTACACGATGCTGTCTTGAAATCCATCTGGTGCATCTTCTATTTCATCACTTTTATATTTCTCAATGCTGCCATCTGCAACATGCTTGATCTGATAGTTCCATTTGGAAGTCAAAACAAACTTCCCTTCACGTCTTGGGACTACATCCCAAACATCATTCTTCATGATCGACGGATCATGGCATTCCATTTCTTCATCCCAGATCCTGGGAACTTCAATATCTTCAATAGATATCTTTGTTGCTGGAACAAATGTTGTAGTCCTTTTGTAGGTGAAGATATACGGTCTTTCCTACAAAACAGGTTAAATTGCATGATTAGAAACATCTCATAATTTTCAGAACAAATTCTTACACATAAAGAAATATGTCATACAGTCATGCAATTATCTTAGCCAATGCTTCAATACAACATTTATCCATATCCCGTAACTTTCTAGATGCCTTCCAATCTCTACCAGAACATTGTTAAGAGTGTGCACAACTCCCAACATGTCAGCAAAGAGGTTTCATTCTAGATAAGTAGCAATGGAATGTTGTACAGTGCCATAGGCCACTTACCCATGTATATTAGTAGTATACGGTTCATCAATGCAACTATTCTAATATGCACAATACATATCCTAAGTCTAGGAACATGAGCATATACATCATTGAGCAATTTTATTTAAACAAACACATATGCAAGAAATGATAATTAAAATACTTATCTTTGTTTGTTCGTTGGGTGGACTCCCTCTGAGTCTTTGCTTCTTTGCAGGAGCTGCTGGAGTCCTAATCTGAAGTAGCTTCTTCTACACCTTTCTGTTGTGGAATGTAAAGAGATGGTCAACTCCCTCTGAATATCTGCATCCTTGCAGAAACTACTGAAGTGTGTTCCTTTGGTTTCTTGCAGGAACAACTAGAGTGTGCTCCCTCTTGATCTTTGCTTCCTGGATTACCTGTTCTTGAACTCATATTCATCCTTGATCCCTATGCATGCTTATTAGTATCATGATTGTGTTATCCTTGTGATCTCATATAAAATCATACATTCATTAACACAATAATCTCAAGCATGTATAGTCATGATCATTTCAAACAGAAAATAATAAGCATTAGCATTCAAGGTTTATGTAGGATTCTTATGGTTAGTCAAATCATAAGAAACATAACATGTCTAAACCTGTAATTACTCAAACCTATGACTCTTCAGGTTAGTTGAATCATCAATCAAGATAAGAGAGATAATATGCATAAAACCTGTGATTATTCAAACCTATACCTTCATGATTCTTTTGGTTAGTCATATCATCAATTATGGTAAGAGACATAATATGCATACAACCATGATTATTCAAACCTGTGACTTAATGAATAATCATTATCAACAACAGTATAAGATCCTAACACAAGGTAGGATTCTAGCTTGATATAAGAAAAACATACCTGGATTAGCATGCTAGCTATTTATGTCTAACATACCCGCATAATGTCTTCTGGTTCTTCTTCAATGACTTGTGCTAGTAAACTGTATATCTCATAGGTTAGCCATTATAAAACCAAGTTTTACATACCTCGTAAATGGATCTTCTATGAGATCCATGACAATGGATGAGTCTTTATTCTCATGTCATCATGATCATATGTTCTTGAACTGGACCATGATTTGTCTTTCTTGGTGTACCTTTCATGTTAGTAGACAACATAAACCTCATACAACACCATAATGCATTAGTACAATCATAAGTGTTAACACCCTAACCAATGAATATCTTCTATCATGCATTCATAATTTTGTTAAGGTGATACGACAAATCTAAAATCAAGATTGTACTAACCGTAATAACATGAAGACAAACATACCATAAACTTAATCATGAACAAATCTCAAAACATACCTCGATGAGTCATACCTGTCGAGATCACTTGTAATCTCCTTATGTAAAGCCTTAGCCTCATCTCCCTCTGAAACAGGAACTCCTTCACTTATGCAGGTGACCAATCCATCTTCTTCTAGGATTAACCCTATCCACTTGATTTGGAAGAACTAGACCTGGAGCTGGATATGGGTTTGTCAGAGAAACCCCAAAAATTCAAACTTTGAATTTCAAAATTCCGAAAGGATAGAAATATGCGCCTTGATGAGCAGATCAAACTAGTATATTCAGAATTTGAAAATTGCAAAGTTTCACTCCTCAATTTTGCCTTTGAAACTTTCGGATTCACTGGACGTGACCCTAAACTGGGGTTTGATGAATCCCACTCTTCTGCCCAATCAAAAGGTTTGAACCAAAGCTCTAAGCTTCTATTTTTCTGAGGAGCTTCCAGCCGTGGTCACAGATTTCAAAAATTCCCATTTTTACAGAAGCCCTAATTTTCCACTTTTCTGATCAAAGTCCCAAACTAGGGTTTGATCAAGCCCGGCCTTCTTCCCAACCAAAAATTCTGATCTTGGTCTATAAATTTCTATTTTTATGAGTAGCATCCAGCCGTGGTCTCCGATTACAAAAATTCCAACTTTCTCCAAAGCCCTAAATTCCGGAAGCCATGAATGAAGGTACTCAAAAATAATTCTGTTTTGACAGAAATATGTACCTGATTGTTTCTGGTGTAACTCCGAACGTTTTGATCCACAGGGTCTGAAAAAGTTTCTTGAGATATCCTGACCTGTTACCTTTCCATCCTGATAAGTCTGACCTCAATTGGATTCTCTGAGAGAGAGTTATGCCAAATGTCGCAACGTGACCTGTTTTGGGATAATACAGGAGTGCAAACTTGTACGGCGTTCCACGTGTCACTGTTTGAACTTCGGACTCTGAAAAAGTTTTCTGAGATAGTAAAGTCTGTGTGCTACCTGTCGCTTTTCACGAAATTTCATTTGGAGCTTCCTAGCCCAAGTTATGACATTTTTCCCAAGGTCACCTGATTTTGACTCAGATCTGGAAGAGGCAGAAACCCTATATTGTACAGATCATAAATCACAAAGTACAACGAATTAGAGGTTTTCCTTTGGACACAAGGTACATGGGGATCTTAGCTTCGACCTGTACCAATTTCAGATCCGAAAACTTCTCTAAAACATATTTATAGCGAAAGTTCTACGATGACTGGTTTTTTCTATATCAAGCCCTAGCATCGTAAGTGCAACAAGTGTCATACATGCCATATCATGCCTTCTTTCAGGCTAGCTCTGATACCATGTTAAATTTTCATAATTTAATTCAATGTGATCTAGGATCTTAACTGATAGAACAACATGTACAGCATATCTACAACATATCAATCATGGAGACAATAATGCAAGCACACAAGAGACACAAAGATTTACTTGGGGAAAACCATAAAGGTGAAAAACCCCAATAACTTCCTCAAAGATAGATAGAGCAATGATACAACCAACCATAAGAGATAGACACAACCTAGCAGCAGATCCTCCTCCTCCATAAGTGCGCCACTCCTCCTTGAGTGCATGTGTGAGAAGTGAGTGAGTAAATAGAGTGCCTCCCACACTCTATTTATACTTGACTTGACTTGCCTTTTTACCTAACTCATGTAGGCTCGAACTTAACCACATAACATAATGCTGAGTGGGCCGACCCCCAATAGGGTGGTCTAATAACCCTTTGACCCACATGGCCGACCCCCAATAGGGTGGTCTAATAACCCTTTGACCCACATGACTTATATAGGGCCGACCCCAAACAAGGTGGTCTAATAACCCATCAAGTATAAGTTACGACACTTACAATATAAATGACGACACTTCCTTATAGAGGAATAATACCATCTCTATAGGAATACAATATACATATATGTGAAATACATTCTGAAGTTACATATACATCAACAATGGATGTCAGGCCTCCGCTAGCACTGTGCGGGTGATCCAGATGGATCTTTCTTCCTGCTAGGAAGATCTAAAGGTTTTTGGTAACAGTAAAAATAAAGTTAATTTCAAACTGATCTACTTAAGCTAAGTTAAATCTGAAAATGTGTTTGAAGTTTCAGAACAATCATATCTAAGAGATTTGGTAAATGTTGCACCAATTAATAAATATATGAATCAGATCTAACATTACCAGCTTCAAAATAAAACAAGATAGTGAAAACTAAGTTATTTCATTTAAAGGATTAAACCATATAATTGTTATATCAATGATATGTCAATTAACAAATTAACATATGATAATATGATTGTTTACTAGTTGCAGAAATGAAATGATATGAATCAAGTAAAGAAATTTATTTGATGCATAACTTACATATGAACCATATGATGATAAATCAAGACATAGAGCTATGTTTTTAACAATCATACAACATAAAACATAGTTATCAGATGATTAAGTAGGAAATCATAATTTATCAAAGAAACTTGACAAATATGACAAAGAAAGGGAAAGAAAAACTAACTGAAACTCATTAAAGATTGCAAAAAAATACAACTCCACAAATACAGAGCATCTCCAGTTCTCTTCTTCGGTGGTTTTCCCCCTCTCCTCTGATGAGATCTAAGTCTCTTTAAATAATAATTACAAAAATTACAAAGGGAAAAATCTCCCATAAAAATAGGGATTACAAAATATTGTTTCGATATTTTCCAAGGGAAGATTGCCACTTGGAAAATACATCCAACAAATCCTGAACATCTTGATATTGTGCATGCTCAAGTTGTAATTGTGCCTTGCAAGTAAAAGACTCGATCTCCCTTTTCTTATCGTTTTCCCATTCTCATAAGAATATATTAATCTTCATTTCTGAAGCTATAGGTCATTCAATCAACTCCTTAATATATGTTATCTGGATATGCTCCAGTTGCTCAATGCGCTCCTTTGACTCCAGGTACTTATCCTCAACTTGTGCGATCATCAACTTGGGTGGAAGGGCGTTTTCAGTCTGATTCATAACAGGAAAACCAAAACAGACTGTCAGAGGAAAACCACCTTTTGTTGCAGACCTTTTGACCTTCTTGTATAGTGGATTCCACTATTTCACAGACATTCTCTCAGGATTCCAGAGAAACCTTTATCCTTCTGAGTTTTATCTTGTCCAAGATAGGTATTTCTTCAGGTTTTTCCTTTATATACCTTTGCTAATCTACGACATATTCAAAGGATCTGGTAGCATCATTTATTTTCTGATTGTGCTCATCAAGAACATCTAAATAATGCTCAAAAGAAATGAAGGTCTCTTGAATCTCATTCAACCCTTCAAATAACTCAATCAACAGGTTCTTGTAATCATCATGAATCCTTAAATCAAATTCCTTGAATTCTTCCTTAGAAAACTTAGAAAAATAAGAAGTAGCAAACATGGATTGTGAAAGCTTCAATTGTTGCTCGAAGGTTGTTAATTGGTCGGCATAGTTTACATTCTGCCCTTGTGCTTCATGAAGTTGTTGTTGGAGCAATTCATTTTGTGATTGCATCTTCTTCATTTGATTTTCATAATCATCCTTCAATCTCTGCAATTGAGATTGATGTTCTTCATTTGTTCAAATCTGTTCCTACTTGATATTTTGCAGTTCTTGCTCCTTCATCTCAATTTATTTGTTAAGAGAAGTAACAGAATCATAGTTAGCCCTTGCAAAGGCTCCCATAGCTGCAGTTGTTTCAAGAGATTCATGTTTTACATCTGTGGAAGTCATTTTCCATATAACCATATTTGGGACAGTGCCCTGCACTAAAGTCCCTTCTCTGGCTCTTTTAGAACCCTTTTTCACTACAACCCTTTCTGACCTGCTCCAAAAATACTCTCCAAGAGAGACCACTGCATCTTCTCCAAAATATGCTACTTCTTCCACAGGAGATGTAGACACTTGTGGAACTGTGATTAAAGACACAGGTTGAGACACAGTAGGGGTTGGAATTTCCATAGTTATTTGAGGAAGTGAAATGGATGGCGTTACATCATTGGAGGTTGAAGGAGTAGGAATGGAAGTGGTGGATGAAGTGATAGGCTCTAAAGGTGCAGTAGAAGCTTGAATTACAACTGGATCTAGGGAGGCTTCAATAGGGGTAACAGGTTGATCAATTGTTGTGGATGGAGGAACTGTAAGCTTTGATTATGGGATAGAAGGTAAATTGGTAGGAATGGCGATAGGTGAATAGGTTGTTACAACAGAAGAAGTGATGATTTCTGGGAAATGAATATCAAGGAAAGAATCATCAACAACCAGATTTTCTAGTGGATCAGAAAGAGTCTGAGTAATTGGAGTGACTGCTGGTAGGCTAATAGGAATAGCAACTGGACATGACAATTTGGTAGGAAGTGACTCATCTTCTAAATCATTGTCTTCAATATGCAGCATTGTAACTTTCGCCACTGGCCCTTCATTATTTTGCTTCTTGACTAGTGGAGTTGAAGTTACAGTTTGTGTTTCAAGTGTAGAGCTCATCATTGTTAGGTTCTTCTTCATTTCCCCCGTTGATTTGATGAGAGAATTCAGATTGTCTAGGGGTTGAGGCTGTTGATTATCCTCGACTGGAGCTTCCCCTTTATCATATATTTGATAGGTCAACATCAAAGGAGTTCTAGCTTGTGTTTTATGTGCCTCTTTCTCCACTAATTCTTTCTGAGCGCTTTCCTTGACTGACAGTTCAAGCTTTCTGTACTACAATACTTTATCCTTGAGCTCTTGCTAGTACTAGTGTAATAAATTCTTCTCTTACTGAGAAGTGACTATATTCAATACCTCATTGAAAGAATTGGCACCCTCATAAATGAAATCATCAAGAGCACTTTGATGCACATAGGTACTTTTGATGTGCTCTTGAGTGAAATGATTGGCCAAAAAGGACTTTGGATCATGCATCCTCCTAGAGGCTTACCCAAGATTCAAAGTTGTAGTTATTTTACCAAGAAAGGTTGCATGGGTTGATTTTTAAATTGATAATGACCCAAAGGTAAGGGGAAACTTAGGCCACCCTTTTCTTTTATCTCTAGTTAACCGAGGGAATACACCATTAACCACAGTTTGAAAAGATATCTCTTCCAACACCATTCCGTCAGGTACAATCCTGGGTAACAAATGAGTTGTGTCACTTCCCCAGACTCTAATATAGGAAAAGTATTCTTCCACATACCAATATCCCATTGTGGCAATTAAGGCCTTAGCTTGAGTTGAAAAGGTGGGAGCATCTTCCTTGAAGATCTTCTGATAAATGGAGCCCACGAAATGGTCACAGATGTCATAAATGAGAGGTATGATGTTATCCTCCCACAATGCAAAACAATAAATATGGACTCAAGGTGATTCCTTTGTTCAATTCCATCCCATGGCAGGAAATGGAAATGATGAACCAAACACATCCATAACATAGCCAGAGAGGTAAAATGTTGGATTTCTTGAGGCAGGAGTCTTCTTATATTTTTCAATGGATTCCTTTAGCACGACTGATAAAATATGGGCCCAATTAAACTTCTCTCCTTTGGTAAAAACATGATGGGCCACAAGTTCCCACTCTGCTTTGAATACTGAACAATTTAGAAATCCATCTAGCTTGCACAACATGGCTTCCAGCAAAGAGAAAGGTTCTCTAAACCAGGAAATGAGATAAATTTTATCAACTTTGGGGGAAAATATAGCTAGGTTTCTATCTAGGACTTCATCATTTCATCAAAGTTGAACCGGGTTGTGGAATACTACAGGAACTGCTTGGTGAGAAGTTGCTTGTGACTTTTGAGCGCATAGGCCCTGGAAAATACCTTAGGTCGGAAGGATGCTAACTGATTTTGAGTCACATCATTAAACGAACAGCCCTGAGGGTTGGCATGGTCAATATCCCATTTTATGGCATCAGTATAGGGCATCAAGGATGTCCTGGATGCTATAGCATGAAGCTAGGACTTACTTATGTTTACAAAGGCTTCCTGGTCACGCTGGATTTCAGAAAAATCATCGTTGTCAAATATGGCATAAATCCATGACTAGTCCAGGTAATAGGTTTCGGAAAACCTCCCATTGGTATCACAGAAGATACCGTTGTTTGGGTCCTTGTTTTTCAGTTCGTTCAAGGCTGTTTTAGACCTGGTGTTCTTCGACATGGTTGAAAAATGGAATTTTCTGATAAAAATAACAAAAAGAAATTTGATTAAAATTAAATTCAAATTCCAAATTTCGCGTAGATGATTGGTAAAAGAATTGAGAAACCTACTTGTGAACTGATGGAGGAAGAAAAGTCGTGAACAGGGTAAAAATCCGCAGTAAAATTCGTTCGCCAAAGGTGGAATTCACAGTTTGAAAAATGGTAGAATGATATTAAAATTTCAAAATTTTAACTAAAAAATTATCAGTGAACTCAATTCGTATCGTAGATTTGAAAGAAATCGACGGTCAAGATTAAAACAGGAAAAAACGGAAAAGAGATTGTAGGAGTGCCTTTTGAAAATTTATGATTTATGCCTCCGCAATCCGCAATCCGCATTGTGGGTTGCAAAATTGCAGACGTGCGAATTTCAAACTGGGAAATTTATTGTTTCTGCAATCGGGAGTGTGGAACAGGAAGTTATGGGAAAAATTCGACCTTTCCTCAATCCGCATTGCGGGTTGGGAATTGCGGAATTGTGGTTCGATTTTGTTTAAATTTTGGTTTCCAATTTCCGCAATCTGCATTACAGAATGCGGAACCAAAAATTTGATTTTTATTGATCAAGTACTTTCCAAATTTTGCAATCTGCATTGCGGGTTGCAGAATTGTGGAAAGAAAATTTTCAAAACTTAAAAAATGGAAGTTCCGCAATCCGCAATGTGGATTGCGTATTGTGGATTGCGGAAACGACGTGTTTCAAAGGAAAAACTATGTTTTTTGCAATTTACAAAATGCAGAAAATATAAGAATTATCAAGCAAATTTTATCGGATCCAAAACATGGAAAAACTAAGAATGAAGACATCAATCGTAACACCCCATAATCGAAATGAAAGAAATCAAAATTACCTCCATTAACAAGTAAAAATGGGATCTGTTGTGCCTACAACAAGGTCACAAGACCTTTGACCAGCCTTGCATGTGGATTGCTCCACCTATTTTCCACCCTTGCACAATTTTATATGGATTGGTGGTGGAAAAAACTAACTTGGAGTTCACATGTTGGAAAGAGTTCCTTGTTGACATGGTCTTTGCACACGTTTCCACACCTTTTCACATGTGGTGGGATGTGTTACCACCTAGTTTGCACAAGATAATCATCAGACAAAAGACATCATCCATCCAAGGACCTTTCAGTTCCTCATCCATATCAGGCACTCTTCTGCCAAGTTGTGTTTTGCACTTCCTTTGTCATGGTCAAAGGAGGTAGTTTGTAAATTTTGACATCCATTACATGTGTAAAAAGGTTAACCCGAGTGAGTCATTTGTATTATGGATACATTGGATTGTTTTTTTCACCTAGATGAACTTAGATCCTAATGATCAAATATTATCTTGGTTTTTTCACTCACGCCTCCAAAGCCAAAGTATGTTATAATACAGGTATCTTAGGTTGATGTCTAAGTCCTTAAGGTGTCAGGCCTTAGTTTTGCTTGATTTTATGCCTTTGAAATTCCTATTTTCATAACCATTTTTGTTTTACTGTATACCTGGACCACCATTAATTACACCACTTTGTACCTTTTTTTTTGTCTTCTTGACCAACACTTCTTTAGCAGGCATAAAAGAGGTAAATTGCTGGCACTTTAGATATTTTTCTCATTTTTTTATGGATTAAAATTATTTCAAAACTAACTAATGCTTATGTTGAAGGTTTTGGTACCAAGTTTTCATTTCTGTACCTGCTTCAATACTGAGTATTGTTACCGGTGTCCAAGGTTTTCATATATCTTCCACCTCAATCACCAAAGCACGATATGGTTTTTGAAGATCGTGGTCTCAGCATGGTTTGTTTCCCATGGTTCCTTCACAGGTCGCACGTGGGAAGAGAGGCACTCAGTCAAAGATTTGCAATTAATTCTCATCGATTCACAGGAGGCTAACTTCGAGCTTGGTTTCCAACCAAACAATGCGGAATATTCCAAATCCGTCGAAAAAGCACTTCTAAAACATGTTCATTTACCTCAAACGCAGGTGGTTTTTGAAAATTCGTAAGGTATTGGGAGCTACATCAATTTATTCAATACCAACATTTCCAATGTGTGCCCCAACAGACTTTACTGAGATTTCTGAACGGTTTTAGTTTTAGGGATGAGCTAGTAATGACCCACAAGAGTTTTTAAATGCCACCTTGCTATTTTTAGACACTTATTTTCTATAAATATATGCAGAACTCCTATGTCAAGCTCTGCTAGGCAAGGATAGCTACTGTTATGATGTCAAAACTACTGAAAAATTCTCATGATACTGTAGTTTTATATTTGTTGGCAATTGAAGCTTAAATTTGGGAATTTCATGTTTTGTTTCTTCTTCATTGTGGCATAGCTTTTCCAGCCTTACAAAGCAGGAGGGCCCACCGATCTATGAAATTTTTTCTCCGTTTTTAGTTTAGTTAATTGTTCATTATATAGCTCCATTTTTATTATTGTTTATTACATGATTTCAATCACGTACATGTTTATTTCTTATATTGTTCATCTGCATTGCATATATGCATTTGAAGGAGTCATTTAAGTGTTTCTTTTAGTTTGTTTCTCTTGCAATCACTTGTCTTTATTAACATGATCTCATCTTGAATTCTCCTATAGGTTACCATTCTAATTTTGCACTATCATCCGTTCATGTTCACATTATAAATATTCATATGCAGTTTTTAAGACAAAATATGGAAAGAGGAATTACATCACATAATTGATTGTTAGTTTTGGATAAGCATGTTGAATTTGATTTTCATTAAGTATTTCTCTTACTATTTCCATTTTACAAAACTTTTTTTCTATAAGCGATGCTTTGTTTTCTGCATTTTTAAGATAGTGACAGTTGAAGCAAAAATCCAAACTAAGTAAATTCCAAAAGTAATATTTTACCTCATAGTACTCTTCTTTTGCATTAGCATTTGTGTTTGCATTTCACTGTTCATTATCAAACCTAACTCTACATGTAGTACCAATTTAACCCACCTCTATAGCAGTATTAGTCTTGTCATTTTATGCACTCTGTTTTATTTACTTTGTCTTCAGGTTTAGTAAAGGTAGGACTTAGAGTGGCATGATTAGATTTTCTTAGGTTAATCATCACAAATCTTTTATGTTTAATTTTGATAAAATAGATCATGTAATAATTTCAATTTCAGTACTTATATTTTGTTTTGGTCATTTGTCTATGTGTTTCAGTTTTGTTTTATGTAGTTGGCTTTGTAATAACAATCGCATAATTTACCCTTAGGTAGGTTATTGTAATAAGTATAGAACTCGTTAATTAAACACTTCTTAGTCTCCTTTATTTCTTTAGAGTTAAAGAAGTTCATTATTGTACCTCTTTAAATCTATTTATCTTTCAAACACAACTAGTTTTCTTTGGTGTGTTAGTATTCTTCCTAGAATGGAGTTTGGTTTTGCAGTTGTAAATTACTACTAGTATAGAATATCTCTCTTTTAGTGAAAATATTTCTAGAATTTAGGAGTTCATGGTTTCTATTAGCTATCATATAATAGATCTAGCTTACATGCACATTAACACTCTAGTCCTGCACTTCCTGTGCCTGCACCTCTAAGTTTACGGACCCCCGGTTTGACAATTCAATGTTTAGGTGAATTATTAAGACATATTTTGCATGAAATTTTTGGTGTCGTTGTCGAGGAGGTGCTAAAAGGATTAAATTTTAGGTAGGTAGGTAGGTAGGTAGGTTTCCATTAAATTACACAGCTTGGGGGAGGATACTAACAATAAGACGCAAAGACGACCTCACTACGGAATATCCGTAGTGTAATAGCCCGACACTGCCACTTTAGTGGATTTCTCCAAAGACAAGGTTGTTCCTTTTTGCAAGTGTGCAATAAAATAGTTTCATTTTTGCATGTGTGCAATAGAATAATTTACTTTTAGTCAAGCGTGTTTCTTTTTCCACAAACATGTTTCTTTTCACACAATTGTAGATTTATTTCAGTTTAGACTTTAGTTAGTTTTGAGTGTTGTAAGAGCCTCGGGTACTAATCCATTTGTGAGAAGGATCTCCAGACTAGTTAAACAAATTTAAAGTTTTCAAGGGACTTGCTAAGTGGAGGAGAGCATACTACTATAAGGATTTTCTTAAATCCTTATTCAAAGTTCAATATTGTCGGTAAGGATGAGTCTATATCTTTGGAAGAAGCGAATGATCCATGAATCATTTCCATAAGAAGAAGATATAGAATTTTTCTTTAAGCATCCTTGCCAAATTTCTTAGGAGATCAAAGAATCATGGACCAAATCAAATGAAGAGCAGACATTAGAGACATAAATTGAAGAATTCCTTGCATCCTTGTCACCAGATCTAGATTTCCTTTGCATTCAAGAGCATGATGACCAACTTTCCAAAGAATTTCATGATATGATTACTAAAGAAGAGAACCATGAGAACAAATATTTCATTGAGATTTGGTTCCAAGTAGTCATCAAGCCACAACATCACTCCATGTTTCAATAGTTCTTGGCACTATCTCCACAAAGGCAGTTGGTCTCTCATACCCTTATATTCATTGAGGTACACTTTTTAGATTTGGGTATGGGTGTAAAATTAGTCACAGCAAATCTATTGAACAAGAATATCAATCACAAAGATGTAAAACAATTTGGAGTAAAAACTATGCAAGAGAGATGCATCAGTGTTCTATAATCCATAATGGTAGAATTACAATACAATACTGTCAGAATGAGTGAGCAATTCGAATTAGCCAAGGAGGCCATTCAAGTATACTGCATGGCATAGCTTGGCTTCAACTGGGAATCCTCATTATCAATCAGTGGTGGTCATCAATGCACAAGTGACTGTCAGCCAGGTGTCAAACTGAGTCTAACTGAGTGTAATAAGTGTGACTGGTGGTAATGGCACTAATGTAGGGATGGAGGCTCAGTGGAGGGAGCATGAGGAGTTAACTGCACTCATAATAGGTAGTCAGGTCTCATCAAAGGTCAATCGGAGTGATAACAGCAGTTAGGAGTCAATCTAGCCTCAAATCAAGGAAAGACAACTAGCTAACTGAAGTGAACTGTACTGGTAGGTGAGAAAAGGCGCCCTTCTCAAGTGGTAGGTGAGAAGTGGGTGCCTCCCTGGCTAGGAGGGATAAATCTGAATGGAAATAGGCTCTCGGGTGCTGGAAGACTAGGGACTAGGTGCTGGAGGCATCAAACTGATGACTGGGCAGCATGCGGGTGCATGCAAAGTACATACTGAATGATGAGATACCATAACACCCCCCCTCAAGCTATACTATGATGTAAAAAATAAAATGTAGGGCCCTGGTTACTGAGACCAAATTTCACCCCAATACAATAATCCAAATAAATAACAGTCCATGAACCGAGGAAATGGAGAAAATCTCATGGGAAAAACCCCCTCTCAAAATGAACTGTAACACACCAAAAGATTTAACTGCTCCAAACTCAAGTAGATATGTCTGGAGGTATCTTACTCTTGGGAGTAAATGGATCATGCTCCAAAAACATGTGCTTGAATTCTCCATTAGTGGATGCAAGCAAATGTGGAGACATTATGAAAATGCTCTTCATACTGAAAATGGTGAGAAAAAATCTGAAAATATGAGGACGATCCTGGAACCTGTGATTCGAACCAAGTGAGGTAGGAATAGCTCCAATCGGATCAAATAGATATTGAAACTTGAACTTCTTATCAATGGAAGTTAAATCAGCTCCAAGATTTGACAAATGGTTTCTTGAGATCTCCTTTGAACCAACAGGGGTGAGATCAAAACCAAAATTAGCAAAAATTGCATGAGAATTGAACTCAAGCGAATGGTAGTGCTTTTCATCTTCAGTAAAACTCTGAGAAACTGTGCAAATGATAGAACAAAAGTTTATGGGAGGCATGCAATCAAGGAGGATGAACGCTTCACCTCCAAAATCAGATTTTACCTCCAAAACATCAAGTAGATCATTATTCTGCATGCCGGCAAACTCATGTGAAAGAGATGATTCAAGAACCTCTTCAGAATCTAGAGTATGAGTTGGTTTATCTTGCTCAACATTCGAAATAGAAGACTTTGAGAGAATGAGTGTTGAATCTACAATTTCTTCTTCATCTTGAACAATGTATGAGGCTAATACATGATCAGAGAGAGCACATAAGGAGATCTCACTGGGCTTGTTCTCCAAAAAGCTAGCATGATCCTCTTCTTCTTGCTTTCCAAATTCTCAGTCAATTTGGACCCATAGATCACTTGGATTTTCAGCAGTATTACTGAGGTAGCACATACAAGGAGACATAGAAAGACACATAGCTCCAAAATCTCTGTCACAATCATTGAGCCAATCATTCTCCTCTTCATCGGAATCAAAATCTCTTGTATTACCAATGCACATATCAAAAAGACATTGTCTCTTCAAGAGTGCAATCATCTTTGGTTTCCATCCATCATAGTTGAATGGAGTAAGAATATTGTGTGAAGAATAAGTCTCCATCTCTGCATTAGCAAATGCAAATGGAGGAAGTAAAAAACCTGCAAATCACACATAAACAATAACCATTAGGTCAAACAATCCACCCTTTTAGATTTGTATCACACCTGGGATTGGAGATCAAGCAAGCTTGAAGATCCAATGTATCAATTCCAGGAATTCTATGGAAAACTCAAGGCTTCTGGAGTGGATTGGAGAGTATTTTCAACCTTTGCATGCACATGGACGAATGCACATGAGATTTTGCATGCCGCTGCTGAATTTTCTTTGAGCAAATTCACTCAATTCTTCCTGTAGAACACTTGTAGAAGAGAGATCTTGTCCCTACAATGGCTCTGATACCATGTGAAAATCATCACAGTATATCTAAGAGATGATGTATACCTCACAATGAAATAATTTAGGAATAAGCTTAAGAGTGGTCAATGCAGTAAGATGAGCAACAAAATAATAATACAGTAGAACTCAAATAGAAGCAAAAATACTTCACACACACTAATTAATTAATCACAATATGGACAAATAAGTAGTACAATGCATGAGGATTCGAATGCCAAAGTGGAAATTCGAATTAGCCTTCATGGAGGTATCAAAAGATCACTTGAGTGTCATCGGAGCACAACTAGAAGTCTATCTCATCATCAGTGGAGTCATCCACGCTCAAGTAACTGTCAAGCGTCAGTCAAACTAAGTCTAACTGAGTGTGGTAGGTGTAACTGAGTGTAAATGGCACATGGAGACACTAACTAAATGAAGGAGGCTCAGTGGAGGGCGCATGAGGAGCTAACTAAAGTCAGAATGAGAAGTCTAGTCACACTGGAGGTCCATCGAAGTGGTAAGGTCAGTTAAGAGTGAGTCAAGCCTAAAATCAAGGAGAGAACTCAGTTAGCTGAAGACAATTGGATTGGTAGGTGAATAAGGGAGCCTTTGTCAAGTGGATGGTGAGATGTGGGCACATCATTGGCTAGGAGGGCTCAATCTGAGTGGAAATAAGCTCTCGAGTACTGGAAGGCTAGGGACTAGGTGCTGGAGGTATCAACCTGATGACTGGGCAGCATGCAGTGCATGCAGAATGCATGTTGCATGTAGGAATGCATGCAAGACTGAAAATGAAAAGGATGAAAATGCTGGTAGGACTAGGATGGAGTATAGGAATATCTTAACAATGTGTACACTAGAGATCTCATTCCACAAATGGCTCCATTGGAAGTATTCCTACACTTGAAGGAAACTTTCTTTTTCAAGTAGGATAGTGTAAATAATGTAAATAAATGAATAAATTACTAAAGATAAAAATAAGTTCAGTTGTGAAAACCAGTTTTTAGGCGCACCTGAACATGAGCTTTTCCTGAAAACTAGGCAACCAGTGGGTAAAATTCACATTAGAGTTCTGTATTCAATTGTTAGTTCTATCACTGTGTTCTTCAAATCAATTCAATTGTTCTCATGTTGGATGATGAAGGATTCCTTATGGCCTTCCTTCCATCAAACTTTGTCCTATCGACTCCAACACTTTATCTAGGATCAAGGTTAGAGACTCATTTCAGTACCCCGAGATTTGCATTCCTCAATGGAAAGTACTCTTGTTGATGATGGTAGGAATGCATTAATGTCCTCTGTCCATCAGATCCTACAAAGTGACTAGACTTCAGCACACTTATTCATACTTTGTAGGATGTATTGTGGCACCCTGGCACTCATTAACATCAACAGTGAGATGCCTCGCATTGGTTAACAACATTCCTTAGTGGTTGGTAATCCAATGATTTATGTCTATGTTCGACCTCAATTAAATCTATTCACATAGTCAGAATTGTGCCTTGATGTGGTTTATGTTGAAGGCTATCAGATTTATGTTCTAACTCCAGTTGCATATTTCCAGTGGATTTTGGTATTTCTATCATATTGAATAAAGAGGAAACATGAATTTCAAATATTCCATGGGAGATAAAGTTCAGAAGGTTATTTTCATGATTAGTGAACATATCAACCTCTGGTTGCACCAGGATATCTTACAGAAAAATTTTGGCAGCCTCAAATCATTTTTTTGCATTGGTACCGAAACACCTATAGGTGAGCCTATTGTTTTCACTGGTACCAAAACTGGCACCGAAAAACCTGTAGCATTTCCAACACTTTCTATACCAGTAATTTCAACTTTTGCACCAACTTATGTTCCTTCATTAGTGCAATCCACAACTCGACAATTTGGTTAGTAAGTCTTCAACAAGGTAATAGTTCTTTTTGAAACATTTTTAATTCATCATTGCATGGAAATAAACATAAGTGTGCTTAAAATATCTTAAAAAAACTTGCTTAATACACCCATATTCGAACCTTCCATAATTCTCCATTATACCATTATCATCTTGCAATAGCATTATCCTAAGTATTAAACTATTGTTTCATAAACTGGTTTTGAATTTGATTGTGCATCGTACCCCATTATCGCTCCATTCATCTTAGCCACAATCACTTACCCTAATCATCACTTTGTCCATCGTCATCTAAACCATACACAAGAAAATGATCACAGTCTGATCTGATATGACTCACATGATTAATTTCGAATCAATTTCAATCCAACTCAAAATTAATAAAAGAACTAAACCATCAAATGTTTATCATATTTCTAAAAGAAAAAAAACCCTATTTTATCCTTGGGTAGACTATAAATTGTGTATGCACACAAATTCCATTTCACCTCATCGCTATCCATTCCACTTCCCTATTTCCTTGGAAATTGATCGCCACCTCCTTAGAATGACAACAAGCCTAAACATGAACCTGGACTCTGTGACTTTCAATGTGATTGATTGATGGATGATTTTATTCCTCCAACAGAAGATGCAGCTAATAATAATGAGGATTCTCAGCAGCACAGTTTTTTATCCAAACGTTCCAGCATTCATAGACTCAATATGAGAAATAGGAGATTAAAAGAAAAAGTTCAAGAATAAATTATGCTGGATTGATATGAAAAAGCAGGAAATGAGCTCCTCCAAACACAAAATTTAGTTTGAGGGCTAAGATTGATTGTTTGATCCACCAAAACAGGGAACTTCATAAACTAGCCCATAAAATGAGGAAAGAACCAGTAAACATATTTGTTACAACAGGGTTTTGAATAAAAGGTTGAGAAATCAGAAGTATGCTACAAGTGCCCTGACTACTTTAAGTTACTGTTGCAAGCTTGTGGCAAGAGTTGAAGGCATTACAATTTTGATCACAATTTTTTAAGCTTCATTGCATGAGGACATGCAAGACCTTGGCTCCAGGGGAGATGTGAGGCCTTAGTTTTGCTTTATTTTATGCCTTGGAAACTCCTATTTTCATAACCATTTTGGTTTTACTCTGTACCTAGACCACCATTATTTACACCACTTGGTACCTTCTTTTTTTTCCTTCTTGACCAACCCTTTTTTAGCAGGCATAAAAGAGGTAAATTGCTAGCACTTTAGATAATTTTCTCATGTTCTGATGGATTAAAATTATTTCAAAACTAACTATGCTTATGTTGAAAATTTTGGTACCAAGTTTCCATTTATGTACTAGCTTCAATATTGAGTACTATTACCAGTGTCCAAGGTTTTCATATGTCTTCCACCTCAATCACCAAAGCACAATATGGTTTCTGAAGATCTTGGTCTCAGCATGGTTTGTTGCTCATGGTTCCTTCATAGGTCGCACGTGGGAAGAGAGGCACTCAGTCAAATATTTGCAATTAATTCTTGTCAGTTCACAGGAGGCTAACTCTAGGCTTGGTTTCCAACCAAACGGTGCAGAATCTTCCAAATCCGTCGAAAACCCACTTCTAAAACATGTTAATTACCTCAAATGTTGGCAGTTTTTGAAAATTCGTAACATATTTGGAGCTACATCCAGTTATTCAACACCAACGTATCCAATGAATGCCCCAACAGACTTTAATGAAATTTCTGAACAGTTTCAGTTTTAAGGATGAGCTGGTAATGACCCACATGAGTTTTTAAATTCCACCTTGTTGTTTTTAGACACTTCTTTCGTATAAATATATGCAGAACTCATATGTCAAGCTCGTCTATGGAGGATAGGTCCTGTTATGCTGTCAAAACTATTGAAGAATTATGATGATATTGTAGTTTTATATTTGCTGGCAATGGAAGCTTAAATTTGGGAATTTCATGTTCTATTTATTCTTCATAGTGGCATAGTTTTTACAGCCTTACCAGGCGGGAGGGCCCACTGATTTGGGAAGGTTTTGCTCTGTGTTTAGTTTAGTTAATTGTTCATTATATAGCTCCATTTTTATTATTGTTTATTACATGTTTTCAATGCCATACATGTTTATTTCTTATATTGTTCATCTGCATTGCATATCTACATTTGAAGGAGTCGTTTAAGTGTTTCTTTTAGTTTGTTTTTCTTGCAATCACTTGTGTATATTAACATGATCTCGTCTTGAATTCTCCTGTAGGTTACCATTCTAATTTTGCACTATCATCCATTCATGTTCACATTATAAATATTCATATGCACCTTTTAAGATAAAATATGGAAAGAGGAATTACATCACAAAATTGATTGTTAGTTTTGGGTAAGCATGTTGACTTTGATTTTCATTAAGTATTTCTCTTACTATTTCCATTTTACAAAACTTTTATTTCTATAAGTGGTGCTTTGTTTTCTGCATTTTTTAAATAGTGACAGTTGAAGAAGAAACCCAAACTAAGTAAATTCCAAAAGTAATATTTTACCTCGTAGTACTCTTCTTTTGCATCAGCATTTGTGTTTGCATTTAACTGTTCATTCTCAAACTTACCTTTTCACGTAGTACCAATTTATCCCACCTCTATAGCAGTATTAGTCTTGTCATTTTCTGCACTATTTTATTTACTTTGTATTCAGGTTTAGTAAAGGTGGGACTTAGAGTGGCATGATTAGATTTTCTTAGGTTAATCATCACAAAGAATTTATGTTTAATTTTGATAAAATATATCATGTAATCATTTCCATTTCAGTACTTATCTTTTGTTTTGGTCATTTGTCTCTGTGTTTCAGTTTTTTTATGTACTTAGTTTTGTAATAACATTAGCATAATTTACCCTTGGGTAGGTTATTGTAATAAGTATAGAACTCGTTAATTAAACACTTATTATTCTCCTTTATTTCTTTAGAGTTAAAGAAGTTCTTTCTTGTACCTCTTTTAAATCTCTTTATCTTTCAAACACAAGTAGCTTTCTTTGGTGTGTTAGTATTCTTCCTAGAATAGAGTTTGGTTTTGGAGTTGCAAATTACTACTAGTATAGAATATCTCTCTTTTAGTGAAAATATTTCTAGAATTTAGGAGTTCATAGTTTCTATTAGCTATCATATAATAGATCTAGCTTACATGCACATTAACACTCTTTTCATGTACTTCCTATGCCTGCACCTCTAAGTTTATGGATAATTCAATGTTTAGGTGAATTATTAAGACATATTTTGCCTGACATAGGGTCCGATGTCAAAATTTTATTCAAACACCATGTCCCTAGCAACATGCATGACCTTTTAGGTCCCTTGGGAGGGTAAAAATGTCCAAAAAACTATGGTAAAAGGGGTTAGAGGGGTAAATTATTAAAAGGGCAATATTCCTAGCACACTTTCCCTCTCATGGAGGATTTTCCCTCATCTAGGGGAGCATGTGGCACCCTCACCTAACACATGCATGTGTTTGCATGCTCCTTATTCAACATTGGTTTCTCCTCCACAAGGTGGCGCATTTCTCTTGCATGAGAATGGGGATCTTCTCCTTGATGTGGCACATTCTCCTTGCATGGGAGCTAACTTCCTCACGTGGCACTTTCTCATCACTTTGCATTGGTATCTCCATTTGAGATGGCATGTTCTCCTTTCATGGATGGAGAAGATCCCAATTTTGTATTTTCCTATTCAAACAGACTCTTTGTCTCTCATTTGTTGTTGGTTATTAGTTGGAGAAAGAGATTTGATATTTTGTATCTCTCATTTGTGAATAGTGATTAATAATGCAAGACTTTGGAGGTCAAGAAGGAGATGTGCACATTGTGTGGATGTTTATGTCTTGCATGTTATTTAATTGAGGTAACCTATAAAATTGATTACTAACTAGTTTCTATGTGCTTCTCTGTTAGTCCTTGCAAGGGTTAATGTTACCCAATAGGATTGAACGATTGTTTACATTAGATTTATTTGCATGTTGTAAGAGAGATCTTTATGTTAAGCATATTTTCAGTTGCATCAATGCTTGTACTAACCCTCTCTTTCAGGTTGTACCAAGAGAAGCATTTGGAGGGATCATTTATCCCTTTCTAGTTATTTATTTGATTTTGTGTGTACTCATCCGATAAGAACATCGTGGTTAGATTTGTGCAACCCCTTTCTCTTGTTGGCATTTTTCTTGTGGACTAGTCCCTCAACACGATTCTGAAAGCACTCCATTGTTCTCGGACTGAACAAGCACTCTTCTACAAACTCTTTTATAACCTTCCTTTTATTCTATCAAATCAAATGTTAGTTTTGAATGCATGTTTTGCTAGATCTTCTTTTATCAAAGATATATCTATCCTAGATCTATTTTATTCATGCATGATAGATCTAATCAAATCTTTAAAGTACATTATATAAGTAGATATAGGAAAGATATTGCATGTTCATGCATGTCATCATAAGATATATGAATGTCCATGCATGTCCTAAATAATCACATGAGCACATAGATCTTTGTCTTTTTTACCTTGCATATCAGTGCATGTTGTTGCATGTCAAAATCATTGAAAAAAACATTAATTTCATCTGTTTGGTTGCTTTATCTCACTTCATGTTGTCTGAACATTCCTTGGACAACAAGGAAGCTCTATGTACATCCATCTAGATTTGTAATTCTAACCCCCCCACTTTGCATTGGTTTTAGTCTAACACGTGTTGGCAGGTTAAGACCCTATCCGAGACAGATTAAAGGGCTCCATTCCAAAGAATTTTTATCAGTGTTCTATAAATTTTACTTGCATATTTGGGACTGCGAGCATGCAATCCAAAAGGCATCCTGAATCGACCAGTAGTCAACCCCCTTAAGTGCCCGTCAAACAAGGCATTTACCTCATCTCTCTCTTACTTTCATTCTCTATTCATTGTAAGCTTGAGTGTTGTCCGTAAGTACCAACAGTAAGCATTCTAAAATCTACATCGCTTCTTGTAACTAATCTAGTAGGGTGTTGTGTCACATCCCCCCTACCCTCCCCCCCCGAGTCACATTTTTGCATCTATCAATTTTTGCATCTAACTTCACATGCTAACTCCATATAATAATTCCTAGATTAGACTCAACCACATTTACTTTGGTACACAAAAATTTACCTTATATTTTGTAGTCTTCTTTTCATCAATTATTGCATGCTAGTATACTCTACTTAATTTATTTCATGCATGTTGTAGTACTGTGACCAAAGTAACATTCAAAAACACTTCACATTAACTTACTTAAAATTAATTTTCCCTAGAGATGTATACCGGTGTCTATAAAGATCCACAAGATTGTCACATCATGGGAAAATTCTACAGTTGAGGGACCATATTAGGTAGTGACCATTGTTGGGACTCGTCAGGATACATCATCATTTGGTGTACTACATTGGACATCCCCAACAACTATGATCTAGTACCCTTCTTCATGTATGATCTAGGAGGATCGTCTCAGTCCAAGAATGAAGAAGGACTTCATTTTCTTTGCAGGTGGTCAGTCATTGAAGAGCTTGCAGAAATATTTCAAATGCAACTTAAATGAGGTCAAATGGACTTCGTATGTAGAAGAAAATCCAGGTTGAAGTTACGACAGAAAATAGGATTTCTTCGACAAATTGTTCATAAAGTACTTCATTTGAAATTTCATGAACAAACTATGTAATAGATACTTTGATGTAGAAGCTCACATTAATTCTCATTTTATTTGTAAAAAAGGAAATTAAAAGGTGAGAGAATCCACCTCATGAGTTGGTTTCCTAAACCTAAGGGGTGTTGAGATCTTCATCGAGGAAGATGAGGCCTTTTCCTCCACATACCCCCTTAAGGTGTCTCTTGATCCTACTTTGGGAGATCATGGGAGAGATTTGCTCATTAAATTGGGTGATGACTAATCATCCATGAGAAAGCTATAAAATCCTCTCATATGGAAAAATAGGTAAGGCTTGTTTTGGAGTACATTCTTTGAAGTCTTTCCTCTGCATTGAGAAGTTAAGTGAGGAGGTCTCACTTAATAAAGTTCATGTGAGAGCCTTAGGAGAAGGCTACCCAAGATGGGAGAGTGCCACATGATTATGATGTAAATTGCATGGAGGAGGATTAATAAGAACGGTTCGAATTTCTGTCGAACCCAGGGACGTAGTCAGGAGGCCTAACAAACTCCGTTACCATCTGGTTTGTCATATTTGCATATGTGAATCCTTGTTTTTGTTTCTGATTAAGATAAGTTCATAGACATGCAAATGCTCATATACACATGCAAATGATTGTTAGCAAAGATCCTTATTACAAAATTTTATGCGAGTAAGTACTCCTTAAAGTTTTTAGATCAAGAGGCATCAAAGCATATCTAACTAGTTTTCCATATTGTGAGTATAATAATGGGCAAAGTGAAGAAGCAAGCATGGATACGTGAGCTTGAAGAGATCAATCAGTGTATCCAAGAGGAAGATATTGAGCTTAGAATATTGTTAGCAGCTTCCAAAGATGAGAAGCAAGGGCTACAAAAGTTGTTGCGGGAGCTTAGAGGAGAACAAGTTGGAGAAAGCTCTTCTACAAAGAGTCCTCCTAAGAAAGAAAATGAAGAGATTTGTTCATTTTGTCCACATTCAGAAGATGATATTTTGGAGACCTCATCTGCAACAAGTCAAAGCAAGCAGAAAGAGGATACCTCGAAATCGAGAAGGACCATATGTGCATGTTTGTTCCTCAATCAAAAGAAGATGAGGTAAGCAGTAATTGTTCAAGTTCAAATTCTTCATTTGATAATAATGGTTTAGGATCTTTCGAGAAACATACTCAATGGATTGGATCGAGATTATTATTGAAAATGGTTTATGAAGGAAAAGGCTTTAGCATACATGGTCAAGGAATTACAAAACCCATCAAGGTGGAAGAACTACCTCGATTCCAAGGATTAGGTTATCATGAAGAAACATCATGTGAAATTCATTGGGTGACTTGTTCATATTGTCAAAAGAGAGGACATGATGAAGCACTCAGTTGGGATCTAAATCCATAATTGAAGCCAAAATAGTATCAGATTCGGGAAGGTAAACAGAAAGTGTTTGCAGAAAGTGATTCAAAATCTGAAATTGAATCGACTAAAAGAGATTTGGTTAAGGGGTCTCCACCGAAGCATAAATCTTCAAGGTATGATTCCAATTATGCAAATAACTATTCTTATTTTCATGATCATAGAAAGAATGCAATTTCTTGTACCTTTTGCGGCAAAGAAAACCATTTTGTTTCAAAGTGTTGGAAACATAAAGTTTATTGCAAAAGAGTCTCGGAAAAAACGCAACAAGCCTCGACAAGATTACTATACTCTTCGTTTGAAGAAAGAGAATGTCAAAAGAGAGCAGCATAAGCAGAATTTCTGCACGCATTGCAATTTGAGCAGACATTGGGAGGAGAAGTGTTGGAAGCTCCACCCCAAGCTTCATCACACAATCAGCCAAAGACCCATGCATGAACCTAAACAGAAGGAGGGTGCATAAGTTATGGCAGAACATGTGACATCATGGTGGATCCAATTTCGAAAGAAATACCATTGTTGGAAAAAGGTGCATTAGAATGGTTCACTAAGAGATGGTTATCATTTCTGCAAAACTGATTTTTTTATGTTTTATGCCATTTTTATTTGTGAAAGCATGAAAATATTTATTTTATACATATGAACATATGAAATTCAGCTTATGCATGGCATCACAATTAATAACCTGCACACAAGATCACAGATCAGGTTAGATTATTTTGAAAAAAAAAATATTTGATGTGAAAACATTATAAAATAAAATAAAAATAAAAAAATTCATACAAGCAACAAAGAGATTTTATGTTATCTAATAGGTTTGCAGTTAAAAGAAAAAATCTTTTGACACCAATCAAGAGCATCTTTTGACACCAATCAAGAGCATGCTGTTAGTACAAAGACAGAACTATATTTGTTTGATCTAATTTTATGTTGATGAAAGATTTCCACAAGGGGAGATTCCCCTATCCATTCACCTCCTCAGGCCGAGGCAGCGTGATACAAAGGAGAATTAAGCAACACTCTGATGAGCTCCTCCAATCTATTATGGTCAATCCTCTCACATTAGCCCAGGTTGGGCGCTTTACCAACTGCCTTGTGAAGGAAAAAGTTGCACTGCTACAAAAGTCTGAAACCATTCAACACAAGTTTACAATCGGCTTCAAGAATAGCTCAAGTTTTCTCCAGCCTATCAGAAGATGCTTGAGTATGGTCACAACGCAATACAGGCCAGTTGTTAGAAAATTCGGAGATAGAAGATGTCGAAAAATATTTTGAGTTATTAGCTAGGGGAAAGAAGAATTCTTTCTGGCAAAAGCATGGCCATATACGTGACCATTAACTATATGTACCAATCACACTTACTGTGTTGTTAACTGATAAAGCGCAGCCAATGTCAACTTTGATAAAATTTTGCGGGAGTCCAATGCATTTATGGTTGTCGAGGAGTTTTTTTTTCCGCGAAAAAAATCATACTATTGATATTCACTTTTGAATCAAATAGTACATGATATCAGTATATAATATTGTCTCCAACCCATCTCACAACAGTGAAGTGTTTCAGTATTTTCAAAATATACACAATAGTCAAAAAACAAACTATTACAAACCTCAGATGTACATAGCATAATTTAAGCAAAATCATTCAAGGAAATACATAGTGCCAAAATTAATCAACTGATCCTCCCAAAATTATTCCCAGTATAAGTAATCATCCTCGCCATCCAGAGCCTGCTTTGAAAGAAGATCAGCCTTTGAATTAAACTCTCTAAAAATATGCTCCAGTGTGACCCCACCAAATCTGTTAAGTTCTTTCACTCTATTACACCAGCTAACCAAATTCAGTATCTTAAGATCAAACTCCCCCCGTGCCCATTTAATGGTAACTCTCGAGTCACCAAATATCTTAACATTCACCAAACCAAATATGTTAGCAACACGAACCACACACCATAAAGCTAACAGTTATGCCTTCATATTAGTGTCATTTCCACATTTCATCCAAAATGTAAAATAGTAATCCTGACTGATGTATATAGCTCCACCTACTCCGCAATTGCCCAAGTTGATAGCTCCATCGAAAAATAATACAGGCTCAGTAATCTCATAATCAAATTTTCCAATGTTCCGTGGAACTGGAGGCAACATTTCCTTTTGAAAGTTCATGTAATGGCTAATAACATAATTGTGAGTACCTTCCACATATGGCTTGGAATCCTCAAATATATCTCTATTTCTCACACCCCACACTACCCAGCAAATAAAAAAAGGTAGTGTCAAATGTTCTTTACAGTTCTGCATCCATTGTTTCAGACATGCGTCCACATTCTATCCAGTCCATCTTTTTGTAATATCAAATGTCTGATATGATTTCTCCCATCGTTTTAAGGTAAAAGAACATTCCAAAAATAGATGAGTAGAAGATTCAATGTTACATCTGCACAAAATACATTGACTAGGGCCTATCCAACCCATGAGGGAAAGATTGTCCCAGGTCTTCAACCTGTCCTGCAATACAAACCAAATGAAGCATTTCAATTTTTGTGGCATATGCCAACGCCAAATTTTCTTATACCACCAGTGATTTGGGTAAATGCACCTTCTTTTGATAATACAGCTGATAAGCAGTGCTCGCAGTCACTTCACCAATGGCTTCATTGCCACCCCAAACCACCACATCATCAATAGAACTCAGACGTATACCGGCTGCATTAAGGCACTGTGTGTACCAATTCCATTCTTGTGCTAAATTTGTAGGCAACTGTAAGTCTACAGCGTTACACCAATATCCACTCCCACAAAATTTTGCAACTGAGTTTAATGTATACCTCCCAGCTTCTTTCAAAGCAGCTAATAGATTGGTCGATAATTGATATGATTCCTTCATACCCAGAATTGGGTCGACACCTATAGCAACTTCATGCCCTTTGCCCACCTTCCAACACAGTTCAAACGCCAACCAGCAATAAACTTTCATGAATCCATTCCAAATTGGAGAGACCCCACGCACCATCTTTCTGGATTTCCTTAACCAATGTGAAGTCTCAGTCTTAATATATTTTTGGTGAATAACCCTCGACCAAAGAGAACCGTCAAAGATTGCTCTCCACAAACTTTTCAAGTCGAGGGCTTCACTGAACACTGATAAATCCTTAATTCCCCATCCCCCAGCTTCAAAGGGTAGAGAAATTTTATCCCATCCGATCATTGACAGACTATTTTTTTTCAACCCACCCATCCATAAGAAGTTGAAAAGGAGCATTCTCAAGAAATTGATAATAAAACGTGGAACTGGCAATAATGAAAACCAATAAACCGAAGTACCCATCAGCACAGACTTTACCAGAGTGAGTTTACCGCCAATAGATAGCAAACGATAAGTCCAGTTAGTAATTTTATTTTCAAACTTCTTGAGCAACCATTCCCAATCTTTAATCAAATATCCATTTGGCTTAAATAGTGTGATTCAGTGTAATTATCCTTATAAATTTGATTGCTCTTGGTTGTCGTGATGACTTTGCACATTTTATATCAGAGGTTTGGTTGAATTTAGACCTCGACACTGATCTGAATCCAGTGGACCTTTTCTGTCTGAAACTGAAGGAGCTTAAGATGGAAGTTTCTAGATGGATACACACAAGGAAACAATTGGAAAGGCAAAAGCTTAAGGAGGTGGAGGAACAGTTACAGAATCTTTACCTGATAAACTTGGAAATGCCACTTGATTGTAAAGGTTTTGAGCTACTCAAAAATTTGGAGGTTGAAAAGGAAAGTATTTACTTGAGGGAAGAAAAGGAATGGCGAATGAAGAGTAGGGCACTGTGGATGAATTTTGGGGAGGTTCTTTCATACATTCGCTTCGGCAAGGAGGAACAATAATACTATCTGGAAATTGTCAGATGATATTGGAAATGAAGTTTCTGGTCTTCAGGAATTATAGGGGTTGGCATTGAAACATTTTAGGGATATCTATATTGTTGATCATAGCTGTGATCTAGCTTCACAACTACAGGTGGTAAAACACTTTCCTAGATTTCTGGAGACTGAAGATGCTGATGTATTATGTATGGAAGTTACATTGGAGGAGGTCGAAAGGACACTTAAACTTTTCGCCAAGGAGAAAAGTCTTGGGCCAGATGGCTGGACTGTTGAACTATCCTCGCATTTCTTTAATATCATGGGAGAGGATATTGTGAGAATGGTGGAATACACTCGGAAGCATGGGTACATTTCTGGAGCATTGAATTCTACTTTTATCACATTGATTTCTAAGGTGAATGATCCTAAGAAATTTGGTGATTTTAGGCCTATTACTTTGTGCAATCTGGCTTATAAGATTGTGTCAAAGATTATAGCTGGTCGCCTCAAACCGGTTCTATCAAAACACATCTCCTTGGAGCAATTTGGGTTCTTGCAAGACCGTCAAATCCATGATGTTGTGGTTATTACTCAAGAGTTACTGCATACAATTAAATGTAAGAAGAAGAAAGCAATTCTGCTCAAAATGGATTTAGAAAAGGCTTACGACAGAGTCAACTGGGATTTTCTGAGGTTAATTCTGATTCAGATTGGTGTTCCTTCACTAGCTATCAAATGGATTATGGCTTGTGTTAACACTGTCAGTATTGCAGTCTTAGTGAATGGTGCTCCAACTTCATACTTTAGCTACTCCAGGGGCATTCGACATGGATGTTCTTTGTCTCCATTATTGTTTCTTTTGGTGATCGAGGGATTGAGCAGGCTGATCATCCAAGCAAAAGCTGAAGGTAAGATAAAAGGCATTAAAATTTCCAAGGATCTATACATTACTCATGTCCTTTTTGTTGATGATGTATTAGTAGCTGGAATTGATTCTGTAAATGAATGGAGATGTTATCAAGGTATTATCAAGCTATTTTGCAAGGCCTCTGGGATGCGTGTTAGTTTGAAGAAATCATGTTTATATGAGAATCTTATTGAAGTTGATAGAGTGCTGGAATTTCAAACATTATTGCCATATAAGATTGAAAAAATTGCTGATGGATTTACTTAACTGGGCTTCCATCTTAAGGTTGTCGAGGAGTTGTCACCATGGCTAGCACTGGGAAGTTCTTTGTTAAAAGCAACATGACATCCATCGCTCATGTGAGCCATTGCTAGAATGGAGCCATCCCAAAAATGGATCACTCCAGGGAGGATGCACTATGGAATGTTGTTTTTTTAAGCGTGCACAAGATGCTCTGGGAGTCCCTATAGGGAGCATTAAATCTACAGTCTTGATTGAGACTCTGCCTGCAATTTTTCAAATGCACAAGATCTTGTATGAGTTGTGTGGAGCACCTAGAAGGAGACATGTTAGCAACAGTTCCAAGCAAGCTTGTGGAAAGAGAGCTCAAAATTGATCGAGCAGAAGCTTGAGAAAGTAGTCTTTTTTCAAAATCTTGCGCAGAACTTCAAAAGGACGAGAGCACAAAACACCTTTTTCAGTTCGAGAGTCAAAGTATATGGCTTGTACAAAAGGAATAAAAGAGGCTGATGGTTATAAAATCGAGCCAAAGCATTGGACATCAAAAGTTTTTGGGTAAAATCTCTTTTTTACTTTTTGGATTTTAAAATAAAAAACATAAAGTTTGATGTATTCAACCATAAAGTTGATGAAATTCCCATTTAGTTGAAAGGTTAAAGTTTGCCTCAATGTAATATTGCATTTTAAATTGATGATTGATGCATTGTAAAAGCCACTCTTAAGGATGCAAAAAGTAAGAGACATCATTTTTGTAAAAGACCTTGTAAGAGTTGGAAAGACTTAAAAAGAATTTTGTTTTGTGCTTAAGTCTTATTAAAACATTGTAAATTCATTTAAGAGTAAGTTACAAACTCTTAAATAAAGCAAGTAAAGTCTTGCTCATTGTAATTTTTGGGTGCATGATCGGCGGTGCCCGACACCCTAAACTAGCCATAGATGCAAGCACATCAGTCCAAGTAAGCCAAAGAGAGTCATGGAAAAGCTTTGAAAGGGATAAAGACAAAATATCCTTCTACAATTTTTAATCGAAACTTTTTGGAGGTCCAAAAAGTCTTTTCAGTGGGGAAATTTGATCCAAGAGGATCGTCTCAATCGAAGAATGAAGAAGGGCTTCATTTTCTTTGCAGAAGGTCAGTCATTGAAGAGCTCACAGAAAGCTTTCAAATGCAACTTAAACGAGATCAAATGGACTTTGTATGTAGAAGAAAATCCAGGTTGAAGTTACAATAGAAAAAAGGATTTCTTCAACAAATTGTTCATAAAGTATTTCATGAACAAACTATGTACTAGAGAATTTGATGTAGAAGCTCACATTAATTCTAATTTTATTTGTAAAAAATGAAATTAAAAGGTGAGAGAATCCACCTCATGAGTTGGTTTCCTAAACCTAAGGGGTGTTGAGATCTTCATCGAGGAAGATGAGGCCTTTTCCTCCACATACCCCCTTAAGGTGTCTCCTAATCCTGCTTTGGGGGATCATGGGAGAGATTTGCTCCTTAAACTAGGTGATGGCTAATCATCCATGAGAAAGTTATAAAAGCCTCTCATATGGAAAAGGAGGTCTCGCTTAAGAAAGTTCATGTGAGAGCCTTAGGAGAAGGCTGCCCAAGATGGGAGAGTGCCACATGATTATGATGTAAATTGCATGGAGAAGGATTAATAAGAACGGTTCGAATTTTTATCGAACCCGGAGACGTAGTCAGCAGGCCTGACGAACTCCGTTACCATCTGGTTTGTCATATTTGCATGTGTGAATCATTTTTTTTTGTTTCTGATTAAGATAAGTTCATAGACATGCAAATTATTGTTAGCAAAGATCCTTATTACAAACTTGTATGTGAGTAAGTACTCCTTAAAGTTTTCAGATCAATGTAGTGCCACACTGGACCCAAAGTTATTTCCACATACCTTGCATATATCAAAAACTCCCCTTTCCCTCTAATAATCCACAAGTAACAAATAGTTGATCCCTGCATCAAGTAGGTTCACAGTTCGACGATTCATTTTCCTTTGTGTTTCTCCATTTAACAAGCAAGTCAGTCCTCGCTCCAACGATTTCACAATTTGACCTTGCTTCCGCTTTCTAGTAATCAAATCATTTTCATTATATGTTGGTAAATTAATCTCATAGTTTAGCTTGCAAGTTATTTTAAGTTTTGTAATCGTATCTCTTTTTCCCAATGGATAAAGCACTGATCTTTATTATATACATGTTGTAAGCTTTGATTTACTTGATTTAGTGAATGTTAATTTGATTTACTTGTTAGATATACTACTAGATTAATTGCTTTGTTTCTTTTATTAACTCATAAGTAGGTTTTTTTTTTTTTTTTTTACCTGAAGCGACCATCCTTAGATTTCTTAGGGTCTACCTCCCTTGAATTTTATTTAGGATTTGGCCTAAACAAAAGGAGTTGAGTGTTGCGGTGATAATTGCACCTGACTCGTTGACTTTCCCCCAAGACCACTCTCAATGAGTTGAGATTTTTCTCACATTCATGTGTAGATCTAGGTGTCAACAAGTTGTACTACTCATGGAGATCTATGAGAGCTTCATGGAGTATTATTACTACACACATGTTCATGCACCTTGTGGTCCACACTTGTTATTTTGATGAGGTGGTTGAAGAGCACTCTCTTGGGGGTGATACTGTATTTTTTCTTCATTCATGCACAGAGCACATTTGGTGAACTCTTCTAGGTGGACCTCATAGAACATCCTCCTATGTTAAGGAATATTTTAATATATTATTGATCTAAAATCCTGGAGAGTGCACCTAGAAGTAGACCATTTAGCATCTAGAACATTCAAAGTTTATCTTTAGTGATGTTATCTCTCTCTTGGAGGTTTCTCTTGTTCATTATTTCAATCTATCTAGTGGAGCGAACTCTCTTGGAGAGGGATGGAGGCCACATGACATTCAACTTTGATGGAGATAAGAAACTACTTTAAGATTTTATTATTCGTTGACTTGTCATGGAGTTAGTTGGAGAAAAAATGTATTTTATTATGAGAGAGATAGAGCTACCTCTATATAAGACGATCCTTCTCTCTATTCATTTGTGATTTGGAGTGTGGTGAGATTGGGAGTATGAAAGATTGAGAAGTAAAGGGAAATAGAGTAGGAGCTTGGAGTTGATGATGGACTAGGGTCCCTTGTATTATCAAACCCTTAAAGAATAATGAAGAAGAGAGGTATTGCATCTACTTTTTTGCAAGGCTTATATTTATGGTTTTCAATTGTTGTAATTTTGTTGTAGAAACATCTTGCTATCAATCTAATGTGAATGCATGGCAATGAAAATACCATCATTTAGGAGTAAAGCAATGGGAGGAGCCTCTCCCTTTTGTTTTTCTTACTGTTATAATTCTATATTATTTCATTTCATCTATCAAATTAGTTGTTGAATTGGATTTACAATTCATCCAAGTCTAACAACACCTTCATATTTGTTTGATGAGTGACAACTCTAGCTCTTAGAAACTAATTTCCACATCTATTTTCAGCTAAGTAATAGGACACACCCCATAGGGGCCAAGTGTATGTATCCCACGTTTCGGACACGAATAAGTGGGGACACATGTCCGACACTCATTTGGCATGTGTCCTGTCACATAACACCTGCCCAAATCGTGTCCCGCATGTCCAACACATGCAGCGTAAAGAGAGACTCACAAGTTTCCTTTTAAAGCCAATTTCACTTTCATATTTTTAGTTTTTATCCAAGGGATAGAGCTATGAGAGGGTTTCTTGGTGCTTGTGAACAATTTGTAGGTACATTTGAAGGATTTGCAAGTGGATTTGTAGGTGGATTAGCAAACAAATTTTTCAGGTTGTTATTTTCTTCACTTATCCCATAGTTTGCATGGCTCAAACATCAAAGGAAACTTGTAGATTTCAAAGAAAAAAAAGAAATGTCCCTATTGGTGTACGCCACCCCCCCACCGCACTCCTCCAAGCCCATCTATCCCTATTGATGCTAGTGCTCCATCTACTACAAGTGGATGTTGGGTGCTAGAAATGCCCCTTTGTGCTCACCATTCATTGAGATCATTTTCCCTGTTTTTCCCTATTATTGTAACCAAAGTCATTATCTTTCTAAGGAAAAGCATGGATTCAAACAGGTATAATTCATTATTTCTTTGTTATATTTAATGCTTAAATACTACTTGTGATTATCAGTTTTATTCCTAATTGTGCCGACTTGTGAAGAATTGATGGAAGTACTAAAGTTCGAGTGTATCAGCTTGCCAAGACACGTACACAAAGGAGTACGTGGCTATCAGTCACACTTTTATGGCCTCTGGTTCAACTTGTTACAGGAACGGCTCGAGCATCTATCCACACAGCCTGCTGAGACTCATTGGGTATCAGATCAGTTGGACTATAAAGAGCATTAGCGCCTGTGAAACGAATTTTGTCCCAATTGTAATTATGAACATAATTGTTTCTATTTTCCACCTGTTGATTCAGCGGCCTAAGGATCTTCGATCTTCATAGCTTCCCAAACTAAGAGGACCTAAATTGTCTTATCTAGTATATATAGAAAGACGAGAGGGTTCAGAAGGTTAGGCTTATTTTTCTGAGAAGAATTGTAACAAGAGTGGAGAGTTTTTGTAACTGAACTTATCCACTAATGAAAGAGGCGGTGTTTTCCTTATTCATTGTCTGTTGAGTTGATCTGGTAGCCTTCAGCGGCATCTCTGTTGGAAGGCCAGGGCCCTCCTTCTCACAGAGTTTCCGAATTAGTTAGTTGTTTAATTCTTTTATTTTGTTTGGTGTGGATTTGCTAGTTAGATTTCATTGCTGAAACAGTTAATTACTAAGCGTAGGATTTCTAATTTCCAATTTTCTCTTTGTTGAAACAGCGTGAGTAACTATAATAGGATTTTTTATGTATGGTTTTTTCCTTATTGTTGAAACAGGCGACTGAGTGATGTGTGATTTATTATTGCAAGTGTGTTATTTATTATACTAATACAGTTGTTCCTAGCTACTGCATATCATTCCTTTCTTGAATGGTTGAACTCGTAAAAAGTATAGAAGAACAGAGTAGAAAGAAGATTCATCTCCTTCATGGTTGAATATTGCAATTCCGGATTGAATCTCTTTTGATGTTGATTTAGGATTTAACTTCTTGCAAAAGCAATTTTATTAATTTATTCTTGAAGCAGTTAAATTCCAGAACCGGTACTGTAGAGGGATTACAACCTTCTTAATCTTGAATAGCTAAATTAGTAATTGGATTTGGATTGAGCAATAAGCAAAGCATAGACTTATCACTTAGATAGGTTGGGTAACTTCTAATTGATTCATTAGTTACTGAAATGTTTACGCATATATTTTGCTTGATTACCTTTGAAATAATCAAACTTCCCTGGGTTGATAATTTATATTGAGCACTCTATTTATTAACTTCAAATTAATAGGCAATTATAGTGACCAACAGTGAAGCTACTTCCAATATTGAAAGAAGCCCAGCTGTAACAAGACAACAATCTCAATAAAAAATATCCTTTGTCGAAGTATGTAACAAGACAACAAGGCCCCAGGAAAATCTTGTTAGGGGAAGGAATGTTCTTTGGAATGTAATTTCTGCAACAATACATACAAGAGAACCTACTTCTAAGTCAAGGGCCATTTCTTAGCCATTGAATGTGGACTTGGACCATGTAAAGGGGTCCAAGTTTTTTCAGGTATTTCTTGTTTTTGGGGCAGCGGGGTCCGTCAAAAGTATGCAGTGTGGGTATTCATTGATGTGTTTTCAGGTATTTCTTGTTTTTGGGGCAGCGGGGTCTGTCAAAAGTATGCAGTGTGGGTACTCGTTGGATGCGGAATTTAATTCCACATCCAACGAGTGATCCCGCTCGAAATTTGAGTAAAAAAATAGGGCGATATGTTGAAAATACGAACAAAAAATAGTTTTTTATGACAAATATCTCAAGTCAACCATTATGGTTGACTCATTTTATTGAAATTCTATTGGTTCTTGAATTCCACCTCATCAAGAAATTATGGTTGGCTCGTTTTCTTATATGATGGCTCGGTTTCTTATAAGGCCCATTTTAGACCTCAAATTTCCTCTAATGTCAAGTTCACGGAACTTCATTCGAGCCTTGTTGATTGTTGTCATCGACCGAAATTTTGCCAATCTGTTTGTCGAAACTTTGCCAAGTTTTCCGTTGTTTGTCGAAACTCTGCCAATTATTTCCGTTGTTTGCTAAAACTCTGCCAATTTTTTTCGTTATTTGCCGAAACTCCGCTAATATTTCCATTGAAACTCTGCTACACCCTCGGCCAGAATTCCGCCAACCTTTCCACTTTTTGCCGAAACAGTGCCAACCTTCCGCAAAAGCTCTGTTACATTTTTGGCCAAACTTTCTGCCAACCGCTCCACTTTTTGCTGAGACTCCATAAATTTTCAGTTGAAAAACTTTTAATCTCTCCACTATTCGCTGAAACACCGGCATCTTTCTAAGTTTTCAACCTACATCAATTATGAAAATCTCCAATTTTGCAATAAGTATTATGCCCGCCACAGTTTTCAAACTTGAAGTTGACAGTCTGCTAAGATTCCCACCCACTGCTCCAATTCAATTCTGACATGGACACATTTAACCCTCTTATTGGATAAGGGCCAACCGTCTTTATGAAGTCACGTATGAAGCAACACCTCCAACAATCGATTTGACAAGCAAAGGCAGGCCACCTTAGAAGTTGACAATCTATCACGATAAGCGCAGAGGTATGACTTCTAATTACGAGTATGACTAGGCATAAATAGATGGGGTAATCATGATTATATTACGTTTGCATATCCATGTCAGCAACTTCTAACCAACCTGTCCAACCGGAAGGACATATCACTGCCCTCTCCCGTACTTATTGACCGCTGTCATCTCGCCCAATCTATGCGACAACTTTTTGCACGAGCCTATTCCATAATTACACCAACTTTTTATACCAACTTTCCAAAAATAGACAACGAACTCTCCACTATTCATCGTTGTCTCTACATGCTGCAACTTCGGCGTTCGAATTGGGAAATTTTTGTTTGCATCATCTGAGATTACAGAAGGAAGGCATTATGGCAGGTTTTGCAGTCTGGCACGAACCTGAAACCATGGACACTTTGCGCCGCAATAGAGAGGTTTTCAGCATCTTTGAAGGAGTAGGTTGGATGGCATATTTGCAAAATTGAATGGATTTAATGAAGAAATGGCATTGCAATTTGACATGAATTTGAGAGGAGACCATTCAGTGTTGGGTGGGACTGAGGATTGATGTCTCGGAGCATGTTCTAGAAGAAGTCGTAGGATTGCCCATAATCAGGGAGAGATGGTTCGGCCGAAAGAGGCCCAACCTCACTGCAATAAACGACTTCCTTGGAGCAGGAGAAAGCGTTCAACAAAAGGGACGCGGAACAACATTGAAATCTTTGCCTCGCCCATGGGATCATGTCACCGTTTTTCTGAAGAAATACATCACCTGTGAAGGTAGGTACCACATCGTTTATACCTATGATTTTGTTTTGCTCTCTCACCTGCGTCATGGGAGATTAATAAACATGCCTTACTATCTTATGAAGACCCTGCAAAACATGGCACATTATGCAAGGGGGTCTCACCATCCTACAGCCTCCATCACTAACCACGGCCTCATTAAACTGCTAATATTGAGAGCTCTTGACCAAAGACATCAGTCTTAGGAGCAATTTGTTGTTGGGATTTTGGTAGACCATGTGGCCATATAGGAAGAAGATAGCAGTGAAGAGGAAGACGAGTGGAGCTTGTCAAATTTAGTTGGGAGGGAGATAGATAATCCGATGAGGCCGGTAATGATCAAGAAAGGATTGTAGAAGGAGTTGTAACTGCAGAAAATCTTATTGTAGAGGGCGCTGTAACTACAGAAAATCATATTGTAGAGGGAGTTGTAACTGCAAAAAATCCTCAAAACTTAAGCCCTCAGGAGCCTATTAGAAGCCCAGTTCAACAAACAGAGATCAATATAGAAGAAATAAGGGAGGATACTGGAAGTCAAAATAAGATAATTCATGAAATTGAATCTTCTTCTGAACAAGGAGGGGTTACAATTTAGGAGGTTGCATTTCCTGTTGAAATAGGGGAAGGAGATAGTAGGATAAGGGAAGAATCATCACGAAAGGATGATTCTCCTCTTTTGTCCCACGGGATTCCACTTCCCCTATGCCACATAGGAATAGGAAGAGATCGTGCACCCAGAAAAAGTCACCCAGCTCATAAAGGAAGAGAAGGACCCAAGCCTCTATAGCAGCAAAGGCAACACAACTGACTGAGGTAGAATTTGAAATCCCAATTCTAAAACCTCGATCACCCCCTGCGACACAAGAACCAGTGGATATCCTAACTTCAAATCTGAATTTTGTCGACCCACAAGAACCTGCTGCCAAAGAGGATCAAAATCAAGTACAAAAATTGCTCTTAGAAAATGACCTGCTGAAATAGGAGGTGTAGGTGCTCAGGGAAGAACTGTAAGAGCTGAGAGAAGTTCTAAAAAAGCAAGCAGTTCAAAGATTGAGCACATTAGCCGAAGTCGTTGATCAAATGGGAAATATGCCCTCTGTTTCAGAAAATCAGGAGCATGATGAGTTTCTGTGCCCAGAATGTGGGGATATTTTTGAAAGGTCGAGATATAAGGTTACATTCATGGGACTTTCAGCCTGGAGACTTGGACAATTAAGACAAGAAGAAGATGGAACAGCACAAGCAGAGCCAATGGAGGAGGGTGAGCAAAATCAGAACAAGGAAGTAGCCCCTTCAACCTTGGACAAGCAAGAATTTCTGGGTAAGAAATCTGAAGACAATATTGCACAAGGATTTGTTGATGTTCAAGAACCAGCAATCCAAAAGAGGGTGTTGAAACACAAGAACCAGCAACCCAAGGAAAGGATGTTGAAACACAAAGTCCAGCAATCCAAAGGGAGGCCACTGAAACACAAGAACCAGTGGCACATGAAGTAAATGTTGAAGTCCCTGAACTGATGCCACAAGAAGAAGCTGTTGAAACATAAGAACCAGCAGCACAAGAAGAAGCTACTGAAACACAAGAACCAACAACACAAGAAGAAGTTGTTGAAACACAAGAACCAGCAGCACAAGAAGACGCTGCTGAAACACAAGAACCAACAGCACAAGGAGAAGTTTTCGTAGCACAAGAACCAATGGCACAAGAAGAACCTGCTGAAATTGTGGCACAAGAAGAACCTGTTGAAACAGTGGCACAAGAAGAGACTGCTGAGATACAGGATTTGGTGATTCAGAACCAATCCCTACCTAGGAAACATGATGATAAAGCAAAGGCCCTGAATCCTCTAGAAGTTATTGAGCTAGATTTAAACGAGGAAGAAGACACGGAAAATGGTAGAAATCAGGAGATGGCCAAGGAACTTTCTTTGCTTAAACTTGAAATCAGTAAATGGAGATATTGTGTTGCTTTGTACGAAGAAGGAATGGTTCCCCTGCATGAACATAGAAAAACTATTAAAGAACTCAGAGAAAGATGGTCTAAGGAATTAATATTCCAGAGATTTCAATGGGAAAGTTTGCAAGAAGAATTGAAAAAGCTAAGAAAATTGAAGACCATAAAACAGGAGAAAGAACAAATGTATAATCTGGTTCAAGAACTCTTGAGTTGCAGAACTCGATCACCATCCGATTCAGTATTTTTGTATGAACATATGATTTTGTTTAAGCTTAAGGCTCTGAAGGAAGGGAAGCCCTATCAGATTGTGATAACTCCTCAATTCTTGAAAGCCTTTACTCTGGGAAAAATTTACTTTGTGAGTTGTATCTGCATGAATTGGCTTGTTTTATGGACCTTCGGTCTAATCTAGTTCCTCATATAGGTGACATTCACTTGAGGGCATTCACTTCTTTTGTCACAAATCATATGAGCTGGTGGAATTCCTCCCAGACAATCCAAAAGAATGAAAGCACTTCCACTCTCTGGATAAGGGGTGAACCTCAATCCCCTGTGACCCTTGTTGCAAGGCATAAAAGGAACATCTCCTCTCCTTAGAAGGCTAATTACCTGGAAGCTTTTCAACAAGGAATCATATCCATCTGTATCAGAATGATCTCACAACAAGAACTCTATGCAGTGGAAGGCAGCAAGCAAAGGTGGGAGGCCTCTTGTGAGACTCTAAGAACAAAAGACCCTTATTGTTTCGAAAACTTTAAATATGCCTTGTCTTGAGTACCAGAATATGTGAAGTGTATGAAGACATGTGGTCCAAGCTAGCTGGGGTTAAGATTTAGGTTCCCACTCCTGTGGTTGCCTGAAAGAAAATACAGGAGCATCTATCAATTGACCAAGAAAGCAGAAAGGAAATGTTGGGAAGAATTGATCGCTTGTAATGGGTTTTTAAGCCCTGGAGAGAAGCCTGAATCCTCCTTCAACCTCGACAATCTCCACAAGAAAAGCTTCGAGTCAAACTCGGATTCAGATTAGCTAGAGGATGTTGCATGAAGACATGCAATTGGAGAATTGGGGAGAGATGTTGGGTGCTAGAAATGCCCCTTTGTGCTCACATTTCATTGAGATCCTTTTCCCTGTTTTTCCCTATTATTGTAACCAAAGTCATTATCTTTCTAAGGAAAAGCATGGATTCAAACAAGTATAATTCATTATTGCTTTGTTGTATTTAATGCTTAAAGACTACTTGTGATTATGGGTTTTATTCCTAATTGTGATGACTTGTGAAGGATCGATGGAAGTAATAAAGTTCAGGTGTATCAGCTTGCCGAGACGTGTAGACAAAGGAGTATGTGGCTATCAGTCACGCTTTTCGGGGCTTCGGTTCAGCTTGTTACAGGAACGGCTCGAGCATCTATCCACACGGCCTACTGAGACTCGTTGGGTATTAGATCAGTTGGATTGTAAAGAGCATTAACGCATGTGAAACGGATTTCATCCCAATTGTAATTATGAACATAATTGTTTCTATTTTCAACATGTTGATTCGACAGCCTAAGGATCTTCGATCTTCATGGCTGCCCAAATTAAGAGGAACTAAATTGTCTTATCTAGTATATATAGAAAGACGAGAGGGTTCAAAAGGTTAGGCTTATTTTTCTGAGAAGAATTGTAACAGGAGTGGGGAGTTTTTGTAACTGAACTTATCCATTAATGAAAGAGGCAGTTTTTTCCTGATTCATTGTCTGCTGAGTTGATCTGGTATCCTTTAGCGGCATCTATGTTGGAAGGCCAGAGCCCGCCTTCTCACAGAGTTGCCGAATTAGTTAGTTGTTTAATTCTTTTATTTTGTTTGGTGTGGATTTGCTAGTTAGATTTCATTGTTGAAACAGTTAATTACTAAGCGTAGGATTTCTAATTTCCAATTTGATCTTTGTTGAAATAGTGTGAGTAACTAGAATAGGATTTCCCATGTATGATTTTTTTTTCTTTTTTCTGATTGTTGAAACAGTCGACCGAGTAATGTGTGATTTCTTATTGCAAGTGTGTTATTTACTATACTGATACAATTGTGCCCTGCTACTGCATATCATTGCGTGCTTCATTCATTTCATGAATGGTTGAACTGGTAAAAAGTATAGAAAAACATAGTAGAAAGAAAATTGATCTCCTTCATGGTTGAATATTGCAATTCCAAAATGAATCTCTTTTAATGTTGATTTAGGATTTAACTTCTTGCAAAAGCCAATTTATTAATTTATTCTTGAAGCAGTTAAATTCCAGAACCGATACTTTAGAGGGATTACAACCTTCTTAATCTTGAATAGCTAAATTAGTAATTGGAGTTGGATTGAGCAGTAAGCAAAGCATAGACTTATCACTTAGATAGGTTGGGTAACTTCTAATTGATTCATCAATTACTTAAATGTTTACGCATATATTTTGCTTGATTACCTTTGAAATAATCAGACTTCCCTTGGTTGATAATTTATATTGAGCACTCTGTTTATTAACTTCAAATTAATAGGCAATTATAGTGACCAACAGTGGAGCTACTTCCAATATTGAAAGAAGCCCAACTGTAACAAGACAACAATCTCAATAAAAAATATCCTTTGTCGAAGTATGTAACAAGACAACAAGGCCCCAGGAAAATCTTGTTAGGGGAAGGAATGTTCTTTGGAATGTAATTTCTGCAACAATACATACAAGAGAACCTACTTCTAAGTCAAGGGTCATCTCTTAGCCATTGAATGTGGACTTGGACCATGTAAAGGGGTGAGTGCTAAGGGTATGTACCTCCAAGTTCATATAAGCTTAGAACCACATTGTTGATTAAGGCAAAGAAGGAGGTGGATAAAATTCTAAAACCCATTAAATCATCATGGGATTCATCCGATGTTAGTATTGTTTCTAGTGGATGGGTAGATAAAGCACACCATCCACTCATCAATTCCATGGCATCTTCCCTAAATGGACCAATCTTCTTGAAAGTGGTGGATGTTCATGGAAAATACAAGGATGCACAATATATGAGTGATTTGTTCATTTAAGTTATTGAAGATGTAGGTGTTGATTCTTGTGTGTAAATTGTCACAGATAATGCACCTGTTTGCATGGCTACTAGCATGCTTTTAGAAACTAAATGTCCATAAATATTTTAGACAACTTGCATTGTTCATTCCTTGAATTTAGCACTTAAATCTATTGCTTCAAATGTGGCATGGATGGGAAGTCTTATTGATGATGCACGGCATATCTGCAATTTTGTACAAAACCATACCAACACCCTCACAATCTATAAAGAGTAAACGCATATATCATTATTGAAGATTGCGGATACTCGATTTGCCTCCTCATTCATCATGCTTAAGAGGTTGAGGTCAAGACCGCTCTTGGTTCCATGGTTATTTCAAATTTTTGATCTTTTTGAGAAAATCAAATCACACTTTTTCAAAAAATGTCAAATGTAATGTCCTCATTTTGACCCTTGTAATATTTTGGGCTATAATATAAATATTGTATGCATATTATGTATGATTCCTAGCGTGGAGCTCAAGGCCAAGGCCTTGCTAATGAACATTCGACCTTGAAGAGGAAAGTATTGGATATTATGCTATCCATGTGCTAGTGAACCATGGGAATTGTAAATATGCATTTTAATATAAATGCCCACAACTAGCTATGCAATGCAACAAGAGATGGGGGCATAATGTTTACAAGGAATTGGGAGGAAAATATTCAAACCCTTGAGCCAATCAAGTCAAGCCAAGTGTCAATGAGAGAACCCATCAAACCCTCAACTACCCGTGCTGACTTTTGTACCCAATCATTTACTCTCCCAAGAGTTGGTTGAGGTAGTTAATGCCTTGGGGAATGGAGAGGTATGGCTATCCAAATTCGGGTATGGGCAAGCCACCCCTTCATGGAAAATCGTGTTTGGCTTCTTGGGTAAGAAAAGAGCCATGAATTGCTCCCCAAGCCATTATTCACCCTTCAGTTTTGCTCTCTCACAAGTTTGGAGCTACCTGGGCGTTTTCCTCCATGGCTTTGTTGTGTTTTCCTTCATTCTCCTAGCTGGGAAGGGCGTTTTTGAGTTGTATAACAGTGGGGAAGAAAAGGGGAATCGATTTGGGGACCATAGAGGTTGTTTTGGCTCACTGATTGCTTGTATATCTGTGGGAGAAATCGTTTTCTTCCCTATCGTCGATTTTTCCCTCTCACAAATCCTTTTTTAGTGTGCCTACGTTTTGGGGAAAACCCATGTCCATCTAGCTTCTAAGTCACATTGCTGAAAGTGTGTTTCCAAGCCCATATCTAAGTTTTGTGTGCAAGAGAATTCTGGGGTTGAGTTGGGTATCCATTGCTTTGGCCTGTGTTGAAGCTTGAGAGCCCCTTTTTCCTTGTAGATATCATGCCCAGCTCGGGGGTGGTCTCTGAGTGCTGAAAGAATATAGGTTGGGCAGAGACCTATGGTTAGGTGGAACGTTGCAGCGACATAGCTAGGTGCTTGGGACAACATTACATCAAGATGAGTATTTTATTGTTTTTACTTCTATAAATGTTTAATTTGATGGTTATTTTGATATGGTGGATGAGTATGAAATGTGTGTGGATGATGTTTTATTCCGTTGTGCATGTTCAATTGATTTACATCTGCACACCTATGCATTTTATTGTAATGCCATATCCTTTATTCATTATGAATTTGGCTCAGCTGTTCTAAAAGCCCAGATTTTAGTGCCATGTTCCCTTCCTTGCATTGGATAGATTAGGTGGGTACATTACATCAAGGATATAGTGTTATATGATGGTTGGTGGGAGAGGGTAGATATTCCCATTAAGATCAGCGACCCTATCATTTCTTTATTATGGTTTGTAGACACAAACCAACCAATTTTCGAAGAATTTTATGAGGGGCGGGATTCCATGATTGAGGCGGTGAAGATCGTTATTTTACGAAATGAGTGCCTCGAGTATGGGAGATCAGTAGATAGCGTATTCATTACCATATGAGATATTCTTATTAATAAGTGGGACAAGAATTGCACACTTTTGCATTGCTTGGATCACTCATTGAATCCAAAGTACTACCATCATGATTGCCTCAATGGTGCGCCTTCACATAAAGTCCCTCCTCATAGGGACAAAGAGATTTCACAAGGAAGGAAGCATTTAGAATGACATTTCAGGATAGGGCATCCCTTGATGAGGTGGAGGAGGCCTTCATAGATTTTTCCACTAGCACTGGGAGATTTGGAGGTTATGATGTGATCAGAGATAGGAGACTAAGAAGCTCAATGCTTGGTGGGAAACTCATGGGGCAGCATGCGGTACAAGGGAAAGAAAAAGATGTGGGATGTGTTTCCTAATGATATGGGTTTGGATAGCAATGTTAAGTTGCCATTAGCCAACTTCGATCTCAATGAATCGGTGCTAGAATCGGTCACTTTTGATGATGGTGATCCTCTCGAGGGGTCATCCTCCACACCAGTAGATGCATATGTCAGATTGGATATAGTAGATAAGGAGGAGGAGGAGGATGGAGGAGATAGCAGCGACAGTGGTGATGATTTTGATGATGATGACATGGAGGGCGACAATTGAGTCTTGATAGTGACGATTTCAAGCTATGACATTCTTCTACGTATGGTTATATTATCTAGATTATACCCTATCATGTATTTTCCATTAGCATTCCCACCTATAGTATTTTACTATCAGTGACCATGTATCTATGTAATACAGTTTGATTTTGATTACATATGACGACTTAATGAGAAAACTACAGTTTATTGTTCAAATTCTAACTTTTAAACTTCTATTTTATGATGTATATCCTATTGAATATACTAATTTCTTGTGTATTTGATCATCATTGGCATTACAATGTGCATGTAGTTAGTAACTAGTTTAATGATTGTATCAATATTTTCTAAATGTTCTATTTTCTAAAAAAAAGACCTTCATGTCTACATTTCATATATATATATATATATATATATATATATATATCACTTTGACACGAGGACACGGAAATACAAGTATCTGACACGGGACACAATGACCTCAGAAACAGGACATGGGGAACAGGTCATCGTGTCCCATGTCGGATACCCGTATTTCCCTGTGTGTGGGGGGGGGAAGGGGGTGGGTGTAACGATGTCCCGATGTCCTGTTTCCGAGGTCATCGTATCCCATGTCGGATACTCACATTTCTATGTCCTCATGTCATGTGACTTAGGTTTTCAGCAAACACTTAAGATCAATTGTAAAAAAACCTAGTTCCTTTTACCTTGAGTACAAAATTAAACTATGAATGTATCAATACTGATTATTTCATCTAAATAGGTTGAATATGGAAAATTGGCCCTTTCTACCATATAACCTACCTAAAAGAAGTTGATTGTGGCAAATCAGCTCTTTCATGTAATATTTTATGACTTCATTAAACCAATAGATTAATAGGCATTGGTTTCTTCCCATTTCATTTCCTTTCTTATTTTATTCCCTCCATTTCCTATCTTGTCCACGACTTTGTTAACCCACTAGATTAATAGGCATTGGTTTCTTCCCATTTCATTTCCTTTCTTATTTTATTACATCCATTTCCTATCTTGTCCATATCCCTTCCCGATTTTCCACTTCCATTTCCACATACAATACTATACTACAACATCCTTTGTTTTAACAAAGCTTACTCTTTGTTTTCACCTTGAGCCCCCACTCCATAGCCTTGACAATCCTACTTAGGGAAGCACTCCTTGTGTTTGATGAGAACCAGCCTGAAGAGAGAAGAAGAGTTGCTAAGGTGATAGTGGGTAGCCTTCCTAAGTTACATAAAGATATCACAATGATGCTTGGGACTTTACACTTTTGTAGGTGCTAGATTTTGTTGTAAAATTTTGGCACCATTATCGGGGATAAGTCATTTTCTCAAAAAATTGTAAATTGGATACACTGATTGATGAGGTTTTTATTTGAAGATCATCTTCTTATCTGGCAACTCCACATTTGAAATCTTGTTGTTTTTGGAGGTCAGGGCAAGGTAGCAAAGACATGACGAACTCACCTTGGTAACTCCACGGTTCAGTTTTGGGTATGAGGTATAACAGTTATGCACTATAAGATTTGTTTCAGGAAAATATGGAAAATTTAGATGCAGATTTGTACCCTGCCTTTGATTTTTCAAATGTCCCAAGATATCCACATGAGATTGATGATGTTATTTCCGAAATTTTGATGGGTATGGCTTGAGTTTCCATGGACATATTGATTCAGCAATAAGACGTTACATCCTTCACAAAAGTAATGTTAGATCCTGGTATTAATCATGAGCATGTAATGATGAAATTATTTGTATCTCGTTTTGATGGTGATGCTATGGAACGGTATTGGGACTTAGAAAAGGAAAATAAAATCTATTCATTTGCAAGATTGGTACATGTATTTTGTTTGCATTGGGATGATGGTTATGATCAACATAGCTTTCATGATATTTGTGACAAGGGGTCCTTCGACGACCGACCTTCATGTCTTGCAACATTTTCTTGCGTTATCTCAGCTTTAGAAGAGGATTTTTCTTCTGATGAAAACAAGGGTTTAATGAGTTGTTTTCCTTTCCAAGTCTCTAAATCTAGTGCTTCAATTTTAGTTATCGGAAAGAGGAAATTGAAAGATGCACCCTTGAATGAAGATTTATTTGCTCCATGTGATATAGATAAGGGTTTAATTTGTCACGATTCAAATGTGGATTGTTGGGCTTTATATATCGATACCATCTATGATACTAATGGAGATAATTCTAAAGATTAAAGTGTAGAAATTATTATTCTTGAACAGTCATATACCTTGGAAGAAAGTGCAAATTTACAGCCATGTTTAAACAGGTGCATATTCAAAATTTTCAGACGTTAATTTACAGCCATGTTTGCACATTCATAATTCAGAAAAAAATTTAGATTGTGGATGTTCAGAATGCAAAATATTTACAGCCAAATTTCTACCATAGATAATTCAAAGAAATTCCACATTTTTTAGAATGCCACGAGTGATGAAAGTGCTGGAAATTTCTAGCCATCTACTTCAAATTTGTATAAAACGGCATGTCATTTTTGAGCTAGAAGTTATGTTTTAAGTCCTGAAAACTGAATGCAACAGCAAGATACAGAATTCAAATTTTATGACAGTCATTTCCAGCCAACTAATTGTACACAAGTCATTTTCCAAATTTGAAATTTCATTTCATACTTCATCCTCATGTTTATTTGTAGACATTTTCCTATTGGAGCAAACCTACATCCTCAAGGCTTAGGGTGTAAATGACGTTTGTCATGCAAATCAACCTTTGGCGAGGCATATAGTTGACGTTAAAAATGCAGAATACAATCATTTTTTTCCATAGATAATTCAAATAATTTCCAGATTTTTTAGCCTGCCATGAGTGATGAAAGTGCTGGAAATTTCCAGCCATCTACTTCTTTAGATTTATATGAAATTGCATGTGATTTTTCAACTGCAAGTTATGTTTTAGGTTCTAGAAAATGTATGGAACAGTAAGATATCGAATTCAGATTTTATAACAATCATTTCCATCCATCTACTTGTACACAAATCATTTTCCAAACCTGAAATTGCATCTCATACTTCATCGTCATGCTTATTTGAAGACATTTTACTGTTGAAGCAACATACATCCTCAAGGCTCGAGGGTGTAAATGATGATTGTCATTCAGATCAGCTTTTGGAGGGGTACATAGTTGATGTTTTACAGGTTGACAATGGGCTTCCATATTCATATTCCAGACCCTATTTAAGCCCTCTTCAACATTGGATTGAGTTAGCATGCACTAGAACATGCTATCTATTACAGCTTGAACTAGCATGTGTGATTAAAGCCCCAAAGAATAGGCCAGCCCAGCTATAGCCCAGAGGTGTTACCCAATGTCACCTTGATTACCATGTCAATGCACTTTAGGTTGGCTCTTCTCCAACTCAAGGGGAGCTTCCCTAGTATAGGATTGCTAGGCTATAGCAATGGAGGAACAAGGTGATTTGAAGAGTTCGCCCTAGCAAAACTTGAGGTCTTCTTTGTAGTATAGGTGATGGGAGTGTTATGAAGACTAGTGCCAATCCCCAAGGCATATGGAGTCTTGGGATAATCCTCTTTGGGTCGTGTTTGAAAATGTTTGGTTGGAACCACTGCAAAGCATGACAAATTCCTACCCCAAACTTTTGAAGCTTCTTTCAAAATTCACCGAGGAAGGGTTGCCTTAGCATACACCTTCACTCTAGAAACCTAGCTCAAATCTTAGCATACACAAGCTTGATATGTACCCCTCCTAAGATGCAAAATACATAATCAAGTTACAAAATTAAAGCATGACATAAGTATACAAAATTCTTGCACTTAAACCAATGGAGAAAGATTGCCCTTCTATGGACAAGATTAATAGACCTTACAATGTCAAAAGATACATGTTACTCCAATATTCAGCCATCAAGAAAACCCAAGAGAAGAAACTCTTTACACTTCAAAATGTTCCATAAAGATATGCCAATTAGGCTCCAAAAGAGAGAAAGGTTTCAAAATCCAACCATGCCAAATGAAAGAGAGAGCCAATCCTTACATAGGTTGTAGCTCCATCTCACTCTACAATAAAATAACATTAAAATCCTAGAGTTAGCCTAGGGTGGGGTAACCAATTCAAAAACTCCACGACTTTCTAACCAACTCTAACAAACTCTATATAAAAAAAATAATGATCAATGCCATAAGTACAATGTTTAAGAGATACAAAGGCCTAAACAAAGGGGGTGCTTCCTCCACTTGAGGAATCACAACCAAGCAAGGAGCTCCAAAGCCTTCCAAAAGATATCTCCCCATTGGGAAAATGCCCACATGGTAACCAACGTCTCCAACTCCAAAGTAGATTGAACCATCATGAAGGTGGACAAAGTCTAAGGATGCCTTCAATCAAATGTGCATAAACTCCATAAAGGAACATTAGACAAAAGATGACCGAATCCACAACAAAACCTATAAGAAGGATCAATCCATGCAATAACCTCAAAGCACTTTGACCACATTAAAAATTTTCAATGACCCACTAGGGCCACCATAAATCTCAGTTTCATATGCAATCTGCCCACAAAGGACACCGCAAGGTGGGATCCACGTCATACTCAAAGTAAATTAGCTCCAAAAGTGGGCATAATATTGAACATGAACACGATACTTCCAAAGGTGGACCACCCCAACCATATGAAGACATGTCAAAGACATATCTCAAACTCACTTATCCTTCCAAGGTTGAGTAATCTCACCAATTATATGTATAGGATCATGTGTCAAAGGATCAAAATGTCACAATTGCAGATGGAAATTTGGTATGTCCAGCAACGTCAAGAATCTTGTTGCCCCATTGAATCAGACAATTGCCACCACGAGGAGATAATAGTTCTTGAGAAGAGTCAGATACCATCTTTGTATCTACTTTGGACCATGTCAAAGATTTTAGATCAAGTACTTGAATATCATTTAGGTGGCACCCATTGTGAATTCCACCAAATACATACATTTTCTCTTGCACAACAACTGTTGCATACTCATAGTAGGCCTTTGGTCACCGACCAATCACTAACAATGAAACCCACTGGTTATAAATAGCAACTGATCCCAAGCCTTCCAATACAACATCCGTATCTTATGTCTCTACAAAAATTCCAATATCAATGGCGGTATCCTTAGAAACAAAAACAAAATTGTCATGATGTGAAGTTGATTCCTCAGATCTAAGACACCTACAAGCATATATGGCTTCTAAGTGCAGCAAAACTCTTTGTTTGAGTGATGGAAAGACGATTTGGCTACATGGAAACAAGATCTACCTAGAATAGGCTTACACTATTACTTCCCTCGACGGTTGAAACATTTATGTTGGCACAAAGCTTCAAATCCTATTATACATGGTTGCTCTATCCATAGAATCCAGTCCTATATTGGGTTTAGACATCATGCAAAAATCAATCCTTGCTACTTTGATATCAAAAGACAACACCCTTGCAACGAATCAATTATGAATTACTGTAATTGATGAGCAGGTCTGAATGGATGCTTTGACAACTAAGTAAGCTGATGGCAAAGACTTTCATAGAGAATAAATACACAAACCATCTCAGAAAAATGGATCTGAGTTCTTCCTGCATCCTCAAAATCACTCCACAAGATGGTCCCAAGACTGTTATCTTTGTGCTAACAATCTATCCTTCACTAAAATCATGACAAAAAATTACCCTTGGACACCCATGCAAAATGGGGAGTAACATTTGGCTCCAATTGTCGGACATGTGCTCCTCTTGAAAGTGCATGACAACCCCAGAATCCCTGCATGTACTTGTTAGAAATGACCATCAAATGCAAGAAAAATAAACACCACATCACATCATTCTTTTTACCACAACAACACATCAACCCATTCTAATGCTCATGCAAGAGACTATTCATCTCCTACCTGTTGCCGCCTGGAAACATACCTAGGGGAATGCGGCATAAATCTTCAAGCCGCTCAGTGTGGCCTTGGGGTCAACTCTGTTGAATTAATGTAACTTCGAAGAATATTCTACTTGTACTTTATTATTGTAACTCCATCGGGGATGTTTTACCTCTGTTCGAGGATGTCATTATATTTGGTCATGTAAAAATCATGAGGTAAAACCTCCATTGTAAGTTGGGTCGTTAGTACCCAAAAGAATGTAATATAAATATTAATCTAAGTTGCCAGGAAACGTGGGTACAGGGACGGGTACTGGTACGGTGACGGGGACAGGGACGCCACTTTTTGAAACAGGGTACTTGGGTACGTCGGGGGTACTGTAGACATATATATATTATAAATTTATATATATATATAAATTTATAATATATAGAATATATAGAATAAAAAATTAAAATTTTGAATTTATAAAATTAAAATATTACAACATGTCACAATCACATCATACATGCATATATCAAGTGGAAGGTTGAAACTTGGAAGTTATATAATTAATATTTAAAATTAAAAAGCGATAAATCATAAAAGTTATATAATTATATCATATGTCCACGACTCCATGAGTCCATTGTCATACTACATTCAAAATTTGCCTAATGGCATTTCCAAACATGAAATAAAAAGTTCAACTTCAAAACAGTATGAGTAAAGTTAAACAATGAACAAGATAGCTGATTTGGCTTCCTCAAGCCATGTCATCAGCATCCTCAGGGTCAATGTCATCAGCATCACTAAGGTCCTCTGTCATCAAGCTCTCTAGATAGGCATCACTCTCAAATTGAGGATCATGCTCATCAATAGTAAATGGAGGTATCTCAACCAGGCCATCTGGTCGTATCTCCTCATCCACACAGGTAGCATCATCTATGTGTTGGTCCCATCTCTTGAAAGGACCCTCCTTGTATCCTGGGTCTTTTCGAGATATAAGACGAAGTGTGTTATGAATGTACACTAGATTTTCTGCTTTCTTTGACCCCAACCTGTTTCTCTTCACTGAATGTATGAAAGCATAAGTGCTCCAATTCCTCTCACAAGATGAGGAACTAGCTACCTGTCCAAGTAATTGTATGGAAAATTGTTAGTGGAGGGCTCAAGCATGTAAATTTGTAAAATCAATTAAAATTTAATAAATTAATATTAGAAGCAAGATGAGGAAGTGGAACTACCTGCCCAAGTAACCGTATCGCAAACTGCTGCAACTCAGGAGCATCCACACCATGAAGCCACCACCAATCAATTGGATCCTTCTTCTTCCGCCTATCGGTCTTTGATTCATGTGAACTAAAGACACCTCGCCCACGTGCAAACTGGGAAAATTGAGATCGTATCTCGGAGGCCTCTTCTGAAGAACCATACATCCTTTTTACAGCAGTCATAAACCCCTTCACCACCTCTCTATCTTGGGAAGGAGGCCTTCTTCCTGTTGTGGAATCATACCATTTTGGATTTATTGCATAGGCTGCCATATGAAGTGGCGTGTTCAATTTATTCCACCGTCCATGTATAAATGATTGCAACTGTGGCCATAAAGTAGGATCTTTTCTATCTGTGATGGATTGGATCCTCTCACACATAGAGTCTATGTTCTCATAAATCTCACCTAAACATGGACTATCTGTGTCTGCATAGCGAAGCATATCACAAATTGGCTCTACAAATTCCACAACGAATTTGACATCAGCCCAAAATCGATCATCCAAAATCAACCTCTTTACCTCCATAGCTGTATCTGAAGTAGATAACCTCCATTGCTCCCACATGTCACTAATAACTGTGGCCGCTAAAGCCCCCTTCATATCCACAAGTCGTTTAAGCATAATGTAATAAGAGGCAAATCTGGTATCAGCGGGTTTAAGAAGCTCCATCTTTGCATGTTTGCGATAAATTGCTTGTGAATGGTGGTGGTTGCATATGAACATTTGAATTTTGCGGCCATTCTCAATTAACAACCGAATCCAGTCAAGTTTTGCAATGTCTTTCAGTGCATTATGCAAAGAATGCACTGCGCATGGCGTCCAAAAAATATGCCTACAAAACAAATGAAAAAGAATTAGTTTCTTGATTGAGATTTCTAATTTTAATTCATGAATAAAGATGAAAAACTTGAAAAAAATTCAAACTTATAAATTAAAAATCAGATTTGTAAATTAAATTAAAAATCAGATTTGTAAATTAAATTAAAAATCAGATTTGTAAATTGTAATTCTACTTCATATAAAGAGTTAAACTTAAATTTAAAAAAATCAGATTTGCCACTAACCTGTACTCTTTCTGGACCATTGCCCCCGCTGCTTTGCACACTGGGGCTGCATCGGTAATAACTTGGACGACATTGGATGGCCCCACCTCAGCAATGGCTTCACATAATTGGTCTTTTAAGAACATAGTGTTCTTTTCTTGACCGGAGCAATCAATGGCCTTGAGAAAGTATGGACCGGAGATGGAAGAGACAATTATGTTTATCAATGGACGATTCCGACAATCAGTCCAACCATCCATAACAATGGAGCATCCGTCCACACTCCAAGATGCCTTCAATGGTGACATTGCCTTCTCAAGGCGTGCTTTCTCCTTATCCACCAAAACTGTTCGGAGCTTCTCATAACCAGGTGGCTTATACCCCATAGGTCCATTATTAATCGCACGGACCATTTGCTCAAAATATGGTGAGCGGGCTGCATTGAAAGAAATGCCACAAGCAAGAAAAAATCTTGCTATTGCAAGATCAACACCGTCCCTTCCTTTCACATCAAACATGTCTTGAAGGCCACCAAGTTTTGCTTTCTTGCGTGCTTGAGTTGTATTGCTTTTGGATGCTTTAGATGGCACATTTTCATCACCAAATTGAACTTCATCGTCAGAAGGATTTTCTTCACCAACTTCAGTGGACTCATCACCCACATCATCACGGGGTTTACGAGAAGCCCTTGATATTTCCTTGCCTGGCCTACCATCAGCTTTTCGCTGCTCCATTTGTGCATTAGAGAGTTTATCGGGATCCTCCGGGTCTCCATTGCAAAGCTCAACACCCACCCTTGGGGTTTGCATAAAATGGGCCTTCACTCTTGTATAACTGCCTTTCCATTCAGCGTTACAAAAACTACATTTTATAATGGTTGTCCCTCCTTTATCCTTTGACTGTTTTGTCCTCTCCACATATTTCCAAAGTGGATATTGAGGATTATGCTTTGAAGACATTTTGCAGGGATGGGGAAACCCGAAACTGAAAATTTAAAAACAATTTATTAATAGCAATAAACCAAAATTAATATACCAATTTTAATACTAAAGTCTAAATCTCTTAGTTGCTCCCACTAGACTAACAAGCTTAGCCAATAGCCGCTGCTATTGTCTAGATTCCAAACCCCCAAATGCAAATATTGATATTTTATTTAAAAATAAACTCAAAACTGGAAACGACTCAAGTCTGAAACTGTAAAAACTAAAAACTAAAAATTTAAAAAACTAGAAATTTAAAATTTACAAAACTAAAATTTAAAGCATATATTATAAATCCAAAATGGCAGCCTATGCAATGGCCATTTGTAAATCCAAAACTAAAACAGTAAACTAAAACTAGAACTTAAAACTTAAAAGTATAAATTATTAAAATTTAAATACCTTCACTGTAGATTCGTAGAGTGCTGCTATGATGCTATCCCTGCGTGCTGGAGGGTTTGCTCAGTTGTGAGTTGAATATTGATTCTTGAAGCTAAAGCCGTGGCTGCTAAAGCCTGAATGTTAAACAATAAACACTGAAACAGTAAACCCGTGGCTGCCCCGACTCCCCACGCAGAAGAGGCCGCGCCACTGCTCAGTGTTGCAGTCGGCCGTCGAATGCTGCTAAGTGCTATTGAATGCTGTGTTCGCCGGTGGAGTGAATGTGTTGGGAAGCCCGTAAGGTAAGCCCGTAAGGTAAGCTTATAATTTATATTGTTTGATTTTTGATTTTTTTTTTATTTTTTAATATTTTATGTTTTGATTTTCAGGTTTTGGAAAAAACACATAGCGGGAAGTACCCCTGCCGTACCCAAACACGGGTACGCCGTACCGGTTTGGGCAAACGTACCCAAGTTTTAATTTTGAGGTACCGGGTACGTGGATTTTTTGTTGGGTACTTCTGGGTACGTGTGGGTACGTACCTCTGCCGTACCTAAGTACCCGGTACGGGTACGCGTACCCCACCCCTGGGGACGGGTACCCATGCAACACAGATATTAATTGAGTATTTCTAGAGAGGTCGACCCAGTCAAGTTAAGTGAGGCCGACCTAGTTAGGTTAAATTTCAACTGAAAAGTAAAGTATAAATAGAGGGAGTCTTTCCCTCATTTGTACCATTCACTCACTCAAGCATTGCGCATTAGAGGAGAGAAGAAGTTTGCGAAGGAGGATGATTGGCTTGGCTCTAGAGTTTGGGTTTGTCTTTCTTATTTGTGAGACCTATTTTTGGGCATTGTACTTTGGTAATCTATATTGAGGAAGTTCTTGTTGGGTTTTCTTCCCTTTGAGGGCTTCCCAAGATATATTGTTGTGTACCTTGTGATTGTGTATCTTTCAAAGATCCTTGTTATGTTGTTATTGTGAAAATGTATTAAATGCTCATGAAGTTAGAATTTAGTCTTTAATAGCATAAAATCTTAACATGGTATCAGAGTTAGCCTGAAAAGAGCAACTTTCATAGGGTAAATCTCTCTCTCTCTCTCTCCGAGCATAAAAATTTGGGTTTCTCACTAAAGTGGAATTTTTTAGTGCAAGTGGCATACGGAAGTGCGCCCCTCTTAGGCGCATCTATTGGCACCAAGATCGAAATTTTTCAGTGGGTGAATCTTCCAAAAAGTCAAACCCTAGTTTGACTTTGGACCAAAAAAACCAAAAAACCAGAAAAAGCCAGAAACTGCAGACCAGAATTTCGCAAGTCAAATTTCAAGGGTGAAATTTTGGATTCCTCAGAAACAGATTGTACCAGCATACTTGCCTCAATCAAGTGCATCTTTTGGTGAGTTCATTTTTTACTTTTGAGAAAGTTTAATTTTTGGTTATTCTCTGCTCTCTGGGATAAGATGGCCCCAAGAACTAAGCTTGATGACAAGTTGGAAGGCATAGAGAACTTCCGTGCTTGGAAATATAGGATTGGACTCATTCTACAAGAGAATGATCTTTCAAAGTTTGTTAAAGAAGTTGTGCCAAAACCCAAAGAAGTTGAAGCAAAGGAAAATCATAAGAAGGACATGATTAAAGCCAAGAGGATCATAGCAGACTCCATCAAGGATCACTTAATTCCTCAAGTGTCCTCCAAGAAAACTCCAAAGGAGATGTTTCATTCCCTATCAAAGAATGTATGAAGGAAGAAACATCAATCAAAAGATGAACTTGAGAACCCAACTCAAAAGCACGAAGATGAATCAAGGTGAATCTATCCAAGAATGCTTTACAAGGGTTTCTCAATTCAAAGAACAACTAGAAGCAATTGGAGACAATCTTGACGAAGAAGAATTAGTAATGACTGCTCTCAATGGTCTTACTAGACCTTGGGATTCTTTTATCCAGACAATGTGTGCAAGAAAGGAAAGTCTACAATTTGAAGTTGCATGGGAAGAATCTGTTCAAGAGGAAGCTAGAGTGGCAAATCGAGAAGCACTACTCAGAGATGATGATCAAGCCCTAGCTACTCATACTAATAGAGGAAAGGGAAAATCCCATTTCAAGAAGGAAACTCATAAGGAGTTTCATCCTCCTAAGAAGTTTTAGAAGTACAAGAAGGGAAACAATAAGCAGAAAGACTTATCTTCTTATCAATGTTATTATTGTGATAATATGGGACATATTACCAAAAATTGTCCAGTGAGAAAAGAAGAATACAAGAAGAAGAGTAACAAAAGACATCATGCTCATTTAGTCGAAGAAGAAGAAGAAGAAGGACCTCCCAAGAAGTTACCAAAGGAATAAATTGAAGAATATGTCCTATAATGGTGATGCTTCAAAGCACTCTCCAATCTTGAAGACTCCCCTCAGAAGGTTTCTCTAGGAGAATAGGAGAAGCAACATACAAGCTTGATTCAGGAACTCTGATGATGAAGAAGGAAGTACTATATATCAACTTTAGAATTTCTTTTATATAAGATGCAGTTTTTATTGGGTCAAAAGAAGGTGGCTCACATAAGATCACTTAGAAACAGCTTTGATCTATGGTAGAAGACTTGATTAGCATTATAGATCATAAGCAAGAAAGGAACAGGACCTCAGAATCAGATGATGGAGTAGAGCTCAACATCAGACATTCCAGTAATCCCTACAAGGAGACTAGGATCAAAAGAGATCCTACCAAACAAACTAAGATAAGTATTTGAATTGTCATTTTATCAAATTGTTTAAATGATATTGTTCAATTGTGTACATATTTATATTCCTAGATTTAGGAAGTATAGTATGCATGTTAGAATAGTTACATTAATGAGTAGGTTACTACTAATATGCATGTGATGGGTAAGTAGCCTATGGTGCTATACAACATTCCATTGCTACTTATCTAGAGTGAAACCTCTTTGCTAACATATTGGGAGTAGTGCACGCTCTTAATAATGTTCTGGTAGAGATGGAAGGCATCTAGAAAGTTACCATATGAATGTGGGATATGGATGAATGTTGTGTTATTGGCTAAGATAGCATTATGACAGTGTGAGCTATGTTTTTATGCATATGTTTTGGAAACTATGAAATGTTTCTAACCATGCTACTGAATTTGACTTGTAGGAAGTATCGCACACGATCACCTACAAATGAAGAATGATGAGACTTGTTCCGTAGAACAAGTGACAATGGTTCAACTATAAATAAGACTTATGAAATCAAGCAGAGGAAGTTGACTATGACGAGATGTTGCTCTAGTAGCTAGATTCATGGTGTAATCTAAGTAGAAGAAGATATCGAGCAACCTCCAGGACTCAAAGAACCACGTGTTTAGATTGAAGAAGACTTTGTACGAGCTTATAAGACACCCATGGATAGAATGATGAGATCAGGCACTACTGACTGCTCTGTACCAATGGTATAATGGCTACATCGGTCATCTCTCTGAGTGTCTTGAGACTCAGTCATGGCATGGGGAATATACTGCTGTCCACAAATCTGATAGTGAACCAATATAGATGCTCATCTCAGCATCTCAAATGTAAGGGAACTGGCTGAATAGTGTACTGGACACAGAAGATTATCAGAAGAGAAGGCTACAAGTCACTCCAGTGCAAAATGTCCCGATACAGAAAGTATAAGATGCAAATGGAGGATAGTGCTCAGTTATAGAAGAAGCAGGAAAGCTCCGCTTCAGAGGAAGTGAATACAGTACAGATGGAGAGACACTTTCACTTAGTCTCTATTTGCGGCAAAGGTTGTTTGCCCCAGTATGCAGTAGAAATCCTAAAAAGATTTGATATGTTGGAATGTAAAGCCATGGCCACACCCATGGATACAAATTTGAAGTTGCTAACTGTTATCACCTAAGTTGTAGTTACCCCTATGGATATATCCAGTCATGGATGGCAATAGGGAAGGGCAACTCAAAAGGTGCAACCACGATCACCTCGACCTCCAATATATGGTTGTCACGCCAGTCGAGGCAACCTTCACTTTATGTTATCTAGCCCAGACAACAAAGGGGGAGACCCGATCTACTCCCGACAGGAGAGATCAAAACCATGACACCAAATCAGGGTATTTCTAAGTGAAGTTAGGTGTATGGTTTATCCTAGACCTTAGGATGGAGTCACAAGACAAGTGAGGGGTTCAAAGAGTGTAGCTTTGGTTCATAGTTGATGTGAGAGTGACTCATAGTATTTAAAATGAGATCTAGGATTAGAGTACTAGTTCAATGTTGGAAAATCCACTGCTTTGGGAACCGTGTCCAATGCAGGGTAGTTTAAGGGTTGAATTGAGGCTAACTAATACAAGTGACAAGCTTGACCATGATGGCTTCAAGGGTTTAGTTCACCATGCAAAAGTCAAACCACAAGTTAATCCAACAATCTAGGAGAGTCGAATTGACTTGGAGAACAACCAGTGCCTTGGGAATTGCGATAATGGAGTCAAAGTGGGATTGACTTGTGGTTTAGGACTCCTATAGCATGAGACAAGTGGGCAATTAAGGTCTTGATGGATGAATAGGTCTAGATCTGGGTTTGACCAAAGTGGACCACAATCCCTTAAAATAAGGAATGCTATCCCCAAGGCAAGATTTGACAAGATGACACACTAGACCTAGGTTTTGAATTATTCCCGTTCCAAATCTCCAAAAATCTCAAGTACCCACATCCTAGAAGTGGGTCAACTCACTTCTCCGAGGTGGTGCGACTTTACCCAAGGAAGCCTAAAAGCGGGGTAAGTGGGGTCAAGACAAGTCCGATGACATCCAAACTTTAGATCCAGATAGGTTAGTCAAGTAGGGGTGTGGATCTATAATTTCACGGCAATCCGACGGCTAGACCTTACTAGATCTGAGTTTAAATATACCAAGTGGTCCAAAATGGGGATTAAATCCCTTAAAATGTGGAATAGGGCCCACAAGGTAGAAATCAGAAAAGTGACAATCTGGGGGTAGGTTATTTGATGTGTAGATTATGGATCAAGCGGGATCTCAACTACCCACCACCTAGATCTAGGTCAACTCACCCTCACCAAGAAGTGTGCCCTTGCTTGGGAAAGCTAGTTTGGCATGGGAAGAGGGTCAAACGGAAGCCAATCCTCACCAAACTATAGATCCGGGATGCCGTGGATGCTATAGAGGTGGGTTTTCAATATTATGCCCAACAACCCACTAGATCTAAGTAGATCTGAGAAAATGTAAAATGGGGGTTTTAAAGTAATTAGGGTTTTATCAATTTATGAGCTATGTCAATGGATTGGATCAAGGTAAGAGAAACAAACCTGTGGATCTTACCTGGGTAACCTTGTAGATGCCTTGATGATGATGATCTATGCAAACCCGATCAATTTGAGAAGCTTTGAGGTAGTTTTCTATGCAATCGAGTTAGTCCAAGAAGCCAATGCGCCCTCTCTCCTGCACAACAAATGTCAACAATATCAGATTTGATGCAATCAAGAGATAAGACTAATGCCACAAGAGAAGTAACAGAAAGAAAGCATAGATCACAATGATGCTAATGATAACTCCCTGATACAAGCGAGTGCCAAGAAAGTCGATTTGAAGAAGCCTTGCAAAATCGCCCTTGTTGAAGTCGCCCTCCTGTAGACAAACAATGATTTCCAAAATAGATAGATCTTACCACAAATTCCAAATGCTAGGTTGCAATAGACTTTCCAATCACCACTTAAGAACACCAGATGCAAAGGAGACCACAAGAAGTTCCACAAGAAAGTTTTTCTATACCAATAATCCAAGAGCTAAAGACCCCTTACAATGAGAAGCTCTCTCCTTTAAATAGGAAGGAGAGGCACCAAAACCCTGACCACTTTTTGAATGAGGGGCTAAGATTAAAAGATACAAATGTCTAATCAATGGTTGAGATGAGCTCAACAATAAAATACATGGATCACTAATAAAATATTATGTGAGTGGACAAAATCGCCCTAGAAGAGGGGAATCCCACCAAATCATGATGACAAAATATAATAAGATGCTTATGGTGGGTCCAAGGGGTAATTTATCCCTCCTTGGTCAATCCCCATAGCACAATAATCAATAAATAACCATCAATGTACCAAATCGTGCCTCCATAGTCAAATCGTAGACCTCAAAAGACCTCAGAAATCCTCAGAAAGTGCCATAAATGATGGATGCGAGCCCCGATGAAGCTGAAACTGCTGGAGGAGGTGTGGAAGACCCCGATCTATCATCATTGATCATCCCATGCCATAACATTGCCTCAGTAGCCCAAATCGAATTCCTCAATAGCCATTTCTACCAATCCTGAAATGCCTCGGGAAGCGTGAAACTGCCCCAAACTGCCTCCTGGAGTGCCTGCGCTGTCAAGGTGAGGGCACCAGTGTGTCCGGGAGGGGGGTAATATGGTAAAAACAAGTGGCTGGACCACCCCCTCCAAGCACAGCGCCCTAGGTCAACCGGATAAAAATCACATCTGCTCTAACAAGGCCTCCGACAGGCCAAAACTGCACTGGGATAGCCTACTGAGGCTCAATCATCACTGTAAGTGCCCAGAACTGAAAACAAATTGTCTCGTTGGACTCAGAAGGTCCAAATCCATCCAAGATGTGTACTCATACACCATATGAGTCTCTGCATGATCAAAATATATATCCAATATACCGGAACAGGGCCAATAATAATAATCTGTAAATGATCAAACACTGCTGTAAACCAAGAATCATCATCATAACCCTGTAGTTGCTGCATAGAATCATCATGTATGTGTACATAGACCATATATCATCTATCCATATCATCATAAGGTCCAACCATCTCATGTCCTCTGGTTGACCATGGTCAGACTAGGCCTAACCAAGTCAACATGACCCAATATAACTCAAACCATCATCATAAGCTGCTGCAAAGTGTTCAAGGTTAATGCATGCTCTACAACTTATCCAAATAACAATTATAACACAAAGTAATCATTATTGGCGATCTAAATCCAAATATATAATGTCATTAATTATTATTATTACTCAGACTAGACTTTCAAGATCATACTCACTTCATAGCTGTGATCAATTTGCTAGTGAAGGGTGAAGGCTAAAATACTGGCTAGGCTAAGGGATGACTTGACTGACTTAACTTTGTGACACTTTGGCAAGGGTAAAGGAATACACACCATAGTATATACTGAATGAGCAATAACACAGGGAATGGCAGTGTCTCACAAATGGATGAGTTGTTCAAAGAGGGTTTATTCACCTTCACAGATGCGCACAATCCATAATACAAATAAGGCCAGCAATTGTTTAGATATAGCATTTAAGTTCCATTGCTTTTTGGGCCTGAAGTTTCCATAGCCTTGATCTATATGTGTTTATAAACACATTGCATAGATTTACATTTATTTTAGGCTTTCTGCTGCAGGTGTGTTTTTAAGGCACTTGTTTACCTGAGCACTTCTAGGTGTGTCATGGACAGCTTGTTTACCTGTTTACCTAGGTATTTATTTTCCAAAGATATAACATTTTATTTTCATAGCCATTTTCATTTGGCATGCCTTTCATTCATGTGTGTTTAGAAACACATTGCATGAATGGGCTCTTCATACAAGATATAGCATTTCATTTTTCAAGATTTTGTATTCATGGCAACACCAAAAGTTTCAGGTTTAGCCAACACAACTTTAGTGACTAGGGGGAATTCACAAGGAACTCCAACTCACCATAGGCAAGTTTTGTCACCAACTCAGAGCCGAGACACAATAAACAGGGAAGCTCATCCAATACAGAGGCTACAGTGGGGAAAAGATCCTCCATGTCACTAGTCAAGTAGTAAGTCAGGGTGATAAACTAAAAGGTAGGCCATGGATGGATGAAGACAATGAGTGATGGAGCCGACACTAGCAAGCCAAGGTATGGTTGAATGATCACCTCTATTCTCCCTAAGGAGGGTAAAACCAATGAGTATGAATAGTGAACTTCTAAGTCTGAGTAGGGACAAATATAATATATATAATAAGATCAACCAGGTCCACATATCTATATGATCGCCAGATCATGACACTAAGTGCTAAGACATGCTATAAGAATTAATATAAAAGCAATGTAACCATGACACAATGATATACCTGCTGAGTCATATACCTGAATGCTCATCAACCTGTACCATCATCTGTCCTCTGAAACTGCTGTTGTAACTCTGGGCACTACTGACTGCTCTGTACCAATGGTATAATGGCTACATCGGTCATCTCTCTGAGTGTCTTGAGACTCAGTCATGGCATGGGGAATATACTGCTGTCCACAAATCTGATAGTGAACCAATATAGATGCTCATCTCAGCATCTCAAATGTAAGGGAACTGGCTGAATAGTGTACTGGCATCAGAAAAATAATGTATGGTAGCCCGGCTACTATATATGTGATAACACTAACTAATGCTTTGTCAGAGTTAGTGGATATGACACTATACAAGAAGATTATTGGGTCATTGATGTATCTGACGAATACTTGGCCAAATATATGCTTTGCTGTGAACACCTTGAGTCAATATTTGGTTGAGCCCAGACGTGTTCACCTTGTAGCTGCAAAGCATGTGATGAGGTACCTAAAAGGTACAATAGACTATGGTCTCAGTTATACTAGAGATCATGACTTCAGACTGTTTGGTTATACAGATTCAAATTGGGCAGGAAGTGTCTCAAACAGAAAGACCACTTCAAGCGGATGTTATAGTATAGGGTCAACCATGATCTCATGGCTAAGTAAGAAGCAGTCTAGTGTTGCTCTCAGCACTGCAGAAGCGGAATATATTGCAACCTGTTCCGCCAGTTGTGAAGCCATATGGTTTCAGAAGTTGTTATCAGGTCTATTCGATCTGGAGTTGGATACCACAGTGATTCTATACAATAACCAAAGTTGTGTGAAGATGACAGAGAACCATTCGAAATATGGTGCAGAAGGGAGTGTAAAGCTCCAATATGTGAGCATCAATGAGCAAGTTGCAAATGTGTTGACTAAGTCTTTGTCTCGTGTGAAGTTTGAGCACTTCTGTGACAAGCTTGGTGTAGTCCGTAAGGACTTCCCTCGAAAGGGGGAGTAGTGTTGATGATATTGTGGTGCAGTGGGATTGATCATCCCTAGACAATGATCCCGTAATTCCAAAAGGAAGGATAGTCTTAAAAGGTTATCCTTAGACTAGAATCCTGTAATTTTGAAAGGAAGGTTTGTCTAAGATGTGAGTAGTGGACAATGATCCCGTAATTCCGAAAGGAAGGATCGTCCAAGTGTGGTAGCTCCGTAAAGACTGGGTCCCGTAATTCCGAAAGGAAGGATTGTCTGAGCACCACCAATGTTGATGGACTAGAGTCCCGTAATTCCGAAAGGAAGGACTGTCCATGATCCCGTAATTCCGAAAGGAAGGATCACCAGAGTTGATGGATTAGAGTCCCGTAATTCCGAAAGGAAGGACTGTCCATGATCTCGTAATTCCGAAAGGAAGGATCACCAGAGTTGTGGACTAGAGTCCCGTAATTCCGAAAGGAAAGACTGTCCATGATCCCGTAATTCTGAAAGGAAGGATCACCAAAGTTGATGGACTGGGTCCCATAATTCTAAAAGGAAGGACTATCCATGATCCTGTAATTATGAAAGGAAGGATCACCAGAGTTGATGGACTGGGTCCCATAATTCCGAAAGGAAGGACTGTCCATGATCCCGTAATTCCGAAAGGAAGGATCACCAGTATTGATGGAATAGAATCCCGTAATTCCGAAAGGAAGGATTGTCCATGATCCCGTAATTCTGAAAGGAAGGATCACCAATATTGATGGACTAGAATCCCATAATTCCGAAAGGAAGGATTGTCCATGATCCCATAAATCCGAAAGGAAGGATCACCAGTGTTGTTAGACAAGAATCCCGTAATTCCGAAAGGAAGGATTGTCCATGATCCCGTAATTCTGAAAGGAAGGATAACCTGTGTTGAACTTGATCCCGAAAGGAAGGATCATATTGGTTGTTGATGCACCTATTGACGATGATGATGTTATTCCAACTTTATGCTGAGGAGTCAACCTCATGTTGTCGTTGATGTTGTTGTTTCAGTATTTACTTACTGATGATTGATGTTGTTGTTTCAGTATTTACTTACTAATGATTGATGTTGGTGTTCCAGTATTCACTTACTGATGATTGATGATGTAGTTTCAGTATTCATATACTGATAATGATATTGTTCCAACAAATTCTTGCTGACAATGATGATGATGCTGATGGTGATATTCCAGCAGATGATGTTGATGTTCCAACAAATTCTTGCTGCAGATAATGATACTTCAGCTCTGTACTGAAGATGATGATGATAATACTTCAGCGTTGTACTTAAGACGATGATGATGATACTTCAGCTCTGTACTGAAGAGGATGATGATGATACTTTAGCTCTATACTGAAGACGATGATGATGATACTTCAGCTCTGTAGTGAAGATGATGATGATGATACTTTAGCTCTAAACTGAAGATGATGATGATGATGATACTTCAGCTCTAAACTGATGTTACCAACTTTTTTGTACCATAGTTGGATTATCTGAAGAGCCGCCATTTTACAAACATGATGAATGTTTGTACTCCAATGTATCAGATGATCCAGCATTTGTGGCTAGACAGTTTTGGCTAGCCAGTTTTGTTTTTGAGTCGACATGACCATGGCCCCATGGGGGTTTGTAATAAAGTGTGCTAGTAGGATTTGAGTGTCTCAGTTCCCCATGACTTGATTAAGCAACTAAGGTATTCTCGGGAGTTGTTTTCCCTTGTCAATTATACTTTGCCTATAGCCGAGCTATAATCGATGAGGTTTTCTCCCACTTCCTCCAAAGCTAGAATGCTCGATTTTGAAAATTTTAGCCATGGGGAGTTATTAGAGTCCAACTAATGTATATAAGCCTACTAGACACTATTGGAATAGGTTTTGGTCATGTCCCAAGTCTCTAGGACCCTCAGAAAAAATTTCGAAAAAATTTTACCGAGTCCGTCGAATTTGGGTTTTTAATTATTTTTTAAATTTTAATAAATTTCTCTCTAGTTTAAATAGAAAAATATTAATTTGTAATATGTCAGTCGTCCGGGCTCCGAATTCAGTGATTGATGGCTCGTTTCATTAGCCAAAAATCACACATGATCTATGGACTAGCTAAACCCAACTTTCGAATGTCAATTCAGCCTCATAATTAATATTTTCTCTAAAAAGCCATTTACAAAGAAATTATTGATTAAATTAATAAATTTGAATATTTTGGAGAAATCCAAAACTCTCCAAAATAGTCAGAAATGAATAAAATAAAAGGCCAGTTGACATGGCACTCGGCATTAAAGAGGATTCCAATCATCTAAGTCATCAACCAGACCACTATCCAGTCAGCACAAGTTAAACTCCAATAGAGAATTCGCCCTCCCTCCTTGAAAACTCGATTTAGTGATGTGGCAATTGATGAATGGGTGGTTGGTTGGCATTAAAGCCAATGGTAGGTGCCTCCCCTAATCTAGCAATCACTAAAACTTGGCTCCTTTACAACTCAAGTTAGCACCTACCACAAACTCCACTTGTCTCTCATTAAGCTCATGTCATCCCTCTTTAAGCTCATGCATGCCCTCAAATTCCTCACGTGGATCCTACTTGGAGCTCCCTCATTGGATGGGTGGAGCTTCCCATACCTTCCCAAACTCGACTTTGCCATGTGGACTAGAACCCCAAGCCTTTTGATTGAGTTTGAACTGGAATTCGACTTTACAACTCAGTGTTATTTGGCTCTCTTTGGCCAGATTCGAATTAGGTTTTAGTATCTTGTTTTGTTATATAAGAGATGCATTTAGGCTCTCTTCTCATGGAGAATTATTGTAAACTTACTCTGCGGAGATTGTAATAGCTATTGGCTATCATTGGAAATAAAGTTGGCTTTGGAGGCAAATTGTGTGCACTTCTATTGGTTCATGAGTTATTAATACATTGTTGAGGTAATATCTGTAATGTTTTCTTCATTTGTACAATTTCAAGCTTGATTTAAATGTATGCTTAGATCTCTTTCCTAAGAGCGTAGGGCAAGCATTTGATGGTCCCAATTTGTTTGCTAGGCTTAGGCTTGAATAGTATAAAGAGTGCAACTTGTAATCAGTCTTACTACCTTGCCTCTTTATGCATTTTTGTCTAACTCTCTATATTTAATCAAGTGTTATTTGTATAAGTGTATGTGCATTGCAGATATTCAAAATGGTTGAGATGAGATGAACCCGGTCGTATCTCCCTCTTCTCCACCAACAAAAAACCTTTACTAATAGTGTGTTTGCAGGATACTTTCAAGGAGCAAGATCTTAAGATTGGCATCAAAGCAGGTTTTTCTCTTCCATCAACAAAATTTTCATCATTCAAACTTGGTTACAAAAGGGTTCTTTCTTCAAACCCCTCTTATTTGCTCCTTGTTTCCTTTTTCCCAATGGTTTGCTAGGCCTATTTTCCTCCATAGCTTTCCCTACCTCAAAACCCCTCATCCTCCATTCGTTTTGCATCCTCTTTCTCCATTCGTTTTACCCTCTTCATCTCCCCTTCCTTTTCATTTTCTTTGCCCTAGATCTACCTTCACCCTTTCATTTTTTTCATTCAAGACTCCTCTCATCTCTTCCACTCGCTTTCTCCTCATTAGATCCATTCGTCTACCTTCCAAAAGAGCCCTAAAACATAAAAACAAATTTTTAGTAGTTGTTAGCTTCATTTTTTCAAGAAAGTTAGTGGTATATTGTTTAAAAGCTAGTAGTTATCTCCATTTTAAAGCTTGCGTTTCATTTATCTTTTCAAGATCTAGTAGCTCAATCCATACTTAGTTGCACTAGATCTCATTTTTACACTTGTTTAACTTGCATTGTTTAACTCTAGTTGCATTTTTTAAAGATAGAATATTTTCCACAAAATTTCTCAAAATTTTTTATACTTTAGATCTCTTTCCCATTGCATTTTAGGAGTTTGTTGTTCGCTGGTCCGTTTCATCATAGTTAAAGTTTTATGTCAAAATTTCATGCATTTCGCATTTTAGAGTTAAATTTTTTAATCTAGACTTAACTAGTTTCAAATTGGTTTTATTTTCCTAATGGTTAATGGGTGCATTGTTGAGTTGTGTTGAGCTTGTATAGGTGTTTTTGAGAGAAAGATATTTGTCAGATCTTGAAACAAAGAATCAAAGCAAAATCAAGTGAAAGCCATAAGGAGTGATTGAATATATAAAATCTTTTTTATTCTTTGTAAAAGCAAGCAAAAACTTGCTTCTTCTTTAATTTTTGCAAGTATTATCTATCTCTCAAAAGTCCTTCGAGGTTTTAAAACCCAAGGCACTTGTAACAGCTAATAAAATTTTCAAGTGGAGGAGGCCTCCACTTTTTTGGGTTTCTTCCCCATTTGGGGAAGAGTGTTGTGGCGTGATTAGCTTAGATCTCAGCTTTCCAAGTTCTTAGTTTAATTTTTTATTTTATACTTTAAATCAGTATTTTATTGTCATCTTGTCATACTTCTCTTCCAAGTTTTGACCAAAGTAAGCTCACTTTGGGGTTGTGTCCCAAAGGCCACATAGTTTTGTGGTAGCTTCTCGTTCCCCCGTTAGCATCTTGTGGACATCCAGCTAGCTGGAAGGTTTCCAAGACTGACGGTTCTAGTGATTAGCCTTGTTCAAAGGTTGATCCCACTTTAGAATAAATCTGCTTGGTAGAACACTAGATTTTGTTTTTTGTTATCTTCAAAGCATTTTTCTTTGTGGTTATCCTTATATTTTCAGTCATTTTCAATTTCATTTATTTCTTTAAGTTTTCACAATCGCTTTATTTATTGCAATAAAATAAATAAAGCCTCTTGAACTTGGCCAAATCCAAGTCAAGAGCACTCTCTGTCGGAGAGCATATAGATTTGCACTTTCCCCCTACATTAGGCATTTTAGAATAGAAAGTCTCTTGAACTGTGCTCTTAAGACTAAGTCAAGAGCGCTCTCTGTCGGAGGGTTGAACAAGTGCTCTTAATAATTAAAATATTTCAAACTCACATTTCCCCTTAATTAATTTACTTTGGTCGATCGTCCAACACCCGTATGCTCTGCCAACCTGCGAAGGTTGGGCTAGTACTCAAAAAGGTGAAGGACTTGCTAAACTCACAAGTGATAACGTAATGAAAACTTTACCCAAAACCAAAACCAGTATCAAATCGTTGAGGTTGCTTCCTGAAACAGGTGGTGTCGGGAATCCACTATCAGACTCGAGGGTGATCAAGCCGTAAGTACACTTGTCCTCTTTGCAATCTGGGTGCTCTGGACCTATCATCTAAGAGGTTGCCAGCTTTTGTTACTGGTCAAGGTTCTACTCTTTTGATATCCTTGGTTTTAGCCTAAATAATCAAAGACCATTAAAATATTCAATTTACCAAGATAATCTTCATAACAATCTCACAAACAGTGTTTTTTCAAGACCCACACTTTCAGCATCACAATCATCTTTTCTGTGACTCCATAAGGCACTGGTATTTACATTTTATATCTTAATCAGGACCATTTGTCCTTGTGTTAATTTTCATGTTGTGAATGCTTCATTTGATCATAAGTCTTGAAATATACTGTTAGTCTTGTTATTTCATTTTAGCAACGTGGATTGCTTTGTTATCTTGTGTTCATCATATCTTTTAATTTGGTCTCATCACAATAGACTCCTAAACAACACCCATCCGCATCATTCACACTTAAAACACATAAAACACAAGAGCCTTAGTGAAACTCTTTATAGGGACTACCCCCCTTGGCTTCGTTAGGAGTTAGCCTAAACGGAGGAGCTGGGATTCAGGTGACAATACCTGGCTCATTGCTTGCCCCCAAGGCCACGCCTCTCCCCACTTTCCAGTGAGGGAGACAGCTTTCGAAAGATTTCTGCTGCTGGTGTGCAGTTTGGCGGACAATAACTGCAGATGATTATGTTGCAGCACTGTAGATGATGATGCTCCAGCCTCGTGCTGCAAATGATGATGTTCCAGCTTCGTGCTACGGATGATAATGTTCCAGCTCTGTGCTGCAAATGTTGATGATGTTTCAGCAAGCTATTCCAATTGCTGATATTGATGTTGTTGAAGAACTTCCAATGATTTATAGATGTACCAACCAATGTTCCAAATGATGTTGTTGTTGATGCCTCCTCCTCCCTCCTTTCGATGATGTTGTGTAGAGTCACACCTGTTGTTGTTGTTGTTAATAGAATACCCTTCTTGTTAAGGGGGAGTGTTGAATTAATGTAACTTAGAAGAATATTCCACTAGTACTCTATTATTGTAACTCCCTCGGGGATGCTTTACCTCTGTTCGTGGATGTCATTATTATATTTGGTCATGTAAAAGTCATGAGGTAAAACCTCCATTGTAAGTTGGGTCGTTAGTACCCAAAAGAATGGAATATAAATATTAATTGAGTCTTTCTAGAGAGGTTGGCCCAGTCAAGTTAAGTGAGGCCGACCTAGTTAGGTTAAATGTCAACTGAAAAGTAAAGTATAAATAGAGGGAGTATTTCCCTCATTTGTACCATTCACTCACTCAAGCATTGCGCATTATAGGAGAGAAGAAGTTTGCGAAGGAGGAGGAGGATTGGCTTGGCTCTAGAGTTTGGGTTTGTCTCTCTTATTTGTGAGACCTATTTTTGGGCATTGTACTTTGGTAATCTATATTGAGGAAGTTCTTGCTGGGTTTTCTTCTCGTTGAGGGTTTCCCAGGATATATTGTTGTGTACCTTGTGATTGTGTATCTTTCAGAAATCCTTGTTATGTTGTTATTGTGAAAATGTATTAAATGCTCATGAAGTTAGAATTTAGTCTTTAGTAGCATAAAATCTTAACAAACGCAGAGTCAAGAGTTGTCACTCGAAACTTGACTCCTCCATCTAGGCTCACTCCTAGCGAAGCCAAGGGGGGTGGACCCTAATAAAGAAAAATTCTAAGGTGTTTAATCTAAAAAAAAAAAGAAAACAAACACAATTAATCTAGGAGTTAAAGTGGTGATATAAATACTGAACGGAAACTTCTGCAACAAAATTAAGCAACAACACATAAGTTTACATATCATTCACGACATTTTTGCATGATTGACTTAAATAAAAGATAACGTATAATGACCAATGCCTAGATGTGAAATTGGTCTTGTTGTGTTGTGTCGGGAAAGTATTGCAGTAGTCTGGTTGTCAGTTTTAAATTATTAATGATGAGTGATTAAGGAGTGGGTTAATTATTGGTTTGGCCCAACTCTAACTTACTCCTTCGAACTGAGCGCGATGACAACTATACCAAGTGTCCAACGGGGCGAGGCATAACCTGCTTAAAGTATCCCCCTGACTCTGTAGTAAGTTTCATGCGACCTCCCAAGTTCTCGTGATTAAGCTTTTGTTGGATTTCCCTATTAAGCTAGTCACTCAAGTCCCTTTTTGATTGGCCAACTGATCAGACTAAGCTGCAGCAGTCAAGAGCATACGGGAACTTTGAGCCTTGGTCAGTTTTAAGGATTGATTTAACTGTGAAGTTGTTTAACTAACTAATCAATATTTATTACTTGCGAAAGGAAAATAAAGTGAAGCTAACTATATAGCCCGTGAGGACGGATTGTGTGCGTCTGTTGTAAGAAATGTGAGGTCATGAGTGTTGCCGCTTAGTGTGGCCTTGGGGGCAAGCCAGAGTCAAGTGTTGTTACTTGAAACTCGACTCCTACGTCTAGGCTTAGTCCTAGCGAAGCCAAGGGGGGTGGACCCTAAAAAGTGAAAAAATCTAAAGTGTTTAATCTATGAAAGATAAAAAAAACTAATCTAGGAGTTAAAATTTTAAACACAAGAACAATGCAATATTCAACTTGAAATCATTTATCATCCAACGTTATCATTGAAACATAAACATCCATCATCATGAAATATTTAATAACAAGACCAGTGTTGATAATGGAGTCAAATAAAGTGCTTGAACTGAAATGACAATGTTTTGCAATTGTTCTTGGTAAATTTTATTTTTTCTATGGTAATGAGTTTTTTATTAGGGATGGGGGATTTCCAATATACCGTGAGGTACTGGAAATATGTCTGGAATTTGACAAGGTGGCTCCTCCCTTGGACATGTGGGTTGGATCGGAGTCTCTGGGAGGTTTTCAACACTACACCAAACGAGAGTGTAGTCTAACGGTATCCCAAGGTCACTACCCAGTGGTTCCTGCTTCCTTTGAGGAATTTCTCCACACAGTATAAATAATCGTTTACGCCTGATTTTCGTAAAGGGAGGTTAATTGGGAAAATGAAACTAATTACTAGTCACTAGGTCCCTTTCTGGTTGACCAACATGTTCAATCAAAGCTGCAGTGATCCAGAGCATACGGGGACAAAGCCTTTGATAATTTTTAAGGATTTTTGAACAATGTTTTTCTTTTTATATTTAAATTTTAAACCCCATGAGGCTCTTTTATGGCCAGTACTCAGACAAGCCCTTATCCTAAAACCGTACTTCGGGAAAGCAAGGGGGGTTGATTAAAACTGAAAAAATGAAAATTGTCGAAAAAATGATAAAAACTAGGTCCTGAGTGAACTTGTGGCCTGCCAATGGAATTGACCAACAAGGTTAATTTTAATCCTAGTTTGATTTTATTATGTGCGGAAAAAGGAAATCTAAACTAAAAAAATTGCAAACCATGAAAATTGAGTCGACACAGTTTCCCCCCTTGGGGAATGGGTTGTGGGCGCTGGGTAGCCCACTTGCTCTCGTTTAATATATCTTTTACAATGCGAATAGAAATGCCCCAATCATTCAAAACTGACTCAAAGGCTTACAAAAATTTATAGAAAAAGTTTCTGGACGAAAAGGTATGGTTCTTGGATGCTCCAGGTGGCTCAATCTACCAAAAATTGGGCAGAGTCCCCTCCTATCTGTTCACAAAATGCTGCAAAACAGTGAACAAATATCAATAAAAGGTGCCCAAAACACTTAGAAAGTGAGTTTGGGTCACTATAAAAATTTACTAGAAAAATGGCAAGTTAATCTATGATAAAATGACAGAAAATAACCAAGGAAAGCAAGCTTTCCTTGGGATCTTGGCTTGCTTTTAGGCAGCCAATGAAATGCAAGATAAACTTTAAATGCAACTAACTAGTTTGCTACTCAAGTCTTAATATTTTTTCAATAAAAATTACTTTTTGTATGTAAACTAGCAAAATAGATCTAGAAAGAGAAATAAAACCTTTTGAACTTAACTAAATCTATTCTTTTATGCAAACAGGCCAGATCTACTTATGATTAAACTTTTTATGAATAGATGTAAGAGCTATTTGCTATTTCCAAAAAAAATCAAGTAACCAAAAGAAAGTTGAATTTTTTATGCTAAGAAAGAGAAGGAGCAGAATAGCCTGTGAACATAGAAGGTTTTGAAAGTCTGGATGTGGGACACCAAGGGCAAGATCCACCAAAGCAAGTCCAGATGGCGAAAAGGAGATCAAGCAAGCTATCTTCTTCTTCCAATCCCGTTAACCTACAGCTAAGAACACTCACAAAAAACCCATCAAATCTAGAAATGCATACAGTCAAAGATGAAGACGATATGAGCATAAACAAATGAAACATATACATCTTAAATCTCTAATCAAATAACAAATAAAAGATTAACTAATATAAACAAGTTTAGTTATCTTCCTCACAAAATTGATACCAATCCTTCAAGCAAGCTAGATGATGGTAAAAAATACTTGCACAAAACTGACTTAGATACAAGTTACCCCATGCCACGAGATCATTCATCCACTCACAAAGCATCACACATGTATGACCTCCAAAGCCTTCTTTATTCACAAATGAAAGATAAAAACAATTACAACAAGGTCTGCTCCACACTCAAACTAAAAAAATATGGAGTGGGCAGCCTTCAATTTATAGCCAAAGAGGGAGAGGGAGGGCGCACTTGTTGAGGGAGAGAGTCAAGGCAAGGATGAAGGCTAAGATGGGGCTGCCTCCACTGATTTAGGCTGCCAAAACGCAGCCCAAATGCAGCCTACAAACCAGATGCAACTCCCTTAATAGATGGGACCCTCTACCTTGGGAAATGCGCCCCCTCATGGGGAAATGCGCCCCTCTAACTGGGGAAAGGTTCCCACCTTTCAAGTTGCTCCAAATACTTTCCAAAACATTATCTTACACCTCCTTAAAGATAGCTGATTGAAACTTTATCCCAAATCCCATTAACTTTGGAATTTGATTTTTCACATTTTTCACCTTTTTTCACAATTTTCACTTTTTTTTACTTTTTGGGGTTTTTTTGACAATAAGTGAAAAATAAATCACCCAACTACTTAGGAAAGTGGGTTTTGGGGTATGGTGGGTGCTCTGAGCTTGAAAATGAGCACACCCATGGCTTTCGGCACTGGTCTTTCATTTTCATGCTTTAAGTTTCAAATACAGAATGTAGTTTATGCTTATCTATCATGTGTGGTGTTGATTAATTAATTTAAATTTGCAAATGATGCTTTGTTGTATTGTTTTTCCATCTCATCACTTTAAATCCTAGAATAGCTTTTATTTGTTTTCATAGTTTAAAATCCTTAGATCATTTTTATAGGGACCACCCCCCTTGGCTTCGCTAGGAGTAATCCTAGACGGATGAGTCGAGTAATCAGGTGACAACACTTGATGATGAGCAGAGTTGTCATTGATGACACACATTAATGACAAAGACTTAGGAAAACACAATTGGACAAGAGACTTAGGAAAACACAGCTCGACAAGAAACAATGACATGACATGGCAAGGTGGAGGACTTGGCATGGTTAATATGGAGGACATGCTTGATGACAAGCATGGATAAAGCATTAGATTGATGACATGGCAAGCATGCATTGGTGACATTTGCAAGCAAGCATGACAAATGTTGTTGAAATGGAAAAGGGGACTTAGCAAGCAAGATTGAAGACAAGGACATGGCAAGGCCTGCGAGCATCCTGTTATCACACAACTTGTAGTTGCCCCTAGAGGTATCCCATCCGGGACGGTAGAGGAGACAGGCAACTAAAGAGGTGACCCAAGAGATGCCACGGTTCCCAATGCAATGTGGGAGTCACGTCAACCGAGGCACTCTTCGCTTTAGGTCAAGGTGTAACTAGACCAAGGGGGAGACCCTATACCCCAATCACAGTTGATTGGATCCAAACAAAGGTTTCTAAGGGTAGGCAAATGATGAGTTACGGAAACCAATGCAAGGCTAAATGGACCTAAGAGTTAAGGAATGGTTGAAGGTGGTGTAATGGATAGTTAGTGTTTCAACCTATGTATGGTTTAGGCCACATGATGGGATATGATGACTAGGTATAGTACCATGTGTTTGCACAAGTGGGTCTTGTTTTCTTGGGAAGTGTGAAATGGTTCTAGGTGGGCCCACAAGGTGAAGTTAGGTGTGAAGTTGGTACTATAGGTTAGATAAAGGCTAGATCTATGAATCTAGGTTGATTCTAGGACCACCCACATACTAGATCTAGGGTTTTGACACAAATTCCAAGGAGTGCGACTTGCTTAGTGGTGGACTAGTGCCTTGTTGGATGGGCTAATGGGGTCAAAAAGTATGTCAAAGTGTAGATCGGGACACCTAGAAGCCAAGTCAAGTGGGTTAAATGAGGTCCAATGGTTGGATCTTACTAGATCTAGGTTTTCAAGTAATAACCCTACGTGGACCACAATCCCTTGAAACAAGGAATGCTACCCCCAAGGCGGATCGTGACAAAAAGACAGTCTAGACCTAGGTTTCAAGGTATGGGCATTCCGAATCCACGAAAATCTCAAACACCCACCTCCTAGAAGTGGACAAACTCAAATTTTCAAGGGGGTGCGACTTGCTCAAGGAAGGCCAAAAAGTGGGTTTGGTGGACCAAATCAAGTCCAATGGCCACCAAACTGTAGATCCAAGTAGCTAGTACCCCGATCTATGTATGTCCAAAAGATCAAGTCAATCCAAGGGCTAGATCTTAGTAGATCTGAGTTTTAATGTGCCAAGAAAATCAAAAGGGGGTTTTAACCCCTTAAAACATGGAGAGATGTCCACAAGGTAGTTTTCACCAAAGTAAGAATCTGGGGCTAGGTTATCAAGTGTCTAGAATGCAAATCAAGTGAGATCTCACCTACCCATGTGCTAGATCTAACCAAACAAGCCTCTCTCTAGGAAGTGCGATTTGGGTCAAGGAGGACTTTTTGCCTTGAAAAGTGGGTCAATTTTTAGCCAATCACCACCAAACTATAGATCCAACTAGGGGTGGATGCTATAGAGGTGGGTTTTCAATATCTTTTCAAAAGCAAGGCTAGATCTAAGTAGATCTGAGAAATACCAAAAACAAGGGTTTTAATTGATTAGGGTTTTAATGATCTAGAAATTATGGAAGATTCAAGGAAGTAGAAGATCATACCTTTTGGAACATACCTGGATGAAGAGATGAATGCTAGTTGAGACGAGGATTACTTTGCCAAAGATCAAATGGAGAATTGTTGAAGCCCTCTTGCCAAATCGATTTTTCCAAGCCACATGTGATTCCTTCTAACCTGTCAAGCCAAGGAGCAAAGCATCAATCAGTTTAACATGTTGAAGGTAGATACAAGCAAGAGAGAGAGAGAAACATAGAATAGTTGACACAAAGGCAAAACTACTCCCTGTCAAACCAAAGCAACTTCTTCCAAGATTGAAGGGCAAGCCTCCCCACCAATTCGCCCTTGTCCAAAATCGCCCTCTTAACCTGTAAATAAAATATGGCAAATATGCAAGATAGCTGCAATAGATCCTCCAGTGCAATGGACAAAAGCATTTACAATCGAAACAACCAACATCCACTCCAATCCAAGCATGTACTCCAAAAGATAGAAATTTTATTCCAAGAGCCAAGAGCCAAAAATCTCTAGATGAATTTTACAATGAGAGGCTCCCTCCTTAAATAGGATGGGGAGAGAGTACAATCATAACCACTTTTTACATGAGTGGCTAAGATTAAAAGATCATAAGATCTAATCAACGGCTAACAATAAATCATAACAATATATCACATGGATCACCCAACATAATGATAGCGCCCCCACTAAATGGTACAATAAGGGGGTGACGTCATCCACTAAAGAAATATAGGTGCCAAAATCCACCTCATGATGACTAGGACATGATAACATAAGCACATGGTGGGGCTAGGAGGTATCAATCCTTGCTAGCTCATCCCCAAGGCACAATAAAATAATAAAATATGTCCAATATAATAAAAATGACCAAAACTGTCCTCAGAATCCATGACAGTCAAGCAGTAAATGTCCTCCTGTGATCAATCTGGGCATACCCACATGGTGAAAACTGACTGGAAGGTAGTGGTGCCACCCTGGAAGACCTCTGTGAAGACCAAATGCCAAAACCTTGCCTCAATTGCCCAAATCGATTTCCTCAGTGACCACTTTATCCCATTTTTTAACTGCCTCGGTAACTGTGAAAGTGCCAAAACTGCCTCCTAGGGTGCTAGCGTTGTCCATCTGAGCCCACCAGGCTCTCCAGAAGGGGGGGTAAATGGTAAAAACAAGTGGCTGGACCACCCCCTCCATCATCAGCGCCCTAGGTGAACTGGCCTCTCGGGGCCCCTGCTGCTCAGGCTAGGAAATCAGCCCCAAATCTGGTCAACAAGTGTAAAACTGCATCAATCACTGTCAGAAGTGCCCGGAACTGAAAGATAAGTGTCTCAATGGATCTAGAAGACCCAAATCCACTAGAAATGTGTACTCATACACCATGGGTTGCCCTAATGGGCCAGCTGTAGGGTCCACCATATATGGACAATGTATAATCTGCTAATCTGAAGTAGTAATAAACCTGCTGAACTGGATCAAACATCATCTGTATCATATGTCCATCATATGATATCATCATCAAACATGTGGACCCATCAATCATCATCAATAATCATCCATACATGGTCCACATCATCACGGATCCCAAGAATACACAACCAAGGATAAATCACATCAGTAGACTAAGACAATGCTTCTCTAATCATTCTCACAGCTAAGCTCAAAGTATAACATCCATTTAGTGGCATTTAATTCGTTAGCATATTCCGTTGTTATATAAAATTACTTGCACAATAGTTCAAATGACAAACTCACCCATTGGACATGGTCAAACTGCTAGTGAAGGATGAAGGCTAGGAGCAAGGTTGGGCCAAGGGTTTGACTTGTCTAACTTAACTCAAAAATACTTTGGACTGGGAAAAGGGGGAAGCTACAAACTCTGTGCTGGACAAAAGAACACGGGGGATGGCTGTGCCTCACAAATGGATGAGTTGTTTAGAGAGTGTTTATTCAACTTAGGCATCATGTCTACATCAAGGTTATCCAGGTTCATTAGGATCATTCAATTTTATTCCATGGCCTTTTTGGCCTACATAACCCTTTGGATTTCAGATGTGCTGAGAAGCACAACTAGTTGCAGCTTGCATCCAGGGTATGTTTTTCAAATATTTATAAGGTCAACAATTGTTTAGATATAGCTTTTAAGAACCATTGCTTTTTGGACCTTTCTTATACTCTTCGAGGAGTATTTTTAGCTTTTCATCGCTCTTGCCCCTTTTTTTTTGTTTCCATGGGCGAATTTATTAAGTTTCCATAGGTAGAACATGAGCTTTCAGTTTTAGCCAACAACATCTCAAGTGACTAGGGGGAGTTCGAGCCAATGCCAAACATCGGGGCAACCGACCAGAATGATTTAGGCCTACAATCCAACTCACCAAAGGCAAGTTCTGTCACCAACTCAGAGCCGAGACACTGAATAAACAGGGATGCGGTCCAAACACAGAGGTAGAAAAATGGGGAAGTCCTCGGTATCAGAAAGTCAAATGAGACAAGTCAGGGTTTAAAGTCAAACAGGAAGGTCATGTATGGATGGAAGACAAGTGAATATGGAGCCTACACTAGCAGACAACTGGTGTCGGGAAAGACCATATCTATGTAAGGTGAAAAACCAGTGAGTTTTGTTAAATGACCTAAAAGTGCAAGCAATTTGTCCATTTTATGATTTACAGTTCATTTTAAATAGTTTGCCACATCAGGAATAATATACCAAGCACATGCTATGATCATGACTAAATCAACAAGATAATAATCCACAGTCAGTGAGAACATATCCATAGATTATACAACATCATCATAATAATAATCATCATGCATCATCTGAAACACTGCTGAAATACATCTCTAGGCACTGAACTGAAACCGTAATGGGATAAGTGGTCACATCAGTCATCAAATCTGAACTCTCAAGGCTCAGCCTTGACACAAGGTCATATACAAAATCTGAATAATGTACTGCTCTGATCATGAGTGATCCAAAATATATATATATAGCCATGCTCTGGAATAATGTAAGCTCTGGAATGTGCAGATATCTGCTGTACAAGAATAGTAGCCCTGCTACTATGGTGTGATAACACATCCCTTGGAGGAAAAGTTTTTGTGCCTTGGCAGGCATCTGGAAGATTGCTGCGGGCATAATCTGGAGCCCTTGCTAGCATCCTCAAGCAGCCCCTTGCGGGAATTTCTAAGACCCTCTGCGGCCATTTCTAAGACCCTCTGCGGGCATTTGTGGAGGCTGCTGGGGGCATTTTACTAAGGCCCATGCGGGCATGTTTAAGGGCACTCTAAAGGAGCCATATGAGGGCATTTTCTCAAGAGCCTGCGGGCATATTTTGAAGAGGCTTGCGGGCATTTTCATGTAGCCCTGCAGGCATTTTGGATAAGCCCTTGCGGGCATTCTTCTGAGGCTCATGGGGGCATTTAAATGACCCCATGCGGGCATTTTTGAAGTAGCATTATGGGCATTTTGTCGAGCCCTTGCGGGCATCTTAAGGAGTGTGTGGGCATATTAAAATAGCCCTTGTGGGCATTTTATCAAGGTCTTGCGAGCATATGATAAGGCCCATGAGGGCATATTTTTAAGGGAGCTGCGGGCATAAGGAAGAATGCCAAAAAGAAATGACATGGAAAAAATAGTACCCCCGTGATGATGTGGCAAAATTATATATATATATTTGATGTGATAAATATAATTTAAAATATAAAATAAAATGACAACCAATGACATGTCGGCCTCCAAAATAGATGGTGAAAAAAGGTATAAATAAAGAACAAATTCTTGTTTTCAATTAGTGAATTCGGTGAAAATGAGATAGCAAGCTCGGGGACAGAGAAGGAGAAGGGTCGAGGAGCAGGAAGGTGGGCACAGGAGGAGGCTAAAGAACCGAAAAGAGGAAGTGAGAACCTGTGGAGCAATTTGTGCAGTCACAACAGATCTGAAGTCTTTAATTTTTGTCCTTGCAAATCTCGGGGGTCATCAGTACAGCGTTTTGTGGAAATTGGATTGACTGAAGATTGAGTAAGGAAGTTCGTGGAATGTGAAAAAATCCTTGTTTGGGAGGAAGGGTGGAGCAAGGGAACAATCTATGTATATGCTCAAGTTGCAGCCTGAATCAATTATCTCAGTTGGAGCTGAAGATAACTTTTGTTGAGGTTGAAGCCTCCAAATAACCAATTGTAGCTAGTACATGCAATATGTGTTGTAGCACAAATCTTCAATGTAATATTATCAAATATAAATTTATATAAGCTTGGAGAATTCATTATTGGTGTCATTATTGTTTCAGTGGTTATGTTTTTGAATTGAATTTATTAGATCAGTTTTTTTTTGAAGTGGAAATCAGATTCGTGACTACAACACTAATTCACCCCCCCTCTCAGTGTTGTGTGTGTTTCTCACTTGACTCTGACTTGCCCCCAAGGACACACCGAGCGGCTTGAAGGTTTCCTTTTGCATTCCCCCCAGGTGTGTATTAGGTGGCAACGGGGCTCAAGTAGGCACCTCGAGCATGGTACTCGAGGATCGACAGTTATCTACGGGAGATGGGATTCCAGCAGAGTGAGGCAAACCACAACCTGTACTTCTTGTCAGGTGAGGTACCTCTCATACTGGTATTATATGTAGATGATCTCTTTCTTACAGGAGATGAGAGGTTGATCGAGGACTACAAGTCCAATCTTGCAGTAGAGTTTGAGATGAAAGACCTCGGGTTGATGCATTACTTCCTAGGTCTGGAGGTTTGGCAGAGAGATGGGTGCTTCTTCATTGGGCAGGGGAAGTATGCAGTAGAAATCTTGAAGAGATTCAAGATGGAGGACTGTAGATCTATGTCCACGCCTCTAGTTACCAACTGGAGGAAGATTGATGCATCGAGTTCAGAGGAGTTTGATCCTACATTGTATCGCCAGCTTATCGGGTCACTTATGTATCTGGTCAACACACGACCAGACATTAGCTTTGCAGTCAACTCTTTGAGTCAGTTCATGGTGGACCCTCGGAGAGTACATTGGACAGCTACGAAGCATGTGCTTCGCTACATCAGAGGCACAGTGGAGTATAGATTGGTTTATGAGCGCAATGGGAGTATATAGTGAGCAAGCTTCATAGAAGCTGACTAGGCAGGATGTGTAGAAGACAGGAAGAACACTTCAGGTTGTTGCTTCAGCATTGGGTCAGGGGTTGTCTCTTGGTTTAGCAAGAAGCAGAAATCAGTTGCATTGAGCTCGGCAGAGGCTAAGTATATGGCAGCCAGTATGGCAGCATGTGAGGGGATGTGGCTGAGGAAGTTGCTCTCAGGGTTATTCGAGAGTGAGTTGGAGACTACGGTTGTTCACCGTGACAATCAGAGTGGCATTAACCTATCTGAGAATCCAGTATTCCATGACCGAGGCAAACACATAGACATCCGATATCACTTCCTGAGAGACTGTGTACAGAAAGGAACCATTCAGTTGGAGTACATTCAGACAGATGAGCAGGTAGCGGACATATTCACCAAGGCACTTTGCAGGCACAAGTTTGTGAAGTTCAGATACAAGTTAGGGTTGCTACCGAATCCCTTCCTCGTTGAGAGGGAGTGTTAGAAAGTGGCAACAAGGAAGGTCTTCTATCATTGCATGTGTCCTTGCATGCTAGAAGACATAAAACAGGAAGCCAAATGGATTAATGCCTTTATCCAAAGTTTAGACTTAGGAAAAGTGCATTATGTGATCTAATTATTAATTGACTTAATGCAGTTACTTTTATAAAGTTAAAGTGAATAATTTAAGTGATGGCTAATCTAATCTTGGCCATTGATCTCACCGAAGGATCTCATCCATTGATCCATAGTGGGAAGTTAGGGTTTTCGCTTGGCCATTGAGTTAAAAGGAAGATTAATTTGGTGGAGAGTACACACATACACATAGTGGTGCTTTCTTGCTCATAGCTTTCAGCCGGAGAGTGAGAAAGACAATTTGTAGGAAAATTTTAAAGAGGGTGAGACTGAAGAACCTCTATCCAGAGATTGACAGGGCGACTTGGGAAAATCAAGGAGGCCGTACAAGCTTAGGCAGAGGCTGTACTGGGTGACGCAGGCCGACCGTACCAACTGACGTAGAGGGTCGTACGGGTGATGTAGGCAGTCGTACATGCTGACGCAAGGTCGTACAGGTGACATAGAGGCCATACACGTTGACGTAGGGCCATACACGTTGACATAGAGGCCGTACATGCTGACGTAGGGGCCGTACGATTTTGTGGGGTTTTCTCTGTGAGTTTCGGTTGTGTGATTTTGCCAGGTTGGGAAAAATCAATTTCTGGATTGTACTGTTCTGTATCTTGCTAATAAAATATCTTCTCAGACTGCTGCACCGATTTTCCCATCTTGGGTTTTTCCGGGGGTTTTCATACCCAAAAATATTGATGTCTCTATTTATGTGATTGTTGTTATATTTCTCTCAGTATTTATTTTTCCGCTGCAATATTTGTGAAGAAATTCATTTGTGGTTATTAGTAGTTATTTGGGGTTAATTTTTAAAATAACTTGCATACTGTGGCTCAAGATTGGGTTTTATGGAAATTTACATGGAGGTGTGAGTGAAAAAATCAGGAATTATAGGTCACTAAAGCACAACGCATAATTTCTAAGGAAAAAACACTCTAGAGTATCCCCTTGACAGATACACCTAAGGTAAGCCTAGCCTATTACAAAAAGATCATGCTTAGACCAACTTATTACGATACCCCATGGGGGTACGAACATGCAAAAAAAATTAAAAAGGGGCCCTGAAAAAGGCCTGATGGACCTCAGTATGCTAATAAAGAACATGCAACATGTTCAACATTGGTACACTCATTTGTAAGTCCAGTTAAGTGCAACTTAACTGGTAACACCCCCTGCAAGAACACTGTCAAAGCCCCAAGTGTCCTTGAGTGATCTCCAATCCTCCTGTTATCACACCATAGTAGCAGGGCTACTATTCTTGTACAGCAGATATCTGCACATTCCAGAGCTTCATTTATTCCAGAGCATGGCTACATATATTGGATCACTCATGATCAGAGCAGTACATTATTCAGATTGTATGACCTTGTGTCAAGGCTGAGCCTTGAGAGTTCAGATTTGATGACTGATGTGACCACTTTTCCCATTACAGTTTCAGTTCAGTGCCTAGAGATTTACTTCAGCAGTGTTTCAGATGATGCATGATGATTGCTATTATGATGATGTTGTATGATCTATGGATATTGTTCTCACTGACTGTGGATTATTAGCTTGTTGATTTAATCATGATTATAGCATGTGCTTGGTATATTATTCCTGATGTGGCAAAATATTTAAAATGAACTGTAAACCTTAAAATGGACAATTGCTTGCACTCTTAGGTCATCTAACAAAACTTACTGGTATTTCACCTTACATAGACATGGTCTTTCCCGACACCTTTTGTCTGCTAGTGTAGGCTCCATATCCACTTGTCTCCATCCATACATGACCTTCCTGTTTGACTTTAAACCCTGACTTGTCTTATTTGACTTTCTGATGCTGAGGACTTCCCCATTTTTCTACCTCTGTGTTTGGACCGCATCCCTGTTTATTCAGTGTCTCGGCTCTGAGTTGGTGACAGAACTTGCCTTTGGTGAGTTGGATTGTAGGCCTTGGCTCGAACTCCCCCTAGTCACTTGAGATGTTGTTGGCTAAAACTGAAAGCTCATGTTCTACCTGTGGAAATTAAATAAATTCGCCCATGGAAACAAAAAGAGGGCAAGAGCAATGAAAAGCTAAAAAATACTCCTCGAAGAGTATAAAGAAAGGTCCAAAAAGCAATAGTTCTTAAAAGCTATATCTAAACAATTGCTGACCTTGTGAAAATATGAAAAACATGCCCTGGATGCAAGCTGCAACTAGTTGTGCTTCTCAGCACATCTGAAATCCGAAGGGTTATGTAGGCCAAAAAGGCCATGGAAATAAATTGAATGATCCTAATGAACTTGGATCAACTTGATGTAGACATGATGCCTAAGTTGAATAAGCACTCTCTAAACAACTTATCCATCTGTGAGGCACAGCCATTCCCCATGTTCTTTTGTCCAACACAGAGTTTGTAGCTTCCCCCTCTCCCAGTCCAAAGTATTTTTGAGTTGAGTTAGACAAGTCACACCCTTGGCCCAACCTTGCTGCCTAGCCTTCATCCTTCACTAGCAGTTTGACCATGTCCAATGGGTGAGTTTGTCATTTGAACTATGGTGCAAGTGATTTATTATAACCACGGAATATGTTAATATAATTAATGCCACTGAATGGAATTTGTACTTTGAGCTTAGCTATGAAATGATTAAAAAAGCATTGTCTTAGTCTACTGATGTGATTTATCCTTGATTATATATATTCTTGGGATCCGTGATGATGTGGACCATGTATGGATGATTATTGATGATGATTTATGGTCCCACATGTTTGATGATGATATTATATGATGGACATATGATACAGATGATGTTTGATCCAGTTCAACAGGTTATTATCATTACAGATCAGCAGATTATACATTGTCCATATATGGTGGACCCTACAGCTGGCCCATTAGGGCAACCCAGGGTGTATGAGTACTCATTCCTAGTGGATTTGGGTCTTCTGGATCCATTGAGACACTTATCTTTCAGATCCGGGCACTTCTGACAGTGATTGATGCAGTTTTACACTTGTTGACCAGATTTGGGGCTGATTTCCCAGCCTGAGCAGCAGGGGCCCCGAGAGGCCGGTTCACCTAGGGCGCTGATGATGGAGGGGGTGGTCCAGCCACTTGTTTTTACCATTTATCCCCCCTCCCGGAGAGCCTGGTGGGCTCAGTTTGACAGCGCTAGCACCCTAGGAGGCAGTTTTGGCACTTTCACAGTTCCCGAGGCAGTTAAAAAATGGGATAAAGTGGTCACTGAGGAAATCGATTTGGGCAATTGAGGCAAGGTTTTGGCATTTGGTTTTCACAGAGGTCTTCCAGGGTGATCTCACTATCTTCCAGTCAGTTTTCACCATGTGGGTATCTCCAGATTGATCACAGGAGGACATTTACTGCTCGACTGTCATGGATTCTGAGGACAGTTTTGGTCATTATCATTATATTGGGCATATTTTATTATTTTATTGTGCCTTGGGGTGAGCTAGCAAGGATTTATACCTCCTAGCCCCACCATGTGCTTATTTTATCTTGTCCTAGTCATCATGAGGTGGATTATTGTACTTTATACCCCTCTTATGGGATGACGTCACCCTCATTGTACCATTTAGTGAGGGCGCTATTGTTATGTTGAGTGATCCATGTGATATTATGTTATGGATTCATCCTAGCCATTGATTGTATGATGAGATCTTATAATCTCAACCACTCATTTGATGTAGTATTGTAGAGTGGTATAGGGTTTTGGTCTTTATTATCCTATATAAGGAGGAGACCCCCCATTGTAAAGCTCACCTTTGGAGCTCTGGAATATTGGAATAGAAGATTTTTTGTGGAGCACATCTCTCTTGGCTTGTGGATTCTCTTGCATATTGAATATAAAGTATCTCTTCTATGTATCATTGTGGATCTATGTGTTTTTGCTAACCTTTTGACAGGAAAGTCGAATTGGAGAGAGGAGGGCGACTTTTGGAGGGTTATTGTTGGAGGGATCCACATATTCTCTCTTGGGTTGATCTTGTGACAGGGAGTATCATTATTGTATCTTTGTGACATAGTTGATGCTTTCTATTACATCTTTCTACCATTTTCATAATCATCTTGCTTGACTTGTTTCTTTGATCTTGTCTTGTAGGAGGAGGACGATTTGGCTATCTTGGAGAAGGGAGATTTGGTTGGAGCACTTGGATCTCACTCTTGAATATAAACATAGGAGAATGCTATCAACTTGCAAGGTGGCCATAAGCAAATTGAGGTAAGATCTACAAGGTATGTGCCTCTTTCATCCATTCTATCTCCATTGGTCATAAAACCCTAATTAAATCAAAACCCCAATTTTTGTATTTCTTAGATCTACTTAGATCTAGCCCTCATTTTGAAAAGATATTGAAAACCCACCTCTATAGCATCCACCCCTAATTGGATCTATAGTTTGGTGGTGATTGGCTAAGAATTGACCCATTTTCTAAGACAAAAAGCTCTCCTTGACCTAAAGCGCACTTCCTTGAGGGAGGCTTGTTGGGCTAGATCTAGTACATGGGTATGTGAGATCCCGCTTGATTTGACAACTAGACACTTAATTACACATACCCATATCCTTACTTTGGTGAAAACTACCTTGTGGACATCTCTCCATGTTTTGAGGGGTTGAGACCCCCTTTTTTGACCTCATTGGTAACTTAAAACTTAGATCTACTAAGATCTACCCATTCGATTCACTTGAAACTTTGAACATGCATAGATCGGGGTACTAGCATCCCGGATCTACTTTTTGGTGGCCATTGGACTTGGTTTGGTCCACCAAACCCCTCTTCTGCCTCTCCTTGAGAAAGTCGCACCCCTTGGGAGTTTTGAGTTGGACCACTTCTAGGAAGTGGGTGTTGGATATTTTGGTGGATTTGGAATGCCCATGCCTTGAAACCTAGGTCTAGACTATTCTTTTGTCCCGATCCACCTTGGGGATTGCATTCCTTGTTTTAAGGAATTGTGGTCCACTTTTGGTTATCACCTAAAAACCTAGATCTAGCAAGATCCAACCATTGGATCTCATCCAAACCACTTGACTTGGCTTCTAGGTGTCCCGATCTACACTTTGACATCCTTCTTGACTCCATTAGCCCATCCAACAAGGCACTAGTCCTTCTCCAAGCAAGGCGCACTTCTTGGGATTAGTGTCAAACCCTAGATCTAACACATGGGTAACCCTAGAACCAACTCTAACTTGTAGATCCAACCTAGATCTAGCCTATGGTACCATCTTCACACTTAGCTTCACCTTGTGGGCCCATCTAAAACCATTTCACACTTCCCAAGGCAATAAGACCCACTTGTGTAAACACTTGGTACTATACTTAGTCATCATACCCCATCATGTGGCCTAAACCATACATAGGTTGAGACTTCAACAAAACTCTTAAACTTCCCTCAACCATACCTTAACCCATAGGTCCACTTAGCCTTGCATTGGTTTCCGCAACTCACTAATTACCTACCCTTAGAAACCTTTGTTTGGGCCCAATCAACTGTGATTGGGGTATAGGGTCTCCCCCTTGGTCTAGTTACACCTTGACCTAAAGCGAAGAGTGCCTCGGTTGACGTGACTCCCATCTGCATTGGGAACCGTGGCATCTCTTGGGTCACCTCTTTAGTTGCCTAACTCCTCTACCGTCCCGGATGGGATACCTTTAGGGGCAACTACAAGTTGTGTGATAACACCTCCGAATAAGAAACCAAGCTGCCACATGCCAACTAGGGCTTGAAACCCTCCTCCATGATGCAAACTACTCCACATTGTTAGTTTTTCACTATTTAATTCAATATGATCTAGGATCTTATCTGAGAGAATAACATGCACAGCAAATCAAACACAAGAGACAAGAGACACAAAGAGTTTCATTGGGGAAACCATAAAAGAGAAAACCCCACAACTTCCTCAGAGATAGAATGAGCAACAATACAAAACCCCAAAAGATAGAAATGGTCTCTAGCAGCTTCTCTCTTCTTCACTTGTACGAACACCTCCTCTCTCTCACTAATGCACAAATGAGTGAGTGAGTGAATGTGTAAATAGAGAGGAGCACCCTCTCTATTTATACTTTACTTCCACTTGACTTTTACCCTAACTGGGCCGACTTCTCCTAGGAGAGTCTAATAACCCCCTACAACTTAACTCAGGGCCGACCTCTCTAGGAGAGTCTAATAACCCTTTAAGTACAATGATAACTTTCCCGATCGGAGGAATAAACCTCTCCGTCGGAAGTACAATAGCAATATATGAATACAATATAAAATATACAAGTGATCACATTCCGAAGTTACAAATACATTAACACACATCCCCTGAAGGGCATTCTCCAAGCAAGTGTCTCCTCCATAAGGCCTCAATGAAGGGTGTCCACCAAACTACCATAAGATCTCCAATGCGTGAGGGAAGAGAGCAAAGCCAACACCATCTTGAGCTCAAGCATCCACTAAGCAAGCTATCTCAACTTTGCATATGCATCAAGGAACATCTCTCATGAAACAATCCATCTCAAACCATCCAAGGGCTAGTCATACACCATGTAACCCCAAATCTCATGGAGCACCCCTAAACATGGTGTAAACACTTTCGGAGTAACCCGAAAGTCTAACAAAAGCCATTATGGAAACTAAAAATCCACTTTAAAGTTTAGACTCTTCTTCTGGTTAGTTGTATCCAACAAAGTCTTAGCATGCAATGTGCTTCAAAAAAGGTCATGTCAAGAGATGAGTCATTGTGTCTTATGCAGGAATGATGAAGAAAGTTAGAAACTATTCAGCATATTTTGTTGGATTTCCCTTTTATGAAAGAAGTTTGGAAGGAGATTCTTGGCTTAACTGGAGGCAGGGGGGCAAAGAAATGGATGAAAGACTCATCTGTGGCTAACCATAAGGCCTTTCCATGTGTGATTTCCTGGGGTATTTGGATCACCGGAAATGCTATTCTGTTCAAAGGGAAGTTTGTTATGAAATCAAATATGTTTATGATGACATCAAGATAGTTCTAAAGGCCAAAGCCCCAAAGCAGATAGGGTCTATTGCAATTGACAAGAGAAGTTCATGGGGTTACTTTGATGGAGCATGCCAAAGAAATCCTGGACTGCGTGGCGCTGGTGGTGCTTTGTTTGACTGAAATGAACAGTTTTTCCTTCAGAGTAGGACTAGGAAGGGGCTCAAACAATTGGGCATTGGGCTGAGATGGTTCTTTAACTGCCTTGCTCACGATAGCAGTCGAGAAGATTAGTCTCAGGTGTGTAGCGATTCGAAGTACCTCTGGCACCTCTGACATTCTTTCAAGTGTGGACAGGGATACTATTGCAATGCCTATGATGGATAACTTTCATTGGCTTTTGCCTAAGTTCCAGGGCCTTGTAATAGGCAGAGGTTTTGTTAGTAATTTCTGAGAAGTTTGATGCTTTCTTCTAGTGTATAGGTGACCTTTTTTGGTCTGTTAAGGAAGATTCTATATTGTATATGTGCTTAGAAGCAGACTAACTTTTTTTCTACTTGAAATATGAAGTTGTGATTTTTTTTCTTTGGAGAAAAAAATGAATATTTAATAGTTTAACTAGGAAAATATGGCATCACAATCCAAGGAAAAGATAAATCTAGTTAGACAAAATCACACACCAAAGGGAAAGTGATGCTTGCTTATACATGAAAGTTCCAAATGTGAGATAAATAGCATGTGCTTCTATGTTAATCCAAAAGAGACCAATATCCACATGAAAGGAAATTTAATCTCAACCAAATATCATCACCCCCAACATCCAAGAGCCTTCCCTTATCCACAAAACATAAGTAAAATTCAAACCTATGGATCTAAGTTTAAACTATAGCACAATGTGAGTGAACTATTTTTTTCTTTTCTCTCTGTTTCCAAATTTGAAAAATATCTGGTATTCAGTCCTGCATACACTAATTGAAATATATATACCCATTAGAATGAGGCAATAGCTTACTCCATCCAAAATAGCTTATAGATCCTTACCCTTTTGTAGATATTCAAGAGTCACTTGTCCCTTGCCTTTTCCAAATCAGGGAGGTCTAAACGAGTATGCATTCAAGGCCAAATCAGTATTAGCATATATCAAATCATTGAGGTCTCACATAAATCAATTCATCTAACGCAAAATAAGGAAGGCAAAACATTGAACTATGAACAAAACCACAAAACTCACATAGCATGCCTTCATCATCACTTGCATCATCATCTGTTGCTTCAGATTTCTAAATATGAGAGAAACACCAACATTGTCATAAAATTAATCAGATGTACAAAAGACATCTTACATTGTGTTGAAAAAAACAAAAACATTAATACAAACTTGGGAAAGTTACATTTGTGTACATTATAGAATCACCATACCGAAATGTCATTCATGTCTTCCAAGTTAAAAGCATCCACTGCAAAAAAATGAAGAGTGAAACTCTATCAGGAACCTCAAAATGCAACAAAATTACAGATATGTTTCTAGTTGAAGCACAAGTTAGTGAAGCAAGCGTGTGTCGGAATGACTGAATCAAGAGGGATAGTAAAATTCCCATTGATAATCAAGATAAATCAATGAGTTTCGAGATTAAATAATGCATCATAAGGATGGGATTGCATAAGCCATCCCCAACCTAAATACAACACCAACAAGGAAACATATAACAAATTTTAATGCAATGTTGACAAAGAAAGTAGAAACTTAGCTAGGTGTTCAAAAAATATTAATAATCATTTTCCTTTTGTGTAAGAGAGAGATGTCAATATAGGACCTGTTACAGCTTGAACTAACATGTGTGGTTAAAGCCCCAAAGAAAAAGGCTAGCCCAATTGCAACATAGAGGTATTACCCACTGTCACCTCAATAACTACCTCCCTACCTTTTAGGTTGGCTCTTCTCCAACCAAGGGGGTCTTCCCTAGACTAGGATTTTCTAAGGCTTTTGAGAATGAAGGACAATGTCAAGAGGTTGCCTAACAAAACATGTGTTTTGTGGTATCTGATAAAGTGCTGATGGGAGGACCATGAAGAGTACTGCCAATCCCTAGGGCAAATGAAGTCAAAAGGAATCTACACCAATAAAGGGGCGAGTTCATAAAGAGTTGGGGAAACTTGGGTTGTTTTCACAATACACAAATAAACCCCAACGTGTTGAAGAATGAAAAGTAGAAATCACTAGGAGACCCCATTCGATGCTAACTCAAAACATTGCAAGTAGGATGTGACCTATGCAATGAAGCATTAGAAACCATCACTCTTAAAGATGACAAGATGCTATAACAATACAAACATGCACAAATCAACAAAGGATTAGAGGAGATTTTCTCTCACAACCCTTCCAATGAGACAATTTTGTCTTTCTTTGGCCATAATAAACAAAAGTCTAATTATGCTATAAAACATTAACAACATCTAAAATTAGGAACAAAGATACCACACTTAAATGGAAAAGGAAACCTTACAATTTGATTTGCTCCATTAAAGATATGTCTATTAGGCTCCAATAGAGAGGGAACTCTCAAAATCCAACCATGAAGAATGAGAAAGAGAACAAGTTCTTATATAGCCTTTAGTGCATTTTCCTCTACAATAAAATATTAATATAATTCTAGAACTAATGTAGGGTGGAGTGGAAAGATGCTCCACAACATCCAATAAATATTATATAATAATGGTGGTCAAAGTCCCAGGGGTCTACAAGCAAGCCTCCTATGTTGGGTACCTCCCTGGGCATAGAAGGTTCGCTTGTAGACCGCTTGGACTGACTATCATCAAGGGGGATGAGTTTCCATGGAGCAATGATCTTTCCAAGACCTGAAGCATGGATGTCCTTTTCCCTTCTCGTGCCTAAAAAAGGGCATGAAAGAAAAGCTCCCAATCCAAGAATCCTTGTACCAACGAAGTCAAAGTCAATGAAGACCAAGTCAAAAAAAGAAAATCAAGCAAAGAAAAGAAAGAAGCAAGTAGAAAACTTGTTAATGAGGTTTAAGTCTCCAAAAACAAAGAAGTACATGAAATGAAGAGTCCAAGAAAGTAAATGAAGAATAGTCCCAGAAGACAAGTCCAAGAAGGAGCTAAAGCAAAGTCAAAGTAAAAAGGGGAAGTCTGAAGTTGATGGTTAAGGAGGGATTATTTCATTACACATCACCCATTTGTGAGACACTTCCCTATTGTTTTCCTAAGTGGTGAATATCACAGAGATCCCTTTCTTCCTACATCTTGAGTCAACTAAGTCACCTTTGACAAATAATCTGGCTTGTCTAACTTGGTTTACTCCACCTATGTTCACCCTTTAGAAGAAACGGGTTCTTGCAATTACTTAGTTGTTATCATGGATCTAGTTATTTGTAAATCTTGTTTCTCAAAAACATGTTTGAAGATACTTTTAGTGTAGGGATATTATCATCTATCACATGACTAGTTATATGATGATTCACTGTGATGGTCAATTGTATTTATTGTGTATTGGTCCATGTGGACAACCTTTGACGTTGGTCCACCAGGAACATTTATGATATCAATACATCTTGTTTAGTGCCACAAAGATTTCATCAGGTCTACCTTATAGTTTCAGGGTTTGCAATGCCAATATATCAATTTCTATAGGGTCCAGAAGGGGTCTAATCCATATCTTGAGTTCTACAAGGTATTCAGGGATTCTAAAAGTATATTTGGATACCCATTTGGCCACTTATCTAAGCATGTGGCATCAGATTGACCACTAATGCGTCAGATCAGTCTATTCCAAAAAGGTGTTGGACCTTTCCCCAAAGATTGCACTATTGATTTTCATGGACGTGCATGGGAATGATATACTCAGTGTTTTCCAAATCCGAGAGTAGATTTGGGCACCTATTGGACTCTTCTTCAGCCTCCCACACTTGCATGTCTAGGTGTTCCTCCAAATTGGTCAAATTCTACAAGGCCATATTTCCAGTGTCAGCAAACAACCTAAAAACTTCATGATCGTGCATGGGAATGATTCAGCCACTATCTTAACAGCGCTTTGGTATATTTGAGCACCCGTTTGGCCCTACTATCCAAATCAACCTTCACCTTGGAGGGCGTTGTCCATCTAGAGGGTTTTCCAAGCACATGGGGGGTTTGCATGCTTATTTCAAGCTAATGGAAGATTAATTGATGGCACACCTAAGGTTTTAATTTTAAAAAAATCCTAAGCGGGTGTCTAACTTATCATTGAGAGGCAAAAGTGACTTTTATCTTCTATTTCTCAATTGACATTGCACTTTATGATTAATTGAGGGAAAATTACATCAATTTCCCTAAGTTGATTTGCCTAGGTGGATATTGGCACATATGTTGAGGCAAATTAGATGATGTGGCTCACTTGGCACATATGTGAAGGCACATTGGGATCAACTAAATCTAATCTCAACACAAGATTAAGTCCTAACCATTGATTTGCTTATCTAACACATGGATCGACTTCTCTAGGCCAAATTGTGTGGCCCAACGACTTCATCTTCAAAGTGGATTTGACCAGCACCTTGGATCCAAGAAACAACACATGGTTTTTGGGACTTGGTTTCTAGCATCCCCAACGTATTTGCTAGTTGCACCGAGTGAAACGAGGTGCTCTACATCCCAGTATGGGGGAGATGTTGTAACATGTATGTAGCGTTACATCTAATAAAACGTAAAAAGTGATAGTAAAAAGTGAAGTACCATATTATGTTGGCGATTAATAAATTCATGTCATCTAATAAAACGTAAAAAGTGATAGTAAAAAGTGAAGTACCATATTATGTCGGCCATTAATAAATTCATGTCGGTTCATAAAATAAAAAATTATGGAAAGTATTTAAAAAAAACCATGTTGGCTCATTAAATAAAATATTATGAAAAATAATTAAAATATCGATGTTCGTTTATAAAATAAAAACTTAAAACTTAAACCCGGATCTATCAATCAAGAGATATCAAATTTCTTGAGTTTAAATTTAAAAAAAAGAGATACACCTCAAGAAATTGGATCCCTCTCGGTGCTTGATAGATACGGGTTTAAGATGGATCTATGCTGGTTGTATTGATGAAGACCCATGGTATTGAGATTATTTTACTATTTTACGTATCAAGGGTTGAATTTGCCCTCATTGGGCCCAATGACTTGGCATACATCATCAATTCTTGATGTCGAAAAGATGGATCTAGACCATGGATCTAGAAACCCTAACCTTGAGATCATCAATCATGTAACAACCTTGGACCTCATCATAAGAGAAAATTGACGCCCTTAGACGATAAAAGGGAAGGTCGATTTCACTCTAAAGGTTGAAAATTTTGGCTTTGGAATAAAAATACTTTGCCTTTTTCTTACTAGTACTTGGGCTCTTTTTGTTGGTGTTTTTTGGGATCTTGCTTCTTTGGCTTGAATGGTGAAAAATTAATAAGGGTTTGAGGTGATTGATAGAAATCTTGCTTATTTTTAGTAGATTAGAGAATAATTATTGCAACCTTGTTCCATAGGAATGATAATTAAATTAATAAATTTGATTGTTGCACCTCATCTTTCTTGGTTTGATTTCATTCACTAAACATTTTGCTAACCTTGTATTGAGTTTGTGCCATTGGATAGATTGCTTTGTCCTCTTGATGATTGCAAGAAATCATCACAACATTGGACTAGAAGATCAACCAATTGCCTCAAGTTATCAAGGAGGGGGATTGCTTTGTCCTATAACCTCCCTTGGAGATCTTTCACCTTCTTGACCACCAAAACCAACTAGGTGGAAAACCATGTACCATGTGCCTTGAACATGAGAAAGAAGTACCTAATGAATTTTTCAAGCGAGGAAGCTCTTCTTATATTTTCTCCATGAAATTTCTGCACCCTTGTGGGGGATTTTGTAATGGTATGTCAGCATGAGGGTCAATTTTTGTGTAACTTAATTGCCTATGACTTTATCATTAGGGAAGTCCTTTCATCGAGTGTTTTTTCCCTTGGATAATTAAAATTCATTTCTAGTGATTTTCATTATTTGAGTTTTTCACTCAAAAATACCTCCAAAGTGGTGAAAGGCGTTCTAATGATCGAGTCCTTGGGGTGATTGGGGCCTAGGAATGTTCTATATTACCATGCTAGACACTATCCGGAGTCTTGCGGAATTTCATTAAGTTTTACTTAGGATTTTTTAATTTTTGGTAATTAAAAAATGTCCCTCGGCATAAAATGTTGTGATGTAAAAGAGGGATAAGTGGTCCTTTGTGATGTTGTATAGGGGTATGGGTACTCAAGATAAATGGCATCAGACCCCCTACACCCTTGGACCAAGTTTGAAGTCATTTGGATAAGTCTTGCTAAGGTTTTGGTCACATTTTCCTAAGTCAGTCAAGGAAATCAGGAAAATTGGCAAATAATTAGTGACGCAAATTTTGGAAAAGTGCCTAAAGTTACTTGGTGTTGCCAAGTTAAGTTTCTAAAGTTTATGATATGTCTCTAAGGTGATGTTAAAGGAAAAATGGGTCCCGCCATGCATAAGTTTTAAGAGAAATGATGTTTTCCCCTAGGGGGTGCACCCTCCTCAACCATCGGCAATGGAAAGAAAAGAAAATGAGCCATGGGAAGGGTCCCACCTTGGTGGTTCCCCCCCATTTGGCTTAGGAATGGTTTAAAACATTGAAAGGGGGGTTTCCCCTCTAGCAAATGCACCCAAGAGAAGGAAGTGTGCCCCTCTCTCCATGGGCCCCCTCTCTCTCAAGTGATGTTAAAGAAATGTAACTATGGAAGATATTCTATTTGTACTTGTCTATTATATTATTGTATTCCTCCTTCGAGAGATATCATTGATGTAATTAATAATGTAAGAGTCATTGAAAGAGTCAATGTAAACCCTAGGTCTTGTGACGGCCTAAAAGAACCCAGAAAAGATTATTATATTATGTATTTGAGAGGTCGGCCCAGTTGGGGAAAAGTCACCCTAACGGAAGAATATAAATAGAGGAGGAGTCTCTCATTTGTATTCACTCATCTCACTCACACAAGTTCGCATAGGAGAGAGAGAGAGAAGTTCGCACAAGTGGAGGAGAAGTTGATTGTCTTGGGGTTTATTTTTGTACTTTGTGAATTATATATTGAGGAATATTTTGTCAGGGTTTTCCCCCTTGTGGTTTCCCCGAGAGAAATATTGTGTTCATTGTGTTCTTGTTGTGCTTGTATTTCTTTCAGTGATAGATTGTTTAATGTTATATGCTAAACAAGTAAAAGCTAGCATGGTATCAGAGCAAGACTGAAAGAAAACATTGTGCATCCTCTGTAACTGCAGAAACTAGGGCTTCTAGGAGTTAATTAATCTTTTCAACCACAACAATAATAACGAAAGGAAAAGCTTAACAGCATACAACATGCATCATCATCATCTTTGCAGAAAACAGAAAGTACATGAGCAAGATAATAAGCAAAGAAAAAGCCCAGTGCCCCAATGTAAGTTGCAAAATGTAAAGACGATGCTTGTAAAGTAAATGCTCTATAATGTGAGAGAATGCTGTGTCAGGAAAGTATTGTAGTTGTCTCAGTTGGTAAATTTTATGATTATTGGTGAGTATTAAGGGAGTGGGTTTATTGATGGTTTGGCCCAATAATACTAACTTTCTTGGACTGAGTGCTAAAGCAGCTTTACCAAGTGTCCAACGGGGCGAGGCATAACCTGCTTAAAGCAGCCCCCTAACTCTGTGGAAATCACTCTTTGCGGCCCGAATCCTTAAAGACTAGCTTATGTGGATTTCCCTTTTAGTCTAGTTACTCCAATCCCTTTCTGGTTTGACCAACTTGTCGGATTGAGCTGCAGAGGTCCAGAGCATACAAGGAATGGAGCCTTGGTTAATTTTATTACAAAAAATTAAAGTTTTCTACTTGATTAACTCTTCCAAGAATCTATTTTCCAGTCAAATTCCAACACTCAAGCAAGCTCTTTTCGCGGTACCATACTTGAGAAAACAAGGGGATTCGTTACTAAAACTTGAAAGCAAATTGTAAAATTGTTAAAACTAAGTCCTGAGTGAGTTTGTGGCCCTCTGTTGAAACGGAACCAACAAATGGTTGATTTTATCTTGGATTGATTAATTAAAACAAAAAAATGAAAGAGGGTTAGAGACAATCACGCCACAAAAAGTGACACGAACGCAAATCCCCCCAGGGGGGATAGGGTGTGGGCGGTGGGTAGCCCACTTGCTTCTCTTTCTTTTTAGATTTTTACAATGATATGAGAAATGCATGTGGTCCTTATAATATTGGACCCAAAGGCTTACAAAAATGTACAGAAAAATTAGTCGAATAAAGGGGGAAGAGTCTAGGATGCTCCAGATGGTCCAACCACTCAAAATTTGGCCAAAGTTTCCTCCTACCTGCTCATGAAATGCTGCAAAACAGCAAGCTATTAGTACTTTGAAATGCCCAAAAACACTCCAAAAGTGTATTTGGTTCACCACAAAAATTTCTTAAAAAAATCTACCAAGTTAATCTATGATCAAAATGACAAAAGTAACCAAGGAAAGTAAGTTTTCCTTCGGATCTTGGCTTTCCTTTTGGGGCTGCCAATGAGATGCACTTAATATTGCAAGATAAAACTTTAAAATCAGAAAAGCTAGCTTTCTACTTCAAGCCTTGAAATTTTACAATAAAAATGACTTGCATAAATAAACTAGAAATACTAGATCAAGCTTGTATTTGATCATTCTTTGTAACTCAACTAGAATCTATTTTTTATGCAAAAGGAACTAGATCTATTTGTGATTCGGACTTGAAGGATAAAACTAACAAAATTTGCACTAAAAAAACGAGAGTAACCCAGAGAAAGAGGAATTTGTAAGGAGAAAGAGAAGAGCAGCAACGTGGATCTTGAGCAAAGAAGACTCTGAAGGCTTGATTGTGGGACACCGAGAGATAGATCTCCCAAAGAAAATTCTTGAATGAAAGAAAGAGCAAGCAAGCTCTTCACTTCTTCAATTTCGGGAAACCTGTAGCTAGAAACACGCTTGCACACAACCCATCAAATCTAGAAATGCATAAGCTAGATATTAAGAGAATATGAACATAAACAAATGAAGCATATAATTCTTAGATCTCTAAGCATATGACAAATATAAGATTAACTAAACAAACCAGCTTAGTAATCTTCCTTAAAAAATCGATAGCAATCCTTTCAACAGGCTAGATCATCACAAAGTAAATGAACAAATGGCTAAACAAAGGTTACCTCATGCACCTGTTATCACACAACTTGTAGTTGTCTCTAAAGGTATCCCATCCAGGACGGTAGAGATATAGACAACTAAAGAGGTGACCCAAGAGATACCATGGTTCCCAATGCAAGATGGGTGTCACGTTAACCGAGGCACTCTTCACTTTAGATCAAGCCTAAGCAAGACCAAGGGGGAAACCCTAGATTAGCCAATGAAGGCTAGCGAACTCAGCGTAGACCTCCTAGGGAAATGTGATGATGAAAGAGTAGAAGACCAAGATGAAATAAGATCTAGATCTAGGATGATAAGTGGACCCAAGGTGGTTAGTGCTTGGTTGAAGAGGCTTAAGGAAAGGACAAATGTTCAACCAAGTGTGAGATAGGGTCACTTATGAATTAGGAATAGTAGATCTAGATAGATCTAATGCCAAGAAAAGTACCGAAGTGGGGCCCACCCTTAAAAAGTGGAAAATAGTCCAAATGGGGCCCACAAGGTCAAAATCAAAGTAAGATGGCACTAGGGGGTATGCTATAGCATGGATCTATGGATTTGAGAAGGAATGAGCAATACCCAGGTGTGGGATCTAGCAAAATACCACTAACCCAAGGAGTGCGACTTGCCTCAAGGAGAACTAGTGCCTTAGATGGAGGGGCAAATGGAGTCGGATGTCCACCAAATTATAGATCGGGATTGTTGAGATGATTATTAAGGTGGGTTTTAATTATTAATCCCAAGTGATTGCTAGATCTCCATAGATCTGAAAAATAAAAAATGAAAGGGTTTTGATTTTAGGGTTTATATGACCAATGGAGAAAAGATGGATGGATCTAGATACATACCTTGTAGAACATACCTCAAAAGCTTGTGGCCACTTTGCAAATTGATAACCTTCCCCCTGTGTGTATATTCAAGAGTGAGATCCAAAGCTCCAAGCCAAATCGTCCTCCTTCCAAGGTGACCAATTCGCCCTCCTCCCGCAATACAAGATCAAGTGAGAAACATGCCTAGCAAAAGAATGACAAAAATGATGAAGAGATGAAAGAGAAGGCATCGACTATGTCACTAAGATACAATAATGATACTCCCTGAGACAATAGGCCAATCCAAGGAAAGATATGGGGTTTCCCCACAATAGCCTCCCTCCAAATCGTCCTCCTCTTCACCAAATCGGCCTCCCTATAGAAAAACGTTTGAATCCCCAAGATCCAGAAATGATACACAGCAAAAAGATTGTATATTCAACTTGCAAAAGAATCCATCAAGACAAGAGAAGTAGATCCACGAAATGGTATTTTTATTCCAAGTTTGAAGAGCTCCAAAGGTGCCTTTACAATAGGGGGGTGTCTTTCTTAAATAGGATGAGGGAGACCAAAACCCTAAACAACTTTTGAAATGAATGGTTGAGATCAAAAGATACAACAATATAATCAATGGCTAAGATGAGCCAATACAACATATGACATGGATCACTCACTAAAGGGATGACGTCATGGCTAAAAAGACCCTAGGGGGGATGACGTCATGGCTAAAAAGACCCTAGGGGGGATGACGTCATGACTGGGGGAGACTAATACATGTGTGTCACATAAGATGACTAGGACAAGTGACTAGGAGCACATGGTGGGGCTAGGAGGTATTATTCCCCTTCACTGGCATCACCCCATGGCACAATAATATAACATGAAACTCAATGACATGTCCAAGTACATAAATGATCAAATCCTGTCCCCCCAATCTAAGAGAAAAGTACATCAAATGACATCCTGTTGACTGTGTGGACCCCACTGACTGTTGCAAACTGATCTAGAAGGAGTGGGATACACCATAGATGACCTCAAAGAAGACCTCATGCCAAAACCTTGCCTCAATTTCCCAAATCGAATTCCTTTATGACCTTTTTATTCCATTTTTTATCCTCCTGAAACTGCCCATAACTGACTGTCTAGTGCCTATGCTATCAAACTGACTGTGCCATCATGTCCAGAAGGGGGGTAATATGGTAATAACAAGTGCCTGGACCACCCCCTTCCCCTATAGCGCCCTAGGAAACGACTGGCCTCCAGTGATCTAGCTGGATAGGCCACATCAACAAGGCCAAACTGGCCAACTGGTGGAAAATTGCTCATAACATGCCTAGGAGTGCCTGAAACTGATAGATAAGTGTCTCAATGGATCCAGAAGACTCAAATCCACTAGAGATGAGTACTCATACACCTCCTGATAACCTATAGGGTCCACCATACTCGGACAAGTAAAACTATGATGATCTGGGAATAATAATAATCATGGAAAACTGCATCAATCATCATCTGAAGCGTGTTCCCATCATATGGAATCATCAAAACGTATATAGGAGACCATAGCTACAATATGCTAGATCTACCAAAGCATGAAAGCATGAACAAATAGTAAGCACAATATCACCTCAAATAAGCTCAATACACTTGCACATGATGGACCTCCAAAGACTTTCAACAATATATTCAGTAAACAACAATTACAATTTGGCAGAGGTTCTATGCATCCACACTACTTTAGAAAGGTGGAGCATGAACTTGCTTTTATAACACTCCAAGAGGAGGAATTCGAATTTGAGGAGAGAGCCAACTAGGGCTTCAAATGACAAGTGATAGATCAAATCTTTGATGGGGATGGTAATTGGGGTTATAATAAATGGGAAGGCTGCCACATAAGGGAGGCGCCTTCCCTTCCTTTGTTGTTTACTCCACCTCCCATACAAAGGATGCCACCCAAGCAAAAATGTTTCACTTCAGGAAGGCGCAAATCCCAAGGGAGGACACCTCATGCCAATCAAATCAATGCTTGGTGTGCTCCAATATTGATTGGAATCTCTATTAAATCACCATGCCATGTCAACTAGGCCAACTCCCCAGACCACCCACCATTTATTTATGAGTTTGGATTTTCTCCAAATCCATTATTCTTGAATTAAATAATTATTTTTTAATATTTTGAAGAGAAAATTATTTAAGTGAATACTATTCACTCAAAACTTAGGAAAAGTGGGTTTAAGGGTTTAATGGGTGCTCTGGGATAGAAAACGAGCACCCCCATGTCCAATTTCACCTCCTAACCCATATTTTATCATTTTTTGACTTTTTTAATTAAATTATTAAAAAATCTCATAAACTGAGAAAAATTAATTTTCTCATAATGACTCAAAAATCCTAGGGGACCTAGTGCATGTCCATATGACTCAATACTGATGGCTAGCATGTTACAAAAATACATTCTAATAGGTTTTAATAACCCCTGAAAATTCGCCATCATGGAAACACTCCAGCTTTGGAGGTGTGAGTGAAAAACACAGGAATTATATGTCACTGAATAATAACGCATAATCCCTAAGGAAAAAACACTCTAGAGTATTCCCCTGATAACAAACGTTAAGGAAGGCCAAACCTTTCATAAAAAACTCATGCTAGACCAACTTATTACAATTCCCCCGCAGGGATCTAGACATGCAAACTATTACAAAGGGAAAAAAAATTTGCATGATGAACACTGAACTCTGGCATGTGAACAATAATATTGTTCAAGTCTTCTGTGGTTCACATGTTGTCCACCATGTTGCAACTTCAGTGGACAACACTCCCAAATACTTTCGAATTCTGTATGGAGGGACTTGAGAGGTCTTAATACATCATAATGCAGCTCTACGACACTTAGACATTCATTAGAAACATTCAGGGTTTGCAATTCTCACCGAGGAAGGAAGGGGAAAAATACTAGGTGAATTCAATGGTTGAAAACCCCACTAGTCTAGTAACAATACGGCCTTCCCTATTTTCTGAACTCAACTTGGCTCTGATAGAGGACCTCAAGGGAAACCAAAATGCAGCATTAACTTCGGTTTTAGGGTCTGCTATAACTCCCATAAAACAACAGGTTTTGAGACATAGAAATTGTGAGAAAATGGTTAACAATGGACATAATATTTGTTGCACAATCTTTAAGCGAAACTCAAAGGGTCAACACATAAAACTTATGACATCAATAGTACTTCATATGCAGCTCGAAACATAAGAAAAAATTCATAAAAAGTTTGATGTCAAACAGATACAAATTCACTCCAAAAACACCATGTGAAAATAGGAAGGAAACTAGCTCGAATCTTGAGTTTGCTTAGAAATATTACATGAAAGGTATGGTATTTCGAGTTGTGGCTCCCATATGCAGTTCATTACAATGATATACATCAGAAAACATAACCATAGAGTCGAAATATCATTCTCCACAAAATTTATGCAGCTATGAGTGAGCCATCACCAATGAACATGGACATTGAAAGAGTATTGAAAGAGAGATAGTGAAGAAAGAAGGTAGAAGATGAACTCGAACTAAAAGGGGACTCGACCTACATCAAAACATCTCCATTAAGCTCTGTTGAGAGGTTTGAATGGCCTCTCCTCCAACCAACTTGGACAGGGATCTTTCACCTTGAAAATTGGTTCCAAGGTAGCAAGGATGAACATCCGCCATGCAAGGACAAGCTAAGCTCTCCAAGAGTGCAAATCAAAAATGATCCAAAACAAGCTCTCCTTTGTCATCCTCCTCTTTTATTAACCTCATGTGGACTCATGAGGTCGAATTCCCTCCAAGAGACTTCAGTCAACTCGAATTAGTGATAGATTCTCTCATGAGACACTTGTCCACTTCTTCCTTACATTCCTCTTTCCCCCAATTCAAATTGGGAATCTTGGCTGACCATAACTCCCTCTATGCACCCTCTTGGTGGCTAGTTTTAGCCCTGATATGTCAGATGTGTCATAGGTCTGCAATTAGGTCTGAATTTGTCATATTTGTCATAGATTCCTTCATCATTGTTGTCATACGTGCCATGGAATCTAGCTACAAGTGTCACAATGCCTCTTCCTTTTCCTTGGGAGTTAATCTTCCACTCCATTCGACCTTCCTAGATTCTTGACATGAATATTGCCTCTTCATCTCCCCCAAGTATGTTACCCTCCACCTTGGACTCGAATTGGTGAGAGAATGATGCCAAATGTAGTGGGGAATCTTGCCACATGTGGACCCCACACCCTCTTATGCACCCTCATGACCAAATGCCACCTTATTTTTCTTTTATTATTATTTATTTGACCCAATTAATTTGAATTTGTAAGTCTAGGGTCATTTTGGGTCTTGTAGCTCCCTTATTCCAAATTTTGATGCTTCCACCCCCAACCTAGGGAACTAGTAAGTTAGTGGAATTTTTCCTCCATGATAGTTTATTTGGATGGGGACATTACAAACTTTGAATTGGGAATTTGCTCTTCATGTGACCCACCTTGTCCATTTGGCTCGAATTTTACATTATTACTAACTTGGACATCATGCTTGGCAATTATTTGACCCTTAGCACCAATTTGGCAAACTATCATAAACATGCCCAAGTGGCTTAGGCCATTGTGATCCAATGCAAAATTTGGGGACATGACATAAATGTTCCTGTAAAATCAAGCTATCTTTTAATAGTTTAATTGGGAAAATAAAAAATGTAATAAAAGTGTGGTTAGGAGGTGAAATTCACCATGGGGGTGCTCGTTTTCTAACCTAGAGCACCCGTTAAACCCCTAAACCCACTTTCCTAAGTATTTGAGTGATTATTTATTACTTAAATGTATTTTTTCTCAAAAAGTAAAAAAGTGAATAAAAAGTGAGAGAATAAGGTTCCTAAATTAATGGAATCGTGTCTCAATCGAGATCGGAGTTAACTGAAGATTTAATCGGTGGATGATTGGGGTGATTAGATATCAAATCAATCAGCTCAAATCAGATCCCTTTGATTGCTCATGCACTTGCCCTTCATCTCTAGTGGTGGTTGCGCCCTCCCTCTTCCTCATTGTGTTATTTAAGCAAGGCCATTCCACTCACTCAAAGATGGAATGTAGAACCTCTTCTCTCATGTATAATTTTATTGTTGAAACTCTTGATGAATAAAAGGCTTTGGAGGTCTATTACAGTGCCTTTGGCTCAAGTTTGATGATCATTGTCTCATGTGCTTTCTGAGGTAACTATAGAGATTTTTGTTTTTGCTTTCTTTGTCAATCATTAGCCTTGGAAGGGTTAGTATTAATCGATAGGAGTGAGCAAAAGAGTTCCTTTTCTCATTTAAAAGTGTTTATGTTTAAGATAGGGAATTCACATGCTTAATAGTTTTTATTTGTGCTCTTCTCATCTTCGATCTAAGTTTTTACTAATAGATTTGACAAGTTGCTTGACAAGTGTAAGGGTTTCTTGCAGGTGCTTCAGTTTGGATTGATGGAGGAACTTGTTTGCTTGCATCATTGTCCAAGTTCTTTGTGAAAAAGACATTGTCTCTCTCAACGCCACCTGAACAATTCCATCACCCAAGTTCAAAGGGCTTGACTTTCCACTTTCTCTCCGTTCTTAAAATTTCTCCTCTCCTTGGTTACTTTCTAGGCTTCTAGATCTATGCTTCAAATTTTAAAATTACCATTCGATTTAATTTATAAGTTTGGTTTATGCTTAAATCTAAAAATCCATTCAAAGTTTTATCATAAAAAGTAGATCTAGCTTAGAAACTATTTTGTTTTGCGAGGTCCTTCAAAGTAGAATTTTAGCTTGCATGTTAAGTAGTTTCTTTTGAGTTAAAAAATTTTAAATCTATCATCCAAGCGCCCTCATTGGCTGCCTTTTAAAGGCTGTCCAAGACCCTAAGAAAGTTAGTTTCATACACCAACTTGTCTTAGTTATTTGGTTTCTTAGAGCTAGTTTAGTATAGTAAATTTTCTAGCTTACCCAAATCACTTTTAAAGTGATTTTGGGCATTTTTTGCTCCTAATTAGCTAGTTGTTTTTTATATGTTTAGCAGGTTTGGAGGCATTTTGGGCAAAAAATTGAACTTCTAGCCAATCTGGAGCATCCCGGAGCCTTTCGACGTCATCCAGCAATTCTCTATAAGTGTTTGTAAGCCTTTGGATCTATTTCTGTAAAGATCCAAGGCATTTTTTCGAGACTATTATAAAAAGTAATAAAGAAAAGAAAAGCAAGTGGGCTACCCAGCGCCCACACCCCATCCTGCCTAGGGGGATTCACAGTCCCTTTTTTCATGGTGTGATTTTTCTAACATGTTTGCTTTATGTCATCAACACAAACACCCACTCCATCCTTACGGGTTGTGTTGCCACTGAAATACACACCTAGGGGGAAACGCAGCAGAAATCTTTCTAAGCTGCTAGGTGTGACCTTGGGGGCAAGTTTTGAGTCAGGTGTTGTCACCTGATCCTGACTCTTCTGTTTAGGCAAACTCATAACCGAAGCCAAGGGGGGTAGACCCTATTGAAAAAAATGTTTCTAAGGCTTTTTTAGTTTTTGTTTAACGATAGGAATGAGTGTTTATTAGGAGTTTTTAAGTGAAATAGTAAAAATTGACCACGTTTGTTGCAAATTCATTTAAGCACACCAACAACATGATATCAACATAATTGAAACAACAATATTAATTGATAATAAGCAAATTAAAGAGATTGCTTGAAAGAAGTAAAACCAGTGCCAATGGAGTCGTAAATTTGTAAATAGTGTTGTTTCTAAACTACGAAATATTTTGCAATTGTTCTTGGTTTATTTTAAATTAGATGCATGGATGAGTTGATTAGGGGGGAAAAGGGGATTCCCGATAAACCTTGCAATACGGGGAATGTGTCAAGATTTTGGTCTGAGTGGTTCTACACAAGAACATGTGGGCAGGAACGGAGTCTCGAGAGCGTGTTCAACACTACACCAACAAGGATGTAGTCTAACGGTGCCCTGAGGTCGCTTTCCATTGGTTCCCGCTTTCTTTGCAGAATTTTCCCACTTTCGATCAAATCGATACGACGTCGAATTTTCGTCGGTTATGGGGAACTTAATTTTATTACGATGAATTGATTAACTTAATGTGGAAATTATAAAATGCAAAACTACCGCTTTTGATATTCCAAAGCTCAAACAAGCCTGCGAAGCATGCCAAATGTTTATTCCAATTTTAGAAGTGCAAGTGCAATTGTAGTAAATTGATTAACTGGCACGAATCTCTTTTCCACACACTGCTATATCGGGCAAGACCTTGCACAGTGTGGTACTTTGGGAAATCAACTACCGATCGTAGAAAAGTAAAATAACGAAAATGTAAATGAAGCAAAAGTTTTCTAATTACTACCCAAGAATCTCTTTCAGGACGAAGACCGTACTGGGGAGAGCAAGGGAGTTAGTATTTAGTTTTGCCAAACATAAAAATAAACAAAACAAACATGAAACTAATCTACCAATGAAAAAGAAACTAATCTAGCAACTTCCCCAAGAAATTCTCTCAAGTCTGAGACCATACTCGGGAGAGATAGGGGGTTAGTAAATCAAACTTCAGTAAAAAATTGAAAGAAATTTGATCTAATTCTAATTGCAAAAAATGAAATTAACTTAACAAAATACTACTCTAATGCAATGCAGATATAAAGCAAATAAATGGACAGATACAGGCTCCCCCCAAATGGGGGAAGAAGAGTGTGGGAGCCGTAATCCCACTTGCTTTTAATTAAATTATTACAAATTTAAACTCTTCGATAGAGAGCGCTCTTGATCCGCAAAAGCAACATTCAAGAGACTTTATTAGATTAAAAGAAGCTTAAATAAGTACAAGGGATTAAAAAATGATCTTCTTTGATGGTTCAAGCTCCCATATCACTTTGCTCCTTCGCTTTTCTCTAACAAAAGGACAACAATCAACGAACAACAAACCTATTAGAATGTTAGTATTTGTTAGTATAATCACAAAAATTGTACAACTTAATACTTGCAAATGGTAAGAAAAATTAATACTTCAAGTACTTAAGGAAAGCAACACTTAGATCTAACTTTAAAAATGTGAATCTAATGTTAGTTTTTACTTGTTTAGCATAATAACATTAAACATTTTATCACTGAAAGAAATACAAGCACATCAAAAACACAATGAACATAATATTTCTCTTGGGGAAACCACAAGGGAGAAAACCCCGGTAAAATCTTCCTCAATATAGAATTCACAAAGTACAAAGATAAACCCCAAGACAAAATCAACTTCTCCTCCACTTGTGCAAACTTCTCTCTCTCTCCTATGCGAACTTGTGAGGGTGAGTTGAATGAATACAAATGAGAGACTCCTCCGCTATTTATATTCTTCCGTTGGGGTGACTTTTCCCCAACTGGGCCGACTTCTCCTAATTGACTAGGCCGACCTCTCAAATACATAATATAATAATCTTTTTTTGGGTTCTTCTAGGCCAACACAAGACCTAGGGTTTACATTGACTCTTTCAATGACTCTTACATTATTAATTACATCAATGACATCTCCCGAAGGAGGAATACAATAATACAATGGACAAGTTCAAATAGAATATCTTTCGCAGTTACATTTCTTTAACACTCCCTCTTAACTAGGAAGGTATTTTGCGGGTCACATCAACAATTGCACAACTAACTTGTGAATCTCTATATGTCGTAGGAAGTTTTGGATCATCATATGTCTGGGGTATCATCTGTTGGAACATCATCATCAGCATCATCATCATCATCTGTTGGAATATCACCATCAGTAGCATCATCATCATCTGTTGGAATATTATCATCAGTAGCATCATCATCATCTGTTGGGATATCACCATCAGCAGCATCCTTTGTATCATCGTCAGCAACATCCTCTGCTGGATCATCATCAGCAACATCCTCTGTTGGAACATCATCAGCAACATCCTCTACTAGATCATCATCAGCTGGAACATCTTCTTGTTGGATCAGAAACATCGTCAATTGGAACACTATCAGTCAGCAAGTACTAATCTTCAGTCACCCCTGGACCGGCATCCGTCACCTAAGGAAAGGAACTCTATCAGTCCGCAAGTACTGATCTTCAGTCACCCCTGGACCGGCATCCGTCACCTAAGGACATGAACTCTATCAGTCGGCAAGTACCGATCTTCAATCACCCCTAGACCAGCATCCGTCACCTAAGGACAGGAACTCTATCAGTCGGTAAGTACTGATCTTAAGTCACCCCTGGACCGGCATCTGTCACCTAAGGACAGGAACTCTATAAGTCGGCAAGTACTGATCTTCAGTCACCCCTGGACCGGCATCCGTCACCTAAGGACGGGAACTCTATCAGACGACAAGTATTGATCTTCAGTCACCCCTAGACTGGCATCTGTCACCTAAGGACAAGAACTCTATCAGTCGGCAATTACTGATATTCAGTCACCCCTAGACAGGCATCAGTCATCCTTTGACCGGAATCTATCATCCTTTAACAGGCATCTGTCATCCCTCGACAGGAATCCGTCATCCTTTGATAGCCATTCGTCATCCTTTGACAGGCATCCATCATCCCTCGACAGGCATCCGTCATCCTTTGACAGGCATCAGTTCCCTAAGAACTGGAGCTATCATTCTCTCTTTCGAGAGAGGTCCCTCTGGACCACACCAAGCTTGTCTCGAAAGTATTCAAACTTTATGCGAGACAGAAGCTTAGTCAGCACATCAGCAACTTGTTCCTCTGTAGGAACATACTTGAGCTTTACAACTCCCTTCTGCTCCATATCCAAGATATAGTGGAACTTGATCTCTTTGTGCTTCGATCTATCATGGAACACAAGATTCTCTGTCATCTTGATGCAACTCTAGTTATCACAGAGTATGTCCGTCACATCTATCTCTGCATCAAACAATCTTGCCAACATCTTGCGAAGCCACACTCCTTCGCTACAAGCTGAACAATCTGCTACATATTCAGCTTTTGCTGTACTGAGTGCAACACAGGGTTGCTTTCTACTGAGCCATGAGATCATGCCGGATCCCAAACTAAAGCAACATCTTGAAGTGCTTTTCCTATCTTCCGCACTTCCAGCCCAATCTGAGTCTGTGTACCTGTACAGCCTGAACTCATTATCTGAAGCATATCTGAGTCCATAATCCAACGTACCCTTTAGGTACCTCATCACATGTTTTGCTGCAATCAAGTGAACATTCCTAGGCTCCACCATATACTGGCTCAATGTGTTCACAGCAAAACATATATCTGGTCGAGTATTGGTTAAGTACATCAATGACTCAATTATATGTCTGTACATGGTGAAGCATCATTCAGGAGCTTCAATTTTGTCACCATCGGAGTATTCATGGCCTTACAATCTATCATCCCAAATCTCTTCAGGATCTCAACTGTGTATTTTCCTTGACTCAGGAAAATCTCATCTGGAAACTACCATACTTCAAGACCTAGAAAGTAATGCATCATACCAAGGTCTTTCATCTCAACTTCTGCTGCAAGCCTTCTCTTACATTTAGTGATGGGCTTGTCTTCTCCTATTAGGAACAAATCATCCACATACAATAATAGTATAATAGGTTCATCATCCATAATCTTATAATAAAGATTAGAATCTGCTTTACTCTTGGTAAAGCCCAAGCTCATCAAGAATCTATCAATTCTTCCATACCATGCTTTGGGTGCTTGCTTCAACCCGTACAATGCTTTGTTTAGTTTACATACATGTGACTTTCTATCTTCTGTTTCAAAACCTTCTAGCTGCTCAATATATACTTCTTCTTCTATCTTCCCATTCAGGAACGCCATCTTTACATCCATCTAATGTAACTTCCATTTCATCTTGGTTGCCAAGGCAAGAATGGTTCTAATTGAAGTATATCTGGCCACAGGAGCAAAGGTCTCCTCATAATCAATTCCTTCCTTCTAAGAGAACCCTCAGGCTACAAATCTTGCCTTGTACTTTTCAATGCTTTTGTCTGCTGAGTGTTTTGTTTTGAAGATCCACTTTGATGAAACGACAGACTTGTCCTTTGGTCTTGGTACCACATTCCAAACATCATTCTTGATGATGGAATGGTATTTCTTCATTCATAGCATCTAGCCATTCCTTCTTCTTTACTGCATCTTCAAAACATGTCGGATCCTCTTCAACAAGATTACACATCAAAGCTACATAACTAGAGTATGGCCTTGGTCTCTTTCTCTCTCTACTGGTTCCTTCTGGGGCACCATACCTTCCTGCATCTTGTATTAATTCTCGTCCCCAAGCTGGTCTTCTCTTCCGTGAAATCTCCTCATGAGGTGTCTCCCCAGGTCTCTGAGGTTCTGCCATGTCACGATCCTCTGGAATAGGTTCTTCTTCAACATTTCTTTTTGGTACACTGTTTGTTTCTGTAACTCTAGGAGCTTCATGCTCCTCTTCATCCACGTGAGTCTTCTTGGATTTGCTGAAGGTTGTGTCTTCATCAAATGTAACATCCTGGCTGAGTTCAATCTAGCGGAATCTTGGGATGTATATGCGGTAAGCCTTTGATTGCTCACTATAGCCCACAAATACTCCCTTCTTTCCTGAAGGTTCCAATTTCGATATCTTTTCCTTTGGAATATGGATAAATACTGGACATCCAAATATCTTTAGATGGCTAACTTCAGGCTTCATACCGGTAAACATCTCTTCTGGGGTCTTGTTGCCAAGAGCACTGTGAGAGATTATGTTTTGTACATATACTCTGGTTCTAACTACTTCTACCCATAGATCCATGGGTAAGTCTTGATCATGGATCATGGCCTTCACTACTTCTATGATAGTTTTGTTCTTCCTTTCACCTACACCATTTTGTTGTGGATTATAGGGAATAGTAAGCTCCCTCTTAATCCCTACTTGTTTACAGAAATCTTTGAAATCGCCTGAAGTGTATTCCCCCCTCCATTATCTGTCCTTAGAATCTTTATCTTCTTTTCAGAGAGGTTTTCTACAAGAGCCTTGAACTCTTTAAACTTTTCAAAGACTTCATTCTTATTCTTCAGAAAATAAATCCATGTTTTGCAGGAGTAATCATCAATAGAAGAAGCATAGTAAATATGCCCACTTAGTGAAGTGGTGGACATAGGTCCACAAATATCTGAGTGAATAATATCCAGAATACCTTTCGCTTTACTGTCGCTACTTGGAAATGGATTCTTTGTACTCTTTCCTTGAGCACATCCTTTGCATACTCCTTCATGATCAACCTGGATTTCTGGTAGTCCAGTTACCACCTTACTTACTATTGATCAGGCTTTGTAGTGTACATGAGCTAGTCTTCTATGCCATATCTCACAAGGGCTCATGGTACTGGTCATCAATGTTGTATCTGCATGACCCTTCAATTTGTAAAGTCCTTCTTCTTCTACTCCAATGACTATTGCATTATTGATAGTCTTCCCCTTTGGCCACATAAGAACTTCAGCATCTATAAATGCAATTCGAAGACATTTCTTATCTAATGCTGAAATAGATAGAAGGTTCTTCTTCAAACCTGGAACATAAAATACATCCTCCATGTTCATGGACTTTCCAGAGTCTAATTTGTAAGATGCTTCTCCCATTCCTTTGATGGGATATTGATAGTCATCTCCAAGCTTTACCTTGTGTGGAGATTCCTTCTGTATGAGATGTGAGAGGGATTCTTTGTATCCCGTCATATGTTTTGAAGCTCCACTATCCACTAGCCAAGTATTACTTCCATGAGATACTGAACCAGTGAGGGCTGATATTAGTACATATTCTTCACTGGAGACTTCATCTTCTCTGGTTTTGACTTCTTCATCATACTCACTATCTTCCGCTGCATGAGCATGAAATCTCTTCTTCTGCTTCTTATGATGTCCATATTTGAGTGGACAAAATTTCGCAATGTGTCCAGTCTTATGACAGGAGTAACATTCAACTAAAGATAGGTCTCTCTTGAACTTCTTTTTCTTTTGAGGTCTTTGGGATCTTCTTGGAGATTCTTCACGGGAACGTACTTCGTTCTTCCTTTTCCTTCCACCTTTGGTATGAATTGCCAAAGCTTGATCTTCATGGTCATTTGGTTTCTCCTCTCTCGTCATTATTCTCTCTTCCTCTTGCACACACTCTTCCCATAGCTGTCTGAACTAGATCAATTTCTTTCTAGCACAAATGCCACGAAAAAATGGTTTCCAATCTTTGGGGAGACCATTCAAAGTCTATGTGGCTTATGGAGTAGAAGACTTGATCAGCATTATCAGATGATGGAGTAGAGCTCACCATCAGACATTCCAGTAATCCCTGCAAGAAGACAAGGATCAAAAGAGATCCTACCAGACAAACTAAGATAAGTACTTGAATTGTCATTGTTCAATTGTATACATATTTATGTTCCTAGATTTAGGATATGTATTATGCATGTTAGAATGTTTGCATTGATATGCATGTGATAGGTAAGTGGCCTACGGTGATGTACAACATTACATTGCTACTTATCTAGAATGAAACCTCTTTGCTGACATATTCGAAGTAGTGCACTCTCTCAATACTATTCTGGTAGAGATGGAAGGCATATAGAAAGTTACCATATGAATACACGATATGAATGAAGGTTGTGTTGAAGCATTGGCTAAGATAGTTGCATAACAGTGTGACCTATGTTTTTATACATAAGAATTTGTCATTATTAATATGTTTTGGAAACTATGAAGTGTTTCTAACCATGCAATTGAATTTGACTTAAGTATCGTATACGATCACCTACAAATGAAGAATGATGAGAATTGTTTCGTAGAACAAGTGACGATGGTTCAACTATAAACAAGACTTATGAAATCAAATAGAGGAAATCGACTATGACGAGATATTGCTCTAGTAGCCAGACTCATGGTGTAATCAAAATAAAAGAAGATATCGAGCAACCTCCAGGACTCAAAGAACCACATGTGTGCAGATTGAAGAAAACTTTGTACGAGCTCAAAAGACACCCATGGGATAGAATGATGAGATCAAGCATAACCTAGAGTGATGAGACATCAACCTTTACTACAAGGTTGAAGATGAGAAGCTCATAGATGGGTGCAAGAGAGAACTTGAAACAAAGTTCAAGATCTTGGTATCCAGTGACCTGAAAAGATGAAATAGATGGATACACAGAGGATCATCAGAAGAGAAGGATACCAGTCACTCCAGTATAGAATGTCCCGATATAGAGAGTACAAGATGCAGAGGGAGGATAGTGCTCAGTTATATAAGGAGCAAGAAAGCTCCGCTTCAGAGGGAGTGACTATAGTACAAATGGAGATACACTTTAACTTAGTCTCTATTTGTGGAAAAGGTTATTTGCCCCAGTATACAGTAGAAATCCTGAAAAGGTTTGATATGTTGGAAAGTAAAGCCATGGCCACACCCATGGATACAAATTTGAATATGCTAATTGATGCTTCGTGAGAGTTAGTGGATGTGACACTATACAGACAAATTATTGGATCATTGATGTATATGCTTTACTCTAAACACCTTGAGTCAGTATTTGATTGAGCCCAGATGTGTTCACCTTGTAGCTACAAAGTACGTGATGAGGTACCTGTTATCACATCCATAGTAGCCGAGCTACCATGATTGCAGAGCAGTTCATTGTATATTTTTGAGCTTGGCCTTTACACAGTTTTGGTGAGATCAGCCTATGATGAGCAGTATTGTTGATGATCACTCACACATCATAGCAGCCCCAGATCAAACATGCAGTGAACAATATGCCAAGGATGAGCCTCTTGACCTCGGATTTGATGACCGAGATGACCTTTTATCCCATTCAGAGCAGTGCAGTGCCCAGATTTTTAGCAACAGTGTTTTCAGTGGTTACAGATGATCCAGATAGTAGGTACAGGTATATGGCCCAGCAAGTATATGGTGTGCATTGGTTTTTATTATCTTGCTCTTTTGGTCATTTTGATAACTTGACTTAGTATATAGTAATCATGATCTGGCAGTATATGTATGAAATGAATATGGTTATTATTAATTATCTAAATGGTCTTATTACTTGTATTTAGAAGCTCTTGTTTTATACTTGTTGGTTTTACCCTCTTAGGAGTGTGGATATGATCATTCCCACCTTTATGGCTTGCTAGCTTAGGCATCACCTTCACTTTCCCCATCCATCCATTATCTCTCTCTTGATTGGTTTTTACCCTGACTTACACCTCAGCCTGTGATATGGAGGACCTCCCCACTTTTGCCTCTATGTTGGATAGCATCCCTGTTAGTTTGTGTCTCGGCTTTGAGTTGGCAACATAACTTACCGAAGCCTTGATCCTTCAAGGCCAGGAGTACCCGCTGGTGTTGGTTCCTAAGCTTAGGTGAGTTGGATTTGATACCTTGATCACTCTAGTCGGTTGCCCCGATGTTTGGTCTTGATTGTAGAGAATCCCCCTAGTTGCTTGAGTTGTGTTGGCTAAAACCTGAAGCAAATTGTACTACCATCATTACATATGGAAACTATTGTGATACCTCTCGTGAAAGCCCATTGAAATACTTTAAAAACTATGCTTCTCAGCAGAATGAAAGAGGGTTGTGAAATTAAATGGAAACTGAAATGAAAAGCACCCTGGATGCAAGGTGCGATTAGTTGTGCTTCTAAGCACATGCAAAATACCCAAAAGGGTCATAAAGGCATAAAAAAAGCAGTGGTTAAATATATGCTAAATGCAAAGACTATTGGCCAGGAAATTAAATGTAATGATTAATTCCTCACGGAGCCTACAGGTTGTGATGTGGGATGGAGTAAGGGACAGCTAATTCTAAGTGTCCCCTAGAACCTCAAGTTACGATTAGTTGGGCACCCAGCCATGGCGGTTCTAGAAAAGATCCTCACGGAGTTGTTTCAGCTTGGATGTGAGTTGTAGACATTTGCCAAGGTTAAATAAGCACTCCTCTGAACAACTTATTCCATTTGTGAGACACTGCCATTCCTTGTGTGTTTATTATCTGACATATGCTTAAGTGTGTATCTCCCTTTTCCCTTATCCAAAGTATCACAGTGTTGAGTCAGTCAAGTCATCCCCTCATCCTAGCGTTGCATTCTTCACCCTCACCCTTTGCTAGCAAAATGTTCATGTCTACAGAATGAGTATATTCCTGAGGTTCTTTTGTAAGTAAATGATTATCTAAACTTATGCTTGATATAATTATCTATTAACTGTGTTGTCCGCCGAGATGCACACCAACAACAGAAATCTTTCAAAAGTTGTTCCCTCACTACAAGTGGAGAAAGTGTGGTCTTGGGGGCAAGCAATGAGCCAGGTACTGTCACCTAAATCCCAGCTCCTCCGTTTAGGCTAACTCCTAACGAAGCCAAGGGGGGTAGTCCCTACAAAGAGTTTTCTATGGCTCTTATGTTTTAAATTTTTTTGATGTTGAGTGACGCGGATGGGTGTTGTTTAGGAGTTTTTTAAATGAAGAGATCACAGTTTTTATAAGAATAAAATGAACACAAGATAAAGCAATCCATGTTGCGACTTACAAAATAAGATTACAAGATGAACAATACAATGACTTGGAACTTTAAGTAAGCATACACAAGATAAACTTTAAGCAAAAGACAAGGACATATGGTCCAGCTTTAAAATATGAAAATGTGAAAAGACCAGTGCCTTATGGAGTCAAAAAAGGTACTTGAACGCTGAGAAGTGCAAGTCAAAAGTAACTGTTCGTGAGATCGTTTTGCAAATTATCTTGGTTTATTGAAAGTTTTAATGATCGTGATTATTAGGCTAGCAAAAGAAAGGCATGCGTCCAACCGAAAAGGTATACTTTCAGTGCCTTCCCCTCTGGTGGTATGACGGACCGTCCAGTTATCAGGGATAGGTGTCCAATGATTTAACCACCCTCGAAGTCTAAGACAACAATGATTTCCGACCCCACCAGGTTTAGGAACTTTGCCCACTACCTGAGTATTTCTCGAAATAGCAACGCCGGTTCATTGGTTGTGGGGTGAAAATTTTATTATGTTATCACTTTCAAGATTACAGATCCAACACCATTCTGAGTACGAGCCCAACCGCTTAGGGTCTGTTACCAACTTAGTTGTACCATAGTTGAATTATCTGAAGAGCCGCCATTTGACAAACATGATAAGTGTTTGTGTTGCAGTGTATCAGATGATCCATCCTATGTGCCTGGCCAGTTTTGGCTAGCCGGTTTTGTTTTTCAGTCGACATGACCATGGCCCCACGAGGTTTGTAATAAAGTGTACTAGTAGGATTTTGAGTGACTCGGTTCCCCATGACTTGCTTAAGCAACTAAGATATTCCAGGGAGTTTTTTCCCTTGTCAATTATACTTTGCCTATAGCCGAGCTATAATCGATGAGGTTTTCTCCCGCTTCCTCCAAAGCTGGAATGCCCGATTTTGAAAATTTTAGCCATGGGGGGTTGTTAGAGTCCAACTGATGTATATAAAGCTACTAGACACTATTAGAATAGGTTTTGGTCATGTCCTAAGTCACTACGACTCTCAGAAAAAATTTCGAAAAAAATTTACCGGGTCCTCCAGTTTTGGGTTTTTAATTATTTTTAATTTTTAATAAATTTTTCCATAGTTTAAATGGAAAAATTTCAATTTGTAATATGTCAGTCATCCATGATCCAAATTCAGTGATTGAAGGCTTGAACCTTAAGCCAAAAATCATTCATGATCCCAGGACCAGTTTATCCTAAGTTTCGGATGTCAATTCAACCTCATAATTAGTAATTTCTCAAAAAAGTCATTTACAGAGAAATTATTAATTAAAATATTAAAAAATGAATATTTGGAGATAATCCAAATCTCTCCAAAATAATCCAAATGGATTAAAATAAAACGCTAATTGACATGGCACAAGGCATTAATGAAGATTCTAATCATCTCAGTCATCATTCAGTCAGCTATCGAGTCACCAAATGAGCTCTCCTTCAAACTAATTCGCCCTCTTCCATGCAAAAACTCAATTTGGTGATGTGTCAAATGTTAAATGGGTTGGTTGATATGCATTAAAGCCTATGGTAGGTGCCTCCCTAGATCTATGCAAACGCATGGCATTGGCTTCCTTCAAAGGGCGAGTTAGCATTCATTACACAATATGAAGAGATCTCCCATGTGCTCACGTCAACCTCTATTTGGAGCTCGAATTCTACACATGGCACATGCCTATTTGATGGTGATACTTCCAAGGATGGGATGGGGGGCACCTTGCCTAGGTGGAGGCCACCTCCCTACCCTAACTCAATGCAATTCGAATTATGGAGTTAGGTGTTGGACACACCGAGCACACTGAGAGGGGGGGGTGAACAGTGTGTATAGCTTTTTATTACTTTTTCAACTTTAACAATCATCAACTGCTTCTTCAATACATCATTCATTAATGTATTATCACATTATCATTATATCATCAACATTATTAACAATTACAGCTCACCATCACATATCATCATCACATAGGAAGCATAACAAAACACAATACACAAGATTTTTACGTGGAAACCCAAGTCCTGGGGGGAAAACCACGGAAGCCTTTATAATAATAATTTACCAGCAACCACTGGAAGGAGGCAACAACCCCCTTTGTTACAAAGACTTCAATTCTCCAGCTACAACTAGAAGGAGGCTACAACCCCCTGCTTTATAGGCTACAACCTGAAGGAAGCCTTAGCTCCCTAGATTTCCTTGCCCCGTCCTGCCACCCAGATATGAAGATAAATACTAAACCACAAACTGCACTGATCCTGCGGACCTGCTATCCAACACCTGTACCACACTGCACAACCACTGTCACTGCTCATCAACTGATCACTGCTCATCACAACTGTGCCACACTGTACATCAATTTGTACAATCAATCTGTCCAATCTAGCTGTACCAATCAATCTATCTGCATAAATCAATCTGTTGTTCACATTATTTAATTCAATAAATTTAAGTTCAATCAACTGTATACCAAACCACCTGGGTCAAACCAACTGCTCATACAACTCAGCCAATCTGAGTTAGACCAATTGCACATGTAACCTATCAATGTACTCGCTGCTCATAGCCACTGGTCATCATTTCATTATTGTCATCTATATATTGCTGCATACATCACTGAGCATATATATATAATCCTGTGTTCATTATTGAGCATATTACATATCACTGAGTGTCTTACATTACTGAGCATATCATATCAATACTGTGTCATACATATCATTGAGCATATCACTATGCAAACTGATCATTACTGAGCATACATATCTTCACTGTTTATATCACTATGTATATCATCATTGTGTAAACTTAGCATACATATCGTTACTGTGTAAACTAAGCATACATGTCATCACTCTGTGTATCATCACTATGTAAGCTGAGCATACTTTTCTTCACTGAGCATATACACTACTGAACATCATCACATCACTAAGTAATCACTGAGCATAGGTGTAGATATCATATTACATCATATGACTAGCACATCATATGACTGTCTAATGTCTGAGTGTAGGTATCATCGTCATCATAAAATATGCATAATTGTCACTTCAGTGTGCACCGTGTATGCATCATCAGCATCAAGTATACATCATAATGCATAGGAGAGCATCATCACACTATGGTATGCATGTACATCATATTGTATAGGAGTGCATCAACTTCAAGGAGTGTACATCATTATCACATGCATTATCATCATAAAGTGTATAATATCATAGCATAAAGGTATGCAACATCATTCTCATATCCTCCATAATGACTTCAAATATATATACCAATATATAGGGTCATATACTAATATCAAAGATGAACTCTATCCATGAGAGACATGTGCCATTACAAGAGAAACACAGAAGCATGAGCCATACCTTTTTGAAGATCATAAGGTCAAGAAACAATAGACAAACCAAAATAAACTCTAGATCATGTCATCACATAGCCCTCGTAACAAGCTTTCCAACAAGCCAAGAATTTTGTAATTCCGATTCCGTATGAGAAAGTTATGCCAATTTTAGTAAAGATGCCCAAAAAATTCTCCTCCACAAAATTTCGCACTTTTCTCCAAGAGTTGCGAAATTCCAATTGATAAGAAAATGAAATGTTTGATATTCTATTTATATAGGTCGTGGAGGAAAGTTATTACCTCAAACAAAGCCGACATGCAATTCAAAATTACAAATAATTAAATTTTCTTTTGTTAGGTTGGCTCACCCAAAAAGGTGGGGTACACCAACTTCAAACATTCATATCTCTTCAACCATAAGGAGTTAGAAGATGCTACACATATCAATGGAAATGGCTTGACGAGGACTATCTCCCTATGATGGGTTTATTTGCAAATTCTTGGTCTAATACCCTTAAATTATTCAATGTGTCGAGGACGTCAAAGACCCCACACATGAGGGTGCCAAAGACCATACCACTAACTACAAGAGTTTCAAAGTCTTCTTCAACATATCAAGGCACGTCCGTGGGATCTACCTCCATCTACATCCCGCCATATAACCACAAATAGGACCATACATCACCATGGTTCAAGACCCAAGGCACCGCATGCAAGGGTTTCAAGAACTCTTTCAAGGATATCATATAATATTTAAACAAGATACTTTCCATGGACTTCAAGCCCATCACATAGGACTCCATCGCCAAGTGATGAGAGAATCATGACCAAGGATTCTATCATATCAAAGGCTCCAACAATCATGGGCTTACAAACCACCATATGTATGGATTCCAAGACCCAAATCATTTCCAAATGCACCATCAATGATCATATAGTGTCCAAGGGTCATCATGCCGCCATTTATGTGGGTGCCAGACCTTCTCATGCATAATGACCATCTCCAAGGGTTCCATGACCCCAACAAGGGATACACGAGCATCAAGATCTTCATCAAGGGTTCCAAGTCTTCATCAAGTCATTAATGACCACATCATCATCTTTAAAGGGACAAGGACTTCTTCAGGGCTTCTTGATCAAGCAAGGGGATTCATAGGCTTCTTCAACCACCTCAACCACACCAGGAGACATCCAAGGGTCAAGATCCATCATGAAATCACCTGTGGGGTTGCTAGACCTTCTCTTGGGGTACCATGACCTCAATAAACACAAATGACCACTGAAAGGGTCATATGGACTCTTGCAACTTTTTCAACACTTTTGTAGCATACTGGGACATAAGTTGTGGTACTGGGGAACCAAAGAAACAACTGGGGAACCGTAAAACATATTTGGGGTACTTAAACACTCTACAGGGTGTTCAGGGCTTTTGTCATTGTCCCAAGGGATCCAAGGGCTTCAAACTTGGGCTTGGACAAGATCAAAAGGTCTCCTCTGACAGAGACAACCACAAATCAAATACTAACCCTCAGGGGCTCCACAAGGGGCACCAAGACATAACTGTTGGCATCAATGACCAGACATTGTTGGCATCAATGACAACCTAATCAACATTAGGCACTCCAAGCTTGGCTTGACAGGGATTTTGATTGAGATTTGAGGGAGTTCGAATTGATGTCTAAGTGTTATTGGCTTCCTTTAGTGCCAATTCGAATTAGGGTAGAGTTGGCTTCTAGATTTTGTATAAGTAGATGCTCTTTGAGCTCTCTTCATATGCATTCTTTGTTGTAGAGTTACTCTGAGAAAATTGTATCAAGCTTTTGCTTTGAATTTGTGAATAAATTTTTTCGACTTTGGAGGTCTATGGGCTCTTGTTCATTGTGGTGAATTCTTCATGGTTGAGGTGATCTCTTTCCAAGCATTTCTCTTTCAATACTCATATATGTTGTGATCAAATGCTAGCTTTAGAAGTCTAATATCTTAGAATGTAAGATCTGTCATTTGCAGTTGTCAACTTGACTTATTATGCAATGTTTATCAAAGTTATATGAATAGGACGTATTCGGTTGTACTAATATTGATAAAGCTTTGATCTGCTTAGCATACTAGTTGATTTTGAGCACAAATGTTAGGTAAAATCATAAATCCAGTGCAACCATTCATCAAATAAATTAATGATTCTTCTTTGATTTTTGTTGATGAAACAAGTCAAGATTGGATTAAAAATGATTGAAATTGAGAGCACAATCTTCTTGACTTGTTCAGAAATTGAAGAAGGATTTGAGTGGTGCAACATGAAATAATGCAGAGGAGACGACTGACTAGTGAAGCCATCCTCCATCCAAAAACTGATAGGATCATAAAATTTATGCAAGTTATTGTTTAAAATGGATGGAGGAAAAATACAAGGCATATGATTTAATAAACTACTTTCCTCATTCACTTCACTTGCATATTTAATTCGTTTCCCCTTGGGACTGATGATCAAATAAAAACCAAGTGGGGACAAATCAAGGCTTAAAAGACGAAAAATCAAAACTAGGCCCACTTGATGCTCAAAAATGGAGAAAAGATGAAATTGATCTTTAAACACCTTTTCTAGCCACCAAGAATGATTGATAATTTGACAACAAGCATTATTGTTCCAAGGTGACTGAAAAGGGAAATGAAGTGCTTTTTCTCCAAACATGTAATCATACATATACTTCCTATTGAAAAATTCCAAGGCAAAAAAATGACTAGAGCACCAACCCAAAGATGATTGAAAGAGTTGGGAAGGGAGGGTGGATTGCAAATATGAAAATTCTCCCAAATGGATAAACAAGTTTGACCTTGGACTTTGACAAAAGAAAGCAGTCTTTACTCTAGGAATGATTTTAACCTTTTGATCAAGTTTAATATTTACAACCTGAGGACAAGATTGACCATAACTATCTAACTCTAAGTTATCTTGATTAAGGATGGAAAAATTTAAAGACTCATTATAAGAAGTGGAAAACAGATTAGGGCATCTAATGTGATTCCCTAATTCATCCTCATCTTGATATTGACCTTCTATTGATTCATCATTAAAATTATAAGAGGATAAGTGATCATTTTCATTTATAATATCTTGATTAAATGCACAATGATCACGAGAGATCACCACTAAAGGATCTTGGTCGGTGTTTTCACTTTCTTCTTTTTCAATAAGGTGATAAGGAATTGAATGATCATTAAATATGGAACGATTAATGAGTTTCTCTGAGGGAGGAACTTCAATAGACTGACTGACTAAAGGCTCATCCTCAGAAATTTCCTCCGGATCAAGACTAGGGCTACCTAAAAAGAAATTTGAAAACTTATGATTTATACAATGATTATGGATTTGACTATCAATCGACTCAAAAGTGGAAGACTTATCCTCAAAAGAAATTGAGCAGGATGGGTCATCTTCGGATGTTGACAATTCACTTGATGCTTGATTATTAACAGATTCAACAATAGGATAAAAAAGGGGAAGGTTTTGATTTGAAAAATATATATCATCGGATTCACTTCCCCATCTTTCTAAGAAACTTTGCTCAAACATGTCATACCCGGAAATGCTATTGGGCTTCAAATCTAAGAACCAGATCTCAGCTCTTTCTTTGAAGGACGAAGCCAATAGTTTCATACACACATCCTCATGGGTTATGGATAAATCTTTAATAATTTCCCTAAAAAGTTCAAGGTGTCTTTCAGCAGAGATTTCATAACTTCCATCGAATTTAGGCAACCTTTCACGGGCTTGATGAGGGATATGATGAGGATACCCAATACTTTTTGAGAAGTCAAAGACTTTTAATCGACCGAAAGTTCTAGGCCGCTCAGAAGCAGCCATGGATTATTTTATTTATTTTTTTATTTTTATTTTTAAATCAAGAACCTAAGTACCAAATGATGCACCCCATGGGTTCTAGATAATGATAGGATCGATCACCAGTGGAGTCGCTTATGTGGAGTCGCCAGGTAGATCTTGAAACTCTTCTACCAAGATGTATGTCGTTCAGAGTGCAGGGAGAGAGTGAGACAAAACAGGTATGTTGAACCAAGGTAGGCCTCTACCTCCCCGGCAACGGCGCCAAAAATGTTATCACACAACTTGTAGTTGCCCCTAGAGGTATCCCATCCGGGACGGTAGAGGAGTCAGGCAACTAAAGAGGTGACCCAAGAGATGCCACGGTTCCCAATGCAAGATGGGAGTCACGTCAACCGAGGCACTCTTCGCTTTAGGTCAAAGTATAACTAGACCAAGGGGGAGACCCTATACCCCAATCACAGTTGATTGGACCCAAACAAAGGTTTCTAAGGGTAGGTAAGTAATGAGTTACGGAAACCAATGCAAGGCTAAGTGGACCTAAGGGTTAAGGTATGGTTGAGGGAGGTGTAAGAGATTGTTAATGTTTCAACCTATGTATGGTTTAGGCCACATGATGGGGTATGATGACTAGGTATAGTACCATGTGTTTACAAGAGTGGGTCTAATTTTCTTGGGAAGTGTGAAATGATTCTAGGTAGGCCCACAAGGTGAAGTTAGGTGTGAGGTTGGTACTATAGGTTAGATATAGGCTAGATCTATGAGTTTGAGTTGGTTCTAGGAGTACCCATGTACTAGATCTAGGGTTTGACATGAATCCCAAGGAGTGCGACTTGCTTGGAGAAGGACTAGTGCCTTGTTGAATGGGCTAATGGAGTCAAAAAAGTATGTCAAAGTGTAGATCGGGACACCTAGAAGCCAAGTCAAGTGGGTTGGATGAGATCCAATGGTTGGATCTTACTAGATCTAGGTTTTTAAGTGATTACCCTAAGTGGACCACAATCCCTTGAAACAAGGAATGCAATCCCCAAGGCGGATCTTGACAAAAGGACAGTATAGACCTAGGTTTCAAGGCATGGGCATTCCAAATCCACGAAAAGCTCAAACACCCACCTCCTAGAAGTGGACCAACTCAAAATTTCAAGGGGGTGCGATTTGCCCAAGGAATGTCAAAAAGTGGGTTTTGGTGGACCAAATCAAGTCCAATGGCCACCAAATTGTAGATCCGGGATGCTAGTACCCCGATCTATGTATCTTCAAAATTTCAAATGAACCCAAGTGCTAGATCTTAGTAGATCTAAGTTTTAAGGTGCCAAGAAAATCAAAAGGGGGTTTTAACTCCTTAAAACATGGAGAGATGTCCACAAGGTAGTTTTCACCAAAGTAAGGATGTGGGGGTAGGTTATCAAGTGTCTAGATTTCAAATCAAGCGGGATCTTACCTACCCATGTGCTAGATCTAACCCAACAAGCCTCTCTTAGGGAAGTGCGATTTGGTTCAAGAGGGCTTTTTGCATTGAAAAGTGTGTCAAATTTTAGCCAATCACCACCAAACTATAGATCCAACTAGGGGTGGATCCTATAGAGGTGGGTTTTTAATATCTTTTCAATTGCAAGGCTAGATCTAAGTAGATCTGAGAAATACAAAAATTTGGGGTTTTGATTAATTAGGGTTTTATGACCAATGAAGATAGAATGGATGGAAGAGGCACATACCTTGTAGATCTTACCTCAATTGCTTGTGGCCACCTTGCAAGTTGATAGCATTCTCCTATGTGTATATTCAAGAGTGAGATCTAAGTGCTCCAACCAAAACGTCCTTCTCCAAGATAGCCAAATCGTCCTCCTCCTACAAGACAAGATCAAAGAAACAAGTCAAGCAAGATGATTATGAAAATGGTAGAAAGATGTAATAGAAAGCATCAACTATGTCACGAAGATACAATAATGATACTCCCTGTCACAAGATCAACCCAAGAGAGAATATGTGGATCCCTCCAACAATAACCCTCATGAAGTCGCCCTCCTCTCTCCAATTCGACTTTCCTGTCAAAAGATTAGTAAAAGCACCAAAATCCACAATGATACATAGAAGAGATACTGTATATTCAATATGCAAGAGAATCCACAATGCAAGAGAGATGTGCTCCACAAAAAATCTTCTATTCCAATATTCCAGAGCTCCAAAGGTGACTTTACAATGATAGGCTCTCTCCTTTAAATAGGAAGGAGAGGCACCAAAACCCTAACCACTTTTTGAATGAGTGGCTAAGATTAAAAGATACAAATGTCTAATCAATGGTTGAGATGAGCTCAACAATGAAATACATGGATCACTAATAAAATATAATATAAGTGGACAAAATCGCCCTATAAGAGGGGAATCCCACCAAGTCATGATGACAAAATATCATAAGAGGCTTATGGTGGGTCCAACGGGTAATTTTATCCCTCCTTGGACAATCCCCATAGCACAATAACCAATAAATAATCATGAAAGTACCAAATCGTGCCTCCATAGTGAAGTCGTGGTCCTCAAAGGACCTCAAAAATCCACAGAAAGTGCCATAAGTGATGGATGCGGGCCCCGATGAAGCTGAAACTGCTGGAGAAGGTGTGGAAGGTCCCGATCTATCATCACTAATCATCCCATGCCATAACTTTGCCTCAGTAGCCCAAATCGATTTCCTCAATAGCCATTTCTACCAATCCTGAAATGCCTCGGGAAGCGTGAAACTGCCCCAAACAGCCTCCTGGAGTGCTGGCGCTGTCAAGGTGAGGGCACCAATGTGTCCGGGAGGGGGGTAATATGGTAAAAACAAGTGGCTGGACCACCCCCTCCATCATCAGCGCCCTAGGTCAACCGGACAAAAATCACATCTGCTCCGACAGGGCCTCCAACAGACCAAAACTGCACTAGGACAGCCTACTGAGGCTAAATCATCACTGTAAGTGCCCGGAACTGAAAACAAACTGTCCCATTGGACTCAGAAGGTCCAAATCCATCCAAGATGTGTACTCATACACCCTATGAATCTCTGCATGATCAAAATAAATATCCAATATACCGGATCAAGGCCAATAATAATGCGCTGTACATATACAAACACTGCTGTAACCCCAGAGTCATCATCATAACCCTGTAGCTGCTGCATAGAGTCATCATGTATGTATACATAGACCATATATCATCTATCCATATCATCATAAGGTCCTGTTATCACCTAAGTTGTAGTTACCCCTATGGATGGATCCAGTCATGGATGGCAATAGGGAAGGGCAACTCGAAAGGTGCAACCACGATCACCTCGACCTCCAATATGTATGGTTGTCACGCCAGTCGAGGCAACCTTCGCTTTATGTTATCTAGCCCAGACAACAAAGGGGGAGACCCGATCTACTCCCGACAGGAGAGATCAAAACCAAGACACCAAATCAGGGTATTTCTAAGTGAAGTTAGGTGTATGGTTTATCCTAGACCTTATAGGTTGAAGTCACAAGCCAAGTGAGGGGTTCAATAGGTATAGCTTTGGTTCATAGTTGATGTGAAAGTGACTTACAATGTTTGTAGTGGGATCTAGGGCTAGTGTACTAGGTCAATGTCAAAAGATTCACTGCCTTGGGTACCGTGTCCAATGCAGGATAGTTAAAGGTTGTATTGGGGCTAACTAGTACATGAGACAAGATTGACCATAGTTCATGATGTCCTTAAAGGTATAGTTTACCATGCAAAAGTCAAACCACAAGTCAATCCAACATTCTAGGAAAGTTGAGTTAACTTGGAGAGAGGCCAGTGCCTTGGGAATTGGGAAGTGGAGTCAAAGTAAGGTTGACTTGAGGTTTAGGACTCCTAGAACATGAGATAAGTGGACAGTACAGTTCTTGATGGATAAATGTGTCTAGATCTAGGTTTGACCCAAGTGGACCACTGTCCCTTAAAACGAGGAATGCAGTCCCCAAGGCAAGATTTGACAAAGTGACAGTCTAGACCTAGGTTTTGAATTATTCCGGTTCCGGATCCGCAAGAATCTCAAGTACCCAGTTCCTCGAAGTGAGTGAACTCACTTCTCCAAGGTGGTGCGACTTTCCCTAAGGAGGCTTCAATTTGGGTTTAGGTGGGTCAAATCATGTCGGATGGCATCCAAACTTTAGATCCGGGTAGATCAGTCAAGTAGGGGTATGGATCTATAATTTCGTGGCAATCCACCGGTTAGATCTTTGTAGATCTGAGTTTAAGTGTTCCAAGTGGTCCAAAATGGGGATTAAATCCCTTAAAATGTGGAATGGGGCCCACAAGGTGAATTTCAAGAAAGGGACAACCTGGGTGTATGTTATTTGATGTGTAGATGTCAAATCAAGTGGAATCTCAAACACCCATCGCTTAGATCTAGGTCAACCTGCTCAAATGGTGAAGTGCGCCTTCCTTGGGAGAAGCTAGGTTGGCTTGGGAGAGGGGTCAAACGGAAGCCAATCCTCACCAAACTATAGATCCGGGATGCCGTGGATGCTATAGAGGTGGGTTTTTAATATCATGCCCAACAACCCACTAGATCTCAGTAGATCTAAGAAAATGCAAAATTGGGGTTTTAATTAATTAGGGTTTTAAGAGTTTTTGACAATTGGATAGACTATGGAGATAGAACTTACCTTAAGATCATACCTGAATGATGTGGTTGAGATGCCTTGATGTTGAGGAAGATTCCCGCAGAGATCAAATGAGAGATTGTTGATTTGCTTGCCAAGTTGATGCCCTAGTCCACAAGTGCGCCTTCCTCTACCTGTCAAACCAAGGAATGAAATTCAATCAGTAAGATCAAGTATGGAAGAAATACAAGCGAAATGCAAATAGTAACATGAAATAGAAGGTCCTGGGACAGTAATACTCCCTGTTACCAACAAAGAGCTCCAAAGAAGAAGTAGGGAGAGTCTTCCCCTACCAATACCTCCTCCTCCAAGCAAATCGGCCTCCACCTGTAGATGCAAAATCGTGGTACAATAGATATGGCAAACAAGATCTCCAATAACTCAGTGCAAAGGAAGAACCAACGAACGAACACCAAAAACATTCACCACAACATTGGAGATAGATGCAATAATAATTTTCTATTCCAATAATCCAGAGCCAAAAGTCCCTTTACAATGAGAGGCTCTCTCCTTTAAATAGGAAGGAGAGGCACCAAAACCCTAACCACTTTTTGAATGAGTGGCTAAGATTAAAAGATACAAATGTCTAATCAATGGTTGAGATGAGCTCAACAACATAATACATGGATCACACATAAAATATAACATAAGTGGACAAAGTCGCCCTAGGAGAGGGGAATCCCACCAAATCATGATGACAAAATATCATAAGAGGCTCATGGTGGGTCCAAGGGGTAATTTTATCCCTCCTTGGTCAATCCCCATGGCACAATAACCAATACATAATCATGAAAGTACCAAATCGTGCCTCCCAGGTGAAGTCGTGGTCCTCCAAGGTGAAGTCGTGGTCCTCAAAGACCTCAAAAAATCCACAGAAAGTGCCATAAGTGATGGATGCGGGCCCCGATGAAGCTGAAACCGCAGGAGGAGGTGTGGAAGGTCCCGATCTATCATCACTGATCATCCCATGCCATAACTTTGCCTCAGTAGCCCAAATCGATTTCCTCAATAGCCATTTCTACCAATCCTGAAATGCCTCGGGAAACGTGAAACTGCCCAAACTGCCTCCTGGAGTGATGGCGCTGTCAAGGTGAGGGTGCCAATGTGTCCGGGAGGGGGGTAATATGGTAAAAACAAGTGGCTGGACCACCCCCTCCATCATCAGCGCCCTAGGTCATCCGGATAAAAGTCATCTCTGCTCCGACAGGGCCTCCAATAGACCAAAACTGCACTAGGACAGCCTACTGAGGCTAAATCATCACTGTAAGTGCCCGGAACCAAAAACAAACTGTCCCATTGGACTCAGAAGGTCCAAATCCATCCAAGATGTGTACTCATACACCATATGAATCTCTGCATGATCAAAATAAATATCCAATGTACCAGAACAAGGCCAATAATAATGATCTGTAAATGACCAAACACTGCTGTATCCCAAGAATCATCATCATAACCCTGTAGCTGCTGCATAGAATCATCCTGTATGTGTACATGGACCATATATCATCTATCCATATCATCATAAGGTCTAACATCTCATGTCCCATGGTCCTCCATGGTCAAACTAGGTCTAACCAAGACCAAATACAACTCAGACTATCATCTATAGCTGCTGCAAGGTGTCAGGGTTAATACATGCTTTACAATTTATTCAAATAGCTTCTATAACACAGAGTAATCATGACTGGCGATCTAAATCCAAATATATAGTGTCGTTAGTTATTATTATTACTCAGACTAGACTTTCAGGACCATACTCACTTCATAGTTGTGATCAATTTGCTAGTGAAGGGTGAAGGCTGAAATAAATGGCTAGGCTAAGGGATGACTTGACTAACTTGACTTTGTGACACTTTGGCAAGGGAAAGGGAATACGCACTATAGTATATACTGAATGAGCAATAACACAGGGAATGGCGGTGTCTCACAAATGGATGAGTTGTTTAAAGAGGGTTTATTCACCTTCACAGATGCGCACAATCCATAATACAAGCAAGGCCAGCAATTGTTTAGATATAACATTTAAGTTCCATTGCTTTTTGGGCCTGAGGTTTCCATAGCCTTGATCTATGTGTGTTTACAAACACATTGCATAGATTTACATTTATTTTTAGGCTTTCTGCTGCAGGTGTGTTTTTAAGGCACTTGTTTACCTGAGCACTTCTAGGTGTGTCATGGACAGCTTGTTTACCTAGGTATTTATTTTTCCAAAAGATATAACATTTATTTTTCATGGCCGTTTTCATTTGGCATTTCTTTCATATACAAGATATAGCATTTGATTTTTCCAGATTTTGTATTGATGGCAGCACTAAAAGTTTCAGGTTTAGCCAACACAACTTTAGTGACTAGGGGGAATTCTCAAGGAACTCCAACTCACCATAGGTAAGTTTTGTCACCAACTCAGAGCCGAGACACAATAAACAGGGAAGCTCATCCAGTACAGAGGCTACAGTGGGGAAAGGTCCTCCATGTCACTAGTCAAGTAGCAAATCAAGGTAATAATCTAAAAGGTAGGCCACGGATGGATGACGACAATGAAAAGATGAAGCCAACACTAGCAAGCCATAGTATGGTGTAATGATCACCTCTATTCTCCCTAAGGAGGGTATGTACCAATGAGTATGAATAGTGAACTTCTAAGTCTGAGTAGGGACAGTAATATATGTGTAATAGGTCAACCAGGTCCAAATATCTATATGATCGCCAGATCATGACACTAGGTGCTAAGACATGCTATAAGAATAAGTATAAAAGCAATCTAACCATAACACAATAGTATACCTGCTGAGTCATATACCTGAAAGCTCATCAACCTGTACCATCACCTGTCCTCTGAGACTGCTGCTGTAACTCTGGGCACTACTGTCTGCTCTGTACCAATGGCATAATGGCTATATCGGGCATCTCTCTGAGTGTCCTGAAACTCAGTCATGGCATGGGGAATATAACTGCTGTCCACAATCTGATAGTGATCCAATATAAATGCTCATCTCGGCATCTCAAATGGAAAGGGAACTGGCTGAATAGTGTACTGGAATGAGAAAAATAATGTATGGTAGCCCGGCTACTATATATGTGATAACAGGTCCAACATCTCATGTCCCATGGTCCTCCATGGTCAAACTAGGTCTAACCAAGACCAAATATAACTCAGATCATCATCAATAGCTGCTGCAAAGTGTCAAGGTTAATATATGCTCTACAACTTATTCAAATAACAATTATAACACAGAGTAATCATGACTGGCGATCTAAATCCAAATATATAGTGTCGTTAATTATTATTATTACTCAGACTAGACTTTCAGGATCATACTCATTTCACAGTTGTGATCAATTTGCTAGTGAAGGATGAAGGCTTAAATTAACTGGCTAGGCTAAGGGATGACTTTACTGTCTTGACTTTGTGACACTTTGGCAAGGGAAAGGGAATACACCATAGTATATACTGAATGAGCAATAACACAGGGAATGGCGGTGTCTCACAAATGGATGAGTTGTTTAAAGAGGGTTTATTCACCTTCACAGATGCGCACAATCCATAATACAAATAAGGCCAGCAATTGTTTAGATATAGCATTTAAGTTCTATTGCTTTTGGGCCTGAAGTTTCCATAGCCTTGATCTATGTGTGTTTATAAACACATTGCATAGATTTACATTTTTTTTTTAGGCTTTCTGCTGCAGGTGTGTTTTTAAGGCACTTGTTTACCTGAGCACTTCTAGGTGTGTCAAAGACAGCTTGTTTACCTAGGTATTTATTTTCCAAAAGATATAACATTTTATTTTCATTGCCATGTTCATTTGGCATGCCTCTCATTCATGTGTGTTTAGAAACACATTGCATGAATGGGCTTTTCATACAAGATATAGCATTTCATTTTTCCAGATTTTGTATTTATGGCAGCACTAAAAGTTTCAGGTTTAGCCAACACAACTTTAGTGACTAGGGGGAATTCACAAGGAACTCCAACTCACCATAGGTAAGTTTTGTCACCAACTCAGAGCCGAGACACAATAAACAGGGAAGCTCATCCAATACAGAGGCTACAGTGGGGAAAAGTCCTCCATGCCACTAGTCAAGTAGTAAGTCAGGGTGATAATCTAAAAGGTAGGCCATGGATGGATGAAGACAATGAAATGATGGAGCCAACACTAGCAAGCCAAAGTATGGTGTAATGATCACCTCTATTCTCCCTAAGGAGGGTATGTACCAATGAGTATGAATAGTGAACTTCTAAGTCTGAGTAGGGACAATATATATAATAGATCAACCAGGTCCATATATCTATATGATCGCCAGATCATGACACTAAGTGCTAAGACATGCTATAAGAATAAGTATAAAAGCAATCTAACCATAACACCACGATATACTTGCTGAGTCATATACCTGAAAGCTCATCAACCTGTACCATCATCTGTCCTCTGAAACTGCTGCTGTAACTCTGGGCACTACTGTCTGCTCTGTACCAATAGTATAATGGCTACATCGGTCATCTCTCTGAGTGTCCTGAAACTCAGTCATGGCATGGGGAATACAACTGCTGTCCACAATCTGATAGTGATCCAATATAGATGCTCATCTCAGCATCTCAAATGTAAAGGAACTGGCTGAATAGTGTACTGCTCTGATCATGAGTGATCCAAAATATATAGCCATGCTTTGGAATAAAGGAAGCTCTGGAATGTGCATATATCTGCTGTACAAGAATAGTAGCCCTGCTACTATGGTGTGATAACAGGGCCCTCATTTTCCCAGCTCACATTAGAGGACGAGTTTGCCCATAGGGGGGCGTTTTCTCCACTAGGGGAAATTCGACTCGATTGATTTCATGGTTATGTTGATGTGTGGGACCCTTATTGTATATGGTTGGGGGGGTAAAACCCCATATAGACACCCCCCAACCCATTGGCATTTGTTGTATGGCCCACAATGGGCCCCTCTCTCTCCATAAGTGCACTTCTCCTTGGGGCAGTTCGCACCCCCCTCTTTGAGTCATCTCCAACATTCGATTTTGTGGATGCGGATATGATCTCAACCCTCCATTTTGGGGGGAAACCTAGTTAGAGTATGAGCCATCTCTATAAGAGAATGGACTCACCCCATTTTACTTCTCCTTGGCATTGTAGAGACTTGACATTGAGATTATAGAGAGACATTCTTACTGAGTCACTTGTGATTTTGGAGTTGGATCCTTCTTGTGTTAATTGAGATCACATTTCTTATGCATTGCTAAGTTATTTGGGGTGTTCCCATATCTCCTTGAGCATTTTCGATTTGCAGGTGAAGTTGGCCACTAGGGGAAAACGCAGCTCTCGAGACAGGGTCTGCTTGCTAGCATTTTTCTTTGGGTTCTTCAACAGGGAAGTGAATTTACTCTCATTGTCATTCACTTTTCTCATTATTTGTCATCTCATTTGCTGTTTATTATTGTCATATTGCCATAGAAACTGATTTTGTCTTCTCCTTGGCAGGTACAAGAAAAACGCCTCTGCTCACCGGCTGCTCCAAAAACGCTGAAGGGAAAACGTTGTTTAGCTCTGCACTTGATCTTCAGGGTGTGTCTTCAGCACGGGAATACCTTCTCCATTATCTGGGTACTGATCTTTTCTCTTTTCTTATAATCTCTCTTTCATTGTTAGATGCTAAGCTGCAACCATTTTAAAAAACCCATAAAAATTGGTAACTTAAGATTTCACCGTAGGAACTTGTTTTAATTAAAAACCCAGTAATGATATATGCTTAAACTTTCATATCTCAAGTTTCATTCGAATCCAACCCCGATTACCCTTAGAACTAGGAGTTGGTCACCTGCTGAATTCGCCCTCCTTGGGCATTTCAACCAATCTCACTATTGGGTTAATTTTTGGGTTGTGGGTAGTCTTGATTCCAACTTAGAACGCCATTTTACCTTAGGGAATCAAGTTTCAAATCTTTTAGACTCCACTTGCCCATAATTTGAGCACTGGTCTACCTGGCAAAACGCCCCACTTGGGCGTTTTTCTCTTGCTGCTTAATTGGGTTGATTTGGGGTTCTGGGTACTTCTTATTTGGATTTCTATTGTCATTTTACCTTTAAAAATCAAGTACCGTCTTCTAGAAGTGATCATAAACATCATTTTCTTGCTGCCCTAGGTCCATTTGACTCATTATCTAACCATTTCCCTGGGCAGTTCGTTATAGCACATCACTTCTATTTTTACAGCTCCCTTAATCATTTCAGCCATATAATCCCTTGTTATAATCTTGGTCTTTAACTATTTCCGATTGCTGGTCACTGGTCTCATCACTCTCATTTTGCTGCTTGTGTCCATTTATTCGCTGAAATCAAACATAGGAGCTCATTTACACTCATCCCTTGCTTTCATCTCTCATCTTTCTGTGTTTGGGTGTATTTGTTGTTTCTCAACCATCACTAGTTGAGCAGGGTCTCCCCCTTGACTTGGCCAAGTGCCTCGTCTAAAGTGACAGTAGCCTTGTCCGGTGTGACTTCCGTTCATTTGAGCGAAGGACCTGGCTATTGCCGGTTACACCCTCCTAGTTGTATCCTCTACCGTCCCTATTTGGATATCCACCACAAACAGCTAGAGATTGTGTGATAACATTTTGGCGCCACTGCCGGGGAGGTAGAGGCCTACCTGTGTCTGTGTTTGAGTCTGAGTTTTGCTTGCTTTTTGCCTCTATCGCCGCATCAGAACTTAAAACTCAGTTGGTTGGTTTTGTTTTGCTTAAATTTTATAGTCAACACATTTTGTTCACTCACCACTTCTCCCCTCACGACATTACACCTTCGATGAGCAAGGTATCCCGCTCACCTGGCGACTCCACCCCGCGACTCCACTGGAGGTCGAACCCATCCATATAACATTCCCAACCTTGAGCGTTTTGACGCATCACATAGCACACCCATCACATACGTCAGACAAAACCTTGGTGAGCACTCACCTAGCATGTGTTGGCAGGCAATCAGTTCTGCAGCCTCACCCTTTGTAGTAGTGCCACCCCCTTCCATACCTTCCAACGCTTCGCAAAACCGCAACCAAATGGCCAATGTCAACCCTGGCCCACGTGCTTTTGGCCGTATGGCTAGACCCTCACCTTTTGACTTTGCTCAGATTCAGGATGCTCCCCATGACATGCCTGATAAATACTTTGAGAAGATTCCTAAATTCAGTAGGAGCAGTGTTATCACTATTGAGGACCACGTCGAATCCGTGTGGCAACACATGGAGGCCTACGGGGCCACTGACGAAGATGTGTTCATGAGAGGCCTCTTTATGTCACTTGAGGGCGATGCCCGCAAGTGGTTTGACCGACTAGCCGCCGGATCAGTCACTGGTTACGATGATTTCGTAACTAAACTCAACGGTCAGTGGTCAGTCAAACTAGATGGCAAGTATTTACTTAGCCAACTAGCAGGAATAAAGAAGAAAGAAAATGAAACCACACATGAATTCAATATCAGGTTCGATAAAGTGGTAGCTCAAATACCTGAAACTATCCGCCCGACGGACCCTGCCATCCTAATACATTACTTGGATTCATTTGAAGGATGGCTAGGATACCACCTTAAAGACAAAGAGCCTACAACCCTTAAGATTGCCCAAGACAATGCCCGCAAGGCTGAGGCTAATGCGGCATCCATGGGGAAACAAAACTTCTTCGACACCCACGCTCCTTCATCATCTCGGACTGATTCCTGAGCCCGCAAGGTTAAAGAGCCTCTAAAGGAAAACGTAGAATCCGCAAACACGGATGACATGAAAGAAATGATCAAAACCCTCACTCTCTTAACCAGGGACCTAGCCAAAAGTAGGGACTCAGATAGGTATAAAACTCCATATGGCCCCAAGCCATATTGGAAACAAAATAGGATACCCATCGTTGAGGATAACAAGAGACCTCCTGTACCTCTTGAGACCCCTGACACTTCGGCCATTCACTGGTGCGACAAATGCCAAGACGAACACCCAGAGGCCAAGTGTACCTATGTCGAGCCTGAGGAACTAACAGAAAACATCAACTTCGTTGATGATGTAGATTTCGACTTAGACTTTGGTAGGGTCCTCATTGATGAGGATGAAGAAGAAGAGAACATTCAAACTGTAGGCCCCTCTTGTCTACCCGTTCCCCCTTGTGTCAACGACTCTCGGCAGATTAAGATCTATAAGAGACATAGCGATGAACCTAGGCCCGCTCCCTTCACAGAGAGGCACGAGGTTCCTCATCCGGACCTCGGTATCAGCCCTCACCCTTCTCACGAGCCTTTCGGGCATACCATAGAGCTTGAAAAGGAGTTAGCCAAGATAATGCAAAACATCCCCCTGGTCGAGCTAGCCAAGCTTCCCTCGGTCTGGAGTCAGATCACTGATTTCCTGGACAGCATCCCTGTAGAGAGGAGCCCACCGGATACCACTGCAGACACCCCTTGTTCTTTAGCTACTACTCACGAGGAGGAGGCTGACACAAAGGACCCCCCAGTGTCCATTCACACTGCCATTTACGAGAGGAAGAATGGAGGGCACAAGCCTTTCTACCTGACTCTCCATATACAGGGCACGTTGTTGCACAACTGTATGTTAGACTCGGGGGCCTCCATGAATGTTATGCCTCTACAGGTTATGAAAGCCATGGGCCTGGAGGTCACTCGTCCCTATGGAAATGTATGTGGAATAGACTCCAAACAAGTTCCAGCCCATGGGTTGATCAAGAACTTGAGAGCAGATCTTTTCTCGTGCTTAGACATCTCCACCCTCATGGACGTAGTGGTCATTGACCTCCCACCTGTCTACGATATGCTCCTATCCAAGAAATGGGCCGTCGGATTAGGAGGGCACCTCCAAATGGACTTATCTTACGCTTCGATCCCTGACCCTAATGGGGTCTTAGTGAGAGTGTACTGAGAGCCCTTCTATGAGGGGCACCTTGAGGACATGGCGGATGCCTTACGAAGAACTTAAGGGCGTTCTGAACCAAGCCAGGAAGGGATGTTCATGGCTTTCGGTAATGACAGGGAAGACATAGATGATGAGGCAGACTTGGGACATGCACTTGACAGATGGATCCCTACCTCCACATGTCCCTCACCACAAGAGGATTCTGATGGAGAGGACATGCAGGAACTCACCCACGACCATCCTGAGGGCGAGCTAGCATCCGCTCCTGACGAGCCTGAGCCCATGGGGATAGAGGAGGAATTCCCCAAAGATCACTCTTACCCTCCAAGCCTCCGACAGCAGCTAGCTCTGCTGTATCTAGACGATTACACTATCACTGAGGTTGACGACTCGGAGTTCTCACTGCCCGATGAGTTGAGGGCATTCACACGCGACTTCCCTGCTTATAATGAGGAAGATCATGAGATGGAAGAGCGTGATGAAAATACTCCCCCTCCCCTGGAGGACTGGGAAGTGAGGGGTATCCCTCCGGTAGAGCAAAGAAGTTTTAGGTCTATCCCCGAGATGCTGGCCCTGATCAACGATAACATTGCTAGACAGGCCAGAGCATCTCCCCCAGACTACCTTGTGGAGGGGCCTCCTACCCAGGACCCCCCTGGGGAAGAGAGTGACGAGTCTGACTGGAGCTTCTTTCCCCTTCCCTTTGTCCCCAGGAGTGAGGCTGGAAGTGTTGGATCTGATAAGGTGTTCCTGGAGGAGTTCGCTCTTCCCGAGGACATCACGAGAGAGTTCGAGTCGTCTCCCATGGGTACCCCACGTCCCTCCCCACGCCCTTTCCAGTTCCCGAGTTTCCTTCTACCTACGGAGATCCCGGTCCCATCTAGAGAGGGATCAAGCACTCATACCACCTCAACACCTTCCACCCTGCCTTCCACCCATCCGTCCACCCACAGCCTGTCGACCCATCCCCCTGACTTTTGGACCATCGGTGAGACAGAGATACATACGACACATCCTACACCCCTTGGTCCCTAAGCCGGCCCTTCCCCCGAGAGGGAGGCACCTCGGGAAATTTTGATCGGAGAGGTAGCGATTCCCCTCGACGAGGAGTCCCACCGTTTTGTCTCACACGTTAGCCGTAGAGACCTCCATCCCGGCCAGGACGGAAACGCAGAAGTTTCAGTATTCCGAGATATAGGTGTTGACCCGACATCGGTCAACAGGAGGACTTTTGCAGTAGGTGACCAGGTTGTCATGCCTCACCACGCCTTTTTCCACATGATTGGAAACCACTCAGGTCTTCTAGTGGGCCCCTTCCGGATTGATGCCCATCACGACGACTCGTACTTCCTATCCACCGAGGATGGGCACTACTTCTCGGTTCCTGTGAGTGGTCACTTGCTCCAGGAGTATGTCCCCGAGTTCACCCGGGGAGATATTCCTTGATCCGGCCTTGGCCTCCCCTACCCTTTTTGCGGCTAATAAGCTCTCGAGAGCAGCAGCCAGTTATCCCTCGCCTTGGATTGTTTTTATCTTTGATTGATCACTAGTTGACCTTTTTGTTTTTTTTTCACTTCGATTGTACTTCGCGACTTTCACTTTTTCTTTTCACATTTTGGCGCCCTTTTGTACCATAGTTTCCATTCAGTTGTCTTTTCTCTTTTTATTACACCTCTTGTGTCGGCCTAATAAAACTAAATGTTGTAGAGTTAATTTTATTGATATATCATTATTCTCAGCATTGTCATTTTGTTCATTTTTGCTGGATTATTATACACGTATATTGTGCGGCCTGATGTGTGGTCTGCAGAGATTGGTATAGCATCTGCATTTTACAAGACTAGGTACATATTGATGATGATGCAGAGAACATGCTGGTGCATGTATGTGATGATGATGAGGGGGGTGCTACGGACCAGAGATTCTGTGGTTCTCAAGCACTCTCTCCCTTAGAGCACTTGTCCCAAACGAAGCCAGATTTTATCACATTTTATGTCGGGAGAAGCTTCCACACTGCAAACTGTGCGGCCAAGGACCACACAGTACTTTTTCTCCAGATCAGGAGATCAGCTACCTCCAGAGGAGGCATTTTTGTTCAGATTGCCCCTAGCGGACATATCAGAGAGGACAAACAGTTGGACTTACCATTTACCATAGGGTTACCTTTCCTTGCCAGGCTTTGACACAAGCCCATTTGAGACAATTGCCTAGTCTTATTCTGATCGAGATTGTCACAGTACAGTGCTGGTTCATTATATGCCCGGTTCAGCAGAGATCCAGCTCAGATACAGGTATATGGTGCAGCAGGTATTGCATATTGTTGGTTATTGCTCATGTTGTATATTAGACTCATTTATACTTGTTAGTACACTAACTTGAACGAGATGATATATTTGGTGATCTAGCTATGATGTGATGTGTTTGGGCCTATTGGTGATGTCAGTCCAACCCTCCGGTTAGACTTATGTATATGCACGCTGAGTCATGTCCTACACACTTGACTTAGACTTGATCACTTGACCACTATGTAGCTGACTTTAGCACCATTATCACTTTCTCCACTCATCTGACTCATTCATGACACTTCTTCCCCGACATGGATTCTGATTTGTGATCATGAGGACCCCCTTCCCCCACTGATCTCTAAGTTTGCCATGACTCCCTGTTTATTGTGCCTCGGCTCTTTAGTGTGTGAGATACACGATTAGACTTGGGATTTGCTCCTGTCAGTTGCCCCCGATGTTGCAATGCAGTTAGGATTGTGTAGCCTCACCGGGTGCTCCCCACTTGTCGTCGAAGCTTGTATTACCCACCCCCATTACCTTTGCAGTATGAGCGCCATGTTTATATCTTTTGAGATATGTATGTAGCCCAAGAGGGCCATGAAGAAATGAAGAAATGAAGACATGAAGAAATGAAATGTAAATCAAGCTAAAAAGGCCTCTATGTTGTAAATGTAAAATCTAGCCAAAAGGGGCTAAGTATGAAACTCATTGTAAAATCCATGCAATGTGTTTATAAACACACATGGATTCTGGTCATCTATACATGTCATCATTTGTAGTGGTTATTCCTCACTTAGTCCTACGGGACAAAGAGGTGAGAAGGAGCAAGGGACAAGCTCAAGATTGCCCCCTAGAGTCTCAAGTTACGGTTTGCCGGACACTCAGTTTGGTGGCTTTAGAAAAGAACCTCACGGAGTCTTCGGTTACGGATGTGAGTTGTGGGATACTTGTTAGATGACTAGTGGTGGTTTCCCTGCACTATACCCATTTGTGAGGCACCACCCTTCCTCGTGTTGTGTCATGGCATACTTACCTCAGTGGACCCCGCCCTCCCGAGTTGTCTTAATGGTCACATGATCCTTATCCTCGTCTTCCCATATCTTTTACCCTGTTGTCCACATCACCTAGAGTCAGCAAGGTGGTCAATTCTATGGAGGTGTATAGCATCCTAGTCTTTTGGAGGTGGTGGTCCCACTTCACCAGGGCCTTGTACTATTTCGGGATTTAATGTATTTTTTATCACCATGATATCATTTACTGCTTAGTATTGTACTAACTTGTTTAATTGAGCCTTGTCACGTCATGCTTGCATACAGGTTTCAGCTAGCACTATAGTTGACCAGATTTGACTTAGTCAAACTGGGTTGACTAGGCCAAAAATGGGCCCGAAAAAATGTTGTGATCGGAATTTCGATTTTGATCATTTATTATCTACAAGGGTTCCATATGAGCATGCAATTAAAAGAATTGCAAAACATTGAACCACTTAAGAGATTTTTAATTATTATTGGTCAACTTTGACCTGTTTTAATTAAAAATCATGGATTTGGGGCAAATAATGCCAAAGTGATGGATCGGAGTCGTTCAAGTGGTCATCCCTACTACTTTTGGGGTCCACGATCACATTGCAGCAGACGGTTCGGCAATCTGGGCAATAAAAGTGGGTCAAAAGCTCAATTTTCATCTTCAGCCATATAAACCAGCAAAAAATACATGGAAATCAGAATTTGACTAAGGCAACTATAGGTAAATGGCACAATCAATGGTTGGCAATGGTAAAGGTAATTCATGAGGTAATTTTGATATGTTTTGACATTATATTTGATGGTTGTGGGGCCCTCATTTGCCCAGCTCACACTAGAGAACGAGTTTGCCCATAGGGGAGGCGTTTTCTCCATTAGGGGTAATTCGACTTAGTTGATTTCATGGTTATGTTGATGTGTGGGACCCTTATTGTATATGGTTGGGGGGATAAAACCCCATATAGACACCCCCCAACCCATTGGCATTTGTTGTATGGCCCACAATGGGCCCCTCTCTCTCCATAAGTGTGTTTCTCCCTGGGGCAATTCGCACCCCCCTCCTTGAGTCATCTCCACCATTCGATTTTGTGGATGGGGAGATGATCTCAACCCTCCATTTTGGAGGGAAACCTAGTTAGAGTATGAGCCATCTCTATAAGAGAATGGACTCACCCCATTTTACTTCTCCTTGGCATTGTAGAGACTTGACATTGAGATTATAGAGAGACATTCTTACTGAGTCACTTGTGATTTTGGGGTTGGATCCTTCTTGTGTTGATTGAGATCACATTTCTTATGCATTGCTGAGTTATTTGGGGTGTTCCCATATCTCCTTGAGCATTTTCGATTTGCAGGTGAAGCTGGCCACTAGGGGAAAACGCAGCTCTTGAGACAGGGTCTCCTTGCTAGCACTTTTCTTTGGGTTCTCCAACAGGGAAGTGAATTTACTCTCATTGTCATTCACTTTTCTCATTATTTGTCATCCTATTTGTTGTTTATTATTATCATATTGCCATAGAAACTAATTTTGTCTTCTCCTTGGTAGGTACAAGAAAAACGCCTCTGCTCACTGGCTGCTCCAAAAACGCTGAAGGGAAAACGTTGTTTAGCTCTGCACTTGATCTTCAGGGTGTGTCTTCAGCACGGGAATACCTTCTCCATTATCCAGGTACTGATCTTTTCTCTTTTCTTATAATCTCTCTTTCATTGTTAGATGCTAAGCTGCAACCATTTTAAAAAACCCATAAAAATTGGTAACTTAAGATTTCACCGTAGGAACTTGTTTTAATTAAAAACCCAGTAATGATATATGCTTAAACTCTCATATCTCAAGTTTTATTCGAATCCAACCCCGATTACCCTTAGAACTAGGAGCTAGTCACCTGCTGAATTCGCCCTGTTTGGGCATTTCAACCAATCTCACTGTTGGGTTAATGTTTGGGTTGTGGGTAGTCTTGACTCCAGCTTAGAACGCCATTTTACCTTAGGGAATCAAGTTTCAAATCTTTTAGACTCCATTTGCCCGTAATTTTAGAATTGGTCTACCTGGCAAAAACGCCCCACTTGGGCGTTTTTCTCTTGTTGCTTAATTGGGTTGATTTGGGGTTCTGGGTACTTCTGATTTGGATTTCTATTGTCATTTTACCTTAAGAAATCAGGTACCGTCTTCTAGAAGTGATATAAACATCATTTTCTTGTTGCCCTAGGTCCATTTGACTCATTATCTAACCATTTCCCTGGGCAGTTCATTATAGCACATCACTTCTATTTTTACAGCTCCCTTAATCATTTCAGCCATATAATCCCTTGTTATAATATTGGTCTTTAACTATTTGCGATTGCTGGTCACTGATCTCATCACTCTCATTTTGCTACTTGTGTCCATTTATTGGTTGAAATCAAACATAGGAGCTCATTTACACTCATCCCTTGCTTTCATCTCTCATCTTTCTGTGTTTGGGTGTATTTGTTGTCTCTCAACCATCACTGGTTGACCAGGGTCTCCCCTTTGACTTGGCCAAGTGCCTCGTCTAAAGTGACAGTAACCTTGTCCGTCATGACTTCCGTTCATTTGAGCGGAGGACCTGGCTATTGCCGGTTACACCCTCCTAGTTGTATCCTCTACCATCCCTATTGGGATATCCACCACAAACAACCAGAGATTGTGTGATAACAGTCACTTTGACTTCACTTGCTAGATTAGTCTCTGTTGTGGTAGAACACTAGTTTCATTTTCCAAGTAGTTCATTTCATTTGATATATCATTGCCTTGTTTCATTTTATCATTTTGAGTTATCATATGTGTTCTTTGCTTTAGTCTGCTTCTATCTTAACAAAGAACCAAAGTCTCTTGAACTTGCAATAATCCAAGTCAAGAGCACTCTCTGTCGGAGAGCATTCACATTGCATATACCTGCATCATAGCTAAGTCTCTTGAACTTCTGTCTTAAGACGAAGTCAAGAGCGCTCTCTGTCAGAGAGTTGAATTGTGTGCTCTTAATAATTAAAACTTTCCAAGTCACACTCCCCTAAATAAAATTTATTTTCGTTGCTATCCATCGCTGAGTATGCTCTGTCGACCATTACGGTTGGACTAGTACCCAGAAAGGTGTTGGATTTGTTAATCTTGAAAGTGATAACATTTAATAAAATCATTACCCCACAACCAACGAACCGGCATTGATTATTCGAGAAATACTCAGTTAGTGGGCAAAGTTCCTAAACCTGGTGGGGCCAGAATTCGTCGTTGTCATAGAGTTCCAAGTGTTGGTTAAGTCTTATGACACCTAGTCGAAATACTGGACGGTCTGTCATACCATCAGAGGGGAAGCCACTGAAAGTATACCTTTCCGGTTGGACGCATGCCTTTCTTTTGCTAGCCTAATAATCAAGATCATTAAAACTTTCAATAAACCAAGATAATTTGCAAAACGATCTCACGAACAGTTACTAAGACTTGTATCTTCAGCATCCCCCAGCACTACACACTTATTTGACTCCATTTGGCACTGTCACTTTACATTTTCATGTTTGAATTAAGTTGGGCCATTTGTCCATTTGATTTTCTATTTGATCTTATCTATCTGTTGATGCTTTCATACTGCAAGTCTTCTTTATACTGTTAATCTAATATCTTGTATCGCAACGTGGATTGCTCATTTATCTTGTGTTTGTTTCAATTATAAAACTGTGATCTCTCATCATTTAAAAAACTCCTAAACAACACCCATCCGCATCACTCAACACAAAAACATTAAAAAACATAAGAGCCATAGAAAACTCTTTGTAGGGACTACCCCCCTTGGCTTCGTTAAGAGTTAACCTAAACGGAGGAGCTGGGATTCGGGTGACAGTACCTGGCTCATTGCTTACCCCCAAGGCCACACTTTCCCCACTTGTAGTGAGGGAACAACTTTCGAAAGATTTCTGCTGCTGGTGTGCATCTCGGCGGACAACAGGGTCGGCAGAGCATACTAAGTGGAGGATAGTAACGAAGATAAATTTTATTGGGGGATGTGAGTTGGAAGTATTTTATGATTAAGAGAGCACACAATTCAACTCTCCGACAGAGAGCACTCTTGACTTCGTCTTAAGATGGAAGTTCAAGAGACTTAGTTAATATGTATGCTTGATGCAAGGACATGCAGTGGGAATGCTCTCCGACAGAGAGTGCTCTTGACTTGTGTTATGGCAAGTTCAAGAGAATTTGGTTCTTTTTAAGAAGATAATCAGTTTGTAAGCAAAGAACACATATGAAAGTTCAAATAGATGATAAAATGATGAAAAGACAACTAAAAAACTACTTGCAAAATTAAACTATTCTAGCAATTAGTATTCTGCAGCAAAATGAGACTAAGCTACTAGCAAAAATAAACTAAGCTAAGAAAAAGCAAACCACTTAAAGGACAATGCAAGACTTCCCCAAATAGGGGAAGTTGGGTGTGGGGGATTAAAAACCCCACTAATCAAACTTTATTATTGAGAGTACAAGTGCATTTGGGATTTGAAACCCTTGGAAGGACTTTGAGAAAAATAACGTGGAAAAAACTTGAAACAAGCTCTTAAGAGCTTTTACAAAGGATAAATAATGTCTTCTTGTTTTGGATCGTTCCTTTGGTTTCTTGATAACTTTTTGGTTTGGAACTCTTTCTCTTCTACTTGCTTCAAAAGATCTTGAGTTTCTCTTTTTCAAAGAACCATTTCCAATGATGAACTTCAATAAACCATTAGCATTAGTAAAATAAAACAAAAATGAAACTAACAAATCTAAAGCCTAGAAATGAGATCTAAAGTTACATGCAAGTTTGAACCAAATGGAAACCAACTCTAGAATGCAAATGCAAATTTTATCTTTTTGTGAGATCTAATATGTAAATACAACTAACAACCTAGGTGCAAGATCTAACTAAAAATGTAACGCATGAAATAGAATGCCTAGACACTAACTTTTCAAAAGAAATGCAACTAACTAATGCTAACATTTAACAAGTTTTTTTAGTGCTTTGTGTTGTGATTTTTTAGGGCTCTTTGAAGATGGACGAAAGGAGGAGATGGACAGTGCTGCAAGATGCTAACAGTGGGTTGCTAACAGTGGTAAAAGGGGCAACGGACAGTCAACAAAGAGGCTGCAAAACAGTGGTAAAAAGGGGCAGTGTAATGTTCCCTTTTTTTATTATAGTGGAATTTAGTGAGGATTGATGCCATATACACCTTCAGAAGATCTTTAGCATGATTATTAGATCACCAATAGATAGACAGGGGCCACCAGATCCAAAGGCCACCTGTATGCATGACATCTGAGCATTATTTCATGATGCATGCACCTGATTGAGTCTCCATGCACCTGCATGCAAGTCAACTACGAATTAGAAGATAAAGTGACCTAGTTAGGTCAGAAGTTAGGTTTTTGGCAGTTGAGTGTTGTAAAAGAAAGGTAAAGTGAATGGAGAAGACACATTATTGATTATTGATTTGTGATCTCGATTTGGAGAAGCTCAGCGAGCTAAGTTGGGATTAAGGCTTGTACTCAACTAACTGGTGTATTTCAGCAGTGAAAGCTATCTGCCCTAGTTCATCATTCAGGTTGGATAATCCAGGTTCAGCATTGTTCTTCATCAGGTATTATCATCATTCAATATTCAGCAGAGTTATCTTTTATATTATTTCGTGGGCTTGCCCTCCCTTGCTTGGGCGCATTCCCTAGGTGGTCTTCTATTCGTTTTCCAGTATTCAGTGGACAGAAGTGTTGGATATGGCTTCTATTCTTCTCAGAGCATATCACCCTTCCTCTGGAAGAAGGGCTTCTCTGTTGGACTCTTGAGAGAGTTATCATCATTCAAGTATATTGGAGGACGTGAGCATTCTTGAGGGCGCATTATTTGGGAGAGATCTTCACGTTTTAGGCTTGGGTGCCATCAGAACTCATGCATGCGGTCTCCATCATCTCCAGAAGGGCACTATAACCCTAGTACACCTCATCAGGACCTTCATCAGCGGAGTATTTATTATTGTGAGGCATTCTGAGCTTGGAGGAGGGGGCACTTCTATCTTGGAGGACAATTTGACTTATCTCATTATTCATCCATCAGAATATCTGCATGCAGGGATCATTCTCATCGACATTAGCAAATCTATATACTGGTATGTGCATGCATTAATTACTCCTACTTTCTAGCATTCCAATATTTTCTAGGGCACAATTCTGCATGCAACTGCATGCATGCAGGGATCAAGGTTTACTTTCATATTCTGTTGAGATATAAGCCTACTAGCCATCTACAGTACACAAAAAAAGAAAAAATATCAGTTTGGGATATTACAGGCAGCGGGCAGTCAAGCAAAGGAAAGATGAAGGGCAGCCAAGGAAGAGATGAAAAGGAGAGCAAAAAAGATGAGGAGTGACTGCAAAAAAGGGTAAGCTAAAATAGTGACCCAAAACAGTAAGCTAGGTGAGCTAAAACAGTGAGAAGATGAGAGAAAAGAAGTGGTGAGGAAGTGGATCAAAGTGAAAACAAAAAGACGAAGTGGAAAAGAAACGAAAGCAAGGGAAGAAGGTAAGAAGTGAAGGGAGACGAAAGCTAGAGAGTAGGGCGAAACAAATGGATGATGAGGTCAAAAAAAACTAGAAGGAAGAGAGGCCAAAGCAAGTCAAGTAACCCAAAGAGAAAACAAAAGGTGAGATCAACCTCCGAACAAGGTGACCACTAGAACACTAGTCCAAGAAAACCTTCCAGCTAGCTGGATGCCCACAAGGTACTAGTGAAGATAGAGAAGTAGCCAGAAAGCTATGTGGCACTTGGGATCAAATCCCAAGCTACTATCTCAAGTCAAAACTTTGGTATAGAGAACAGGAAGAAAAGAAGAGTAACCAAGTAACCAATATTTAAGTTTTGAATAAGAGATGGATAATGTAGCAAGTTTCTCAAGCTCCATTTGAAGCACGGATTTGACCTTTGGAGTATCCTGAAATGCACAAGTTTGTTAGAAAAATATTTGGTGAAGTAGAGAGAGAGACAACCGAGTTCAGAACCCACTCTACCCTTTGAAGATCTACACAATATACAACTCATAAAAATATTTGATCAAATCATAGTATGCTAAACAAGATGGGATAAGAAGATGCATAAGTATTACCGACTACAGTTTGCACTTCTAAATCACATAATATCTCACATCAATGAGCAAATTGTACCATCAAATGTTCATCCTACGTTCTTAATAAAGACCTCTAAGCTAAGAAGCGATCAAGTATATACGATATGAGAAAATATAAGGAACAAAATCACCTTAGATGTGAAGCATTTCTCATTGACAAGTAGGGCACACCATGTAGACCTCCAAAGTCTCTTTTATTCCAAAATAGCCAAAGCTATGAGCTCTTACAAAATGGGCAAAGTAATGTTGCACCAAAAAATCCATGTGAAAAGAGTGCAAAGCACTTCTATTTACACAAAAACTACAACCTCAAAGGGCAAATTCAAATTGGCAATCAAGAGTGCCAATGGCATGAGTCACAAATTCGAATTCTAGTCAAACTCCAAGCTTGGAGTGGTGTCCAACAAAGTAACTCGAGTTTCATCAGTCACATATGACACAAGGCCCCTTTGATCTCTCTTTTGACTCCATTCGCCCCTCGGATATGCTGGCACTGGCCTTTCCTTGAGGACTGATCCTCCCAACTTTCCCATCACTCAATCAAGATACATTTTTCTGTTACAATCGTTTCCTAAGGCAGCCTCTTCGATTCACCTTGCCCTCGGTTGCACCTGCCTTAGCGATCCTACCTTAGAGATACCCCCCTTGAGTTGGAGAAGAGCCAACTTGAAGCAAGAAGAGAGGAGTGTGGTGACATTGGCCTCTCTCCTGAGAGTTGTCATCCAGCTGGTGTGTTACATTTTGAGCTTCAGTACACACATGTCAGTTTTGGGCGACAACAAACTGCCAAATGATGCTTAATACTTTAATTCTTGCTATGAGAATGATTAACAGAGCATGTTTTAACCATTTGCACTTACATCATTAGGCTTTTCTAGCCTGGGGTATATTTTGATCAGCCTTGACCTGGTCAAACCTAGTTTGACCAAGTCAACCTTGGGATCCATGATGAGTTGGACCAGTGATGTGATATGATGATGATCTATGGTTCTATGATGCACCTTTGATGACTCCATACAGTGGACACAGGTTTCAGATAATGGTTGATGTATTTTTTATGGTTATTATTATTCCCAGACCATTTATTTTATTATTGTTCGAGTATGGCTGAGGCTACAGATCATCTTACAGGTTACCACAGGGTGTATGGGTACTCATCTCTTGTAGATTTGGACCTTCTGAGTCCATTGAGATACTCAGTTATCAGTTTCAGGCACTCTCAGTGATGATATGGTCAGATTTCCACTTTTGTCTGGTTTTGCCATGCGGAAATGGCTTGTCCAGCAGTTGCATTGAGCTAGCACGTTCCCTAGGGCGCTAGAGAGGAGATGGGTGGTCCAACCACTTGTTATTACCATATTACCCCATCTCCAGGTATGATGGTATAGACATATTTTGTGCCCAGGCATCAGGCAATGCGTTACATGCATTTTGATGGTTTTCAAGTGGAATAAAAATGGGATAAAAAGGTCATTGAGGAAATCAATTTGGGCTATTGAGGCAAGGTTTTGGCATGAGGTTTGTTCAAAGGTCATTTGTGATGTATCCCACTCCTTCTAGATCATCTTGCAGCATTCAGTGAGGTCCACACACTCTCTGGGTTGTGATTTGATGTATTATTCTCTCATTGAGGGGGGCACGATTTGGTCATTTGGTCACTTTGACATGTCATTGAGTCATATCTTATGTTATTGAGTCATGTCTTATGTTATTGTGCCATGGGGTGATACTAGTGAAGGATTATAACACCTCCTAACCCCACCATGTGCTCTTTTCACTTGTCCTAGTCATCTTTATGTGTTGCGACCCCCCTAGGGCCTCTTTTAGTGAGTGTGCACCCCTCTTAGTGAGTTGATCCATGTTATATTGTTCTGGCTCATCATACCCGTTGATTATATTGTATCTTTATTTTGATCTCCACCACTCATTCATAAAGTGGTCTAGGGTTTTGGTCTCTCATTCCTATTTAAGGAAGAGACCCCCTATTGTAAACGCACCTTTTGGGCTATGGAAATACTGGAATAAAATACTATTTTGCAGATCTGCTTCTTGGGTTTTGATGGATGCTCTTGCAAGTTGAATATACAATCTTTTCTCTTTGTTATCATTGTGGATCTTGTTTCTCAAAACATTTTTCTGCAGGGAGGTTGTGTGGTGGAAGAGGAGGACAACTTGAGGGGACGCTATTGTGAGGAAACCCCATATCTTACCTTTGGATTGTTCTTTATCTCAGGGAGTATCATTATTGTATCTTCGTGACATATTTGATGCTACTTGTTTCATCTTTTCTACTTTATAGTCATTTTCATGCTAGATCGATTCTCATATAGATCGTTTTTGCAAGGGAAGGGCGCACTTGTCATCTTGGAGGGATAGCGATTTCACTTGGAGGAGCTGGATCTCACTCTTGATTGCCTCACTTGGGAAGGATTATCAATTTGCAAGGTAGCCGCAAGCTCTAGAGGTAAGATCTACAAGGTATGTATCTATTTTCATGCATTTCACCCATTGGTCACTTCAAACCCTCATAGTTAAAACCCTATATTTTTAGATCTGATAGATCTAGTGATTATTTGGGCTTAAAACATAAAACCCACCTCTAAATAAATTAAAGAACATCATAGCTAAAATTTGGTTTCATTCTGACTCCATTTGGCCCTGTTACCAGCTAAGTTGTACTTCGTTGGACTATCAAGTGAGCAGGCAAAGTTGAACATGTTACATGTTCATTTTCGATGATTTGATGTCCGTCGGGCCTTTAAAAGGGCCGCCTTTTTTAATATTTTTTTTTCCACATGTCCATGGCCCTGCGGGGTTTGTAATAAAATGTACTAGCATGGTGTTTTGTAAAGGACTTGGTTCCCTAGGACTTTTTGGCTAAGACAGGTATTCCAAGGAGTTTTTTTCACATATTAATTATGTCTTGCATTAGTGCATAACATAATTTTTGGGTTTTTCTCCTGCTCCTCCAAAGCTGGAATGCCTGGGGAGGCTGACGGGCCTTAGGGGATTGGTAAAGTCCATGGATCAATGTATATGAACATGCTAGACATTTTTTTTGAGTCATATGGACATGTGCTAAGTCCCCCTAGGTAGTTTTTTTAATTTTCGGCGAAGTTATTTTTTTTCCGTAAATGAGCCATTTTTTTAATGGTTTCATTAAAAAAATTGTAATTGACCTTGAAGTGGCATCTAGAAGTCTTTTTTGCCTTAGAGGTGCTTATTTTCTAACTCAGAGCACCCTCTTAACCCCTAAACCCACTTTTCTTAATGTTTGGGTGCTTTAATTTTTACCTATGGCCAAAAAACCCAAAAAAGTCAAAAAAGTCATGAAAAAATCAAAAAAGTGAAAAATGACTTAAAAAATATTTCCAATTTTGGAGGAGTTAGAGGTCTGAAATATTTCAGCTATGTTTTAGGAGTTGTAGGAGTTGATTTTGGAAAGATTTTGGGCAGCTATTTTAGTGGGATTACTTCCCCATTTAAGGGGGGCATATTTCCCAAAATTGGGCACCTTCAATCATGGAATTTGCAGCTATGATTATGGGCTGTCACATGGCTGATTTTTAGCTGATTTGGGGTTGATTTTAGTAGCCCATTACATGGGAGTGGACAACCCCATTTGCTCCACGAGTTATGCCACTCACTCCACCCATTCCTCCTCAACTTGGGCACCCCCTCTCCTTGAGTTTTTCTATATAAGCAAGTTCACTCTCATTGTTTTCTCATGAGAAGGTGGCACTTTTGCTCCTATCTTTGTAATATTTTTGCATTTGTTTATGAATAAAAGGATTTGGAGGCAATTCTATGTGTGGACTCTCATGGTGTGGATGATCATGTTCTATTTTAACATATGAAGTAATCTGTGTCTTTACATGTGTATTCATGCTTGTTTATTGATCAATCACTAGCTTTTGAAGGAGATGTTGAGCTTAGTAAGGTAAAGATAGTGTAATCTATTTCATTATTTTTACTGTTGGTTATCATAGAGTGCTTAGAGTTCAATGTCATTTTTGTTTAAATGCTTGAATCTAGTTCTCTATTTTAGTCTACACTAGTGCATTTGATCTTGCTTGTGTGAGTTGTCTTTTGTGTCTACAGGTTGTTGATCCGAAGAGTTGGTGGAGCTTGCTTGCATCCATTGGTCTTCGAAATTGATTCAAGGAGAACTAGTCACATTGATCCCCACGGTGGAGGACTCCATAGCCCAAATTCAAGACATTTCTTCTTCTTCTCATCAACATAAAAAATCTTCAAATTTTTCTTGGTTACTTTGGTTTGCATATTTCAGACCTCATTCTTGTTTAAAAAATCATAAGTAGGTCTGATTTTTGTTTTAGATCTTAAGCTCATCTTCAAGTAAAATCTTTATCTAGATCTAGTTGATACATGCTTCTTGTTTAAGTGTATTTTTCCGAATATTTTAAGGGCTTAAGCAAGTAGTATATTTGGCTGAACTTCATGTGTATTTGGCTGATTTAAAGAGCTGATAATTTGCATCCCTTAAAAGCTTGCGAAGATCCCAAGTAAAACAAGCCCCATCGCTTATTTTACTTGGTTAAATTTTGTCATTTTAACTAGTTTTAACACTTAGTTTTTTCTGGGTTTTTTAGGAGGTGTTCCAAAGACACTCTTAAAGTGTTTTTGGGCATCTTATACTGACGTTTACTTGCTGGTTTGCAGCAAAAGACGAATAGGTAGGAGGAGGTGCTGCAAAAAATTTCAAAGATCCAGGCAATCCGGAGGACCAATATTGATTATTTTGCAAACCGTATACTTCTTCTCTCCAATTTTTGTAAGCCACTGAGTCAATTAAGGCTGGGGCATTTCTATTGCATTGTAACTAAAGTATTAAACGAGAGCAAGTGGGCTAAACAAGCGCCCACACCCCATCCCCCCAGGGAGGGAAACTGTGTCGACTCAATTTTCGTGGTTTGCATTTTTTTTTAGTTTAGATTTCATCTCCGCACTTAATAAAATCAAACTAGGCTTAAAATTAACCTTGTTGGTCCGTTCCACTGGCGAGCCACAAGTTCACTCAATACATAGTTTTATCATTTTTTTTTACAAACTCAAACGCCCCTCTTGCTTTCCCGAAGTAGGGTTTCTATACAAGGGCTTGCCCGAGTACGTACCTAAAAAGAGACTCTTGGGGTTTAAAAAGATAAAATTTTGGTTCATAAAATTTTCTAAAAATACCAAGGTCTTCTCCCGTATGCTCTGTGGCCAACTTGCAGCTCAGTCTGATCCAGTTGGCACGCATCAGAAAGGGGGAGATGACTAGTAATAGGATCTAACACCGCCCCGAATAAAAAAACCCTTTATGTGAAAATCCGGCACATCGCGAGCATTTTGTTGTCGTGGGGAAATTTCTCAGAAGGCTTGGGACAAAACTGAGTAGTGACTCGTGGAAACCGTTAGGCTTGCCCTCGTTGGTACAGCATCTGAACACCTCCTTGAGACTTCGATTCAGCCCAAGCCTGAGAGGGAAGCCACACATCAAAATTCCGGACATGTTCCCTGTACCTTTGCGTATATTAGGAACCCACCAGCCATAATAAAAAGATCACTTTCACATTAATTCTAAAATAAACCAAGAACACTTGCACAACATTTACTTTTCTGCTCATGCATCTATTTCGACTCCATTATAAGGCACTGGTCTAGATTGATATTATTTCATGTTATTGACAAATGTTGCGTACAAATGATGATAATAGTGAATGGGAGCAAATGATGTATTGATGAATGATTGTTTTGCTTTATATAAGTATATGCTGTTTTTATCTTGGTTGTCAAAAAATATTTTTCTAACTCCTAGATTAGATACCTTAGCTTCTTTTCATTTTTAGGGTCCACCTCCCTTGGCTTCGCTAGGAAAGCCTAGACGGAGGAGTCGAGTCCCAAGTGACAAGCACTTGACTCTGACTTGCCCCCAAGGCCACACCAGCAACTTGAAAACTTCTGCTGCGTTTTCCCAGGTGTGGAACCAGGCGGCAACAGGCCTCCGATCTAAGGCACTAGTCCTCTCTTGAGGGGGACACACTTATGGGTTTTATGCATATTTCCGAATCTATCTTGTGGGTTGTGCTACTTTTTCCTTAAAATATCAGATCTACTACTTAGCCAACCACCTAGTGCTATTTGTACCTAAATTTCACCTTGTGGACCCTATTTTAACCAACTTCCTTAATTTAAGGTTGTGCCCCACTTGGGTATTCTTGATTGGCATTAGATCTATCTAGATCTACTCAATTAAACTCATAAGTGCCATTTTCATTCCTTGGTTGAGCATTTGTCCTTCCATAAGCCTCCTCAACCAAGCCCTAAATCTATGTATCCACTTATAATCCCTAGATCTAGATCCATTCACTCTCGATCTTCTCCAATTTTCAACTTCACACTTCCCTAGGAGGTCTAGAGTAGGTTCGCTAGCCTTCATTGGTTAGCTAGGATCTCCCCCTTGGTCTTGCTTAGCCTATATCTAAAGTGAAGAGTGCATCGATTAATGTGACAACCATTTAGCTTGGGAACCGTGGCATCTCTTGGGTCACCTCTTTACTTGTCCAATGCCTCTACCATCCTGGATAGGATCATCTTTTGGGACAACTACAAGTTGTGTGATAACAGTACCTAAAAGGTACGGTAGACTATGGTCTCAGTTATACTAGAGATCATGACTTCATATTGTATAGTTATACAGATTCAGATTGGACAGGAAATGTCTCAGACAGAAAGAGCACTTCAGGTGGATGTTGTAGTTTGGAGTCAGCCATGATCTCATGGCTAAGAAGGAAGCAGTCCAATGTTGCTCTCAGCACTGCAGAAGTGGAATATATTGCAGCATGTTCCGCCAGTAGTGAAGCCATATGGTTTCGGAAGTTGTTATCAGGTCTATTCGATCTGAAGTTGGATACCACAGTGATTCTATGTGATAACCAAAGCTACATGAAGATGACAGAGAACCCTGTGTTCCATGATAAGTCAAAGCACATAGAAATCCGGTATTTCTACATTCGAGATATGGTGCAGAAGGGAGTTGTAAAGCTACAATATGTGAGCAGTGAGCACAGATGAGCAAGTTGCAGATGTGTTGACTAAGCCTCTGTCTCGTGTGAAGTTTGAGCACTTCCGTGACAAGCTTGGTGTAGTCCGTAAGGACTTCCCTCAAAAGAGAGAGCAGTGTTGATGATACTATGAGATTGATCATCCTTAGACTGAATCCCGTAATTCCGAAAGGAAGGATTGTCTAAGATGTGAGTGGTGGACAATGATCCCGTAATTCCGAAAGGAACGATCATCTAAGTGCCTATGTGCTGTGATTAGTGGTGGTAGCTCCGTAAAGACTGGGTCTTGTAATTCCGACAAGAAGGATCGTTTGTGTAGGACTGGATCCCGTAATTCCGAAAGGAAGGATTGTCCATGATCCCGTGATTCTGAAAGGAAGGATCACCAGTGTTGTTGGACTGAATCTCCTAATTCTGAAAGGAAGGATTGTCCATGATCCTGTAATTCCGAAAGGAAGGATCACCAGTGTTGTTGGACTGAATCCCGTAATTCCGAAAGGAAGGACTATCCATGATCCCGTAATTCCGAAAGGAAGGATCACCGGTGTTGTTGGACTGAATCTCGTAATTCCGAAATGAAGGATTGTCCATGATCCCTAATTCCGAAAGGAAGGATCACCAATGTTGTTAGACTGAATCCCATAATTCCGAAAGGAAGGATCACCAGTGTTGTTGGACTGAATCCCGTAATTCCGAAAGGAAGGATCACCAGTGTTGTTGGACTGAATCCCGTAATTCCGAAAGGAAGGATTGTCCATGATCCCGTAATTCCGAAAGGAAGGATCACCAGTGTTGTTGGACTGAATCCCCTAATTCCGAAAGGAAGGATTGTCCATGATCCTGTAATTCCAAAAGGAAGGATTGTCCATGATCCTATAATTTTGAAAGGAAGGATCGCCAATGTTGCTGGACTGAATCTCGTAATTCCGAAAGGAAGGATTGTCCATGATCGCGTAATTCCGAAAAGAAGGATCACCCCGTGTTTAACTTGATCCTGAAATTCCAAGAGGAAGGATCATATTGGTTGTTGATGCACCTGTTTACAGAGATGATGTAGCTATTGATGATGATATTATTCCAGATTTGTGTTGATGAGCCAGCCTCGTGTTGTCGTTGTTGTTGATGTATCAATTCTTATACTGATGTGTTGCAGATGATGATACTTCAGCTCTGTACTGAAGATGATGATGATGCTCCAGCTTCGTGCTGCAGATGATGATGTTCCAGCTTCATGCTGCAGATGATGATGATGTTACAGCAAGTTGTTCCAGTTGTTGATATTGATGTTGTTGAAGAACTTCCAATGATTTATAGATGTACCAACCAATGTTCCAGATGATGTTGTTGATGATGCCTCCTCCTCCCTCCTTCCGATGATGTTGTGTAGAGCCTCACATGTTGTTTTTGTTAGTAAAATACCCTTTCTTGTTAAGGGGGGGTGTTAAAATAATGTAACTTCGAAGAATATTCTACTTGTATTATTCCTCCTTTGGGAGATGTCTTTAATGTAAAAGATCATGTAAAAGCCATTAGTACACAAAAGAATGTAATATAAATATTGTTTTGAGTCTCCCTAGAGAGGTCGGCCAAGTCAAGTTAGTGAGGCCGACCTAGTTAGGTTAAAGGTCAAGTGAAAAGTAAAGTATAAATAGAGAGTGTTTCCCTCTCATTTGCACCATTCACTCACTCAAGCATTGCGCAAGAGAGGAAGAGGAAGGATTGTGAAGGAGGAGGATTGTTCTTGGCTCTAGAGTTTGGGTTTTGTCTCTCTTTCTAATGAGACTTATTTCTTTGGGCATTGTACTTTGGTAATCTATATTGAGGAAGTTCTTGCTGGGTTTTCCTCCCCTTCAAAGTTTCCCAGGATAAATTGTTGTGTACCTTGTGATTGTGTCTTTCAGAGATCTTCATTATGCTACTATTGTTGAAAATGTATTAAATGCTAATGAAGTAGGAATCTAAGTTATTGCAGCATATAAACTTAACACTACATCCCCCCAAGATCGTACAAACGGATCCCACTATGGTACCTAAGGACTTCAACAGAGAGCCAATGCTTTAGTCACCCCCATCGCCCTCGATCATCAGACATAGGAGACCTTGACATCATTGGCCTCATCTCCGTATCCAGATCTCTCTCTCCTCATTGACTAGTATCAAGTTGTCGAGTTTAGTCTAGAGCACTCACTTTGTACTGTCACACCTATGATATTGTTATATACATTTTTCTTTTGGTGTTGGCTAGGCCTAGTAATTAGCCTAGTCAGATACTTATCTAGGAAGTACTTTTACTTCATGTATCTTTCTTTATCTTGTTTTCAACATTCTCCAATAGTTGCTTTCACACTCTCACATTCGACTCTTACTAGAGGTATTCTCTAGTCCCATTGACCTACTTTTGTGGTCATTCAATGGACATTAATACAATTATTTTATCTTATCTTATACAAACAGATCCGTACATTCGAATGGATTTTATACATTTGTACATGCATGCTATACAGTCGTACGGACAAGGCCGTACAACATCCCAAAAAAAGTAGTAAGCAGTTTTTCTCATTTTTGAGCAAGTAGATTGTCTTGGTATGTGTGCATATATGTTTTATGGGTGTACCAAATAGCTGTTAGTTTGACAGTTTGTTGATGTTTCCTTTTAAGCTTTGAATTGTTAACAAAAAGTTGATTTCCAAAAGTAATTACTTGTGCACTGTGTTAATGCTTATGTTGTTTACTTTCCATCTATATGTGTAATTACCGTTATGTTGAGAACTTAATTTCTGCAATTAAATAATAGTTTTGTTTAGTTGAGAATGTAAGGACAGCAATCACCTAGGGTTTGGAATTTTAGCACATTGCACTGTTTGGTATCTTTTCTCCTTGAATTGCCAGAAAGTTTAGGGTTGTTTGGAAATGAATTATTGTACTCCTTCTGCTTCTATTTGGGACTTTACTTTACAGTAGTCCTAGGGCAAAAAATTCTAGGGCTAGATCCAGGAAACCTTCTAGGAAGAACGTGAAATTTTTGTTTTGCATTGAAATGTCAATTCCGAGAAATTTCCAACATTATATGCACACTGACTAGGTAACAACTTAACAAGTATTCTTCAAAAATTTAGTAATCAAAATACTAGCATAGTTATCTATTGTCCACTATGTTAGACTTAGGTTGACTCCCTATGAACATCAGAAGACTTGAACAATTCACCTTGTTCATTGCTAGAGTTCAGAAGTTCATCAAGCCAAATTTTGGCCCTTTATAAAATTTGCATGTCCAGACCCCCATGCGGGAATTGTAATAAGTTGGTCTAAACATGATACTTTTGTAAAAGGCTTGCCCTACCTTAGGTTTAGCGATCAAGGGAATACTCTAGAGTGTTTTTTCCTTAAGAATTATGCATTACTCTTCAGTGGCATATAATCCCTGAGTTTTTCACTCACACCTCTAAAGTTGGAGTATTTTCCATGGTGGTCGAACCTAGGGAGGTTATTAAAGCCTATGTGTCAATGTATTGAGTCATATGGACATGCACTAGGTCCCCTAGGATTTTTAGTCGATTAGGACAAAAATAATTTTTCCCATTTAACAGGTTTTTTTAATAATTTAATTAAAAAATCCAAAAAAGTAATAGAAGTGTGGTTAGGAGATTAAATTTGCCATGGAGATGCTAGTTTTCTAACCAAGAGCACCACAAAACCCCTAAACCCACTTTTCCTAAGTTCTAAGTGAATATTATTCACTTAAATAAATATTCTCTCAAAATTAATTTTGGGAGATTATTTAATTAAAAAAAATAAATATATGAGAGAAAATCAAACTCCTAAATCAATGGAATTTGTCACAAATAGAGGCCCAGTTGAGTTGGCAATTGCATTTAAAGCATATCACAATCAAATGGAGGATGAATCAATCAAGGATTTGGATTTTATGAGCTATCCTCTCTTGGAAGTTGCACCCTCCTCCACTTGGGCGACTTCCTCTTAGGTGGCAGCCATACATTGAATGGGAGATGAAACCAAAGTTTTAAGGGGGTGCCTCCGTTAGGTGGCATCCTACTCACCCTCACACACATGATTTAAGGAGTATATCAAGGATTGGATGAGATTTGAGATCCCCTCTTCAAGGAATGCGCCCCCCTCTCCATCAATCCACCCCTCTCTATATCAAGTGCTATAGCAAGGTATCTCATGCCTATTTCTCCATGATTGGAAGGCATAGAACCTCTGCTCCTGTAATGTTTTTAGTTTCTTTTGAGTAATAAGATTTGAATACTTTGGAGGTCTTTTGTGGCTCTTTTTCCGTGCATGCACTATTGGCTGAGGTGACATATTTCTGAGCTTACTTCTTTATGAAAGTTTAATGATTAGAGCTAGCTATATTGAAACAAGCATTTGCAGTTGTCAATTTGTTTGTTTTATGTTTATGCTTTCAAGCTCTTTTTCCGTGCATGCACTATTGGCTGAGGTGACATATTTCTGAGCTTACTTCTTTACGCAAGTTTAATGATTAGATCTAGCTATATTGAAACAAGCATTTGCAGTTGCCAATTTGTTTGTTTTATGTTTATGCTTTCAAGATTTTAAAAAGTAATATTTGATGTATTCGATTGTACAATTATTCTCTTTGTTTTGATTGATGAATATGCTAGTTTAATCTTGCTTGCTTGAAAGTTGTGTAGCTTTGCAAAAAGCCTAAAGGTGAAGGGAGTTTGAAGCTCGGTTGTGTTACCAACTTTTTTGTACCATAGTTGGATTATTTGAAGAGCCGCCATTTGACAAACATGATAAGTGTTTGTGTTCAATAGTATCAGATGATCCGTCCTTTGTGCCTAGCCAGTTTTGGCTAGTCAGTTTTGTTTTTCAGTCGATATGACAATGGCCCCAAGGGGTTTGTAATAAAGTGTGCTAGTAGGATTTTCGAGTGGCTCGGTCCCCCATGACTTGGTTATGAAACTAAGGTATTCCAGGGAGTTTTTTCCCTTGTCAATTATACTTTGCCTATAGCCGAGCTATAATCGATGACGTTTTCTCCCGCTTCCTCCAAAGCGTGAATGCCCGATTTTGAAAATTTGGGCCATGGGGGGTTATTAGAGTCCAACTAATGTATATAAGCCTACTAGACACTATTAGAATAGATTGTGGTCATGTCCTAAGTCACTAGGACCCTCAGAAAAAATTTCAAAAAAATTTTACCAAGTCCTCTAGTTTTGGTTTTTAAATTATTTTTATTTTTAATAAATTTTTCCTTAGTTTATATGGAAAAATTTCAATTTGTAATATGTCAGTCATCCGGGGTCCGAATTCAGTGATTGAGGGCTCTAAACTTAAGCAAAAAATCATTCATGATCCCCGGACCAGTTTATCCTAAGTTTCGAATGTCAATTCAGCCTCATAATTAATAATTTCTCAAAAAACCCATTTACAGATAAATTATTAATTAAAATATTAAAAATGAATATTTTGGAGATAATCCAAATCTCTCCAAAATAAACCAAAAAGAATAAAATAAAAGGCTAATTGACATGTCACTGGGCATTTATGAAGATTCCAATCATCTCAAATCAACTCCAGTCAACTGTACAGTCAGCACAAGTCAATCTCTCCAAGTGAATTCACCCTCCTTCATGCAATCTGCGAATTGGTGTGTTGGCACATGTTTAATGGGTTGGTTGGATAGCATTAAATCCTATGGTAGGCGCCTTCCTTGATATGAGCAATCACAACTTGGCTCTCTTTACAACTCAATACACATCCCTATAATCACTCATGTGTATCTCTATGAAGGCTCACGCATTATCTCTTGAGGCTCACGTATTTGCAAGGTGGAGGCTCCTTATTTGATGGATGTACATTACAATGCTTTGGTGGAGATAACAAGAGGGAGTGGGGGGCGCCTTGCCTAGGTGGAGGCCACCTCCCCACTCTCCTTTGAATGCAATTCGAATCATATGGGGGTTAAACACTCCAAGCTTGGCTTAACATGGCATTTGACTAAAGATTGGATTGGAATTCGATTTGATGACTAAGTGCCATTGGCTCCTTCCATGCCAATTCGAATTAGGGTAGACTAGCCTCTTGTATTTGTATAAATAAAGGCTCTTGGAGCTCTATTCTTCATGGATTTTTGTGCAAAGAAACTTTGGTGAAAATTGTAAGCTCTCTTGTTTAATAAAATATTTTGAGACTTTGGAGGTCATTTGATTGGGCTTTTGGCATTGTGTCTTCATCTCATGTGAAGTAATACCTCTTTCACCCTACTCTTATATTGCAAATTTGATTACTATGCTTATTGAAGACTAACAATCTAGTACTTAGGCTTCTAATCTTTTGCATTGCGTGTTTGTGTCTTCGGGGAATTCATCTATTGGGAGCTCTCGGCATCTAATACCTTCACCATTCAAGTGTTTCATTTATCTTCATATTTTGTTTGCAGGGTTGCAAGCTACTCCAGATCTTTCTTGCCTTCTCCAACAAAGCATTCAAAACTCCTTCGGTTACTGGTTACTAGTCCTACCCATCCCTAAGCTGTGGAAAACCTTGGTCGTACCTTTCTCCAAGCCTAGACTTTGTTGCCAAAGTTTACCTTTCGTTTTTGGCTTGCATTGGTCTTTGCCTTCCTCTTTGCTCTCGTCCCACTTCCTTTTTCTCCTTGTCAAAGCTTCCTTCCCATCCATTAGATCTCCACTTCTTCCATTCATCCACTTCCCTCTCATCTTAGTTTTTTCTACCTTCTCCTTGCTCTCGTCTCCCCTAGCTTCAAGCTCCTTCCTTCTCGTTTTCCTCTCCCACCTTGCTCTCTCATCTCCCTTCCTCTCTTTAGCTCCTCCATCCCTTTCGTCCATCCTTGAAAGCCCTAAAAAATCACAATAAACAACAAACTTTAAACTTGTTAAGTGTTAGCCTTAACTAGTTGCATTTTCTTTGAAAAAGTTAGTGTTTAGATCTTCATTTTGCATTCGCATAGTTAGGATCTAGTTCATACTTGGATCTAGTTTTTCTTAATCATTTTACATCTTAGATCTCATCCTCAAGATTAAGACTTGCATTGATTCTTGTTGTCCATTTTTTAGTTTGCATTCAGTTTCGAGCTTAGATTTTATTTTACTAATATCTAATGGGTGCCATGCTTGAGTTGGTTTGAGTTTTTGTAGGTATTTGAGAGAGAAAAGAACTAAGAGGATCCAAACTGAAAGAGAAGGAACAAGAGAATAGCAAGAAGTTTTAAAAAACAAGGAGAAGATTGAACCTAGAGTACCATTTGAAACAAGATCAAAACCATGAAGACTTAATCAATCTCCTTTGCATTAGCTATTGATAGCTTGTTCCAATTATTTCCTAAGATTATTTCTCTCAAAAGTCCTTACAAGGGTTAAAATCCCAAGGCATTTGTAACCGATTAATAAAAAGGCTAAGTGGGATAAGGCCTCCCATCTTTTGGTTTTTCTTCCCCATTTGGGGAAGAGTGTCTTGTGCATGCTTAGTTTAGACTTGCTTTAAGTCTTTGGAATATTTTTATTTGCACTTAGAAGTTTTAGTTATCTTTTTCAATTTTGACTTGAGAAGTGTCTTGGGATTTGATCCCAAGTGCCGCATTGACCTTGCGTCCTACTTCTCTTTCCCCACTGTGTACTACGTACGACCAGCTAGCTAGAAGTTTCATAAACAGTGTGTAGAAGTCATTTTTGGCTTCCTTTTTGCTAGATTAGTTTCTTCCTGTTGTAGAACACTAGTTTCAATTTACAAGTGGTTTATCATTTTGTTAGTTACTTTATTTCATTTTGTCATCTTTTTGAGCTATTATTTGGTTTATTTTTGCAAGTTGCTTGTCTTATAAAAACAAACCAAAGTCTCTTGAACTTGCAATAATCCAAGTGAAGAGCACTCTCTATCGGAGAGCATTCCCACTGCATTTCCTTGCATCAAGCATATAGATTAGCTAAAGTATCTTGAACTTCCGTCTTAAGACAAAGTCAAGAGCGCTCTCTATCGGAGGGTTCAACTGTGTGCTCTTAATAATTTAAAACACTCCAACTCACATTCCCCCATTTAAAATTTACTTCATTGCTATCCATCACCAAGTATGCTCTGCCGACCCTAAAAGGTTGGACTAGTACCCAGAAAGGTGATTGGATTTGTTAATCTTACAAGTGATAACATAATAAAATTTTCACCCCACAACCAACGAACCGGCGTTGTTATTTCGAGAAATACTCAGGTAGTGGGCAAAGTTCCTAAACCTGGTGGGGTCGGAAGTCACCATTGTCATAGAGTTCTAGTGCTGGTTAAATCATTAGACACGTAGCCGAAGAATACTGAACAGTCCGTCATACCACCAGAGGAGAAGCCACTGAAAGTATACTTTTCCGATTGGACGCATGCCTTGCTTTTGCTAGCCTAATGATCAAGATCACTAAAAATTTCAATAAACCAAGATAATTTGCACAATGTTCTCACAAACAGTTATTCTAAGACTTGTATCTTCAGCATCCCCAAGCACTACACAATTGTTGACTCCATAAGGCACTGGTCTATTTACACTTTCATTTTAATTGGGGCCATTTGTCCTTTTGTCTAAGTTATTTATCAATGGATGCTTTTATCTTGCAAGTCCTTATTATACTGTTGATCTATAATCTTGTATCGCAACGTGGATTGCTCTTTTATCTTGTGTTTGTCTCATTTATAAAAAGTTGTGATCTTTTATCATTGAAAAACTCCTAAACAACACTCATCCGCATCACCATACACCAAAAACACTTTAAAACACAAGAGCCATAGAAACTCTTTGTTAGGGACAACCCCCCTTGGCTTCGTTAGGAGTTAGCCTAAACGGAAGAGTTGGGATTTAGGTGACAGTACCTGGCTCATTGCTTGCCCCCAAGGCCACACTTCTCCCACTTGTAGTGAGGAGAGAGCTTTCGAAAGATTTCTGCTGCTGGTGTGCATCTCGGCGGGCAACAGGTTGCAACCACCCTCTCTCCATCACTTTCAAGCTTTGGATCTAACACGTTTCTTGTCCACGGATTCTTCTTCTTCATCATTTTCTAGTTCAAGCTTGAGCTTGGGCGTTTTCTTCTATCATCTTTCCACTTTTAAAATATCTCTTGGTTACTTGTTGCTTTTGATTAGTAAAAGATAGAGCTACACTTTTGCAAATCCAGTATCTTCTTTTATCAAGCATATATATCAGATCTAAATTAACTTTAATTTTTACTTTCCAAACTAGATCTAGATCCATAGTTTTCATGCTTTGAAGCACACAAAAGTTTCCCATTTTTTTCAAGTATAAACTTTGTAATTTTTTGTGTATTTGTATATGTTTAACCCGCTAACTTTGCATATTTAGCTTGTTGGTTTTTTAGCAGGTCCAAGAAAAGAGAAAACGCAGCTCTAGCCATTTTTCGCCAGAAAGTGCCAAAAATACACTCCAAGGACCCTCTTTTACCAATCTTTCATTCTCTATATTTGTAAGCCCTTAGATCCAAGTTTAAATGGACTAAGAGGCACTTCTTTAAGCAAGTATTGTAAAACTCATTAAATGAGAGCAAGTGAGCTACACAGCACCCACACCCCATCCCTCCTGGTGGGATTCGCAGTGTTATATTTTGTGGTATAATATTTTCTAACGAACACAAGCACACAAACCACGTTTACTGCAGAACCGTATACTTGATTTGTTTAATATTTTTTTTCCATTTATATTTAGCAAGTAAATTAGAAATAACATCGATCTCATTGCCACGAAATATGCTCTCACCACCACATAAAGGCATTGTCGATTAGTGGTGGTTGATCAGAAAGTGACACATAGATCCGGTGATCTGTCTTTCTACATTTCTTTTCTAGCATCTTTTATTCAAGTTTAAATTTGAAACATACATTTTGCTATTGCTCAAAGTATGCTCTTTGCCCTTGCGGACATTTGCCTGGTCCTGGGGAAATCAGAAAGAGTTGTAGCAACTTATTAATTCTCAAGATTTAATTAAAAAATTCATCATAATAAAAATAACAACCCCAAACATAGTGAAAATCCCGCACTTAGTGTTAATGTAATTGTAACTTCGGAAGATATTCACCTCTATATTTTATATTATATTTGTATTTTATTATTGTACCTCCGACGGAGATGTTTATTCCTCCGATCGGGAAAGTCATTATTGTATTTGGGTCATGTAAAGTCATTGAGGTTAACCCTCCATTGTAAGTCGAGGCATTAGTTGCCCTAGAGTCATTTGTTTTGGGGTGTTTAAGTCCCCTAAAGGAGTCAGCCCAATCAACTTTAGTTGAAGCTGACTTGTCAAGTGGTAAAGGTAAAGTGAAAGGTAAAGTATAAATAGAGAGCTAAGCTCTCTATTTATTCATTCACTCACTCACTCACTCAATTCGCATTAGTGAGAGAGAGGAGAAGTTCACACAAGTGACAAAGAGAGAAGCTGCTGAAGAACATCTCTATTTTGGGGATTACTTTTATGCTATTGTATTGTTGCTCATTCTATCTCTGAGGAAATTGCAGAGTTTTCTCCTTTATGGTTTCCCCGAGGAAAATCTTTGTGTCTCTTGTGTTTATGCTGTTCTTGTTATTCTCTCAGTAAGATCCTAGATTAATATCGATTAAATTGTGAAAATCTAACATGGTATATGTTAACAACTATGTTGTACAATAGTTGAATTTCTTGTGAGCCGCTTGTTATCACACCATAGTAGCTGGGCTACTATTCTTGTTTAGCAGATATCTGCACATTCCAGAGCTTCCATTATTCAGAGCATGGCTATGATAATTGTATATTTTGTGATCACTCATGATCAGAGCAGTATATTATTCAGACTTATGTTAGACCTTGTGTCAAGGCTGAGCCTTGAGAGTTCGGATTTGATGACCGATGTGACACTTTATCCCATACAGTTTCAGTTCAGTGCTTAGAGATGTATTGCAGTAGTGTTTCAGATGGTATATGATGTTTATTACTAAGATGATGTTGTATGATCTATGGATATTTTATCATTGACTGTGGATTATTATCTTGTTGATTTAGTCATGTTCACGGCATCTGCTTGGTGGATTATTCCTGATGTGGCAAACTGTTTAAAATGAACTATAAATCATAAAATGGACAATTGCTTGCACATTTAGGTCATTTAACAAAACCCACTGGTTTTCCACCTTACATAGATATGGTCTTTCCTGACACCAGTTGTCTGCTAGTGTAGGCTCCATATTCACTTGACTCCATCCATACATGACTTTCCTATTTGACTTTAAACCTTGACCTGTCTCATTTGACTTTCTGATACTGAGGACTTCCCCATTTTTCTACCTCTGTGTTTGGACCGCATCCCTGTATGATCAGTGTCTCGGCTCTAAGTTGGTGACAAAACTTGCCTTTGGTGAGTTGGATTGTAGGCCTAAATCATTTTGGTCGGTTGTCCCGATGTTTGGCATTGGCTCGAACTCCCCCTAGTCACTTGAGATGTTGTTGGCTAAAACTGAAAGCTCATGTTCTACTTATGGAAACTCATAAATTCGCCCATGGAAACTAAAAAGGGCAAGAGCGATGAACAGCTAAAAATACTCCTCGAAGAGTATAAGAAAGGTCCAAAAAAACAATGGTTCTTAAAAGCTATATCTAAACAATTGTTGACCTTATATGTATATGAAAACATGCCCTGGATGCAAGCTGCAACTAGTTGTGCTTATCAGCACACCTGAAATCCGAAGGGCTATATAGGCCAAAAAGGCCATGAAATGAAATTGAATGATCCTAATGAACCTGGATCAACTTGATGTAGACATGATGCCTAATTTGAATAAGCACTCTCTGAACAACTTATCCATGTGTGAGGCACAACCATCCCCCGTGTTATTTTGTCCAGCACAGAGTTTGTAGCTTCCCCCTTCTCCCAGTCCAAAGTATTTTTGAGTTAAGTTAGACAAGTCAACCCCTTGGCCCAACCTTGTTCCTAGCCTTCATCCTTCACTAGCAGTTTGACCATGTCCAATGGGTGAGTTTGTCATTTGAACTATTGTGCAAGTAATTTTATAACAAAGGAATATGCTAACTTGATTAATGCCACTGAATGGATGTTATACTTTGAGCTTGGCTGTGAGAATGATTAGAGAAACATGTCTTAATCTACTGATATGATTTATCCTTGGTTGTATATTATTGGGATCCGTGATGATGTGGGCCATATATATATACCTATTGATGATGATTGATGGTCCCACATACTTGATGATGATATCATATGATGGACAGATGGTTTAGATGATGATTGATGCAGTTCAGCAGGTTTTATTATTACTTCAGATCATCAGATTATGCACTGTCCATATATGGTGGACCCTACAGCTGGCCCATTAGGGCAACCCATGGTGTATGAGTACACATTCCTAGTGGATTTGGGTCTTCTGGATCCAATCAGACACTTATCTTCCAGTTTCGGGCACTTCTAACAGTGATTGATGCAGTTTTACACTTGTTGACCAGATTTGGGGCTAATTTCCCAGCCTGAGCAGCAGGGGCCACGAGAGGCCAGTTAACCTAGGGCGCTGTATGAGGAGGGGGTGGTCCAGCCACTTGTTATTACCATTTACCCCCCCTTCTGGAGAGCCTGGTGGGCTTAGTTGGACAACGCTGATGCCCTAAGAGGCAGTTTTGGCACTTTCACAGTTACCGAGGCAGTAAAAAAATGGGATAAAGTGGTCATTGAGGAATTTGATTTGGGCAATTGAGGCAAGGTTTTGGCATTTCGTTTTCACATAGGTCTTCCAGGGTGATCCCACTATCTTCCAGCCAGTTTTCACCATGTGGGTAGGCCCACAGCGATCACAGGAGGTCTTTTACTGCTCGTCTGTCACAGATTTTGAGGACAGATTTGATCATTTATATTATATTGGACATATTTTATTATTTTTATTGTGCCTTGGGGATGAGCTAGTAAGGATTGATGCCTCCTAGCCCCACCATGTGCTTATTATGTCATGTCCTAGTCACCATGAGGTGGATTTTGGGTACTTTTACCCCCTCTAGTGGATGACATCACCCTCCATGATTATTTTATACTATGACATCATCATTATATTGGGTGATCCATGTGATATATTGTTATGGTTCATCTTAGCCATTGATTGTATGATGAGATCTTTTAATCTCAACCACTCATTTGATGTAGTATTGTAAAGTGGTATAGGGTTTTGGTCTTTATTATCCTATATAAGGAGGAGACCCCCTATTGTATAGCTCACCTTTGGAGCTCTGGAATATTGGAATAGAACACTTCTTTGTGGATCATATCTCTCTTGTCTTGTGGATTCTCTTGCATATTGAGTATACAGTATCTCTTCTATGTATCATTGTGGATTTTGGTGCTTCTACTAGTTTTCTTGCAGGACAGTCGAATTGATGGAGAGGAGGGCGATTTCTTGAGGGTTATTGTTGGAGGGATCCACATATTCTCTCTTGGGTTGATCTTGTGACAGGGAGTATCATTATTGTATCTTTGTGACATAGTTGATGCTTTCTATTACATCTTTCTATCATTTTCATAATCATCTTGCTTGACTTGTTTCTTTGATCTTGTCTTGTAGGAGGAGGACGATTTGGCTATCTTGGAGGAGGACGTTTTGGTTGGAGCTCTTGGATCTCACTCTTGAATATACACATTGGAGAATGCTATCAATTTGCAAGGTGGCCACAAGCAATTGAGGTAAGATCTACAAGGTATGTGCCTCTTTCATCCATTCTATCTTCATTGGTCACAAACCCTAATTAATTAAAACCCCAATTTTGGTATTTCTTAGATCTACTTAGATCTAGCCTTGCTTTTGAAAAGATCTTAAGAACCCACCTCTATAGCATCCACCCCTAGTTGGATCTATAGTTTGGTGGTGATTGGGTTAAAATTGACACACTTTTCAAGGCAATATAGCCCTCTTGAACCAAATCGCACTTCCTTGGAGAGGCTAGTTGAGTTAGATCTAGCATATGGGTAGGTGAGATCCCGCTTGATTTGTAATCTACACACTTGATAACCTACCCCCAGACTTTTACTTTGGTGATTTCTACCTTGTGGGCATCATTCCACATTTTAAGGGATTAAAACCCCCTTTTTGAACTACTTGGCATCTTAAAACTCAGATCTAGTAAGATCTAACCCTTGGATTGACTTGATTTTCTAAATCCACATAGATCAGGGCATAAGCTACTTGGATCTACAGTTTGGTGGCCATTGGACTTGATTTGGCCCACCTTATCCATCTTTTAGCCCTCCTTGACCAAGGTCGCACTCCCTTGGCTGAGTAAGTTTGCCCACTTTGAGGAAGTGGGTGGTTGAGATTTTTGTGGAGTTGGAACGGCCATACCTTGAAACCTAGGTCTAGAGTATCATTTTGTGACGATCTGCCTTGGGGGTAGCATTCCTTGTTTTAAGGGATTATGGTCCACTTAGGGTCATTTCATGAAATCCTGAGATCTAACTAGATCCAACCATTCTATCTCAATTAGCCCACTTGACTTGACCTCTAGGTGTCCCGATCTACACTTTGACATACCTTTTGACTCCATTAGCCCATCCAACAAGACACTAGTCCTCCTCAAAGCAAGTCGCACTCCTTGGGAATTGTGCCAAACCCTAGATCCAGTACATGGGTACTCCTAATTTCAACTTAGATCCCTAGATCTACTCATTTCATATCCACTAGTACCAACTTCATCCCTTAATTTCACCTTGTGGGTTCTATGTGAATCATTCACATATCCCAAGAAAGTGGGTCCCACTTGTGTAATACATGGTACTAGATCTTGTCTTCTTAGCTCATCATGTGGCCTAAATCATACATTGGTTGAAACACTAACCATCTCTCAAACCACCTTCAACCATATTTTAATTTCTATGTCCACTTTACCTTGCATTGGTTTCCGTAACTCATCATTTACTCATCCCTAGGAACCTTTGCTTGGGACCAATCATCTTTGATTGGTTATAGGGTCTCCCCCTAGGTCTTGTTTCACCCTGACCTAAAGCGAAGAGTGCCTCTGTTGACGTGACTCTCACCTTGCATTGGGAACCGTGGCATCTCTTGGGTCACCTCTTTAGTTGCCCATCTCCTCTACCGTCCCGGATGGGATACCACTAGGGGCAACTACAAGTTGTGTGATAACACCGCCAGTTTCATGAACATGTTCAATGTTCATCGTCAGTGTTTAGAAGTCATTTTCAGGGCAATTTTTCCCCATTTGTAATAATGCATGTTCATACCCCCATGGGGAAATTGTAAGAAGTTGGTCTAAACTGGATCCTTTTATAAAAGTCTCGACTATCCTTAGGTTTAACTATCAAGGTGATACTCTAGAGTGTTTTTTCCTTGGGAATTATGCTTTACTCTTCAGTGAAGTATAATCCCTGAGTTTTTCACTCACACCTCCAAAGCTAGAGTATTTACCATGGTGGTCAAAACCTAAAGTGGTTATTAGAGTCTTGTGTCTAGGATTTTTACATGTTAGCCATCTCGATTGAGTCATATGAACATACACTAGGTCCCCTAGGAGATTCGTTTGATTCTAAGAAAAATAATTTTTTCCGTAATTTAGACCATTTTTTAATGGTTTAAATGGAAAATTTCAAAATGTAATAAAAACCTCATCTGGAGGCAAAATTTGACGTGGGGAGGCTCGTTTTGACGCTCAGGGCATCATTTTTACCCTCGCGTCCACTTTCTCCGGGTTCTGGGCGGTTACGTCACCTCTGGCAGCATTTTTCGCTAAGGATGCTACAAACAGCACTTTAAATGCTAAAAAATGAGAAAATGCACAGGGACAAAAATTCAAAAAAGTCAAAAAATGATTAAAATAATCATTGGAAAGGTTTGAAGATGGCTCTCATGAGGTGTACGACTACATAAGGTAGATAAAGCACATGTTAAATTAAAGGATAGGATGTACCATTCGATTTAAGTGATGACGTGAGCATTTTGTTTAGCGTGGGCCTCCCTCACGTGGATTGGCTCACGAGTTTGGGATGGGCGAGTAATACCAAGTGTTGGGCATTGGTTTCAATGGGAGAGGGGCTCCACCTCATCCCCCACCAACTCAATCACACCAAACCAAACTCCAATTCGCATTAATCGTGGGATGGAACTCCCTCTTGTTTGGTGAATGTGCCTTCGTGGCTCTCTCCTCCGTGCATTCGAATTACGTTATTAGTGCTCTCCTTTTGTATAAATGCAAGGCTTTGCATCCATCTTCAGGGTGGATTTTTTGGTGCAAGGATACTCTGCTCATTTGTTGTTGCTATTTGAATAAAAAAAGACTTTGGAGGTCCATATGGTGTGCACATTTTGTCCATGAGAATTCATTGAAGCTTCATTGAGGTGATACTAGTTCAATTATATTCTTCATATGCAATTTTTTGATCATATATCTAGCTTAGAAGGCTTTATCAAGTCCATAGGGTGAACATTTATAGTCTTAAGTTGTTCATTGATGCTTGGTTGTATGAGATTTAAAAATAGCAGACTGTAGTTGGTTATACTTATGCTCTTTTTATTTCATTTGATTAATCATACTAGACTTGATCATATCTTGTGTTGAAGTGGTATATTTTTGCAGATCTCCTAAGAGTGAAGTGGGATCTTGAGCTCGGTTGCTTCTTCCTCCCCTTCACCATCATTTTGCTAACAATTTGTGCATTTCAGGGCTCTACAAGGTCAATTTTTGTTCAAGATTGGGTTCAAAGGATCTTGCTCATTATTCACCATCAAAAACAAATTCTTCAATCTCCCTTCTAGTTGGTTACTACAAGAGAATTTCTATCTCAAAAGGTTCTATCTTACTTGCATTCGCTATCTCTAAGTGTAATAGATTGTCTAAGTTTCAATTTTTATCTTTTCAAATCTATTTACCCTTATGCATACATGAGATCGGTTTAAAGGCTTTAAATATTTTCACTCATGTGCATTAGAGTGCAAATTCCTAAAATCATTATCATTCAAATTTGCATTTCATTTACTAAGTAGATCAAAACTTTTATACCTTGGATCTACTTTATCTTGTCTAGATCTATTTCATCATAAGCATCATTTTCAAGATCTAGTTGTGTTTGTGTTTTTTGAGCTTATAAGTCTATTTTTTTCCTGTTGATTGATTGTTTTTATTCACCTTGAAAAGTGTGCAAAATACAGACCCCAACAGTGTGCTAAAACTGCCTTGGAAAACGTGCCTGAAACTGTCTCGAAAAGCGTGTTGTTGGAAGCCTTATTTGCTCACTGTTTTTCAGCCTTCCTTACTGTTTTTTCAGTCCCTAAAAAGTGCCAAAAACAGTCCCCAAAAGTGTGCTAAAACTGCCTTGGAAAACGTACCTGAAATTGTCTCGAAAAACGTGCTATTTGGCAGCCTTATTTAGTCACTGTTTTCAGCCTTTTTCACTGTTTTTACAGCCCTCTTTGGCCACTGTCTAGAGCCACTCTTTCTCCCACTTCTTGGCAGCCATCTTCTTCATTTTCCAGCCTGTTTTGGTCCCTTTGCTTCTTCATTTTTTAGCCTTTTCTTCTTCTCTTTTATAGCCCTCTTTTCACCCTTTATTCTTCCTCTCTCTCCTTCTCTTTTGTTTCTTACATTCTTCTCTTTTTGCCTTACCTCCTCTTCTTCTCTTTGCTTGGGTTTACTTCGTCTCCTCTTTTTCTTCTTTGCTCTCTCCTTTTCTTGTAGCTTAGATCTTAGCTTGAGCCTAGTTTTGATTTTTGCTTTTAGTTTAAAAGGTTTTAAAGTGTGCACTTAGCTTAGTTTATTTCTCAAAGGCTTCTTAGTTCATTAGTGTTTTGCATGCTAGTTTAGCTTAGTCTCATCTCATACTAAGTTTGATTCTCTAGTTTCATTTTACAAGTTGTTTGTGTTTCTAGATCTTAGTGTTATTTTGATTTCGCTAACCCTTAACAAGCTTTTGTTTAAGAGCTCTTATCTACAGGTTAATAGAGAAAATCGAACAAGCAAAAATCCCAAAGGCTAAAACCAAAAAGAAGAGCAAGCAAGCAAACCAATAAAATTCCTTGAAAAGCTCTTCCCTATTCTTCACTCCCCCAGCCAATATTGTGCTTTCAAGTGAAGACAAAAAACCAAAGATTGTAATAATTAATAAAAGAGTGAGTGGGATAACGGCTCCCACACCCCCACTTCCCCCATTTGGGGGAAGCCTGTATCGCCCATTGTCTATTTTTCGCATTTTACTTTGCTTTATACCTACACAATAAACTATTAGAAAAAGTTAGATTAGCTTCAATTTTGATAATTGCTAGATCTTAGAAGCTCATAGTTTAGCTTACTTCATTATTTCAATTTTCAATTTCATATAATCTCATAAAAAGAACACTAAAATCTCTTAAATCTCCCTGAAAAGTGGATCAAGAGTGCTATCTATTGGAGAGTTCATTTGTTTGTTTTGATTTTATTGTTAACCCCCTTGCCTTCCCGAGTACGGTCTTAAGACCTAAAAGAGACTGTTGGGTTGTGTGGTTCATTTCAAGCATTTTTCATTTTACAATAAATCTCTTGAATCTCGCTTTTATCGGATCAAGAGTGCTCTCTGTCGGAGAGTTTCTTACAATGGTTCTTTTTCCAAACACTTAATAAAATTGGAATTTACATTTTGCTACACTGTGTATGCTCTGCCCACTTGTGGGATACCCAAAAGCAGTTGTAGACTATTTAATTCTCCACATTTAAATCCATTCAAACCAGAATAAAATACTTTCCGTATAAACCAACGAAAATCCAGCGTTGATCATCAAATATTCGAAAGTGGGCAAATTCTGCCTGGAGACGCTGGAACCACTATACCGAGATCTTAAAGGCACTGTTAGACCACATCCCTGGTTGGTGTAGTGTTGAACACGCTCTAGAGACTCGAACAACCAACATGTCCTTGTATGGAACCACTTAGATTATTTTTCGGACACATCTCCAGTACCGTAAGGTATATCTTGGAGATTCCCCCTCCCATTTAATAATCAACTCATCTTAAAATTTACAATAAAATTCACCAAGAACACTTGCAAAACAGTTCTCAAGCACACCAAGACTTGTATTCAGCATCTCAAGCACTCAAAGACATTGACTACATAAGGCACTGGTCCTTCAAACTCAATTTTTATTTGCTTATTATCTATCTAGAGCACTTATCTTAACTGCTTTAATCATATTATGTTGTGGATGCCTTGTTAAATTATCATCATCTTTGGTTGTGTATCTTAATTCTTTTTGCAAGTATATGCTTGGAATTTATAAATTGCTAGTGTAAAATCTTCAAAACTCCTAAAAACACCCATCCGCATCAGACATACCACAAAAACACTTTAAAATCAATAGCCTTAGAAACTCTTTGTAGGGTCTACCCCCCTTGGCTTCGTTAGAAGTTTGCCTACACGGAGGAGTCGGGATCAGGTGACAACACTTGACTCTTTGCTTGCCCCCAAGGCCACACCTTTCCCACTTGGGAAACAGCTTTCGAAAGATTTATGTTGCTGGCTAAGAAATCGGATTCGCTGGAACCCCCCCTCGTGTCCCGTGGGGATCGAATCGAACACGATTCGATCTCAATTCGTGTCCGATTCGATCTTCAGGTGAATCCGAAATCGGGACACGATGCAAATGTGAATCGGACTCGAACTGAGATCGTGCCCCCGATTGTCGGACACGAATCCCGAAAACAGGACACGTAAAGTGCGCTAGAGTCCGGAAAAGTGCGACCGGTTTTGTTTTAAAAGCAAAATTTCAGTTTGTTTTTGTCATTTGCAAGGAAGGAGTTGGCTAAGAGTGAGTTGTATGTGCAAGTGAAAGAGATTTGAAGGCTATCCATTGTTTCCAAGCGATTCCAAGTGCATTCCGGTGGATTTGTGGAGAGGATTCCAAGCTCAACCATCACACAAGAAAAGGAATGTCTCAATCAGCTAGGGCAGGAGGTAGGGGGCAAAGGAGAGGGAGAAATGCACCATCTAGTGCCTCCCCTCCTATTCCACCAAGCACAAGTGGTTCTCCTCCTCCGTCAAGTGCTCCATTGGCTGCTAGTGGAGCTCATTCTATGGCTCCATTTAACCCTATTTTAGCAAGACAACAAGCCCAAGAAAAAAAATACCCTTTGTGGAAGTATGTGACAAGGAAAGATGGGCCCGGGGCAAAGCTTGGTGGGGGAGGCAATGTGTCTTGGAGATGCAATTTTTGCAAGCATGAGTTCAAGAGCACATATTTCCGGGTTAAGGGCCATTTGTTGGCCCTTTCTTCTTGTGGGATTTCTTCATGCAAAGCGGTGAGTATTAACCAAAGGAGAGATATGGAAAGAGAAGATCATGTTGGCTTAGGGAAGGGGACAGCAGCAAGCAAGAAAAAAGAGGATGATCCTCTTCCATTTTTGAGGAAGTCCTTTAGCACCAAGCCTCCATTTCCACCTAGCATTCATGGGAGTGGGGATACTTATCAAACAAGAAAGAGGCAATCTACAGGAGGTCCAATGGATAGGATCTTCCAACAAGAGGCGCGAGAAGAGGTAGACCTTACCATTGCATTTTTCTTCTACCTCAACTTCATCTCATTCAATGTTGCACGGTCACCATTGTATTTTGAGACGGTTCGAACTATCTTGGAACGAGCTCCAAGTGGTTATGTGCCTCCTGGTTCAGAGAAGCTTAGAACCACATTGTTGGTTAAAGCAAAGAAGGAGGTAGATAAAATCCTTGAGCCAATTAGAACAACATGGCCCTCATGCGGTGTGAGTATTGTTTCTGATGGATGGACGGATCCAACACGCCATCCACTCATCAATTTCATGGTATCTCCCAAAATGGACCATTGTTCTTGAAAGCGATGGATGCTCTTGGGAAATACAAGGATGCACAGTATATGGGTGATTTATTCATCAAAACCATTGAAGAAGTAGGTGTTGATTCGTGTGTACAAATCATCACGGACAATGCACCTGTTTGCAAGGCTGCTGGCATGATTGTGGAAGCTAAATATCCACAGGTATGTTCATTTTGGACACCTTTCATTTCTAATTTACTCATTGTTTGAATTTGGTCATTGTAATGTTAGTGTTGTAGAGTCATTGATACATACTTTTATTGCTCTTACAGGTTTTTTGGACACCTTGCATTGTCCATTCCTTGAATTTAGCACTGAAATCCATTGCTTCAGATGTGGCATGGATTGGCAACCTTATTGAGGATGCACGCCATATCCGTAACTTTGTACAAAACCACACAAATGCCCTCACCATCTACAAACAATACACACAACTTTCATTGCTAAAGATTGCAAATACTCGATTTGCTTCCTCATTAATCATGCTCAAGAGGTTGAGGGAGGTCAAAACCGCTCTTGGGTCCATGGTGATTTTAGAGTTTTGGGCTTTTTGGAGAAAGACGGATCAGGCTGCTTCACAAAAGGTGAAGGACACGGTGTTAGATGATGGTTGGTGGGACACGATAGATCTTAGCATTAAGATCATGGAGCCAATCATTTCTTTGTTGTGGTTTGCAGACACGAACCAGCCCATCCTAGCAGAGGTTTATGAGGGGTGGGATTCCATGATTGAGTCCATGAGGTCCATTGTCATGGAGAATGAGTGTCCCGAGTATGGGACATCGGCAGAGAACTTATGGACCATTATTTGGGATATTCTTATCTCCAGGTGGGATAAGAATTGCGCACCTTTGCATTGCTTGGCCATGTTGTCCTCCGAAATGGCATGCGTGTCGTTTGAAAGCCCAAAATGCAACACACCAGCTGGAATGACAACTCTCTCAGGAGAGAGGCCAATGTCACCACACTCCTCTCCTCTTCGCTTCAGGTTGGCTCTTCTCCAACACTAGGGGGGTATCCCTAAAATAGGATCGCTAAGGCAGGTACAGTAACGGGCAAGGTGAATGGAAGAGGCTGCCTTAGAGAAACGGAAGTAACAAAAGATAGTTTTAGATGGGTGATGAAAAAGAAAGGAAGATCAATCCTCAGGGAAAGACCAGTGCCAGTATCAGAGAGGGATGAATGGAGTCAAAGGAGAGCTCTAAAAGGACCTTGCTGCCAGGTGAATGTAGTGACCAACTAAGAGCTCTTGCACTAGAGCATACCTGAAAGCCGCAAAACTTAAGAGAAAAACATGGGTCAAATAAAGTTGTGCTAGATTGTTAGCCTTTTATTCAGATGATCCCAGCTTAAGAATCGAAAGCAAAGAGCTAAGAGAGGTATTGCCTCAGACAAAATGAAAGATGGCATACAAATAAAAATGGCAAACAAAGAGCGACAGAATTCCCAATTTATCCAAAGAATCCCATCATGACATTTTTCTATTAAGGTCTAGGGAAGAACTCCCAAAAATCTCCTTCTATACAATTGAAAAGGCTGGGGCCTTTATAGACCCAAAAGCCTTCATCTATTCTCAAAGATAAACTAAAAAAAAAAAAATGGATTCTAGATCCACCTTTTTAGCCCCATCGAAAATAAAAAAAGGCTGCCAACTCTCACTTTAATTAACTGTCCCCACCCACAGGTGGACAGATCTGGAGTTGAGTTGGTCGTCATGCAATTTTTTAGTTAATTGAGATAATCAAAATTCACGCTGAATGTGGAGTTGGCTGTCAATTGTGATGTAGGGCAGAACTCCACGCATAAATAAGAACACCCCCCGAGCAGCTGCCTAACACAGATAACACACACAGAGTGCGAATCGTCTCTCCTGTAAACTGCTTGTTCTCGGCTGTGATAAACAACGCGTGGGCAAACACTGCCCAAAGCTCCACGCTGCCACATCACTGAAGATGCCCCACGTATTTGCTAAAAGCTGAAAATTTAGGAGAAGAACCGGTGTTATCCATAGTAAACTCGCCGTGAAGTAACCCGATGCTAACAGTGGTTTGCTCCAAAACCGATCCGGGAAGTGGTTTGCTACGAAATCAAAGGAGAATTCAACGCGAACTGGAGCATTCGGTAAACTCCTAGCATAAGCACGAGTAGCAGATCTGAAAGGCTAGGCTACGGATTTCACCGTCGATTATAACTCTGTCTTAATTTTAATGTTTACAACTCGGCTGTTAACATAAACTTACTGAACTGATGACCCGTGTCTGCTTGGCGGCTCTCAACAAAGACTTAAGGGTGAACTAGGCTGTTAAAACGTCGATTTTTTAAAACCTGAGCTTTAGCGTTTTAACCCTTCTAATTTGTTACTGTGGTATTACTTCCACACGAAACTCTACGAGAACCTGTTCAGGCCGGTTGCCCATTTATCTCCACAAAGAAATTACGCCGATGCCCAAAGATCTGTTCGTCCATGTGCCCGGTTCAAAACGAGATCAGAGAGTTCACGCAATTTGTCAAAAATGGTAGATAACTGAAGATTGGCGGCTGAGAAGAGCTGTCACAATTTCAAGAAAAAGTGTGGCAGATTCGTAATAAACCATGTGTCGATTGCTTTGCTGAAGCCTTGGATTTTCGCATTGATACTGACCGTGGATCGACTCTGAGCTCAGCGAATTTTAACTCATCAATTGTTGCACCAACTCCAATCGGTGGCCATGACGGAATGTCTTCAGCTACCACAGAAACGTGGACTTCCCCACGATGCGACCCTGATGAACTCGATTCCTCAAATGAGAAACCACCCTACAATAGCAAATCTCAGGTACCAAGGCCATATGTGAATCCTTTGACAAAAACATTGTGTATTCTGTAAATGCAGTCTTGGATATCATCTCCAGGGCCCGAACTTCTGCTTCAACCTTATTCATAGCATTCTTTCAGCTTGCAATTCCTTTCTGAAGCTTTGTCTTCATTTGATCCACCTTCAGCCATGGACTTACTCCTGCCATTTTGCCATAAACTGTACATGGCATCCCTGTGCATATTAAGTTTAGTAAGTGCAGTTGCTTGTATGTAAAATGCAGTTGGCCAGTCAGGATATACACATTGTGCTTGTATTGTATCATGAAGAGCAGCATCCGGTTGATCATAAAGAAACTCCTCCTTACATAAACCGTAGAAGACATCATAGTCCCAACCTTTATAAACTGGGCGTAATAGTCAATGGTTGTCTTAAAGTCTTTTTCACGAAGAGCTACATCACCATGTTTCCCTGTATTTAGCATATCCTACATTTTGTTGATAGAGAATCGCGATTTTTATCGACTTGTCCTCCAATTTTAGTTCGTTCTCCACCAGTAATGAATGCAGCAATAATATTGATTTTCACTGCAAGGATATCCATCTCGGTACCTCTGTTTGTAACAATAATCAGTGCTGCAATTCTCGCTGCCAGAGGATGAGACACGGGCAACAAACAAAATCTGGAAATGTTAGGGTCTTTTTCCTCGGTCTCTACCAATGACTCAGCTTTGGACAAGGCTTCACTTTCCACCTCAATATCAGTACACAGCAGAAAATAATGACAGAAGCATTCTTTCAGCATCAACGCTATGCTCCAGACTCCAGAATTTTAGAGGATTTGCCAATAATGGCCTCCTCACTAGAACCGATCTTAATGATTTGTTTAAATATCTCCTCCTCTAACTGTTATCTCAGCACCAGAACAGATCTGCCCACTTGACTGATATGCTGTGAATGATCATAGCTCATATGAAGACAGACCCTATAATCTACTGCCACGTTCATTTATCGTATGTTGCCTGCCATGCCTCTCATTCTGCAATTTCTTGTGAAGAAACTCTGTGGATACCCCTGCCAAAATGAAGGATAACATCTAGCTCCAACTGCGGGACGTGTGCTTGCCTTGTGAGTGCACGAGAACCTCAGATCTTCATGGTTATCGCAGACCAAATCTTAAAAGCAAATGCCCAGTGGTGAGGATGGCTCAATCCACATCCCAAAACCACGGACTTATTACAAAACGGAAAAGCATACTGAAAATCTTAAATGCTCCTGTAGGAGCTTTATTCATCCTACCTACACTAACTAATCATGAGACAAAAGAACGCTAAGTATATTCATATAACCAATGCAACCATTTCAGCATTTCATCTCTGTCAGACTGCTTTTTTCTGCGTTTGTTTAGTGGCAATGATGAAGACATACCTACCCTAAAACAACGTTGTCCTGCAATCTGCTCATGAATAACTTTGAATTGCAACATCAAATTGTCAGAATATAAAAGATCACTGAAGCTTTGGAATGAAAACTCAGATTGTGCACAAAAGACCTCTATCCATTGACTGATAGGACTTAAGTACAGACCTCCATCACAAATCTGCTCAAGCTGATATGCAAAACAAGTGTTGTTATCTTCAATAAAATGAACTTTAGGCGAGTCTGGATCTTCACAGTAGAACTATTTATGAACATCTTCAATGGGGTAAATATGAGGCAACGTCATCTCTTCAATATCATCTTCGACCAAGGGCCCTTGTGAAGCTTCCTCAATCGGATCATCCATGAAAATTTCCTTAAGCTGCCCTATTTGATCTTCAATGTTCTCTTCTGCAGCAATGTCAGGGATTTGTTCAGCAATGTCTTCAACCAACGGTCTTTGTACTGCTTCTTCAAAAGGATCTTGACAGAGGTGTTCTTTAGGCTGGGATGTAGGGATGAGAGCACTATATTGTCTAGCAAGCTGCTCAATCTCATCAACAGTTCCATCATGCCAGCGGAGGACAAATCTATCAAAAAACTCTGCCAATGAATCTATGGATTCATCCAAAAGACCAAAGAACCAATTTTCTGCATCTCCTTCTAAAGTTAAAGTAAAGATGATCATAAGGTCATCCTCACAATAAACATTGAAATCGACCATCAATTTGCAGTAAGAAGCAATGTGATAGATGGCTGAAACATCAATGTTTCCATGAAATTCTAGAAAAATATCATGTACCTTTTCATAGTCATAGCACTCATTAGGAAACCCATGGATTTTCGAGAAATCCAATGGGGCGTAAGCTTCGTGCAAAAGAGCAAGATGTTGTTCTTTTTTATCGTCCATAAGTAAAATTCTTGAGGTACTCAATCTGAAACATGCATGTAATCATACCTTATACCAAACTGTGGAGTCGCCTAGGTGAGCTTGAGTCGCCAAACTGCAAACCAGCAGCAGAAATCTTTCGAAAGCTGTCTCCCTCACTGGAGAGTGGGGAGAGGTGTGGCCTTGGGGGCAAGCAATGAGCCAGGTACTGTCACCTGAATCCCAGCTCCTCCGTTTAGGCTAACTCCTAACGAAGCCAAGGGGGGTAGTCCCTACAAAGAGTTGTCTAAGGCTCTTGTGTTTTAAATGTTTTTTAATGTTGTGATGCGGATGGGTGTTGTTTAGGAGTTTTGAAGGTGAGAGACACAACAATGCTTTAAATAAGACCAAGATAACGCAATCCACGTTGCAAGAGAAGATAAGAGATACATTGAATCAGATACAAATCACTCTTTATATGAATATTAACACAAGTACTCCAGATTGATAATAAGCAAATAAAATATGTGATAAAGGACCAGTGCCTTATGGAGTCAATAATGTCTGAGTGATTGAGTTGTTCGACACAAGTGTTCGAGAAAAAAAGTTCTTGAGATCGTTTTGCAACTTATCTTGGTAAATTAAAGATTTTAGTGGTCTTGATTATTAAGGCTAAAACCAAGGATATTCAAGAAGTGGAACCTTAACCGAGAAAAGCACTGGCAACCTTTTAGATGATAGGTCGGGAGCACCCAGATTCAGAGAACAAGTGTTCTTACGGCTTGACCGCCCTCGAGTCTGACAGTGGATTCCCGACACCACCTATTTCAGGAAGTACTCAGTGATTTTGTCTTGGTTGGGGTTTTGGGTAAAGTTTTAATTAATGTTATCACTTATGAAATTAACAAGTCTTCCACCTTTCTGAGTACTAGCCCAACCGTTTCCGGTTGGCAGAGCATACGGGTGTAGGACAAAAGACCAAGATAAATTAATTAAAAGGGTAGTATGGGTTGAAAAGTTTTATTATTAGAGCACTCGTTCAACTCTCCGACAGAGAGCGCTCTTGACTTGATCTTATGACCACAGTTCAAGAGACTTGCTAATTTAAAATGCCTAATGCAAGGAAAGATGCAAGTCTAACAATGCCCTCCGATAGAGAGTGCTCTTGACTTGGATTTGGCCAAGTTCAAGAGGCTTTGTTCATTTTAAGAAGCAAGAAGCAGTTGTAGTAACGAGATATTGAAATTTGTAAAACTCAAATCATGTAATAGCTCAAATCAATGGAAACACTGCTAACATACTACTTGCAAAATAAAATGAGATAATTGAAAGATCTAGTGTTCTACCAAGCAAAAATTTACACTACAGGTGGGATCAACCTCCGAACAAGGTCAACCACTAGAACCGTCAGTCTTGGAAACCTTCCAGCTAGCTGGATGTCCACAAGAAGCTGATGGGGGAACGAAAAGCTACCACAAGACTATGTGGCCTTTGGGATGCAATCCCAAAGTTAGCTCTTCTCTTGTCAAAACTCGAGAGATAAGCGACAAGATAAAAATGAATTATTCTAAAACAAAAACTGAAAAGACCTAAGCTAAGCAACCCAACACTCTTCCCCAAATGGGGAAGAAGACCAAAAAGTGGAGCCTCCTCCACTTGAACTCCACTTGAAAATTTTATTAAATGGTTACAAGTGCCTTTGGGGATGAAGCCCTTGAAAGGTCTTTTGAGAGAAAAAAGAACTACTCGTAAAAAAAATACTTTGTGAGCACTTAATGGTTAATTACAAAAAGGAGAGTATGCAAGGTTTATCATTTTGGTTCAAGTCTTCTCCTTAGATGCACTTTGCTTTTTTGAGTATTGCTCTTATCAAGCTTTTCTCCTCCAAAAAAAGATCTACACAAGCTCAAACTCACTTCAACAATACACCCATTAGATGTTAGTCAAAATCCAACTTTGAAATCAAATGCAAGGACTAAGATCTAACCTATATGCAAAAAATAATTTTTCCAATGCAAACTTTTGAGATTTATGACATGAGATCTAAGGCCCTAATACTACTTTTCAAAGCAAAAACTAGAAACTACTAAGTAATACCTTTAGAGATCTAATCTATTGCAGAGAAAAACAACATCTATACTATGAAATAAATCTAACACTAACCAAACCTTAAAATTGTTTTTGTTTTGTGTTTTTTCTTATAGGTGGACGAAAGGAGGAAGGGAAGACAAGGAGGAGAGGAGCAATATGGGAGAAGAGAGGAGAAATGGCAAGGAGAATAGGGATGGACGAGAGGGGGAAGGAGGAAAAGAAGAGAAACAAATGGAGTGAAGGGAGAAGGCTAGGGAGGACGAGAGGAGGAAGGAGAAATGGGACGAGAGCAAGGAGGAGAATGGGACGAGAGCTAGAAGGAGAGGAAAACAAGAGGGGCAAAAGCCCAACAAGCCACAAACCAAAGGCAAGCTAAGCTATGATCTCAAACTTGAAGAAGAGTAGGGCTTTGGATTTCCACAGTTTGGATGGGTAGAACAAGTAACCAATTGAATATTTGTTTGAAGATGCTTGATGGGAAAAACATAAGACTCCTTGTTTTTTGATTCTTTAAAGCAAGACTTCTTTGATAACCTGCAGAATGAAGATGTAAACCAAGCAAGAACCCTTGCACTTGGGAGAATACCTGAAAAGCCACACACTTAAGAGAAAAGCATAGATTTATAATATTTGTGCTAGATTGTTAGCCCTCTAAATCATAAGAATCAATGCTTAAGAATCAAAAGTATATAGACAAAACATGATATCACCTCATACAAGATGAAGCATAGCACACCAAGAGCTTCCACATTGACCTCCAAAGTCTCAACTTTATTCAAATGCTTAAACAAATTACAAATTTCTCCAGAGTTTGATGCCTAAAGATCCATGAGTGAATGAGGAAAAAGGAGCCTCATTATATAGCAAAGGCTAACAACTAGAAACCTAAGTCGAATTGGCATGATGGAAGCCAATGGTCACCTAACTCAAATCGAATTTCAATCATATCAGCTCTCAACCAATCAAAATATCAATTGAATGAGTCTCCACCTAACACAAGTCGAGTTTGGAGATGATGTGGATGGGGAGGTGGCCTCCAACTTGGCAAGGCGCCCCCCATCTCACTTTGGATATATCACCACGCTAATAAGCAAGTGCCATGTGTAGAACTCGCACCTCCAAGGAGATTGACGTCAGCTTGAGGTAGGTGCTTGGAGTTTTAAACATAATTTTGATTGCAATCAAGGTAGGTGGGAGTGGGAGGTGGCCTCCACCTAGGCAAGGCTCCCCCACTCCATTCAATGCAACTCCATACCAACCCAAAAAACAATAAATACAACCTCCACATCACCAAATTCAATTTTGCATGCATGGAGGGCGAATTCACTTGAGGAGTTTTGACTTGTGCTGACTGTATAGTTGATTGAAGCTGCTTGGAGATGATTGGAATCTTCATAAATGTTGAGTGCCATGTCATTTAGCCTTTTACTTTATTCCAATTGGATTATTTTGGAGAGATTTGGATTATCTCCAAAATAATCATTTTTATTATTTTAATTAATAATTTCTCTGTAAATGGTTTTTTAGAGAAAATATTAATTATGAGGTCTGAATGACATCTGAAACTTGGATCTAGCTGGTCCATAGGTCATGTGTGATTTTTGGCTTATGAAACGAGCCATCAATCACTGAATTCGGACCTCGGACGACTGACATATTACAAATTATTATTTCTCTATTTAAACTATAGAGAAATTTATTAAATTTAAAAAATAATTAAAAACCCAAATTCGACGGACCCGGTAAAAAAATTTCAAAATTTTTTCTGAGGGTTTTATGGACCTAGGACATGACCGACACCTATTCTAACAGTGTCTAGTAGGCTTATATATATCAGTTGGCCTCTAATAAACCCCATGGCTAAAATTTTCAAAATCAGGCATTCCAGCTTTGGAGGAGCGGGAGAAAACCTCATCGATTATACATCGCCTTAAGCAAAGTATAATTGACAAGGGAAAAAACTCCCTAGAATACCTTAGTTGCTTAATCCAGTCATGGGGAACCGAGACACTCAGATCCTACTAGCACACTTTATTACAAACCCCCATGGGGCCATGGTCATGTCGACTCAAAAAACAAAACTGGCTAGCCACAAATGCTGAATCATCTGATACACTGGAGTCAAACATTTATCATGTTTGTCAAATGGCGGCTCTTCAGATAATCCAACCATGGTACAAATAAGTTGGTAACAGGCCCACTCCTTGAACCCCAAGTTCTACACTCAGGAGTGGCTCACTGGTGGATCGGGGGCCTCACACAAAGTCCCTCCTCACATGGATGCAGAGATTGTAAATGGGAGGAAGATAGCACTTAGACGGCTATTTAAGGATAGAGACATGCTTGAGGAGGCGGAGGAGGGCTTTGTAGATTTTTCCATTGGCACTGGGAGATTTGGAGGCTATGATGTGCTTAGAGATAGGGAGGGTAAGAAACCCTATGCTTGGTGGGCAACTCATGGGGCAACATCCCCTATTCTACAGAAGTTAGCCTTTAGGGTCATCTCTCAAGTTACATCATCCTCTTGTTGTGAGAGGAATTGGAGCACATATGGGAATTTGTACAGTGTGAAGAAGAGCAGGCTTGAGTAGTCCAAGGCAGAGTCGATGGTGTATGCGCACTCCAACCTTCGTCTTATTTACAGGATGAGGGAGGAGTGGGTGAAGGGAAAGACAAAGATGTGGGATGTCTTTCCTGATGATATGGGTTTAGACAGCAATACTGAGTTGGCATTAGCCAACATGGATCTTAATGATCCAGTGCTAGAGCCGGTCACTTTTGATGATAGTGATCGTATAGAGGAGTCATCCTCCACAGCAGCAGATGCAAATCGTCATATGGGCAGAGAGGAGGAGGAGGGGGAGGAGGATGAGGATCAGGGCAATGGCAGTGATGAGTATGTTGATTCAGGCATGGAGGAGGACTACAAACATATGGGATTCTCCCATCTTGATCCATCCCTTTTTGTATTTACTATTAGTCTATTTGGCATTTGCCAGTGCCCAGTGGCATTCCGACATATATGTATACATTTTGATTTTGATGACTTAATGAGAAATATGGTTCCGACATGCATCTATGTGTCTCATAATTCATTGTGATTTGTGAATGACAAATGTGAAAATTGAAATGTGTTGTGATTCGTGAATACTGAATACCGAATCGTGATTTGTGAATGACAATGTGTAATCATTAATGTGTTTTTATTCTAATTTCTATTGAATATTTGTAAATGTTCTAGTTTCTAAAGATTTTTGGATCTATATGTCTATTTTTTTTAATTTTAATATATTTTTAAAAAATATATATATGTATATAAAATGTGTCCTACGTGTCCTGATTCCGGGGGTCACCGTGTCCGTGTCGGACTCTCGTATTTCCATGTCCTCCGTGTCCCGTGTCCCCATGTCAGGTGACTTAGGCTACTGGTGTGCACATTCGGCGGGAACAGTATCAGAGCTAACCTGAGAAGAAGACATTGTGCAGCTGTGGAAGCTAGGGATTCTTAATTTTTGGACTTCTTTCCACAGATCATCAAGAAAAGAGGGTTAGGCTAACTTGCCTTAGGAAGGCGCATTTTTCTATCGAAGCAAAAAGTGATTCTAAGCATTTTCACGTTTTGGCCTGTCACTGTTGCAGGAAATTAGGGCTTTTCACATAAGTGGAATTTTGGAGTGCAATCAGCATAGGGAGGTGCTCCTCATCAAAATCGAAAATTAGAGACCAAGATCGAAGTTTTTAAGTGGGTGAAACTTCGGGAAAAGTCAAACCCTAATTTGACTCTGGACCGGAAAAAGCCAAAAACTACAGATCCAAAATTCGCAAGTCAATTTTCAAGGGTGAATTTTTGGAATCTTTAGAAACCAAGAATACCAACATACTCGCCTCATCCAGGAACATCTTCCTGTGAAAACATAATTCAATTCTGAGAATTTTCCTTTTTCGGCCTGACACTACTGCCGGAGGAAAACTAGGGCATCAAATATTTTGGGCTTTTGTTCTCAAATTTAGGGAAGTGAGCACATTGGACAACTCTCCTTGAAGAGGCACATCTATCTGTCCAACCAGAAGTTCCAAATTCCAACTTTGGAAAATTAGGGTTTCTCAAATAAAACCTAGGCCAACCAGCTCCAGATCCAGCCCGGGCATCTCAAATTAGTAAGATCTAAATCTTTTGTATTTCCATTTGAGGTTCTCATTAAAGATGTCTCACCACACCAAGCTTGAGGATAAGCTTGAAGGGGCTGATAACTTCTGAGCATGGAAGTATAGGATTACACTAATCCTTGAAGAGAATGAACTAGACACATATGTAAATGAAGAAGTTCCAGTTCCAGAGGGAGATGAGGCTAAAGCCTTCACAAGAAGAACCTGGTTAAGGCTAAGAGAATCATTGCAGATTCTATTAAGGATCATCTCATACCACGTGTCATAATTGAAGACACTTAAAGAGATGTTTGATTCCCTAACCAAGCTATTTGAAGGAAAGAATATAAATCGGAAGATGACCTTGCGAAACCAGTTGAAGAATGTGAAGATACAAAATGCAGAGACCATACAATCATATTTTACAAGGGTCTCTCAACTCAAGGAGCAACTTGAAGCTGTGGGAGAAGATGTAGGAAATGGAGAAATTGTGATGACCACCTTGAATGGTCTCCCTAGATCATGGGACTCTTTCATTTAAGGGATTTGTGTTAAAAGGAAGTTAATCACATTCAGTAAGTTGTGGGAGGAATGCTCACAAGAAGAAGCTCGAGTTGCAGCTCGAGAAGAGAAGATGGGAGCAAATGACGATCAAGCTCTCACAACACACTACAGGAGGAATAACAACAAGAGGGAGAGCCATCATCACAATAAGAAAGAGAAACACCACCACCAAACTCAGAGGGAGAAATTTAGAAGATCCAAAAAAGATCTATCTAACATTAGATGCTATACATGTGATGAGAAGGGACACTACTCCAAAGATTGTCCCAGAAATAGAAGTGGCTCCAACAAGAAAAGACACCATGCTCACACCGTGGAAGATGAACCTGCAAGAAAGAGAACCAAAGAAGAAAGTGAAGAATCTTCAAGTGATGAAGAATATGTATTGTAATGAAGGTAACTAGTTACATGGGTTCATTCAGAAGGTTCCACCTCATAAGGTGAAACTAGAGATGACTTTCAGTATTACATGAAAGGAGTAGAAGAAGCTACTACAGAGTTGGACTCCGAAAAACAAATAAAGATCAATAATCTATGGAAGAATCTCTCATCCATTTTCAGCATTGGTTAAGGAAGCAAAAGATCAAGAGGGAGCACACTCCATTAGTTCCTGCAAGGAAGCAAAGATTGAGAGGGAGTCCGCCCAACAACCAAACAAAGATAAGTATTTGAATTGCCATTTCGTGTATATCTGATTACTTAAATAATATTGTTCAGTCATGTACATACTTATGCTCCTAGATTTAGGATGTATATCATGCATGGTAGAAAAGTTGCATTAATGAACAAAATACTACCAATATGCAAGTAATGGGTAAGTGGCCTATGGTACTATACAACATCCCATTGCTACTTATCTAGAATGAAACCTCTTTGTTGACATGTTGGGAGTAGTGCACACTCTTAACAATGTTCTGGTAGAGATGGAAGGCATCTAGGAAGTTACCGTATGAATACGGGATGTGGATGAATGTTGTGTTGAATCATTGGCTAAGATAGTTGCATGATTTTGTGACCTATGTCTTTATGCATAAGAATTTGTTTTGAAAAGTTATGAAATGTTTCTAATCACACAACTAAATTGACTTGTAGGAAAGATCGTGTACTACAAGAGAGACTTGTTTCGAAGAACAAGTGACAATGATTCAACTAGAACATTCAAGAAGATTTATGAAGTCTGTTGTCCGCCAATATGCACACCAGCAGCGGAAATCTTTCGAAAGCTGTCTCTTCACTACAAGTGAGAGAGGTGTGGCCTTGGGGGCAAGCAATGAGCCAGGTACTGTCACCTGAATCCCAGCTCCTCCGTTTAGGCAAACTCCTAACGAAGCCAAGGGGGGTAGTCCCTAAAAAAGAGTTGTCTAAGGCTCTTTGTATTTATAGTGTTTTTAGGTGTTGTGATGCGGATGGGTGTTTTTTAGGAGTTTTTGTGAAATGAGAGACAATATAAAACTTTTAATATGACACAAGATAGCACAATCCACGTTGCAACAGAAAATAAAGGATGCACTTGAACAAATAAATGAATCACTTTTCACACAGATTAAGCTGAATACTCCAGTATAGATATTTAAGCATACAAAGATATATGATGAAGGACCAGTGCCTTATGGAGTCAAAAATAAAAGTGAAAGTGAAAACTTGATACAAGTGCCTGAAATGGAAAGTTTGTGAGAACGTTGTGCAGCTTATCTTGGTAAATTGAAAATTTTAATTGTCTTGATTATTAGGGCTAAGACCAAAGGTATCAAAAGATGGTAGAACCCTACCCAAGAAAGATACTGGCAACCCTAAGTGACCTGTCGGAAGCACCCAGATTCGATAAGGATTGGTGTCCAATGTTTAAACCGCCCCTGAGTCTGACAGTGGGAATCCGGCGTCACCTCTCGTGGGAAGAACAGTATTTTGCCTTGGTTGAGGTTTTGGGTAAAAATTTTAATTAAGTTTATCGATCGTAATTACCAAGTCTTACACCTTTCTGAGTACTAGCCCAACCGTTTCCGGTTGGCAGAGCATACGGGTGTAGGACAAACCAAGATAAATTAATTAGGGGTGTGTGAGTGGAAAATTTTATTATTAAAAGAACCTTGTTCAACTCTCCGACAGAGAGCGCTCTTGACTCGGTCTTATGACCACAGTTCAAGAGACTTGCTAAAATTAAAATGCCTAATGCAGGGATGATGCAAGACTAAAATGCCCTCCGATAGAGGGTGCTCTTGACTTGGATTTGGCCAAGTTCAAGAGACTTTGGTTTATTTTAAGAAAACAAATAAAAGCAACAGCAGTATATTTTCACTTGAAATAAAATTTAACCACAGTGTTGATCAACAAGATAAAAATTACTACTAGCAAATAAAACTTGCAAGATAAGCAAATCTAGTGTTCTACCATACAAGTTCTAATCTACCAGGTGGGATTGATCTCCGAACAAGATCAAACACTAGAAGCCACCAATCCTGGAAACCTTCCAGCTAGCTGGATGTCCACAAGAAGTTGATGGGGGAGCGAGAAGCTACCACAAAACTATGTGGCCTTTGGGATACGATCCCAAAGTTAGCTATTCTCTGGTCAAGGATTGGAAGAGAAACAAGATAATGATAAAAATTGAACTAAACTACCCAAGAATCTCTTTCAGGTTCAAGACCCTACTCGGGAAAGCATGGGGGTAAGTAGAAAATATGGAAGATAAATAAACAAGTTACTTAGCGGAATAGAAACTAATCTAAGAGCATGGAAACATAAACTAAGTTAACCACACCACAAGACCCAACACTCTTCCCCAAATGGGGAAGAAGACCAAAAAGTGGAACCCCCTCCACTTGAAACCTTTTATTAAGCAGTTACAAATGCCTTGGGTTTAAAACCTTGCAAGGTCTTTGAGAAAGAAGATACTTGGAAAATCTAAGAAAGAAGCAATTTTTTGCTTGCTTTTACAAAGGATAAGTATGTTAGATTTTGCTCATTTTCCTGGTCTCTTCTCCTTGGTCCTTTGCTTGGATCTTACTTCTTCAAAGCTTTTCAAATTTCTTTCTTTCAAAGCACCTACACAAGCTTAAAAGAAATGCTCAACATGCACCCATTAAACGTCAGAAATCAAAATGAAAATTTAATCTACAAAGTCCAAACTTGAAAAATATAGCCTAAAACATAAAAGACATGAGAAAATTGTTCGAAAAAGTTTGTATGGGAAAACGGACCAGCGAACAAAAGTTGCTCTAAATGTACTAGAAATGAGATATAAGACTTAAAAAAATTGAAATATTTTTATGTAAAATTTTCTATCTTTCAACTTGCAACTAGAGTTTAAAAGTGCAAACTATACTAGTGTGAAACAAGAAATCTAGGATGCTCCTAAAGTTAACTTTCCAATGTATGCCAATGATCTACAAAATGCAATAATTTAAGATCTATCCAATCAAATGAACTACTTTAACAAACACTAACTTATCCAATTCGTTTTTGTTTTTTGTGTGATTTTTTTTAGGGCACTTAAAAGGAAGTATGGACGAGAGGAGAAGGTGGAGGGATCTAAGAGTGAAACTAGAACTAGATGGAGAAACGAAAGCCTAAGGAGAAAAACGAATGCAAGGGGGAGAAGGACAAATGGAGAAGGGAAAAATGAGTGGGATGGATAGATCTAGGGCCAAAGAGGAAGTAGGGCTAGCAAATTCAAGGGGAAAAAAAAAAACTCAAGGAGAAAAAGAGAGAAAGCTTGAAGAGGGAGCCTAGGGTAATAAGTAACCAATTTTATCTTTTGAAAAAAGTGGATGGATCTTAGAGCGAAACCCCTTGTGCTTCTTCTCAAAAACAAACTCAACTTTATATAGATCCTGGAAAGACAACAAATATTAAGAGTTTACTTGTGATGGTGAAGATGAGCTAGATGCAACCGAGCTCACACCCCCCTACACCTGGAGAAACCTATCCAAAGACAAACAACTCAATGCCAAAGTGAGATCAATAATATGACTAGTATGCTACGAGAACCAAGGTTATATAAATGCTAGTACAACCGAATACATCCTATTCATATAACTCATTGATAAACATTGCATAATAAACCAATTTGCAAACCACAAATGATAGATCTTATGTTCTAGAATATAGACTTCTAAAGCTAGTTATTTGATCAATCACATAAGCATTTAAATTGAAAGCATGGAAAAATATCACCTCACAATAGAAACATTCATCAATGTTGCACAAATCGCATGGACCTCCAAAGTCTAACTTTATTTCCTTAAGCCAATAGCTTGTAATCACAAAATGGCAGAGTAACTTTACATCAAAAATCCATGAGATAATAACCCAAATGGGCCTCTCTTTATACTAAAACTAAACACTAAAACCCTAAATCGAATTGGTGGTGAGCAATGAAGTCGAATTCCAATCAAGAGGTGGCTTGGAGCAAGAGACATGGCCAAAGTCGAGTTTGAGGTAGATGTGAATGGCACCATGTGGCAAACTCGACTTGAGGTAGGTGGGAGGTGAGGGCTCTAACCAATGGAAGAAATACATCAAGGCAAAGGCGAGTTAGGGTGAGGAAAACGTGAGCCAATGTGGAGGAGCGAATGGGGTATGATGGAGACACGTGGAGAGTAGTGGGTGCTAACTCGGTTTTGGAAGGAGCCAATACCACTCGTGATTGCATGGGAAACATCACCAACCAACCAACAAACTCCAACAAAGCCAAAACTCGACTTTGATGAAGATTGACGTGAGGAAGGTAGGGATTGCGAGTTGGTTGTGTAGAGGACGAGTGGCATGTGGTAGGCACAAACTCGAATGGTGAAGGAGCCAATCTAAATGGTGATTGTGTGGGCTAACCAATGGACAAGTCACAACTAGGATCCACGTGAGCTTATGAGGGTTGACGTGAGAATTGAGAGGATTGCGAGCTAGTTGTGAGGGAGACACATGGGGAAAGGTGGGTGTAGATTCGAGTTATGAAGAGAGCTAAGCTTGGATTGATTTGCTAGATTGAAGGAGGCGCCCACCATTGGCTTTTAATGCCATCCAACAACCCACTCAATCAATGCCACATCACAAAATCGAATTTCTCATGAAGGAGGGCGAATTAGCTTGAAGATACTCTTTGCTGGTGACTGGATGGGTGACTGGATGGGCTTGGAGTTGATTGGAATCTTCCTAAATGCTCATTGCCATGTCATTTAGCCCTTTATTTTAATCAAATTGATTAGTTTTGGAGAGATTTGGATTATCTCCAAAATAATCAATTTTATTATTTTAATTAATAATTTCTCTGTAAATGACTTTTTAGAGAAAATATTAATTACGGGGCGGAATTGACATCCGAAAGTTGGGTTTAGCTGCTCCATGGGTCATGTGTGATTTTTGGCTTATGAAACGAGCCATCAAACACTGAAATCGGACCCCGGATGACTGACATATTACAGACTCAAATTTCTCTATTTAAACTATAGAGAAATTTAATTAAAATTTTAAAAATAATTAAAAAATTAAAAACCCCAATTTCGACGCGTCCGGTAAAATTTTTTCGAAATTTTTTCTGGGGGTCCTAGAGACCTAGGACATGACCAAAACCTATTCTAATAGTGTCTAGTAGGTTTATACATTATAGTTGGACCCTAATAACCCCCCATGGCCAAATTTCCAAAATCGGGCATTCCAGCTTTGGAGGAAGCGGGAGAAAAACCAAGAGATTATATTTCGCCTGAAGCAAAGTATAATCTGACGGTGAAAAAACTCCCTGGAATACCTTAGTTGTTTAATCCAGTCATGGGAGACCGAGCCACTCAGACCCTACTAGCACACTTTGATACAAACCCCCATGGGGCCATGGTCATGTCGACTCAAAAACAAAACTGGCTAGCCAAAACTGGCTAGACCCAAATATAATGAAACCCAGATACTCTGGAAGTGAACACTGATGTGTTCCAACACTGGCGGCTCAATAAGGTTTCAACTATTGTACAAATCAGTTGATAACAAAGTCAAGATGAAAACATTGAAGAACCTGAAGTTCCCAGGATCAGAGATATAGCAATGGAAGGAGTAATTCCTGAAGACCATGAAGACCTTGAAATAGAAGAACCACAAGAACCTGTAGATCCACCCCATGAGAAGAATTCTCACAAGAGGAAACCAGCATGGGTACGAGAGGCAATTCAAGATGCAGAGAGGTATGGCACTCCAGAGGGAATGCACAAAGAAAGCAAGAGACCTAGGCCATACTCTAGCTATGTAGCCCTGTTGTGTGACATCATTGACGAAGAACCTTCCAACTATGAGGAAGTAGCCGATAAGAAAGAATGGAAGGATGCCATGATCGAAGAGTACCAGTCGATTATGAAGAATGATGTCTGGGAGGTAGTTCCGATACCAGAAGGGAAGTCTGTTGTGACTTCCAAGTGAATCTACAAGATCAAGCATGCTGCAGATGGCAGCATAGAGAAACACAAGGCAAGGTTCGTGGCACGTGGCTTCTCCCAGAAAGAAGGGATAAATTATGAGGAGACATTTGCACCTGTAGCCAGATACATTTCCATCAAGTCAGTACTTGCTCTGGCTGCAATGATGAAATGGAAGGTACACCAGATGGATGTCAAGACAGCTTTCTTGAATAGTGTAGTGGAAGAGGAAGTGTATGTGGAGCAGCCACTCAGATTTGAGACACATGACAGGAAGACTCATGTGTGCAAATTGAAGAGGGCCTTGTATGGATTGAAACAGGCACCAAAGCACATGGTACGGCGGGATAGACAGCTTCCTGACTAGTTTGGGCTTTACCAAAAGTAAAGCGGATTCCAACCTTTACTACAAGGTTGAGGAAGGGAACCCAGTGATACTCCTACTCTATGTAGATGACTTGTTTGTGACAGGTGAGGATGGGTTGATCGCAGACACGAAGAGGAAGCTTGTTGCCGGGTTCGAGATGAAGGACTTGGGTATAATGCACTACTTTCTAGGCATGGAAGTGTGGCAGAGTGCAGATGGAATCTTCCTTGGACAAGGGAAGTATGCAGTAGAGATCCTGAAGAGGTTTGGGATCATGGACTGCAAGGCCATGGCCACACCTATGGCATCGAACCTGAAGCTATTGAGTGATGCTTCATCAGAGTCGGTTGATGCCACGATGTATCGTCGGATGATTGGATCTTTGATGTACCTAACGAATACGAGACCAGATATTTGCTTTGTTGTGAACACATTGAGCCAATTCCTGACAGATCCGAGACATGTTCACTTGATTGCTGCAAAGCATATTCTGAGGTACCTGAAGAGTACGGTTGATTATGGGCTCAAGTATGATGCGAATCAGAAGATTAACCTGGAGGGTTATGTTGATTCGGATTGGGCAGGCAGTGCCATTGATAAGAAGAGCACTTCGGGGTGTTGCTTCAGTATGGGATCAGGTATGATCTCTCGGTTTAGCAGGAAGCAGTCCTGCGTGGCATTGAGTACAGCCGAAGCAGAGTATGTCGCAGCTTGTTCGGCTAGTTGTGAGGCAATATGGTTGAGGAAGCTATTGTCTAATTTGTTTGATCTCCAATTAGATGCGACTTGTATATATTGCGACAACCATAGTTGTGTGAAGTTGTTTGAGAACACGGTGTTCCATGACAAGTCGAAGCACATCGAGATCAAGTATCACTATATCATGGATATGGTGCAGAAAGGAGCAGTGAAGCTCCAGTATGTTGCAACAGATGAGCAGATACCCGATGTGTTGACCAAGTCGCTAGCCAGAGTGAAGTTCGAGTACTTCAGAGAGAAGCTTGGTGTATTCCAGATCGAGGTTCCTTCCAAGGGGAAGTGGTGAGTCTGGAAGACGCAAATGCATATGAATCAGTCTTGCATGGTTGTAGATGTGTCTTCCCATGCCGATAGACATGGGACATGCATCTGGGTTGTGCTCCCTTGACAATGAGATGATCTGGACATGATGAGGTGACAGTAGGGTACACAGGTTTTGCAAGGAAATGTAATCAGTCCTGCGAGGTCCACAGGTTTTGCAAGGCAATGCAATCAGTCCTGCGATGTACACAGGCTTTGCAAGGCAATCTAATCAGTCCTATGATGTATACAAGTTTTGCAAAGACAATGTAATCAGTCCTACGATGTACACAGGTTTTGCAAAGTAGTATAATCAATCCTGAGATGTGCACAGGTTTTGCAGAGGCAGTGTAATAAGTCATGAGTTGTACCTACTTGATGGCTTGCTCGCAGAGATGATGAAGACCTACATGGAGGCTAGGCCTAGATCCAGCATGAAAAAGGGTTGGCTCTCTAGAACTTCCTATGACGAGTAGATTGGAGATTGATGATCGAGATGATAAGGATAACAGCAGCAGTGACGATGATGATCTAGTTTTGATGATGATCCGGCACTGAAGACTTGCGTCTATATGTATTGATGTCTATGTCAAGAGAATACCTTCCTAGTTAAGAGGGAGTGTTAATGTAATTGTAACTTCAGAAGATATTCACTTGTATATTTTATATTGTATTTGTATTTTATTATTGTACCTCTGATGGAGATGTTTATTCCTCCGATCGGAAAAGTCATTATTGTATTTGGGTCATGTAAAGTCATTGAGTTTAACCCTCCATTGTAAGTCGGGGCATTAGTTCCCTTGGAGTCATTTGTATTGGGGTGTTTAAGTCCCCTAAAGGAGTCGGCCCAATCAACTTTAGTTGAGGCCGACTTGTCAGGTGATAAAGGTAAAGTGAAAGGTAAAGTATAAATAGAGAGTTAGGCTCTCTATTTATTCATTCACTCACTCACTCAATTCGCATTAGTGAGAGAGAGGAGAAGTTTGCACAAGTGGAGAAGAGAGAAGTTGTTGAAGACCATCTCTGTTTTGGGTTTTACTTTTCTGCTATTGTATTGTTGCTCATTCTATCTCTGAGGAAGTTGCGGAATTTTCTCCTTTATGGTTCCCCCGAGGAAAATCTTTGTGTCTCTTGTGTTTATGCTGTGCTTGTTATTCTCTCAGTAAGATCCTAGATTAATATTGATTAAATTGTGAAAATCTAACACTTAGAACATTAAGTTTTGTGTGAGGAAATTCCTTAAAAGAAGCAGGAACCACTAGGAGGCGACCTCAGGGCACAGTTAGGCTACACCCTTGTTGGTGTAGTGTTGAACATCGCCCTAGAGACTCCATTCCAGCCCACACGTCTTCGTGAGGAGCCACCTTCACTTAATTTCCAAACATTTCTCCTTGTACCTCACGGTATATCTGGAGTTTCCCTTTTCCTATAACTAAGTTCCATTTCTAATCATTTAAAACTAACCAAGATACACTTGCAAAACTTTCCCTTTCAGCGGCATTTATTTTTATATATTGACTCCATTGGCACTGGTCTCCAGCAACAAGTATTTTACATTTGCTTATTATCAGTAAGTTGTTGCTTAAATCTTTATATGCTGGTGATTGTTTATTATTTGTTGTTGAAAGCATTTTTTAATCTTTTTTGCAACAAACTTTGGACAGTAATCATACCCTCTAAAACTCCTAAAAACATCATTAATTAACTTTTCTAGAAACATTCTAATAACCTTAGAAACATTCTGTAGGGACTACCCCCCTTGGCTTCGGTTAGGAGTTGGCCTAAACGGAGGAGTCAAGATCAAGTGACAGCCTTGACTCGAGACTTGCTCCCAAGGGTGCACTAAGCAGTAGCAAAGATTTCTGTTGCGTTAACCAAGTGCGCAATCTGGCGGCAACAGTTATCAACAAGGGCTTGGTTGGTTGGTAAACAAAAGTTGTTGCTATTCCCCACCAATATCCAAATCCCTCCAAAGACATGCTCAACCCTTGTGGGCTGTCTCACCTACATAGGCAGACCATTTCATGTAATTGGGGCTGGGTGCAAGTCTTGTGTTAATTTGGCATAATAGATACACACATTCACTGCATGTTAGCCAAAGGGTAGCCCCCGTGACTTGTGAGACGTATTTGCTTCATTGTAATAGCCCATCATGGAAGGTGTCGCTTACATGTGTTGACAAGAAGCACCCAACAAATATATACATATATATACACAAATATATCTTCATTGTAATATCACATGTAGGAAGGTGTTGCTTGCATGTGTTGACTAGAAACACCCAACAAATATATACATATACAAACATACATGTGCTGACAAGAAGCACATGTATATTTGTACATGTGTTGGGTACTTCTAGCCAAAACATGTATATTTGTTGGGTGCTTTTAGTCAACACATGTAAGAAGCACCTTCCAACATGGGATATTACAATGAAGACAATATAGACACACACACACACACACAATATAACATAGCTTACTTCTAGAGCTAGTGAGAAGGATAATGTAATTAAAATTTTAAATAGCTGAATATTTGCAAGAAAATGATAAAGAATTATAACCTACAGTAGTTAGAAACTTGGAAACATTATTCCAAAAGATTTGACAAGGACTAATTGTAAGTTGCTCACCCAAACATTAATAAGGACAATAAAACCTCAACCAACACCACTGTGAAATTTGGAGTTACAGAATGAAGATATTATAAAAAGCAGCTTGACATCTTTGATAGGAAAGCATCTTAATTTATTAACTTACATTTGGATGATTCTTCTTCATCCTCATCACACCACTTGTTCCAGTCAACCTTGATGTACGGAGCTGGTTTTCCTTCAGACTTTAATAATCTTTTCCACCACCCTTGTTCTTCCTTTTTCAAAACACAAAATATGTTCCTCAGTCCAATATTTATCTTGCTACCCTGCAGAGAAACACGACATCAAGTTTAACTTATTAATTTAACAGAAATATGTCACTAGAAAATATTTACCATGTACTCTCACAGAAAATTCACACCCAAAAAACTAGACATAGAATGAGAAAAAAAATTGATGAGCAGGAAGCTAATTTGTTTTTCATTTCAAATAGGCCATTAAATGAGCATTGTAATGACTGAGCTGGATTAAAAATAGTCAAGAAATTTTAGGAGTATCATAAAATGGTATTATGAGATTTGTAGAGAAACTTCAATATACTTCCTTAAGAGCACGATAGTATCATTCAAATTAAATACAGAAAGCACATAGTGAGATGTGTTTGGGAAGTTCTTGAATATTATTTCGATATAGACAAAGAACAAAGACGTCTTTAGAGCTTCATTCTTTGTAGCAAATTTTACCTGAGGATTTAATTTTCCAAAGAGCTCAAGCTCAAGCTGAAAAGGTTCAGCATGAAGACCTGTTGCAGAAAAGCTGAATTTACCATCAGGTTCAGGTTTAACATGGACATTTTTGGCATCAGGCAAGCATACTGTCAAGTAAAGATGCTCAGATCGCTGCGCCCAAAGAACTTCAGGGTGGCGACTGCACAAATAACAATGTAAAATCAGTTATGTTTCTTGACTTCATGTTGCTCAACTTTAAGTAAGAAGTAACACATCAGATTTGCAATAAGGAAGATGCAAAGTATGTAAACACGGGTGAACAAAAGTACGAAAGTTCCTGCACAAACAAATAAGCTCCACAAAAATTCTTAAAGATTAGTTTAAATAAAGAAAGACATCCAGCCAATATATCCATAGGTTGCGAAAGTGACGCAGAACTGGAAGCATGCATATGACACTATGCCAGCTGCCTATACAGAGAAGATATAAAAAAAGGAATTTCAGTACCCAATTGTACAGCTTTTATAACTCAAGATTCTGCCTTGTATCGTGTATACCTGTTCAAGCAGAGAATGTATCCCAGATAATATGTCATGAGTAGTCCCTAGTATAAGAACTGCTACGTCACCTGGAGGTAGGAAACAATTACAGGTTTCTGAAACAGTGTGGAATTCGGAAATGGTACTTTCAGGATTTCAGGAAACAGGGAATGGCACTCACACACAAATATGTATTTCAATAAAAATATATATAAATAGTAATACTTATTAATTAATGATATATTATTAATTTATTATGTATCATGAATAATGATATTAACTATACATCAATAATGTATCATGCTACATTAGGGAGTGTTGCCACCGAAACACACACCTAAGAGGAAGCGCAGCAGAAATCTTTCTAAGTTGCTCGGTGTGACCTTGGGGTCAAGTCTCGAGTCAGGTGCTGTCACCTGATCCTGACTCCTCCATTTAGGCAAACTCCTAACTGAAGCCAAGGGGTGTAGACCCTCCTGAAAAAGGTTTCTAAGGCTTTTTTAGTAGGGTCTAACCCCCTTGGCTTCAATTAAAAGTTTGCCTAAACGGAGGAGTCAAAATCAGGTGACAACACCTAACTTGAGACTTGCCCCCAAGGTCACACCGAGCAACTTGAAAGATTTCTGCTGCGCTACCCCCCAAGTGTGCGTTTCGGTGGCAACATTTTTGGCGCCGTTGCCAGGGACAAATTTTTTGTTCCTGGTTCGACTTACCTTAGTTTTTCTTTTAGTTTTTTACCTTAAACTTTTGATTGATTTTAGTCCAATAAACTCTGAAATTACACTTGATCCATTTGGCGACTCCACTGTCATGTAATTTACCAAGGTATTCAACTAGAAGAAACTCTGTAGGGTTGCTTGATTTCATTCCTGAACCTGAGAAGGTTTATTGAAAGGGATTGAACAAGCTCTCTTCTCGTAGGATCCTTGAGAATCTAGGATCCGAATCTATTTCGGACATCCATTGTCTATTTTTTGAAAACAATAATATTTTATCTGACATAATGGGTGAATTCTTTAGTCCACTTAACATTGCTCAGATAGCAGGTCAACCCCATGATCTACTCGACAAAGCTATTAACAAACTTCCAACCTTCACCGGAACCGATGCCATAACTACAGTTGTCCATCTGAAGAGTTTTTCAAAGTGTCTCAGTAGTTAGTTCTGAGCAGTTGAACACCAACATGAGGATGTTTACATGAGGATGTTTACATGAAGTTGTTTGCCTTATCTTTAGAAGGGGATGCTAGTGACTGGTTTATGAATTTACCTGACAACTCTTTCGCAACGTTAGCAGCTTTCAAAACTGCTTTCACAAACAAATGGGAAGAGAAAAAAGAGCCACATCACCAACTAGCTGCCCTCCAATACAATTAAGAGAAGTGAGAACGAGACTATGGACGAATTCAATAAGAAATTCCAGGACTTAGTGAACAGCATGCATGCAGACTTTAAACCAACAGCACAATCTATCTTAGTTTATTACATCGAAGCTTTAAGTGGTGAGATGCAATATCAGCTTAGAGATAAGGATCCTACCACACTTTTGATGGCTCAGGATATGGCTGTGAAAATTGATAGAAACATGCAATCTTCTTGCAAGTCTTGTTACCAACTATTTTGTACAATAGTTGAATTTCTTGTGAGCCGCCAGTTTGATGAACATGTTCAATGTTCATCATCAGTGTTCAGAAGTTCAGAAGTCATTTTTCAGGGCAATTTTGCCCCATTTGTAATAACTGCATGTTCATACCCCCATGGGGAAATTGTAAAAAGTTGGTCTAAACGGGGTCCTTTTATAAAAGACTCGGCTATCCTTAGGTTTAACTGTCAGGGGGATACTCTAGAGTGTTTTTTCCTTAGGAATTAAGCATTGCGCTTTAGTCGTGTATAATTCCTAAGTTTTTCACTCATACCTCCAAAGCTGGAGTATTTACCATGGTGGTCAAACCTAAAGGTGGTTATTAGAGCCTTGTGTCTAGAATTTTTTTTCTGTGTTAACCATCTCGATTGAGTCGTATGAACATGCACTAGGTCCCATAGGAGTTTCGTTTCATTCCGAGGAAAATAATTTTTTCCGTAATTTAGACCATTTTTTTAATGGTTTAAATGGAAATTTTCAAAATGTGATAAAAGTGTCGTTTCGAGGCGGAATTTGGCATGGGGAGGCTCGTTTTGACGTTCAGAGCATCCTCTTTACCCCAGTGCCCACTTTCTTCAGTTTTCAGGTGATTACATCGCCTTTGGGAGCAGTTTTCCTAAAGGTGCTACAAAACAGCACTTCAATTGCTAAAAAGGAAGAAAATGCACATATGGACTGTTACCAACTTTTTTGTACCATATTTGGACTTCGACGAGCCGCCATTTGATGAACATGATTTATGTTCATATCCAATGTATCAGAAGTTCCAGTTGTTGTTCCTAGCCAATTTTGGCTAGTCAGTTTTATTTTTCAGTTGAAATGACCATGGCCCCACGGGGTTTGTAATAAGTGTGCTAGTAGGATTTTGAGTGGCTCGGTTCCCCATGGCTTGACTATCAACTAAGGCATTCCAAGGATTTTTTTGCCCTTGTCAATTATGATTTGCCTATAGTCAAGTAATAATCGACGAGGTTTTCTCCTGCTTCCTCCAAAGCTGGAGTGCCCGATTTTGAAATTTGAGCCTTCGGAGGTTATTAGAGTCCAACTGATGTATATAAGCCTACTAGACACCATGTATGTCTTAGATGGTCATTTCCTAGGGTCCTCGTCCAATAAAAACACTATCCGAAAAAAATTTACCGGACGCTTTGGATTGAGTTTTTATTTTTTATTATTATTTTTCCAAATATTTGATTGGAAAAATCAAATTTGTAATATGTCAGTCATCCGGGGTTGGATTTCAATATTGGAGGCTTGATTCATAAGCCAAAAATCACACATGAACCCCGAACCAGCTTATCCTAAGTTTCAGATGTTCATTCAACCTCATAATTAATAATTTCTCAAAAAAGTCATTTACAGAGAAATTATTAATTAAAATATTAAAAATGAATATTTTGGAGATAATCCAAATCTCTCCAAAATAAACCAAACTGAATAAAGTAAAAGGCTGAATGACATGGCACAGGGCATTAATGAAGAATCCAATCAACTCCAAGTGCATTCAGTGAAGTGTACAGCCACTACAAGCGATCTCCTTCAAGGAAATTCGCCCTCCTCTCCATGATCTGCGAATTGGGTGAGATGGCAATTGATAAATGGTTTGTTGGTATTGCATTAATGAAAGGGTTGGTGCTTTGCTAAAATCAAGGCATATCTCAAGTTCTAACTCCAACAAGCTCGAATTGCAACTCCATGATATCTCCCTCAAGACTCACACATTCTACTCAAGGCCCACGTGAACTCCACTTGGCATTTGCGAATTGGGATGGTGGAGTTAACAAGGGAGGAATGAGGGGCGCCTTGCCAAGGTGGAGGCCACCTCCCCACCCTCATTACTTCAAACTCGAGTTTGTTAATGGAGCTACACTCCAGGCCCTAGATTGTGATTGGAATTCGATTTGTGTAGTGCCACTTGTCTCTCCATGGAAGGAATTCGAATTAGGTCTCCTGGATTGTATTTTTGTATATATAGAGGTGCTTGGCTCTTTCTTTAGGATGGAGAATTTGTGCAAGTACACTCTGGAGAAATTTGTAATATTTGTTTGAATTTGAATAGAGAAGAAGACTTTGGAGGTCCATGTGGGAGTTCTTTGTATGTCATCTTTCATCTTGTTTGAGGTGATACCTTTCTTAGTTCATTTTTTTTTATTCTTAAGTATTTGATCATATGATTAGAAGGCTAACAATCTAGCACAACATTATTTGATCTATGCTTTTCTCTAAAGATTTGTGGCTTTCAGGTATTCTCAAGTGCAAGAGCTCTTGGTTGGTTAATACATTCATCTTATAAGTTCCCAAAGAAGGCCTCTACTTCAAAAAAGTCAAGAAACAAAGCTTGCTTGCCTCATCCATCAAACTACAAACTTCAAAAAACTCTCTTGGTTACCTTGGTTACTACAAAGCGGATCTACATTCTCAGGTTTTATCTTTTGATTCGTCTTCCAAATAATGCAATAATCTCAAAGTGTTCATATTTCTAAATTTTGCATCATGTTTGGCTAAGTAGATCAAAGCTTCACACTTTGATCTACTTTTTTGGGTTTAGATCTCCCATTTACAATCTCTAAATTTTCTTAGATCTAAGATCCTTGTTTCATTCTCAACCTGTAGATCCACCATTTGCTTTTACTTGTCTTTTTGTTCTATCATTTTTTCATCTTTTTAGAGTGCCAGATACCTCTAAGTTTGTGTCCAAAACCATCAATTTTCTTGCCAAAGTTTTGTCTTGAGAAGTACTTTGGGATTCGATCCCAATTGCTGCATTGTTTTGCGTGCCACTTCTCTTTCCCCACTGTTTTTTGTGTATTTCTAGCTAGCTGGAAATTTCACGAACAGTGTGAAAAAAGTTACTTTTTTTACTCATTTTTGCCTTGGGAAATGTGCACTAGTTTTCTCGAAAAACGTGCAAATTTTCCACTTTTTAGCTTGCTGGTTTTTTCTGTGTTTTTTCATCTTTTTTCAATTCTGGAAATTCATTTAAAATCAGTAAATTTTTCGAAAATTTCCAAAAAAAAATATTTTTTAAATTTTTTCATCATTTTTTCGAAAAACGTGCAATTTTAAGCTTGCTGGTTTTTTGCTGATTTTTTACATTTTTTTGCTATTTTCCAATTCTGGAAATTAGCCTAAGAATTAAAAATTTTCGAAAAAAAATTTAATTTTTTATCATTTTCTTGAAAAGCGTGTAATTTTAAGCTTGCTGATTTTTTGCTGATTTTTTACTGATTTTTGGTGATTTTCTGCTATTTTCCAATTCTGGAAATTAACCTAAAATATTTTTAAAATCTTCAAAAATTTCTTTCTCAAAAAATTTCAAGTCTTTTCATTGAAAAACGTGCTTTTTTCATCATAAAAAGTGAGCTTTTCCCTTCATTTCCAAGGTCTGATTTTTGGCTTCATTTTCCTGTTTTGGACTCTCATTTGTCTCATTTGGCACTTATCATCCCATTTTACATTCATCTCTTTAAATCATAAATCAAAAGTTGGTTTCCTAACACTCTTACTAGCTATTGTTTAGAACTCTTACCTACAGGTGAACGAAAAGTAAATTAAGCAAGAAAGAGCAAGCAAAGCTAGATCCAAAAAGACAAAGATCCAAACTCAAAAAACCATTATCCTTTGTACAAACTCATAAGAGTTTATCATTTTTCACTTAAGTTCTCTTCAAAGTCCTTTCAAGGGTTTCAATCCCAAAGACATTTGTATTTGTCCAATAACAGCTTGAGTGGGGTTTTTAAGTCCCCACTTTCAACTTCCCCCTCTTGGGGAAGTTTGTTGTCTCTTTGAGTGGTTTGCTTTGATAAGCTTAGTTTAGTTTTCCATTACTTACACTTAGAAATATTCTGTTAGTTTAGTCCTATTGTCCGCCGAGATGCACACCAACAACAGAAATCTTTCAAAAGTTGTTCCCTCACTACAAGTGGGGAAAGTGTGGCCTTGGGGGCAAGCAATGAGCTAGGTACTGTCACCTAAATCCCAACTCCTCCGTTTAGGCTAACTTTTTACAGTTTCCCCATGGGGATATGAACATGCAGTTATTACAAATGGGGCAAAAATGCCCTGGAAATGACTTCTGAACTTCTGAAACACTGATGATGAACATGGATCATGTTCAATAAACTGGCGGCTCACAAGAAATTCAGCTGTTGTACAAAATAGGTGATAACATCTGGCTCCAACTGCGGGACATGTGCTCGATCTAGAAATCATGCAAAGAGAGGATACGAGAACACCAGAATCTCTGGTTTATATATATAACCTGTAAAAACATCTCAACTTGACAGAGAACCTTCAGTAGCACATGTGTTATGAAAAAACCAAAATGAAATACCATCTATATTTTATTGTTTAAAAATAAATTCTAAGAAGTCTAAATGCATGGAAAAACTTTATTCTTTCCTATTCTAACATAATACAAAGAGAACATGTTAAGTATAATCAGAAATCCAGTGTAACCATTTAAGCATGTAATCAATGTAAAAATAATTTTTTACCTTGTCTCTGGTTACCAGCCAGAGCAACGGCATGCTTATTAGAAAGTGCAAACCTGCTTGGATCTTCTAAATGGGAGGGCTGGATGGAGAATCATAAGTATGTAATAAATATTTGAAGTGCTTCCCAATATAGTAAGTCCTCTTGCAGGCATCCCCTATCCAGAACAGGATGGGATGAAGAAATTCAGGATGACAAGGCAGTTCTGGTACCTCATCACACTGATCCGAAAGGCTCTTCTGAAAATAATTTTCTATGAAAGTACAAGCCTCGAACTGCTCTAATATATACAAGGGATTTCCGATGGCTGAGATATATGCTTGATTGATTGGACCCAATCCGACCCTTCACTGTACTACTTCTCTAAATCATTTTTGTTGATAATCATGTGTGGCTCTGACTGTTTATATGCAAACACATCATGCTCTTCCTCCATGTTCAAAATTTTCAAGGTCTCAAATTCCATGCCTCCCTCTTTGAAAACCTCATAGATGGGTTTTTCAATGAAGTCATCCAGTGATTCTTTAGTCATGGCATAGATGGGGCTCTCTATAAAAGTCCATTTATCATAATCAACATCTATGTCAATCATGAGGGGTTCTTCGTTACTTGTATCATGCTCCAGACTACGTCTGTCCTCTTCATGCTCATAATCCTCCCCTTCAGAAAAAAAGGCCATAAGGAAAAAGACCTTCGAAACCATCATTATTGTACCCATTACAGACTTCTTTATGCATTTCAATATGGGCTTCCGTAATGGTTTCTTCTAGAGGTGGATCAGGAATACATGTGTTCATCATCACTGAATTAGTCTTGAAAAACTTCCCACTCATAAATGTCTTTTGTTTCGGTGGCATGAGGAGGGTCTTCAATAAAATTTGGTCTTTGATAAATTTCTTCGATATGATCATTAGGGATCTGATGGGAAAAGGTCATACTTTCTGTAATAGGCCGATTCAATTGGTTCCAACTTTCTTCAGGAATATCATAAATGGCACCTACATAGTTTATGCACTCAGGCTTGCTTGATAATGTACTAGGACCACAATCTTCTGGATGACCATGCTCATGAACATAGCATGCATAATAGCATCCAAATTCTTCATGGAAGTCTCTGCATGCTCTACAAAATGGCTTGTGATGCTCAGCCATGTTAGCAGCCTCTAGTTGATGAGGAGGCCTCTGTTCATGGTTCGGATTTTTTCTCTGCCATGTTGGTTTTGCAGGAAATGTTCTAGGAGGTGGGGGGGGTTGAGTCCTTTCAACAGTAATGATTCGATTCTGAACCTCCTTTATTTGTGCCAAGTGTTTCCTCTCCGTGTCTTGCATTTTCTCAATTATATCCGTAAGCTCATTTTCATAGGCATTGTTTGAAGGCTCTTTTTCTTTAGGGTCAACAGTTTTCAGAGGAGTAGATGATCTAGAGTAACCCTAGATGTTTGACTCTCCTGAAGACTGCATGTTTCTGTCAATTTTAATAGCCATTTCTTGGGTTATAAAAAGAGTGGGGGCTCTTTATCTCTGAGCTGATACTGCATTTCACCATTAAGTGCTTCAATGTAATATAGCAAAATGGTTTGAGGAGTAGGCTTGTAATCGACATGGATGGCATTTGATAATTCTGTGAACCTTTGGTTAAACTCATCCATTGCCTCATTCTCCTTCTTCTTTATGTTTGTTAAAGAAGCCAATTGATGCCTAGGTTCCTTCTTTTCGCCAAACCTGTTGGTGAAAGCAGTCTTGAAAGCTGCCATGGTAGCGAATGAGTTATTTGGCAAGTTGTCATACCAGTTCCCAGCTTTACCATCCAAAGATAAAGCAAAAAGAGTCATGTATACATCTTCCTGTTTGTCAGCACCCCTGACATAGGAACCACAATGTCTGGAAAAGTTTTTGATATGTTGCTCAGCAGAGATAGAGGCATCAGTGCCAGTGAAAGTGATGAGTTTATCTATAGTCTTCTTAGGAACCTCATGGGGTTGACCTGCTATCTGAGAAAAATCCAACTGAGTAAAATACTCGTTCATCGTGGTAAGGAAACAGTAATTATTTTCAAAGTTTTCAAAGTTTTCTTGAAATAAAGTATGGATGTCTGAAACAAACTCAGATTCAAGTTCTTCAAGGATTCGACGAGAAGCAAGTTTATTCAATCTCCTCCTGTAAACCTTTTCAGGCTCGGGGATGAAACTGAGTAAACCTTCGGAATTTCTTCTAGTTGAATACCTTGAGGTGTTTACTGACAGTGGAGTCGCCAGGTGGATTCAAGTCTAATTTCGGAGAGTGATTGGACTAAAATCTACCAAAAAAGATGAGTTAAAAAAGGAAATGGAGTCGCCAGACAGATATCAAATCTATCAAAAAAGGTAAAAAATTAAAAAAAACTAAGGTCGTCCAGGAACAAAAAGATTTGTCCCCGGCAACGACGCCAAAGATGTTTTCCGCCGAGATGCACACCAGCAGCATAAATCTTTCGAAAGTTGTTTCCTCACTACAAGTCGGGAAAGTGTGGCCTTGGGGGCAAGCAATGAGCTAGGTTCTGTCACCTAAATCCCAGCTCCTCCGTTTAGGCTAACTTTTTACATTTTCCCCATGGGGGTATGAACATGCAGTTATTACAAATGGGGCAAAAATGCCCTGGAAATGACTTCTGAACTTCTGAACACTGATGATGAACATGGATCATGTTCAATAAACTAGCGGCTCACAAGAAATTCAGCTGTTGTACAAAATAGGTGATAACAAGTCCCATTTTGCTTTAGAATACTAATTGCTAGCTTAGATTTACTTTCCACTAATTGCTAGTTTCATTTTTGCATTTGTTATTTGTTGAGCTATCACTCGTGTTCCATATTTGTAATTTGTTTATCATTTTTTTAAAAGGAACCAAAGACTCTTGAACTTGTCATAAGACAAGTCGAAAGCACTCTCTGTCGGAGAGCATAAGCATTGCACTTTTACTGCATTTTAGCATATAGATTAGTTAAAGTCTCTTGAACCTCTGTCATAAGACAAGTCAAGAGCACTCTCTGTCGGAAAGGTTCATCTTGTGCTCTAACTAAAATTCACAACTCACACTCCCATAATAAAATTTGAATTTATTCGTTGTTTCCTTGCTAGAGTATGCTCTGACTGACCTAAAAATTGGATTACTCATAAACGGCATTGGACTGATTAATCTTGCAAGATTCAAACGTAATAAAATTTTCACCCCCATAACCAACGAATCGGCGTTGTTTCGATAAATACTCAGGTAGTGAGCAAATTCCAAGTGTGGGCGCCGGGCTACCCAATCTGAACACTCGCTGGTTAAATTCTCTGAACACCTAACTTGTGAATCAGGCAGGTCCGTCATGTCTTCGAACTGAGCCACTGAAAGTATTTCCGGCTAGCTTTCCAAACACCTAAAACAAGATTGCATAAAATACTGTAAAATCAACCAAGAACAATTTCAAAACATTCACACAAACATTATATCAAGACTTGTATCTTTAGCATCCCAAGCACTCATTGACTCCATTTTGGCACTGGTCTTCAAAAAGTTACATATATCTTCCTGAGTTGGACCATTTGTCCTTTATGTTCTTAAAGTCATTATACTGTGGATGCTTATTTAAATTCCAAGTCGTCATATATTGTTTCATCTTGATATTTGTGTTTTGTATTTGCAACGTGGATTGCGTATTTTGTTGTATCTCAAAAAGTCCTAAACAACACCCATCTGAATCATTTCATCATAAAAACACTTAAAACACAGAGCCATAGAAAACTATTTGTTAGGGACAACCCCCCTTGGCTTCGTTAGAAGTTTGCCTAAATGGAGGAGCTAGGATTCAGGTGACAGTACCTGGCTCATTGCTTGCCCCCAAGGCCACACCTTCCCCACTTGTAGTGAGGGAACAGCTTTCGAAAGATTTCTGTTGTTGGTGTGCATCTCGGCGGACAACATGGACAAAGTCAAAAGAGGGCAAAATTTATTAAAAAATGATTTGTAAAGGGGTGGCATATGATTTCATGAGATGTACGACTAAATTAGAGATAAAGTCACATGTTATAAAATTCAAAAGGTTAAATTTTTGGATTAAAACAAGGTGTAAGGATTCCTTCACATGGGCCTCCTTCACGTGAATGGATGGTGGGCGAATACTCCAAGTGTTGGGCGAGTATTCCAAAGGAAGTGGGCGTTGTTTACTATGGGAGAGGGGCGCCCCTCTCATGAGGTGGCATCCACCTCATCCCCCACCAAGCTAATCACGCCAACCCCACTCAAGATCATGCTCCAAGCCTTTGAGAAATCACGTGAATCTCTCCTTGGGCTCTCTCGCCTTCCTAAACCCTACCTTCTCTTCATGCATTCGACCTGCTCTCTGTATTGTATAAATAAAGCTTCTTGCTCCATGTTTATGGTAGATGAACTTTGCAAGAAACCTCTACCTGGATTACTGTAATATTTTTGCCTTTGTGCAACATTGGAATAAATTTGAGACTTTGGAGGTCCACTTGGTGCATGCATGGTTGATGACTACTTTGTGAGGTAACATTGTTTATTGTTTATGCATGCTTATCTATTTGAGTTTGGATCTATCTTAGAGAGCTTCTTCTCAAGCACATAGGACAAATATTTGTAGTCTTCAAGTTATTTGTTGATGTTTTGTGTTTAAAAGATCTTAGAGTAGCATGCTTTAGTCAGTTATAATACATGTTTTATGAATCTTTTTTATACCAACATTCTAGATCTAAGCTCTCTTGTTTAAGCGTGTAAGTTTCAGGATCTCTTCTTGGAGTAAGGGATTGAGCATGGTTGCATCTCCCCCTTCTTCAAGCCTCAAAAGTTGATAAATTTTGAATACACATGGGTTTCTACTGGGTTCTCAAGTAGATTCAAGACCCAAAAGGGGCTTGTCATATCTCATTCTCATCTTTAAAACTTAATTTCAAAACTTGTTCTATTGGTTACCTAGCAAAGCCTTTGATCTTTAAAGTTTTATCTTTTCTAGAAGCCTTTGCTTTCTTGTTCTTTTCTTCTTGCTTTTCCTCACTTTTTCTTCTTCCTCTCCTCGCTGCCCTCTCCTTTGCTTGCTGCTGATTTTTACTTTTAGTTTACAGCCATCTCTTCGTTGGCTGCCCTCTTTTGTTGGCTGCCTTGTTTTCATTTTTGGCAGCCCTCTTCTTCATCATTTGGCTGCCCTCTCTTCTCCCTTTCATCTTCTCTTTTGCCTCATCTTTTCTCCTTTGCTTCTTCTTGTCTTCTCTTCTCTTTTGTCTTCATCTTTCTTGCTCTTCTCCTTGCTAGACTTCCCCTCTTTCTTCTTTGCTTTGATCTTCTCTCTTTGCCCTTCGCTTTCCCTTCTTTTTGTCTTGTTCCATTTTGTGTTTGTAGTTAGATCTTAGCTTAGTCTTAACTTGCATCTAGTTTAAATTTTTTGCATTAGTTTAAATTTTTCAAGCTTGCACTTAGCTTAGAATCTCATTTCCTTAGCTTAGTTTCATTTCATAATTAGTTTAATTTTTTAAGTCTTCAACACTTAGTTTGCAATTAGTTCATTTATTTTCTAAGTCTTAGATCTTAGTTTCATTTTGATTTTCTGACATCTTAATAAGTTCCATGTCTGAAGCTCTTATTGTAGGTGAGCAAAGAAGCTTCAAATCGGAACAAAAGCCCAAAGGCTAGAACCAAAAAACAAGAGCAAGCAAACAAACAAGCAATAAACTTCCTTGAAAAGCACCTCCCTATTCTTCATTCCCCCATCCTTATTGTGCTTTCAAGTGATCAAAAAAGCCTTAAGGCATTGTAAATTTTTAATAAAAGAGCAAGTGGGATAAAGGCTCTCACACCCCAATTCTCCCATTTGGGGGAAGCTTGTAGTGTTTCTTGTCTCTATTTGCATTAAACTTAGTTTTACTTCCGCACTAGTTAGTTTCAACTTTTGTAGGTAGCTTAGATCTCATTGATTAAGTTAGCTTCAATTTTTGATTAGTTCTTATTGCTTAAAGTCAATTTTCAACTAGTTTAGCTTTGATTCAGTATTTTCATTGCATATAAATTGCCAAGTAAAAAGAACCGAAAGTCTCTTGAATCTCACTGCAAAGTGGATCAAGAGCACTCTCTATCAAAGGGCTTTGTTTTTCTTGTTTTAGTTAGATTTCATTTTGTTTGATATAAGCTGTTAAATAAAAAGAACATAAAATCTTTTGAATCTCACCGAAAGGTGGATCAAGAGTGCTCTCTATCGGAGAGTTCATTTTTGTACTTGTTATTTATTTTTAGTATTTTACAACTCATAAATGTCTTGAATCTCGCCATAAGGCGGATCAAGAGTGCTCTCTGTCGGAGAGTTTCACAATGGTTCTTGTTCATCACACGCAATAAAATTGGAATTTACATTTTCTATATTGCGTATGCTCTACCCACTTGTGGGATACTCGGAAACAGTATAGGTTTATTAATTCTCGGCATTTAACCCACTCAAACCGTAATAAAATACTCTCCCAAAAACCAACGAAAATCCGACGTTGATCGTCTAATATTCGAAAGTGGGCAAATTCTTCCTGGGGAAGTTGGAACCACTGTACCGAGATCTTAAGGGCACCGTTAGACTACATCCCTGGTTGGTGTAGTGTTGAACACGCTCTAGAGACTCGGACAGCCAACATGTCCTTGTACGGAACCACTTAGAGTATTTTCCGGACACATCTCTTGTACCGAAAGGTATATCTTGGAGATCCCCTTCCTTTAATAATCAACTCATATCAAAATTTACAATAAAATTCACCAAGAACACTTGCAAAACAGTTCTCAAGCACACCAAGACTTGTATTCAGCATCCCAAGCACTCAAAGACATTGACCCTGTTGTCCCTCGAGATGCACACCAGCAGCAGAAATCTTTCGAAAGTTGTTTCCTCACTACAAGTGGGAAAGGTGCGGCCTTGGGGGCAAGCAATGAGCCAGGTACTGTCACTTGAATCCCAGCTCTTCCGTTTAGGCAAACTCCTAACAAAGCCAAGGGGGGTTGTCCCTAACAAAGAGTTGTCTAAGGCTCTTATGTTTTTTAAGTGTTTTTTGGGTGTATGGATGCGAATGGGTGTTGTTTAGGAGTTTTTGATGATACACAATAATAATTAAGCAATGGACGTTGCAAATGCAAAACACAAGATGATATAAACAATATATGATGATTGAAAATTAAAGCATCCACAGAATAATTAATGACTTAAGCAGATGAAGGACAAATGGTCCAAAATAAGGTGATGTATATAAGTTTCAAGACCAGTGCCAAATGGAGTCACAAGTGCTTGGGATGCTGAAATACAAGTCTCAAAATGTGTTCGTGAGATCGTTTTGCAATGCTTCTTGGTGAATTTTATTGTGTATTTTAGGGGTGTTCTTGATTATTATGGCTAAGGGAATTTCCAACCGGTAAGCAAGGTACTGGAAATCTGTCCGGGAAATATTCTAAACGGTTTCGTTCAAAGACATGACGGACCACCCAGTTCTCTAGCTAGGCGCTCAATAGCTAACCAGCAACTAGAGTCTAAACATGGTTGTCGGGCGCCCCCACTTAGAATTTTCCCACTTAGATTATTTATCGATCAACGCCGGATTCGTTGGTTATGGGGTGAAGATTTTATTATGGTTTAAAATTGAGAGATTAAGCAGCCAATACCGTTTCTGAGTATTCCAACCTTTTTCAAGGCTGGCCAAAGCATGCGTGGTATGGAAAAACAAATAAATTCCAATTTTAAAGGGAGAATGAGTTGTGAGTGTTTTAAATTAGAGCATAAAAGGCAAACCTCTCCGACAGAGAGTGCTCTTGATCCACCTTATGGTGAGATTCAAGAGTCTTATCTAATCTATATGCAAATGCACAATGCAAACAATGCTCTCCGATAGAGAGTGCTCTTGACTTGTCTTATGATAAGTTCAAGAGACTTTGTGTTCCTTTTAAGATTAACAAATTATAAGCAAGCAACACAACAAGATAGCTCAATATGAAAAATAGAGAAACTAAGCTAGCAATTAGTATTCTATGAATGAAGATGAGATCTAAACTAACAACTAGTGATCTACTTGCAATATGGAAAATTAAACTAACAATTAGTGTTCTAACTTGCAAAATGGAAACTAAACTAAAGATGAAGTAAACAAAGACAAGACACTACAAACCTCCCCAAATGGGGAAGTTGGGTGTGGAGCCTTAAATCCCATTAGCTTTTTATTAAATGATTACAATGCCTTGGGAATTCAACCTTTTGAAAAGAACTTGAAAGAAATAAGATAGAAGAATGCTTATGAAACTCTTAAGAGCTTTTACAAAAGGAGAATGGTTTTGGTTCATTTTAAAGTCCTCTTCTTGGTTGTTTGATCTTCTTGGTTTTATTCTTCTTCTTTGTTTTGCACTTTCTTCTTCTTGGTTTCTTCTTCAAGTCTTCTTGCTTCTTGTCTTGTATAGATATCTTCTTTGATCACCTAAAGCACAACAAAGCTCATATACCCATCATTGTTAATCAAAACAAAATAAATTGAAACTAACTAAGTCTAAGATCAAGAAAATGAGATCTAAGATGACAAATTTGAAAGAAACTAGATGCAATATTAACAATGAATTAAGATCTAAGTATGATATCTAAATGCAAACTAACATGTAAACTAGATGCAAATTAGCTAAGATCTAAACTTCAAGCAAAGAAGAGAACAAAGCAAACAAGGAGTGGAAGAAGAGAAAGGCAAAGGAAAAAATGAATGAAAGAAGAGGTAAAACGAGAAGGGGGGAGAGAAGGAGAAGAAGAGAAAGTGGAGTAAGACAAAAGCAAGGGTGAAGGGGAAGCTAAGGAGAAAACGAAAGCTAGAAGGGAGAAGAGGAAGGACTAAAACGAAAGGAGATAGGGAGAATAGCTAAAGACTAAAACGAAAGGAGATAGGGAGAATAGCTATAGAGGAGAATGAAGACAAAACGAAAGGAAGGAAGGTAGAGAAAACATGAGCCAAACAAGGCAAGGAAGAAGAAGCCAAAGGATGGATCTAGGAGTTTAGGGATTCTTAGTGTAACCAGTAACCAAAATTTTAAGATGTTTTAAGGATGGAATATATGAAAAAGAGCTCCTTTAGGCCTTCTTTAGATGAAAGACTTGAGCTTTGTAGATCCTACAATCACAAGGTGTTAGATCAAAACTTGAAGATGAAGCATGGGTTCGATGCAACTGAACTCTTGCCCTTCTTCACTTTTAGCAACACCTAATCATAACACACAACTCAACCAACAAGTGAGATCAAAAAATATGCTAGTATGCTAGGAAAATCAAATCTAGATAAACATTTTGTATAACTGACTACTCATGTCCATCTAGATCTTAATCTACTTTGCATAAATAACCAACTTAAGACTATAAATGGTTATTCTACCGTGCTAACAATAGCCTTCTTGAGCTAGCAAATTAATCAAACACATTGCAAAATTGAGAGATGAGTTAGAGAAGATGTCACCTCAACAACAGATGAAATCACACCAATGAATGAGAGCTCATGGACCTCCAAAGTCGAATTCTTTATTTCAATACTAAGCAAAAGCTATTACAAAATTCTCCAGAGTAATCTTACATCAAAATATCCATCTTAAGAGAGCCAAAGAGGCCTCTCTTTATACAAAAACTAGGCACCAAAGACCTAATTCGAACTAGGCATGAGAGAGCCAATATTACAATCAAATCAAGTCGAATTCCAATCAAGTTGTGAGCTTGGAGTGATGATCGAATGGTTAACTGGAGCATTGGTAGATGGGATTGGATGACATGGCCTCCACATAAGCCAAGAGCCCACCACAAAAAACCTTGGAACCTTCACGCAAGAGAATAGCATGGGGAGCCATGAGGATCCATCACGTGAAGGACGATGAGCTTGGAGTTAGCGAATTTGAAGATTGGTAGGTGTGATTGGTTTGGTGTGGATGAGGTGGAGCCTCTCCCCATTGGAACCCATGCCCACCTTGTATTACTCGCCCATGCCCAAAGGAATGGTCAAAAGCGTGAAGGAGATGCCCACGTGAAGGGGGCTTACGCTCTACTCCTTTAATTAATTTCTTATCCAAAGTTTAAAATTAACATGTGCTCATTACTTTTAAGTGGGTCATACAACCATGCAAACCATCTTCAACCTTTTTCCAAAGTCAAAAATCACATTTTTGACTTATTTTAATTTTTGGTTCATGGTGCATTTTCACCATTTTTAGCAATTAAGTGCCAAATTGATGCATTTTTAGCAAAAACTCCCCCAGAGGTGACATAATCGCCCGGAAACTGAAGAATTGAGGTGCGAGAGTAAAGAAGACGCTCTGAGCGTCAAAACGAGCCTCCCCAAGCCAAATTCCACCTCCAGATGAGGTTTTTATCACAACTTGAAAAATTCCATTTAAACCATTAAAAAATGGTCTAAATTACGGAAAAAAAAATATTTTTCTCATAATCAAATGAAACTCCTAGGGGACCTAGTGCATGTTCATACGACTCAATCGAGATGGCTAACACATAAAAAATCCTAGACACAAGACTCTAATAACCACCTTAGGTTTTGACCACCATGGTAAATACTCCAGCTTTGGAGGTATGAGAAAAACTCAGGGATTATACGCCACTGATGAGTAGCGCATAATTCCTAAGGAAAAAACACTCTAGAGTATCCCCCAAATGGCTAAACCTAAGGATAGCCGAGTCTTTTATAAAAGGACCCCGTTTAGACCAACTTTTTACAAATTCCCCATGGGGGTATGAACATGCAGTTATTACAAATGGGGCAAAGTTGCCCTGAAAATGACTTCTGAACTTCTGAACACTAATGATGAACATGAATCATGTTCATGAAACTGGCGGCTCACAAGAAATTCAGCTATTGTACAAAATAGCCGGTAACAGACTCCATAAGGCACTAGTCCTTCAACTCAACATTTATTTGCTTATTATCTATCTAGAGCACTTATCTTAACTGCTTTAATCATATTATGTTGTGGATGCCTTGTTAAATTATCATTATCAAGTGGTTGTGTATCTTATTTTTGCAAGTATATGCTTGGATTATTTAAATTGTTATTGTGAATCATAAAAACTCCTAAAAAACACCCATCCGCATCACATACCATCAAAAACACTTTAAAATCAAGAGCCTTAGAAACTCTCTGTAGGGTCTACCCCCCTTGGCTTCGTTAGGAGTTTTCCTAAACAGAGGAGTCGGGATCAAGTAACAGCACCTGACTCTTTGCTTGCCCCTAAGGCCACACCTTTCCCACTTGGGAAACAGCTTTCGAAAGATTTATGCTTCTGGTGTGCACATTCGGAGGGCAACATCTTTGGCACCGCTGCCGGGGACAAAAAAAATTGTTCCTGGACGACTTTTAACTTAGTTTTTTACCTTTACCTTTTTTATAGGTTTTTAGTGTAAACAACTCTCTGATTTTAGACTTGAATCCATCTGGTGGCTCCACTATCAATAAACTTACCAAGGTATTCAACAAGAAGAAACTCTGTAGGCCTACTTGATTTCATCCCTGAACCTGAAAAGGTTTATATTAGGAGATTAAATAGGTTAGCTTCTTGTAGGATCCTTGAGAATCTTGGATCTGAGTCTATTTCGGACATTCATAGTCTTTTTTGCAAAAAAAATATATATATAATAAATGTTGGTCTGAGACAATGGGTGAATATTTCAATCCCCTTGACACTTCTCAGATAACAGGTCAACCACATGATCTACCAGACAAGACTATAGACAAACTGCCCATATTCACCCAAACTTAAGAGATATTGTGAAGGAAGAAATTCAAAAACTCTTGGAGGCAGGATTCATCTATCCTATTTCAAACAGCGAGTGGGTTTCCCCACTGGTGATCGTACCTAAGAAAAATGGGAAGTGGTGAATTTGTGTAGACTATAGAGAATTGAACAAGGCAACACAAAAAGACCATTTCCCTCTACCATTTATCGATCAGGTTTTGGATACCTTGTCTGGAAAAAGATTATTTTCCTTTTTGGATGGTTTTAGCGGATATAATTAGATCCAGATCGCCCCCAAAGATTAAGATAAAACCACTTTCACTTGTCCTTGGGGCACCTTTGCATATAGGGTGCTTCTTTTTGGGTTATGTAATGCACCAGTTACATTTCAGCAAGCTGTAATCGGAATCATTTCCGAAATGGTCAATGATTGCATGGAGATCTTTATGGATGATTTTACTCTGTATGGTAGTAGTTTTGACGAAGCCTTAAAAAATTTGGAAAAGTTTTAGAATGCTGTGAATAGACCCAACTATCCCTGAGTACTGAAAAATGTCACATGATGATGAGTGAGGGTATAGTTCTTGGGCATTTTATATCTGCTGCAGGAATCCAGGTAGACCCAGCTAAAATAAAGGTAATTGTAAACATTCCTACTCCTGGAACGCAAAAAGAGGTATGTAGTTTTCTTGGACATGCTGGTTACTATAGACAATTCATAGAAAAAATTTCTAAATTAGCATCTCCTTTATTCACTTTGTTAATGAAGGATGCACAATTTAATTGGACAGATGCATGCCAGACAACGTTTGCAGAACTAAAGAGAAGGTTGTCCACAGCACCTATTTTAAGAGGGCCTAATTGGGCCTTTCCTTTTCACATTTCTTCTTATGCTTCAGATACTGCTATTGGAGTAGTATTGGGACAGCAAGAAGGCCATAGCCCATATGCTATCTATTATGTTAGTGAGAATTTGGCCCCTGCTGAACTAAACTACACAGTGACAGAGAAAGATTTCCTTGCTATTGTTTATGCCATTAATAAGTTCAGACATTATATCACTAGGTATTCTACTTTCGTGCATTATGATCACTCAGCTATTAAATATTTAATGAATAAACCTGTTACTAATGCTCGAGTGACTATGTGGTTGCTGCTATTACAAGAATTTGATATTACTATTGTAGATAGACCAGGAAAAGAAAATGTTGTTGCTTATTTTCTTTCTCAACTAACTAACAATGATGATAATTCACCAGTCGAGGATTCTTTTCCTGATGAGCATTTGTTCGCAGTCTGAACACACTCCCCCTGGTATGCAGATATCGCTAATTATTTGGCTGCAGGTAAGCTTCCAGTGCACTTATCAAAAAGAGAAGGAAGAAGAATCATACAACAGAGTGCTAGATTTTGTTCAATAGAAGGACATCTCTTTTACACAGGACCAGATTTGGAAATTAGACGATGTGTGAGAGAAGATGAGATTCACAGTATCCTAAAAGCATGCTATGATGAGCCCTGTGGGGGGCATTTTGCCGATAAGAGAACTGGTCATAAGGTACTGAGAATGGGATATTTTTGGCCAACCGTGTTCCAAGATGCAAAGAAATACGTTCAAGCTTGCGACAGCTGCCAAAGGATGGGTCAGACAAACAGATTGGATGAAATGTTGCTTCAGCCACAGTTAATGTACCCAAAGTAGTAACATATGGAGGACCGCAGTTTGTGTCATGTTATCACATATATAGTAGTCGGGCTACCACACATTATTTTTCTGATTCCAGTACACTATTCAGCCAGTTCCCTTGCATTGAGATGCTGAGATGAGCATCTATTATGGATCACTATCAGATTGTGGACAGGAGTTTTATTCTCCATGCCATGACTGAGTCTCAGGACACTCAAAGAGATGACCGATGTAGCTATGTAGCCATTTGTACAGAGCAGTCAATAGTGCCTAGAGTTACAGCAACAGTTTCAGAGGACAGATGATGGTTCAGATGATGATCTTTCAGGTAGATGACTCAGCAAGTATATTATGGTGTTACGGTTATATTGCTTTTATTTCCATTTTCTTAGCATGTCTTAGCATTTAGTATCATGATCTGGCGATCATATAGATATGTGGACCTAGTTGTACTTATATATATATCATATTTGTCCCTACTCAGACTTAGAAGTTCTTGGTCTATACTCATTGGTTTTACCCTCCCTAGGGAGAATAGAGGTGATCATTCCCGCCATACATTGGCTTGCTAGTGTCGGTTTCATTATTCACTGTCTTCATCCATCCATGACTTACCCAGTTTGTTCATTACCTTGACTTACTACTTGACTAGTGGCATGGAGGACCTTCCCCCATTATAGCCTCTATATTGGATGGGCTTCCCTGTTTATTGTGTCTCAGCTCTGAGTTGGTGACAAAACTTACTTATGGTGAGTTGGCTTAGTCCCCCTAGTCACTAAAGATGTTGTTGGCTAAACTTGAAACTTTTAGTGCGGCCATGAATACAAAGTATGGAAATAAAATGTTGTATCTTGTATGAAAAGCCCATTCATGCAATGTGTTTCTCAACACACATGAATGAAAGGCAAAGCCAAATGAAAATGGCTATGAAATATCAAATGTTATATCTATTGTGAAATGTAAATACCTAGGTAAACAAGCTGTCTATGACACACCTAGAAGTGCTCAAGTAAACAAGTGCCTTAAAAACACACCTGTAGCAAGAAGCCTAATTAAATGTAAATCTATGCAATGCGTTTGTAAACACACATAGATCAAAGGCTATGGAAACTATAGGGCCAAAAAGCAATGGAACTTAAACTCTATATCAAAAAGATTGCTGGCCTCATTTGTATTATGGATTGTGCGCATCTGTCAAGGTGAATAAACACTCTTTGAACAACTTACCCATTTGTGAGACACCGCTATTCCCTGTGTTATTGCTTGTCCACTATATGCTATGGTGTGTATTCCCTTTTCCATATCCAAACTGTCACAGTGTCAAGTCAGTAAGTCATTCTTTGACCTAGCCATTTTATTCTTAGCCTTCACCCTTCACTAGCAAATTGATCACAACTATGAAGTGAGTATGACCTTGAAAGTCTTGTCTAAGTAATAATAATAATTAATGACCTATTATATTTGGATTTAGATCGCTAGTAATGATTACTTCTTGTTATAATTGCTATTTGAATGGATTGTAAAGCATGTTTTAACCTTTGACACCTTGCAGCAGCTTGATGATAGTTTGAGTTATATTTTGGTCACGTTGACTTGGTCAAACCTAGTTTGACCAAAAGTCAACCACGGGACATGAGGTGGCTAACCTCAGATGTTACAAATAGATGATATATGGTCTGGTACAGATCACCGTGGTGGGCTTATGCAGTGGTTTCAAGCTTATGATGATGATTTGTGCTTTTCAGTACTTTTACAGATTATTATTATTTGGCCTGCCGGATATGATGAGCATTTATTTTTGACCATGCAGAGATCTATATGGTGTATGAGTACACATCTTCAATGGATTTGGGCTCTCTAAGTCCAATGAGACAGTCTGTTTTCAGTTCCGGGCAGTTACAGTGATGTTTAGCCTCAGTTGGCTATCCTAGTGCAGTTTTGGCCTGTCAGAGGCCCTGTCAAAGCAGAGTAGAGATATCAATGGTTCACCTAGAGCATTATTGATGGAGGGGGTGGTCCAGCCACTTGTTATTACCATACTACCCCCCTCCCAGACAGCCTGGTGATCTTACTTTTTGGAGCCATGCACTCCAGGAGGCAGTTTGGGCAGTTTCACACTTCCCGAGGCAGTCCATAAATGGTAAAAATGGCTACAAAGGAATTCAGTTTGGGCTACTAAGGCAAGGTTATGGCATGGGATGATTTGTGATGATGAGTGGGATGTCTTCCACACCTTCTCCAGCAGTTTCAGCTTCATCGGGACCCACATCCATCACTTATGGCATTTTTTGATGATTTCTGGAGCCTCCTAAGGCTCACGACTTTCCCAGAGAGGCACGATTTGGTGTCTAGATTATTTATTCTTGGATATTGTGCCATGGGGATTGACCAAGGGTGTTAGAAATTACCCCTGGACCCACCATGAGCTATTTCTTATGTTTTATCATTATGATTTGGTGGGATCCCCTCTCCTAGGGCGAGTTTGTCCACATATTGTTATATTTTATTATTGATCCATGTATTGTATTGTTGAGCTCATCTCAACCATTGATTAGATCTTTTGATCTTTTAATCTTAGCCACTCATTCAAAAAGTGGTTAGGATTGTGGCCTCTCTCCATCCTATTTAAAGGAGAGAGCTTCTCATTGTAAAGGGGACTTTTGGCTCTGGATTATTGGAATAGAGAATTATTATTGCATCTATCTGTTGTGTTGTCGTGAATGCTTTTGGAGTTCGTTCGTTGATTCTTCCTTTGCACTGGGTTTTTGGATATCTTGCTTTGCTATCTTTTGTACCACATTTTTTTCATCTACAAGTGGAGGCCGATTTGGTTTGAGGAGGACGTATTGGTAGGGGAGGACCCTCCCTACTTCTTCTTTGGATCTCTTCGTTGGTAACAGGGAATATTACTGTCCCAAGACCTTCTATTTCATGTTATCACTTGCTTTTCATTTGCATTTCCTCCATTGTTGCTCAACTAATTGAAATCGCTTTCCTTGGTTGACAGGAAGAGGAGGTCGCACTTGTGGGCTAGGGCATCATTTCGGCAAGCAAAATCAACAATTTCTCATTTGATCTCTGCGGGAGTCTTCCTCAACAACAAGGCATCTACTTCCATCACTCAGGTATGATCTCAAGGTAATTTCTCATTCCATGATCTATCCATTTGTCTAAATGCTTCAAACCCTCATAAGTTAAAACCCTCATTTTACATTTTTTCAGATTTAGCAAGATCCACTTGGCTTTTGGGTATAAAATTTAAAACCCACCTCTATAGCATCCACGGTGATCCGGATCTATAGTTTGGTGTGGATTGGCCTTCATCCGACCCATTTTCCAAGGCAAAGAAGCTTCTCCAAGGGAGGTCGCACTTCCTAGGAGAGGTGAGTTTGCTAAGATCTAGCACCTAGGTAGGTGAGATCCCACTTGATCCTTCATCTACACATCTGATAACCTACCCCTAGTGTGTCACTTCAGTGATTTTCATCTTGCGGGCCCCATTCCTCATTTTGAGGGTTGAGCCCCACTTGGGTCACTTTGTGATACATTTCAATCTCAGATCTACTGAGATCTAGCCATTGGATGATCTTAATTTTCAAGATCCACCTATCTCAACACCTCAACATTCCTGATCTACAATTTGGTGGACATCCGACTCCATTTGGCCCATTTCCCAAGGCACTGATCTTTCTCCAAGCCAATTCGACTTTCTTGGACTGTTGAGTTTGCTTGTGGTTTGATCCTTGTTTTGGTTGCTTGAGCACCTTGACACTGTCATATCCATCCATCAAGCTCACCTTTGGTACTAGTTAGCCCCAATTTGGTCCTTAATTACCCTGCATTGAACACGGTTCCCAAGGCAGCGGATTTTCTCATAATTGACTAGTACCCTAATCCTTGATCTTACTTCAAATATCATAAGTCACTCTCACACTCATAATGGACCAAAGCCACGTTGCTTAAACCCCTTGATCCAACCTATTTCTCATCTTGTGACTTCATCCATAGATCTAGGGTTCACCATACACCTTACGTATTTCACCCATTCTTGATTTGATCTAGTGTTTTGGATTGATCTCTCCTATCAGGAGTAGATCTGGGTCTCCCCCTTTGTTGTCTTGGGCTAGATAACATAAAGTGAAGATTGCAACCATCCATTGGGAGTCGAGGCTATCTTGGTTGCACCTCTTTGGTTTCCCGTCCCTTTGGTTTCCCGTCCCTTCTGCCATCCATCTTGGATTCATCTCTAGGGGCAACTACAAGTTTGGTGATAACATGTCCCATAAGATTGAAGCCCTATTGCAGAAATATCGTATTCAACATCGGATAACTTCACCATATCATCCACAAGCCAATGGCCAGGTGGAAAGTACGAATAAGGTAATTGAGGCTATCCTTACAAAAATAGTGAAGAGTCACCGCAAAGATTGGGCTGAAAGACTTCCAGAAGCATTATAGGCATATCGTACTACATGGCGCAACACTACAAGTTTCTCTCCATATGAACTGGTATATGGGAAGAACGTTGTCTTTCCTATTGAATTTGAGATCAAAACTCTGAAGACAACTATAGAAGCAAATATGGACTTAACGGAGGCTCAAAGGAACCGGTTGAATCAGTTAAATGAATTAGATGAGAAGCGCACAACTGTTGTACATCAGACAGCATTAATTCAACAGCAGCGCTCTAAATGGCATGAAAAGTTCATAAAAAAGAAAGTATTCTGCAAAGGAGACTGGGCTTTACTCTATGATTCACGGTTCAAGAGGGATTTTAAGGGCAAATTGCATACAAGATGGCTAGGATCCTACAGAATAGACAAGGTATTCGACAACGGAACCGTCCACTTGACCACCATTGATGAAAATCAGACACCTTTATTTGCTAATGGTCATCGGCTACGGCTTTATCATAAACCTATTTCAAAGGATGCGTTTATCTCCCGTGTTGCAGCTGATCCAAATTATCAACTGATACAGGAACAGGGGCTTTCCCCCGTTTCTGAAAATCCCTAAAATCTACTTCAATTCCACACAGAAAATTGTATATAAATAAATTGTTGATTTATTGTTTTTTTAAGCTTTGATTAGGTTTTTTTTTTTTGAGAATTGTGTACAGGAATACATGCGAAGGTTCAGTCAGAGGGAAGCAGTCGCGTTGGGCCAAGCGATTGTGAGAATTCTAGATGACCCTTCTCAAAATTGGATGACTCCTTGTAAGGAAAAGTGAACAAAATTGCAGACTTCTGTCGAAGATCCATCAATCTCCCCATATTTTCACCAAAATTCCATCTGATTTTTTTCACTGAAACTACGCCAACTTTCCATTTCTTTTCGTCGAAAACTCCGCCAAACTTTCCATTTCTTTTCGCCAAAACTCCGCTAATTCTTCGCTGAAACTCCGCCAAAATTTCCATTTTTTCACTGAAACTCCGCCAAATTGGCCATTTCTTTCTGCTTAAACTCCGCCAATTCTTCCACTTTTTGCTGAAAATCCGCCAATCTTTCGGCTGAAACTCTGCCAACATTTCGCTAAATTTCACCAAATTTCATCCACATCTCCGACGGATTTTCGCCCAAGCCTTTCTGCTTCTTGACAAAATTCTGATAAAAATCCACCACCCTACTACAGTTCCCAAGAAGAACGCCAAAGAGTCCATCTATCTTCCATGCATCCTTGCGATTTATGACAGCGTGGACGTATTTAATCTACTCATTGGACAAAGGCCAACTTATTTTATGAAGGCACGCGCGTAATTATGTTCCTATCAATTGATTTGACAAGGGAAGCCACCTTGGAAAGATGATGGTTCAGCACGACAATGAAATGGTACAAGTTCTGACTATAGGCATGATTAGGCATGAATTGATATAGCAATAATGATTATGCCTTGTCTTTTAATCCCCGTCAACAACCCGTAACCAATCAACCTGTAAGGGAAACATGTCAAATACCTCACTCATACTTATTAAACGATGGTCATTCCATCCAATCCGTGCGATAACCCGTTAAACTATCTTATTCCATAACTGCGCCAGCTTTCTAAAAATACCCAAACGAACCCCGACTATCCATCAATTGTTCTTGCATGTTGTGACTCCAACGTTTGAAGCTGGTAGCCGTTGCATTCGCCATTAGAGTTCGCAGAAGACAAGCATTATGGGTTTTCCAGTAAGACATGAGCTCGAAAACATACATGCTCTGCGTAGACAAAGAGAAGCTTTTGTTATCTTTGAGGAAGCCGGATGGATAGAATATTTTCAGAGATTAAATGGCTTCCACGAAGAGATGGCACTTCAATTTGCTATGAATTTGACCGAAACCCATTCAGAAATTAAAGGATTGAGGATAGACGTCTCAGAGGCGGCTTTGGCAGAGGTTACAGGGTTACCCAGAACTAGAAGGAGATGGTTTGGCCAAAAGAGGCACAATTCGACTACAATAGAGGACTTTCTTGCAGCGGGATAGAATGTTCAGCCGAGGTCTAGAGGAACAGCATTGGAAACACTGCCAAGGCCTTGGGACCAAGTTGCAATCTTCTTAAAGAAATGCATCACCTGTGAGGGAAGGTACCGAGTTGTTTATACTTATGATTTTTTTTCTACTTTCTCATTTGCGCCAAGGTAGACTGCTTAATATGCCATATTATCTTTTAAGAACCCTACAAAACATGGCCCATTATGTGAGAACGTCTCGGCATCCATCATCCTCTGTTACAATCCATGGACTTATCAAATTGTTAGTTCTAAGAGCCTTAGCACATGGAAATCAAACATGGGAACAATTCATTGATGGGGCTGGGGTAAACCGGGGACCTGCAATGGAAGTAAGAGGTATTGAGGAAGGGAATGACGAGCGGCGCTCCTCAAAATCAGTTGGGGGGAGGGATAGAACATCATAAGAGTTGGAAAATGTTCAGGAGGAAGGTTTAGGGGAAGCTACAACAATAGCAAACCCTGTGGAAGAGGCGGCTACGGTGGCAGATGTGGTAGAAGAAACTGTAATATTAGCAGTTGTAGCAGTAGAAGATGAAACTGGAGCAGTTGTAGAAGCTGCGACAGTGGAAGCTGCAATAGGAGAAGAAGCTACAATTGCAAGAGAATTTCAGGGATTAAACCCTCAGGAGCCGAGTGCATCAAACAGAATTTCATGCAGGGGCAATGAGGGAAGGAGATGTGGAAGTTTTGAGCATTGAATCTTCTCCTGAAATAAGGGGAACTATAGTTCAAGAAGAGGAATTTCTTGTTGAAACAGGAGAAGCTAGTGAAATGAGAATTGACCCTTCCATCCTTGTTTCAGATAATGTGGAAATTCTGTCAGAAGTTGTTACCCCTTCTGTGTCACGGAGGAGAGGGAAGAGATCAAGTACTAAAGGTCAGTCATCTAGTCCTGCAAAAAGAAGGAAGAGATCAAGTATTAAAGGTCAGCCATCTAGTCCCGCAAAAAGAAGAAGGACTAGAGCTTCTACTGCCGTAGAGGCAGTACATACAATCGAGGCAAATCCTGAAACTGTTATTCTAAAACCTCGATTACCCCGTGTAACACAAGAACCATAGGGTAATGTAATTCTAGAATCCACCAACCCACAAGAACCTGTTGTATATCAACCTCAAATTGAAAACTTGTTTTTTGAGAATGAGCTGCTGAAAGAAGAAGTACAATTACTCAGAGAAGAATCGCAAGGGTTGAAAGAAGCATTCAAAAAGCAGACAGTGCAAAGCTTGAAAACATTGGCTGAAGCTGCTGACCAATTGGAAAATTCACCTTCTGTTCCGGAGATTGGGGAACATGATGAACTTTTATGCCCAGAATGCGAAGATTTATTTAAACTTGCAGGTTATAAAGTCCCAATGGTGGAATTGTAAGCATGGAAACTTACACAATCAAGGCAAGGGAGAAGTGAAATACCAACAGCAGAATCAATGGAGGAAAAGGAGCCAAAGTTGAATATAACCCCTGATCAGGAGTTACAAGAACATGAAGAAATACAGTCTCAGCAGTCAAGAGATACTGAAATGCTCCAAGAACAATCTCAGCAGTCAAGGGACATTGAATTACTCCCAGACCAGTCTCAGCAGTCAAGAGATACTGAAATGCTCCAAGAACAATCTCAGCGGTCCGGAGGCACTGAAGTATTTACAGAACAAGATGTTGTTACACAAGAACTAACATTCCTAAAATCGATCATTGAAGCAGCAACACAAACAAAAGATGTTGGGACTAAAGTACAAAAACAAGATGTTGCTAAACAAGAACCAGCATTTCCAAAATCGGTCACTGGAGCAGCAACACAAACAGAATTTGTTGAGATTGGGGCACAAAAACTGGATGTTGTCACACAAGAACCAGCATTCCCAAAATTGGTTGTTGAAGCAGCAACACAAACAGAATCTGTTGGGACAGTGTTGGAAGAAGAAGTTGATGAGTTGGTGATACAAGGTAAGATTGCTGAAACACGGGACTCACTCCCAGTGGGAAAAATTGAGAATGAAATTATTGTGTTGGACAAAGGAGGAGGAAAAGATAAAAGAGTTGAAAAAGAAGCTCTCCCTGTTACAACTTGAGCTGAGTAAATAGAGGTATAGTACCATTCTGTGTGAGAAGGGGATGATTTCCCTGCCTGAACACAGGAGGATTATTCAAGAGCTTAAGGATAAATGGGCTGAAGAACTATCCCAATGGGAAGATTTGCAAAGGGAGCTAAAGGAATTGAGGAAGCTCGAGCCCTTAAAGAAAGAAAAGGAGCAAATGTATAGTTTAATTCAAGAATTGTTAAGTGGCAGAGCTCCATCTCCATCTTATGCAGTGTTTCTGTATGAACAGATGACTCTGTTCAAAATCAAAGCTTTAAAAGAAGGGAGGCCCTATCATATAGTGTCAACTCCTCAATTCATTGACACCTTCATCAGGAGTGATTTTTTAGAACAAAACCTGCTATGTGAATTGTATTTGCATGAAAGAGCATATTTCATGGATCTCCATTCCAATCCAGTTCCTCATTTGGGAGACATTCATCTAAGAGCATTTACTTCATTTGTAACTAATCATATGAATTGGTGGAGTGTTGTTCAGACTATACAGAAAAATGAGGACACTTCCACCCTTTGGGTCCAAAGTGAACCTCAATCTCCTATATCATTAAGAGCTAGACATAGGAGAAACTTGGCATCTCCTCAGAAGGTTAGTTAGATGGAAGCCTTTCAACAAGAGGTTATCTCTACATGTGTTAAATTGATTTCTTAGCAAGAGTTCTTTGCAAGAGAAGGCAACAAGAGTAGATGGGATGCTTCTTCTGAATCTTTAAAAGCAAGAGACCCATATTGTTTTGAAAACTTCAAGTATGCCCTGTCCCGATTGCCTGAATATGTTACATGTATCCAAACTTGTGGACCTAGTTGGTTGGGACTGAGATTCAGGTTTCCCACCATATGGTTGCCAGCAAGACACTATAAGAGCATGTACAGGCTGACTAAGAAGGCAGAGAAACAATGTTGGGATGATTTAATTGCCTGTAACGGGTTCAGAAATTCAAGAGAGAAATCTGAACTTTCCTTCAATCTCACTCATCTTCATCGAAGGAGTTTGGAAGCAGAGACAAATTCAGACTAGAAGGAGCTCGCTACATGAGGACATGCAATTGGATAGCTGGGGGGAGATGTTGGGAGCCAAAATAGACCCTTTTTGTCCATATCTATCAATACCTTTTTCCCTTGTTTTTCCCTATTTTTCTACAACTCGGGCATATATCTCCCCAAGCCAAGCATGGATTTTAATAGGTATGATCTATTATTGCTTTGTTTCATTAATGCTTAATATTGTCTATGGTTATGAACTTTATCTTTCAATTGTGCTGACTTGTGCTGATTTGATAAGATAAGTTCAGAACCTCAAAAGAATCCAGGTGTAGCATCTTGTTGAAACTCGTGGAGTAAAGAATACCTAGCATCAGTTGCCCTTTTCAGGATCCGGTTTAATTCATTGATGAGACAGCTTGAGTGTCTTCCCACGCAACCAGCAGAGACTAGTTCATGTTGAAACAATCCAAGCATCTTTCCTCCTAATCAACTGGAATCGGTTCGGTCTGTTGACAATTCGGATTACAAGCGCATGCATGATTATGAACAAACTCCACTTAATGTAATAATGGTTGTAACTGTTTCTGTTTCGATTCGGCAGCCTAAAGATCGTAGATCTTCATGGCTGCCCGAAATTATTGGATCTGAACTACCTCATCTTTGTATAAGTATAGGAAGGCCAATCGAGCCAGGGGGTTAGCGTTTTTAAAGAAAGATTGTCGCAGAAGGATACTGTAACACTGTATTTCCATTATTTTAATGAAAGGAGCAGCAATTCTCAATATTTCTATGTCTTAGATCTTATTAGCCTTTAATGGCATCTCTGTTAGAAGGCCAGGGCCCGCCTTCTCACAGAGTTGCCGGATTTAGTAGATGTTTTAGTTTTAGTTATTTTGGTTTGGTGTGGAGTTACAGTAGAGAGTATTTTCAGATTGCTACAACAGTAGTTATTGGATAATTGCATAATTATAATTTCCCTTTGGTTTGTTGCAACAGTGTGGTGTGAACAGTCGACTGTGTAGAGTAGTTTTCTTTCCTATGCAAGTGTGCTAATTAGTATTGTTGTTACAGCCAAGCTCAGCTCTTGTGTATTATTGTTATTTATCTTTCCTAGAATTTGTTGAATTAGATAGGTCATGGTTTGAATTACTTTTAATCTGATATTTTAGGATTTAACTTCTTGCAAAAGCAATTCTAGTTAATTCATTCTTAGATCAGTTGTTGTAGGATTGATGTTGTAAGAAAATAGGAATCCTTTGAGTTCTTAGATTGATAATTGAGATTGGTTTTCATAGTGAGTTGAGTTTGGCTTAGCAGTTAGGTAGGATGAACGGTCTTTATTTATTTAGTCAGCTACTGAAGTGTTTATGCATATATTTTGCTTAGTTACCTTTGAAACAACCAGAGGGTTGACAATTTATATTGAGCACTCTGTTTGTTAATTGAAATTAGTGAGCATATAGAGTCACCAACACCTTTAATGCCTTTTTCTTGGAGCGCTACCTTTGGAGAGCCTTTGGAGGCTAGCTTTGACTTCTTCTTGTCATCATTCACCCTCATTTGACAGATGCACCCCCTTCTTGGGCCTTTCTTCTCTTGGATATTTTACTTGTGGATTTGACCACCATATTTCATGGATGTTGTTAGAGTTCATTAGGGTTTGTTAAAGTATTTGATTTGTTTACTCCTCCCTAGGATAGATCCAGGGTTTTGGTAGATCTATTATTATTTTACTGTAAAGGAAGTTGAGCTCGCCTTCTATATCAAAGAGCCTCTTCCTCATTCATTTCTCATGTTGGATTGGGGGAGAAATCCCACTGAGACTTAATGAAATATCTCTTGGTGCTTATGTATGGTTGATGATAGCGTTATGATGAGGAAATGTTGTTAATGCTATGGTGTTCTTTTTGGATCAACAATGGTTTCTTGCTTGGGATGATTTGCAAGGGAGCTCTTTACTTTGCAAGGTTAAATTTATTTGTTTTATGGTTAAATAGGTAGTGTATTTTCAGCTCTTGATTGTATGCCCTAGGATATCATTCTTGATGACTATTATGCCCAAGTTGATGTGAAGATATCGCTCTGGTTATTCCCTAGCTATACTTGGATGTCCGTAAGCTATACTTGGATGTCCGTAAGCTCTTCGTTATTGTCTTTGATTGACCCCATTTGCCCATTTGATAAGACACTGGTCTCCAATCCCTTCATCACCATTATCTTTTACTTTCATAAAAACTTTATTTTGCTAGGGTTACTCTTCAAATTCATCTTGTGCTTCATTGCTAAACCCTAGTAATCCTATTTGGGGGCTCCTCCCTTGAGCTAGAGAAGAGCTAGCCTAAGAGCAAAAGAGGGTCAATGAGGTGACAATGGCCCCCTCTTAGTTATTATCCATAAGCTATCATTGGTTTTAGGGCTTTCAATCTCAAGATGTTGGTTTGTGTGGTAACACCCCTCACATCTTCTAAATATGGACCATCTCTCTAATTGGTAACCTTCCTCATAGGAACACTATCTTTCTTCCATGTTAAAGGAACACTATCTTTCTTAGTAGTAGCATTCCTCATAGGAACACCGTCTCTCTTGTTAGTAATACTCCTCGTCGGAACTTGCCTACTTTCTTCTAATTAGATTCACTCTCTTATTAGCACTTTCTATTCTTCTATTAGTAACTCTCTTCTCTCTCCATTGCATCCATCTATATAAACATCATTGTACATAATTGGAGGCATGTTGCATAATGTGAATGTGTAATTGGACATTGCCCCCTCGAGGTGGTTGGAGAGTGCCCTCTCTCAAATAGGGCTTGTCTTCTCTTACAATTGTCATACTTATGCTCCATTATTATGTGTTCAATTGTTTCTTATATATTGGATTGGGAATTTCTAGTTTGAGATTTTAAGCAATACATGCAGGTTCAACACAAGGGTCTTGCCTGAATGGGTTTTAACTTTTAGCTATCCAAAATAGACACTAAAGATGACAGAATGCCTCAAATTAGTGTGCCTTCTACATTTTTAGGTGATGCGGTTCCATGGTCTATCACTCCAAAACAGGTGGTGATTGCTTATGATTGGCATGCCTTTTTCCTCTGAAATAAATAAACCATTGCACTTTTGATAATATTGATGTTTACTACTTAACCATTGGAATAATGACATGCACAATCAGCAAGCTACATGTGTAGGGATAGGGGCAGGTACACGGCAAGAAGCAAAATAACAAGTAGAAGTGAGCTAAAGGAGAGAGCCAAGGGCTTCCGAAACTATAGATCTCCTCCCCACAGTGCGGACAAGTACCCCACGTTTCCCTTTGCCATTCCCCATGCAAGGGAAGATATAAAAAATGATGATGTTACTGACAGGTGAGAACCCCATTTGCTACACCTAAGCTCACCTTGGCTGCTAGATGGTGATGACCATCATAACCCTTCCCCATTTTGGATTTAAGATATAGAAATTTAAGTTTTTTGTTTGCAAATTTCTTCCAAGGATAACTAGTACTTGGTTCTAGAGTTTTGCCTACATGCTCTCACACTTTTTCTATGCACATCCTAATTTTTTCTAGTTAGTAAAATCATGATTACAACAAGAAACTTAGAAAAAAGAGTCCAAAGAGGACGTAGCTTTAACAATCAACTTCAATCTTTCTCTTGAGGAAATTTTGTTCAACAATAAAGTATGCTGCCCATGCCCTTAACCATTAAATAAATCAGATCACAAATAAATATATCCACCATTGAATTCTTTATATCATGAAGAGAATAACTGATTGCTCAAATATGTGCTACTGTTTGAGGTGCAATATGAACTAAATCAATTTAAATTCCCCATCAACAGCATGGACCTAAATAAGGGATACACAGCAAGAATGAAGGTGATAATCATCCTTCCGGTCAAGCAGGAGTCCATTCACTTGGTCCTGGCCCAAAAATTTCCAGACAACCCACTTGCTATGTTTCCATGCTGTGGAGATGCCAGCTAGACCAGCCCAATTTCAGACATGACAGGGTTAGATCATGTGATAAAACTTAAATTCTATCAATAGGAAGGTACTGTTAAAGACAACTTCCAGGCCTACTTGTCAAGCTATGGATAACAATTAGGATTGTCCAAGTCTCACCAGAACTTTGTTAATGACTTCATATCGAGAAGCTGCTTGTGAGAATCCTGTGAAGCCATCATTGCTTCATTTTCTCAATTCCTGTGCACTGGTGTCTTGTGTAGACTTCTCCTACTAGTACACAGCGTACTAACAATCATATAGGTGTTCTCTCCTAAGCACCCCTACTTTAGTAATGAAATACGGTCTTCCATGGATATGTTTTGAACTTTGGACTACACTTTGCCTCATACAATATCACACTAGGGAACACTTTTAAACAAAATTGACTAGTGTCAAATAGACAACCATTTAATACACAATGCATTCATCAATAGATTCTGATAAGCACAAGTTAAAGTAACCTTGATTAAACTCAATTGGGTATCGTCCTTTCACAAAATACCTCGAATTCTCGAGGAAAATTCAAGCATTCAATGCGTGCTCACGATAATATTGGCAGAAAATATTTGGTTCATTATGTCCTGTCTAGTCCTTAAGCAAGCCCATGTAATGCAAGCCAGGGCCACAACCACCTGTCTTTAATATTCAACTAAATGCATCTGCACATTACTCATGTTTAGCTTAACATAGCAGTATGTGAAAACCCATTTGCAATCCAATAACCTATATACAATCAAAAATAGCATATGCATATCAGGGGCTTGAAAATACTGGACTGGTAGAACAAATATAAATATAAGACAGTATATTTCACAAACAAGTGCATGACAAAACAAACAAAACCAAACTCAGCTCAAATGGAAAATTAGAGTTATGCACCTCATTTTCAGTCCTGGACTGCACTTCTAACGCACCCAGATGGACTTTCGCCGTCTTCCTCCTCTGTATTCCACGCAGATTTTTACATCAACTCCCCACCCAATCTTACCTCCTTTTTAACTTCAAACTAAAGTTATATGGCAGGGCCGGACTTGGAAAAAAACGAATATAGTAACTTTGAATTTGGGGATGCATTAACAAACTAATAATAATAATAATTAAGAAACCATATTCCCAAATTTGGGGCATATTTTCGAATGTTGAGGTTGTACGGGTGGAATTTTATGAGATGACAGTTGCAGAACTGTGATAGAATTGTGATCATACGAATTGCATTGGGACAAAGTATACTTACAATGATACAAAATAGCGATCGTTCTATTCCTTCTAATAAAGGACAAATGTCCTTAAAATCGTACTTATTCGCCACTCCACTCATGTCAAGTTGAAGGACTTAATCTCGGAATACATTAGCGAATCTCTAATATTTTTAATGCGTTATATAAACAAATATATAATTATGGAAAAGAAAAAGTTAAAACTAAACTAATATATGATCATGAAAAAGAAAATCATGCTATATGGTTTTTTTTTGAGATGATAGTATTTGGCCTAAGTTATTTTGTATTGGTTGGAAATTGAAAATCATGCTATATGGTTTTTTTGGATGACAGTGACTACATTATGTACTATTTGATTTAGTAATTGAATAGCAATAATATGCTTTTTTTCGGGAAAAAAAAATAAGATTATGAAAAAGAAAAAGTTAATGATACACATATATTAAAAGAAGTGAGTTTCACTTGGAACATTGTTATTATTATTATTAAAAAATTGTTCTATTTGTGATCATATATATATGTGTGTGTGTGTGTGTTTGATGTTGATTACATTTAACTTGAATAGCTATGGGATGGAATAGTTGTTGAGGTGGCTCTATCTCTTGAATATTTAAGGTAAAATATATATGTATATGTTTAAATATATATAGATGTTTGATATTTAAAAATAAAAAAATTATTATAATATAATAACTATATAATTTTTATAAATTTATATTAATTTATATTTTTAAATAATATAATAGTTATCTTTTATCAATTAAGTTTAGTTTGGGCAATTGTAAAAGGGAGTGTTATCTCTTTTACCTATCTTTAATTCTTAAACCATTAATGTGAAGGAAAACCACTAATGTTAAGGAAAAACGGGATTTTAACATAAAATCCTGTAAAATCCTTTTGGATTGATGGAATTGTAGATATCAAATTGTGATATTGCACAATTTGGTTGCAATAAAGATATTTGAGGGTGTTAATCATTTATGCATTAAAAATAACAATTGCATTATAAACCAAATCCATCGTAATTGATGACAATTTCAAATGAATTCTTGGTGTCTATATTGAAACCCCAATAGGAGAGATTAATAAGGAGAAGAGCAAAATTTATGGTTGGATCCAATTTCTTGTTGAGCAAAATAGCCAGAATCCTTAAATTCACCCCCATCCTTTAATGGTCTTCATTCTTGTACCTTGGCATCCTGATGCAAATTGACCAACCCAAATCAACATATTGGAATAGCACCTTACAACAAATCCAAAAGAAAATGAATTAGTGGGGATCTCAGTGGTTAAATCATGTCAACCTCCTTGTCCTCGTCTCCCCAATCCTCTCGACCCTTCCTCTATAACGTTCAACCCTTTTAGCGCTTCTTGGAATCTTCTCCCAAATAGAAGACTCAGTTAAAAATTCTATTTGGTAGGGTAGATGCAACAATACCAAGTGATTCCACTTGGTCAAGTGGGAGACCATTACAATTATTAAAGATCGGGGGGATCTTGCTATAAAGGAATTAAGGTTTATGAATTGTCCCTTCAGGGAAAAGATATTAGGGCATCTTATCTCAGGATTTGGAGCATGGTGGAAATCTATTTTATGCACCAAAAAAAAAATATGGATCTCGATGCTCAATCTGGACACTCCTTTTCAAGAACCAAAAGGTTCCCCAATACGGAGACTTTGTGTAAACTTAACATATTTAATCAAAGACCTCCTCCCTTGGGTCCTAAGGAATGGAAGCAAGATCAAAATTTGGACTTATAAAATCAATGGGCAGCCACCCCTAGCCCTCAAGCCGAATCTAAGGGATCTCTAGGACTGGATGGATAACATGAATCTTCTCATTCTCTCCAACATCTCCAATTGGGATGAAAATTGCCAATGGAAATCCTAGAAATTTTCTAACCTCTCGCCACACTTATCAACTCAATGGAGACTTATTGCCCAAGAGCTTAGAGGAGTCCCTATAGTCATGATTGTAAAAGCGGCAAAGGTAACCCAGATATTTTTGTGCCAATTCACGATCTTCTTTGTCCCATATCATACCTCTTGGTAACCCGGTTACCCTACTGAGAATTTCTTCATTTAATTCAATCACAATCCCCTTGACCATGGTTACACATCTATACTCATTCACCCTCTTCATGTTCTTTGCAAATTATTATATAATGCCATCATGCTATCCATCCAATTTATTAAAATAGTATATCCACCCCGCATCTTGAAAGTAATCTGCTACCTAATTAGGGTTTCTATGCAACTTAGAATGGTTAGTGGGCTCCCTTTTGAGAAAACCCCCCATCATAATTTTGTAATTGGCCTTCTTCTACTCTATCCTCGGAATTTAAAAAAAAAAAAAATAGAATTTCAATTTTACCCCTTTCTCTTATGCATTTCTTTTACAATGACTCGTCAAAGCAGATAGATGGCTTCAAATTCGAATGATAGAGTAAGCATTTACTATTGTAGCAAAAAATAGGAAAAATGCCAGCAAGAGGTTTCTCAATTAACGGTCATTTCAACGAAAATACTAAGGGATTTAGTATATGAGAAATACTCATATCTTGATTACTCTTTTCTTCACCTTCCTTGCTCATGTAGCTTCATTGGGTTGCTTATGCATACATCTTTGTTTGTCAAATGTAGAATGGAGCATTTTATGCTAGCATGTAGAGATATGACCGCCTTTATCTTTGCTTGAATTCACAATGAGCTCCCTGATTACTCGGCTTACCTTCACATGTAATTTACATCTTGTCATTCCTCTACATTCCATCATATCCACATTTTCATTTCCCTCATTGTTCTTTCCACCACCAAACTATCCCATAAACACACTTCTACTCATGATGATCCTTTCTAATTCTTGATTACTATATTTAATAACCGTTAGATCCACTTGCGTGTGGCCTTACTACTTGAGTTAGCACTTCAAGTAAGAGTTAGATGACAAATAAATTTCAAATTTCATCCTCTCCCCCCAACTTTAGTCATGATGTCTGCATCGTGGATTAGTTAATGTTGCATGCACCGAGTTTTTAGAATGTATGCGATTCAAATTAAATACTTAGATGTAAAACATTCCTTTAGATAACTTGCAATTAATTGGTGTTGTTGATCTTATGTAGAGTTTGTCAATTTAATTGAAAGCTTAGTGTGATCCTTCGATCCTTTTAGTTGCAGGACTGAATGTAGAAATTGCCTTTGTTGTAAAAACCTGTAGAATGTAGAAATTCTCGAAATGCATTTTATGTAGAAAAAATGATTTGTTTCTACAGTAGGAAAATTCCTCATCCTCAATAATACTTTGCATTGAGTCTTGTATCACTGATGGAATTTCTGAATTTTTGGGTATCTCTGAGATTATAGGAATATCGCTATATTCCTATGTTTTTCATTTTGCAAGGATGAATGATGGATAGCCCTTGTGGATAGCAGGGGTTTGTTGAAAGATGGATGTGCATTTTTTCTGCATTGTGATGCAAGAAGCCAACAAGTTAGTAATTTTGCTACAACTGCAAAAACCCATTAGAACAAAATCATTTTTTTCATTTTTTATATCCATTCTTTTATGCTACAGACCATAGGTCGTCCTTGAAAGAGATTTTCAACCTATGACCTGTCTTAAGTGCCTCAGGAGAGGTTATCACTTAAGATTTTTTTAGCAATTTTCCATCTTTTTTTATTCTGCAGACTGTCAAACTGCCTCAATGAGGTTTTCAATCTATCAACTTGTCCCAAATGCCTCAAAAGAGGTTTTCGTCTAGCAATTTTGTATTGCATTTTTTTCTATTTTTCCCTGCATGTCAAAATATTAAGATAAAAGAGGGGCATTCCTGCATTGTACCAGAATTAAATATTTCTCTTTGAATCTTTCAATAAACTCTTCCTTTGATAGATGTTTCTTGTAGAGTTTTAGCATGTGCGCATTCACTAGCAGTGGTATTTGATCATCATCTATAGTTCTAGTTTCTATTAATTCATTGTCATAGATTATCTCAATTTGATATGGGCCTAACCATCTTGTTCTTAAGTTCCCTTTAAAAACTTTAAATCTCAAATCATGAAGTAGAGCCCAATCTCCTTATTTAAAGTCTTATGTCTTTGTGAATTTATCATGCCATATTTTCCTCTGTTGTTGGATCAGCTCTATGTCATGAAGAGCTCGTTGTCTGAGTTCATCTAGTTGATTAAGTTGTAACAATGTTTCATTTTGAGCTGATAAAAAATCCATATTGATATATGTTGCTCTCCTTAATGTCTTAAGCTCAAACTAAATGGGTAGCATGATCTTCTTCCCATAGACCAATTCATAGGGGGTAAGACATGTGGTTGTATTCCATGTGGTATCATATGCCCATGCAACTTCATGAATCCTATTGGCCCAATCCCTTTTATGAATTTGGATTGTCTTGGTCAAAATATTTTATATTTCTCTGTTTTTTACCTCCACTTGACCATTAAATGCTTGAGGATGATAGCAGTTTGATTGTATATGCTTCACATTGTTTTGCTTAATGAGATCCTCATTCAAATGTTAGGTGAATTGAGCTCCTCTATCAGTGACCATTTCTCTTGGAACTCCAAATCTGGTGAAAATTTCTTCAGTCAAGAACTTTGCCAGCGATTCTTCATTTGCCAATATTAGAGCCTTGACCTCTGCCCATCTTTGTCAAATAATCAATACAAACCAGTATGTATTGTTTTTTATTAGATGGATGTTCAATGGGTCCTATAAAGTCCAGTCTCCATTTCTCAAAAGCTTCCAATGTCACTTGAGGAAAAAGAAGCATGTCGTCCTTTTTTGTAGGTTTCCCCATCCTTTGAGATTCATCACACCTTGAAACATAGTTTGTTGCATCCTTGTGTAGTGTTGGCCAATAGTACCCAGTCTACAAAACTTTGTATGATGTCCTCCTAGTTTCATAATGTCCACCACAGGGTTCATTGTGACATGCATAAAGAATTTCATGAACCTCATCTTCTCCGATGCACCTTCTCAAGACCTTATCTAGTCCTTGCTTGAACAAGTACCCTCAGATCGATGAGAAAGTGGCACTCTTCCTCACTATGTTGTAACGTTCCTTATAGCCGAAATGTTGAGGAAACCTCCATGTGGCTAGGTAGTTTTCTATGTCAACAAACCATGGGAAATGTGTTGAGATAGAAAACAGATTCTCATCTAGAAATGCATCATCCACTAGTTCATTATCTGCAACATGGGTAAGTCTTGACAAGAAATCTTCTACTACATTATGTTTTTCAATCTCATCAAGTATTGTAATATCAAATTCTTGCAATAATAATAAACATTTGATCACCCTGCTACTAATATCCAATCTATTCATTAAGTATTTAATTGTTGAGTGGCCAGTATGGACAAATACCTAATAACATGTGATGTAATGTATGAATTTAGCAATTGCATATACCACTACAAGGAATTCAATCTCTATAACAATGTAATTCAATTATGCTCTTGTTAGGTTCTTGCTAATGTAGTATATTGCATATGGATCTTTATCTTCCTGTTGTCTTAGCACTGCACCAATTGCCTTATCTAACGGTCATGTTCTAGTGGTTCCCACTTCCTTTGCAAAATTTCCCCACACAAGAGTGAGTTCGAAAATAACGTCAGATTTCCGTTAGGGAGGTTAATTAAATGGTTATGAAACTAATTACTAGTCACTTCCAATTCCTTTTGATGCACCCAACTGGTCGGACAAACCGCAGAGGTGCAGAGCATACATAATGGATTCTTGATTTCAAAGGTTTTATCAATGCATTTTTACATGAAAAATAAAGACAAAACAAGAAAAGCAAATGTTATCTAATTACTACCTACGAATCTCTTTCTCAGTTCCGTACTCGGGCAAGCCCTTATCTAAGAACCGTCGTTCGGGAAAGCATAGGGGTTAGTATTTTTTTTCCACAAAAATGTAAAGCAAAAAAATATGAAATTCAAGCTTAGATCTAATTGCAAAAATTGAAAACTAATCTAGCAAAAATACTAACTAAAAGAAATAAAGCAAAGGAGGCAATTACAGGATTCCCCCAAACGGGGGAAGAAGGGTGTGGGAGCCTTAAATCCCACTTTCTCTTTTATTAATTTATTGCAAGTCCGATAGAGATTGCTCTTGATCCCTTAAAACGGGGTTCAATAGACTTTAGCAAGATTTGGGAAAAGCTAAAAATAAATGTACTTGAATTAAGTCCTCTTCGACATCCCAAATATCCCAAATTTGCTCAAATTCTTCCGCTTTCCTGTTACACAAGTAAAAAAACCAGCAAACTGAAAACTTGATTAAAGGTTAGTTTGTTAGCTAAAATCACATAAAAATACACTACTTAGTACTTGCAAATGATAGGAAATATTTTGCTACTTCAAGTATTAAAGCATTATGGTTAGATCTAAGCATGAGATGGCAAATTGAAAGCACTTTAGATCTAGCATGTAAACAAGCAAATATTTGTATGAAAGACTTTTTGAAAGAAATCTAAGCTTGTATGAAAAAAGTAACCGAAAAAATTGAGTGAGAGCTTTTTAAAGAAGAAGGGCTCAAGCTCAAGCTTTAATATCGCTGAGATCTAGAGGTTCCTACAGGACAAGAACTGTTAGATCCAAAATATTGTGTTGAAGGTGAAAAATATCCAACTAAGCTCAAGATCGCCTTCGACCTTGGTGATTCTGCAAAGCTACAAAAATTAAAACAAGAGAGATGAAATCTAGTGTGATAAATAAACTAAGATTGAAGAACATTCGTATAACTAACTACAACCTGTTACTTTCAAATCTTGGAAAATCTAGCATAAGAAAGCAAATTGAAACCTTCAAATGCCTACTTTATGGATTAGAATATAATCTTCCACGCTAGATAATAGATATACAAACTTGCATAAGAAGAGATACAACTAAGCTAATACCACCTCGATCTTACACCAAGCATTCACACCACAAGAGCTCTTACACCATAGGGACCTCCAAAGTCTCAACTTTATTCAACAATGATAACAAAATAGCAGAGCATTTACAATTGAGCAGAGGATCCTTGCATTCTATCCCAAACATGGAGCAAGAGCCTTGCTTTTATAGAGTTTACAAGAGAAGAGGGGGGCGCATTACGGTGAGGAGTGCATCCCTTGATCAATGGAGATAACCAAAAACTGAACTAAGGCTTAACAAAGCCTTGGTTGATGTGATTGATATGATGTGGCATCCACCTCACAAGAGGGATTCCCCTCTCAACATTGGAACTTCCTCCAACCAATAACCACGAGCCACATCAAGAGAAGTCGCCCATCATGAAGGAGGGCACATTATTCGAGGGATATATGCTTGTAGTGTTCAGATCTCTGACAGAAATCACCTGGATTTGATTGATATTGCCTCATATGTTGATTTCCAACACAAGTATCCTTTTATTTGGACGAATTTCCTCAATTTAGGAAATTTATTTTCTTCATATGTTTAATTTTTTAATTCTCTTTTAATATTTTCAAGAGAATTTTTATTTAAGTGAAAAATAATCACTTAAAAATTAGTAAAAGTGGGTTTTGGAGTTTTATGGATGCTCCGTGTTAGAAAACGAGCACCCCCGTGGAAAATTCCCCCTCTAGACCACACTTTTATGACATGTTTTTTTTATTTTTTTAATTAAATCATTAAAAATTTACTCGTTTTACAGGAAAAGTTTATTTAATTAGAACTGAATACAAATCCTAGGGGACCTAGTGCATGTTCATAATGACTCAATTAGATGTCTAGAAAGCTCATAAACATTGACACATGAGCTTCAATAACTCCTAAGGCCTAACCACCAAGACAACCATTCCAGCTTTGGAGGAGCTGGTGAAAAACTCGTCGATTATACATCGCTTATTCAACATTGCATAATTGACAAGGGTAAAAACACCTTGGAATGATCAAATTGATGTCTAAGTCCTAAGAATCCAAGCTCTTTACAAAAGGATGTCATGCTAGCACATTTTTACAACATCCCCAAGGGGTATGAACATGCAATTATTAAAAAATGGGCCAAAATGGCACTGAAATGACTTTTGAACTTCTGAGCATCGACGAGGAACATTTGAAATGTTCACAACTTTGGCGGCTCACAGGAAATCCAAATAATGTACAAATTAGGAGGTAACAAGGTCAACAAGTTGTCCTACAATGTTGATAGTAGAAGGATGCTTCCTTTTTTTCTCAATTCTTTTTATGCAAGTTTCCTTAATGAACTAGTTGTAGATTAGGATCTCCTTTATGGCTTGCAAAAGAGGGAAATTCATACATACATTTTTGAGTTATTCTAAAAGAGGGTTTTCATATTTGCTTGTCTCTCTGTGTTCCAATCTATAGGGTAATGGAGGAGCAAGAGATGGTAAGTTCCCTGTGTTCCCTTCTTCCTTAGCTTTTGAAACGATAAAATCGTTTCTTATACAAATAACCAATGTAAATAATACAAAGGATCCATAAATGGTAAAAAAATCGAATATATAATTGATAAGGTAAATAATGATGATTTTATAATGAGGATGTAGCCACATATATAGGGCTTATTGTTACACCTAAATCTTGCCACCATGAGACTCAGTGTAAACATCCCTGAAGTTTCCATGACTAGGAAGTCAAACATGAGAAGATACTGACCTCCTTTTTTATAGGATCTAGTTGGGTCGTCGCAGGTTGCTCCCCAGCAACTTGCGCCCAACTAGGTTCGTCGCAGGTGGTTGCCTTACCACTTGCGCCGATGGCTCGTGTCACGCTTATTAAGCATGCACCGACCCTATCTTTCGCAGGTTGTCCTATTGACACTTGCGCCAATGTCAGTTAATGTGGATAAAAGGCATCTTCGAGCGATTTCTCAAAGGTGTGTGACTTGGATCTCTATCCCTAACCTATAGGAGAGCTAGCATTCGGTTCCCTAACCCTTTGGGAGGATCCCTTAGTCCTCTCCCACTATTTCTCAACCTATCCTATCCTCCTATTCCTATATATATGAAGCTCCTTCCCATTCTAAAGGGAGGAAGCCTATAGCATCCATATGATGGTGGAGTAAGCTTACGAGATCATCATTCATCCATTGGAGGCACCCATTTCTCCTTAGAGGCATTGGCTTGGATTGTTGGAGGAAGATTGCAACGTTAGGTCTTGGTTGTAATCCTCACTCTTTTTGTATTCCCAACTTTTTATACAGTAATACAAAACTCTTTCCATAAATGTCTTGTTGTTCATTTTATATTTATAGTTTACTTCCTTAACCGTTTACTTAGATCAATTATTGTGTAGATATGTTATTACTGCTTGTTTGTCTCTTGCATGTTCTGACAGGTCTTGCAGCTTTGGATATGATGATAGTGGAGCTTGGAGCGAGGAGGGAGAAAGAGATCTACATATATGAAAGGTAAGATGTTCATATCTCTTAATCTCTAATTTGATATAGGAAGGTAGATTTGTATTCTATCTGATTTGTTCTAGATTCACATTGAACTAGGGAGATCATGCCTTAAGTCCACTTTCGGTAGATTTTTCGGTAACAAATTTGGTGACCATACTGGGGAATACTACATTGTTTTCAAGCTCTCAGTTTGAAAGTCGTTTTCTCTGATTTCTTTGTGAGCCATTTCTTTTTCCTGCTAAGCCTCTTTCGCCATCAGATCTTCTCTTTGAAGAGTCTGTTGACTTCCTTTGAGTATGTATGTATGATTATCAAACCTTTTGATTGCTCATTTTTGGAGATCTTCCCATCCTTACATTGGGATTTCTCCTGGCGCACCTGGGCAGTATAGCCAGAGCGACGTCCTCTCCCAGATGCATTTTGCTCACTTACAACCTGCGTTGTCGGCGCTTATCCCAGTTCTGCATCTTGCGCCATCGGCGCAAACCACCCGTTTGTTACCTACGACGGGCACTCTAAGACTGACCACAGGCTGCACCGAGCAATCAAGCCTTGTGCTTGGGTTATCTCCTCTCCAAATTTTTATTTTGGTTTGATTTGCATACCTTCTCTGTACTGTACCTTCCAGTCAGAGCTCTTTTGATTTTACATTGGTAGTGTTTGGTTTTGTTTGGATTGTTTTTGGGTTCCATTTTGGACAAGTTTGAGACTTGGTAGTGGTGGACACTTTAAGTCTCCCCCACCTTCATCCACTTGACCTTGCATTCCCTCATCTCCTCACCTGATCTAGTATTTGCATTGGACTTGATCCCATACCTCTTTCGCACACAACATTTGATTTTGATTGCATCCAATTTATTTTGAGTGTTATGCATGTGTTTGGTTTATTGAAGTGTTTGTCGTTTTCTTGAGAATTTCTGAGTGTTTAGAGTACTGCAAATAATCTTTCTTTTTAGCCATTTACGCTTAAAAGCATTATTGTTATCAAGTTTTAATCTTGGCATATCATTGAAAAAATTAAAAGTGCTTCATTTTTATCATTTTCAAGTGTGTTTGAGAATTGCTGTAGAAATTGTTTCATGCGTTGGAATCTATCACTCATAAATCTTTTGGAAGTTTGAAAAAGGGTTCATCATTTGTATTTTTCTCGAACTATGAGCCATTCATTTTCTTTAAAAATCCAAAGTGTAGTCAAATCTTTTGCAAAAAGTGATTCCATGCTTGAAAAAGTCACATGCGCTTTTGATTCTCATGCTTTTAGGTTGCCATAGTGAAATTTGAAAATCTAGTGTGCTCTAGATAGAAATTCTCTTTTTTTTGTAATCTTTAATTTCATTCTAAATTGAAAAAGACAAAAAGAAAATGCTTAGATTTGGTTTTGATGCTTGTTGATTTTCATGTTTTTGCTCGGAAAAACGAAAAGAGTACTTTCATTGCCAAATTTGGTAGATTTGGGATTTTGTTGAAATTTGTTCGTTTTGGTAAAACCGCATGGAAAAGATTTCTCCTTCCCGTACATATATTTCTCCTTCTCGTACCGAAAGGAAAAGTGCATTTCTTCATGTAGTTAGGGCTTGCATTATGCTTACGTTTATGTACTCACCTCATGCATTCACCTAACCGTCCAGATAAAATTAACGGTAGAACTAGGTTAAAATCTTTAGTAACTTGTGTGTTAAGTTAGAGACGTGTTACGGCGTCTTAAAACATGGCAACTGTCGTTATTTGCTTGCATTGCATCCTGGGGGTATTGTAAGTCTTCCACGTACCAACCAGTATATCGAAGCTCTTTCACGTACCGACTAGTATATCGAAGCCTCTTTCACGTACCTTAGGGTATATCGAAAGGTACTTCACGTACCTTAGGGTATATCGAAAGACACTTCACGTACTTGGTGTATATCGAAAGGTGTTTCATGTACTCGGCAGTATATCGGAAGTGCTTGTGTCGTACGATTGTGTATTAGACAACACCAACACGTATTTGAGCTCCCATGTACCTTGCGTATATCGAGAGACACTCTTAGGATTCCTGAAACCAACTGAGTTAACCATTTGACCGTCTTGGCGGAGCAATACACTGAGAACATCACTCGGGGAGATTACTATGCACGTTTCGTCCAGGTAGTCGGGTATTCAGGCAAGGGTATGGTCCCAATCCTCCTTGTCGCGTTTTACTGTTGGACCCTACGGTATATAGTGAGTTGCGAAGCCTTGAAAATCCTGTGAGGTTCCAGACTTTTGAATCCACACCTATCACATAAGTTTGCTTGCAGCCTTAGTTTGTGTAGATTTTTCTGCACTGCTTTTCTTTTGTTTAGATTACACCAAGGAGAAACTTTGGTTCAGTCACTCTAGCTGACTTTCCTTGGAGAAGGTCCCGCAGGATTTTAAACTTACCACCGGAATATCCCCTTAACTAGGAGGTAATTTCGAGGGTAAGAATGGACCCACACGTCATGGTCGTGTCACCTGAAGTAGAAAACCCTACTTTCAATGTTGGAGCACATATGTTCCCTCCAGACTCACCCACCTCCAACCCTTGAAGGGGTGAAGAGGCAGAAACTTCCACTTCACAAGACGTACCTCTCCCTCCCGTTTTACCGAGAGAGCCTGGATCTGTGGAACGGTTAAATCCCTCCAAGGAAGACCCTGTATTAGCTGCGTTTGGTCCAACTGCACCCTTTTGGACAACATCTCTAGGCCAACAAGTGGCTCATTTTTCCATTTCATCCCCACCCAGTTGGGCTACTCATGACGATCTTTTCGGACCCATTCGTGATCTCGACAGATCTCGATTTGCTCTTTATCTTATGACTCACCGGAACCATCCATCCACAACATGACCACTTATGAACCTGGTCAATGCTCATTTCCTGCAAGTACACCCCTTAGATAGGAGACTCGTTCTATGCCCCAAGCGACTCAACCTGTTGAGGGACAACAGTCCAACACTCCTCTTACTACTACGAGAACATTACCCACTCCTCCCCCACCCCAAAACTCACGGGGAGGCTACTCTTTCCCCCTACTTTCCTTACAAGTAATTTTAATCCCGTAGCAGATAATCAACAACCTATGTTGGGTCAACCATCGATTAATGGTCAGCACGTTGTTATTGGGGGGAAACCCCCGTCTCCTAGCCATAATATTGGAGGAGGAATTCCTACCTGTCATCCCATTGGAACTTCCTTACCCGCTGGAGCATCCACCATGGGATTATCTCATGTTGGGGGACCATCCAATTCAACTCAACCACCATGGAGTCAAGCGTATCCAGGTTATCTTAACCCTGCGTATCCAGGTACCTGCCATCCCTCAAGTACCACCACCCCCAGTCAGTCCCCCCCACCTCCTTTCGGAGGCAGCGGGCCCCCATTTAATTCTGGCGGAGGCGGACCTCTACCTACTAACGGAGGACCACCTCATTCTGGCAACCATGGCCCACCCCCTCCCGGCGACGGAGGTGGAGGACCTCCCCCTCCCGGTGGAGGTGGAGGACCACCCTATCCCGGTGGCGGTGGTGGAGGCCCCCACCCTTCCGGCGGAGACGGTGCACCCCCACCCCCTCCCGGCGAAGGCGGCAGAGGGCCACCTTATCCTAGCGGGGACGGTGGAGGTCCACCTTATCCCGATGGCGGCGACGAACCCCCACCATTAGGGAGGAGGGCCACCCCCTCCCGGCGGTGGTGGCGGACCCCCACCTTATGGTAATAGACCACCCTATTATGGCGGCGGACCTACATACGATCCGGGCGGCACACCCCCTTACGTCCAGTTTCCTCCGGGAACACCCTATAACCAGTCGATGCAAGGTCCCACTAGTCCATACATGCCATATCAGTACTATCAGTACCCGCATCCGAATCAACAACTACCTTTTCTGGCTACGTTGGACCTGCCCGACCTGTCTCGTCTGACTAATTACCCCATCTTCCACGGATATAATTGGCCACCAATTCCGGTGCAAACTTCCATCTGATATCCTCGAATTTGATGGAAAACCTCGTGAGGATCCAAAAAATCATGTGATGACATACCATTTATGGTGTTCATCCAAATCCTTGATGGATGACTCGATTCGTCTTAGGTTATTCCAGCGGACTCTCACTGGCCCAGCTGCCAAGTGGTATATTGAATTACCACCCAACTATTTTCCAGATTTTCGCTCTCTTGCTATGTCATTTTTGACCCATTTCTGGTTGCCCATTCGCTATGAGACTGGTATGGACCTTCTGACTTCGCTGCGTCAAAACACCACCACTCATATCTCAGATCATATCCATGAGTGGCAGAGGAGATGACGTCTCATTAAGGCTCATATTTCGGACCAACTCTTAGCCGACTGGTTCACAAAGTCTATTTTACCTATCGTAGCTCGAGATGTGGCCACGGGAGGGGCCGTCACTGAGGAACAGGATATTTCCCATGCCCATTACTTAGACTTGGTCTATGATCAATCATGCACTTTGTATGAAATTGTTCCTGATGCACCCCGCCCTACCTACGACCCTGCAAAACCACCCAAGGGACCTCAGGCCAATGGCATCATTGGTTCCCTCACCTCCGAGCCTTCTACTCAAACTAGCGGACCGTCGAACCCCCAAGGTTCTTCCCCATCCCCACCACAGGCTGACAATAGCACCACCAAGTCACCCACTCCTTCCTCCACCGAAGGGGTGAATTTTGTTCAATCAGCTTCATCTCAAAAATCTGGTGGTGAGAAGAAAAACAAAGGTAAACCTAAGAAATATTCTAATCAACAGGAGCCCAAGCCTACCCCCGAAGACACCAAACAGAAGAGGAAGTTGAAGTATCCTTGTTTACTGTGAGGTGGTGACCATTTTTCAAAGGAATGTCCTCACCGAGATGAAGTGCAGAAATTTCTCAAAGGAAGCTCTACTACTGCAGTTCTCAACAATCCCTTCCACACTCAGAACCAACAGCTGATCGCTCAAACCTTTCCTTCACATGGAGAGGCGTCCTCCACCGTGCATGTTCTCATGATGCGTAGCGAGACGGTTAACTTGAACACACGTTCACGCTCGTACGACTCAGTCCCTCAGAAGGAACCCGTTGGAAGTAATACTGAAAAATCTCCCACTTCTATTCCTGACGTCACTGTACCACAGGATTCTCTCACCATTGAGAAGCCTTCTATAGAGTCAGTGTTGCGTCCACCCAAGAGCACGATTCGAAAAGTAGTTTTCAATCCCAATGCTCGGGCAGCTCAAAACTACAATATTGTAGAGGACATGGCACAAGCTCCTTGTGTCATGTCGACGCTAGAGGTCTTGCAGAACTGTCCCAACCAGCGCAAGACTCTTCTTGCTTCCATTAGCGCGGTTGATCCAGATTCTTCCAATACAATCATGTTCCGACTTGAGTACTTTAAACCGAGGCTTTCCCACCAGTTGGAATTTCAAGTTGCCACGAAGATTGCTGGGAAGGCAATCCATCATACTGTGTTAAACGAAGGTGCCTCTACCTCGGTCATGTTGATATCATGTTGGAGAGCCATTGGTTCTCCCGAGTTAAACCGTTCTCCCACTACCTTGAAAGCATTCGACGGTCGTGGCTTCCAACCTCATGGGCTATTACAAGCCTTAGCAGTAGAGTTGGGGTGTAAGACCGCGACCATTAACATGGAAGTAGTCGCAGCCCCTTTAGATTATAATCTTTTACTTGGTCGTAATTGGTTTTATGCCATGATTACAGTCACCTCATCTGTCTTTCGCATTGTGCAATTCCCCCACCAAGGATGAATTGTCACAGTCGACCAACTAGATTTCTGTACACCTGACACCGCTACTCATCCTGGCGATAATGTCCCATTACTCGAGCAGTCTTCGCAACCATATGAGAGTGTGGGGGCTGGCCTCATAAAAGACTCATCTCTTATGGGTGTTTTTTCGACCTCGGATCCCCCTAACCATGTTGCCACGGTGAACATGATATCCTCTTTTCCCAACTCTGTCGATCGTTGCCTCATACCTGACGAAGCCACTATGCACCTGATTGGAGATACCATGCCTCTTTCACCCACTGAACTCATTTATGAGGCTATCCAGTCAGCAACCGAGGACCACTTGGTTGTGGCCTCTATATTCTGTTCTCTACAGTGGACGTCATCCTTACCCGATCCTCTACTTCGGACTTTTCATTCCGATGAGTCCATTAGGGAGATTATGAGTACCCTCTATGGGAAAACCTCCATCATCAATCGTCTTTCCTTCCCCAATTGGATACCTTGGAGAATAGCATCACCACAGTTTTCACACCAGATGTCTACCCTTGCCCCTAGTCCCCGATACCCATGTGTCATATGGACACCGAGGGTAACTTGGCAAAAATTGAAGCCACCATCCCGGTTGAAATCTTGATCACTCCTGGTGTAGTGGAACACATTCGTTTAGGCCATAAGTGTTCCCCTAAAGAAATTACTACTTTCACGGACTTATTCAAGCAATTTCGAGACATGTTTGCTTAGACCTACGAGGAAATGCCCGGGATAGACCCTGCTATTGTATCACACGAAATTCAAACCTATCCCGACGCTAAACTAGTCCGACAAAAGCTACGACTGGTACACCCTTGAAAAACTGCGGTGATTAAGGCAGAAATTGAAAATCTCTTGAAGGCTGGTTTCATCTATCCTGTTCCATTAACAGAATGGGTCTCAAATGTCGTCCCTGTAGCTAAGAAGCAGGGCACCATACGTGTCTGTGTCGATTATCGGGATTTGAATAAAGCTTGTCCTAAGGACAACTACCCCACGCCCTTTATCGATCAAATCATATACAATTGTGCCGAAAGTGTCATCTTCTCCTTTGTGGATGGCTTCTTCGGTTACAACTAGATTGAGATCCACCCGGCTGATCAACATAAGACAGCTTTCATCTGCCCTTGGGGCACATTTTCTTATTGCAAGCTCCCTTTTGGTCTCAAAAATGCTGGTGCCACATTCTAGCAGACCATGTCGTACGCATTCCATGATGTGAAGGACTTCCTGGAAACTTACCTTGATGACCTACCCACACATTTGCAGCAGCGCAACTTCCACATTGATCATCTGACGGCGGTATTCCTCAGATGCATACGGTATAACATTCGTCTAAACCCTCACAAGTGTATTTTTTGCGTCGAGTCCAGACGCCTCCTCGATTTTATTGTCTCAAAAGATGGAATCCGCATTGATTCCTTGAAGGTGGAAGCCATTGTCGCTCTCCCACCTCTTACTGACATTACGGAACTTCAAAGTTTGTAAGGGAAGGCAACTTATTTATGACGTTTTGTCTGTAATTTCACCCAAAAGACACAGGGTTATATGAGACTACTCAAGAATGACGTCCCATTCATATGGGACAATCAAGCGCAACAATCCTTCGATAGTCTGAAACATGCCATTACGCATGCCCTTGTGCTCCAACCGCCCAACTACTACAAGGATTACATTCTTTATCTTGCTCCTTCTTCCACCACGATCGCCATGGTCTTGGTACAGGAGGACAACAACGCCTAGGAGCATGTGATCTATTACCTAAGTAAGGGTCTTATTGACTCCAAAACCCGTTATTCACATGTCGAGAAGCTCGCTCTCACGGTAGTCATTGCTGTCCAAAAGTTCTGTCACTACATACTGCTCCGCACCACCACCATTATCGCCGACTGGAACCCCATGTACCACGTTTTAACACGTCACGTACTCAGGGGCAAGTATTCATGTTGGATTGTGATACTTCAGGAGTTCGACAAGTCTAAAAATTCTTTGGTGTTTGTCGAGCTTATTTGTGATCTTCCCCGTGTCGATTTAAGATCTGAGCCCAATGATTCTCTTCCAGATGAATCATTGTTCCTTATCAGCATGTCTGACCCATGGTATGGAGAGATTACCTTATATCTTCAAACCCAAGGTTTCAACCCCCAACTATCTCATGACGATCGTCATCGTATCCGCCACCACGCTAAGTATTACTTGTTTGTTAGCGATACCCTGTATCGTCATGGTATTGATTTGGTTCTTCGACGATGTCTGACACGTGAAGAGGCTGAACACATTTTGAATGACTATCACTCTGGGGCTTGTGCCGGTCATCTCTCTCTGATGGCTACAACCTAGAAGATACTACGCGCGGGATATTACTGGCCATCCATCTTTAAAGATTGTATCGAGGTCATTAAGAAATGTCTCCCATGCCAACATTTTCAAACGAAAAAGCGCACCCATCAAGCCCCGTTACACCCGATTATTGTCGTTGGCCCCTTCATAAAATGGGGAATATATTTCATGCACTGTAAGCCTACCTCAGTTGAGGGGCATGGTTACGTCATAGTAGTCGTAGATTACTTTACGAAATGGGTCGAGGCTATGCCTACATACACTGACGACGTCAAAACCGCTGCACTCTTCTTGTTTAATCATGTTATTGCACAATTCGGAGTTCCACAAGCCATAGTCACCGACCATGGATCTCACTTCCAGAACCATATGGTTGATGAGTTGAGCGCCAGATTGGGTTTTCGTCATGAAAACTCAACCCCTTACTACCCACATTCCAATGGACAAGTAGAGGCCATCAACAAGGTCTTGAAAACCTTGATTCAACGCAAGGTGGGTACGCATAAGTCTAACTGACACAACATGCTCTTTTTCACACTATGGGCATACCGTACCTCCGTTAATACTGCCACTGATTTTACACCGTTCCAGTTAGTTTATGGATTAGAGGCAGTCCTACCTATAGAGTGCGAGATTCCATCACTCAAACTCGTAGTTGAACTTCTTCTGAACACCACTGCCGAGGAAGAACGATTCCTTTACCTAACGAAATTTCACGAGACCCGTCACGATGCCACTCTTGCCAACAAGGCACACAAGAAGCGCATCAAAACACAATACGATAGGTCCTTTGCACTTCGTACCTTCAAGGAGGGTGATTGGTCCTCACATATGACCAAAGGCATGATAAGCTGGGGGTAGGTAAGTTCGAATCCATGTGGCATGGACCGTACATAGTAAAACATGTTTTGGAGAAGGGAGCCTACAAACTAGAGGACTATGATGGGATATCTTTGGGTGAGCCCTGCAATGGGCTCTACTTGGAGAGGTACTATGCTTGAGTCTTTCACGCATAGATATCTTGTATATACTGTACATGGCGTGTGTGTTTTGTGTGGTGTGACGCTTTTTTTTAGTGTGTCTAGGTCTTGTTCTATTTCTTATACCATGTTTAGTTTGCATGTGCAGATGGCAACTTGCTACGGATTCGTGGACGGCGCCAGCTGGCATACTCGTAACCTTGCTTCGGCAACCTGGGTACTTTATTCTCCCACCGGCGAGCTTATAAGCTCAGGAGGAAGTTGTCTAGGATACACGACCAATAACGCCGCAGAGTATCAATGCTATTTCCTTGGGTATGAACCACGTTGTCAGTGACTTGGATTCACAACTAGTGGTTTCTCATATTAACCGAGTCTACACTATCCGTGACCCTACTCTACTCTGTCTCTTCAGACGAGTCTGTCTTTTGGAAAGGTCCTTTGAATCTATTCAATACTTGCACATTCCACGAGACATGAATATAGTTTTTGAGTCGATGGCCAACTTCATTCTAGATTGGTACATTGCACACACATGACATATTCATAAAATATAAAAGCATACATAACATGTAAATCATCCATTGTATAAGAAAGCATGTAAAACAAGATCACATTAATCATCCATAAAACACATAATGTATAAACCGCCAAGAGTGTCTGTATATATATATAAATTGATACAAAATGGTAGTGCTAATACAAAAATCTGAAGCATGCTAGCTTTCAGTAAGTCTCTACAAAAATCTAAAGCATGCTACCTTTCAGTAGTCTCTACAAAATCTGACGCTCATAAGCTTCAATACACACATAAGTAGAACGTGAGCGTAAGTATAAGGACTCTCAGCCCTAGATCCCGAAGCCCCCGGTTGCTACCTATGAAAGTAGTCTGCGGGCCTTGCCAATTTACAGAGCAGCGTACCGAAACGTAAGCACACCCCAATGGTGAGCTTCTGATAGCCCCAGGGTAGATCGTGGACACCTAGCTCTGGGATGTCTAGTGTCAACCTATGGAGGTTCTCATTAACATCCTCCATCTCCTCGATGGCATCCCGCATCGCATAACCCACGACAGGCACCTCTCCTCTCCTCATAATGAGCGAGACTCCAACTAGTCGCAATGGAACCACATCTGCACAAAACATCGAGTCATCAGCACTACTCCAAACAAATCATAAATATAAAAATGAAAAAACACAAAAGTTTTTGTTCTTATCGATGTCACCCCATTGTGCTCCCTCGGGAAGCACCAGGTCGGGATCACCTCTGAAATCCGTCCCGTTGTACGGATAATCCTCTATCATGACGAGTTGTCCCTCCATCTAGGTGAAGAACCGTATACCATAGGCTATGATGGGACCCCCGCCACCATGGCGGGCCATCACCTCTGCCCATTGGATCATGTGTGGATCCTTGGCATCTCGATCATCCAAGTCCACCTGTGGACGCAGATGAGGTACCCGCTTCAATAGAAAAGATATCACCATGGCCCCATAGTCTAACTATTTCTGCGCCCCCCGCCAACACTTGGTCAACTGACTTCGGAGGTTGGTAAGGACCCCCTCACACCAGTTGAATACTCGAGGACCCATGCACTCCTCCGCATACATCAACCGTGACTTGCTCGCAAGGTGAGTAGACTGACACCCTGTTACCCTCACTATGGTGAAGAGCACGGTACCTAAAGCATGGTCTCGAATCTCCTTGATGGGGATCTTCCCACCAATAGCCACAATGCCTCCAATGCACCACTGATCAATCATATCGTCCACTGTCTGATCACCTCCTAATGATCTGGTAAGAGATACAGGCTCCCCCCGCTGGGATAATCCTGTCAAGAAGTAGATGTCCTTGACATCTACACTCAGCATATGCACTCCGATCCCAAAGTGATGTTGCACCGAATCCCAACACTGGATCATGTGTGTCAGCAGCGGAACTTGGGCCTTCATGCCCGACACTCGAAAGTATTTGAGTAACCCACAGTTCCTCAATGCAACAATGCATTGAGGGTCATTTTCGGCCTGAGCATCATCCACCTCATGCTCTCGTTCTCTCCACTCAAGAACCATGTTTGTCACCGTGAACCTGTCAAGAAGGACAAGTAAACACTATTACAACTCTTTCTAAACATCAAAACTGTTTCTATTGGGTTGGGTGTTGAGTTGTAGTTGGGTGTTTGCGTCAGCGCAGGACGTCTTTGCAGACAGGGCGACGTCGATGCAAAAGGCCCTTACGAGTTTTGCGACGGCGCATGGCCATCGTAGTTCCCGTAAGGAGGGCTTGCGCTGACCATTGGGCGCAATTCCCCCGCCAAAAAAACTCAAAACCCTAAAAATTAAGCAAAAAACATAAAACTAATCCACTAAAAAGTTGCATAGCTGAGTTTAGGCCTACCTGTCTCTGAAGGCTAGCGAAACAGTGGACCGTAGCTCCCGGAATCAGCAAATGAAATTTGGCTACAAATGGCACTTCACACTCTCCAAGCTTGGTAAAAAACAATTGTAATTCTTTTTCACTATTTCACCCATTTTATAACCAAAAATGGAATATTCCTTTTGTAATTTGATGCTTCAGTGGGTTTTTTACTAGAGTTTGGGTTATTTACTGCATTTAAACGATTGGTTAACTGTTTTGACCTAGTCTTTGAGCTATAGGAGAAGTTAGGTGCCTAATTAATGTCATTTTTTGTCGTGATGATCATCTTGTAAGTATTGTCAGGTATGAACAACTCTTCAAGCGTCTTTTTGTCATTATTTCACTCAGTAAATTCAATTACTAATGACACCGAGCTTACTCTTTGTTCTTTCTCGTGCTCGTAAAACGATGAGAATAAGTCACCGAGTTATAGTTTATCACTTTTTCGGGCTCATTAAACTCCTACAAAAAAGGAAACCCCCCAGAGTCTTTCTTTAAGCTCTTTGCGGGCTCTCTAAATACGAAAAAGATCGCCAAGCGAACTTGATGCGTTCACGCTTGTAAAAGTATTTGAATGATCATCTTCTTGGCGATAGTTTACCCCTTTTTCAGACTACGGGGCACTACATACGAAAAAGGAATACTCCAGCCAATCATGACTGGAAGGGTCCTCTCTCGCGTTGTTTTACCCTTTTCCGGGCGAAGAGGCTAACTTTACGAAAAAGGACCTTTGGAGTCTTCTTTAGATCTTTTCTCTAAACATGAAATGACACTGAGTTTACCTTCCCCGGACTCATTAAAATTCAACATTGAAGGGTTCGTCATGGGACGAACCCCTCCTTTCCCAAGTTTGAAAAATGTTTGGGATTGGACTCATCTATGAGATGAGCTATACCAAGCATCTGGTTACCCTCATCAAGCTCGTCAAAAACACATGAGGCAGTCATTAATCATGATCGGGAAAAAGGAAAGTTTTTTGTATTACACCTTTACTAGTGACAGTACTTAGTCATTCTTGAACATGGCACTCATCTGCATCTACATACTTGGGACATCCGTTTGTCATCGAGTCTTGCTAACTTCATGAGTCTTGTTACTCCTTTGGGTCACCCAAAGAATACTTCCATCATCAGTTGCATTAGGGGTTGGCGTCATTCTCGTCATGTCAATATTGCAAAGTCATGCCATGCCCATGTTCAAGATCCATTCACTGCTCATCTTTTGCAGTCGGTACACCCTCTATCATGTCGATCTACTCTGAGTCAGTCTTGCATGTTACTGTACCATCCGATATACTCCAAACATCTGTTATCGAGTTCTGTGTCGATGATGGGAGATTCATCATGGCCCTCCTTCGACGGGTTCATCCTTGTCGACTTCAACACATCATCCGAGGATTGAATCTAGAAACCAATCAAGTACCTTGGGCCTGCATGCCTTAATGGCAGGTTACCTCGCTTTCACCATGAGTTTACATCATTGACTCTTGACTGAAAGATTCCATCAAGCGTTTGACTTCAAATTATTTATTCACGCTTGGTGATATGTACTGTGATACCTTGGGGATCATTAACATTAATGGTGATTTCCCTTGCGCTTGTTAATGGTATACATCAATGACTGGTAATCAAGTGGTTTCTACCATGTTTGACGTCAAGACATTTGTAATCACATGGGTAGATTCGTATCATTGCGGGTTTGGCCTGAAGACCCTGGGGAGTCATGTTTTACCCGGGTTGCAATGGAGATTGTTTGAGTTCTATCACACGGATCCACCTTGTATTGGCCATGGTTGTGTTATCATCTCATCATGGATCTACGATTGTGTTTAGTAGCCATGATTATGTTCAGTTGGTCTTTACTACCATGGATCTGCATTGTATTGGTCGGCAACCATGTTGTGAGTCATATGAAACTGTGTTCTCAGAGTTAGATGTACTGCAACAAATTTTTCCTTCTGAAAAGTCCTTTCCATTCTTCCATCAAAGCATTTCACCTTTCCAATTTTATCAGCTTCATGCTTGGGGGGGAATTCTGTTACACCTAAATCTTGCCACCGTGAGACTCAGTGTAAACATCCCTTAAGTTTCCATGATTAGGAAGTCAAACATGAGAAGTTACTGACCTCCTTTTTTATAGGATCTAGTTGGGTCATCGCAGGTTGCTCCCTAGCAACTTGCGCCCAACTAGGTTTGTCGCAGGTGGTTTCCTGACCACTTGCACCGATGGCTCATGTCACGCTTGTTAAGCATGCACCGACCCTATATGTCGCAGGTTGTCCTATTGCAACTTGCGTCGATGTCAATTAATGTGGATAAAGGGCATCTTCGAGCGATTTCTTGAAGGTGTGTGACTTGGATCTCTATCCCTAACCTATAGGAGAGTTGGCATTCAGCTCCCTAACCCTTTGGGAGGATCCCTTAGTCCTATCCCACTATTTCTCAACCTATCCTATCCTCCTAGTCCTATATATATGAAGCTCCTTCCCATTCCAAAGGGAGGAATCCTATAGCATCCATATGCTGGTGGAGTAAGCTTAGGAGATCATCATTCATCCATTGGAGGCACCCATTTCTCCTTAGAGGCATTGGCTTGGCTTGTTGGAGGAAGATTGCAACGTTAGGGCTTGGTTGTAATCCTCACTCTTTTTGTATTCCCAAATTTTTATACAGTAATACAAAACTCTTTCCATAAATGTCTTGTTTTTCATTTGATATTTATAGTTTGCTTCCTTAACCGTTTACTTAGATCAATTATTGTGTAGATATGCTATTACTGCTTGTTTGTCTCTTGCATGTTCTGACAGGTCTTGCAGCTTTGGATTTGATGACCATGGAGCTTGGAGCGACGAGGGAGAAAGAGATCTACAAATCTGAAAGGTAAGATGTTCATATCTCTTAATCTCTAATTTGATCTAGGAAAGTAGATTTGTATTCTGTCTGATTTGTTCTAGATTCACGTTGAACTAGGGAGAACATGCCTTAAGTCCTCTTTCTGTAGATTGTCCGGTAACACTTATATGGTGACTACTCACCAAGGGTTACGTCTCGTAGTTAATATAATTAACATTATGTTTTATTTTACTATTTATATTATTATATATATTATTCATATTATTTTAATATTTGTATTTGTTACATTGCCTCTCTCTTAGAAAGGCTTTGTCCTCAAAGCCTTATAATGTTGTTGCATCATTTCTTGTGATGTTGTAGCTGACGAAACATGTCAATACGAACTTCTAAGTGTAAAGCATAACTTCTGATATGTTGATGGATCAATCTAGCCAAAATTGATTTGCTGCTAACTATTGGGATTCTCTATTGATCTGTCGTCAGGAGCTTTGAGCACATTAGTACCATTATCTTTCAACAATTCCCACTTTTTAGGATATTGGTTTATATGGTTGGGGTGTCGATAGGGAGTTATTGTTGTTGTTTTTTACCAGATTGTATTCTTTCTGAACTGTGACGAGGACTGAATTTGTATTTGCTTCTTTTTTCTCAACGTAGATTTTTGAGTCCAAGGGCTTTGATGTCCTCTTTTTAATTTGCTCCAGCTTATTGTCTAACAAGTCTTTTACTTTTTTAAGATTTCGGGGTCATTTCTTCTTGCGCTTTCTTATCATCTTTAAGATTCTGAATTTGATCCATTAGATCTTTTTTGTGCTTCTTGAGGTGACCATTTTCGTCAATGTTTTCTAATAGTTTATTCTGAATATCTTGATTCTCCTCTTCTAGCTTTTGATTATGTTGTGCTTTATCCTTCATCTCTTTTATTTGAAGAAGCAATTTCTAATTATGATCTCTTAAACAAGAGATCTCTTCTTCTTTATCTGTGACGATTTTGTTGAATTTTGACTGCATCTTTTGTCTTGATTTTTGATCTTCTTGTGAGATCACCTTCGAGATGTCTTTGAAGTCTTCATACGACACAACTCCTGATTTTGACTTCATTGTAACGTCCTGCAGTGTGACTTGCTTCTTCTTATATGAGAACATTAAAAACTTTTTCTTCATATTTAAGATGAATACCCCTAATGTTTCCATCCAGGGTGAACCCAAAATGATGTCAACTTCATTTAGATAAATAGTCGCAACATTGAATTGGGATGTGAACTTATATTCATCAATTTCCAGTTGTAAGTCCCTAATTGCATATTGCTTCTCACCTCATTTATCTTTCTTTTCGATTATACTTAGTTCTGGGATGAGTAATTGATTTGCCAAGCTGACATTAATGTAATTTTCCTCGATGGTTGGGCAAATATCGATGCTAATAGGCTTTCTTTGAATAACCACTTCAAGTTTTAGTATGTCAACAGCTACCTTTGAGTGGGTCTTCTGGAATCTTCCTCTTTTGTCACCCTGAGACTCCATTTTTTTTTCAAATAATAATAATTATATTAAAAGTTAATAATTATAATATAATTAATAAATATAATATAATAATTATTATTAATGTTAATAACAATTATTATTAATGTTAATAACAATTATTATTAATGTTAATAATAACTATTAATAATTATTATAATTGTTTTTGGAGTGGAAGGATAATAAAAATGGTGTGGATTGGGTGGTTGGGAGGAGTGAATGTTACCTTTCCCACCCAAGTTCAATTCACTTTCTTTTTTTTTACTTCTTTGGACCAAGGGCCTAGTTTTTGGTCAAGGTCCTAGATTTCAGGGAAACCCTAAAATGGTGGCTACAAGCCTGGATCAGCAACGCGGCTCTGATACCAAATGAAACGATAAAATCGTTTCTTATACAAGTAACCAATGTAAATAATACAAAGGATCCACAAATGGTCAAATAATCGAATATATAATTGATAGGGTAAATAATGATGATTTTACAATGAGGATGTAGCCACATATATAGGGCTTATATGGTGACTACTCACCAAGGGTTACGTCTCATAGTTAATATAATTAACATTATGTTTTGTTTTATTATTTATATTATTATATATATTATTCATATTATTTTAATATTTTTATTTGTTACAACTTGCTACTCTTGAGGAGGGTGAGTTACTATGGGTGAAATAGGGCTACTGTGTTGCTCTATAATATTTGGTGGAAGAGGATCTTTCACAATAATTATGCTTGAGCATAGTTTTAGTTCATTTTCCTCCACCATGTTCACAGAATATGTTGGGTAATTAGCCACCTCAGTGTTGTAAATAGGTTCAACCTGCCTTTGGATTTGGAGTTGGTTGAGCTGGTAGCTGAGGTGTTCTAGGTGCTTGTTGAGCAGAGTGTTGGGATTGGTGTTGAACATGATTATTTGTTGGAGGAGGCATAAGGGAAACTTACTGTTGATTTGGCCTCCAACCTGCAGGTGGGAAGAATTGCCATATGGAACAAGTGTTCCTTGGGGATCTTGCCATTGAATTGAAATTTTATTTCCTAGAGGGGCATGTCCCATCTATATCCATTCAAAGTTTTGAGGATAATTTGAGGAGGGGGTTGTTAGTGCTAGAAGATGTCCAATGACAAAGGGACATGTCTAGCACATCTTGAGCTTGGGATAGCTTTGTGTAAAGGGTGATGAGATTTATGAAGGTAGGCCAAAGGAGAAGGTCACAAGGATGAAAATTTATTAGGTTTAAAATCAAATGATATCTAACACGGAGAGTGGCATTTCATCGGTCATTGGCATACAACTCAAATGATCAAACACAAATGGGCAAAAGAAGGAGAAGGAAAGACAAAAAAATGCATAGCATGGACACTCTGCATTTACTAAAAGATATCCTGAGTTAAAACACTGTTAAAATTCAGGATCACATATATGAAGGCAGCTTTCAAGTCACAGGAAATGAACATAAAACCTTGACTGCCATTAAGATCTAGAACTTAAAAGGTGATTAATGCACGGGAATAATCATTTATGCATTCATATAAGAAGAAATCATGGATAAGAAAATACAGTCTGGCCATTGAATTGACGATCATTGAGTATACAAATACCATTGTTATATTAGAGGCTAGAGAAAATATACATAGAAAAAGCTTGCTCGCTTTGACCCACTACTTCCCTCTAAGAGGAAGATTCCCCCCTTACATACTTTCATAATGCTTCTTTAAATAAAATTTACAATTCTTAATTTCAAGCAACCAACTCAAACTTAGATCCTAAATAAATGGATATGATCCTAATTTTCTAGATCCACAAAATCAGGATCTGAACTCCAGGTCAAATGGATGAAGTGGCAATTGACTAGGTGTTTGAAAAATGGCCGCAACAATATTCTGGAAAATTCATTCTGATCAGACAAGGATCTATCCCAAACCAGATCCTATGTCACAGCAGATCTAAGAGCTGATGGATACCTCACAAAAAAAGAATGAGCAGAAAATTAGAATAAGAGTGAAAACTGTAGTAAAAAGGAGTAGAGGAATAATAATGCAGCAGAACTCAGATAAGAGCAGAATAATGTAACATGTTCCAATAATCAGTATAATAAACAATGATGTTACGATGGAGAGAATTCAAATCATGCAGGAGAATTCAAACCTCAGTTGGTCTAGCATAGGGATTATCACCAATGGAGTGCTCAAAAAGACTAAAAGTCAACTGAACTGAACCTAAACTCAGTTAACTGAAGTCACAATCAGTTAACTAACTAAGGAGGGCGCAATAGTGAGTTTGTCATGCATTCCAGTCAAAAAAGGGCACATGAGGGCACAATCAGTGGCATCTGGAGCTCTAACCCCCCATAAGAGTCAGATAACTCGGGTGGACTGCACCAGAACACTCAGTAGGTTCCTATAAAATAGGGAACTGACTGAAGTGGTCCTAAAATGATGCATGCAAGGCTTAGAAGGTGGTAGATGGATCCTGGATGACATGGATCCTGGATGACATATGCACACCACTAGGGGGCAAATGACATCATCAACAACTAGGAAAAATAAATAATGCTAGGTAGGGCAAGGATGGAGTATTGAAATATCGTAACACCCCCCTTAATCCATAATTTTGCATCCTGGGCCCTAGTTACTAAGACCAAAGGTCACCCATACAATCAAATAAATGATAAAAATAAAGAATTATCCATGAACCAAGGAAATGGGGAAAAACCTCATGGGAAAAATACCCCCCCTCAAAAAGAACAGCAGTAGGGAACTCAAAGAACCTTCATACTAAGTAGAGAAGGAAAAACATTTCCTCAGTGAAAGCCTTTGCAAAAATATTGGCAAGCTGCTCCTCTGTAGGATAGCAATGCACGTGCTAGATCTGGATATGCTCCTCTGATGTGCCTCCCACCGTGTAGAAGTTGTATTTTCCAAAACAAGTCTTTTAGGAACCCTTCTTGCTACTGGAGCGAATGGATCATTGTGGTCCAAATCATGAACCTTTGAGTACCTTTTTTCAGACAGCCGAGATTGTTTCTTGGTTGTAGATCCCCCATGGCAAGTCTCTCCAAGAGATTGTGGATCAAACCCCACCATCATGCAACACCTATATGAGAGACGTGGATATGCATGACATAGTGCAAGTTTTACATGATACTGAGATCTGGTGGTTCCATGGTCAGATGGATCCCCAACTGTGTTCCCAGCAACTACAAGGACTTTGTGAGCCCATATTGGCCTTAGCCATGGATTGGGAGCATGTGTTGGATCTGGATCTGAATTTGAATCTTCTTGAACCTTATTCTCAACATCAAGATTTTGATCCTCATCTTCATTAGAAGAGGAATCACTCTGATCTTCATCAGATTCCGATGGGGTAGGCAGAGATTATGGCAAAAAATGTGAGAATTCATATGCCTTGGAGGCATGGTTTGCAAACCCTTTCGCTATAGTCTTCCCAGTGGAGATATCTGCAATCTCAACTGTGTCAGGACCAAAGACAACTTTCTTCGGTGAACCTATGTGAGTTATCTAATATACAGACAACAAATTTGCCAACAAAGAAGGCACAAATAGAACATTCTTGAACTTGCAATGCTCCATATGTATTGTGCCCATCCCTTCAGCAGATTTTTGAGAGTTGTCTCCCATGTGAATAATTAGACAATCTTTGAGTTCTAAAGAAGAAAATGATTCTCTGGAGGCAACCATGTGGTTGGAGGCTCCTGAATCTACGAGGAGGGCTTTTGATTTTGAAAATCCAACCTTCAGTGCATGGCATCTCTCATGACCATCATAATCACTTCCAGAATTAGTCTCTCTTGCACCTTTTGGGAGGGCAATGTTGGGTTTTTCAAGAAGCTTGGTCAACTGATCTATCTTCTTCTGCATGCAAGATCTCTCTGGGTGGTTTCCTGTCTTGCAATAGGAACACTTGGATTTCTCAAATCCCTTATGTTTGTCCTTCTTAGAGATGGAGGCTCCTTCTGATGGAATTGACTTGGCATCTAGCTTGGGTTCAGATGGCCTCTTGTCCTTGCCTTTGTGCTTCCCTTTCCCATTCGCACTTTTTGCTTCTCCATCCATAAGAGCTTGATCTTTGGAGGCCTTCAAGGCACCCATATGGATCAACTTGTCTTGTTCTTGGATGAGAGGTTCAGTGAAAACATCTAAGGAGGACATCTTCCAACCAGGGATTGACTTTGCCCAAAATGAAAGGTAGAGACAAAGATGGAGAACTCAGGACCTGGCTTGCTCGAAATGGATAGCACCACCTGCTCATCCTTCTTCTCAATGCCACACTGCTTGCATTGCATAAACAAAGATTTGAATTTTGAAAAGAAATGTTAAATGGTCTCAAAACTGCTCGGTTGTAGAGCAATCAACTCATTTTTCCAGAATATGACCTCTTAGCTCATCTTGTTTGTTGAAGAGGGTCTCTAACTTCAACCATAACTCTCTTGGAGTCTTCAATCCTTCGATGTGGAAGAGTATATATCTGGAAATATGAATACACATGAAGCCAAATGATTCATCTGATCTATTCAGATACTTGGTTTTCTCCAAAGTTGATGTTGGTTCGGGATCCTTTCCCATTGTCACTCTGTATAGTGATTTGTTTCGCAATACCATCTACGTATCAGCCCTCCAATCAAGATAATTGAAGGTTTTCAAGATCTTGGGAGAGATAGGAGAGTTCAAATTGTCCATTACAAATACTGGAGCGAATACAAGGTGAAACTGCTGCAACTACAGAAAACACTGCTGCAACTGCAAAAAACTGCTGCAACTGTAGAAAACTGCTGCAACTGTAGAAAACTGTTGTAACTGTTGCAACTGTAGAAATCTGTTGTAACTGCTGCAACTGCATAAAACTGCTGCCGCACTCAAAAACATGAATAACCTGCAAAAAAATCTCAATAATGGAGGTATACTACTACTGAGAACTGCTTTAGGATAGTAGGCACTTTTATCCGGATCCTTCACACCTAGCTAGACCTCATTGGATTTCTCTAATGAATTCAATGCAATGCACCAGGATTTGTTGTGGAAATCCAGAGTCTTCTGGTGCACTAATGAAAGCAGTTGCTCAACCTATTCGCTCAAAAGCCTCTGATACCATGTGAAATTCTATGTCACAACATATCTAAGAGTTGATGGATACCTCACAAAGAAAGAATGAGCATAAAATTAGAATAAGAGTGAAAAGGAGCAGAGGAATAACAATGCAGCAGAACTCAGATAGGAGCAGAATAATGTCACATGTTCCAATAATTAGTATAATAAACAATGATGTTACAATGGAGAGAATTTGAATGATGCAGGAGAATTTGAACCTCAGTTAGTCTAGCATAGGGATTATCACCACTGGAGTGCTCCAAAAGAGTCAAAGTCAACTGAACTGAACCTAAAATTAGTTAACTAACTAAGAAGGGCGCAATAGTGAGTATGTCATGCATGCCAGTCAGAAAAGGGCGCATGAGGCCACAATTAGTGGCATCCAGAGCTCTAACCCCCCACAAGAGTCAGATAAATCAGGTGGACTGCACCATAACACTCAGTAGGTTCCTATAAAATAGGGAATTGACTGAAGTGGTCCTAAAATGATGCATGCAGGACTCAGAAGGTGGTAGATGGATCATGGATGACATCTGCACACCACCAGGGGGTAAATGACATCATAATAAACTAGGAAAAATAAATAATGCTAGGTAGGACAAGAATGGAGTATTGAAATATCCTAACAAACTCCACGTCAAATGGATGAAGTGGCAATTGACTAGGTGTTTGAAAATTGACTACAACAATATTCTGGAAAATTCATTCTGATCAGACAAAGATTTATCCCAAACCATTGAGAAATTATGAAAACCACTCGTGAACAAGGTAAATGGACTCATTCTAGAAGTGGGTTTTTAACGGTTTTGAAATATTCTTTATGGTTTGCTCGAAAATGGAGCCTGAAATTGGTCGCTAAAATAGGAAACTGCAGGCGATTCTCCAGTGACTTCACACCAATGGAATTGAACTTTTGCTACATAATTCAGTTTGATTCTTCAGCACTTGAATATTACAACAAAAAAGTTCTGCTACAAAATTAAAGCTCATTCTGCAACGCCTATATATTAGAAGAACTGAGCTTTTGTTGAAGAATGGAACCTCATTTCGCAGTGCTGATATATTTAAAGCTTTAGAGTTTTGCCGCAAAATCACAAAATTCTTGCAAACTAGAAGAACACAGTTAGCTTTGGCAAAGTCACCCTACATGTGATCATAGCATAACAAAATATCGCTAACAAACTATGAAATCAAAGATTTTGGATCAAGAATGTGGAAAATTTAGTCAAGAAATTTGAGTGTTAACAAGGGCAAATAAAGGTTGTTGCTTATAGGGCCACTAGGAGGATTGTCCATAAGATTGCTAAAAAGATGGATGTTCATGAAAGTGTTGATAAGGTGCCCACCCTTGAGGTTGTTGAAAACGTGGTTTCCCACGAGACTGTTGAAATGGTAATTTTCCATGAGACTGCTTAAAAGGCCTTGATGGGTCTAGTCTTTCAGGGTTCACATTGCAGATAGGTTCAACAGTTCCTTCTAGCTCATAAAGAATGGACTTTAGTGGGTATAATAATGGACAATTTTCAATAGCATGGCTATTGGAATGGACTCCACAACATTCTACATATTTGGTACTAACATGCATTAGGCCCAATGGTCATTCATTTTTTTTATGTTTTGTTCTAGATGTAGGATAAAAAACAACCAAATCTTTTTTAGCTTCTTCCTTCTCCATTTTTGCTTGCATGGAGTCCATTTGTAGTGCTAAGGAGATAAGGATGTCAGTCTTCATGTCATCCAATAGAATTTCTATGTTAGAGTTGGTAACGGTGATATTTGAAGGTTTGGATGATTGGGAGGCAAGACCCGTTTCCTCTAATCTCTTTAACTGTAGATCTAGAATGATTATTGAAAATCTACTTGAGTTCATCATAGTCTAGCTAATAAATGTCACCATTAGATAACATATTTAGAGTTTTGAGAAATTCTTCCCTTACCCCTTTAAGGAGTACAAGCTTGAGGAACTCCTCGAATAAGGTACAACTGTGAGCTCGTTTATAACCTAACTCAAATATTTTCTCATGTTTTTCTAGTGACTCATTCTCCCCTTGTACCATCCTAAAGATTTCATCCCTATATTTTTCAATGAATGTGTCTTTCATATGATCCCATGTGGTGATTCTATTTCCTTCCAAACTCATGAACCACCTAAAAGAGAATCTTTTAGTGTGGAGGGGAAGAGCTTAAGTTTTTGGGCATCTACAATATAATCATAAGTCCTACAGATTACCTCAAACTCAAATAAGAAGGTGTCTAGATCTTTTGAAGTAAGACCATGAAAATTGGGTAAGGCATAGGTTTAATCTTTTTCATTCTAGCATCATTATCATTGACTTCCCTAATGGGAAAGGCATAGATTATTGGATGGTCATCATCTTCCATGGGAATATTAGTTATTGGATTTTCTTCTTCAACTTTTGTATTTGTGGTCTCATCTTTCAAATTCACAAGAGGCTTGCCAAAGAGATCAATTATTCTCATAGGTTGGCTCGGGGGAGAATTTATCTCGGGGTTTTCTTCCTCATATCTTCTATGGCTTTAGCTTGGTTAAGCCTGAGTGGGGTATTTTGGCAGAAATCAACCAAATTTGTCCCTAACTCTAGGCATTCATACTACGAAATTATGCGTGTTTTCCTGTTTTGATTTTAGTTTTATATATAAAAAAATTGAATGATTTTTAATATTCTTATAAAATGATATTCCTATATTTTTTATTTTCTATTTTTTAAAGAGAAGCGCCTAGCTTAATAAAAGCAATATACCAACAAGACAAGGGTACGGAAATACTTACTTGAATTAATGCTCTCCTTTTTGCAGATCAAAATGCTTCCCCAACAACAATGCCAAAAAGTGGTGGAATCAAGATATCAGAAAGAATACTATATCTACAACCTTAACTTTAAATGTCAACCCAGGGATTCATACAAATTTATGAAGGTTCAACAAAATATATGCATCTACAAAAAAGGGGAAATGTGTCTAGTAGTATGAAAATTATTAACTAACAAGAAATGAAATTTACCCTAAGTACACAAAAGCATTCTACAACAAACTTCTAAATGACTACTAACTACAGGTTGCAAGAGTGTAATATCTAAATATTCCACTTGGCACTTAATTCCTAATCAATCCCTTCACGGGAAAGCTTAGGCTTATATGACACTCCTGGCTACAACAACCTCTAGTGAAAGTCCACTTTACTCTACCTCAAGGATAGAGAATGCAAGAAGTTAAGAAGCTAAGAGTTCCATACAAATATTCAAAGATGTAGAGATCTAGCCTTAACCAATTTTAATAACAAATTCATACGTATGAAATAAATAACATGATCAGAGTAAATTGAACTATTGAAAGCAGATCTACAACATTTATGTGCACAAATATTGTAAAAAACAACATTTACAAAAAATGTAGGAAATCTACAACTTGCAGGAACACTACAATAAACCACACTCTTCTACAAAACAACTGAAACAATATTGAAAGTAAATCTAACCTAAAAAATACTGAGTCCATGCACCTCCCTTGAATGGGCCCCACCCAATATCACTACAGGAACTTTAGGGACTACTCAAATATAGGCTGCAACAAGTACTTATTTCGTTAATGTAGGAAAACAAAAAGCACATTAGAAATGTCTTCCAACTCAAATAACAGGAGTTGAATACAATAACATAATCATAAAAGAAAAAAATGGCAACCCCAAGGTTCGCTTATTCTATTGTTTAAATATAAAATGGCCCATCTAATTAACTCGATCAACTTCCCATTTAACTGAAGATTCAAATGGTCTCATAATGTATGTTCCTAGAACCAAAGTAGTAGCATGCAGTCTTCTTATCTCGATCAACAAAATGGTATCAAAATGATATGACACTTGGATATATTGGAATCCCTTTTGTACAAATAGTCAAAATGACAAGCCACCTGCTTGATTTGATCCTTCTCAAAATGCGCCAATAGGGATATTCTTTAAAAGTCATAACTGCAGTCAACTGACTAGCATTCATGTGCACTTAGTTATTAAAAAAGGAAGTTTTAAAAAATAAGCAAATAATTTTAATCAACATACAATCCAACTTATAAATCATGCAACATAAATCAATCCACTGTCCCTAATGTTTCCTTTTTGTCTTGTTTGCATTCTCAAGCCTTAGAAAAACAAGGAATAGATTGGCTTTCCTTATCCAAAGTAGGGGTCGATGATCATCTTGGGAGATGAAGGTGCAACTTGCAAGTTGCGGAAATTATTCATGCAATTTTTGGCATTGCGGAAGACGATGAAGAAATATGTGCCCCTCTCCAAGAAAGAACTTAGTTTGTGCAAAAGAGACGAAAGAAAAGGACTAGACGAGAATTCAGATTGGATGCTCAAGTCCATGGTACGATATCAAGAATGTAATGCTAGATTTGGGATATGATGTTGACATATTCTAAATAAGTCTTGGTAAGCCATGGGTCGCATGTCCCTTGTTTACTCTCCCATTTAGTGGAGGATGACAAACTAGTACTGCATCTTCCCTATTGGCTGATTGGAGAATGTAGAAGTGGACTTAGCAGTTGTAAAGACCATAATTGATTTCTAAGTAATCGAGATCATGGGAGGAACTAATCCATATCCAATTTTATTTGGAATAGAATGGGGCTACAAAAACTATGGTGTGATTGACCTAAATAATGCATCTATGACCTTTGAAGTTGATGGTATGAAAGTTATGCAACCTCTAGACCCGCTCCATAGGCCAAGGTACATTGAACCAATACATGAGAATATGGAAAGGGATGTTCTATACAACAATTATTCTCTGACAACATGAAAAAGAGAGGACTACATGAATCCTACAACAAAAGGATCTATGACTTGGAGAAGCATTCACTCTTTTGATAATTATTTTGAAGAAGCATTAGATGATTGGTAGAAAGGGTGGCATGAGATATATTCTTGACATCGTGCAATGATAAAATCAGTCCAATGGACAGAATACAAGTTTTGGATCCTCTAATATATGATTCTATTAATAGATTAGATGTTTGTTTGCAGAAAATGAGTCCTCGTGTCGCGTAAAATCACTGATTGAATGTCCTAGACACGGCGTTTAGAGGTACTCTTGCAAGATGTGGGAGACATAGAAGGATGATATACCTGATTGGACCGCATCTGAGATAGATTTAATACGTTGGTTCAAACCTTCCAAGTATGCCAATCGAGTCATGGAAATATATATTGATTAGATAGACCCATTCGTACACATAGACCTGTGCGAGTGACAATGGAATGTAGATGGATTGCATCCAAAATTTCGGGTCCACCGGTTTTTCAACAAATTGGGACCCATACCTAAATATTAGTACCTACATGAAGAAACATGAAGGAAAACTGATTGTTGGAGGAAATTAAGTGAAAATTTTTGTCAAGACTTTTATTTTGTTGCGACATCTGATCCTATCATGGATGATTTGACAACGATCCAAGCAAGTTTGTTCACTAACAAGATGCGAAATGTGGGAAACCCGTATATCTACCCACTCCATCAAGAATTTCCTAGTGCATCTTAACTAACCCATAAGGAGAAAAAAACTTGATTGCTTTCCATCTTGAATTTGAATTTACAAACAACACAAAGTAGTGAAGCATTAATTAAAGGATTGAAGAAGGCTATTGATTTGAATGTTAAATTTTTAAAAGTGTACGGTGATTCCAAGATTATTATCAAACGAGTTCGTAATTCTATCCATTGTGTCTCTCATCGCCTAAAAAATTACTAGCTCGAGGTATGGAATTTGATTAACTATTTTATTGCTTTTAATATTGATTCTATTCCTAGAAATCAAAACTTTGGCATGGATATGTTAGCTAATGTAGCCTCTACATTGCTCTTGTTAGAAGGTATTCTTACTAATACGTTTTCTATTGAACTTATTTTCAGAACTTCTATAGAAGATAACATAACTAACTAGAGGGTGTTTGATGATGACCAACATATTATCAATTTCCTCACCCTCCATAACACTTTCAAGGACTCTGCGATAGACAAATCGTAGCATGATGCATCTCTCTAGAGTCTAATCACCCTTGAATAAAAGGATAAAGAAGTAATGGAACATTCTGAAACTACCATCGCAAAATATGTCTTTACATTAGAGAAGTAATATGACCTCCAGGACAAATTCAAGAAACCAACAAATTGCAAAACTAACATCTCCTCTATGCAATATGAGGTCGTGAACATTAGTACCCATGAGAAGCTAGAAAACGTCAATATTGGGCTTGGATGTTTATTGCAAGAAAATAACGCACTCATCATATTATTCAAAGAATATAAAGATGGATTTGCCTAGACATAGGGAAGTTAAAGGCCTTTGATCCCAAAATTATGCAGCATGTTATCTCTTTACAAAAAAATACCAAGTCGTTTCAATAGAAATTTTGCAAGATGCATCCCACTCTTGAGCCTTTGGTGAAGCAAGAATTGGATAAGATGTTAGCTACAAGAATCATATTTCCAGTTCGACATACAGAATGGGTAGCTAATTTGGTGCTTATAAGGAAGAAAAATGGAGACATAAGAATATGTATCGATTTCTGAAATCTAAATAGAGCCTCCCAAAAGGATGATTACCCTGTACCCCCAATAGAACAAATCTTACAAGTCGTCCCTGGATCCGAGATGTTTTCTTTACTCGATGTTTTCTCAGGGTATAATCAAGTCCTTGTATCCCTATAATATCAATTGAAGATAGCTTTCAGAACAAAGTGGGGAACATTTTCTTACATACAGATGCCTTTCAAACTGATCAACTCCAACGCCACTTTTTAAAGAGCCATGGATATAGAATTTCAAGGGGCTAATCAACAATTTCGTAGTATTTTACTTGGATGATGTAACAATTTTATCCTCCCAGAATGCTCATGTATCTACCCTTATACATATTTTTTATCCCTGTCGCAAATATGGGATCTCCCTAAACCCAAAGAAATCAATTATTGTAGTTGACGAAGGAAAGCTATTAGGATTTATTGTGTCCAAATCAGGGATGAAAATTGAGCCTAAAAGAACTAAATCCATTTATTAGATTGCACCTCCTCACAACAAGAAATCCATGCAATCTTTCCTGGCTAAGATCCATTCCGTGCATAGGTTTGTTCCCTTGTTTCTCTGAAATTGTCATACATATGCAGGATATGATTAAAAAGGATGCAAAATTCAAATTGAGTACCAAGGAAAAAAATCATTTGCACAAATCAAGAAAGAAATAGTTGAGGCACCTACATTACCTAGGCCAGACTTTGCAAAGGATTTTATATCGTACACCTTTGCATTCGAAAATTATTATGTTGTCGTCCCCACACATAATGATCAATAACATAATGAAGGATCCATCACTTTCATGAGCTCAAGTTTTCAAGGGGAAGAATTGAAGTGTCCTAAAGTGGATCTAAATAAATTTATGTTACCTTCAAGCAATCAAACATTTTCGACCTTACTTGTTGCAATCCCGAACCAAGGTAATAGTCCCATATCCCGCAGTGAGGAACTTGTTGATGACCACTCTTCAGGAGTATGACCTACAGATCAAACTAGAAAAGATAGTTAAAGGGAAGGGGCTATGCAAAATAGCGACCAAAGCACAAGATGTGGATCGTGAAGGTGACGGGGATGAAGAGGCAATCATGCTCGAGAAAGAAGTTTTGTATGTCCCCGCTCCTACTAACCCTTGGTATTATGAAATAAAATATTTTCTCGCTCATGGAAATGCCCCCGAGTGCCTAGCACCGCACAAACAAAGAGCTCTTAGATTAAAGTTTACACAATATCAATTGATCAACAATATACTGTTTAGATGGAATTAAGAGGATGTGCTATTAAGATTTCTGTAGAAACACAATGTAGATAAAGTACTTACATAACTACATGATGAGCAATTTAGGGGCCATTTTGGAGGATATACCATATCCCACAAGATACTCAGTGAAGGATATTATTGGCCCATTATTTTTTAGGCTTCTCACCCCTATGTGTGCAAATGTAATGTCTTCCAAAGGATGACAGGTAGAGAAAAACGACCATCTTTCCCTTTGGAGCCAGTAATAGTAGACAGTCCATTCCAGTAATGGGGACTGGATATTGTTGGATAAATTAACCCACATTCATCTCATCCACTCAAATACATCTTGACCACTACCGACTACTTCACGCACTGGACATAAGCTATACCTCTCAAGACTATCAATGAAAATCACGTGATTTGGTTCCTAGGAAGTCATATCATTACTAGATTTGGTGTTCCCAATTCATTGGTTTTTGATAACGCATCTTATTTCTCATCTCTGAAATTAATTGAGATTGCATTAGAAAAAGGAATAAATATTAAATATGCTACAAATGATTATCCTCAAGGGAAGGGGGTAGTTGAATCTAAAAACATAAATTTGCTTTGTATCCTAAATAAAACTATTAATGATCAACAAATAAATTGGCATAAATCCCTCTCAAATGCCTTATGGGAAGATCGGGTGACCCCTAAGGCTACCCTGGGGAATTCACCGTTCTTTTTGGTCTATGGGAAAGAATCCATTTTGCCACCTGAGGTTTTCTTGCAGTCTCTTCAATTAGATCAGTATGTTCAAGAAATATAGTGTCCTATAATGCATAAAATAACTAATAAATTAATTAAGTTAGAGGAAGAAAGGGAAAAAATTAAATACAAGTTTAAACAACACCAACAGGTAGTCAAGAGATGGTTTGACAAACATGCAGCCGGTGACAAATATTTACAGGTATGAGACTTGGTCATAAAGTGGGATAAAGCACACGAGGATAAGGGTAAAACTTATAAATTCCAACCACTTTGGTTAGGCCCTTTCCAAATTGATGAAAAATTGGGACATAATACCTTTCATCTAAGAAATCTTCAAGGGGATATTGAGGACCGACCCATCAATGGGAAGATTCTCAAGAAATACTTCTCTTAGCAGAAGATCACCCTATACCATATTGTAGATATAAAAAAATAAAACAACCTATTGGAACTATCAACTTGAAAATATTACAATATGGCGAAGTTGGTGGTTCAACTAAAATGGAAAAGGTCTATGAAAGACGTAAAAGGGATGTAATAGGATGCTGGAGGGTAACAACGATGATCCTTTGGAAAAATCAAAACTAATCCTCATTAGCTAAGAAACATCATAAAACATTGTCTTTGTGAGTAGAACATGCCATATATATGTTGGAATTTAGGTGTCTTCAACAATCTCTGCTTATCTCCGCCCACCTCACATAACTCAAAGGCCTATTTCACTTTGTTTTAATATAATACACATTAAGTGACAATTGGCTATCATTATGTCTACAAATCTAACATAACTTAAAAGCGTCATCCCATGCCTTTAAGAGGCTTCTAATTTTGCTCCCCCAATGGCAATTATTAAAGAAATGAATACATGCTTATTTATTCTTATACAATAATAAATGAATACTTTCAATGGCATCCCTTGATTTTAAAAATATTTAGAGAAGATACCCCATATGCAACAATAGCAATGATGGTATGGGATAAGAGTGCTTAAGTAAAACGGGTTTAAAAGGTAACTCTATCGAGGCTATAGACGCCTGCTGGCAGCAAAGCTATGCCTATGTATACATAAAATATTTTGGGACCAAAGCATTCAGGTATAATGGGTTGAATGGGAGTGAATCTAGTGAGGATATTCAACACCCGCTAACAGCAGAGCAACACCCATGGTGCAAAAAGTGAGCAACAAACAACAACATCATCTTAGTGCAGATTGCCACCAAAAATGTTGTAGCCCAGGGGAAACATGTGGAAGAAAGCTAAGGAAAATAAACTCCACATTTTGGCTTACAAAGAATTATTGGAATATTACCTCTTAGAAACATTGTTGCGAGTGATGATGAAAAATCTTCTAGGATTAGATTCTAGGTCTGATATTCTTCCCTCAAGTGACTCGGATCATAAACCTATTAAGCTGGAACTAAAAGTGCAACAAAATTTAGGCCCCATTCCTTTTAGATTCAGTTCTCTCTGGGTGAAACAGGAAAACTTCTTGAATCGGGTGCAAAATGTGTGGAAGCTTCCTGTTATTGGCTCTCATTTTTTTGCTTGGGAGGAGAAACTAAGAAGAGTTAAAAGAGAACTAAAAAAATGGGCCAAAGGTTTAACCTCCCCCAATGAAGAAAGAAGGAAAGCTCAGAAAAATCTGGAAACACATCAACTTTATATGGAGAATGATGACATCACAAAGGAAAATTTGAGTATGGAGGAGGGTCTACAATCAACGCTTAGCAAGGCCTGCATTCAAGAAGAGGAATTTTGGAGACAAAAATCTAGCAGTCTCTGGCTATAGGATGGAGATAGAAACACCGCATTTTTCCACAAACAGGCGCAAGCAAGAAGAAATTTTAATTCAATCCCAGATATCTCGGATGGAACTCAAAACATAACTGACTTTACCAGCATAAAAAAGGCAGCGCATCAACACTATAAACTGTTGTACACCGAAGAAGAAGACACCAGAAACAACTCATGTTTGAAAAATTTAGTTCTGACCAAGGTAACAGAACAAATGAATCAAAATATTGTTGCACCGGTCAGTAGAAAGGAAATTAAGGAGGCTCTATAGACCAGGGATCCTGACAAAAATCCTGGACCAGATGGATTTACAGCTCATTTCATCAAAATCTAATTGCAAATTGTCAAAAAATATCTCCATGGAATGGTGTTGAAATGCCAATCCTGTCACAACTTGGGAGGAAGCACGAATTTTGCTTTCCTAGCACTGATTCCAAAAGAAAAGGGAGCGAAATCATTTGACAAGTTTAGACCGATCTCACTCTATAACATAGGATACAAGATGATTACTAAGGTCATATCAAATCGACTAAAACCTCTTCTTCCATATTTGATTCCGAAAAACCAAGGGGGATTTGTTAAAGGAAGGCAGATTACTGAATTTAATTATAGTACAGGAAGCGATTCACTCCAGTCTCCAGAGAAATGAAAAAGGCATGGTGGGGAAGCTAGACATGGAAAACGCATTTGACAGAGTGAGGCATGGATTTCTGTTTGAAATTATGCTTAAGTTCGGATTTGAGGCTCATTTTATAAGCTGGATCAAGGCTTGCATTGCGGAGCCATGGATTTTCCCTCTTGTTAACGGATGAGCAACAGAGTTCTTCAAAGCTTCATGTGGGCTTAGGCAGGGATGCCCACTCTCACCCCTGCTATTTGTAATTCAAGCCTCTGCGCTAAGCTTCCTTCTAGAAAAATGATGCCTTGAACATGATATAATGGGTCTTAAGATGGCAAGAGGAGTCAAGGATCTAAACGACACTCTGTTTGCAAATGAATCAATTTTGCTGGGAGGAACTTCTGCATTGATTGCTAAAAAATTCAAAACTGACCTAGATCATTACCGCAATGATTCTGGAAGCAGGGTAAATAAATAAAAATGCAAAGTCTATTGCTAGAATATAACAGGTCTTGAGCTAAGCGCTATCACCAGAATATTTGGCTTCAATGGAACCACAAAATGGACCTCTTTTGAATATCTAGGAATGCCAATGTTCCAGAAATCCCCACAGAATAAAGATTGGCCCTCGTTGATCGACAAATTCAATCAGAAACTGTAATACTGGGGGACAAACTGGCTAAATTTGGCAGGAAAATTAGTACTAATCAAATCTATGTTAAATAGCCTACCAATATTTCAATGCTCCCTCTTACTTGCTCCAATTGGAGTCATTCGTAAAATGGAGAAGATTATTCGAGTATTTCTCTGGAATGGAGGAAAAAACAATAAAAGAAATCTTTTGCTTGTTAGTTGGGACAAAGTAATCAAACCAATGATGGAAGGTAGCCTTCAAATAAAGGATCTCAAGGTCCAAAACATCACACTGGGCGCTAAAATTCTCTGGAAACAAGTCTCAACGAACCCAGGATGGGCTCAGAAATTCATCTCGAAGAAATATTTTCAAAACACTAGGTTGAGAAGCTTAGATACACCTCCGGTAGCTCGTCATGGCACTCCGATTTATACTCTGTGTAAGCAAGCTCTTCCCATGATTCAAGAAAATTTGTTTTGGGTCCCTGGAAATGGGAAAAAATTAATCTATGGAAAGACAGAATCATGGAGGGAGAAGCATTAGTATCTGTGCCATAATTGAGAAATATAAGGCTTTGGATGACAAGGGAAGGAATCACCACTTTATGGGATATCTCTGAATGGGCCAATAATACTTGGACCAGCTGGAAAAATCTGGATATACCCCCCATCTTCATCAATCCTGGATCAAACTTAAGGAATTGCTGGGAAAGCACCCATCGCTGCAAGGAAGAAGGATAAAAGAGGTTGGGGCACTAGAAATGGAACATACACTGTTTCTCAAGGATACAAACTCCTCAAGGCAATCCCAAAAGTCCCTCCAAATCCAGCGGTCTGCGCTGGAATCTGGAATGAATAAAGCATTCCAAAGATTGACCTTTTCGCTTGGACGCTGGGACATAATAGCATTTTAACTGGAAAAAAACTTCAGAAAAGAGGCTTTCATGGACCATTATGTTTCCCTCTCTGTCAAAACAATGAAGAAAACTCAACACACATGTTTTTGCAGTGCCACTTCGCTAAAGAAATATGGAATAAAGCGTTGGAGATCTGGAATACAAAAATAGTCATTACATGTTCTGTCAAATTGCTTTTTGGAAATTGGAGCCCATTATATCCCAAAACACTTTCCTCCAAAGGCTGGTCCAAGTTGGGATGGATGGAAATTCCCAAGTTTATTTTCTGGGAAATCTAGCTTGAAATAAATTCTTGAATTTTTAATCAGAAAGCCTTGAAACCGAGGCAAGTTCTGTCAAAATCAAGAAGTCTATTGAAAGAATTATTGCAATCAAAGATGGACAGGAATGAGATTAGGTCCCTTACCTATGATGAGAAAGAATGGGGTAAGCAGCTGGGCTTGAAACTCTCATCCTCTGAAGGATCATATAAACAATTGGAAGATTCGCGACTCAGATTAAAGGGGAAGAACTTCATTAAATGGAGGAAGCAAAGTAAAGCTCATACTCTCTTCTTTGATGGTGCGACCAAAGGGAATCCAAGGAAGGCTGGAGGGGGGGGAATAATTCCAAATTCTAAGGAAACCACTGAGTACAGATACGCATGGGGACTGGGACATGCCACAAATAACCAAGCTGAAGCATTGGCCCTCTTACAAGGATTATGACAACTCAGAAAGAAGGGAATTGACCAAGTCAGGATTATTGGAGGTTCCCAAATTCTTATTAAACATCTGGTGAAGAACTCGAGCACTAACGACTTAAAACTAAAAAGAATTGTTACCAGAACAAGACTATTAGCATCCTCCTTTTCAAGAATTAACTATTTTCATGTTCTTAGAGGAAATAATAAAGAGGCAGATAGGGAAGCCAATAAGGTGGCAACTCTTCAAGCTGGAACCCTTCGCAAAAGTAATGAAGAAGATGAATGGGATCCTCCACCCTGAAGCACAGATGAAGGCACGGTACTAGGTTGAATTCGAAGAGGAAGGCGTAGATGGCACAAAGAAACTGAAGGGTGTAGAACAGAAAACAAAAAGGGGTCTAGTATAATTCACAGATTCAGTCTCACTTCAATTTTCAGTTAAGTAAAATACTCAGATTCTGGAAGTGTCCTGAATTGAGAATCCCCCGAATTTAATTATTGGATGTGTGTAGGGAACTCCAAAGAGCCTACTTAAAAGAGTTACATTTCGAAGGTTTCCATATTATTTCCCTTGAACCCAGAAAAGCAACAGGTTGCTTATACTTCGACGGTTATTCTGTTAGAGATGCTTGTGGAAGACGGTTGATCTCCTTTAGTTGGCAGAACGCTACATCAGTTTTGGATTTGGCAAGGTATAAATTGTTAAGACAACTGCAATTATAAATTACATTGATTTCGTAGTTGTCGGGATGTCTTTCACCTGGTAGAAGGACGCATTGGATTAATGATCTGGAAATTTTTAGAAAGATTTAGATGGCAGAGATTAATAGGCATGATTAACAGTCGAATGGGAAGGATATGGCATCAGTGTTTATTCTGCAACATCACATGAATCTCTAAGGATTTAGTTCCTGTAGTGGAATTGAACTTCAATTTTCTTACTATGAACACGAGTTAGATCTAGTATCTAGAAGATAATGTGTAGGCATCGAGCTGATTTTGTATTTTTTCTAGTGTTATTGCATCTGTTTTTTTGTTTTAATTCAAATTATAACCGTTATTGTAAAAATAATTAGACAATTTCATTAAACACGAATTTAATATAACAATTTAAAATTTATTAAGTACAAAAAAAATGCAATTAGATCAATTCAAACATAATGCTAAATTTACCTCTATCAAATGTTGGCTCGTTCTTAGTGATTAAGATGTTGGGACACCCTCTCCAATCCAAGCCCGTGCATGGATATGCAACCATGTCTAATCGAGGTGGCTCTTCACTGCATATCATCTCGAGCACTGCCATAGTGATCCAGGATGGAAATTCTGGTTGTCCCCTCTTAGGCATCATCCCCCCCCACATGCGCATACGCACATCTATCATCAACCTAGGAGGGTGTCAGTCAAAATATGTCCTGGTGGTCGGAAATCTCTCAAAAAATAGACAAAACAACTATGAATCGAAAGGGGAGTTTACCCTCTTGATAGTACACACACGACATCGACTAAGAGCATAACAAAACTGTCGTAAAAAAATAACAAACCACCTAATGCATCTAGGTGCATGCACTAAAGAATCAACATAATATAATAGAGGGAAGCTATAATGCGCTTCCCATCACTGGTGATATGTGCAATGGTCGTCACCAACAAAGAGAGGCACCTCACATCCTCTCTACCAAAAGCAACAATGGAAAGCTACCCACCACTGACCAGAAACTGAGAAGGGTCGATAATGTTGGGATCAACGTATCTCTAGATGTAGACTAGATGAGTCAATGCTACGGCTCCAGTTGGGACCTCAGGGAACTGAGGAAAGTCCTCACCTCTCCCAGAGAGCCCAATGATAAAATATATGTCCTCCTTAGTGGATTGGAACCACTGATCGGGACAAACTAGAAATGCTTACCTATAATGATCCCAGCATGTGATCAATTGGTTGAAAAATGTATTATTCCCCTTGAGTGATTTCACCCCCTCATAAAACTTGAGGAGGTCGAAAAATCTCAAGAGGCATCTCATTTGTGGAGTAATGGGACGAGGGTATAAAACTCTCTCCCTCTCCCTTGCCTCCCACCTCTCTCTAGAAGTTATACTGGTCAACTTGTGCTTCCTGCTATTGTCTGGCCTCGCGGTTTTAACGTCTTTGTTTCACATATAACATCAATTAGTCTCATCAAAATACATATAAAAGCATTATATGAGAATTATATGCACTAAAATCAAAATTTATTTTTTTTGCAAAAATTGACTCATGGTGCACCGATATAAAACTAACGCACTGCCCACAGTGCACTTTTACTTTTTAAGCACCGTCTTCGGTGCGCTAAAATAACACAATGCACCGCTGATATATTTCTATAAATTTAAAATTTTATTATCAATCCAGTGCGTTATAATACACACGCACCTGTGCATTTTCAAATTTGTGTTCACAGTGTGCCTATGGCACATCAGAGTATCGAACACCAGTGCACTGACGTGCACTAGGAGCACCGTTGAATTATGATTTTTTATGGTACAATAGATTTTTAATATCTAGGAATCGGTGCTTCCCTAGTACATAAGCGCACTATAACCGTTGCACTTACTTTATCCAGAAGCACCATAGTTTATTTCATTTTATAATTGATAAGAAATGTGTCAATGACGTGCCTTCAACACGTAATATCACCGAATACCACTGCACTAACGTGAAATAGGAGCACCGCTAAATTATGATTTTTTAGTTCTTGAAAAAAATTTAAATTCCAGTTGTCGATGCGTTTATACCTTGTCAACGCATCGTTTTAAGTATGCTGACGTGATGTAAAAGCACCACGGTTTATTTAATTTATGGTTGATGGGGAATGTGTTCATCTTGCCCCAACTGAATGGCATAGCACCAAGCACCGGTGCGATGATGTGCACTAGACGTACCATATACTTTGTTTTTTCAATTTTTCTTGTTTATATTTACCGGTGCGTTCGGTACACGTAAGGGCACCGTAATGTCGGTGCACTTACGTTTAATGGACACACCAGTTATTAGTTTATAATTTTTAAAATACAGTTTATGTTATGCGGTGCATTACAAAATCTTAGCGCATTGGTTATGCGATGCGTTCAAGCTGTTCAGCTCGCACTGCAAGAGGTGCACCCTGTAACAATTTATAGAGTGCACCGAGTTTTAGGTTGAGCTGAATGGATCGAATGCACTACGCAATTTTTAAAAAAAAATTGATAAAAAAATGGCAAATTATGGCTTAATTTCAAAAATTAATCTGCAAAAAAATTAAATTATCAAGTAAGAATTAATTTACCCACTAACCACACGTCGGAGAGGAATCCTGGCTATGTATGGAGAATTTGAATTTTTCCCACTGTTTGTCAAAATTCATATTCAATTCAGTAGCCTATAAGAATGCCCAATGTGTCAGCAACAGGTGGAATGAATACATGTGGGCATCTAGGTGGGTTATGAAGGACATCGGTGTAGATGGATCAGACGCACTATAGAGGGGTAAAAATGAGTTTGCCGCTATGGTAATTTTTTTATAAAACCCTATTTCAGTGCGCACGATAGTGGGATGCACCGATGCAGTTTAAGTAACCGCACCGCCTTCAAGTTTTTAAATCAAATTTAAAGTTTTTTTTTTTTTTAACAAATACAAACTAGTGCGTTAGGTGATATTACAGTCACTGGTGCATTTAAGAGCAATTAAATACCCGTGTTTAGGGTTTTAAATAAAATATAACGTGTTTTTTAATAAAATAACCCAATGCATTCATTTATATTAGATGCACTTGGACGCGGGTTATTACGTAACGTAGTGGGTCGTGGTTTTTTAGATAGCACAATAATTTATTATTATTTTTTTAATAAAATATAATATGGTGCATTCTTCGAAACGTAACACACCAGTGCGTTAGGTTTCCCTAGATGCACCGCACCAACTATTTTTTAATAAAATATAGTATGGTGTGTTCTATGAAATGTAATGCATTGGTGTGTTGCATTTCCAAAAACACACCACGGAGGTTTTAGAAAATTGTTGAACATCTTGCAGATTTTTTTTTCATTGATGATGTTTTTTGTGATGCAACATGGCTTCTTTGGTGGTCCCTTTGCGTGTTGTTTAGAGATGCACTTGTGTGCGTTGTTTAGAAATGCACTAAAGAAAAAACATCTGCTACAACTTCCGGCCACGTGCCTGGTCCCATTGTGTGTTGTTTAGAGATGCACCAATGCGTGTTGTTTAGAAATACACATGAGAGAAAACATCTGTTACAACCTTCGGCCACGCGCCTCGACTAATAACCTCCGTTATAAATGTTTATTTGAGCTCTTTTGAGAGGAGCATCTGTTATAACCTCCGCTTAAGGGCCTTTTCCTTGTAGTGTTTCCTCATTAAGGAGATATTGTAACAATTGACCAACTAACCTTAAACAGGAATGATTTTAACGAGGATCATGGATCCAATATTCCTTTACTAGCCCATTCCATGAGGTATTATGAATACATTAGTGTGGGAATGTATCCTTCATTAATGGGCACTTTTAATCTTCCTCCACCTAATTTGCATGTTTTTTTTTTTTACAAAAACGGATAATAAGCTTTCGATTATAAAAAAAACAGAGTTTACAAAAGAGGAAGAAGGATTGCTTCCAACATGGGACTGAGTCCTTGACTCCATATTCATCCTTTTCTATTCTGTTACAACCATGGAGCGTCCCTGGACTGTGCAAACTATAGTAACTATAAAACCTAACAAAATGCCCCAATAAATAACGATAGAAACAATACATAGAGTAGCAAATAGGACTTCTGTTAAAGACATTACAAAAAATGTGTTGTTAAAACGCAGAGAGGATCTCGAAAACATGTAGTAGATACCCTGGTCGACGACGTCCATAGTTAAAGTCGCAGCAAAGACAAAAAAACCCGAAGGAATCAGGTATTTAAGTCTGATACTGAACCTCCGGGTGCCTAGGAAGGTTACGGATCACAAGGTCATCAGAGGTTTTCACCGCGCCACCTCCAACTTTCCAGCCCGTAAAGAAGTGCCCAATGTCATCCCTCAAGAGGTCTACTTTATGTTCGACAAATTTTATGCCATTGTTAACATTATCAAAGTTGGTATTCATGCTGAGGGAAGAGAGAAAGTCTGCTTTCTCGCCTAAGTAGATTGCCCTGTCCTGGCCTTGACTGCTACAATGTTGAATCTCAGAGAGCGTGATTTGAACGAGGGTATACAGATTGGAAAGGGCCCTTTTCGTCTCTGAATTTTCATAGCGCAACATTCTTAACTGTTCTTGCATTTCCTTTAAAAAATTTGAGCCATCCTTCAAAGTGAGGACTTTGTCCAGGCCCATAGGAGAACCAGGAGAATTGAGATCTTTCTGTGCCGAGGAGGGATACCATTTCCCTTTAATGCCAAGAAAATCCAAATTACATGAGACGTGATCAGAAGGGCTTACCGGGGAGTCATGCACCAGATTTCTTCCTGAAGCGTGAAAGCTTTCCTAAGGTCGTGGTGCATGAGGTATTCATGCTTCCAAATAGTCTTTCTACATCTTAAACATTGTGGCAGAGGAGAGACCGAACAACGTGCCACAAGCGAGCCATGTAACCTAAGGTCCCCCATTTCACTAATGATATTTCCCAACAGCTCCTTCGTAATTCAAATATCAGTAGAGGAACCACAGATAGTGTTTCTTTCTCTTCTCCCACATGCTATAAAACTTGTCTTGTCCACCGCCTAGTCCGAATGCATGCTGGACAACTATCCTAACCCTTCTATGATCCCCAAAACAATTTATGAGGCATGGCCGAGGTTGGTGAAATCTCGTCCCAAAGAATTGTTCAAGTTCAAAGCACTGCCAATTCTCTTGATGCTCCAATTTTTCTTATACCCAGTTAAAAAAACCATCAGGAACTGAGCTTTAGGGGATCCAAACTTTGTCATAAACATTTCGATCATACTTCAGTATGCCACAATTGATATTTGCTCCGTCATTGGCCAATTTGTCCGCTTGGTGATTGAGGATGCATATCACATGTTTGAAGTCTATAGCTTGGAATTTCTTGACTATCCGATTTAGGAGATAATGCGTTTTGTTGGACGAGCTCTTCCGATATTTTGAAAGCTTTCTAGCTTCTCTAGTGACCAGTAGCGAGTCGCAAAAGACCACTAGCTCATCAATTCCAATGATTCTAGCTAGTTCTAGACCTTTAATTAAGGCCAACCATTCAACGACGTTGTTGTTTTTTTGCCGATCCCCCAAGCATACTCAATCTGCTTGTTCCCCTTGGAGTCGAAGATGACTCCTCCCGCACCTGCTAACCCAGGGTTTCCTTTAGAGGCTCCATCAAATAATAGAGTGTTGCAATCGATATCCTTTCTCCATACTTGAAAATCTGGGGGCTCATTCTTACTTGCCAATTCAGGTAGTTGGGTCTTTTGAAATGTTTAAGCCCGGAGAAGGAGGGGGATGGAATCAAAAAAATTGAGATCCGAGATCGTTCCTCCACCGTAAGGGTTTCTTTGCGAAGGTTATGCATCCCTCTTGTGGAGAGAGCTTCCACCCAAAGACCTTTAGCTAGAGAGAGCTTCAACCCAAAGGCCTTTAGCTGGAGAGAGCAACTTTTTTGGGGTGGTAACTTTTCGTTCAAATATTTCTTTGTTTCTTGCTGTCCAAATTTTCCAACATATGTATTTCAAAAGCACTTCCCAAGCTCTGGCAAAATCAGGCTTTTGTGAGAGAGAGCCTTGATAATAGTCTTTCCAGTTTCTGAATAGATCATTCCAAGTTGTTGGCATTGTCATCTGAAAGGGAAAACCGTGCGTGGCGAGGGACTAGACCTCTTGAGAGTGAATTTACAATTCAAAAAGACATGCTCAAGAGTTTCTTCCGAGTCTTTGAAAAGAGTGCAACGCAATGGACCCTCAATCCCACTCTTTCTCAAGTTCTCAACAGTAAGGGTTTTGCGATGAGATCGAATCCAGAAGAAGGCATTGATTTTCGAAGAGACCATCCTTTCACCAAACTTTTTTCCACTTTCTGTCTTTAATGCTATTGTTTTTTAGACTATAGAGGGTATGATATCCTTCTTTAACCGAGTAGGAACCAGAGTGTCCCCATCCTCTCCTATCCTTAAGATGGTTGTGCACAGGAGCAGAACCTTGTAACGTGTAGAGAAACATGTTGAAATCTTCCTGGAGATGAATCGGGGTCTCTAAGTCCTTCCAACTAGCCCATCTTTCGTTGGGAGCCTAGGCGGATAAGTCATAAAGAGTGAAAATGTTGAGATGATCACGCCATAGCTTAAGGTCAGAGAAATCCGGCAGATAGTTCGAGGGGGAGGAGGGTGCAATATTATCTTGCCAAATTCGTATCCTCCTCCCACTTCCAGGAATCCAGTAACGGTTGTCTTGAATAAGGAAAACCTATTTTTTTGCATAAGTCCCAGATTGGGGAGCCACCTTGATTTAAATCGATGCCTTCCAATCATCTATTTATTGAGCCTTTCAAATATTTCCGATGTAGAATCTCCTTCCACCAAGCTTTGCCACCCGAGACTAGTCTCCAAAGGATTTTTGCTCCTAGAGCAAGGTTCATGTAATTTGGATCACTTAGGCCAGCTCTGCCACAATCTTTCGGACTGCAAACAATGTCCCAATTGACCAAGTGGAATTTTTTGGTATTGGTGGATTTTCCTCCGTGCCACAGAAATTTTCTTAACTCTTTGGTGATATCCTAAATGATTCTTTTAGGGGCTAAAGAAATCGAGCAAGTGTAGGTTGGGTATGTCGAAAGAACTGCGTTGATGAACACCAATTTCCCGGCATGGTTTAGCCATCTTGCTCCCCAGGAGTTGATTGTAGTCTTGATCTTATCGATCAGCCCTTGCCAATCCGACATCCTTTTTTTCCCCTTGAGAATGGGAGTCTCTAGGTAATTGAAAGAAGTCCAAAGTGTCTTTCCTTTGTGTTGAAATATTGTAACTTCTAAGAATATTCTATTTGTACTTTATCCGGAGATGTTTTATCCTCTGTCGAAATGTGGTAACTTGGGTTATTGGACTTCCCTAGTGGGGTCGGACCAGAGTCAGTTGTAATGGGGTGTTTAAGTCCCCTAGTGGGGTCGGCCCAGTCAACATTATGTTGAGTGGTTAAGTTGGGGCCGACCTAGTTAGAGTTAAAAGTTAAGTGAAGTAAAGTATAAATAGAGGAGGTGTGTTCCTCATTTAACACACACACACACTCACTTGTGAAACTCGCATAGGAGATAGAGAGATATGCAAAGGAGGAGAAGGAGATCTTGTTTGGGGATTACATCTTTGTATTTTTTGGTCATCTATATTGAGGAAGCTTTGTTGGGTTTTCTACCCCATGAGGTTTTCCCAGGATAAATTGTGTCTCTTGTGTTTATGTTGTGCTTGTTGTTCTTTCAGTGATCTTGTATATGCTATTGTTGTGGAATCTAATGTAATACTGATGTTATCTATCTTATCATATTGAATCTAAACATGGTATCAGAGCTAGCCTAAAGGAAGGCATTGTATGGCATTTACGACACTTGTTGCACTTGCGACAAATTGGAAGCTAGGGCTTGGTATAGTAAAAACTAGTCATCGTGGAACTTTGGCTATAAATCAGTTTGGCGAAGGTTCAGGATCTGAAACTTTTACAAGCTGAAGAATAACTATTCATGTACCTTGTGTTCGAAGATCAGCCTCAAATTCGTTGTACTTTGTGAGATATGATTCGTACAATTTAGGGTTTTTGCCTCTTCCAGAATGCAGCCCTAAACAGGTGACCTAGGCACAAAGGTCATTTCTCGGGCTAGGAAGCTCCAAATGGAATTCCATAAAAAGTAGAAGTTAGGGCACGGACTATAGTTTGACAGGTCCTCTTGTCACAGGCCAAAGTTGAAACAGTGACACATGGTACTCCGTACAGGTTCGCTATGTTGTTTCATCCCATAAACAGGTCATGTTGCGACACTTAGCATATTTCTCTCATGGATAATCCATTGAAGCTCATATCTGTGGGGTTGGAAAGATGACAAGTCGGGATACCATAGGATGAAGTTTTAGACCCTGCAGATCCGAAATTTCAGAGATGCAACATAAACCATGCGACACATCTGAAATGACTCAATGGAGGAAATCAAGGAAGAGGAGGAAGAAGCTCTCACTTAGTGTTTTCAGTGTTTAGGTATGGAAGGACCTGATACAATGTTGGAGACACCTGATGCAGCATTGGAAACTTTGATAATGGATTTGGAATCCATTCATCATAGATATTAATCCTTCATCAAAATGTTGTGGGAGGAAGGAGATTGAAGATTAGGGTTTCCAAGTAAGAAGAAACCCTAACAAAGTTGGGAGACTCATAGGGAAGCAATGAAGAAGGTTTAAATGGCACTGATATTCTATCATCCTAGCACCATGGACATACATAAGATGTTTACAAGTGATCTACCTTGGATGGTTAGGGTTTTACCCTTATAGAGAAGACTACTCGACAGGTATGACTTGAGAAGATATAGGTATGTTTTGAAATCTGTTTCATGATTAAGTTTATAATATGTTTGTCTTCATATTATTGAGGTTAGTACAATAATGATTAATTCTACATTGTCTGATCACTTTAGTAAAAGTATGAATGCATGTGAATGATAGAATACATTCATTGATTAGGGTTATGACACTTATGATTGTACTAATGCACTTATGGTGTTGTATGAGGATGATGTTGTCTGCTAACATGAAAGGTACATCAAGAAAGACAAATCAAGTTCTATGACCATGATGACATGAAGACAATGACTCATCCATAGTCTTTGATCACATAGAAGATCTACTTACGAGGTATGTATGATTTTGTTCTACTATGAGATATGCACATTACTAGCACAAGGTCTCTAAATCATTGAAGAGAATAAAGAAGATATTGTTTGGGTATGTTAGACATAACCAAGCATGATAATCCAGGTATGCTTTCATATATCAAGTTAGAACCCTACTAATTTGTGTTAGGATCTTAGGTAAGTATACATGTGTATGAAATGATCATGACCATACATGCTTAAGATTATTTAGATAGTATCAAGATTATACTAATGAATGTATGATTATGTAAGAGATCTTGAGGAAAGACACAATGGTGAAACCAGTACACACTTAAGCATGCATAGTGGTGCATAATGGATAGAAGTTCAAAGACATATAATCACGATGCTATCATAAAGGGAAAATAGAGATCAAGCGGGAGGCAACCACACAAACATAAAAGATAAGTATTTGAGTTGTTATTTGAATCTATGAATAGTTAATGATATTGCTCGTAATAGTTGTATGCATATTTGTAGTCCTAGAATATATCATGCAAGCATTCATATAGCATTGAATAGTATACTACTAATATGCATATGATGGGTAAGTTGGACAAACATTCCATTGCTGCTTGTCTAGAATGAAACCTCTTTGCTGACATGCTGAGAGCTATGCACGCTCTTGATAGTATGTTCTGGTAGAGATGGAAGGCATCTAGATAGCCACTGTATGCATACATGATATGGAAAAGTGTTGTGCCAAAGTATTGGTCAAGATATTTGCATAACTATGTGAATCATATCAGTATGCATAATAAGTTATCATGTCAACATGATTTGATGATTATGAAGTATTACTAATCATGTAATTAACCTTGATTTTTAGGAAAAGATCATGAAGAATGATGAACACCGAACAAGTGATGGATGTTCAACAAGAAGACTTACAAATCAAACATACTATAGAAGGCTTGTGGCTAAAAGATTCTCTTAGACAGAGGAAGAGGATCATGATGAGATGTTTGCTCCAAGTGGCTAGATAAGATCGTTCTCTTAATGGTGTAATTGAAGAAGAAGTGCGAATCAAGAAAACTCCATTCAATTGAATAAAGCTCACGGTACGGGTTCAATAGGTATCCAGGCTCGATAGTCATTTGATGAGCTTAATGATCACCACGGGTGATGCGGATTTCAACCTTTGCTACACGGTTGAAGATGGTTTCTATATAAAGATGACGTTCTTCTCTTAGATAGATGCAAGAAGGAACTCACCATAGAGTTCGAATGATCTTGAGGTTCATATCAGTAGACCCATCTGACGAGAAATGGCATAGATAGATATGCAAAATATCACTCAATACAAAGTGTGAATGATGTTTAGTCACAGAGGGAGAATTGATAGCTTCTTGACAAGATTGGGCTTTACCAAAAGTAAAGTTGATCCTAACCTTTACCTTAAGGTTATGGATGATGAACCTATCATACTATTACTATATGTGGATGATCTCTTTCTGACAAGGAATGAGAAATAGATCATGGAAAGCAAGAAGAAGCTAGCTACATAATTTGAGATGAAAGATCTCGGATTGATGCATTACTTCCTAGGTCTGGTAGTACGGCAAGGCCCAAAAGGAATCTTTCTCAACAGAGAAAGTATGTTGTGGAAATATTGAAAAGATTTGATATGTTGGAATGTAAGGACATGACCACTCCCATGGATTCCAACTTGAAGTTGTTAGCTGATGAATCGTCAGAATTGGTTGATGTAACTTAGTACAAACAAAATATTGGGCCATTAATGTATCTGACGAATACCAGGCTAGATATATGCTTTGTTGTGAACACTTTTAGTCAGTATCTAGTGGAACCTAGACGTGTTCACCTGATAGATGCAAAGCATGTGATGAGGTACCCAAATGGTACGATAGACTTTGGTCTATGTTATCTTGGAGATCATGATTTCAGATTGTATGTCTACACAAATGCTGATTGGGCTGGAAGTGTATCAGACAGGAAGAGCACATCGAGTGGATGTTATTGTCTGGGATCTGCCATGATCTCGTGGTTTAGCAAGAAGTAGTCTAGTGTGTCTCTCAGCACAGCTGAAGCAGAATATACAGCTGCTTGCTCTGCCAGTTGTGAAGCAATATGGATTCGAAAGTTGTTATCAAGATTGTTTGACTTAGAGATGGACCCCACTATGATCCTGTGTGACAACCAGAGTTGTATCAAGATGACAGAGAATCCAGTATTCCATAACAAGTCAAAGCACATAGAGATTCGATATTTTTATATACGGGATATGGTGCATAAAGGAGCAATAAAGCTCAAGCATGTGGGCATTGATGAGCAAGTTGCTGATGTATTGACCAAACCTCTATCTCGAGTAAAGTTTGAGTATTTTCGAGACAAGCTTGGTGTAGTTTAGAAGGACCCTCCTCGAAAGGGGGAGTGATATGGTCAATCATGATATGTGGATACTTGTATCGATGATGAGGATAATTGTATCGATGATGAGGATACATGTATCGATGATGAGGTTGCCTATACCGACGGTAAGGTCGATGATGAGGATACATGTATTGATGATGAGGATACTTGTATCGATGATAAGGATACCTGTATCGATGATGAGGATACCTGTATCGATGATGAGGATACTTGTATCGATGATGAGGATACTTGTATCGATGATGAGGATACCTATATCGATGATAAGGATACTTATATCGATGATGAGGATACCTGTCTCGATGATACTGACAATGAGGTCGATGATACCGACGATGAGGTCTATGATAACCAATGATGAGGTCGATGTGTGGTCCTTAGACTTTGTCTAAGTGGACGTGATAGGATTACATCATCCCTGATCCTTTGGTTCAAAATGTACATGATGGGATTGCATCACCCCTGAATGGTTGGTTCAAAATGTACGTGATAGGATTGCATCATCTCTGAACGGTTGGTTCAAAATGTACGTGATGGGATTGCATCATCCCTGAACGGTTGGTTCAAAATGTACGTGATAGGATTGCATCATCCCTGAACGTTTGGTTCAAAATGTACGTGATATGATTGCATCATCCCTGGACGTTTGGTTCAAAATGTACACAATGAGATTGCATCATCCCTGAATGGTTGGTTCAGAATGGACGTGATAGGATTGCATCATCCTTGAACGTTTGGTTAAAAATGTACGTGATGGTATTGCATCATCCCTGAACGGTTGGTTAAAAATGGACATGATAGGATTGCATCATCCTTGAACGTTTGGTTCAAAATGTACATGATAGGATTGCATCATCCCTGAACCTTTGGTTCAAAATGTACGTGATAGGATTGCCTCATCCTTGACTTATGTCCTAAAGTGATAAGGATTAATCATCCTGTAAGTAGATTTGGATTGCCTCGTCCATAGACATGTTGTGGTGTCTTAAATTGATATGGATTGATCATCCCATAAGTGGATAAGGATTGTATCATCCTTGGACTTATGTCCTAAAGTGAGAGGGATTGATATCCCGTAATTGGATCATGTGTGTTGCAGGGTATGCTGCTATGATGCTATTGATTGGAAGATCTAGACGATGAGGCTATTGATTGAAAGATCCAGATGATGATGTTGTTGATCGAGATATCCAGATGATGATGTTGTTGATCGAGAGATCCAGATGATGTTGTTGATCGAGAGATCCAGCTGATGTTGTTGATTGGGAGATCCAGACGATGAGTCTGTTGATCGAGAGATCCAGATGATGTTGTTGATCGGGAGATCCAAATGGTGATGTTGTTGATCGAGAGATCCAGATGATGTTGTTGATCGAAAGATCCAGATGATGATGTTTTTGATTGAGAGATCCATATGATGTTGTTGATCGGGAAGATCCAGATGATGACATTGTTGTAGCTGATCAAGTGCTGCAAAAGATGAAGACTCAGTACTGAAGATATTGATGTTCCAGTATTGAATATCTTGAAGATGTTCCAGTAACTGTTTGAGTTAGTGATGATGATTAAAGAAAGCTTCCAATGATTCATAAATGTATCATGTATCATGTATTTGATGACTCCTTGCTCCTGCAGATGTTGTTAGAATATCCTTCTCGTTAAGGGGGAGTGTTGAAATATTGTAACTTATAAGAATATTTTATTTGTACTTTATCCAGAGATGTTTCATTCCTCTGCCGGGACTTTATTGTATATCCGGAGATGTTTATTCCTCCATCAGAATGTTGTAACTTGGGTTATTAGACTTCCCTAGTGGGGTCGGGCCAAAGTCAGTTATAATGGGGTGTTTAAGTCCCCCTAGTGGGGTCGACCCAGTCAACATTATGTTGAGTGGTTAAGTTGGGGCCAACCTAGTTAGAGTTAAAAGTTAAGTGAAGTAAAGTACAAATAGAGGAGGTGTGTTCCTCATTTAACACACACACACTCACTTGTGAAACTCGCATAGGAGAGAAAGAGAGATCTGCAAAGGAGGAGAAGGAGCTCTTGTTTGGGGATTACATCTTTGTATTTTCTGTTCATTTATATTGAGGAAGCTTTGTTGGGTTTTCTACCCCATGAGGGTTTCCCAGGATAAATTGTGTCTCTTGTGTTTATGTTGTGCTTGTTGTTCTTTCAGTGATCCTGTATATGCTATTGTTGCGACATCTAATGTAATACTGATGTTTTCTATCTTAACATATTGAATCTTAACACTTTTAAGCCAAGGATCCTGGCAATTCTTGCCATAGTCACAGGAAAGCAGCTCCATCCATACACTTTAGATTTAGTAGCGTTAACCTTGCCATCAGAGGCCATTAGAAATGTGGATAATGCCTCTTTGAATCTTTAAGCTATGATCGTAGAGGAACCACCCAGGAAGATAGTGTCATCCGCGAATTGCGCATGGTTGACCGCCTTAACACCTCTAGCAATCCTAATACCTTTTAACTCGCCTGCACTTTGCAGTGAATGAAGCTTCCTACTCATAGACTCCGCAACCAAAAGATATAAGAATGGGGACAAAGGATAGCTCTGACGAAGTCCCTTGGTGACTTGAAAGAAATATGTGGGCCTGCCATTCACAAGCAGTGCAATCCAAGGACGACTAATACAAGCTTTGATCCATCTTACAAATCTAGTTGAGAAGCCAAATTTGTGCATAATTTCGAAAAGAAAGAAGTGATTAACTCTATTAAAAGCATTGGCCATGTCTATCTTAATAGCCATACCTGGTTGTTTTCTGTCCATGCTGGAGTGAATGGGCTTCTTGGACAATGATAATGTTATCTAGTATTTGACGCCCAATGATGAAACCTCCTTGGGAGTCCGAGATGAGGGAATCCATGATTTTCTTCAATCTTGTGGCTAGAATTTTCGAGAGAATTTTGTAAGAGGTGTTGCAAAGAGAGATTAGCCGGAACCTGTCAATTGATTGAGGGCTTCTTTCTTTAGGGATCAGGGCGAGAAATGAGGAATTAGTTGCGCCACCAATCTTATCTTTCTTTCTGGTCTAGTTTAACATCCTTTTTAAGTCTTCTTCGATGATGTCCCAAGCAGATCTGTAAAAGTTAATAGTGAATCCGTCCGTCAGGTCCAGGAGCCTTGTCGACGTGTAAGGCCCAGACAACATCCTTTATTTCAAACTCCAGAATTGGCTTTGAAAGATATATGTTTTCACGATCAAAGATGATTGTGGGGATTTCAGCTACAAGATCAGCTTGTACTATGGGATCGATCTCTTCCGAGTCCGTATAAAGCGATTTAAATTGTTGAAAGTCATGATTTTTAATATCATCCTGCCCCGTGATCGTCATTCCACTCCTGTATTTTAAATTTTTAATTGTGTTGAAGCTGAGCCTAACCTTGCTTTGCTTATGAAAGTAATATGTGTTACTATCCCCGCCTTTGAGCCATAGTTGTCTGGATTTTTGCCTCCACATTTCTTCTTCGTGTCTCGCAACGACAAGGATTTTCATGTTCAACTCCCTTTCTTGAGACATAATCTAATTGGTGATCTCTTCCTTCTCCATGCTGGAGTGAAGAGAAGCAAGCTGCTTCTGAAATTGGATTTTTTGAGAACTTGGGTTCCTAAAGGCTACTTTCGCCCAACTCTTTAGAGCGTATCTCACCAGCCTGAGCTTTGATTCCCAGATATAACTTGGAGAGCCAAAGCATTGACAATTCCAAGCGTTTTGAATAATGTCCATAACTTTGTCATCTTGAAGCCAAATTGAGTTAAATCGAAAAGGTATGGGTCCAAAGTTGGTCGGGGACGACAGGGTCAGGGAAATGGGCTTGTGATCTGAAATGGATGGGGGCAAAGTAAAATATGCAGGAAGAAGATCTTTTTGAAGGAAAGAGGAGCTTACTAGAAATTTATCAAGGCGTGCCGCTATGTAATCAGCGCCCAGCCTTCTGTTGCTCCAGGCAAATTTTCCATTTTTTAGCAGCAGGTCCATTAAATCCAAGTCAGAGATTATGTCTTCCATCATCTCAGCGAAGGGGTCTGTGACCTTAGAACCGCCCCTCTTTTCCTCCCGCGACTTAGTTGTGTTAAAGTCACCGGCGAGGATAAGATCTTTACCTTGCAACTCTTCCTTAAGAGAGGAAAGGTCGCTCCAAAAGGACTGCTTATCCCTGTAGTGAGTTGGTCCATACACGTTGCAGATGTAGAGGCGATCGGGATTGTCCCTCCCCTGCAGTTCATTCAACAACTAGTGAGGGATTTCTCTCACTGAGTTTATAGTTAAATTGTTAGAAAAAAAAGAGGTTATTCCTACAGAAGCCCCTCTGGATCTTACGGATTTTCCTTGGCAGTTCTTCCAGAACAAACATGAAAGTGACAACACCTCCACATCTATCAGTTTAGTCTCTTGGATTAGCAGAATATCTGGTCTTTCTGATTTTATGGAGTCTTTAAGAGCCTCCACTTTGGTCTGCCCACCCAGAACCCTGCAATTCCAAGAGATGGATTTCATTATTTCTTTAGCGATTGTGATCCTGCTCGGGATCTACCTTCCACTCTTGCTCCTACTACATTTTTGGTATTTTGTAGGAGAATAGTTTCCTCGAGGCTCCTTTGCCTTCCAAGTTCTAGTTCTCTTGTTGCTTCCTTCTCCCTGTGGTACCTTTGGAATTTCCTTCCTCTAGTATTACGGGCCGGTCCAACGTCGAGCAGATCTAGGGATTGAGAGGAGGAGCGCTCAGGAGTGAAGCTCTGCGAGGCAACTTTAGTGTGCTTGTCCAAATCTGCCCAAGAGTCGCCTGGCGTTAGGGAGTCTTCCGAGACATGATCACGCCTTTCTTCTCTAGGAGAGGCGACATGGATGCTTGCCATCGTAGAGTCCTCTTGATTTTCTTCATTCGAGAGATTTTCGATTGAAGGGATTTCCCCTTCTTCCACATTTAGGGCCTGGAATTGATTACTAGTGGAGGATTCCTTGCGTTCCTTCAAAGGCTCCTTATTTTTTTCTGGTTGTGACCCATTAGCTAACGGAGCTTGAGGGGGTGCTTTTCTTCCCTTTTTGACCTGCTTCCATCCTTCTTCTTGAGTTTTACCTGGATTTTCATGACCTATTTTTGGACAATTTTTGACAAAATGCCCGTACTCATGTTTTTGCACTTGAAAGGAATTTGTTCGTATTCAACCTTTTGTAGATGTTCCCATCCATCCATACACAGAATCACGTTTTTTGGCAGACCTTTTTCCATATCTACTTCCACGCATATCCTGGCACATGAGAGCAAAAGCCCCTTTGGTTTCGCTTTGTCAATGTATTTTCCAAGAGAGTTATCGATCGATTGAAGGGTTTCATCATTCCAAGAGTGCAGCGGAAGGTGTGGGAGACGTACCCAGACCGAAACTGCGGAGGGAACAACCTTTTCAGGATCAAAGGTTAAACTCCAATGATTTAAGTACAAACCCCGAGGACCCATGAAGTAAGGGCCACTCCTAAAAATGAGATCTCTATCTTCTTTTAGTTCGAACAAGAAGGTGAAAAAACCCTTACCACATAAGCAGTGTTGAAGACCTCTAGAGATCAGAGGCATCCAATTTTTGTTGATCCAAGAATCCATAGTTTTGGGTGAGGGCCAGATCCCAGTAAAATGCCCTATCAAACCTCTCTCACTCAAAGCGAGTGCTTTTAGTCTTGAAGCGGATGACATGATATGAATATGGGGGGCATCAACCTGTTTGACAAAACCATCTCCTGAATCCGGCGTTGTAGAAGAGGTAGGCGTAGAAGCCACAAGATCTCGAAACAATTTATCCAGAAGACGTCGACGTTCCTCCGGATCCGTTTCCGGAGGTGGATCCATACAGCCAGGGAGAGCTGAATAGGCCTGGTAGCCGAGAGCAGACATTGTGGCCAGCTGACCTAGACGACACATAACCCTAGCAGACGCTAATTATGTCCCTCCACCTAATTTGCATGTTAATGCATCTCCAGTACACACAATTTCAACAGTTTCCACAACTTACTCATATAAGGTGTCTCAATTTAAGACTTCTTACTATAACGACCCTTGGAAGTTTCCAACCTCAAAAGTTTGGGTGTAGTTGGATTAACTAGGCCTTATATCCATTATATCCAATTACTACTGATAAGAAGCCTTTGTGTTCATGCTTACCTTCTCGGGACTTGGTCTCGGAAGTTGACCAAGTGATTCATCCAATGAGGGCATTGGAGCCTTCTCTGCACTCCGTCGATCCAATTGAATGTTCAGACATGTGTTCCATCTGGGATGATATACTTCCTTCTGACGAAGTTTTCCTAGAGTCTATGATACAGTCTGACATTCCTTTGGATATTGATGTTCTTTTTGAAGATCATCTCTCTAGATTAGACTTAGTTGCAATCAAATCCGGTCCTGATTTTCCTTTTGAGCCTGCATTTACTACTTATACATCCTCATACATTGGTAGGTTTTGAGTCTCTGAATCTACCATTGAGCTGAAAATCGGTGTTCCTGATGAGATTGATTATGATATTAGACTTTTAAACTCCCACAATGATGAGTCTATTCCTGATTACTCTGGTATTTCTTCCATATTTGTTCTTCCTCATCAGTCGAGTCTTGTTGTTTCTACGACCTCAGTCCTTGGCACTTTAGAGTCTTCACTAGTAAACTCTTCCTTGGCAATGAATATTGTTACAGTTTCTAAAGTTGAAAGTATTTCTACCAAAGTGTCCTGTATCAAATCTTTCTTTTTAGATTTTTGGGATATGATTATGGTACTGTTGTTTCTTGGAGATATGATTTTTAGTTGGATTTATGGTTGCTTCAAGATCATTTTCTACATACTCCTCGATCCGGTCATGTATATTCAAAAACTTGCATATATGTTGAAGCCGCCCCTCTGTTATGTTGCATATGAACCTTTTTCCACCAAAATTCACCATAGGGTCAAACCTGTTGGATATTAGGGCGCTAGCCATCTCTTTATGCATTATGCACTAGTCCAACAATAGAGCCTAGCTAACATGGGTCACCTTAGTCAACACCCTTTTTCCATTTTGATACCCATGTAGAGTTTTTCTCATAGCCCCAGGAGCCTTTTTAGTTCTACCATGACTTTGAGAAGAAGCATCATGTCTTTCTGGCCATTCCTTATAAGGCTCCCATTTTTCTGTTTAAGTTGCATACACATTTGCATCGATCCCACTTACTCTCATGATCATGATGCCACCTTTCACGATTTTATCTTGTTATATAAGCCCTCATCTATTATCTCATTTTCAATAAGCCTTATATCATTTCTCCTTTCAACTTAAGATCTTGTACTTGGAGGAGACACACTGTGAGTATCCTTACCTTGCTCGTGTTCCTTGCATTATGCATAGGTTTGTTCCATGCACTTGGAACTAGTTTCACTTGTACCTAACACTTGTTTCCTCCCAGGTTACGAGTATTCTTCCATCCTTCCTTCGAGCTTGTTAAAAACAAAAAGATTCGAGTTTACTTTTACGGGCTCGTTAATTTTTTTTTACAGAAAAGGTCTATATGGAATCCTATTTAAGCTCTTTTATGACTCCTTAAAATTGAAAAGATGGCCGAGCAGGCTTGTTTCTTTCACACTCATCAAAATATTTTAAATAATATCCATCCCATTCATAGGATAGTTTTCCGCACAACAAGGATGACCACCCTCATCGTTTGGAGTAGACGAAGTCTCAATGTCATGGCCATCCCTCAACGTTGTAATAAGGCTAGTAGCTCTGATGATATGATGCGTAAGAAGCATCATATAGACAGGAAGGTCCCTCCACATATCCACAAGCACGGGGTCTCACGTGATATCCTGAACTAGTATAGGTCAGATTCCCTGCCTAGACATAAATGCAGACAACTGGTCTGTCAAACATTGCATGTCTCTAGCAGTAGGCCTGTGTCACATGACTGGTCTCGACAGCTCAAGAACCTCACCCATCGGCATGACCTCAAGCATCTCAACATCAACAGGTTGGGGAGGAAGGTCCCCAACAAAGGTACCGATATCTGCAAAATATATAGTACACAACAATAATTAGACAATTTAAAAAAAAAATTAATAATTTTTTTTAAAGTAAGTGTTAGAATTAATTTTATTGGTATTACGTAAGACAATAAAATGAAACTATATTAATTTAAACATAACAATAATATTACCTCGAGCATCTAGTGGCTCATCCAAGGTGAAGAAGATGTTCGAACATCCTCACCAATCCACTCCTGCATAAGGACACACCACCATGTCTAAACTGTGCTCATCCTCCTTAGATAGTAGGTCCACTGTCTCGGATGTGATATTGTCATGGAACATCATATGACCCCTCTTGGGTAGCATCTGTCCCCACATATGCATCAGTGCCTCATTCATCGACCTAGGAGGGCGATGTTCAAACGAAGGCCTCATGACTGGAAACCTCTCAAAAAATAAACAAAACAACTTTGAAGCAAAAGGGAAGTTGACCCTTCCCTCGAACTGTGCACAACATCTATCAAGAGAAAAACAAAACTGCCACAAAAAGATGGCAGACCACCAAATGCATCTTGGCCTCTGCACTAAAGAATAAATAGAATATAATAGAGGGCAACTAATGCATTGCTTATAAGTGGTGCAGTGCGCAATGGTCATCACCAACAATGAGAGGCACCTAACCTCCTCTCTAGCGAAAGAAGAGATGTGTACCTGTCCACCAGAAACATGAAAATATGTTGGATCAATGTCATCATCACTAATATATCTCAAAAAGTTGACAAGTTGACTCTTTGGCGCTCCTACATCAACTGGGACAACTGGGAAGCGGGGAAAATCCTCCCCTCTCCTAGATAACCCTGTGATAAAATATATAAGCTCCTTAGTAGGTTAGAACCAATGATCGGGACAAATGTGGAAGGCTTGTCTCAATTGATCCCACTAACGGATCAACTTCGCAAAAAAATTTGTGTTCCCCTTTAAGGATGTATCCTCCTCATGCAAACGCACCACGCTAAATTTTTAATTTTTTTTTTAAAATATATCAAATTGAAGCTTAATTTCAAATTTTAATTTGCTAAAATTTTAAGTTAGAAGAAAACAAAGAGATTACCTGGACATTTGTTGGTCGGGGAGGCTTGGTTGCCACATAGTCCAAAAAATGATATTTGCCCACTGTTTCGAAAAATTCAAAAAGTAGGTACCGACAACAGACAGGAGAAAAGTAGGTAAGAGGAGCAAAATGGAAGGACACCTTAGTGAGGCAAAGGTGGCACCGGTTCTTGAGAGCTCAAGAGCATTGTGGAATGGTAAAAATGAATAGTTTTGTCATAATTTTTTTATTATTAAACCATGCTTCGGTGTGCCCGATACACAAATGCACCATGTGGCACACCAGTGCTTTCGTTAAATAAAAAAGCATTGTGATGTTATAGAAAAATAAAATAAAAAAGGTGCGCACGACATTTTAAATCCCAAATTCGGTGCACTTCTATTTTTAACATATTGGTACTCTCTCTTGGTTTCAAGCGTTAGCGTTGTTGGTATATCTCAAAGCTCTGTATTTGTTGAAATATATTAAACCTGTTTACATGACATTTTTTAATTTTACTTGATTCGGTGTTGTAATACACATAATGCACCTGTGCTTTTGTTTGTATCCACTTTGTATCTAGGGCACCATTTATGGGTTTTGTTTTTTAAATATATTATTTTTTGTCTATGATTTTTGGGCCAGCTACAGTGCGTTAAATGTACATATCCACAAATGATTTTGTGGGTACTTAGCGCACCGTGTATCGTTATGATGCGTTCAATGCTCGTAAGCACCAGGTCGTATCCTGTGTTTAATGCAACGCTATTGCGAGTTTTTTAAATATAACAATTTTATTCGGCGTATTGGAAGGGGATTTTCATGATCGATGCGTTAAGTTTTTTCTACACCAGTGCATCTACACATGAACCTTACTAGTGTGGATTACAATTATGAAATCACCGATTAAAAACCTTTGCTAAAACCTTCGCCCGCTCTCCTCCGCTATAAATGAATATTTGGGATCTTTTATTAGGGGCTTCCGCTATAACCTCCACTAGAGGGTGATCTCCTTGTAGTGTTTGAAAGAGATGTCAATGGAAGCTTGGTTTGGATTGGAAAAAAAACATGTTTAGGATGCCTCTCTTGTTTGGAAAGCTTTGGTAAAATCCTTTCGCTACATAGGTGAATAGGTAGCTTGGAAAATTGTAAATGGTGGCAATGTAAGAATAGGCAAAGATCCTTGGATGGAGTCACATGTAACTACAAGTTATCTTATGTGTTATTAGATGTGATCCATAATCAGGGGATATAATATTTAACAGATACAACCTCTATGATGAACATAAATATTTGGGCACAAGTTTGGAAATCAGTAGACAATTTAAATCTACAAGGGGATCTAGCAATGGAATCGGAGTTATATGCAAATTTATTTAACCATAATGCTATCAAATTAAAAGATGAAGAAGACAAGCTTAAGTGGTATAAAAATACGAGCATGGGAGATCATATAGTCAAGCTAGGTGTAATGACCTTTTTTCAAAATTCTATTAAAATGCCAATTTTTCTACTTTTTCCCCAATTTCGACCTTTGACTAGTTTAACTGTTTTGACCTCCAAATCAACCCAAATGCTCCCAAATCTTCTGTAGGAGTGTATGAATGGTATTTAGACTTGAATATCAGGTTTAGGGATGTTTTATGGCCCTCCAAATACTGCTGCAAACTTGATTTGTATTCTGATCAATATAGGTAATTTTGACTAGTAATTTGTGCATCAAATCCCCCCCGGGTAACACTAAAAATGGCCTTCCAAATGCCTCCAAACTCCCACAAATTTATGAACAGAGGTATATAATGTGTTAAGTATGTGATTAAGGTCTCATATGCACCATTAATTGATTTTTACTATTGTTTTAACTCTCTCACATTCAACAGCAAAAACCCCAATTCGACCCTTGGGGAAATGGCACTATTTCACCTCCCAATACATCTAAACTGAGTAAAAATGCTTCAAATGCTCAAGTAAAATACATGAAACTTGTAGAAGACATCCATGGCGGTATATTTATCACAAATATATAATATAATCATCCATCCATTCGAAATAATCAACATTATAGTGTCATACATCAATGCATTGGGGAAATGGACATTGTTTGCTCATTAATCAATAGTTTTGCATACAACCAGTGGGTATTTCGACCTGATACTTTTTGAATACTAATAACAGAGGATATGAAGCTATTACAATCATAAATATATAATGAGAAGCTCTCTCAAGAAGCACAAGTGCTCACCAAAAACGCCCTCCCTCAAGGAGCATGAATATGCCTTCAAAACTGGAAACGGTGGAGAGAAAGTGTTGCACTAAACCAAACCATGAAACTTCCTGTAGCTGCTACCTGCAAATACAAACTCCATTAAAGCACCATCAAAGACCTGAGTGGCCTCTCCAAACACCAACTTGGATGGGAATCTTTCACCCTCGAAATTGGCTAAGGCAAGAAACTAGTCATCCACTAGCTCTCTCTTCACAAATGCAATTTTTCTCAAATCATCAAAAGCTAGTTTCATTATTTTTTATTGACATTTATAAATTTCTAATGTCATCGATGGGTCGAATTCCTTCCAAGAGACTCATGCCAACTCAAGTTGGGAAGAGATTCCAAAGAACGCCACTTGTACAACAATTCCTAGTCTCCCACTTCCACCAAATCACATGTGAAAGCATCTTAGCTGCCCTAACACCCTTGAGTGCCCTCTTGGAGTCTATTTTTAGCCCTGACATGTCATATATGTCATATGTCAGCCTTCAGGTCTGATTTGTGTCATAGGTGTCATAGCATCTTCATCATTGTTGTCATAGAGCTAGGGAATCTAGCCCAAGTGTCTCACTAGCTCCAATTTGCCTCTTCCTCTTCCATGGGAGTTATTCTTCCTCTATATTTCGACCTTGGATGAGTCATGCAATGAATAATACCTTTTGGATTCCCCCAAGTATGTTACCATTCACCTTGAATTCGAATTGGTGAGAGAATGGCGCCAAGTGTAGTGGGGAAATCTAGCCATATGTGGGTCCCACTTCCTCCATGTGTCTTCATGATGAAATGCCACTTTGATTTTAACTTGTACATATTTATTTAGCTCCTTTATTAAATATTTATGCCATTCTAATGTTCAAACATCATTTATTATCCCCATTATTCCAAATCCCAAAGCTTCCACCCCAAACCTAAAAAACTAGTAATTTTCCTCCTTGGCAATTATTTGACCTTTAGCATCAATTTGACAAACTCTAATGAATAGGGCCAATGTGATTAGGCCATTGTGACCCAATACCAAATTTGGGACATGACACTAGGATATGTTATAAAGATTGAAGGACAATGTAGTGATGAGAGAGTATGGTGGTGGATATCAATTTCAAAATTATCTTAGCAAATTTTTTTTTAGCATGGGTTGAAAGAGGAACGAATAAATCTAGGTAGATGTATTCTATGCAAAAACAATGAGGAGGCAATGGATCATCTATTTGTGGCTTGTTCTTAGTCCATAACTATTTGAAGGGGTGTTTCCTAAGTCATAGTTGGCAAGTCAAATTGGGAAAAGAGGAGCTTGGTTAACTGTCTCTTTGATTGGCTATCATATAAGACAGTCTCAACATATAAGGATCTTACTTGCCTTTTTGTCTATGGAATTTGGTGGGATAGCATCTAGATGGTGTTTTAGGGAAAGCCACAAAGAGAAGAAAAAAAGCACATAGAGTAAGACTAGCCTTGGATGATCATACAATATTTCCAAAACATCAGTCTTCTTGATTCTTACTTAGGCCATATAAATCGTGAATTTCCTTAGGGTTTCTTTCATGGAGCTAAGTAAGGAAGCCTTGGAATATGTGGAGTATGGACAAACCTCTTTCTAAATTTTTACCACTACTTCTTGTGGAAGTATGCAGTGGGGCGAGGATCAAATAATCATGTAGAATTTTATTCCCCTTGGTCTCTATTGAGAGGGCTAGAAGAAAGAGGAATTACAAATCTCCAAGTTTTTGGAGACTCAAAACTACTGATAGATTGGGAAAACCATTAGTGAGTCATTAGTATCTCGAGGCTTCTTGCAATTATGAATCAAATACAAGAGGTAAAAGATTCCCTGTAAAACATTACTTTCATTGATGTATATTATGAATTTAATTCTCATGTTGATAAGTTATCTAAAGAGGCTTTGGTCTTGCACGAGGGCACCTTACTCGAACAAGAATTCAAGGAGGGAAATATCCATCTAGCCACTATTAGATACTTATACTAAGCAGGACCTAGGATAATTGCTATTAGTTTTTATTTACATATATGATTTTAAACTCAGGAATGTTTGAGGGTTTTCCCATGTTATTTAATTTGGAACTTTTGTTTGGAGAAGGTAGTTTTAGGAAACCACGGGAAGACTATATTAATAAAAAGTTTTTCCTTAGAAGAAACCAACATAATAGTGTATTTGTGCAAAGTAGATAACAACAAAAAGATTTGATAGGTATGGAGTCCAACTAGATATAACAATGTATATTTTAATTTCTTTCTCAAAAATATTAAATATAAATATTTATTTCTCTACATTTTTTTTGTATGTGACAACGTAATTTATAGCATATTAACAAATAAAATAGAGACTTGGTGTATGGGGGGTGGTAAAACTTATTGTACTTGGTTATTATATATTAATATTTTTAAAGTTGAGGTTACATATATTAAGTTGGAAGAAAAGCGAATGAAACTCTTTCAAATGATCTCAGGGTATAATTGAAAATGAAGTTTTCACTTTGTACATGTTAGGTCATTAATTAGTAATTTCATTCAGTGTCTGAAAGAGTAAAAATATGTTCCAACTTCCAATTTTCAGAATAGGAGATTTACATAATCCTCGCAAATAGGATCAAATATTCCTCCATAATATAATTCATGGAATACATTCCGGAACAAAAGAATAAAAAAGTCTACTAAGACAAAACTATCATCCCTTGTTCAAAAATAATGTGGACTGTGCGCCAAAAGATGGCGAAATAAACGAAAAATGAATTAATCTCATTGGAGTCTATAAGTAAGTCGATCCATGGAGCAAATACTAAAAGAGTTAATATTTACCTGCGACATTATTTATTAAGATTATTGGATGGAAATAAAAGAGTTATTCGTCCTTTAAATTAGATTCTAAACATGATATGCGTAATGCGTAGATATTTGCATGTGCCAAAGTAATTAATAACATTACAAACAAATGAATAATAAATAGAAGTGAGCCGTATTGGACAACTTGGTGGACTTGGAATTTTTTCATAGTTGAATGAGGATTTTTTATAATTAACCATGTCATATAACCTCCTTCAAAGTACAATAAGTATGAGTCAACAAAAGGTACAATAAGTACGAGTAAATAAAATCTAAGTAATCAAATGAATCTAGGTCATCATTAGTTTAAAGTGTTTACACTTTCAAGTAAAAATACTTAAGCTTTTAGTGCTTTTTTTCATTAGTTCTTTGCTTTTATGCTTGGTAGACTAGAGTACCTTATCTTGTTTGGCACACTAGTTCTCATATACAATATCTTTTCACAACGTTTCGGAAAAAGGGTTTATTAAAGATCCTCCACACAAAATTTATGTTATTGTAAGATAATTACATTAAAGGATTTGTGAAGATATTGTTTTGTATTTCCCTCATCATAAATAGAATTATGATGCTTTATTATTTAAATTATATATTAGCTTAGTGGGATAGTTTGAGTGGTTGAGTTCTATGAGCTGCAAGTAAGAAGTCACAACGTCAAGTCCTGGGATGATTATCTATGTGAATGTTTAAGGTCTGACTCGATTTCCCTATCGGGTTGAAAATTGAAAAATGATTTTTAATAGACTTATGAAATTGCACCTACTAAATATTGAACCTTTATGCATACAAAATAAAAATAGTTTTAAAGGGAAACTTGGGTGAGAAGGATTTCTTAAAAAATTCATTGGGAAGATATCAAACCATTCAAAGAGGACGTCAAAGATTCCTCCTCTTAGAGAATCTTTTTCTCTTCCTTTTTCATTTATTTTATCATTTTTTCTAACATTTTCATCCAATTAAATTTAAAAAAAAAATCCAAAATCATAGAGAAAGAAATTAAGTGTAGATACAATAGAAGAACATACCTTTATTGTTTCCAAACTCTATAGTACTTTCTCCCCATGAATTTACTTCCTTTGTAGTATAATTTTGCCTTTTTATTTTGATATCTTAATAGTTTTGATTTGACTTTCAATATAGTAAGAAGATATATTTAAGGGGGTTTGAAAATGTCGATGAGAATGCCAATGGTCATGTCAACGCTGCACCACCTATGGAACCTTTGTCCTTTTTCTTCATAATCATTTTAATGTGATATTTTATTAAAAATTATATTTGCGACGAGAGGCACTTTCTACAACTTAGTATGAGAAAGAATTGTAATTCCGTGCTCAACATGGAGTTGACACTTGGCACTTGAATAAAATAATAAAATTTTAAAGTAAATAAATTTTTTGCAATGTTGGCCCTAGCCTAAACTTCAAAACCAAGTAGATATACATTCCAATTAATTAAAACTAAAATAATTAATGAAACTCGGATACTTGTTGATATGTGATATGGGAGTTAATACATCATCAAATCATGATTTATATGTGAGGGCTTTGAGCACATACTAGAGATTCACATCTTAAACCAATGTACATCCATCTTAGCTCTAGATCTACCAAGGCCCAAGAGGGATCAAATCTCTTGAAGTGCAAAATTTGAGAAAAATTTTACACCATAAGGGATTTGATCCCTCTCGACGCTTGGTAGATCTAGAGTTAAGATAGATCTATATTGGTTTTAATTCACTACATGCCATGAATAGGTTCCATGCACCGGTGCATCCCAATAAGTATGACACACCACTTTACATAATTTGTAAACAAATTGTGTTTCATTCCTCAATTCATCTTTATTAGAAAAGCACGATTGTGCTTACATATCATAATAGCACACCAATGCTACTTTGAGATAAACGCACAACGCACTTTTACCAAAAGGAGAATAACACTACTTAAAATAAGTTTTTTTATGAAATGTTTGATAATATATATATACATATATATATGTGTGTGTGTGTGTGTGTGCTTTCCATTTAAAAAATAGAAAGACCTCTCAATTATGTGTAGAGGGGGTTTGCAGGGGGAGGAGTCTGTGGTCGCGAGAACATGAGGGTTTCATGAAGGAGGGTGGAGGGTAGGGGTTGCAACTGCAACCTTGAAAAATTATGTTTTTTCTCTGTTTTATGTTGCCTTTTTGTCTTTCTGGGGTCGAACTCGCAGCCTTTTTTTCTTTTTCAAGCCTGTTTTTTAGAAAATGATTTTTAGACGTGGATCTCGTTGACTACTCTCCGGATCCATACAAAGGGAAAGATGTCTTTGTTGAAGTTTTGGGTAGGCATATTGTAGAATCTCATGAAGATCGGATCGCCAGCGAGATTGAGATAGCTCAAGAGATGACAACTAGGAATTTCCCTCCCCCCTCAACGGAAATGGTGACCATTTTCGAAACCCTACATGCTTCTAACGGTGGTAGGGTCCCCTGTCGAATAGGATTCTGGATAGTAACCGTGGTGGTAGTCCTTTTTCTTTATTCAATGATGTGAATCCCGACTGTTTGGGGTTTCAATTGAGAATAAACTCAACCAAGTTCACTCAAATCTGGACCTAGGGTATCAGGTTCTACTCACCTCCTTTGAGGGTTTTGAGACAAACCTTACATATGATCTTTTGGAATTTGGATGGTCAATCATGGGAGGTGGTTATCAGGGTATTCCTCAAGAAGACTACCCTCTTGAAGGGGATCTTATTTAGGGTTCATTGCTTATTTTCTTCCACCTATAGACCAAAGTGGGAATTCCAATAGTATCGGGTTCAGAAAGGAGTGGTAGTGAAGGAAATTCACAGGAGGGATCATCTAAAGGAAGTCATGAAACCTCCAGTGGGTCAAACCAAGGGCGGCATAGGAACAAATGTGCAAAAACTCTTGGGGATCTTCTGAGGCTAGTGTGTGGGGTTGATGTCTCCATTCCTCAATCGGCTTCTATGGCGAAAATGGCAGTAGTCAAGAAGGTGTGTGGGCGTTATTTGAGTCATCACACATTGGAAGAATGGAGTAAAGAGTGTTGGTTCGAGACCCTAAACGATGTCCCTGAGACGAGGGTTTTGTCAAAAGGCTGGTTTGTTTTCAAGTTTGAAAGCAAAGAAGATGCAAACCAAATATTGTAAAGGTATTGGAGCATTGACTCAACCTCATTCATGTTCAAGAAATGGACCCCTATGTTTGATGAATATAGTGAAATGATGGATGTGGCTCCAACGAGGGTTAAAATTCTAGGTCTAACTATGGAATTTTGGAATTCAGACTCTTTTGGAGATATTTGGAATGCTCTCGGGGCATTTATAAATGCATATATGTTTTTCCTGACCACAAAGAGAATGACAGTAGCTCGAATTTTAGTATCTTTAAATATAAGGGAAGGGCTTAGAGAGGAAATTGAACTAGTCTGGGTGAAGCAAGTCCGACGACAGAAGTTGGATTAGGAGGGCATCCCTTTCAGATGTCATCGATGCCATGTGCATGGTCATACTGCAAAGAAATGCTCGCTCCCTTTCACATGAAACTCTTTAAGATCCAGAAATCAATTGGAAAGGATATATGGTAGGATACAAAAATTTTGGTAGGGCCTCCTCATTCCAACTAGACAAACAAGGGCCAAGATCTCCAGGAATCGGTAGAAGGGCATCTATGGATCATCGGGTTTCTCATCTCTAGTAAGAGAACTGATCGGAGGAGGACCAACATTAAGCTACATGAACTAACAGACTGTAAACACAATCATTGGAATGGGCCCTGCCAACAATATCTGGGTAAGGACATCGTCAATTCCTCTCATATTGTTTCTCTATAAAATTCTTTCAATTTTTTGGGAAGTGATTAGATGGAAGATGAAAACAACCTGGGAAACCCTAAGTCTACAAACAATGACTATATGTTTGTTCCAAAGGTATCATCTCCTGACCTTGACTTTCATGCACAGACCTTTCCTCTACAATTTCCTCAATCTAGCTCCCTTCACTGGGATGTTGATCCTGGTCTGGTAGCGAATGCATGAGACACTCCCCCCCCTAAAACTCGTTTTCCCTTTTCAGATGAGTCGAGGGCATCCTCTTCACATATTTCAAGAGATATACCTATCTGTTTTCAGCTTAGATCCTGGGAAATACCTGACATTTCAATGATTCATTTAAACCAGCCAATGCTAGGCAAAAATTCGACACCATTATTTAAAGGGAGAGGCCAAGGTAGACCATCACATCTCTCGTCGGCACAAGAGAGGGAAAGAAAGGAGCAGGTTGATGGCATGAAACAATCCATATTGGGGGAGCTTAGAGCAAAGAAATCCCCTGAAGGGGTTCCCCCATTGAGCTTTTATCCTTTAATTGTCGGGGCTTAACAAGTCCCTCAAAAAAACATGCACTCAAGAGGTTGGTGCTCACAAACCAACTTGAAATCATTATGTTGCAGGAGATTATGGGATGTGGAGAAGCAGTCACAAACCTGCTGAAATCCACAGTAAAGGATATGGATTTTATAACTCAAGATGCAATCAACCTCTTTAGAGGGCTAGCGGTTAGATGGAACCCAAAACTTATCAATGTTCAAAGCTTGTGGGGAAATTTTACTTCAGGTATAGGGATGTAGATATATTCTATTGAGTTGGCCTCATCCTTTTGTATTATAAACATATATGGTCCATATGATGGGAGAGTACCTTTTTGGGACTCTATCTTTAGGAAATCCTTCATCCAATCGGAGAATGTGATCATTGGCGGAGACCTAAACTTCATGTTGGGAGCACATGAAATTTGGGGACCTAGAGTAAGGGTAGATCCAGTGGATGATCATTTTACTCAAAAGTTATGAGATGGTGGGATGCTGGATGTATAACTGGTCAAATTGAAACCCACATGGTCAAACAAAAGAATAGGGGAAAACATAATTTCCAAGAGGTTGGATCGCTTTCTGGTGGCAGAAAAACTAGTGGATCAAAATATCATATTTAAACAATGGGTTGATGCAGGCAGGGAATCATATCACCTGCCCATTTTCGTGGGATTACAGGGGGGATAAAAAAAGCCTACCATCCCTTTTAAATTATGTGTTGCTTGGTTAAAGGATGAAGGCTTTATTCAACTACTTCAAAATTCATGGATCCCTTATAACTCTGAGGATGGGAGTCATGTTGCATTGCATTTCACACGGAACTTAACAAGGATAAAAAGGACGTCCAATAATGGGCAAAGGAAAAAAATTTAAATGATGAACAAGAGTTGAGGCGGATTGAAGAAGAAATAAAGACTATTCTTGACTCAGAAGGAGGAGGTTTCTACACTTAGGAATTTAAGATCGACTGAGTGGAATGGAGGCTAAATGGAGGAAAATATTAAAAGAGCAGGAGGAAGTTTGGAGGCTAAAAAGTAGGGAGATATGGCTGGAAAGTGGAGATGAAAACACAAAAAAAATTCAGGCTTTCTCCAAAGGTAGAAAAATGCATAACACTATTTGGGGATTAAAGGATCAAAACAATGAGATGGTGTCCTCCTTTGAAGGTCTGTCTAGAATGGGAAAATATCACTTTTAGGATTTGTTCAAAGCTAAAGAATGTGTCTCTATAGCAGAGGTGAAGAATGTGTCTCTTTTAGGTTAAGCTGAAGAATGTGTCTCTTTTAGGTTAAACCCTACCAACTCTAGCATTAAAAACCTCAAAGAAAAAAATATCCCCTCTAGTTTTTCACATGGTAAGAATACCATTGTCCCTTGGGTGTAGCTTGAGTGGTTGGGAATAAAGAAGTTACCCTCCCTACTTGGGTTCAAATCCCACTTTGTGACATGTTTGCTCCTAGTGGGTTGATTATTGATGAGCTATAAATGATCTATTCATAAGTTGTTGACTTAGCCTCGTGCCTTGAAGAATATAGAGTTTACCTGGGGTACCATCCTTGGAATGAGAGGAAGTGCCTAAGTGGTTTAACCTTAGATATATTAGCTGGAAACAAAATGGTAGGAATGTTGTTCTCTAGGTTAATATAAGGGTACAATTGCAAGCTCATGCCCTCTTCTACAAGATAGAGTTGAAAGGGGTAAAGCAACAAATAATAAGGAAAATTGTATCATTGTATACATAAGTGGTATTAAACCATATTTATTGGTTATGGGGATCACTTTTATGCATTAAAACTATATAATTGTTAAAACACACATAATGTGCTTGGTTTGGTAAAAGAATCACTACACCAAATAAAACAATGCTTTGGTATCAATAAGTGCATTAGTGCTTTTACATAGTTTTTGCAATAACTTTGCCATCATTTCTTTACAATATCAATCACATTGTTTTTTGCCATATATTTCACACTGATGTTTTACCATGTCTTATGTGGACTGGTGCTACAATAAGAAAAGGCACAATGGTAAACAAAAACACATGACTCGTGAATGACGTGGTAATCCATATATGCACAAGACACACTTAAAGGCACGATGTATTATAAGCCAAAAAAGAGAACCACAACACCTATCCATTGGCATTAAGGTTCACCTATGGTATAATGTGTAATTGTGCTCCATTTTATTCATGAGCATTGCATGTTGGACTACACATTTGGATTCTTAGTTGTTAATGGTGTGCATGTGCCATTGATGCGCCAATAGACCAAATTTATACTGTCACATAAAAAAACCTTTGCAAATCTCTTTACCCACTAGGTAAAATACTTTACAAAATGTCCGCAAAAATCTCTACTAAATTATTTGCAAGAACTTCCATCCCCTTGCTTAAAACCTTTGCACAATCTTTGCAAAAAGAAATAAATTCTTTGTAAAAGCCTCCACTTCTGGTCATGGTGTTTTCTTTTAATTTTTTTCTCTATATATTAATGTTGGAAAACTCTACAAAAACCTATTTTCCAAGCAACATAAAAAATCAAGGTCAAAGAACAAAGGGACACAATGTAGGAAGGAGCAAGGTGGTGAGGTAAGCAAGGCAAGTAAGGTGCATGATACAATGCACAAAAAATCCGCGATGGCATTGCATGCAATTTTTTTCATTAACTGAAACATTTAAAAAATTACTATGGTTGCATCATACAACATAATACTATAAACCAAGAAGGGCTTTTCGTAAGCTAATATTTTAAGAAGATTACAAAATCCAAAATCACTTCATGCAGATCGAGTTATTCTAACTTCCACAAATACATGACAAAATTACATGCTAGTATAGATCCTAAGGAATTGTCCTAGTGTCAAAGCTACATTGCAAAACATAGGTATACCCAAAATTACGAAAAGACACAATTGCTATGGGAATACAAAATAGTACATCATTACTTATTAGATTGGACTATTACCCCCCCTTGAGAAGGGGTGAATCTAAGGTGAGTTGGTGACCCAACATAAGATTTGATTTTGTTTCCTTTTCTCTTTGTTCTTGATTTGATCTTCCCCCCCTTGTGAGAGGAGGGGAGGAATGACCGAGTTTCCTCAAGACTCTAACAAAACAAGAAGGTTCTGAGGACACTAACATGTGGAGTTATTGTATTGGGGGATTCTCTAGAGCATGGGTTGGCACCTCTCCCACAAGAGATTTTTTTATTGTCTCTTGCATTAGGACCTCTTATATTATATTTAGATCCTTGTTTTGTGTCTCTGCTTGGGTGTGAGGTGGTTGATCTTTGCCTTTGAATTCTTCTTCTCATGTTCCAACTTCACGATCTTCCTTCAATTTCTCTATCACCTTGGTTTTATTTTCCAAATCCTCCAAAGATTCAAGGGATTCAAATATGTTATTGATTGATTTGGGTTGTCCTTCTTTATACTTATGAGGTTATTTCGGCCTATTGCCCTTATCTTTTTTGTGTCTATTCATTATCAATATGAATCTGTTCTACTCTATATCTTTCTAGAGATTCAAAATATGCCTTGAAGATGGTTGGATCTCTTGAGTCTCTAGGTTTGTACTCATGACAAAAATTGCACTTGAAGGGAAGTTGTTTGTAGCCTAGAGAATGTTTGTTACTCCATCCATCCATATTATTTGCATTGCCTCTGGGAGGCCCTACTTGAGATTCACTTCCACACATATTCAGGCACAAGAAAGCATATTTATTTTCAGTCATGTCTTGTGAGTGAAACAACCCAATTTGTCCCCAATAAATTTGAGAGAGATTTCATTCCATAGTATTGTTAGAAGACGAGGCATCCTTATCCACATTGGGGTTACTGTAATCTCTTATCCAGGGTTGAAATCAATAAACAAAGGAGCTATTAACATCACTCTAGAGCCCATGAAATAGGGTCCATAGTGAAAAATCAGGTCTTGGCCCTCCCTGATATGGAAATAATTATGAAAAAAACCTCATCCATAAGCAAAAGAAAAAATATTGCCTTTGTCCTTGGGAGTCCGATGCTTAGCTACCCATGACTATGTAGCTCCTGGGCTTGGCCATAACCTTGCAAATTTTCTAGACAAAGCATGTTCAAATAGAAGAAGGGATTTATGCATGGGCTCTAGAGAAGACAAATCCCAATGGGGAATGACATCCAACCACTCGATGATTCTTCTTTGCACAAGATGGGATAATTTTTTTGTATTTAGAATGTCTATGAGCTTCTTAAGATAATTGGTATAGCATCGAGTAAAGCCAATTCTCTTAAGTGGGTAGCTCTTTCTAAACCATTAGCTTTGGCTAGATTAAAAACATGGGTTGAGACCATGACCCCACAACAAGCATGAATAGCTTCACAATAACTAATGAGACATGCAAACAATTAATGACACTACACACTTTTAAGAGTGAGAGACAATGGTACTAGATATAGATATAGGGAATGGATACATGGAGGCTTTGAGGTTGGATTATTATTGTTTTGGTTAGATGATGTATATACTATATGAAAGGCAAGCATGAGTTGCATTATTTTGAAGGAAAACTTTATATGAGATAAATATGGAGAAATAAAGCCCATTTGGACAAGGACAAGGGAAACGTAATGCTTAAGGGAAGTAAGTGGCATGGACACAAGGGATGGGTACCCTGAGTGATATTAAATTGAACCAAAGATTGCTTTTATACATTAAAACTATATACTTTTATACATTAAAACTATATCATTGTTAAGATATACATAACGTGCTTGGTTTGGTAAAATAATCACTACACTTGGTAAAATAATGCTTTGTTATCCAATAAATGCATCGTTGCTTTTACATGGTTTTTGCATTTATGCTTCCTATGGTTTTTACATTGTTGCTTTACAATATCAATCACATTGGTGCTTTACCATATCTCTCACATTGATGTTTTACCATGCTCTATGTGCATTTTACCATGCTCTATGTGCATTGGTGGCAGATTAAGAAAAGGCACACTGTTAAACTAGAACATCTGCCCCATGAGTGATGTGGGAATCCATATAAGCATGCAACACTCTCAAAGGTACGGTACCTTAGAAGTCAAAAGAGAATTGACGATACACACACACTAATGATTTTCATATACCAAAAACATTGTCATTTCTGTAAAGGATATCATATCACCCATCCATTGGCCTTAAGGTGTGCCTACATTAATAATGCACAATGGTACTCCATTTTATCCTTGAGCATCACATGCACTATTGCACCTCTAGATTGTTGGTTGCCAATGGTGTGCATGTGCCAATGATGATGTTGCCACATAAAAATAAACATCTATAAAACTCTTCACCGTCTAGCCAAAAACCTTTACAAAATCTTCGCAAAAACATCTTCAAAATTATCTACAAAAGCCTCCATCCATTGGTTAAAAACATGTCCAAAAAACCTTGTTGAATTCATTGCAAAACCTCTACTTTTGGTTGTGTTTTGTTTTTTAATAATCAAATAATTATTTCTGCTCTATATATTAACGTTGTAAAACTCCATGGAAAATTATTTTCCAAGTAGCATAAAAATATCAAGGTCAAGGAATTGAGGGACATGATACAAGGAGGAACAAGGTGGCGAGGTAAGCAGAGCTAGGTAAGGTGCATGCTAAAATGAAAAGAAGATGTCAACGATCATGTTGTACACAGTTTTATTGTTATTAACCGAAATGGTTAAAAAGTTCTCATGGCTGCACTGTACAACACAATGATACAAACACATAAGGGCTTTCCATAAGCCAAATTTTCAAGAAGATTCCAAAATTCAAAATTACTTCCTGTAGATTATCATAACTTCCATAGAGAAATAGCAAACAAACATGCTAGTATAGATCCCAAGGAACCAACCTAATATGAAACTACCTTGCAAAACAAAGACAAACCTATAATTATGAAAATACATGCATGCTACGAGAAACCATAAATAATACATAGTTACCAATTAGGTTGGCTATTATCCCCCTCTCAATCAGGGGTGAATTCAAGGTGAACTAGTGACCCGACAAAAGATTTGTTTATGTTTTTTTTGAATTTTCTCTTTGTTTCCGATTTGATCTTCTTTCCCTTGTAGGAGGAGGGTAGGGGCTAGGGACTTTCTTCAAGACTCCAACAAAATATGGAGGTTTCGAATATGTAGATGGATGGACTTGTTGTACTAGGGGATTCTCTCGACCACAGGTTGCCACCTCTTTCTGTGGGGAGTTTTTCAATGTCTCTTGCACTGGGACTTCTATTGCATTTAGATCCTTGTTCTCCATCTTTGCTTAGATCTTGGGCGTTTTAATTCTACATTCAAATTCTTCTTCTTATGCTTCAACTTTAGGATCTTCCTTCAATTTCTCTATCTCCTTGGTTTCATTTTCTGAATCATCTAAAGATTCAAGGGCTTCAAATACGTTATTGATTGATTTGGGTGGCCATGTTTGAGGTTTATGAGGTTGATGCATTCTATTGCCTTAATATTTGTACATCTATTCTTTACTACTTTGAATGTTTTTTGCTCCATATCATTACAAAGATTCAAAGGCTCTTGTGAAGAGGGTTGGATCTCTTGAATATTTGGGCATTTTTTTTAGCAAAGTGCATATACTTATGACAAAAAATGCACTTGAAGGGAAGTTATCCATAGTTTAGAGTTTGTTGGTGACTCCAGCCATCCATATTGATTTGCATTGTCTCTGGGAGGCCCTTCTCCACTCCATTTCCGCACATATGCAAGAATATTTCCTTTTAGTTATGCTCAATTAATGAAATGACCTAGTGTATCCCCAATTATTCTGATAGAGCTTTCATTCCAAAAGATTATAGGAATATGGGGTAGCCTTACCCGCACCAGAGTTGTTGTAATATCCTCTCATGGGTTTAAGTCAATAGACCAAGGAGTTAAGTACATCCCTCTAGAGTCCAAAGTGAAAATTTAGGTCTCAATCCTCCAAACTATGAAAATATTATATTAAAAAAAGGCAATGTCGAGCAAAAGAAAAATATGACATTAGGTCTTGGGAATCCATGCTTAGCTACCTATGGTTTTGTAGGTTTTGAGCTTGGCCATAGCCCTGAAAACTTTCAAATCAAAGCATGTTCAGACAGAAGGAGAGCTTTTTGCATTGGCTATGGGGAAGAGAGATCCAAATGGGGAATGGCATCCAATCAGTTTGTTGATGTATATGTAACTTCGGAATGTATTTCACATATATGTATATTGTATTCCTATAGAGATGTTTTTATTCCTCTATACGGAAGTGGTTGTATTCCTATAGAGATGTTATTATTCCTCTATACGGAAGTGTCGTCATTTATATTGTAAGTGTCGTAACTTATACTTGATGGGTTATTAGACCACCTTGTTGGGGTCGGCCTTGTATAAGTCATGTGGGTCAAAGGGTTATTAGACCACCCTATTGGGGGTCGGCCCAGTCAGCATTATGTTATGTGGTTAAGTTCGAGCCCACATGAGTTAGGTAAAAGGCAAGTCAAGTCAAGTATAAATAGAGTGCGGTAGGCACTCTATTTACTCACTCACTTCTCACTCATGCACTCAAGGAGGAGTGGCGCACTTATGGAGGAGGAGGATATGCTGCTAGGATATGTCTATCTCTTATGGTTGGTTGTATCATTGCTCTATCTATCTCTGAGGAAGTTATTGGGGTTTTTCACCTTTATGGTTTTCCCCAAGTAAATCTTTGTGTCTCTTATGTGCTTGCATTATTGTGTCCATGATTGATATGCTGTAGATATGTTGTACATATTGTTCTCTTAGTTAAGATCCTAGATCAGATTGAAGTAAATTCTGAAAATTTAACATGGTATCAGAGCTAGCCTGAAAGAAGGCATGATATGGCATGTATGACACTTGTTGCACTTACGATGCTAGGGCTTGATATAGAAAAAACCAGTCATTGTAGCACTTTCGCTATAAATCCGTTTTGGCGAATTTTTCGGATCTGAAATCTTTACAGGTCGAAGATTAAATCCCCATGTACCGTGTGTCCAAAGGACAACCTCTAATTCGTTATACTGTGGGATTTATGATCTGTACAATATAGGGTTTCTGCCTCTTCCAGATGTGAGTCAAAATCAGGTGACCTTGGGAAAAAGGTCATAACTTGGGCTAGGAAGATCCAAATGAAATTTCATAAAACATGACAGGTAGTACACAGACTGTACTATCTCAGGAAACATTTTCAGAGGCCGAAGGTGAACCAGTGACACGTGGCACTCTGTACAAGTTCGCTCTCCTGTATTATCCCATAAACAGGTCATGTTGCGACACTTGGCATAACTCTCTCTCAGAGAATCCAATTGAGGTCAGACCTGTCAGGATGGAAAGATAACAGGGCGAGATATCTCAGGAAAAGTTTTCAGAGGCCAAAGCTCAAACAGTGACACGTGGAAATCCGTACAAGTTCGCTCTCCTATTTTATCCCAAAACAGGTCACGTTACGACATTTGACATAACTCTCTCTCAAAGAATCCAATTGAGGTAAGACCTGTCAGGACGGAAAGATAACAGGTCAAGATATCTCAGGAAATTTGTTCAGACCCTGTGGATCGAAAAGTTCGTAGGTACACCAGAAACAATCAGGTACATATTTCTTTCAAAACAAAATTATTTTTTAGTACCTTCATTCATGGCTTCCGGAATTTAGGGCTTCGTAGAAAGTTGGAATTTTTGTAATCGGAGACCATGGCTAGATGCTACTCATCAAAATATAAATGTAGAGACCAAGATCAGAATTTTTGGTTGGGCAGAAGGTCGGGCTTGTTCAGACCCTAGTTTCGGACTTTGATCATAAAAGTGGAAAATTAGGGCTTCTGTAAAAATGGGAATTTTTGAAATCTGCGACCACGGTTGGAAGCTCCTCGGAAAAATAGAAGCTTAGAGATTTGGATCAAACCTTTTGATTGGGCAGAAGAGTGGGCTTCATCAAACCCCAGTTCAGGGTCACGTCTAGTGAATCCGGAAGTTTCAAAGGCAAAATTGAGGAGTGAAACTTTGTAGTTTTCAAATTCTAAATATACTAGCTTGATCAACTCATCAAGGCACATATTTCTATCCTTTCGGAAGTTTGAAATTCAAAGTTTGAATTTTTGGGGTTTCTCTGACAAACCCTAATCCAGCTCGAGATCCAGTTCCTGCAAATCAAGTGGATTGGGTTAATCCTGTAAGAGGATGGATTGGTCACCTGCATAAGTGAAGAAGTTCCTGTTTCAGAGGGAGATGAGGCTAAGGCCTTACATAAGAAGATTACAAGCGATCTCGATAGGTATGACTCATCGAGGTATGTTTTGAGATTTGTTCATGATTAAGTTTATCGTATGTTTGTCTTCATGTTATTACAGTTAGTACAATCTTGATTTTAGACTTGTCATATCACCTTAATAAAATTATGAATACACGATAGAAAATATTCATTGATTTGGGTGTTGACACTTATGATTGTACTAATGCATTATGGTGTTGTATGAGGTTTATGTTGTCTACTAACATGAAAGGTACACCAAGAAAGACAAATCATGTTCTGGTTCAAGAACATATGATCATGATGACATGAGGACAAAGATTCATCCATTGTCATGGATCACATAGAAGATCTACTTTCGAGGTATGTATAACTTGTTTCTACAATGGTTAAATTATGAGACATGCAGGTTACTAGCACAAGTCACTGAATAGAATCAGAAGAAATTATGCGGGTATGTTAGACATAACTAGCTAGTATGCTAATCCAGGTATGTTTTTCCTATATCAAGATAGAATCCTACCTTGTGTTAGGATCTTATACTATTGTTGATAATGATTATTCATGAAGTCATAGGTTTGAATAATCACAGGTTTTATGCATATTATATCTCTTATCTTGATTAATGATTCAACTAACCCGAAGAGTCATAGGTTTGAGTAATTACAGGTTTAGACATGTTATGTTTCTTATGATTTAACTAACCATAAGAATCCTACATAAACCTTGAATGCTAATGCTTATTATTTTTGTTTGAAATGATCATGACTATACATGCTTGAGATTATTGTGTTTTAATAGTATACTAATGAATGTATGATTTTATATGAGTTCACAAGGATATCACAATCATGATACTAATAAGCTTGCATAGGGACCAAGGATGAATATGAGTTCAAGAATAGGTAATTCAGGAAGCAAAGATCAAGAGGGAGTACACTCCAGTGGTTTATGCAAGGATACAAATATTCAGAGGGAGTTGACCATCTCTCTACACTCCACAACAGAAAGGTGTAGAAGAAGCTACTTAAGATTAGGACTCCAGCAGCTCCTGCAAGGAAGCGAAGACTCAGAGGGAGTCCACCCAACGAACAAAGAAAGATAAGTATCTTAATCATCATTTCTTGCATATTTGTTTGTTTAAATAAAATTGTTCAATGATGTATATGCTCATGTTCCTATACTTAGGATATATATTTTGCATATTAGAATAGTTGCATTGATGAACAGTATACTACTAATATACATGGGTAAGTGGCCTATGGCACTGTACAACATTCCATTGCTACTTATCTATAATGAAACCTCTTTGCTGACATGTTGAGAGTTGTGCACACTCTTAACAATGTTCTGGTAGAGATTGGAAGGCATCTAGAAAGTTACGGGATATGGATAAATGTTGTATTGAAGCATTGGCTAAGATAATTGCATGACTGTATGACATATTTCTTTATGTGTAAGAATTTGTTCTGAAAACTATGAGATGTTTTCTAATCATGCAATTTAACTTGTTGTGTAGGAAAGATCATATGCCATCTCCTACAAAAGAAGAACTACAACATTTGTTCCAGCAACAAAGATATCTATTGAAGATATTGAAGATATTGAAGTTCCCAGGATCTGGGATGGAATGCCATGATTCGTCGATCATGAAGAATGATGTTTGGGACGTAGTCCCAAGACGTGAAGGGAAGTTTGTTATGACTTCCAAATGGAACTATCAGATCAAGCATGTTGCAGATGGCAGCATAGAGAAATATAAAAGTGTTGAGATAGAAGGTACACCAGATGGATTTCAAGACAGCTTTCTTGGATGGTGTAGTTGAAGAAGAAGTGTATGTGGTGCAGCCACTTGGTTCTGAGACACATGATAGGGATTCATATATGTGCAGAACTTGGTATGGTAGGATAGACAGCTTTCTATCCAGTTTGGGCTTTACCAAGAGTAAAGCGGATTCCAACCTTTACTACAAGGTCGAGGAAGGCAATCCAGTGATACTACTTTTGTATGCAGATAACCTGTTTGTTACAGGTGAAGATAGATTGATTGCCGACACGCAGCGGAAGCTTACTACCGAGTTCAAGATGAAGAACTTGGGGATGATGCACTATTTGTTTTTGGCATGGAGGTGTGGCAGAGTGCAGGTGGGATCTTCCTTGGTCAAGGGAAGTACACAGTAGACATCCTGAAGAAATTTGGGATGATGGATTGCAAGGCCATGGCCACACCTATGGCATCGAATCTGAAGCTTCTATGTGATGCTTCATCTGAGCCGGTTGATGTCTCTATGTATCGTCAGATGATTGGGTCCTTGATGTACCTGACGAACACGAGACCGGACATTTGCTTTGTTGTGAACACATTGAGCCAGTTCCTGACGGATCCGAGGAGTGTTCACCTGATTGCTGTAAAGCATGTTCTGAGGTACCTGAAGGGTACAGTGGATTATGGGATCAAGTATGAAGCGAATCAAAATTTTAGCCTGCAGGGTTATGTTGATTCAGATTGGGCTGGCAGTGCTGCAGATAGGAAGAGCACATTTGGGTGCTGCTTCAGTATGGGATCAGGTGTGATCTCTTGGTTTAGCAGGAAGCAGTCCTGCGTGGCACTGAGTACAGCTGAGGCAGAGTATGTTGCAGCCTGTTCAGCTAGTTGTGAGGCAGTATGGCTACGGAAACTACTGTCTGAGTTATTTGATCTCCTGTTGGATGCTACTGGTATGTTATGTGATAACCAAAGTTGTGTGAAGCTGTCCGAGAACCCAGTGTTTCATGACAGGTCAAAACACATAGAGATCAAATATCACTATATCAGGGATATGGTGCAGAGAGGAGCTGTGAAGCTCCTGTATGTTGCAACGGACGAGCAGATTGCAGATGTGCTGACGAAGCCACTAGCCATGGTGAAGTTCGAGTACTTCAGAGAGAGGCTTGGCGTTCTTCAGATCGAGGACACTTCGAGGAAGAAGTGATGGACACATTTGCTGAAGCCATTCCAAGCATGTTGGAAGGGTGATCCTTCACATGGCGGTGGATGTAAGTGTTGGATGATGAGCATTAGGATGATGTTCTGGTTTCTGCTGGATATGATCAGTTGGATCATTTTTGTGTATGTATGTATGCATCATGTTGGATGCTAGATATGATCAGTTGGATCATTTGTATGTATGTACGCATCATGTTGGATGCTGGATATGATCGGTTGGATCGTGTGTATGTATTCAGTTGGATCATTTATGTATGTATGCATCATGTTGGATGCTGATGGATACATTGTGTGCATCATGTATCTTTGTATGATCAGGTAGATCATGTATGTTGATGGATACATTGTGTGGATCATGTATCTATGTATGTATCAGGTGGATACTTGGTGTGCATCAGATGGATGCATTGTATGATCAGGATGATCGTGGATGACGAGCTTCTCCAGATGACATGCAGCAGGATGTTGTAGTGATGATGATCAGGTTGATCATGTGTACATCAGGATGATGTATGATGAGTAACAGATGATACTTTGTGGCCGTGGATCAGGTTGTGCAGGTAAGCATGTAATTTGTGCCCTGGGAGATTTGCAGATGGTCTTTTGAGGTTTTGCCTATGGCATGTAATTCGGTGCCCTGGGACATCTGGAAAATGCTCTTTCGAGGTTTTGCTTTGAGAGGACATGTAATTTGTGCCCTGGGAGATCTGCAGATAGTCTTTCGAGGTTTTGCCTATGGCATGTAATTTGGTGCCCTGGGATATCTGGCATATGCTCTTGCGAGGTTTTGTCCCATGGCATGTAATTTTCTCCTGGGAGATCTGGACAGGATGAAAAAGGCCTCAGATGCTTCAGCCAGGTTTTGCCATGACCACATGTAATTTGCTCCTGGGAGATCTGGACAGGATGAAAAAGGCCTCAGATGCTTCAGCCAGGTTTTGTGGTGAGATCACATGTAATGTGCTCTTGAGAGATTCGACAGGTAGAGCCGTGTGCTTGTAACAGCCTGGGATGCTTCAGCCAGGTTTTGTGATGGGTCACATGTAATGTGCTCCTGGGAGATCCTACAGGTAGAGTTGTGTGCTCGTAATAGCTTGGGATGCTGCAGCGAGGTTTTGTGACGCACGTAATGAGTCCTGAGAATTCCACAGTATGGCCAATGATGATGAAGACCTGCAGATGGTGGGCCTACATCCAGTATGAAAAAGGACTGGCTCTGTAGAACTTCCTATGATGAGTAGATTCAGAGATTGATTGAGATAGCAGCAGTAGTGACGATGATGATGATGACTCGATGACGATTATCCAGTGACGATGATCCAGAGAAGATGACTTGTGCTAGAAGAACTGTGCTGAGAAATACCTTCCTAGTTAAGAGGGAGTGTTGATGTATATGTAACTTCGGAATGTATTTCACATATATGTATATTGTATTCCTATAGAGATGTTTTTATTCCTCTATACGGAAGTGGTTGTATTCCTATAGAGATGTTATTATTCCTCTATACGGAAGTGTCGTCATTTATATTGTGAGTGTCGTAACTTATACTTGATGGGTTATTAGACCACCTTGTTGGGGTCGGCCTTGTATAAGTCATGTGGGTCAAAGGGTTATTAGACCACCCTATTGGGGGTCGGCCCAGTCAGCATTATGTTATGTGGTTAAGTTCGAGCCTACATGAGTTAGGTAAAAGGCAAGTCAAGTCAAGTATAAATAGAGTGCGGTAGGCACTCTATTTACTCACTCACTTCTCACTCATGCACTCAAGGAGGAGTGGCACACTTATGGAGGAGGAGGATATGCTGCTAGGACATGTCTATCTCTTATGGTTGGTTGTATCATTGCTTTATCTATCTCTGAGGAAGTTATTGGGGTTTTTCACCTTTATGGTTTTCCCCAAGTAAATCTTTGTGTCTCTTGTGTGCTTGCATTATTGTGTCCATGATTGATATGTTGTAGATATGCTCTACATGTTGTTCTCTCAGTTAAGATCCTAGATCAGATTGAAGTAAATTCTGAAAATTTAACACAGTTGATGAATATGCTCTGCACAGGGTGATATCCCCTGGTTAGATTTAGAGTGTTTGCAATCTTCTTAAAATCACTAGCATCGTATTGAGTAAAGGCTAGTCTCTTATGTGGCTAGCTCTTTTTGAATTGGGGGCTTTGGTTAGATTATGAACACAAATTGAGATTGTGACCCTGTAACAAACACAAATGGCCTCACAACCAATGAGACCTGCAAATAAGTAATGATGCTATACATGATTAAGAGTGAAAGATGATGACAATAAATGAGCATAGATATGTGAATGCTTCAAGGTTGGATTGTAATTTTTTTTGGTTGGATGATATATATACTATTTAATATGCACGAGTTGTAGTGTTTTGAAGACAAATGATTAAGGAAAGGAAGTAACATGGACAAAGGGATGGGCACCATAGCCGAAAGCTCATACCAATTGATTATTTCATGGTGTGAGCTCATTTGGTGATGGTATTGTTGAGAAGTCAATCAAGAAGAGTGAGAAATTATAATAAATTCTCTCATTTGCATGTAGGACTTCTCCCCGCCAAAGTTGTTGAATGAATGAATGAATGATTTTAATAACGTCCACGAGGCTGAGCAACCTAAGGGACCAAAAGAATCACAACCCTAACTCCTCTCCATACTCTTTTCCAAGTCGGATCCTCTGTTGTAAATCTTGACTAGAATACTTGCAATCCGGTTGATCTTATCTTCTTCAAAAAGATGGTGCATGTTGTCGGCCTTTAAACTGTCTTCATATTGAACGCGGATATCCTCGTAGGCTGCACATTCCATAACAAAGTGCCACTCTATCTCCACCACACCCTTATTGTAGAATATGCAAGTTCTCTCTTCCCACACTTCTTTAGGTACCGTCCACTTACCCGTCTCACATCTAAGGTGATGTGAACCCGTCCTCAACTGAGCAACTAACAACTTTACTTTTCCTTTGATAGCTGCCCCTAAATATGTTTTCTCACCTTGATCGCAATTTGGGTTAAACTCTTTGATGTAGTAGTCTTTTTTACGCCCATTGTGATTGGACCACATGGCAATCCTGAATTTTTTCAATCTCGAAAATTGCTATTTCTTTCTTGGTGTTAGGACATTCACGTAGCTTGATATTCCACTTACTTAGCCATTTTTTGTTTTGCTTCATCCAAGTTTTCTTTCTACGGCCTAACTCCTCCTCCACAGTTACCTTGGGCCAACGTTGATTATCCAAGTTTTCAACCCTCTTTATATAGCTTATTAGCTTGGTTATCGCCATTGCCTCCAGTGGGAAAGCACCTGCTTCAGCTAAAAGTATTTCGTACGGTATTGTGGCTTTAACTTTGAGATTGCTAGTAATTAGTTGCTTCTGAATTCTTTCCAGTTGTCTCCATCTGCAAGTTGACATGTTGCTTCCCCAGACTTCACAACCATAAAGAACAACCAGTGTGACCAACAAACGAAAGAGGGTCTTTTTAGTTTTCCAATCCCAAAATTCTACTTTTCTACACCTGTTTTGAAGTGAGAATGAGGCCTTTCATACTCCCTGCACCCTTTTTGCCCTACAAGTCTCCCAACTCAGCTTATAACTCAGCTTATAGTAGAAGTCAATCCCAAGATATTTCAACCCGTGTTTTGCGTTTAAATGCTCCTGCCAAAATTGTTTGTAAAAGCTCCATCAAAATTAAGCTTATCCCTTTGTGCGGGAAGGAGACACTGAAAGCTGAGAGGCTTTAACGTTAAACCATTTGCGATTAATCTTATAGATGCCACGCCCCTCTTTTTCTTGATAGTTGAAAAGCAGGGATGCTCAAGACAGACAACTGCTGCTGTTGCTGACCATACACATTTCTTAAACCCTAAACCCTGCATTTGAAACCCGTCACCACCCGACTCGAGAGTCCATCTTCCTTGTTTTATTTTTTGATTTTTTTCGCAGGAGATTTCATCGAAATCCTGCAATGTCAGGAAGCCTTCTAGCCTTATGTTTGATTAGGAATCGTTTTTCATCGGCGCCCAGTTTAATAAAAAACCCAAATGGACATGGATTGGGTCGTGGGTTCGAGTCCATAATCCCCACTTCCGGTATTCTTTCGTCGACTTCTGGACGATTTGAGCAATGTCGGAACATGGGAGGCGGGCCGAGGACGTTCCCGGGAGGGCTCAGCAAATGGCAATGGAAGAGACTGCACGAGAAGAAGGCCAGGCATAAAGAGAAAACGCTGTTGCAGCAAGATAGACAGGTTTACTTGGCCCGAATCAGGTCCCAGCTCAGAGGTAAGATATTCGAAAACGATGATGCTAACACTCATAATAATGATGTCGCCAAACAAGATCCTTCACATGGTCCCATGACTCCCAAGGATCAAGTGACTGCACTTTCTGATAGATTTATGAAGATGGGTGCCGAAGATATGTGGAATGAAGACGATGGACCGCTGACTAGTAACCCATCCCCACCACCATCATCTGCCCATGTCGATGGAGCCGAAAAGACTGCAGAAGTTCATAGATGGAGTAAGGAGAAAGTGCCTGTGAAGGACAGTCTGAGAAATAGTGGCTCAGGGTCAATTTTATTTTCCAGAGGCTTTTCAGCCCGCTCTGGAACGAGCACGGGAGTCGACAGAGGTAGGAGGTTTAACGACGAGGAATACAGTGGGCAGAGGAGGACCAGAGGATTTGAGAGAGATCGAAGATTTAGTGGCGACAACGAGGAATGCAATGATAAGAGTAGGGGAATTGACAGTGATCGAAAATTTAGTGACGATAAGGAGGATTACAGTGATAGGAGAAGGAGCAGGGGACTAGACAAGGACCGGAGATTTAGCAACAATAACGAGGATTATAGTGATCAGAGAAGGAACAGGGGATTTTCCGGAGATGAAACATTTAGCAACGATATTGAGGAATACATTGATCACACAAGGAATAGGGGATTTGACAGAGATGGAAGACTCAGTGACAGTAACAAGGAATACAGTGGTCGAAGGAGCAGGGGAGTTGGCCAAGATAGAAGATTTAGCGAGGAAGTGAATGACAAGCAGCAAAGGGGCCAGATAAACGAAGATTTTGATGGCAGTGATGGGGAATCAGGACAGAGTGATGCTAGGAGCACTGCTGCGCCAAAGAGTCTGATTGACGATGAAATGGAATTAGATAGTATAATTCATGAGCATATGACAGTGGGTCTTAAGTTTCAAAATGAGTTGTTGAATTCAAAGGATTTTTATGAGGGTGGCAATAGGGATTTTAGACGCCACAAACCTGGTAGAATGGGAGAGTTCAGATCAAAGAGAAGATCTTTGGTAGACGATGAGGATGAGGATGAGGACGAGGACGATGATGAGGTCGGCTTTAGAAACCCTAAAGCTGGCAGGTTTGGTGGGAATGTATCTGCTTTTTCTGGTAGAAAGGGAGAGTCCAGATCAAAGAGAAGATCTTTGGTAGATTCTGAAATGGATAACGAAGAGGTAGGCTTTAGAAACCCTAAAGCTGACAGGTTTGGTGGGCCTGTATCAGATTTTTCTGGTAGAAAGGGAGAATTCAGGTCAAAGAGAAGATCTTTGGTAGAATCGGATGAGGAGGTAGGCTTTAGAAACCCTAAAGCTGGCAGGTTTGGTGGGCCTGTACCTGTCTTTTCTGGCTCAAGCTTAAAGAGGCAATCTATGAGAGGTCTTGATAAGGCAGATGAGAGGGAATTTGGATGGGCTGGACGTGGTAGAAGGGGAAGATCCTTTTCATATTACACAGGATCAAAGAGGCAGCCATTACAAGACATTGATGTGGATCAAAAGACAGAATTTAGACTTAAAATCAGCAGAGTGGAAGAATCCATGCCAATTTGTTCCAGTCTGAGATTAAAGAGAGAATCTTTCACAGGTTCTGATGCGGAGGAACTCGAGAACAGTTTTAGACAGCCCAGGGATGAAGGTGGTTCGCTAAGATTTGGTTCGAGGTCAAAGGGACAAGCCCCAAGAGACATGGAAACCAATGAAGATGAAGGAAAAAACTCAGACAAGGATTCGAGACCAGCTGAATTCTGCAAGAAAGAGCAACCAAAGCACAGGGTTTTCAACATGGATAGTCGTCATCCTTGGAATGGTGAGGAGGGAGAATCTTACTTAAGTTGGTCAAGGTGCGTTGCTGGAAGAACTTGCTTATAGACTCTTTTAATCCAAGTTACCAGGTTTGCAATGAAGAGACAACTTAAGTGAGAGAGTAAGATATGGATGGTGAAAGGAGAGGATTAAATGCCCTTTAGCAATTTTGTTTCAATGTAATGTCCATATAGAAGTGCATCAAAGATTTATGAGTTCTATTAGATCTTGTGGTCACTTGTTGGACGTTAATAAAATCGTCCCATCTCTCACACTCTAAAGGAAAAGATATCATAAAAATCTGTTTCTTTTAATATGATTGTATTATCTCTATTTGGAAGGGAAGTGCATGGAGTTATGAATTTGATTAAATTTGTGATCATAAGAGTAAGAAAATGGGTATGGGCTCTCTCAGTAAGAATTCTGGATTTCTTTCAAAAAATAAAAGCATGGACTTGCAAGGAATGTACCCAGTCATAAATGGGGTTGGTAACTGTTGCAAAAGGGAATCAACTCTCTCCATGCAGAGAAGGTGAATTCATCTCTCAGTGACTGTTGCAAATCTCAACCATGCTACATTATGCATGTGAAGCCCCCGCTTGTGTTCCATGTCCAAGTAAGCCCTCATAGTCCATGAGCAACCTGGCTACTTGTGTTTATTTTTGGACTTGTTGCTATTACATAAATACGGGTTCAAGGCTTTTGACCGATTAAGAGCAAATTTCAAATATCATAAAATTTTTACATCATATGTTTGGATACATAACAGTGAACATAATAGGGAATTGCGTTTGACTCCTGTTTTAACAAATTGGGACATTTTTGCAAAATACATATTACTAACTCTGTGTACAAAGTTGAAACATATGAAAAAAGTTTGCACTTTAGATATACCCATTATGGGTCATATTTTTTAACTCATTGGGCACAATATTGGTGTGCTTAATATGTTGTTATAACCTTTGTTCTGGCCTTAGCAATCAATGATCACGGATAGTTAAGGGGTTGCTACTATGGTCTGTATAGTCAACAACTCTGCCTATTCATACCTTGCCTAACGGATACCTTTTTTTGAAAATCGTTAAATCTACTTTGATTATAGGTTCATCCAAAATTCCAAATAGGCCTTTTCAGTGAAGTTATCAGTGTCCACATATGGGATCTTCATAAAACAATGAAACATATTGAAACTCTCATTCTCATTCTATGTTATCACGCTTACCACATGTTTGAAATCATAGCATATCAGCTTATGCCACAGGTGATGGATCATGGATTATTGTTTTTGCCTGTCATCTTTGTAATACTCCTACTTTGATACATCTTGTTATGGACTAGGTAAGTTTGATAAGAAAGGAGAAAACTAAAGTAAAATGAACTTACAAATGTGTTCTGTTTGTTCCATTTGGGTAAATAATCACTGGTAATGCTTTTGAAAAGGGCATCCAAGGCTTTGGTAAAATGTATAGTTTGGCTCTCTAGTGGATGAAGTTAGCTCCCATGTGTTTGACATTGGCTCCCAGTTGGAATCCTGAAATACCTTAAAAAATGTAGCAGGTGTATGATACCATTTCAAAATTTCAAACAGTCACTTCTACGGATTGCTTTTAAGATTCCTAGCTTTTTATTGGATCCTAGGAGCATATATTGCTAACTGGTCTCAAAAAAGAGGTATAACGGAGTTTTGGCATCCAGGAAGGTACCACAGAGGTTTGGTATCCTTGTTTACCTCACCAAAGACCATAAGGAGCAATTCAGGAGCTGTATGAAGTAATTAACCTTTTTTTCTGCTTTATCTGATGGCAGAGTTGGCAGTAGTTAAACCCGCTTTTCCCAAATTTTTGCATCATGGAGGAACCTAAATATGTTGGGGTTTTCAGTGAAGGAGTACTGAGAAGGTTTGGGGCAGCCATTTAAGTAACTGCAGTGTGTATTCTGACTTATTGGATGTTCATTGCTACCCTTACAAGATAAGATGAGATAAGACAATTCATAATTTTATTAATGTCCAATGAATAACCACAAAAGCAGATCAATGGGATTGTATGGTACGGGGATGTCAATACAAAGTGGGAGCACGAATGGCTACTATATAAAGCAAGATGTGAAATTCTATCCTATAGCCAAAAAGAGCTAACTCCAAAGATGGAGAGCCAACCTAGAAGAGATAAGTACAAAGAGAGCCGATACAAAAGAGAAATGTACAAGGAGAATGGATCTGGCATCTGTGATACAAAAATGGTGAATATGTCATGGCACATTGGAAACACTGGAAGCACTGGAAGCATCTCTCCTAACATTTGAAGCTGAATGAAGGAATCTCAAAATAGCAATTTGTCTGGAAGAACTGGAAGAAGAGAAATAATGGGTAGTGTGCCGCCGCTAGTGGTGGGGAGCCTATTGTTGTGATCTGGGTATACTCGATCGGTCGTTGGGATGGGGTCGAGGCTGGCCACATCGCTGGAGTTGGGCGGACGTAGAGGTGGTCTGTTGTGTCCTAATTGATCCACTGTCAGAAGCAGTACTGTCCTCTATCGGTCTCTTGGTGCTCCTAGAGGAAGGGAGCATTGGAAAGAAGGAAGTGATCTGCTGAGTAGAGGCTGGTCTTGAATGCAAATCAGATATGTTCTGTACTGTATAAAAGGTATGTAATGTTTGAATAATACTTTGATGGTTCTTTCTAGTTCTGGAGCACTTATGAGTGTTGGGGTCCATGCATGATGTTTGTAGATCTTGACAACTAATGTGAGCACGTGTTTGTACCTGGAGAATATCCAGCCATTTCCACATAGAGACTACGTATTGAAACTCCAGTTAAGGAAAGCTTAGTTATCCAAGTTCTAGGAATGACCTTGGGTAGATTTGGAATTTGGAACAGGGGTTATCCTTGTTTTCCAAGGAAAGCATTGCAGGATCCCCCTTCTTTCCTAGAATATGGAGGGCAGCTCAACTGCCAGCCACAGTAGCAGCTGGTAATCTTGAGGGACTCAATCGGATTTGAACCTGTGACCTATAGCTTCCCTATTGTCAACATGCCTTGGGCAGATGGTTCAACCAATTGAGCTAACCCTTGGGGCTGGAAGAGTTTTTTGTTTGTTAAGAAATGGGTATATTTTTTATATACCGCCAGCCACAATTGCTACTGGTAACCTTGAGGGACAACCAGATTTGAGCTTGTGATGTATAGCTTCCCCGTTGTCAACATGCCTTGGGTGGATGGTTAAACCAATGGAGCTAATCCTTGCGAAGAGGTGTTTTTCTTTAAAGAAACGAGTATATATATATATATATAAAATCATTGCTGAGAATCCATACAATGGAGAGTACACAAAATTTATACAAAAGTGCCTTGTAGAGGCATATATATATATAAAATCATTGCTGAGAATCCATACAATGGAGAGTACACAAAATTTATACAAAAGTGCCTTGTAGAGGCAAACCAAAACACTACATTTTTTTCTAGCTTATACCTCTTGCATGCAGGAGAGTACACAAAATTTATACAAAAGTGCCTTGTAGAGGCAAACCAAAACACTACATTTTTTTCTAGCTTATACCTCTTGCATGCAGGGTTTAATTTAGTGTTATTAAACCTACAACAGTATTGCTTAACATATTGACCCAAAAGCAAAATACATGTAAACATTATAAGCAATGTTATTCATGACCAAAGATGTGCTCACTATGGGCCTCCTCCATAGAAACATCATCCCTACTAGGACTAGAATCAACAAGTGTTCATTGTTTTCTTGTTGAGGATGCTATTGGCTATTGTATAGTGTGCTTATTGACATCTTGATTTTCATTGAACCAATAGAGACCGGTCGAATTCTTACCAAGGATTGCAAAACCTAAGATCATATTGTATTGCATCTCTAAATCATTTGTCTTTTTTTGTTTGTTTTGATTTTATCTTCTGCTCCCCAAGATGAGCTTCTAGTTTGTCTTGTTTGGCTTCTTGTTTCTCCACATGCATATTCAAATACTCAATTGCCTGGCGCATACCTTCCAATTGGCTAGATAAGTGCCTAACATTTTCTTGACCTCATAACTCCCTTCATCACAGCTACCCCCAGACACAAAAGGTCTCTCCATTTCAAAGGCAAGGCCTGAAGATTTTAGATTCCTTGGGTTCCACACAACCAGATTCACACAACTATTGAATATAAATTTATGCCAAGCATAAATGCTACTCAGAGTCCTTTTTAAGAGTCGAGTCAAGGTTGAAAGGGCCATGATGAAAATAAGATATGAGAGACCAAACCACTGTTAAATTTTGGTTAGGGTTGGCGTTAGATGCAGAATAATAAGATCAATGTACTTTAATGCAAAATTACTTTTAACAAACTAATACTGAAACGAAATAGTACAACAGTAAATAGAACTGAAACATAATTTTCATCTCTTTCAACTTTTGATCTTTAACACTACCAATTGGGTCACTGTGTTAAAGTAATCTTCAGTAACATGTAACCACCAGTATAATATTAACATTAACAATTCTGATTAATAAGAAAAACAAGTTAGGGTACTTACCTGTAGTGTGGAACCATTCATGTTTTATACTCAGAATATTTACTTTCAGAAAAAGGACTGTGCCTCTCAGAGGTCAGTCAATCACTAGGAACCAAAGACCCTACTAGAGGGTTAGTACAAACCAGAGTGAGAGAGATGAGAGGACTGTAGTTCAGTCAAACAAGGATGGTCAATGACAGTAAGAAAAACCACAATGGCAGTCACAATAAAGTCCCAAATAATTGATGTCCAATAGGTATAAGCACAACGGGTTCCAAGCCCTAAGTGATAACAAAAAATGTGATCTTAATCAACACAAGAAGGACAAGCACAGAGATGAGGTCTCAGCAATCTGGTCAAGATAAATCTCAGTAGTGAAACAGTCAGCAAGAACCAGACTTTAACATATGTGGTCAAGTCAACGAGGGTTACAGCCACTCCACAGTAAGTAGAATGAACACCAAAACAGGCGGGTCTGAACCTTAGGCTTCACGGCCTCCACAAAAGAGATGTGGTCTGACCCTAGGCCTCACGACCTCCTCAAATCAACCCACAGTACCTTGACCAAATAAAACAACAGGCTGGCTTTCATAAAATATGCAATATCTGGCCTCTAGCAAGTCACCAAAAATCAGATCGAACCTCAAGTGAATCACAGAAGTCCATGGGCTAGCAGATCTAGGCTTACGGCCTCTTTAACATGTACAAATGCAGCAGATAATAACTAGATCGATTGCAGGAAGAACTTAGCTAGGGTTTGGCTAGATCAATAGAGTCACAGCTGTCACAACCTTAATCAAGCAGATCACATGTCACAAAAAAATTATATATCAAACCTTGGATGCAAACAAAACAAAACTAACATTAGAAAACAGATCTGAACTTGATCAGCAGGTGGGTGACCTTCAACCTCAGAAAGAGCAGCTGAGATGCCCTTGACGTCAAGCACATGAAGGAGCAGAGCTAAAGTTATATTATGCAAATGCCAAAGAGAAGTCTTCAATAAATAGGATCAAGATCTTCTAGAAGGGTCAAACAAATAAAAAACTTTTATTTAAACTTTTTTTTAACAGAAACAAAGTATAGATGTATATTCAAAAAGGCTGTGCACAACCATTCATTACAAAAAAAGAAGCCTTGCTTCAGAGAGAGAGGTCAAAATGGGAAATGTGGGCTTTCCCATAATGGCTCTAATGTTCTTGTTTAGCTGCTGTCTACTGTTCGCTGTAATAGAGGAGGGATATATCCTTACATATTGAGAATTTAACAAAATACAGAAATACATACAAACTTAAACTGAGAAAAGTGCCCAACAGGAAAATAGGCTATTCTATCCATAGTTTTGTTTCTGCACAGAGGTATCTTCTGCAATTTTCATGTCAACTGTGGGGGATTCCTGGCAATGGCTACATTGGGACATTCTAGCCATTTTTTACACTTCATCTTTGAATTCCTGGCAATGGCTACATTACATTCTGGCCATTGGGACGGTGCCCATCAATTCAAAGAGGTTTCTTTCTAAATCATCAATCCTGGAATCTTGACAAGTTAACTGCTGTAAAATGTACTTGATGTCCGTTGCCGTCTCGCTGTGCTGTTTAACTCCTGTGCATATTGCTTCATACACCCTGCGCAGATGTTCTTTGAAGTCCGTGATACTGGCTCTCAGAGTCGCGATTCCTTTAGCTACGCTGGCCATGGAGCTTCTGCAAATGCCTAAACGAGGGGGAGGAGCAGGAATGTGGGCACGAGGAGGAGAGGAATCAGCGTAGGGGGGAGGGTCAGGTAAGCAGGCTGAGAGAAGAAGGTTGTCCAAACCGTCTGAGAGCAGGAGAACAAAGGATGAGGGGCTCGTCACAGTGCTGAGGGGGAGATAACTGGGGAAAGGGGAGGGCGGAGTAAATGCTGAAGTGAGGCGACTGACAAGGAGAAGACGGGCGGAGAGGAGGCCATGTGAAGGCCCACGTGCCCTCACAAAACTTCTAGGTGGAGAGTTGGCCAAAAAATTCATTGTGATATTAATTCGCCCTTGAGACTTTAGGCTAGGGGATAAACTTAAGTTCTTGCTTTCCATTGTTGTATGTAATTTTCCCCATTGGAAGAATGACTCCTTGATTGGCAGCTTCGTTTGCTTGGGTATTGCTTTCCCGGAGGATATAGAAGTACTGGATTTCATGGGGAAGAGAGAGCTGGTTGATCCTCCTTTGCATTCTGTTGCTTTTTGAGTCTCCTTTATATGTCCCCATCCTCATTTTTTGAAATACATGTCTAGAGTCACCAAAGACTTTTAGCTTATTGATGTTGAGGGTCGCTATGATTTCCATGGAATGAAGTAAAGCTAGCCATTCAACTTCATTGTTTGTTTTCTTTCCTAGGCCCCAAGCAAAGGAGATAATTTTATTTCCTCCTGGATCGAATATGATCCCTCCCGCACCTGCCTTTCCTAGGTTTCCTTTGGAAGCCCCATCGAAAAAAACTGTGTGACTAGATTGAGCTTTCCACCATTGAGTGAAGAGAGTGTTATCTTTTCTGATTTCCCAATCAAAGCTGTTCTTTTTAGGTTTGGAACTTTTATTTAAACTTAGGGTTCCATTAAACAAGAAAAATACCAACAAATTACAAAATAAAAAAAATAAAAAATATAAACAAGGGTCATATAAATGAGTGAGGGTATAATGACCCATTAGAATGGTACCATAAAAAAAAGTGGGTACCAAGTATATTAAGGTCAAAAAATAATAAAGTCACATAAATTATATTTAGAATAACATTAGGTGGGTACTAGGACCAACACATGGTCCAACATAAGATATGAATGGGTACATAACCCATAGACCCTAAGACCGAGGGTAAACCATAAAGTGGACAAACAACCATAGTACCCACAAGATCAAAAGACACCAAGATGGTATAAATCAAGAAATAATTCAAGGTGGGTAATGATCCTATTAACCACAAGTCAAAGGCAAGGTACCACAAGACCAATAATCAATAGGGAAAGTAAATCAACCAAGGTGGAGAAGGTACAACCAATCATCTCTCTCTCAAATGTACAAATGTTCCATATAACCTGAAAGTTCATCATCACTGTATAAGGAAGGGTCCACATTGGATGATGTGATCATGTGGTCCTCTAGACTGCTCCTTAGGTCAAATGCTAGTGGCTCCATCAAGTGGTGGCTAGTCCCTTGAGAAGACCATCTAACTCAACCGTCTCGAAGACCTAGGAGAAGAGGACATCACACATCATCATCTTGGTCACTGACCAAGAACCTCCATTCTCAAGGAGTGGCTCTTAGCCCCAGGCTGAGCTTTCAGTCCTAGATTGAATGTTAATCAACCACCTGCAAGACCTACTTGGTCCCTGTGACCAAGAATCTTCCTGGTCCTAGATCAGGATGTCTCTGTCTCAACCTGCAGGATCTGCTTGGTCCTCGTGACCAAGAAACTGTCTGGTCCCAGACCAGAATACCCTAGAGACAAATAGGGGCCCTGACCACATGCTAGGGACTTTGCCATGGCATCAACTTGCTTGGTCCCCGACCAAGAACCCCAGGAGACAGCTGGGGGCCCTAGGGTACCTTCTAGGGTCTTACTCTCTACTCTGCCTGGTTAACTTGACCAGGAACCCTAGTTAACTGACTAGGGTACCATCCTCTCTGAGAATGGGTCTCGCAGCTACACTAACTTTAACAACCACTTACCCTTGACAAAAGTGCATTTAAGGCCTGATCCTCTAGCAAGTTGAAATCTTGAGCTTTCATCAAGCAGAACATTCCCCATAAAGAAGACAAATGCTTTTACAGTCCTCTCATTATCAAAACTAGGGACAAATAGGGATTCATTAAGCTTTGCTCTCCTTGCAGAATTCATGGTGTGCGATACAACACAGTCGACCATGATAAATATTATTCCATTTGCAAGACTCATCAACATTAAAAAAATAATTCTCCCTTGAACAAGCCCTTATGTAAATGTACAACGACAGAGGGTGCACAAGGGAGAGTTATATCCTCTCCCTTGTACCCTGTTCTTAGACACTTGTTAATTGCCCACTGTAACCCACCATACATTTGAAAGTGTCAAATGGATTTCCAAAGTTTGGTTTGAGAGACGATTAATACCATGTTATATGATGAGCTAAGGTAACCAAAACATCTTTAGGGATCCCTCATTTTTTACCAGAACCCCTATTGATTTGCGATGATATTAGCTTTGGAGTTGTTTTCCCTTCGAATGTGGAAAAGGAGAACTAAATCAAAGGAGGCGAGAAGATTATATATTCTTTGCAACATTCTAGATAGGGTTGTGCCGTCATTTCCCCTTTCCCTTCTAGCGAGGCCAATGATTAGGGGGGAGTCTTCGAATATCAACATTGACATGATTTGTTGACATCGAAGGAGGGTAATTTGATGGTACAAAGCATGTATTTTTGCTTACTTGTTGGTTGTTACCCCTAGTCCCCAAGTGTAGCTTAATTCTAGTTTTCCATCAAAGCCATAAGGACCCCCTCTCCGCTTGCCACCCCTAGGTTTCCCTTGGAAACTCTATCAAAGAAAAACTTGAATTGATTATGATTTTCCAACCATGCTTGGAATTCTACTTTCTCTAGATTTATGTGCCAATATTGATCTGTAAGAGGCTTTTTGAAGATCCTAAATCCATATTCACTCTTGAACAATGAGATTCTCTTTTCCAAGCTTAGTTATGGATTTGGATCGTAGTGCTTCATTTATTAGAGCTCTAGCTTTGATTATTGTTTGTCTTGGGGTGCTAGACTTTGAGCTGAAAATTGATTTGTTGCGGGCTAAACATATTTTCCAACTCATATATTTTGGGAGGGCCATCCATACTCGACATAAACCTGGTTTCTTAAATGATGTACCTGGGTAAAAATGTTTCTAGCTGATAAACATATCATTCCAATTTTGCAGTTTCATTGTTGTTGGCTACTTCGTTTTTGAGCAATTGTCACAGAAGGTAGGGAATTAAGAAGAGCCTCAACTAACAAAAGAGATGCAAAAACAACATGAAGAAGATGGTAGTACAATTCAAATGCCAATGATTGAGAGGATAGAACACAATTTAATGCACTAAGAATAGTGGATCTTGACCAAGAATAGTGGACCGACCTGGTTGTCCTTACCTCTTTGTAACCATCTTGACAGGGTCAAGTTTAGCAACTTGTTTTGTATAAAAAACCGTGGAGGTTAAAGAAAAGGGTTAGACATAGATACATACACATAGGCATATACACTCATGTTAGTATAATATAGATCCATTATGCTGTTGGGTCTTGGGTGTAATAGAAGTTGCGAGATGCTTGTGATGGCTCTGCTATTGTAATGGGATCTTTGTTGGTTGCATTTTAAAGGCTATGAATAAAGGAGAAGTATTTGTGTCCCCCATTTTAAATTTGATTCATAACTTATTTGGATGATTGAGTATGGATTTTTGTTTATTTAATGATCTAGTTATGTTTTGGTTACAATGATTTTTGTTCCGCATCCATTATATGTTGTTCACTCTTGAATCACAATGGTATTTAGTTGTTGAGTTACTGATATGGCTAAAGAGTTGCATCCATCCCCTTAGATTCTTCCTCCATTTTTCCATGGTTTTGTTTATGCTTCGGGTGAGACCTATTTCCCTCAGGAAGGATTGAAAATGCTAGTGCATCTAGACTAACAATGGTCCTTTGTTGGTCCTTGCATGAGAACCCTCATCTGAACTCGACGTTGACAAATGGTTTCGTTGCCAAGACCTTGTCTAAATGGGAAATACTAGTTGGATGGACATAGGAGTCCATGAGTACAGAATCCAAGATTGGTCCTCTTTATAAGAAGTAAAGTTGCGGGAATAGAACCCGACCATGTGTAGAGAATTTGTGTTATAAATGGTTGAAAAGACTTGTGGAAGCCTCAGAATATCGAGATCGACAGAAGAAAAGCATTCAATGGACCTTCGTTAACCTTAGGGATTTGCATTGGTTTGACCATCAGGTCTCACGGGCAATAGATTTTTGGGTGGACAATGTTGTTAATAGATACACCGTGGATGGAATTTGCTGTGGAAAACCATCAATGTTTTCTAAAGTGGAGGTTGTTTTTAAGAAGGGAGCTCGAGGAAGACTGATATGAGAAATCTCACTTTGGATCAAGGTCTGGTTCATAGAAGAGGGACTTTTCCATGGCCGAGTATATACTTGGTGCCACGGGGGAGTGGTTGGAGAAGGTGTTGACGAGTTGTAGTATATGAAACATTTACCGGATTTGGGGGGTGCTAAAGAATAGTGCAAGGGCTGAATGGTTCTGAGGAGGTTGACCATTACAGGATGGTGGTGAATAAATCAAATGCAAGTATCTAGAAAGAAAAGCGAGTAGTTGTAGAAAGAGATAAGTGAGGAAGGGAGTGATGAAGGAAGGTTGAATGAGTTGCAAAATTTACATAGGTGTGAAGAGTTGGCCAGCTCTTGGTTGAAGGAGAGAGGGATAATGATGGAAGGAAGCCTAGCAAGAGGTAGTTGGGGAGAGGGAGTTTCTATACAGTGTGAAGAGAGAGAGAATGAAGTGGCAAACATAGATGTTGCTGTCCAGGTTGTTGATGGCGAACCAGTTTCAAAAGAGATTGTAGAATGACTCAAGCCAAGTGATCGAGTTGAGGTCAAAGATCAAGATGATTTCAACAATATCTTGGTTGATGTACGGAGAATATTCCCTTGAATCACACGACATTTCCTTTTTCAAATCTTGTATTGAGTTTGGCTTGGTATAATCATAGTAGCAGTAGTACTAGTCGTATTCAAGTTGGAGGGTTATCGAGAGGAAGTTGTAGTGGTCTTATTATAGGATTGTTAAGCAGTGCTCTAAACAATAGTAATTCAACTTTAGTAGTAGGTTTGAATATGGTTTAGCAACTAGGTTCCAATGGATTTATCTTGGTTGTGTTTCAACCTAGTAAGATGGTGAGAATTCATGGTGGATCTCCCATGCGATACCAACAATTTTCGGGAAAGGGGATTGAAGAAGATGCAAAACAACATTGGCTGTTGTGTGAAGCCATCTGGAGTTCAAAAGGGGTTTAGGATGCCTCCATATTGGTAGAATTTCAAACAATTTTACGGAGCATAGCTTTACAATGGTGTATGAAGTTTGTATAATGCCCTCCTAGTGTTGCGCCTCTCACCTCTTAGGAGGTAAGACAATAGTTTCTTGTTGAATTCTAGTTACCTAAATTAGAACAACAAGGTTTTAACAAATTAAAAAGGTTTCGACAGTTTGAAGGAGAATATGCTTGGGAGTATGCACAAAGATTTTAGAACTCGATGGGTAGAATTTCTTTTCCCATCCATGATACTCATTGTTGCCACCGGATACGCACCTTGGGTAACGTGGCATAAATCTTCAAGCCATTGGGTGTGACCTTGCTGGTAAGTCTTGAGTCAAGTGCTGTCACCTGATACTTGACTCCTCCATTTAGGGCAACTCCTAGTGAAGCCAAGGGGGGTGGTCCCTAAGAAAAGAAACAAAGATCTTTACGCTAAGTTATAGAATGAAATTAATTCTAGGAGTTTGAAGTGAAATATTGAAACAAGAGCATCACATATGAATTAAACCAACAACATGTAAAATGATAAACTAGTCGCGACACATTGGATTCACTTAATCAAAGTATCATGAATTAGACCAATGCCGAAGAAAGGTAAATGGAGTCTTCTGAAAGGAAATGTTGTGCGAGTGCTTCTTGGTTAGTTTTAATTATTATGGATGAATGAATTACGGGAAGGGAAGTTTCAATATACTATGAGGTATGTGGAACAAGTCCGGAATGCCAAGTGTGGCTCCACACCAGACGAGGGCTAAATCAGAGTCGCGGGGGGATGTCCAACACTAACACCAAATGACAGTGTAGCCTGACGGGTCCCCATGGGCACTACCTGGTTGTTCCCTCTTCTCTGTGAAATTTGCCCACAATAGACAAAGGGGAGACGTCGGATTTTCGTCCTTAAGGGAATTAGTTTTAATTAAACGTGAGTTTTTAATTAAATGTAGAGATTTATTGAGTGAGCAACGAATCTCGTTTTTGGTTGTTCCAAAACTCAAGCAAGCCTGCGATGGGCAAGAGCATATGTGGAGATTGTGCAAAATATTTGTTCCAATCAATTGCAAAAGTAAAAAAGAACTTGCAAAAGCAAAAAAGAACTTGCAAAAGCAATAAGATGTTCTGTTAATTACTAAAGGCTAAGAATCTCTTTTTTGATCATCCACCAATTACTCGGGCAAGCCTTTTCACTAGTGGCGAGGGCATACTTCGGGAATGCAAAGTCGTGTTTGTTACTCGCAACAACAAAAGAAATGGAATTAAAACTAGCTAAGTGCGGTGAGTGCGATTGTTACGAAAATGAAAGATTGATGTCTTGAGTGAGTCTGTGGCCCGCCGTTGAAATAGAGCCAACAAACGATTTATTTTAGCTTAGATTAGTTAATTATAGCAAACGAAATAAAAGAGAAGGGTTAGAGACAATCATGCCACGAAAAGTGACACAGATGCAAATCCCCCCAGGGGGGATGAGGTGTGGGCATTGGGTATCCCACTTGCTTTTATTATTAACTTTTACAATATAAAGGTGGGTGCCTTTGATCCTTATAAATTCGGATCCAAAGGCTTACGAGGCTTATGAAATGAAACAAGAATGAGGTATGTTGCTTCGGAAGGTCTTGGATGGACTGGATCTTCTCTTTTTCGACAACACCTCCTCTTACCTATTTATTAAAAGTGAAAAACCAGCCACCTGAAAGCACTCAAATTCCTAGATAAGACTTATTAAAGCATAATTTTTTTTACTAATCTTAAGTATCAAAAGATGAAGAAATCCAATAAAAACAGGTACCGATTAGAGAGTTAGATCTATTCTGAGAGTAATGCTTCGAAAATCAGATCTAGTTAGGAGAATGCAAACTTATTGAAATAGCTATTGATATTCTTTAGAATAAAACTATTTGCAGTAAGAATACATAAAGGTAACCAAAGAAAGTATTTAAATTTAAATGTGAAGGAAAGAGGGAAGAAGATGCTGAGACCCTTGGAACTTTGGGCAATGGAGTCTGTTGGTGGAGAGCGGAGGGACTGTGTCCTTCGGAAAGTGCTTGAACGATGGAGGATTCAAACAAGATCAATCGATCCTTCAAGCTAGACAACCTGCACAACTAAAGCTACTTGCAACAAGAGTGTCAAATCCGGTGCTTCTTATGGCAGAGATCAGAAGAGTATGCATACAAACAAGTAAAACATATAAGTCCTATATCACGGTGCATAAGCAAGAAATAAATGAAATCAAACTAGAATCATTTATCCTACTACACTACAGTTACCTCATAAACGACAAATGCAACAAGTAAACAAGCTACACTACAGTTACCTCATAAACCATTAACATTACATCCACACACATAGAGCCATACACCAAAGATTTGCCTCCAAAGCCTTCTTTATTCCAAGAGATAATATGAATTACAACAGAGCTTCAACAGCCTTTTGGTCCTCCGACCATGAGAAAACAAGAGCCCAAATGCCTGCTTAAATAGCAAAAATCAGCGCAAGGGGGGTGCATTCCTCACTGGGAGTTCAACTGAGGTAGAGGGCGAGGTCTAGAGAAGACTGGGGGATTTGCTTGGAGTTAAACTAGAGAGGAAGGCGCCACCTCTCAAGAGGCGCACCCCCTTTCTCTTGGGATTATACGCCACCCATTCACACGATGCCAACTCGTGGATGCGCCCTCACTAAGTAGAGAGTGCGCCCTCTTAACTTGTGGTGAACTCACCTCAACTCGGATTTGATTCCAATCACTTGATTTGATTTTCAATTAACTCAGGAATGGTTGCCAGTTAACTCCGCCACCTCTAAAACATGTCTGGGACAAGCTCCATTTGATTTAGGAATGCTGATTTTGCCTTTATTTTCTATGTTTTGGCATTTTTTATTCACTTTTTACCTTTTTTCGAGAGAAATTTAATATAAGTGATAAATAATCACTCAAATTATTCTCAAAGTGGGTGTAGGGGTATGGTGGGTGCTCTGAGTTAAAAAATGAGCAACCCCATAGAAAATTCCACCTCCTAACCACATTTTATGACTTTTCATTTTGATTTTTACATTAAAAACATTAAAAAAATTGATCCATTTTACGAGAAATTTTTTTATTTGTGGAAAACTTAAAAAACCTATGGGGGGCCTAGTACATGTCGTATGACTCAATATTGATGACTAGCATGGTAATATACATAGACACTTAGACTTTAATAACCTCCTAAGGTTTAACCACCAAGGCCAATACTCCAGTTTTGGAGGTGTGAGTGAAAAACTCGAAAATTATCCATCGCTGAAAAGCAACATATAATTAACAAGGAAAAAACACTCTAGAGTATCGCATTGATGTCTAAGTCCTAGGAAAGCCAAGTCTTTTACAAAAAATCATCATGCTATGTCAACTTATTACAATATCCCAAGGGGTATGAACATGCAAAAAATTGAAAAAGGGCCAAAGTGGCCTGTTGGACTTCTGAACACTCAATGATGAACAAGGGACTTGTTCAATACTTTGGCGGCTCATCGGAAATCCAATTAAGTACAACTTAGGTGGTAACACTTATCATAAAAATGGTTTATTCAAGGATTGCTTTCGTTAACAAGAATCCCACTCATTTAGAAAAAGATTGATGCTCTAGGATCTGTGTTAGAACAAGCCATGAAGATCAACGCCATGGCTAAGTGTTGAGCACTAGTTGTCATTGATGACACCCATTAATGACAAAGCGATGATGTGGAAGAAGCATTAAGATGGATAGTGACATGGCAAGAAGAATATTGCTAGAAGGACATGATAGTTTGGCAAGAAGGACAAATGACCCATTATGTGGTCATTTGTGACTTGATGGGGTCATGGATTCTTGGAGATGGCCGTAGGGCTTGGTAATGACATGGAACACTACACATGGTTGAGATGCCCTTACAAGTGTCCTTACACCTGTGCACATAGGCCATGATGTTTGGGCAAGAAGGTCAATGGAAGGACAAATGACTCATTCTGTGGTCATTTGTGGTTTGTGGTGGCTTGATGACAATGAGATGCTGTGCTTGAAAAAGCCCTTGCATGAAATCTTTGACGGTCATAAGCCCATGTGCATTTGAAGAAGCCATCAAAAGTGTGTCAAGTCAAATCTGACGTCCTGAACAAATTGGAGAATTTAAGGGTGTTGGAACATGTCATTGAAAGCAAGATCCTCATAGAAAGGTAGATCTCGTCAAGCCCTTTCCGTTGATATATGGAGCGTCACCTAACTCCTCACGGTTGAAGAGATTTTATTTTTTGAAGTTGGCATGGTTTCCTTACCCCATCTTTTGGGTCAGCCGACTAAACAAATGAAAATAAAAATAAAATTATACAAGTCGGCTCAAAAATTATTACATGAAAACCAGTATAAATACCTAGTGATGTTTCATTCAAACAAAAAAAATGAATTGAAATAGCTTTGCAAATTTTCGTGACTGTGGATGACTGAGGAATTTCGGACTTTAGGATCAGTGACTAAGGAACAGTCTGTTTTGTAGCAGCAAAGGTCTGGAGCAGATCTGAATTTTTGGTGACAGCAGGAGCAGTCAAAATTAACAGTGACATAGCAGCAGTGAAATCATTTGAAAGTTTTTTTTTTCCTTTTGGTAAATTCGGTGTAGCTATGGAGAAATTCAGAGCCTGAGATAAGGTCTGATTTCGGGGGTTCAAACAGTATGATGACAGGTTCAGTGAGCAAGAGAACAACAGCAGCAAAATAGTTTTGTGTTTATCTTTTATGTATCTGGTTTGTAGCAGCAGCATGCTGTAGACTGTGATGTGGCAGCAGCTGGAGTAGTGCTACTGAGCAAGAATTCGGTGGAGCAGTGAAGTATCTCTGTTTTTCGGGGTTATGGTCAGCATGAGGACAGTGTGATGGCAGTAGCAGGAGCAGAAACAAAATCTTTCTATTTATCTTTATTTCTGAGTTTGTCTGAGATAGTGAATAGCTGGAGTAGTGCTACTGAGCAAGAATTCGGTGGAGCAGTGAAGTATCTCTGTTTTTCGGGGTTATGGTCAGCATGAGGACAGTGTGATGGCAGCAGCAGGAGCAGAAACAAAATCTTTCTATTTATCTTTATTTCTGAGTTTGTCTGAGACAGTGAATTAATGAGATAGCTTGATTTCTGGGCTGATTGATGTGGATAGAATGCTGATAAAACATCAGTGATGGACAAAATATTTTTTGATTGGGGCTACCAAGACAGAATGTTGATGAACAGTATGAAGAAATGCTGAGACAGGGTATGAAGACATAGACAGCCTATGTATGGATAGTTTGTGAACAAATGATGATGTACTTGCTGGTGAACAGAATGAGGATATGACCACTTGAACAGTTTGATGCTGGCAGCAGATGTAATATGCTGATGATGGGCAGAATGTGAAGTTTAGGTTGATATGATGATGAATAAATTTGTATAACAATGTATGTTTACTTACAAGCTGGGTCTTGTATCTACTTCTTAGTAGGATCTAAGAAGAACTAGGTAGTGTCCTAGATTTGAAGTTGGTGCTGATTCACCTCACAGTTGTAGCCGGTCCAAAACAAATACAAAAGATTTCAAACTATAACTTGTGTCTCTTGTGCAATGTGTTGATCATTATATGCTTTACTTGATGAATGATTAATGATATAGGTTATTAATGAATATGATATGGAAGTGAATGTGTGAATGATGATATGAGATGAGATTGAAGTTGAAATTGAGATAGAGTATAGGCTCACTGATTCACTCCCCCCCTCTTAGTGAGTGTTGTGTCTAACAATTGTTGCACGAAATTGCAAGTAGTCAGCGCTCCCTGGTGTATCGTGACAAGGGACTAATCGCCTCTCGTGGATCCTTGAAATATGGCGGTGGTGAGTTTACCAATCACCTGCGGGTTTTGGTGCAACGACAACCGTACTACCACAAATTGGTATTAGAGCTAGAGGTCACGAGTTCGATACACACTCGGATCGCGCTGAGGGGGAGATTGTTGCACGAAATTGCAAGTAGTTAGCGCTCCCCGGTGTATCGTGACAAGGGACTAATCGCCTCTCGTGGATCCTTGAAATCTGGCGGTGGTGAGTTTACCAATCACCTGCGGGTTTTGGTGTAACAGTAGCCGTACTACCAACATTAAGTACCCAGACAGTGCTAAAACTGTTGTGCCAACAATATGTACAAATCTCTCCTAGGTTTAGAACTAGATTGCTACCCTTACAAGAAAAGATAGAAGAACTGACGACACCCAAGGTTGGTAGAGAGCAGGTTTGGTGCACAGGTTGTATGATCGAGGGTCATCGTGCCTTAGAGTGTCCTAGGTTGAGGGGAGGGATGTCATCCAATCCTCCTGTGGGGCCTTTTACCAAGAAGATCACCTGCATGAGTTGCACAAGTGACCCCCTCTGCTCCATTTCATAGCCCTGTGCAATATTATGCCTTTTCAAATGTGCAAAATTCTCAACTCGGGGAATTTTGTGAGATTTGTAGAACATATGGGCACCCTCCCAGGGCTTGTCCGATCCTACAAAAGTATTTTTTAGTCCCTAACACTGTATATTGTGAATTTTGTGGCACTTCTACACATAATACATATAAGTGTAGGGCCTTGGATGCCCTAGCTCATAGATTAGACAAAACAACTTTTCTAGTATTTGAAAATCTACAACCTCAAACTAGAGGAGGAAGCCATGGAAGACGTGGATATCGAGGGGGTATAATCGGTGGAAGAAGTGGATATCGAGGGGGTATAATCGGTGGAAGAAGTGGACATGTACAATGCTACAATTGTGATGAGATGTGCCACCTCTTCCACAACTTCCCTTTACCCAGATGACCATGGTGTCCTGATTGCAAGGTGGACACCCATGGTATTGAAGATTGTCTACAATTAATTGCAAAATAGGAGGATTAGGTGAGACAGAGGCACACAAATATAATCAATTTAGAGCCTAGATCTAGTAATAAAGAGATAGGGTCCTACTATCAACATTGTTACCAGAGGAGGAACTCGAATTGGGGATGACAGTAATAATTTGGAGCTTCGAAAAATTCAAAAGTTAGGAATATGGATGCCTAAGCTTGACCCAATACATTAGAAAGTTTTCTTTAAAAAAGTAGTCGAGATGTTCCATAGTATGCCAGCACCCTCTTTGCCTTGAGTTGTGGAACATATTCAAGAACATAGTTCTGGTCCTAAGCTAACATTGTGGGATTGCAGGAGACTATCAAAAGTCAGAACCTCAATTAGTTATAAGGAATTTTTTGATTTATGGGCCACATTGTTTGTTGATATTTTATAAGATGAACAATTGGCTGGAAAGTTGTGTAACACTCTCTGTATGCTTCCTGGAACTAAAGAAGAGGAGCTGATTTCTATTAATCTCCTTGAGAGAAAGATCGATAGCGTGTGGCGAAGGAAAAGGAGAGTTGGGAAAGAATTTAGGCTAGATGCCCAGGTAGATGGGTATGGCATTAAAGACCTAATGTTGGATCTTGGGTTGGATGTCAATATCCTTCCAAAGAAGTCTTGGGAGGCAATGGGGAGCCCTTGCTTGGTTCATTCCCTTATCTAGTTGCGTATGGACAACCAATACAAAATCTTTCCCATTGGCAGGTTGGAAAATGTAGAGGTTGACTTAGATGGTGTCAAAACCTTCCCCGATTTTGAAGTGATAGAGATCATGTACAAAACAAATCCCTACCCAGGCTTGTTGGGGTTTGATTGGGCTTCTGAGAATTATGTTTTTGATTTAAAGAAGGAAATTATGACATTTGAGGCAGAAGGTTTGAAGATGACCTAACCATTAGATCCTCATCTAAGGCCCACGTATACTGAGCATGCTACAAATGCCATGGAGAAAGATATCTTGGATCGGATTTGCTACTTGATTGTAAAAAGAAGAGAAGATTATATTAATCCTACAGTAGATGGGTCAATTAGTTGGAGGAGTATCCAGTTTTTTGATAGTGATTTTGATGAAGCATTGAATGAGTGGCAAAATAGGAGGCATGGGATCTCTTCTAGATGTTGTGCAATTGTCAAATCTGTTAGATGGTTAGGGATCGAGATAATAGACCATATATGATGGAATTGTAAACTTAGAAGAATTCCTTGCAGACATGAACAATCGAGTTGCGAATGATTATAAAATCCTTCTATTGGATATAAGTTTATAACTCTATGAGGGGCCCTTGCTAGATGGTGGGCCACACATAAAGAAGGTCTGCCAACTTGGATTTTAGTACAGGCAGTAGTGACACACAAGATTGTCTCCACTCTTGAGTTTGATTGCTTAGGTCTATCACTTCCTAAAGACCAACATAGATCCATCTTAAACTCAGATCTATCAAGCACCGAGAGGGATCCAATTTTATGAGGTGTAATTTTTTTTAACTTAATTTTGTTACACATCCAAAAAAATTGCACCTCCAAAAATTTGATCCCTCTTGGTGCTTGATAGATCCGGGTTTAATATGGATCTATGCTGGTTTTAATTTTTTTATTTTATGAGCCGACATGGATTTTCTTAATTATTTTTCATTTGGTTTTAATTTTTTATTTTAAGAGGCAACATGAATTTTTTAATTACTTTTTTATTTTATTTTTGGTAACATAACACTACTTTACGTGACAACATCTCCCCCATACTGCGCTGTAGAGCACCTCGCTCCTCTTGGTGCAATAAGGGTATCATGACTATAGAAATATATGATAAAAGGATAGTTTCTTTTATCCATGTTGAGAGATGTATGAAGAAATGGGAAGAAGGCTTGCAGCCTCAGTTTTTGGTCCACATTTCTTTCATAGTTTGGGACCTATTCTGAAGGCTTGGTGTTTACAATGCAGAGACAAGTAGACAGACCAGGAGTTGTGCTGTCCTTTAGACCTAATTCTATGAGGAATTTTCTTTTGTTGATAAGTCTTCTGAGTTGACCGCAACTTCAAAATTGATTAAGGAGCTACTGTTCACTCACAAGTTGTGGAATTCCCATAGCCCCACTATTTGTCTGCATTGCTCGGGACTAGTTAATTTCCAGACCCCTGTTAGACATTTGGTTTCTCATTTATACTTGTTATCACACAACTTGTAGTTGCCCCAATAGATGATCCTATTCAGGATGGTAGAGGAGCTAGGTAACTAAAGAGGTGAGCTAAGAGGGCGTCAATCCCCAGATGGATTGGTTGTCACGCCAATCGAGGCGCTCTTCGCTTTATGCTATCCAATCCCTAGATAGCAATGGGGGGGACCCAGATCTACTCCCGATAGGAGAGATCTAACCAAAACACCAGATCAAACCAGCAAGCTAGAGTACGTAAGGTGTAAGGTATGATAAACCCTAGATCTATGGATGAAGTCACAAGATGAATTAGGATTGGATCAAGAGGCTTAAATGATGTAAATCTGACCCAATGTGAAAGTACAAGTGACTTATAAGTATGGAAGCTAGATCTAGGATTAAGGCACTAGCAAATGAGAAAGATTTCTTCCGCCTTGGTAAACGTGTCCAAGGTAGAAGGGTTAAGATCGAGATGAGGCTATCTAGTACCTTTAGATGAGACTTGGTAAAGGATATGACAGTGTCTAAGCTCACAAGCCAAACAAAATGCTCAAACAATCCAGAAACAAGGCAAAATCAAGGAGGGCACACGGGTAAATGACTAGTGCCTAGGGATTTGGGCAAGATGGAATCCCCCAAGGGTGACGCCCTTGAGAACCCACTTTGGGCTAGGCCTAAAGAGAAAAACCCATAAATCTTTCACTAAGATTCCAAATTAAATGAGCCAGGGATTTTTTTGAAAAAAGTAGCAGCTTAGGGTTTGTAGAAGAAGTAGCAGTAGACTAATGGAATAGATAAATAACTCAAGAAAAACAATGGTACTTACCTCCTGTGACTTGTAGATGCCAAGTGCAATGATGTTCCGACCCCCTCGAAGCAATTCCAAGTTGATCCGACAATCTCCAAGATGAAATTGATTTGCCTCCAACAGCTAGTGCGCCCCCCTTCCTGCAGATGACAATCTCAATGAGAATTGATTTACGGAAAGAGAAAGTAAATGGTGCAAGAAGAATCAAATAGCATAAATATTGATCAAAGATACATTAAAGACTAATCCCTGATTATTTTGCTCATCCAGTGAAGAGATCCGAAGAAACCCCACGAAATCCTCCAATGAAGTTGCCCTCCTGTAGAGTACACACTAAGCCAGAGCGTCTAGCATGGATATCTCATCAAACAACAAGGATGTGACAGGCTATCCGAGCTACAATCAAGCACAAGAACAATCTATAACAAAGGCACAAGATTTTTCCCAAAATAATTCTTTATTGCCAGAGATCCAGGGCTAAAAGTCCCTTTACAATGAGGGGGGTCTCTTCCTTAAATAGGAATGAGAGAGACCAAAACCCTAACCACCTTTTGAATGAGTGGTTGATATTAAAAGATACATCAATGATAATCAATGGCTAAGATGAGCCCAAATACAATACACATGGATCATCTAAAAAATAGAGGGGGTGCACTCACTAAGACGTCCAAGGTGGACACACCACAGGACAAGTGAGTAAAACTCATGACATAAGCACATGGTGGGGCTAGGAGGTGTAACATGTCCTTCTCTAGCATGACCCCATGGCACAATAACATATAATAACTCAAGATAATATCATACTGTGACCATATGACCAAATCGTGGCCCCTCAGTGACATAATAAAAATGCCCAAATAATAGCCCGGAGTGTGTGTGGACCCCACTGAATACTGCAAGCTGTGCCGGAAGGTGTGGGATGCATCATAAAAATCCTCTAAACAAACCTCCTCAGTTGCCCAAATCGATTTCCTTAGTAGCCATTTCTTCCATTTTTTATCCTTAGAAAATCGCCTGTAAAATAATAAAATGCCTGTATCTCTCTAATTGGTGCCCTGGGCACAAATCTAACTGCACCAAAATGTCTAAGAGCATGGTAATATGGTAATAACGAGTGGCTGGACTCCATACTCCCTCTGTAGCGCCCTAGGTGAACCAAAATAATCTCAAAATGTGCTGACAGACCATTTTATATGGCCAATATGCAATAAAGTGATAATCTGACCATAAACTCATCTGAAAGTGCCTGAAACTGATATCTGAGTGTGCCAATAGACTCAAAAAGCCCAAATGTAGTAGAGATGAGTACTCATACAACCACCTGGATAATCATCTGTAAGCTCAACCATGCCTGGACAAAAAAAAAGAATGGTCTGTAAATAATAATAATAATAAAAATCCATCAAACCATCATATGAAACCTGTGTCTGCTGCATAGAATTGTTATCACTCAACTTGTAGTTGCCCCAAATGATGGATCCTATACAAGATGGTAGAGGGGATAGGCAACCAAAGTGGTGAACCAAGAAGGCCTCGATTCCCAAGATGGATTGGTTGTCATGCCAATCGAGGCACTCTTCACTTTATGTTATCCAAGCTCTAGATAACAATGGGGGAGATCAACTCCCGACAGGAGAGATCTAACCAAGACACCGGATCAAATTAGATGAATGAAGTATGTAAGGTGTAAGGTATGATGAACCCTAGATCTTATGGATGAAGTTGCAAGGTGAGTTAAAGGTTGGATCAAGAGGCTTAAAAGATGTAAATTTGATCCAATGTGATAATACAAGTGACTTATGAGTTTTAACAAAAAATCCAAGATCAAGGCACTAGCAAATGATAGAAAATTCTCTTGCCTTGGGAAACGTGTCCAAGGTAGAGAGGATAAGATTGAGATTGGGGCTATCTAGTACCTTTAGATTAGACTTTATTAAGGGTATGACAATGTCTATGCATCACAAGTCCAAAACCGGGATCAAACTACCCGAAAACTAGCTAAGTCTGGAAGCACGCATGGGCAAAGAGATCAGTGCCTAGGGAAATGGGCCACAAGGAGTCCCTCAAGGGTGACGCCCTTGAGAACCCACTTTGGGTTAGGCCTAAAGTGGAAAACCTAGAAATCTTTTGCTAAGATTTTAAGTTAAATGAGCCAAGGAATTTTTCAAATAAAAAGTAGCTTAGGGTTTGTAAATTAAATAACAGTAGACAGATGGAATAGTTGAATAACTCAAGAAAATCTAAAGTACTTACCTCCTGTGACTTGCGGATGCCAAGTGCAATGATGTTCCAACTCCCTCGAAGCAACTCCAACTTAATTTGACAGCGCCCAAGATGAAATCAATTTTCTCCCAGAGCAAGTGCGCCCTCCTTCCTGTAGATGACAACCTCTATGAGAATTGATTTACAGAAATGAAAGTAAATGATGCAAGAAGAATCAAAGAGCATAAATATTGATCAAAGATACAATAAGAACTACTCCCTGATTATTTTACTCTTCCAGTGAAGAGATCCGGAGAACCCTCACGAAATCCTTCAATGAATTCACCCTCCTGTAGAGCACGCATCAAGCAAAATGTATAGCATGGAAACTCATCAAACAATGAAGATGTGACAGGCTATCATAGCTACAATCAAGCACGAGAACAATCTATAACAAAGGCACAAGAGCTTTTCCCAAAATTTTTTTTTTATTGCCAAAATTCCAGAGCCAAAAGTCCCTTTACAATGAGGGGGGTCTCTCCTTTAAATAGGAATGGGAGAGACCAAAACCCTAACCACCTTTTTAATGAGTGGTTGAGATCAAAAGATACATAAGTGATAATCAATGGCTAAGATGAGCCGAAAATTAAAGTCCATGGATCAACTCAAAAATAGAGGTGGCGCACTAGCTAAGTTGCCCTAGGGGGGACGTACCACATAAAAGTGACTAAAGTCATAACATAAGCTCATGGTGGGTCTAGGAGGTGAAATATTACTTCTCTAGTGTGTCCCCATGGCACAATAACATATAATAACATCATCATGATTCAATACTGTGACCACATGGCCAAATCGTGCCCCCTCAATGACATAATAAAATCATAATATATAAGCCCGAAGAGTGTGTGGGCCCCACTGAATGTTGTAACCTGCTCTGGAAGGTTTGGGAAGCATCACACACATCATCAAAATCAACCTCATGCCATTTCCTTACCTCAGTAGCTCAAATCGAATTCCTCTTTAGCCATTTTTACCATTTTTTATTCCTTAGAAAATCACCTGCAAAAGAATAAAATGCCTGTAGCTCAGTGTCTGGTACTTGGGGGCCAAAACTGCACCAAAATGTCCGGTAGCATGGCAATATAGTAATAACAAGTGGTTGGACCCCATGCTTTCTTTGTAGCGCCCTAGGTGAACCAAATAAAAGTCAAACTGTGCTGCCAGGCCATTTTAAATGGCTTATTTGCAATAAAGTGATAAACTGAAAAATATCTCAACTGAAAATGCCCGAAACTGCAAACTAAATATCCCAATGGATTCAAAAGGTCCAAATGCACTAAGGGTGAGTACCCATACACCATGTGACCATCTGAATAATCATTTGAAACCATGACCATGCTCGGATAAACACAAATAAATGGTTTGTAATAATAATAATAACCATGAAAATCATCAAATCATCATCTGAAAGCTGTGTCTGCTGCATGGATCCATCAAGTGGGTATATAAGGACCATAGATCATTAATCTCTCATACCACTGGTCCAACTCACCTCAGGTCCTCCGGTTGACTTGGTCAAACTAAGTTTGACTAGGTCAAAACTGACCAAAATATGACCCAGGCCTAAATTGCCTGCTGCAAATGCAAATGGTTAAAGTATGCTCCTTTCAATCATTCTAATAATAAAGCTCAAAGTATAAAGTAGCATGTCACTGGTGGTTTAAGCAATAATAATAACATCCAATATATAAAAACAGTCAATTGCTCTAAACAGATCTTTAAGAAAATACTCACTTCATGGCTGTGATCATTTTGCTAGGATTTGGTGAAGGTGAAAAATGCAAGGCTAGGCTAAGGGGATGACTATACTGACTTAACACTGTGATATTTTGGATAAGGGAAAATGGAATACACACTTAAGATTATGTTGGATAAAAATATACACAGGGTATGGCAGTGTCTCACAAATGGGTAAGTTATTTAGAGAAGTGTTTATTCAACCTTGGCAAATGTCTATTGCTCACATCCAAGTTGAAACAACTCCGTGCGGATCTTTTCTAGAACCACCATGACTAGGTGCTCGACCAACCGTAACTAAAGGTTCTAGGGGACACTTAGAATTAGCTGTCCCTTACTCCCTTACTCCATCTCACGTCACAACCCGTAGGCTCCATGAGGAATTAATCATTACATTTTAGTTTCTAGGCCAACAGTTTTTGGATTTAGCATATATTTAACCACTGCTTTCTTTAGGCCTTTATGACCCTTTGGATTTCTTTTGTGCTTATAATCACAACTAATTGTAGCTTTCATAGGCCTTTCATCCCTTTGGATTTCTTGTGTGCTTATAAGCACAACTAATTGTAGCTTTTTATGTAGGGTATTTTCATTTCATAGCGCCCTTTTTCATTGTGCTGATAAGCACAATTTTTAATTTACTTTAATGGGCTTGCACATAAGATACAATAAAGTTTCCACATGCATGTAGTGATGGTAGTACTATTCGCTTCAGGTTTTAGCCAACACAACTCAATCAACAACTCAGAGCCAAGACACAAACTTAACAGGGATGCTTATCCAACAAAGAGGCAAAAGCGGGGAGATCCTCCATATCACAGGCTAAAGTGTAAGTCAAGGTAAAAAACAAGAAGTGGAAGAGATGGATGGATGGGGAAATTGAAAGGTGATGCCAAAACTAGCAAGCCATGAACGGTGGAATGATCACGTCCACTCTCCTAAGTAGGGTAAAACCAATGAGTATTAACAAGAATTTCATATTCAGAGTAAATTAGATCATTTCGAATAACCATTGAAACACACATATCTATGTAACATATATAGACCGCTAGATCAACTACAAGATACCAAGCTAAGCTATCATAATGAGCTAAGGCGCAAGACATCATAACCAATGCATATCAATATGCCTATTGGGTCAATATACATGTACCAACCATCTGAATCATCAACTGTCAACGGGAATACCACTACTGCACATCTGGGCACTGCATACTGCTCTGTATGGTAAAATGGCTACATCGGTCATCGAATCCGAGATCATGAGGCTCAGTCATGGCATAAGACTGTACTATCTGCTCAGGGGCTGCTCTGAAAATAAGAGTGATCCTGGAATGAATGCTCATCTGATGCTGATCTCAAGCATCTCGATGTTAAAGGATTGGCTGAAAATGGACTAAAATCTGATTTGAAGATATGGTAGCCCCAACTACTATAAATGTGATAATAGGAACTATCAAGTGGGCCATCATAGGACCACAAATAATCAATCTCGAACATCATTGGTCCAACTTATCTCAGATCCTGGGGTTTACTTGGTCAAACTGGGTTGATCAGGTCAAAAATGATGAAAATAATGACTCAGGCTCAAACTGACTGATGCTGCAAGTGCAAATGGATAAGATATGCTCCTTCAATTATTTCAATAGCAAGACTAAAGTACAAAGTAGCATTTCACTGGCGACTCAGCAGTAATACATCAAATATAAGTCTGGATTAAAACAATCAATTACTAAGAGAAAGACCCTCAAGTGTATACTCAGTTCATGGACGTGACCATTTTGCTAGAAATGGGTGAAGGTGAAAAAGACAAGGCTAGGCCAAGGGAAAGACTTTACAATATTCAACACCGCGACACTTTGGATAAAGGGAAAAGGGAAAGTCACCTAAGCATATGTTGGACAGAAAACATACAAGGAATGGCGGTGTCTCACAAATGGAATAAGTTAATTTGAGGAATGCCTATTCGACTTTGGCAAATGTCTACAGCTCACATTCAAGCTTGAATCAAGCTCCGTGAGGATCTTTTCTAGAACCACTGTGACTAGGTGCACAACTAACCGTAACTTGAGGTTCTAGGGGACACTTAGAATTAGCTGTCCCTTACTCCATCTCACATCCCAACCCGTAGGCTCTGTGAGGAATTAATCATTACATTTTAATTATGGCCAACATTTTTTAGACATAGCATACATTTAACCACTGCTTTTTAGGCCTTATGACCCTTTGGATTTTGCATGTGTTTAGAAGCACAACTAATTGCAACTTTCATCCAGGGTGCTTTACATTTCATTTCATAGCTCTCTTTCATTGTGCTTAAAAGCACAGTTTTATTTTATAATCATGGGCTTGCATGTAAGATATAACAATGAGTCACATATGCATGTAATGATGGTAGTACAATTTGCTTCAAGTCTAGCTGACACAACTCAGGCAACTAGGTGGATCATCCACAATCAGGACCAAACATCGGGGGCAACTGACTAGAGAGGTCAAGGCTTCATATCCAACTCACTTAAGCTCAGGAATCAACAGTAGCGGGTTCTCCTGGCCTAGAAGGATCAAGGCTTTGGTAAGTTCTATTGCACAACTCAGAGCTGAGACACAAAACAACAGGGAATCTATCCAACATAGAGGCATAAGTGGGGAATTCCTCAATATCATAGGTTGAAGTGTAAGTCAGGATGAAATCAAATACTGAAGGTAACGAATGGATGGGGAGAGGTGACAGGTGATGCCATAACTAGCAAGCCATAAATGGTGGGAATGACCAAGTCCATACTACTTAAGAGGGTAAGACCAACGAGTATACACGAGAAATTCTGATCCCAAGCAATTAGACCACTTTAATTCCAAACAGTTAACCAATAACCACACATATATATATATATATATAATGTCGCCAGATCATGACTACTAGATACCTAGTCAAGCTACTAAGATAAGTTAAAAGAGCACAATAAAAGTATCTAGTGCACAACCATATACCTACCGGGTCATATACCTGTATCCATCATCTGAACCATCCACTGTCACTGGAACACAACTGCTGTACAACTTTGGGCACAATCACACTGCTCTGTATGGAAGGAAATGGCCACTTCCGTCATCAAATCTGAGGTCATGAGGCTCAGTCATGGCACAAGGCTGTAATGTCTGCTTTGGGGCTGCTGAAAACATGAGTGATCATAGAATAACTGCTCATCAACTGCCGATCTCAGGTATCTCATAGTAAAGGACTGGCTCAGAAAAGTACTGAAATCTGGTTTGAAGATGTGGTAGCCCCGGCTACTATAAATGTGATAACAATAATGTGGAAAGATAGATCAAACTGGGGAAGATGTAGATGATCTGGATGATTTGAAGCACCTTTTGTTCAAGGAAACAAAGGGATCTAGAACAATAAAAGGGAAGGATAAAGACAGTGCAAGTGCAACGTATATGCGGCCCCTGAAGTTGTAGAAGGTGAACATTGAAAGCAAGGAGAGACCTAAACTTGCATTTATAGGAGATTATTGGGATGAACAAACTATATTCGAGATTACTGCTCTACTTTAAGAATATCAAGATTTGTTTATGCAAAGCTTCATTGAGCTTAAGGGAATCAAAGGGGACTTGGGTGAAATGAAGATTGAACTACGACTAGATGCGAAACCCATGAAGCATCAATCCTATAGGCTGAATCCCAGAGTTGAAGAGAAAGTGAAGAAATAAATTGCTAGAATGCTAGGATAGGATTGATATTCCTAGTTGATGAATCTGACTGGATCAATTTTATTATGATCCAGATTCAAGAGTAAGAAAGATATTGAGGATATTAGAGTCTGTGTTGAATACATAAGTTTGAATTCAACTTGTATTCATGATTTTTTTCTATTCCATTTAGTGGTGAGGTTTCTTCATTCACTAACAATTTCTCAAGATACTACCAAATGAGAATTGTAGAAGAGGATAAGAAGAAAACCAGATTTACCATTGAATGGGGTTCTTTTGCCTATAATGTCATGCCCTTTGGGCTTAATGCACCCACAATTTTCTCCAGGATTGTAATTGCTACTTTCTATGACTTCATTCACAGGTTTTTGAAGTCTACATGGATGATTGGATTGTTTATTTGTTTATAGTCTCTTGTGACTAATTTGTTGCGCCTTATATGTTCAATTGCTGTTGCCAACTTCATATCTCATTGAATTTGAAGAAATGCATTTTTTGTGTTCCTTTTGGCAACTTGCTATGTCATATTGTTTGCAAGGAGAGAGTCTTGGTAGACCTTGCTAAGATTGCTGTTATTGTAAATCTACGAACTACAACCAATATATAGTAGTTGCGATCCACTTTGGGGCACGTAGGCTATTATTGAAGATTTATTTGCAACTACATTTTATTACTGCACCTTTGGAACAACTCCTAAAGAAAGAAAAACTGTTTATTTGGACTCTAGAGTGTGAAGCAACATTTGCATTACTTAAGGAGAAGATGCTAATTGCCACCATTCTTATATTCCCTGTTTGGAACATAGAATTCTATGTCCATGTGGATGCATCTGGGAGAGCTCTAGGGGCTATCCTTATGCAACTGGGAGAAGGAAATATTGATCATCCTATATGTTTCGCAAATCGAAGTTGTCACAAGCCGAGTGCAACTACACCACTATTTAATGGGAAGGATGAGCCTTGGTATATGCGTTGCAAGAGTTCTGCCACTACTTATGAGGTGGTCACTTCAAGTTTTACAACGATCATTTTGCTTTGAAGTATTTGGTTATTAAACTTGATCTGAAGCTTGGATCTACACATGGTTATTACTATTCTAGGAGTTTTCTATTGAGGGTGTAGTCAAACTAGGAGGCATAATGTAGGATCAGATCATCTTTCTTACCTTGAGTCAGGAGAGCTAGGAGTTGTTGTGGATGATCAACTTCTAGATGTTGAATTGTTCAAAATTGAAACCGTTCTTGATTACTTATCTGAGATTGCATTTATTTTATCTACTGGATCGACACTAGAAGCTTATTCCACAAGCCAGAAGTATCACCTTGCTATCAGAGCTGTGAAATATCAATTGAATGCAAGACAACTGTATAGACTAGGCATTGAGGACATTCTTCGCAACTGTGTGATGGATCATGAATGCGAAGATATTTTATGTAAATTCTATCGAGAAGTTGTGGGACGACATGTTGGTGGGAAAGCCCTAGCTTGAAAGGTTCTATGAGTTGGATTATGGTGGCCAACAATCTTCAAAGACTCCAAGGAGTACGTTAGAGCTTATGATGTTTGTTAGCATGTAGGGAAGCCTTCTAGACACAATGAGTTACCATTACACCTAGTGCGATTACTGTAGGCATTCGAGAAGTGGGTTGTGATTATGTTTGACCTATCAACCCTCCAATCCAACATTCAAAAGCAAGGTATACCATTATTGCAATTGACTACCTTACACGTTGGGTTGAAGAACTAGTGAAAGATTCTTTTACATATATTGTTTCTTGATTTATATTTGAAAATATTATTACCAATTTTGAGTGCCACCATTGGTACCTTGACTTGAGAATTTCTTATTCAGCATCATAAGAGCAGCCCATATCATCCACAAGCAAATAACACAATTGAAGATTTTAATAAGATTGTAGAGAAGATTGACCAAGGTTTGCTCTACCAATCGAGGTGATTGGGATGAACAGGTTCCTACTGTATTATGGGCCTACCAAACCACTACAAAACGATTGCACAAACAAATACTGTTCCAGTTGGTCTATGGTAGGGAGGTTGTTGTTCCAACAGAGTTTGTAGTACCAATCCTCTGTATTGCTCAAGCCACGTATATGACCAAAGAGGAATCAATTGCAAAATGGTTATTTGAACTACTATAGCTAGAGAAGCATAGATTTTTAGTTGATTTCCATCAATTTGTATAGAAAACTAGAGAGAAGGCTTGGCATGATTGCCACTTCAAGATGAAGAACTTTGCTAAGGGATATATTTTTCTCTTATATGGCAACAAGTACATAAGGGAGGTTGTAGATGCACTAGTTAGGACCATTCATAGTTGTGGAAATACAAGCCTCTGGTGCTATATGATTGGCTCAATTGGATTGGGTTCTTAAACTTGGATGGTTGAATGATGCTCACTTGAAACGCTACATTTTGGTGCACTAAACTTGATGACATGCACTCTTGTCATTAGGAGTAGGGTAGAGTAGGTGTTTTTGTTTTGAGTTTTCAGCTTTAGTTATTTTTATGCCATTAGTTGCATCTGTATGTTTGTGTCACGTTGGCATGCCAAGAATGCCAATGATTATTGCTAGTTTGAGTCGTGAGTTTCCTTGTTAGTTGTTTTGTTTAGTTCTACAAAAGGATGTGGTCGAGGGAACCCATACACTATATGGTCTCATAATTCTTGTTGTAAGCAAGCAAAGTTGAGTTGGTCGAGTCGTGATACGGGTTTGGGATAGTTATGGGCAATCTATTATTGTTTCCAAAGGATATATTGTTATACTATCACAAGTCTGCAAGTCGGGTCAGTGAAGTTGAAGTTGCCCATGGTTGCAATAATGTGCTGTTGTAAGTTTATTGTTGAGTTGGTGACAGTATTTACGTGATGATTAGACATCTCTATCTTGTTACTTAAGTCAACCTTAAATGCTAAGCATCTAAATTTAATGAGTCGATTGCATGATATCCTTGGCACGCTTGGATAGCTGCATGGGTCAAGTCTCATCATTAACACGACCCAAGTCACTAAAACACCCCCTTGCAATTCATTTCTCACTTTGCTTTGAATATGTTAGCTATCAGACATCCTGGAGCCTTTAGAGATTAGTGCTTTAGCCTCCAAACCTTCCCAAGCTACGCTGTTGGGAGCGGGGAGCGGGAGCGAAAAGCGAAATTTTCAAAAGCTTCCGTTTCGGGAGCGTTTTTTATATAATATATATTTTAATATATTTTGATGCATATGCATTAAAAAAACATGTATTATGCCAAATTAGCTATAGAAAACATCAAAACATAGAATTTAGATATTCATACAACCATTTAGTACACATTGATATAACATTAATCATCTAGTCTTCTAGATTCTAGGAGCTATAACTTATAACATTGTCATTAAATGATCATCATCAAATCATCAATCATCAACCTTCAAATTTCAACATATAATATTTGCCATCAAACTAGGCCATAATGTTTACGAAATAGGCCAACCGCCAAAATAAACATGAAAATGAAATACAAACTACAAAGTACTATGAATCTACTAAGCTTTCCGCTTGCCACGAGTAACTTCCAATTTCTTTTCTCGTGTTCTAGGTGGAATAGGTGTTGGTGGAAGTGATCGTGGAACATGAGAAGAAGATGAATGGCCCCCACGGGCTGAAATTGGACGTTGTGAAGCTAAAGGCAAAACTCCTGCATCCGGAAAGTTGCTTCCGCTTGGGGGTGGCATCTCTGTATGGGTAGTCTGAATTGGATCATCATGATCATCCAATAGTTCAGCCTCCAAGCGCTCTAATGCTATGGCTCCATCCTCCACACTAGCCTCCTTTGGATTGTTGTCCAAAGTAAAAAATGTTCTATCATTCTTGCCCGCTTTACAATAATGGGACAACAACCTCAAGTTGCAGTGCACATAAACCAAGCTTTCTGCGCGATCTACATTCAGACTGTTTCTCTTTACACTATGGATGAAGTTGTAGGTGCTCCAACACCTCTCTGCAGAAGAGCTATTAACAACCTGTGATAGCACCCTCAGCGCCAATTTATGCAAATATGTGCCTCCAGAGCCATGCATGTTCCACCAATGGATAGGATCCAATCTGTCTCGATCTTTGGTTGCAAACAGGGAACTAAAGCGTCCATGCTCACTTATGTATATGCTCAATTCAGTCTGTACTTGAGCACACTCTTCCTCATCAGGGACCAACTTCTCTAATGCCTGCATATACCCAGCAACAACCTCTGGATCTGTGTGGGGTTTTTTCCTAACTCAACCCCCAGGTGCAGGTTGGGCCAACCAAATTGGAGAATAGTATTTTGGGGTGAGGACATATGCAAGGGCATGGAGTGGAACATTTAGCTTATCCCACCTTTTGACCACATGTTTATGAATATGGTCATACAAGACTACATCTCTTTGCTCAACAATGTCTTTGATTTGACCAAGCATGCTATCCATCTGCTCATATACCTCCCCAATCACTGACTGATCTGTATCTACAAAACGAATCATGTTATAAACTGGCTTGGTGAACTGCAGAACATACCTAACCTGTGACCAAAAATGACCTTCAAGAACGGTGTCGTCCACCTCCTGAAAGTCACTTCTATCTGATGCACTTGCAACTTTGTCTTTCAATTCCCACCATGGATCACTTGAGATCATACTAGCCAATGGCTCTCTTACCTTCAAAATCCTCCTGAAGGTGAGGTAGTAGCTAGCAAATCTAGTCTTTGCAATCTTCAATAGCTCCAGCTTAGAGTGATTGCGAAAAATGTGGTGGGCCATGCTCTGATTGGTAATAAATTTGATCATTTTCTTACCTCATCTTAACAATATCATGCATCAAAAGGTTCAATGTGTGAACCAAACACCCTGACCAAAATATGTTGGGATACTAATCCTCAATGATTGCTCCTGCTACCTTACAATTAACAGCATTATCAATGATGACATGAATGACATTGTATGGCCCAATCTCCTGAATGGTTTTTAGTAATGATTGTGCAATATTAATAGTGGTCTTGTAGCGATCTGAGTAGTCATGGGCTGAAAGGAAGACCGCACCGCTAGCAGAAACGCCAAGAATATTTATCAATGGCTTGCCTTTAACATTTGTCCACCCATCAGATACAATGGATACCCCATAGTTGGACCAATCATTTGTGAACTTTCCAAGAGCACTATTGATTTTGGCTCTTTCCCTGTCAAGTCCCATGGTTCTAGCTTTGTCATACCCAGTGCTTTTGTATCCTTGAGGGCCACCATTGATGGCTTGTACCATTTCATGCCAATAGGGTGAGCGAAGAACATTGAATGGCACACCACATGCGTAGAGAAACCTATAAACTTTTGAATCCACATCATCTGTACAACCTTGGTCAAGGAAATCGGATAATGTTCTTCGTATAGGCGAGACTCCATGGGGAGATGAGGCTCCCGATCGAGCCGATGATGATCTAGCTCCACTACCAAACATTCTCTGTGGGGATTCAGAATCAACTCTCGATCTCTTGGAGTTGTTTTGAGCGGCCTCTTCTTCCATCTTATATTTGCTTCTCTCTTTAGCTCCCACTTTGTCACAAGTTTTGACTCCATGAGACTTACCTACATCGCATGGCATAACCCCACACAAATGCTTTCTCACCCGGGTATATGAACCTGTGTATGTTTTCCCACAATGGGGGCATCCAAAATTTGTGGTTCCACCCCCTCTCCCTCCCCCTTGCCTTGTCACATACTTCCACAAAGGTGTTGTGTCTTTTTGTTTTTGCCCCACATCACCCTCATCCTCATCATCATCACCCTCTTCCCCTTCCTCCTCTTCTCCTTGGTATGCATCACTCTCTACCTCTTCCCCCTCATCACTACCACCACCACATCTACTTCCCAACACCATCATAATGAGAAGAAGTGGAATGAAAAACCAAAACCACATACCCATCATGTTTCTTGATTCAAGATGAGAGTCACTTGTTCCCTGCAATAGAGTGATGGAGAAGAAGAAATTGGAAAGAGTAGGAGAAGAGAACATTGCAAGTTTTTCATTTTTTAACATAGTGAAAAAAAATTGCAAAAACAAACAAAGATGAGTTTTTAGAGCCTACCTTTTAGCTCTTCAATGGTGGTTGAATGTCTCTATGGAAGCTTCAATCTCCCTTGCAAGCTAGAGCCAGCTTGCATACAATGATAACACAGAGCAAAAACATCTTCACTACTGTACACGATTGGATGGGATTGTTATAGAGGAGGTAGAAGCATGTAGAGTTGTGGACGATCAGTTGAACGCTTTGCATGAAGCCATAGTCGCTAATAAGAAGGCCCTTCTAGAATTTTTCCCAATGGCTTAGTCAACCTATTTGGCACTTCAACATGTTGATTCTTTCGTAGATGCAAAGTGGTAGACTTTAGTAGCCAGCCTACCCACTAAACTTGATAGCGAGAAGGTCTAGGCATTCATTGTTGGTGCCCCCATTTTGATGAACAAATGGAAAGACAAAGGTCAAGTAGTTTTAGTCCTTCTGCAACCAGGCTATCTAGATTGTCCCTAAGTTGGCCCCTTTGTTCGAAGAGACTATTGAGCAACAGAGTTGTCTTTGGGGTGAGTCAACAATTGTGGTTGGGGTTTGTTGGCCCCTTTGTTTTTGAGCAAGTGGCGTGGAAGGTAGGCAATTAAGAAGAGCCTTGAGACTAACGAAGGAGATGCAGCAACAACATGAAGAAGATGCAATACCAGTTGGATACCAACGGTCAAGAGGATATAATGCAATTAATGCACCAACCAAGGGTAGTGGATCGACATGGTTGTCCTTACCTCTTTGTAACCGTCTTGACATGGTCAAGCTTAGCAACTTGTTTTGTATAGAAACCCATGGAGGTTAAAGAAAAGGGTTAGACATAGATACACAGATTTTGACATATACACTCATATTAGTATAATATAGATTCATTCTATTGTTGAGTCCCGAGTGTTAATTTTTGATCTTTCGGAATTGCAATAGTACTTGAAATCAATTAACAATCATGAGCATAAGCATTGACATACGACACATAAATTTACCCTAGGGAAACCCTCTTTAACTTGAGGGAGAAAACCCCAACAAAATCTTCCTTAGTATATTGATAGATAGCAGAGAATGACTTGCTTCACAATAAGCAGATTACATCAAGCACCCTTGGTGCATATATCAGAGCAAGAGAGAAGATAGAAGAATAGAACTCAGAATAATATCCTGCACAAAGAAAAGCGCATTGCCTTCAAGAGAGAAGAGAATTCGCTTCACATTGAATTCATCACACACACACACATATATATTCTTCTCATGCTTCGACTTCTATTTTTATCTTCTAACTTCAGGATGAACTCGCCCTCTATCTGGATGCTAGACAATTTAGTTAGGTGGCTAACTTAAGTGTCGTCATGCAAGTGTTGTAACTCAAATGTCGTCTTTTAGTTTAACTCAAGTGTCGTCATGCAAGTGTTGCAACTCAAGTGTCATCATGCAAACACTTAGTTAACTAGATCTTCTTTGTTATCACTTAGTTAACTCTTTTAGCTGAAGTCTTTCTTGTTAACATCACTAAAGTGATCAACTCGAGTTCTCCTTTAATTAACTGAAGTCTTCTTTTGTTAACATCACTGAAGTTTAACAATTTGAGTTCTCTTTATTTAACTGAAGTCTTTATCACCACTAAAGTGTGCAAATCGAATTCTCTCTTATCTTATCACATCTTATCTTTATCTCTTGTCTTATCTGCATGGTCCACATGTGCCAGCTTAATTAATTATCATATCAAATATACTAAGGAGATTTTCCCAATGATGTGATCATCTTGTTCTACTATTGTTCCAAGTGGTCATATGCTAAAGTAATTCACTCTAGAGGTGGCCAATGTCTAGAGGAGACTTAATAGCTCAGCCATGGTTAGTAGTACATCACACACCATTCATGCTTCGACATACAAAGCATTACCTGAACACATGAGGCACCACCTCAACACATGAGGATCTGTCTTGGCACACAAGACCTTAGCCTTGACAAGCAAGACTGTACAACATCATCACTTTGACATACAAAGTACTTACCTCAACACATGAGGTTTATTCATTCTTGAGTCCAATTCAAGATTCTTCTCCATGTTTCTTGAGTCCAACTCAGGCTCCTATAAGGCACTACCTCGACACATGAGGCTCGATCTTGACACACAAGATCAACTTGGAGAATGACTCATGATGCTGTAACTTTAACATTGAGTGTAATAGAAGTTGCATAATGGAGATCTTTGTTGGCTACATTCTGAAGGTTATGATTAAAGGAGAAGTATTTCCCCCCCCATTTAAATTTGATGCATAACTTATATGGATGAGTGGGCTTAGATTTCTGTTTATAAAATGATCTAGTTATGTTCTAGCTACAGTGATTTCTGTTTCGCATTCATTGTGTGTTGTTTACTCTTGAATAATAATAGTATTTAGTTGTTGAGTTACTGATCTAGCTAAATAGTTGCATCCATCCCCTTAGATTTCCTCCCCATCTCTCGATGGTCTTGGCTGCGCTTTGGGTAGACCTTCATCCCTCAGGGAGGATTGAAAATGGTAGCACATCTAGAATACAATGGACCTTTGTTGTCCCTTGCATGAGAACCTTGCTCTCAATTCGATGTCGACAATCATCTCTCTTCCCAAGCCTGCCAGGCTAAGTCACTTGACACGAGGGCACGGGACACGAAGGACACGAAAATACGAGTGTCTGACACAAACACGGTGACCCCCGGAATAAGGACACGTTTTATATACATATATCTATATATATTTTTAAAAATAAATTAAAATTAAAAAATATAGACATATAGATCCATTTGTTTTTAGAAACTAGAACATTCACAAATATTCAATAGAAATTAGAATCAATACACATTAATGATTACACATTTGTCATTCACAAATCACAATGAGACACATAGATGCATTGCAATTTGATAGGCATTGGGCAATAGCTCAAGATGTCAGAACCATATTTCTCATTAAGTCATCAAGATCAAAATGTATTACATAGATGTCAGAATGCCACTGGGCACTGGAAAATGACAAATAGACTAATAATACATACAAAAAGGGGTGGATCAAGATGGAAGAATCTCGTCTTTCAATAGTCCTCCTCCATGCCTTAATCAACAAAGTCATCACTGTCCTCTTCCTCCTCCCCCCCTCCTCTCTTACCATTGACAATTTGCATCTGCTGGTGTGGAGGATGACCCCTCCAAAGGATCACCATCATCAAAAGTAACCAACTCTAGCACTGGATCATTAAGATCCATGTTGGCTAATGCCAACTCAATACTGCTATCCAAACCCATATCATCGGGAAAGACATCTCACATCTTTGTCTTTCCCTTCACCCACTCTTCCCTCTTCCTGTAAATAAGACGAAGGTTGGAGTGCACATACACCATCGTCTCTGCCCTAGACTGCTCTTCTTCAAATTGTACAAGTTCCCATATGTACTCCAATTCCTCTCACAACAAGAGGATGATGTAACTTGAGAGATGACCCTCAAGGCTAACTTCTGTAGAATAGGTCATGTTGCCCCATGAGTTGCCCACCAAACATAGGGTTTCTTAACCCCCCTCTCTCTAAGCACATCATAGACTCCAAATCTCTCAGTGGAAGTGGAAAACTCTACAAAGCCCTCCTCCACCTCATCAAGTAAGTCTCTATCCTGAAATAGCCGTCTAAATGCTATCTTCCTCCCATGTGCAATCTCTCGATCCATGTGAGGAGGGGCTCTGTGTGAGGGCCCCGGTCCACCAGTGAGCCATCCTTGATTGTAAAACTTGGGGTTCAAGGAGAGGGACAAGCAATGCAAAGGCGTGCAATTCTTATCCCACCTGGAGATAAGAATATCCTAAATGATGGACCATAAGTTCTTTGTCGATGTCCCATACTTGGGACACTCATTCTCCATGACAATGGACCTCATGGACTCAATCTTGGAATCCCACCCCTCATAAACATCTGCTAGGATGGGCTGGTCCGTGTCTGCAAACCGCAACAAAGAAATGACTGGCTCCATGATCTTAATGCTAAGATCTACCCTCTTCCACCAACCATCATCTAACACCGTGTCCTTCACCTTTTTTGAAGCAATCTGATCCGTCTTTCTCCAAAAAGACCAAAACTTTGAAATCACCATGGACCCAAGAGCGGTTTTCACCTCCCTCAACCTCTTGAGCATAATGAATGAGGAAGCAAACCAAGTATTTGCAATCTTCAACAATGAAAGCTGTGTGTACTCTTTGTAGATGGCGAGAGCATTTGTGTGGTTTTGTACAAAGTTACAGATATGGCGTGCATCCTCAATAAGGTTGCCAATCCATGTCACATCTGAAGCAATGGATTTCAGTGCTAAATTCAAGGAATGGACAATGCAAGGTGTCCAAAAAACCTGTAAGAGCAATAAAAGCAAGTATAAATGACTCTACAACACTAACAACTCAAATGAGTCAAAGACACCTACATGAATCATGAATCTTGTGATAAATTCAAACAATGAGCAAATTAGAAATGAAAGGTGTCCAAAATGAACATACCTGTGGATATTTAGCTTCCACAATCATGCCAGCAGCCTTGCAAACAGGTGCATTGTCCGTGATGATTTGTACACAAGAATCAACACCGACTTCTTCAATTGTTTTGATGAATAACTCACCCATATACTATGCATCCTTGTATTTCCCAAGAGCATCCACCGCTTTCAAGAACACCAGTCCATTTTGGGAAGATACCATGAAATTGATGAGTGGATGGCGTGCTGGATCCGTCCATCCATCAGAAACAATACTCACACCGAATGAGGGCCATGTTGATCTAATTGGCTCTAGAATTTTATCCACCTCCTTCTTTGCTTTAACCAACAATGTGGTTCTAAGCTTCTTTGAACCAGGAGGCACATAACTGGTTGGAGCTCGTTCAATGAGACTTTGACACATCTCAATAAACAATGGTGAGTGAGCAACATTGAATGAGATGAAGTAGAGGTAGAAATAGAATGCAATGGTAAGGTCCACCTCTTCTCGCGCCTCTTGTTGGAAAATCCTATCCATTGGACCACTTGGAGATGGCCTCTTTCTTGTTTGATGAGTATCCCCACTCCCATATCTGCTAGGTGGAAATGGAGGCGTAGTGCTAGAGGATTTCCTCAAGAATGGAAGAGGATCCTCATTTTTTTCTTGCTTGCTGCGGCCACCTTCCCTAAGCCAACATGATCCTCTCTTTCCATATCCCTTCTTTGGGTAACACTCACCGCTTTGCATGAAGAAATCCCACAAGAAGGAAGGGCCAACAAATGGCCCTTAACCCAGTAATATGTGCTCTTGAACTCATTCTTGCAAAAATTGCAACTCCAAGACACATTGCCTCCCCCACCAAGCTTTGCCTCAGGCTCATCTTTCCTTGTCACATACTTCCACAAAGGGTATTTTTTTTCTTGGGCTTGTTGTCTTGCTAAAACAGGGCTAAATGGAGCATGAGCTCCACTAGCAGCAGATGGAGCACTTGAAGGAGGAGTAGAAGAGCTTGTGCTTGGAGGAATAGGAGGAGAGGCACTAGATGGTGCATTTCTCTCTTTCCTTTTCCCTTTAGCTCCTGCCCTAGCTGATTGAGACATTCTCTTTCTTGTTTGATGGTTAAGCTTGCAATCCTCTCCACAAATCCACCCCCAATGCACTTGGAATCCCTTGGAAAGCTTTCAAATCTTCTTCACCTGCACATAAAACTCACTCTCGAGCTTCTCCACACTTGCAAATGACAAAAAATAAGTGTAAATTTATTTTTAAAGCTACCCCGGGCTGTCTTTTCCGCAGATTTTGTGTCCTGGAATCAGGACACGAGTCGCATAGTCGGGGACACGGTGGGAAATTGTGTCCGACACGACTTTTGATCGTGTCCCGATTTTAGACACGATCAAAAGTCGTGTCGGACACGATTTCCCAGCGTGTCCGTGTCTGACACAACCCCATGAGACACGATGGCCATTTTGAGTGTGTCCGGTTTCAGAGCTGCCAGGGTGTATTTCGATACCATTTGAGAAAATGAGCATTCCAAAAATAAATGATGAGAGATTTCTGAAGCTTATTTACACATGACACGTTTAGGTGGTCCCTATATTCTTTTTTTCCTAAGGTTCTTCACTGTAAGCAGCTTCCCATTTGCTAGGACCTAACAAAAAGCGTTGATCTTCGAAAGACCATCTGGATGTCATACATTTTTCCACACTTTTGACTTAGGAGGCATTGGGAAATCTTTAAGCAAGATTTGATATCCTTTTTTTCACTATGTACTTTCTTGGATTATCGCCCCATCCTCTTTTATCTCTAATCGAAATATTGATAGGACCAGCTTTTTTAAGTCAGAATAAGAGAGCATTGTATTGGAAGAATAGATTTGTTGGAGGGAGGTCTAATTACTTCCGATGTTTCCATTTTACTGAAGAGTCCCATTTTGAGATATCAAATAATGAATTGAGTCCATGCCTAACTAACCATTCCCTTAGTTCTTGAAGAGAAATCTTAGAGGGGGGATTTACCCATCATTATTTTGTCTTCCCACATATCAATATGCTTGCCATTGCTTGTGACCCAAGGCAAATGTTCTTGGATGATTTTAGCTGAAGACTTAAATAAATTCTAGATGTTTAATCCCCTATAGTCTGAAGTTCTTTGTCCAGGAAACATTCTCTAGAAGTTCCTAGATATTTCCTGCACAATGCTGTCTTCCACCATTCTTTATTCCTAGAGATAAGCGTCTACGGAATTTTTGTCCCCAGGACAATGCTCATTATTCTTGGATCTCTTATACCAGCTCCCCTGTTCTTAGGAGAGGCTGTTACAGTTTCCCATTTTAGCAAGTTAAATTTTTTTGGTTGGATTTGCCTCCTTCCCATAAAAATATTCTTAGTTCTCTACTTATTTGATTCATGATATTGGCTGGAGGTAGCATGGTGGAGCATTGAAAAATAGGGAGAGATGAGAGAACAAACTTTATTATTACAATCTTAATTGCCTGATTTAACCAATTTGCTTCCCAAGCCTGGATTTTGGGCTTGATCTTTTGAATGATAGGAACCCAGTCTATTGCTTTGGATTGTTTTAATAAAATGGGGATTCCTAGATACTTGAAAGAGCTCCAATTTTGAATGCTTGTAAAGCCAAATATTCTAGAGATCCAATAAAGCCAAATATTTATTCCCAAAACTTGGCTTTTTGTTGTTGTTTATTTTACCCCCTTGAAGCATCAACGGACAATTCTAAAATTCGTTTAAATCTAGAGCATGGAGGATGCTCCACCCATAAGTAGAGTACCACTACCATTTGCAAATTGAGCATGGCTTATTGCTTTTACCCATCTCTCTGTAAAAATTCCTTCTAGATTTCCTTAAATTGTTTCACTTTCCAATCTTCTACTTATTGTCTCTGCCATGATGAGGTAGAGGAGGGGATAAAGGGGTCAGCCTTGCCTAATTCCCCTTGAGCTTTGAAATTTAGGGGGCAGCCTTGCCTAATTCCCCTTGCGCTTTGAATTTTTTTTGCTGCTTTGCCATTTACCATGGGTGCTACCCACAGTTTTCCAATAGAAGCCTTGATCCACTTGATGGAACCTTTTGAAAACCAAATTAGGATAGAAAAGAAAATACAAAATTATGCCTTATTTTATGCATTGGTAATGTCTATTTTAATAACCATGCCTTTATCTCCTCGATTATGACTTTTGAGTGAATTGCTTTTTAACCAGAATGATATTGTCAGATATTTGCCTTTTTCCATTAAATCCTCCTTGGTTTTCTAAAATGAGCTCGCGAAGAAGGGGTTTGATTTTGTTTGCCAAGATTTTAGCTAGTATTGTATAACTTGAGCTGCATAAGGATATAGGCTCAAACCTGGAGAATGGCGTAGGCTTAAATTCCTTGGACATGAACACTATAAAAGTTGAACTGGTGTCTCCTCCTATCTTGTATTTTCCTCTTGTCCGATTTAATGTTTTGCAAATATTATACTTTATTATATGCCAACATACTCTAAAAAAGTGTATTGTGTTGAAAATTGTAGCTCGGACAGGAACTTCCGCACAGGTTTAGTGTCAAATGTGTCGGAAGCAGTTCGAGCCAAATCTATTTCGTAATTCACTTCAGTAATAAAGTGAAAGTCTTATATTTAGTTGTTGAGTCTAGTAAAGTCTATTCCTATACATTAGTGATTTAGATTAATCTCAACCGTACATCTCACCGTGAGATTAGGGTTTCAACTCAAGTATAACATGAGGTCAAGATAGAGGGTTAAGACACATTTTATTTTTCACTCAAAGACAACTTTTGTCTGGAGGTGATTTATTTCATTTGTGGAATAGAGTTAGAGAGCCGAAAAGGAGCTAGAGGCAACCATTAGATAGAGAGCAACAGGCATGTTGATAAAAGACAAATCCATACAGTCATAGGATCCATATGGATAGGTCCATACTGTCGTGCAAAACATGTCATTATAGTTGTATGGACAGGCTGTACAACAAGTAGTGACCAATGGGTAGTTTTATCGGTTTTGGCAGGTAGTTTTTTCCTCAGTAAGTGTGTAGATCTGTTTTGTTTGGGTGTACAACTTACAGTTTGACTATTGTGGAGGTTTTCTTGTAAGCTTTGAATTGTTAACGAAAGATGATTTGAAGGAGTAATTATTTCTGTATTGTGTTTATGCTTCTACTGTTTATTTTCTAGCTATATGTGTGATTACTGCTATGTGAAGAATTAAATTTCTGCAATTAAATAACAACTTTGTTTAGTTGAGAACATAGGGACAATAGTCTTCTAGGGTTTGGAAAATTCACATGGTATCAAAGCTTCTCTGATTGACAGGATCTGAAGAGTATACGATAGTAGATCAGCTCTCAGAAACAACTACTGGAACCAACTGCCAGGAACCAGGACCAGTATTTATAGGAGTTGCTTTTGCACTTTCACATTGTACTCACACTAGATATATCTTTTTAGTCCCATTGACTTACTCTTGTGGCCACTTGTTGGACATTAATAAGATTTTTGACTATGTATACCATAAATTAAAAGAGACTCTTTCCTATAGACATAGGAGTCATAGAGACCTAAGTTGGATTGCAAGTTGAGCAAGTCTCCCTTTCCTTGGATATCTGATATTGAGGAAGAGGGCCTTTGTTATCCACTTGAGACTTAACCATATTGAAGTCTCCACAAATAAGCCAATGGGCCTTTGGAAGCTCTTTTGTCATCCGATGCTGAAAGGCAGTTCTTGACGTAGCATCATTTGATACATTGGCAATCGCCATGGCCATCCGAAAGCAACAAGGCCCATATGGTCCTCTAAGTTCGGTCATTTTCCCACTTCAAAACACTAGTAGTAAGTGTGGATGAAAGAAGCATTTGTACACATCCTTTTACTTCATCATGTCTAGAGAAATATGCAATAAATCTATGCTAAATAGAATTGAGCTAAGCCTTGAGCAAAACAAGTTACCTTCCCATCTTGTGGGTAAGCTAAATCTAGCATTAAGTGGTTGTTATAGTTGTCAAATTGTGCCTTTTCGACAAAGGTTAGACAAACCTTCCACATTTCATGAGAAGACTATCATTCATGAGATATAACAAAGTTACCAACCAAGACATCTATCCTCTCCATCTGATTCATTGCCTCAAATGAATTGAAGGTAGTGCAAGAATGTGCAAGAAAAAATCATTCATTGTCCTTGGCTTTTGGAGAGGCACTTTTTCTTCTTGCGTGGATGCCTTTGCATGTGGTTGCAACTTGAAACTCAGGTGGTCACAACTTGGCCCATCTATTAGCATTGTTTTGATGTTGAGAGCTCTAAGGACTAATGACTACACCCTTGGGTGCAATGGGAACTATAAGAAAAAGACTTTTGGTGCCATATGTGGACAAGTTAATTTGAGAGGTGGCATGAGCTTGAGGTTTTTTGCTAATGCTTGAGCCTTTCCTTGTAACTGTTATCACCTAAACTGTAGTTACCCCTATGGATATATCCAATCATGGATGGCAATAGGGAAGGGCAACTCAAAAGGTGCAACCACGATCACCTCGACCTCCAATATATGGTTGTCACGCCAGTCGAGGCAACCTTCACTTTATGTTATCTAGCCCAGACAACAAAGGGGGAGACCCGATCTACTCCCGACAGGAGAGATCAAAACCAAGACACCAAATCAGGGTATTTCTAAGTGAAGTTAGGTGTATGGTTTATCCTAGACCTAAGGATGGAGTCACAAGACAAGTGAGGGGTTCAAAGAGTGTAGCTTTGGTTCATAGTTGATGTGAGAGTGACTTAAAATGTTTGAAATGAGATCTAGGATTAGAGTACTAGTTCAATGTTGGAAAATTCACTGCCTTGGGAACCGTGTCCAATGCAGGGTAGTTTAGGGGTTGAATTGGGGCTATCTAGTACAAGTGACAAGCTTGACCATGATACATGATGGCTTCAAGGGTTTAGTTCACCATGCAAAGGTCAAACCACAAGTTAATCCAACAATCTAGGAAAGTCGAATTGACTTGGAGAGAAACCAGTGCCTTGGGAATTGGGAATATGGAGTCAAAGTAGGGTTGACTTGTGGTTAAGGACTCCTATGGCATGAGACAAGTGGGCGATTAAGGTCTTGATGGATGAATGGGTCTAGATCTAGGTTTGACCAAAGTGGACCACAATCCCTTAAAATAAGGAATGCTATCCCCAAGGCAAGGTTTGACAAGATGACACACTAGACCTAGGTTTTGAATTATTCTGGTTCCAAATCTCCAAAAATCTCAAGTACCCATGTCCTAGAAGTGAGTCAACTCACTTCTCCAAGGTGGTGCGACTTTACCCAAGGAGGCCAAAAATGTGGGTTAGGTGGGTCAAGACAAGTCCGATGGCACCCAAACTTTAGATCCGGGTAGGTTAGTCAAGTAGGAGTGTGGATCTATAATTTTACGGCAATCCGACGGTTAGATCTTACTAGATCTGAGTTTGAATGTACCAAGTGGTCCAAGAATGGGGTTTAAATCCCTTAAAATGTGGAATAGGGCCCACAAGGTGAAAATCAGAAAAGTAACAATCTGGGGGTATGTTATTTGATGTGTAGATTATGGATCAAGCGGGATCTCAACTACCCACCACCTAGATCTAGGTCAACTCACAACCACCAGGAAGTGCGCCTTGCTTGGGAGAAGCTAAGTTGGCTTGGGAAGGGGGTCAAACGGAAGCCAATCCTCACCAAACTATAGATCCGGGATGCCGTGGATGCTATAGAGGTGGGTTTTCAATATTATGCCCAACAACCCACTAGATCTAAGTAGATCTGAGAAAATGTAAAAATGGGGGTTTTGAAATATTTAGGGTTTTAACAATTTATGAGCTATGTCAATGGATTGGATCAAGGTAAGAGAAACAAACCTGTGGATCTTACCCGGGTAACCTTGTAGATGCCTTGATGATGATGATCTATGCAAACCCGATCAATTTGAGAAGCTTTGAGGTAGTTTTCTATGCAAGTCGATTTGATCCAAGAAGCCAATGCGCCCTCTCTCCTGCACAACAAACGTCAACAATATCAGATTTGATGTAATCAAGAGATAAGACTAATGCCACAAGAGAAATAACAGAAAGATAGCATAGATCACAATGATGCTAATGATAACCCCCTGATACAAGCGAATGCCAAAAAAGTCGATTTGAAGAAGCCTTGCAAAATCGCCCTTGTTGAAGTTGCCCTCCTGTAGACAAACAATGATTTCCAAAAAAGATAGATCTTACCACAAATTCCAAATGCTAGGTTGCAATAGACTTTCCAATCACCATCTAAGAACACCAGATGCAAAGGAGACCACAAGAATTTCCACAAGAAAGTTTTTCTATACCAATAATCCAAGAGCCAAAGACCCCTTACAATGAGAAGCTCTCTCCTTTAAATAGGAAGGAGAGGCATCAAAACCCTAACCACTTGTTGAATGAGTGGCTAAGATTAAAAGATACAAATGTCTAATCAATGGTTGAGATGAGCTCAACAATAAAATACATGGATCACTAATAAAATATTATGTGAGTGGACAAAATCGCCCTAGAAGAGGGGAATCCCACCAAATCATGATGACAAAATATAATAAGATGCTTATGGTGGGTCCAAGGGGTAATTTTATCCCTCCTTGGTCAATGCCCATAGCACAATAATCATAAAATAATCACCCATGTACCAAATCGTGCCACCATAGTCAAATCGTAGGCCTCAAAAAGACCTCAGAGATCCTCAGAAAGTGCCATAAGTGATGGATGCGGGCCCCGATGAAGCTGAAACTGCTGGAGAAGGTGTGGAGTACCCCGATCTATCATCACTGATCATCCCATGCCATAACATTGCCTCAGTAGTCCAAATCGATTTCCTCAATAGCCATTTCTACCAATCCTGAAATGCCTCGGGAAGCGTGAAACTGCCCCAAACTGCCTCCTGGAGTGCCTGCGCTGTCAAGGTGAGGGCACCAGTGTGTCCGGGAGGGGGGTAATATGGTAAAAACAAGTGGCTGGACCACCCCCTCCATCATCAGCGCCCTAGGTCAACCGGATAAAAATCACATCTGCTCCGACAGGGCCTCCGACAGACCAAAACTGCACTGGGATAGCCTACTGAGGCTCAATCATCACTGTAAGTGCCCGGAACTGAAAACAAACTGTCTCATTGGACTCAGAAGGTCCAAATCCATCCAAGATGTGTACTCATACACCATATGAGTCTCTGCATGATCAAAATATATATCCAATATACCGGAACAGGGCCAATAATAATAATCTGTAAATGATCAAATACTGCTGTAAACCAAGAATCATCATCATAACCCTGTAGCTGCTGCATAGAATCATCATGTATGTATACATAGACCATATATCATCTATCCATGTCATCATAAGGTCCAACCATCTCATGTCCTCTGGTTGACCATGGTCAGACTAGGGCTAACCAAGTCAACATGACCCAATATAACTCAGACCATCATCATAAGCTGCTGCAAAGTGTCGAAGGTTAATGCATGCTCTACAACTTATTCAAATAACAATTATAGCACAAAGTAATCATTACTGGCGATCTAAATCCAAATGTCATTAATTATTATTATTACTCAGACTAGACTTTCAAGATCATACTCACTTTATAGCTGTGATCAATTTGCTAGTGAAGGGTGAAGGCTAAAATAACTGGCTAGGCTAAGGGATGACTTGATTGACTTAACTTTGTGACACTTTGGCAAGGGAAAGGGAATACACACCATAGTATATACTGAATGAGCAATAACACAGGGAATGGCGGTGTCTCACAAATGGATGAGTTGTTCAAAGAGGGTTTATTCACCTTCACAGATGCGCACAATCCATAATACAAATAAGGCCAGCAATTGTTTAGATATAGCATTTAAGTTCCATTGCTTTTTGGGCCTGAAGTTTCCATAGCCTTGATCTATGTGTGTTTATAAACACATTGCATAGATTTACATTTATTTTAGGCTTTCTGCCGCAGGTGTGTTTTTAAGGCACTTGTTTACCTGAGCACTTCTAGGTGTGTCATGGACAGCTTGTTTACCTAGGTATTTATTTTCCACAAGATATAACATTTTATTTTCATAGCCATTTTCATTTGGCATGCCTTTCATTCATGTGTGTTTAGAAACACATTGCATGAATGGGCTTTTCATACAAGATATAGCATTTCATTTTTCCAGATTTTGTATTCATGGCAGCACTAAAAGTTTCAGGTTTAGCCAACACAACTTTAGTGACTAGGGGGAATTCACAAGGAACTCCAACTCACCATAGGCAAGTTTTGTCACCAACTCAGAGCCGAGACACTATAAACAGGGAAGCTCATCCAATACAGAGGCTACAGTGGGGAGAAGATCCTCCATGTCACTAGTCAAGTAGTAAGTCAGGGTGATAAACTAAAAGGTAGGCAATGGATGGGTGAAGACAATGAATAATGGAGCCGACACTAGCAAGCCAAGGTATGGTGGAATGATCACCTCTATTCTCCCTAAGGAGGGTAAAACCAATGAGTATGAACAGTGAACTTCTAAGTCTGAGTAGGGACAATATAATATATATAATAAGATCAACCAGGTCCATATATCTATATGATCGCCAGATCATGAAACTAAGTGCTAAGACATGCTATAAGAATAAATATAAAAGCAATATAACCATGACACAATGATATACCTGCTGAGTCATATACCTGAATGCTCATCAATCTGTACCATCATCTGTCCTCTTAAACTGCTGCTGTAACTCAGGGCACTATTGACTGCTCTGTACCAATGGTATAATGGCTACATCGGTTATCTCTCTGAGTGTCCTGAGACTCAGTAATGGCATGGGGAATATACACTGCTGTCCACAATCTGATAGTGATCCAATATAGATGCTCATCTCAGCATCTCAAATGTATGGGAACTGGCTGAATAGTGTACTGGTATCAGAAAAATAATGTATGGTATCCCGGCTACTATAAATGTGATAACAGTAACCAAGGTCAACCATCTTGAATACTTGATTATCTTTAGGGTATTGAGGTTCAACATCAGTTGAAGGATTCTTAGGCACGAGGGCTAGCTTTTCATGTGGTGATCAAGACATTGACAAGGGAAGCATGTGTTTGGATATTAATGTAATACACATGCTAGTGAACGATTCTATCCCTAACTTGAATATTAATGGGTTACTTCACATCGTTGGAGAAATTGACTTGAACGCAAATATGTCTATTAGATCAAGGTTGAAAATACTACTAGAGCTCGTGTTAGACATACTTCCCCATTGACTGAGCTAGCCTTTTGAGGAAGTGCCAATACTAAATAGGAAATTAAGGGAATTCTACTTATATAGGACAATGAAGAAAAGTAGAAGCTTGTTGAAAAATACTAATCCAATGAGTAGAAACAACTAGAATATTTTGACGAACCCACAACCCTTGTTGTGAGAAAACCATGTAACTTGTGTCCTTCCTAAACATGAACATGAAATAACTCCCGTCAATCCCATACCCAAGCCCTAAGCATACTTTCAGATGAGATTCGACCAACAAAATAGGCTACTAAGGCACACTGGTTAAATTCAAAACAAGCTTAATTATAGCCACTAACAAAAATCTGCACAAGATGATCATAAATGTGACCAGAGCCATTATCTTGTGAAAGGCTTTCAAAAGGATGTTTTGGCCTTTCTCGGCACCACACTCTTCCAAACCCATTCACTAGCGCATAGGGTGTGGTCAGTTATGAGGCCTTTGCCTCACGAGTGGGAAAAGCCTCCAAAAGAGAATAATAAGGTAAATGTAGATAAAAGATCCAATGGATTTGGAGCATGCAAGCTTGCTTAAAGGCACATCAAGAGGACATGATGTAAAAACCCCTAAAGGCCTTAAAACCCTCCTTCCAATAGTGTATTTAATGAATGTTGTATATACTATAAATTTATAAGGTTTTAGTAAGGTCAAGCTTTTTGTACGTGTTCCTCTTCATGAAAAATAGAGGAATATCCTTCAGAATATAGTCATAAGTTCAAGATAGTGTCCCATATATGTGTTTTGCATTTCACTTTTCCTTGACTCTTTAATACTAGTTGGCAAATGTAGAATACTGTAATTTGATATGATTTACATGTTGGAAACCTTTTATTATTATTATTGTAGACTGTGTTACTGGATCCACCACCCCAGTGTCTAGGATCCGCGGATCCGATACGTATCCTGATCGGATCCGCCTAGGATCCATCATGGAAACGTATCCGCTACAGAAGGAAATGTATCCTGGTCCTATGAAACGAATCCTGTGAAAATCAAACTATTCCTGAAATTTTCAAACGGATCCTGAAACTTCCAGTGCTTCTATGACCCATTGATCCCCCCCAAAAATTGTTTTTTAATGAAAAACTTAAAAAACCCTACAACTAATGGCTAAAAGTGTAAAACCCATTCCTGCTTAAGGTCTGATCTATCCTTATGTCAATATCTGCTCTTGAACTCTGATATATCAATATCAAGTTCTGCTCTCAATGTTTTTATTTGATTTATCTTTATGGTCAAGGTCTGCTATCAAGGGCTGATCTATCTTTACGTGCTATGTTGTTGCTCACTTCACCTACACTGTTATGTAGTCTTGCCATAGTCTTCAAGAAAACTACTTTATTCCCTGCTGATAGCGACATGTGGATGTGGCTCACAAAAACACTATTATGACCTGCTTCAAGTTCATGCTGAAATGGTTTTTAAAATGATCAATATCAATCATGGTTACAACTCATCAAATTATCATTTATCATGAACTCTCTTTTTTGGCAATAACTTATAGTTCTACTCTTGAGTTTCATGAATAGTTTGATTCTTCACTCTATATTTTTATTTATTATATAAATATTTTTATATTTTTTTGTACTTGCCGTTTCCGTGCCGTATCCAGATCCTGGGTTTTAAAAAATCTGGCGAATCCATATCCGAATCCGTATCCGTATCCGTATCCTGAAATTTGTAGAATACTTCTTATGTTTACAAGGACATATTTTATTATTTACAACCACACCCACAGAGGGTTTTAATCCTGGGTCTCCATGTTAATACAAGTCCGATCACATTGCTGCTTACCGTTAGATCGCACTCCTATGGGTGACATGTTGGAAACCTTGATTCCAGCGTTGTGTCTTTCACTAGGGTTTAAACTTTAGCCTCTTGGTGTACCCCTTCTGACATGCTACTTTATTTTCTTTTGCTTCTTGTTCCTTTTGGCACTTGGGAGTTGCCTGGCACATCTACATTACTGTTATGACTTGTACTATCTAGTCGCATTGACCTATTTTAGTCACTTGTGGACATTAATAAAATTCTTTCATTTGGCTCGATGCATACATTTTTTCAATAAATGTAGTTCAATTACATTGTAATCCATTCCGTGTTGTGATTGCAGGTTCGATCAGTGTAATATCTCACTGTTTTCACTTCGGGCTCTTTTAGAAGCGGGATATGTGCAAATGACTGTTGTGCAGGAAGCTACTCTTCCAGTTATTCTTGAAGGTACCAACTCTTCTTTTTATGCTTCAAGGTGAAGTGATCATTTAGGGTATACATGAATATTGATCCTTATTCTGAAGATTAGGATTCACAAGTCTTAATGAACATTATAATATTTGTCGTCAATTTGTGCTGATAAATTTAGTTAGAGTTACATTGAAAGTTCTACATTAGACATGCTCTTAGGAGAATCTTGTAGTGGTTATCTACTTGATGAGCTTTATAAGTCCTAGATGTGCATTGATACATATTCTATGTCCAGTTATGAATAGACATATGAGTAGGCTGTGATTTGAGTTCATTTAAAATCTCACTTAAAGGACTTTGACATGTGGTTAGGAGTAGTTAGTTATATTTAGATAAGGTGTTTTTAATACCCATTCTAGAAAGCTACCAAAATGTCGATATCATGAGGCGAGTCTCTTTTTTATAAAAGGACACCAAATTATTGTGAAGGCAAGGTAGAGTTGTTTAAGAGATTTCTTCTTGACATTTATAAATAAATTCTGCCAATCTTTTGCAGCCAGACGATTTCTTTTTGTTATCATGTGCATATCTTTAGTCTTCTAAAAAATGTCACTACCATTTTCGAGTTAGAAGAAACAGCGTCTTTCATATTGTTCATATTAGTTGGTACCAGAGCATATTTTTTGCTTATTGGCCCCATGACATTTTTATTCCAAAGGAAAAATTGCCATTTCCATTCGTAGTTTGAATGGAAGATACATTGATCATGTGCACACTGCACTTACATTTTCATGGACATTTGGTCCATCCTACTGAACTTTCATCATCTTTAGTCAAAAACTAATAAAACAGTACTATTAAAGTCCATATATTAGTTAAAAAAAAGACGTATGAGCCAGTCTGGTAATAAGACAATACATCACCAAAAAGCCTGTCACCATAACTTATGAATCAGCATGATAAAAAACACAGACCAGAAACAGATTATACCCGTTCATTGAAAGCAGAAAGTACATCAGAAATTTGTGGAAGAGATGGCGGAGGTGCCCTTTCTGACTTCTGCTGGATCAAGGTACCTGTTGAGCTTCCTTTGACAGAGCATCCACTTCCTCATTGAACTCTCAACAGATATGAGTGAAAGATTTGACTTCAAAAGACAGCCACCTCTTTCAATTGATCTCCAATAGTCCTGAGAGTGATATTGGAAAATTGACTTATGCCTCATCCAATCAAAAACCAAATTGGAATCCCCAAAAATCTGAATTTGCTTAACATTTTTTTCCAGTGCACATTGTAATAGAAACCTTAAGGCCATGAATTCAGCATGATTATTTGTTGCTTCCCCTAATCCACCTTTAAACTTTACACTATGAGCATCAGATAGATACAAACCCCCACCTGCACTGCTAAATTCCGGAGTGCCTTGTCCCACTCCATAAAAAAAGGCCATGCTTGGGATGTATCGATTTCCAGATACTTTATCTGCCTTGGACACCTTTGTTTTTCAGGGGCTCTACAACTAGAAAAGATGGATCTGATCTGTGAGAGAACTTGAAAATAAGGAATATATTTTTCATTATTTGTGAATTTCATGCTAACCAAACACCCAAATTGATCACACAGGGAAAAAGCTTTTAAATCCTTGAGATATTTTTTTGTTGTGGCATTTTTTAGATGGTCCTCCATTGTTTCACCAGCCCAAATAATTTTTTCACCTGTTACCTGTTCAGCCTCAGACCAGATTTGTTGTGCATAAGGACACTTTATAAACAAATGTGAGAATTTTTCTTCATCTTCTGCATATCATACGGTTCTCTGTTCCTTGTTTACTTCTCTTTTGTAATACCTCCCATGTTAGTGCCTTATTCTTAATGGCTAACCACAGGAAAATACAAGTCTTTTTTGGAGCTTTTAGCTTCCAAACCACTTTCCACCAACATTCTGATTCTTTGTATGTCTGATGTAAACATGGCTCTATATCCCAAGCTTGTTGTGTACTCTCCCAGAGTTTGGCTTTTGGACCATGCTAATATATCTTCCTTGTCCCTTAGTTTAACATGACTCCGGTGTAGGCTTTCCACATATGAATTCCACAGAATCGCATTCTCACCTTCCAAACCCAAACTTTGAGCATATACCCATCCTTGCTGCCATAATTTTGTTGTTGCCTGGTCTTCTATTTGATTTAGGGTATATAGTCCTTGTTCATAGATAATTTATATCATCTCCTCTAGAAATCTAGCCAAGTTTTTTCACCCTATCGGAGGATCTGCACCAATCCTTTCTTGTTCACCATTCCCCACCTGCCATGTAAATTTTCAGACCCTAGGTGACTGCTGTCCTATGTTTCTTTATTTAAATAAATCAAATCTCGAATTTATTCAATAACATAAATAAATTTCTAAACATGCAACAATCACACAAATTGCTGGAAAATACGAACAGTGGAAGATAAAATAATTTCTCAAGTACACAACAAATTTGTCCTTCAAATCAGCTTGTCATTTAATAATCAAAAACTTACAAGGACACCTCAAAACTGAGGTTTTTAGCCTGCTGGAAAATAAAAACTGCCTGCCAATCTGAGGAACTGCCGTACCAGTTTTCCCGTACAGCTGTATGGACTTGTATGGCCTATCTGTACCACTGTATTAAAAACACACTTTATTAGACTCTACAACTAAATATAAGACTTTATCTTTATTAATAAAGTGAATTGCAAACTAGATTTGACTTTGGACAGCTTCACGTACATTCACATTAAACTTGTGCGGAAGTTCTTGTTCGAGCTGCAAACATCAACACTCCCTCTTGGTGAGGAAGGAATTTTGCACCAATCCAAGTTTGTCTTTGAATGCTTCAAACTTCCTTTTTGCATGAATGTGTCTTTACCCTCTACCTTGTCTTGTCTTTATACTTGAGTTGAAGACCATCTACCAAAACCCTAATATCATGGTGAGATCTATGGTTGAGATTAGTCTAAATCACTAGTGTATTAAAAATACACTTTATTTTACTCTACAACTAAATATAATACTTTCATTTTATCAATAAAGTGAATTACAATATAGATTTGACTTTGGACAACTTCATGTACATTCGACACTTAACTTGTGCTGAAGTTCTTGTCCGAGCTACAAACATCAATGCTCCCTCTTGGCAAGGAAGATATTCTGCACCAATCCAAGTTTGTCTCTTAATGCTTCAAACTTCCCTTTTGCTAAGGGCTTGATTAGAATATCTGCAAGTTGTTGATATGTGGGTAGACACTGGAGCTTCATTGCTCTCTCCTGAATCTTGCCTTGAATGAAGTGATACTTGATCTCAATGTGCTTGGATCTGTCATGAAAAACTAGATTCCTAGAGAGTTTGATACAACTTTGATTATAACAGTAAATTACTTTGAATCCAACTCCTGATCAAATAAACCTGCTAGCAACTTGTGAAGCCAGATGGACTCACAACTAGTTGTACTCGCTGCCATATACTTTGCCTTTGCTGAAATGAGTGCCATGGAAGTTTTCTTTCGACTGAACTAGGATATCATCGCTGATCCCAAGATGAAGCAAAAACCTAAGGTGGTCTTCATGTCTAATGACTGCTTGCCCAATCTGAGTTGGTATATCCTTGCAACTTCACCTCACCATCTCTGAGATTTCTTAGCCCATGTTCTACTGTGCCCCTCAAGTTTTTGAGCACATGTTTTGTTGCTACCCAATGCTCCATCCTCGACTCCACCATGCACTGACTCAAGGTGTTCACGGCAAAACATATATCTAGCCTAGTGTTGACTAGATACATCAAAGAACCTATCAGTTTCCTGTACAACGTGGGATCCACCATATTTGAATCTAAGGTAGTGACCTTCTTCAAATTAGTAATTGTAGGAGTGGCCATCGGATTGCATTCCATTCGGAATCTCTTCACGATCTCGATTGCATACTTACCCTTCCCAAGGGAAATATTCCATGGTCTCTGTCAAACTTTTAACCTCAAGAAGTAATGCATCATGCCAATGTCCTTCATCTTGAACTCAACTTCCACATCTGCGTTGCACCTGCAATGAGCTTCTTTGAACCTGTAAGAAATAGGTCATTTACATGCAACACCAAAATGAGCAGACCAACCTCAACAAATATGAAATATAAGTTGGGATATGCTTCACTTTTGGTGAAATCTATTCTTTGTAGGTATCCATCGATCCTAGAATACCATGCGGTGCTTGTTTGAGTCCATATAAGGCCTTTTTTAGCCTGGACACATGAGACCTTCTCACCGATCTCAAAGCCATGAGGTTGCTCTATGTGCATTGTACACTTCTTCCTTAGTTATCCCATTGAGGAAAGTTGTCTTCACATCCATCTGTTGTATCCTCCATCGCATAGTGGAACTACAGACATCACTGCTCTAATGGAAGTGTACTTGAGGAGAAGTCCCCTCGTAGTCCACTCCTTTATGGGAAAACCCCCTCGCCACAAACCTTGCTTTCTACTTCTTTATGTTGCCATCTATTGCATGTTTGACCATGTAGAGCCATTTGGAAGTCACTACTGATTTCCCCTTCGATCTAGGTACAATGTCCCAAACATCATTCTTCATGATGGAGGTGTGGCTCTTCCAACATGGGATCCCTCCAGATTTGCTGATTTGCTCCCTCCTAAAAACAAGAATGCTTGGAATCTATGATGCTACTCATCAACGCCATGTAGTTTGGAAACTTTGTCGGAGGTTTGATCTCATTGAATGAGCTCCTAGGAGATTCAACATGCTTTTGAGTATCCCTCAATGTCTGCGAGAGGCATCGAGGTCTCATGACATAGTTGGTCGGAGTTGGTGGCTCCTCCTCTGCACCTGAAGGTTGTTGCCCTGAACTGGAAGTTGCTAATGACCCTGGCTCAACCTTTGGAGCTTCCTTCCCCTCATCCTCTATCACTGGAATAGGCTCATGAGAATTCTTGGATGCAAAGTCTTCCTCAAACTTTACATTTCTGCTTACAATTGTCTTTCTTTCCTCCGAAATATAGATCTTGTAGGCCTTTGAAGTCTCATTGTAGCCAACAAACAAACCCTTCCCGTTGAAGGGTTCCAACTTGGTCATCTTCTCCACTAATATATGGATGTAAACTGGACAACAAAAGATGTGGAAATGACTTACTTTTGGCTTCACACCAGAGAATGCCTCCTTTGGTGTCTTGTCCCCCCAAATCCCGTGAGAACACCTCTTCTGGATGTAGATTTCTACATTGCATGCTTCCACCCATAGAAACATCGACAAATCCTAGTCATGTATCATGGCTTTAATAGTCTCTATGATGGATCGGTTCTTCCACTTTGCAACCCTATTTTGTTGTGGGTTGTATGAGATAGTGAACTCCCTCTTGATTCCTGCATCCTTGAAATCATTTAAGGTATACTTAACCCCATTGTATGATCTCAAAACTTTGATCTTCTTCTTTGTCTGGTTCTCCACAAGAGCTTTGAACTCGTGAAACTTGTTAAAGATCTCATCCTTGGTCTTTCAGAAGTAGATCCAAGTCTTGCGAGAGAAGTCATTAATGAAGGAAACATAGTACATCCTTCGTGTGATTGATGCTACTTACATCGATCCACACACATCCGAATGCACCAGATATCGAATCCCATTAGAATTGTGCTTGCTGCTTAGGAAAGCATCCTTGGCATGCTTAATATGCATGCATCCTCTGCATACACCCTGCTGCTCAATGTTGAACTCTGGAAGGTCTGTGACGATCTCCCTTAGAATAGGAAATGCTCAGTAATGCAGGTGCCCCACGCTCTTGTTCCATAACTTACACATATTTGTGTTATGTACTAGGGCTTGAACAGGTTCACCCTATGACTTGTATAAATTGCCTTCCCTAACCCCAATCACTTGAGTTGATCTTGGGCTTGATTCCTTTGCTCTTATGAGGATTGGCTGGTTCTTGAACTGTACTGTATCGCCCTTGTCTTTCATGATCGAAACTGAAAGCAAATTCTTTGTGAAACCTAGAACAAATATCACATGCTCAAAGTCTTAAAGAGTTACCTGACTAGAGTTGGAAAGGAATGGTACCAAATCCTGCTACTGGATACTTGGCATTATCAACAAGCTCGACTTGAACTATTGAGACATGCTCCTTTAGACTTGAAAACAGTTCTTGGGTAGATGTCGTATGCCTTGATGCTCCATTGTCCACATAACACACGTTCTTCGAAAATGTGCTTGAAGAAGGGCAAGATACCATCAGGAAATCCTTATCGAATTTGGAGGCAAACTCATTCATCCGAGTTTCAACTGAGCTTGCTACCTGATTTTGTTGTTGCTTCCCTTTATCCTTCTTCTCTGGACACTGTGATGCATAGTGGCCGTTCTTATGACATATGAAGGACTTGATTTTACTCAAGTCCTTCCTTCGTTGTGAGGTTGACTCCTCACTTTTCATCTTACCCTTGCTGGGTGTTCTACCTCCACCCTTCCTAATTTGACCAATTAGGGCATGGTCACTGTCACCTCCCTGCCTGTTGGCCTTGGACTCCATCCAAGTTTCCTCCTGGAAAAGACATCCCAGGTCTTTCCCAAGGTCTTTCCCAGGAGTGAAGCTTTTCCCGAGCTCAAACACCTTGGACAAATGTTTCCAATTGAGGTAGGAACCCATTTAGTGCCCTGTTGACTAGCTCTTTGTCTTCAGCCTTCTCCCCAGCTGCTGCAAGTTGGTCATGAATTTGTGTGACCTTCATCATGTAACTGGTGACGGTGTTTGATCTGGATAGATTTGAGTTTGTTATGGAATATCATCTTCTTGTTAATGTTTTAGAACATATCCTTCGTCTTCTTATTCTCCGATATGTGAGGGATGAGATGATCCTTTATAACATTCGTGATCATTTGCTTGGCTCTCACTTCTTTCTTCTTGTGAGCTGCTAAAAGATGTGGATTTGTTAGCGAGGTTACCACATCCTTGATGATATCCCATAGGTCATTCTCTTCTAATAAACGAGTTACGCGGACTGTCCATGATAGGAAATTCGAGGCACCATCCAATCTGTCCTCGAACTTGATGCTAGCTGATGCCATCTTTGATCTGTAAACAAACTCTTACTCTTATGATCTTCTAAATCAAAGTAGCTTTGATACCATGCAAATCTTCAAACCCTAGGTAGTTGTTGTCTTATGTTTCTTTATTTGAATAAATCAAATCTCAATTTATTTGATAACAAAAATAAATTTCTGAACATGCAACAATCACACAAATGGATAGAAAATATGAACAATAAAAGATAAAATAATTTCTCAAGTAGACAAGAAATATATCCTTCAAATTAGCTTGTCATTTAATAATCAAAACTTACAAGAACACCTCAAAACTAAGGTTTTTAGCCTACTGGAAAAGAAAAACGGCTTGCCAATTTGAGAAACTATTGTATGGGTTTTCTCGTACGACCGTACAAACCCGTATGGCCTGTCCACATGACTGTACGAAATGTCTATATGTTGGTACAAAACTGTATGGAACAACTATTCTTCAACTTGGAAATCTTTGTTAGTCAATCCTCTTGTTGATGCTCTGCTTTCTCTCTTCCTTGGCCACTTTCTTGGTCTTCCTTTGGTGTGTTTCTTTAACTTCCGACCAAACTATCTTTGCGTAAAGAATGGATGTGTCTTTACCCTCTACCTTGTCTGCCTTTATACTTTAGTTGAAGACCTAATCTACCAAAACCCTAATCTCACGATGAGATCTACGGTTGAGATTAGTTTAAATCACTTGTGTATTAAAAATACACTTTATTATGTTGGATTTTGTGCAACTTCGGAAGATATTATTATTGTATTTGATTGTACTTCCTAAGGGAGTTGAACTTGATGTAATTAATCATGTAAACCCTTGAAAGAATCAATGTAAACCTTGGGGTGAAAAGCAAACAAAAGAAAAGATTAAAATTAATTTATTAATTGTCCCTCAAGAGAAGTCGGTCCAGTCAACTAGACAAGTCGGCCCAGTTAGGGAAATAGCCAGTTTGGCACTTGTATAAATAGAGGGAAAGTTCACCTCATTATTCACTCATCCACTTCACACAAGTTCGCATCACCCAAAGAGAGATTCGCACCAACAGCTAGGAGAAGACTATTTTTGGGGTTTCTACTTGGAAAGTATTTCCATCTTTTCTCTTTGTTCATTGTACTCTGATCTCAGAATGATCATCTCTATACGAAGGTTGCTGGGTTTTCTCCCGTTTGGGTTTCCCAGGATAAAACTCTTGTGTTATTGTTTCTGTGCTTTATCTTTCTTCTAGTGATCTTATTGAATTTATGCAATTGAATTATTATGCTATAATTGTATGAAAAACTAACATGGTATCAGAGCGGTACTAGAAGAAGCCATTGCTAGAAGCCTAGAACTAGGGTTTCATCTTTAGAGGCCTTCACTCAACTTTTTGGTGGAAAACGAGCCTTGGGAATTTCGCTCTAAGGAGGGCGCATCTTTTGGTGAAGGCAGATTTCAATTATGAGAATTTTCAATTTTTGACCTAATTCTACAGTTGCAGCAGAAATTAGGGTTTCAAGTTTTGACCTATTTTCTCCACAGTTTTGACTCAGCCCTACCTCTACTCAACTCACCTTTCTAGGGCGCATCTACCTGTGGAGTCAGTTTTCCAAAATTTCAACTTTCATTTTAGACTTAGCTCCTGCTAGGGTTTCTAGTCCAGATCTGCAGTTAAGATGATTGGTATGAAGGTTGAAGATCGTCTGGAAGGGGCTTCCAACTTCATATCTTGGAAGTCTAGGGTTCTTCTTCTACTAGAAGAAAATGACCTTTTGCGGTTCGTCAATGAGAAGGTCCCATAATCAAAAGTCGAAGAAGACAAATCTTGCTGGAGGAAGAATGATGCCAGAGCAAGAAGGATTTTGGTGGACTCAGTTAGAGACCATTTGGTTCCTCAAATCTCAAGTAAGAAGATTGCTAGAAAGATGTTCAAAACCATAAAGAAGTTGTTTGAACATATTAGTATCAATGTATCCATTACATTGAGGAACCAGCTATCAAACATGAAGATGTCCAAGTTTGAATCTATTGCCTCATATTTCATGAGGATTACAGAACTAAGGGACAAGCATAGTACCAGTGGAGATCCTATTGATGATAAGGAGCTTGTCATCACTACTCTAAATGGTCTTCCACCATCTTGGGAGACCTTCATCCAAAGTATAAGCGGTAGATCCAAGCTACCCAAATTTGACAAGCTATGGGCAGATTGCACTCAGGAAGAGACAAGAATAGCAACAAGACAAAGATTTCATGGCACTCAACTTGAGGAGAATCAAGCATTCGTATCCCATGCCAAGAAAGGCAAGGGAAAAGGAAGAAAGTTTTACAAACACAAGCACCAAGGTAGGAGATCAAGTCCACCCCCAGATTAGAAGTAAAAGAAGAAGGACTAATCTCAGATACAATGCTATAGGTGCAAATCATATGGTCATTACCCCTGTAATTGCCGAATTTCAAATAAAAGGAAGCATGAAGCTTCAACTGCTGATGTAGAAGAAGACCACCATCACAAGAAGCAAAGGAATGAAGATCGTACATAATTATTCTTCATATCAGCTCTATTAGGTACTGTTCCTACCACTAGTGATACTTGGCTCATAGATAGTGATGCTTCTAGACACATGACAAGTTATAAAGAAAATCTTTCAGAATTAGTTGAGAAAGATTATCATCTTCGTGTTGTACTTGGAGATGATGCTAACTGCACTGTGAAGGGATCTGGGGCCACCTCCCTTCAGCTAGAATCAAGTGATACACTACACTTGAGTGATGTGCTCTATGTACCTGGTATGAAAAGAAACCTTGTCTCCATCTTAGCCTTGGAGGACAAGGGATATAAAGTAGCATTCTCAGAAGGGAAAGTACTTGCTTGGCACAAGAACTCAAGCATGGAGAAAGTTAAGGTTATTGGTGTAAGAGAGGAGAGCTTGTACCGACTGAACACTCCACCAGTCCAAGCCCTAGTTTATGATTCTACAAGCATGGGTGAACTATGGCACAAAAGACTAGCTCATCTAAATTATCGAGCTCTCCCAGCATTGAAGAATATGGTGACAGGTTTGCCAGTGCTTCAGGTAGACCATGATGGAACATGTAGAGGATGTGCACTTGGAAAGAATGCTAAGAGATCTTTCCTAGATAGTGAAAGCATATATAAAGGAATTTTGGATCTAGTGCACTCTGAGGAATTTTGGATCTAGTGCACTTTGACTTGTGTAGACCCATGACAGTTGCATCATTGGGCGGATATCATTACTATGTAGCATTCATTGATGACTACTCACGAAAGAATTGTATCTACTTTCTCAAAACCAAGGAATCTGAGGAAGTACTCAGCAAGTTCAAAGAATTCAAAGCACAAGTCGAGATTTTGTCAGGAAAGAGGATCAAGATCCGGAGATTAGACAATGGTGGAGAATACACCTCTACAGAATTAAATGATTTCTGCAAGGAAGCAAGAATTAAGAGGGAGCTCACAGTTCCCTAGAACCCCCAACAAAATGGGGTTGCTGAAAGAAAGAACAGAACAATTGTGGAGGCAGCCAAAGCCATGATACATGACCATAGTCTACCAATGTTCTTATGGGCAGAAGCTTCCAGGACTGCTATATATGTGCAAAATAGATGCCCACATAAGATAGTGAAGAATATGACTCCGGAAGAAGCTTTCACTGGAGTGAAACCAGAAGTAGGCCACCTTCGGATCTTTGGTTGTCCATTTTATATACATGTGCCCAAGGAGAAGAGAACGAAGTTAGAACCTTCAGGCACGAAGGGAACTTTCGTGGGATACAGTAAGTCTTCAAAGGCTTACAGAATCTACATCCCAGGATCCAGACAGATTGATGTCAGCAGGGATGTGACCTTTGAAGAAGAGATGGCTGTCAGGAAAGGCAGAGGATCAAACATGGAGATTGATGATGAAGAAATGCTAGAACCAAAGGAGATGAGATCATCTCCCCCTCCAGTTCAGAGGGAGATAGCAGAAGAGGATGAACCCATTGATCCTATTGATCTAGTTGATGTTCCCAGAGATATTGTAGTAGGTTGGAAAAGGCCTAGATGGGCACAATAGACTTTGCAGGATGCAGAGGGATATGAAGCTCCACATGGATCTTTTCGAGAAAGTAAAAAACCTTAGAGGTTCTCCAGTTATGTAGCATTGATGAGTCACATCATTGACTTAGAACCTACCACTTATGAAGAAGCATCCAGACACCAAGTGTGGGAGGATGCCATGGTGGAAGAATACCAATCCATCATGAAGAATGATGTGTGGGAAGTTGTGCCGAGACCTGAGGAGAAGTCAGTAGTGACTTCCAAGTGGCTATACAAGATCAAGCATGGAGTAGATGGGAGTGTTGAAAAATACAAGGCTAGATTTGTTGCCAGAGGATTCTCTTAGAAAGGAGTCGATTATGATGAGACATTTGCTCCTGTGGCTCGATATACTTCCATCAGATCGATCATTGCTATTGCTTCAGCTATGGGATGGAATTTGCATCAGATGGATGTCAAGATAGCCTTTCTCAATGGTGTTATTGGGGAAGAAGTATATATTGAACAACCAGAAGGGTTTGTCGTCCATGGAAAAGAGTCTCACGTATGCAGATTGAAAAAGGCCCTGTATGGACTCAAGCAAGCACCTTGTGCTTGGTATGGACGGATAGACGGATTCCTGGTGAGTTTGGGATTCACCAAGAGTGATGTAGACCCCAACCTTTACTACAAGGTTGTGGATGATGAGCCACTGATTTTGGTACTATATGTTGATGACCTGTTTCTCACTGGAAACGAGAAACTTATCGTATGGTGTAAGAAGAAACTCGCATATGAGTTCGAAATGAAGGATCTTGGATTGATGCATTACTTCTTGGGATTATAAATATGGCAGAGGTATAAGGATATTTTTCTATGTCAAGGAAAATACACCATAGATATTTTGAAGAGATTCAGAATGTTGGACTAAAAGTCCATGGCTACTCCGATGGATGCAAATTGGAAGAAGCTGAGGGAATCCGCTTCATGTTCAGATTTGATTGATCCCACTATGTATCCCTAGCTAATTGGGTCCTTGATGTATCTGACGAACCCCGGACCAGATATATGTTTTGTTGTGAATGCTCTTAGTCAGTTTATGTGTGAGTCGAGGTAGATTCACTGTATTGCTGCAAAACATGTGCTCAGATACTTGCGTGGCATTGTGGGATATGGTTTGAGATATGCTTCAGAGTGTGACTTGAGATTGTAGGGGTTTACAGACTCAGATTGTGCCGTATGTGCTGCAGATAGGAAGAGTACTTCCGGATGTTGCTTCAATTTGGGTTCTGCAGTGATTTCCTGGTGCAGCAGGAAGCATAACTTAGTAGCACTCAGTACTGTAGAGGCCGAGTATATGGCTGCTAGTACAAAAACTTGAGAAGCAGTATGGCTTCGTAAACTCCTTGCAGGATTGTTTGGCCAGATTCTAGAGCCAACCGTGATTCACTGTGATAACCAGAGATGTGTGCAAATGTCAATGAATCCTGTATTTCACGACATGTCAAAGCATATAGAGATTCGATATCACTTCATTCGTGATATGGTGCAGAAAGGTGCGGTCGAGTTATAGTATGTTCCGACAGATGACCAGACTGCAGATCTTCTCACCAAGCCTCTTTCCAGGATGAAGTTCGAATACTTTCGCGGAAGACTTGGAGTAGAAGAGAACGAGTCCCTCCTTGAGAGGGAGAGATGACATAGAGATGTTTACCATGCTTACACCCAGGTACCTCTACTAGTCCAGGTTTTGAGTCGGGTATGGGAGAAATCCCATCGGCAAATGAGACGGATATATAGTAGATGGTTGGGTTCACACAGGTGCCTCTGCTCGTCCAGGTTCTCAGCTAGGTATGGAAGAAATCCCATTGGCAGATGAGACGGATAGGTAGTAGATGGCCGTGTGATGATTGCACAGGTACCTCTACTCGTTCAGGTTCTTAACTAGGTATGGGAGAAATCCCATCGGCAAATGAGATGAACAAGTAGTAGATGGTCGTGCCCTTTGCTCATCCAAGTTCTCAGCCAGGTATGGGAGGATCCCATCGGCAGATGAGACAGATAGGTAGCAGATGGTAAAAGCCTATCTCTCGGACATCCAAGTAGGATGGAGAGACTCTCTTGGACTCGCCGAAGGACTGGTGGAGTTAATGCATGAAGACACTTCTTGAGGGACTGAGACTGTGCTGACAACCTTCAGTATGTATAGAGATGATGGAGATAGTATAGATGTACAGATGAAACCTAGATGACCGTGATGCTGATGAAGACCGAAGAATACCTTCCTTGTTGAGAGGGAGTGTTGGATTTTGTGCATCTTCGGAAGATATTATTATTGTATTTGATTGTACCTCCTAAGGGAGTTGAACTTGATGTAATTAATCATGTAAACCCTTGAAAGAATCAATGTAAACCTTGGGGTGAAAAGAAAACAAAACAAAAGATTAAAATTAATTTATTAATTGTCTCCCAAGTGAAGTCGGCCTAGTCAACTAGACAAGTCGACCCAGTTAGGGAAATAGCCTGTTTGGAACTTGTATAAATAGAGGGAAATTTCACCTCATTATTCACTCATCCACTTCACACAAGTTCGCATCACCCAGAGAGAGATTCGCACCAACAGCTAGGAGAAGACTATTTTTGGGGTTTCTACTTGGAAAGTATTTCCATCTTTTCTCTTTGTTCATTGTACTCTGATCTCGGAATTATCATCTCTATACGAAGGTTGCTGGGTTTTCTCCCGTTTGGGTTTCCCAGGATAAAACTCGTGTTATTGTTTCTGTACTTTGTCTTTCTTCTAGTGATCCTATTGAATTTATGCAATTGAATTATTATGCTATAATTGTATGAAAAACTAACATATTATACTCAACAACTAAATATAAGACTTTGACTTTAGTAATAAAGTAAATTATGAAATAGATTTGACTTTGGACGACTTCACTCACATTTGACACTAAGCCTGTGTGGAAGTTCTTGTCCGAGTTACAAACATTAAGATGCCAAGCTAGCTAGTTTCCAATCACAAAAAAATATTGTACAATTGCATTCCAATGAGTCAACCGTTATTGCCATTACTGCCTTCCAATTCCCATTACTTGTGTTAATCTGATCAGTTTGGTCTTGCCTATCAACATCTTGTGCTTCTTCTTATAATTGGATAACTAAATCGAACACATGAAACCTATGTGATATTATTTGATCGTGTTGATGCTCTTTTATTCATAACATGTGTTGCAGTTGAACTTGGATTAAAGCTTTTCCATGTATTGAATAATTATGAATTTATGGTGTATCATTCTTGATTCAATGTGTTAAATGGTTCTTTATTTAAATTTGTTTGGTTACTTAACTCATTGAATCTTCCTCTTTCAACCTCCATAAACTAACTTAGATCATTAGATCTTTGCTAGGATTTCATATTATCATTAGATTCATCCTAGCCCACTAAGGAGCTTGAATTTAACATCTTTATCTTTGCCCAAGTATCCTTGGAAATCAACTTGATTAGTACTTGAGAAAGCTAGCCCACGTTGTACTGTCCTCTTTAGGCTTGCATGTGGAATCTCTAGTTAGTACCTTGGAAAATCTAATTGGGGCACTTCCCGTGGTTAGTCTAGATTTCCTTAGGAGATTTAGTAAACCTAACGAGAGAGAGAGACCTATCTATGTGACACTTAGGAGTAGCAAGGAGTTGTTTGATAATTATCACGACAAATTTTGGTGAAGAAATCCTTCTTTTCACTTAGCAACTCCTCCTAGTGACTCCATTGGATTTTCAATCAAAGAAGCATAATGGACTTGGATGTATTTCTCTTATTATCTCAAGCATTAAATCAATTGAATAAAAATACAAAATTGCTTCTTCAAGAAATCCAAGAATTAAAAGAAGAGATAACTCGAATCACTAACTATGAATGGGAATCACCGTTACAAGATGAAGATGGCGCGAGTTATAGTGATAGAGTTTTTGATAGGTTCAATGATTTAGAAAATGAAAGATCTTACTTAGAAGATTCTTTGTCTTAACAAAGTGAAGAAAGTACAAGTGATGACTTGGACATGACCTATGGATGGGGAATTCATAATCAAGAATCTATGCTTATTTCAAATCAAGCTAAATCTTTTCACTTTATTCCAATAGAATCCAAACACAATTAATTTTAAGTCCCATTCTTTAGGAACTAATATCAACCTATCTCCTAACTTAGGGCCTATCCGTGAAATCAATAACTTTAGTAATTTCCAATCATAAATCCCTTCATCTCATGAGAATTTAAGGTTAACCACTATAAGTGATATGGGGCAAAATACATTTCTTCAGTCCACTCTCCTATCCCCATCATTAGAATCTTACATCACTTTTTCTCGAAGTTGCCAGGAAACATGGGTACGGGGACGGGGACGGGGACGCCACTTTTTGAAACAGGGTACTTGGGTACGTCAGGGGTATTGTATATATATATATTAAAATTTATAAAAATAAAACATGTCACATCACATCATACATGTATACTTGATATTTCTAAATTCAATGATTCATATGAACATTCACATTGAAAATTTGAAACATAAAATAATAAATTTGATAAATCATATGACATAGACTCATAGTAGATATCAAGTGGAAGACTGGAAGACTGAATGGCATTTCCAGACATGAAAAAGAAAGTTCAAAACAGTAAATATTGAACAATGAACAAGATAGCTGATTTGACTTCCTCAAGCCATGTCATCAACGTCCTCAGGATCAATGTCATCAGCATCACTAAGGTCCTCTGTCAGGAAGCTCTCTAGATAGGCATCGCTGGAGTAGTGAGCACGGAGCACTAGCAGTGAGAAATGGAGTGCCGCGCAGGTTTAGGTAAGGGGTAAGTGCCCACATAACATGTGTTTCAGTGTTTTAATTTTTAATTTTTAAAATTTTAAACATCAAACATTGCAAATCGACCCCCCTCGATGGCAAGCTAAGGTAAATTTCCCAACGGCCGTACCTTCCGGGTACCCAAACATGCGGTACGGCGTACCAAAATCCATGCAAGTACCCTGTTTTCATAAGTGAAGTACCCGGTACGCGAGTTTGAATTTGGGTATGGCTGGGAACGTACCATTGAAGTAGCCAAGTACCCGGTACGCGTACCCGGTACCCGACCCCCCGGTACGGGTACCCATGCAACATAGCTTTTTCTTTTTCAAATCATGCTTCTATGATCAAACCTTTCAATGGAGAAAGCAACAAGTGCCAAGGAATCTCTTGTGAAATGTCACGTGACCTTTTATCACCATCTTTCATATATAATGATTTGGTGAATAATACGTATCAATTCGTCAATCCCATTGACCTTTGGGTAGAAGAAGCTTGCAAAGGTAAACATCAACTTTGGCATGACTTCATCTTTCATCACTCAACCTTCAAGCAAGGAATGATGGCAATCCCATTTTTCATTTACTTAATCATCAATGTATCCTTGACTTGGTTTATCATCAAGCACAAAGGAAGGGGGATTGATCAATTCATCAAATGGTTCCATTGGATCTTTGATTTTACCTAGCCTTTTCTTCAGCTTGTTAGCTTAGGAGTAGGTAGGATGAATGAGTTCACTCTTGAACATTAGATTCTTAGAATAGTTTATTTTTCATGCAAATTCTAAGAGAAATTTTGAGCATTTCCTTTCATGTTATTTGCTTAGACTTTACTTTTGCAATGGTTCTTTGTTTACTTAAAATATTTAATAAGTCAAATGCATTCTAATAATGTTCCGTGGGGAAGGTATATTTTTGTTTTATAGGTACTTATTTTGACTGTTGCAGAGATGCTTGAGATTCTAAGGTTCTCGAGTACTCTCTCCCTTACAGTACCCATCTCCCACGGAGCCAGATGTGATGCCACATATCGTATAGGCATAATGACTTATTTTTGCTTCACTCTATTCCAGTTTGCTGATGTATTCCATACTACTATGGCCTATTTTTCCGCGTATGGATATTCTATGTGATTTGGGTGATGTGATGACCATGAGATGATGTTATATTTTTGCCTTTTTCTACTGCTATGCCATGAAAATGATGATGATGATGCATTACTTGATGATGCACTAAACTATATACTTCCATTACATGATATATTGTATTTGATTGTTTTGATGAGTATAGCTAGTAGTACCTTGCATAGGTTGATGAGGGTGAAGGGTTTTTGGTTTAATGACATACCATGCACCGAGATAACTACAACATTTTGGTATTTTTGAGGAGTATTCTCCCTCATTGGTTTCACCTTTAGCTACTTTTCATTCCATCATCACCACTCCATGTTGTGATTTTCATCCCATGTTGTGAAGTTGATTAACTGACTCTTTCTCTCCCCCTTTGTGGATCCGTCACTATTTATGCTTTGCTATTTCATAATTGTGTCCGGTTGCTTTGTTGTAGTAAATCCTCAGTAGAGGAAGCTTTTCGGTATGCTCCTTGAGGCCGGTTGTCAATAATCAGGAAGAGTTACAATTGAGCAATGCCTTCTCTTTAAGATCCAATTTCCCTATGCTATTGTTATATAATGGTTAACGATTAGAAGAATAGGTAATCCCCCTCGGAGCTATGGACGCTTGCTGGCTATAGGTGCTATGCCTATTTGCATTTACGTGCATTATTGTGGCAACTCTGTCGAGGCGATGGATGCTTGCTGGCAGTAGAGCTATTATCACACAAAGTGTAGTTGTCTACTTTAAAGGTCCTATCTAGGATGGTAGAGGAAGACAACTAACCGGTGACACGTAGGGCCATGATTCCCAAGATGGATTGGTTGTCACGCTAATCGAGGCACTCTTCACTTCTTGTTATCCAAGCCACAGAGAACAAATGGGGAGACCCTGATCTACTCTTAGAAAGAGAGACCTAACCCAAATACCAAATCAAGCAAATCAAATAGTAAATGTGGAGTGAAGGGTGTAGAACCCTAGATTTAAGGAATTGAGCTATTGTAGAGGCTTAGGGAAGATAAGATATGAAAGTTGATTAATTCAATTACAATAGCTCAGAATTAGGGACAAATCCAGGATACAAGTGTAAGGTAAATGATCAAAATCAACTGCCTTGGGAAACGTGTACTTAAATTAGGGGAAATGGTCCCAAGGAGTAGATCTGGATGGATTATGGATACCTAACACAACTTGACTATAGATCTAACAGTATCAAAGTTCACAAGCAAAGATCAGGCAACCAAACAACTGAAAAAGGGGCAAACTCAGAGAGGGCGCAAGAGAGAGAGATCAATGCCTAGGGATTTGGGCAAGGAGTCCACAGAGCATGACGCCCTAGGAAACCCACTTCAAGCTTGGCATAAAAGTAAAAACCCCGAAATCGTTCGCCACGATTTGAAGTTGTTTGAGCTAGAGAATTTTTTATAAATTTTAACTTAGGGTTTGAACAATGAAATTTAATGGTGACGATTGGATTGGATCCCAAGATAACAAAAATACTTTGAAACGTACCTGGATATGCTTGCGACCGCCTTCCAAATTGATGATCTTCCCAAAATGAAGCAATCTAGAGTGAGATCCAGCCTCCCCAAGTGAAATCGCTATTCCTCCGAGATGACCAATGCGCCCTTCCTTGCCAAAAACGATCTATGGTAAGAATCGATCAAGCATGAAAGAAACTATACTGAAGCAAAGATGAAACAAGAAGCATCAAAATGACCACAAGATACAATAGAGATACTCCCTGAGACACAAGTCGTTTTGAGAGAGAGATATGGGGTTTCCCCACAATAACGTCCCCTTCAAAGTCGCCTCCTTCACTACCACACGTCCCCTGCAGAAAAAGGTTTGGAGAGAGATAGATCCATAATGGTATCACAAAGAAAAGACTTTGTAATCACTTGCAAGAACATTCATCAAAGTATCCAAGAGATTTGCAAAAATATTCTTTATTATGCTGGAAATCCAAGAGCCCAAAGGTGCCTTTACAATGAGGGGGTCTCTTCCTTAAATAGGAATGAAAGAGACCAAAACCCTAACCACTTTATGAATGAGTGGTGGAGATCAAAAGATAAAACAATAATAATCGACGGCTAAGATGAGACAGAGCTACATTACATGGATCAACTCACTAAAGAGAGGGGTGCACGCTCACTAAGTGGCCCTAGGGGGGTCGCACCACATGACAAATGACTAGGACAAGTGTAGCAAGCACATGGTGGGGTTAGGAGGTATTAATGTCCTTCACTAGCATCACCCCATTGCACAATGATAAATAATGTGACTCAATAACATCACAACGTGACCAAATGACCAAATTGTGCCCTCCTCAATAACAAAATAATACATCAAAATAATAGCCCGGATTGTGTGTGGACCCCACTGAATGCTGTAAGTTGTGCCAGAAGGTGTGGGATGCATCACAAATGACCTCTGAACAAACCTCATGCCAATTCCCAAATCGATTTCCTCAGTGACCATTTTATTCCATTTTTAATCCTCAGAAAATCACCTGTAAATCAATAAAATGCCTGTAGCTCTTTGCCTAGTGCCCCGGGCACAAATCTGTCTGTACCAAAGTGTTTGGGGGTACGGTAATATGGTAATAACAAGTGGCTGGACCACATACTCCCTCTGTAGCGCACTAGGATAACCAAATAACAATGTAACTGTGCTGTCAGGCCATTTTATAATGGCAAATCTGTAGTAAAGTGACAATCTGAGTGAAATCTCGTCCGGAAGTGCCCGTAACTGAAATATGAGTGTACCAATGGATTCAGAAGGTCCAAATGTACTAGAGATGAGTACCCATACACGTTGTGGCTACTTGTATAATCATCTGTAATCTCAACCATGCTCGGACAAATAAAAATAATGGTCTGTAAGTAATAATAACCATAAAAAAATCATCAAACCATTATATGAAACCTGTGTCTGTTGCATGGAACCATCAAATGGGCATCATAGGACCATAAATCATCAACCTTGAACATCACTGGTCCAACTTGTTGCCGCCGAGTTAGCACACCTAGTTAACGCAGCATAAATCTATGCTATTTCTCGGTGTGCCCTTGGGGGCAAGTCTCGAGTCAAGGCTGTCACTTGATCTTGACTCCTCCGTTTAGGCAAAACTCCCAACGAAGCCAAGGGGGGTAGTCCCTAAGGAATGTTTCTAAGTTTGTTAGAGTTCCTGTGTAAATGATTAAAGTGTTTTATGTTTCTAGGAGTTGTTTTTTGGGTAGTGATTAAAAGGGTCCAAGATGATTGCAACAAGGTTTAAATAATCTTTTACTAGCATGAATTAAATATCACTGTAAAAAATATAGCAGATGCATGATACTAGATATTGATAATAAGCAAATAACGAGTGCAAGGACCAGTACCTTATGGAGTCGATACAGTGTAAATGATAAGCGTTGAAAAAGGGAAATGTTGTGCAATTGTCTCTTGGTTGATTTTAGATTTATTAAATGTGAAACTTGATTAAGGGAAAAAGGGAAAACTCCTGATATACCGTGAGGTACAGGGAGGAATGTCCGGAAATTTAGAAATTGGTGGTTCCGTACAAGGACATGTTGGCTGTCTGGAGTCTCTAGAGTGTGTTCAACACTACACCAACCGGGGATGTAGTCTAACGGTGCCCTAAAGGTCTCTGTACAGTGGTTCCAGCGTCCCCAGGCAGAATTTCCCCACACAAAGTCTATTCGAAGTGCCGAATTTTCATTTATCTTAAAGGGATGTTAAATTTATTAAATGACTTATTAAGTTAAGTGTGGAATGTTAAAAAAGTGCTTCCAACTCTTTTTGGGTATCCCACAGGTGGGCAGAGCATACACAGTTTAGGCAAAATAGTTTATTCAAGTTTGTGAGCAAGGACCATTGTGTTCTCCGATAGAGAGTGCTCTTGACTTGCTTTTCAGCTAAGTTCAAGAGACTTTAGGTTCTTTTTATTAAACAATCAAGTTATGAAAGTAAAAGACAAAACTTATGGAAAATATATGAATGGCCAAACTTATGCGTCACTTTTCTGGTCAACCTTCACTAATCGGCAATGCCTTTAGGTGAAGATGAGAGCATAATTTGTGGCGACGAAGGGTGGTTTTATCTCTAATCGGCAATGCCTTTAGGTGAAGATGAGAGCATAATTCGTGGCAACGAATGATGGTTTTATCTCTAAGTTACTTTTGCAAAAAGGAAGTGATTAAAATATGAAATACAAGTTAAAAGTCTACAACTTGCACTTCAACAGTGAGTGTGTGAACTTGTGGAGTTGGAAAAAATCAATCTCACAAAAAAGACAAAAATGCAAATCCTCCTAGGGGGGATGGGGTGTGGGCGCTGAGTATCCCATTGCTCTCATTAATTAATTTTACAAAGTACTGAAAGTAAAGAAGTGCTTCTTATTCCATTAAACTTGGATCTAAGAGCTTACAATGATGGATTTGAAAGACTAGAAGAAAGAGGTCCTCGAAAAGTGCCTTTTTGAGGTTTTCTGGTGAAAAATGAGCAGAGTTTCCTCCTCTTTTATGATGGACCTGCTTAAAACCAGCAAACAAAAGTTATTAGAATGTGATGGAAATGAATTTAAAAGAATGAAAAAAAATTTGAATTTTTTTTCTTACTTATAAATTTTTTGTAAATTTCAAAGCATGCAAGTATAAAAATTGAAACTAGATCTACTTATGAATATGATTTCTGATTGTAGATCTAATTGAAATGCATAAAATAATCAGATCTGAAATATATAGGAAAGTAAAAGCTCTTAGATGTAATCTTTTAAGCATGAAACAAAGAAAATGCAAGGAGAGAAAATTTGTAAAAATGAAGATGGATGAGGCTTTGGTTTTCCAATGCTCTTGTCTCTTCCAGATGCCTTTGGAGAATCTCTGAAATACAAATGTGTTAGAAGAAAGATGGCAGCCCAAGAAAAGGAAGAACAACCGAGTTCTCAATCCCCTTGAGCTTTAGATCTGCAGCTAAACAATGCCAAAACTTGCAATACAATGAGAGACTTAGTATGTTAGAATAAAATAAGACAAAATGAATCTAAGTACAACCAAATACTGTTGATTACATTCAAATCTCCTATTATCTAAGCATAAACAAACAAGTTAACAATTGTAAATGTTTGCTTCTATACCCAATAGACTAAATCTACACAATATGAAAGCATGGAGTAGCAAATACAAAGCACCAATATCACCTCATTTGTAGAACTCCAACACAATGTGCACTCGATGGACCTCCAAAGTCTTTCAATATATTACTTCACAACAATAGTGCACAAAATAGGAGAGGTTCAGTGCATCCATGAAAATCAATGGAGCATTTCCTTGCTTAAATAGAAACTCTCAAGAGGAATTCGAATTGGTTGAGGAGAGGTGAGTTAGGGTTTGAATGGACAAGTGTATGTTCCAATCCATAGGATGGGGTAATGGATTGATCTCCAATCCAAGCGATGGCTGCCACCTAAGGTAGGCACCTCCTTTCCCTTCATTGGGATCTCCTCCATGCAATGTGGGAGTGCCACATCAAGGAAGCCCTCCTCAAGAGGAGGGCGCAAATCCCAAGAGAAGACACATCACCACTCTCAAATCCTTGATTGAAATGGCTTGGAGTTGATTGGAATCTCCATTAATATCAAATGCCAACTCATTAGAGCCAACTCCCTGGACAAACATCCATTTATTAAGGAGTTTGAATTTTCTCCATTCCCATTATTTTTGAATTAAATAATTCATTTTTAATATTTTGGAGAGAAATTTATTTAAGTGAATACTATTCACTCAAAACTTAGGAAAAGTGGGTGTAGGGGTTTTATGGGTGCTTTGGGTTAGAAAACGAGCATTCCCATGCCAAATTTCACATCCTAACCCATCTTTTATCATTTTTTGAATTTTTGAATTAAATTATTAAAAAATCTCATAAACTAAGAAAAATTATTTTTTCAGAATGACTCAAAAATCCTAGGGGACCTAGTGCATGTCTATATGACTCAATATTGATGGTTAGCATGTTTAAAAAATACATATACACAAGCTTTAATACTCTCCCTAAGTTCGACCATCATGTGAATACTTCAGCTTTGGAGGTGTGAGTGAAAAACTCAGGGATTATACACCACTGACGAGTAGTGCATAATTCCTAAGGAAAAAACACTCTAGAGTATCCCTATGATAGCAAACCTAAGGTAGACCAAGTTTCTTTAAAAAAGAACTCATGCTAGACAAACTTATTACAATTTCTCCGCAGGGGTTTGGACATGCAAATTATTACAAAGGGCAAAAATTTGCCTGATGAACACTTAACTCTAGCAAGTGAACAATGATATTGTTCAAGTCTTCTGTGGTTCACAAGTTGTCCACCATGGTGCAACTTCAGTGGACAACACAACTCATCTCAGATCTTATGGTTGACTTGGTCAAATTGGGTTTGACGAGGTCAAGACTGATCAAAATATGACCTAGGCTTAAAATGCTTGATACTGCAAGTGCAAATGGATAAGGTATGCTCTTTTAATCATTCTAATAGCAAGACTTAAAGCATAAAGTAGCATTTCACTTGCAATTAAACAACAATCGTAAATATAAGTCCAAAGTTAAAATAATCAATTACTCAAAACAAAACCTCAAGAATATACTCATTTCATGGCCGTGATCATTTTGCTAGAAATGGGTGAAGGTGAAAAATGTAAGGCTAGGATAAGGGGATGACTTCACTGACTCAACGCTGTGATACTTTGGATAAGGGAAAAGGAATACACACTTAAGCATATGCTGGATAATATCACACAGGGAATGGCAGTGTCTCACAAATGGAATGAGTTGTTATGAGATGTGCTTATTCAACCTTGGCAAATGTCTACAACTCACATCCAAGCTGAAACAACTCCGTGAGGATCTTCTCTAGAACCGCCATAACTAGGTGCACAGTTAACCGTAACTTGAGGTTCTAGGGGACACTTAGAATTAGCTGTCCCTTAATCCATCTCACATCCCAACCTGTAGGCTCCGTGGGGAATTTAATCATTACATAATATCATGGCCAGTAGTCTTTAGATTTAGCATATATTTAACCACTGCTTTTTAGGCCTCATGACCCTTTGGATTTCTTGTGTGCTTATAAGCACAACTAATTGCAGCTTTTAGCCAGGGTATTCTACATTTCATTTCAATTCATTTAATTTCATAGCCCTCTTTCATTTGGCTGAGAAACACAGTTTTAATTTATTTACATGGGCTTGTACAAAAGATATAACAATAGTTCATTCATGCATGTAATGATGGTAGTACAACTTGCTTCAGATTTAGCCAACACAACTCAGGCAACTAGGGGGATTATCCAAAATCAAGACCAAACATCGAAGCAATCGACTAGAGAGGTCAAGGCATCAAATCCAACTCACCTAAGCTTAGGAACCAACACCAACAGGTTCTCCTGGCCCAAAAGGATCAAGGCTTCGGTAAGTTCTGTTTCCAACTCAGAGGTGAGACACAAAACAATAGGGATGCTATCCAACACAAAGGCAAAAGTGGGGAGGTCCTCCATATCACAGGATGAGGTGTAAGTCAAGGCGAAACCAAGAATGGGAGAGAACGGATGGATGGGTAAAGTGAAAGGTGATGCCAAAACTAGCAAACCATAAATGGTAGGAATGATCACGTCCATTCTACTAAGAGGGTAAAACCAATGAGTATAAACAAGAACTTCTAATTCTGAGTAATTAGACCATTTAGATAATCATTAAAACAACCATGTCTACATAACATATATATATATCGCCAGATCATGACCACTAGATACCAAGTCAAGCTACTAAGATGAGCAAAAGAGAAAAACAATCATAACCAATGCACATCCATATACCTGCTGGGCCATATACCTGTATCTGCCATCTAGATCATCAATAGTCACTGGAAACACTGCTACTGCAAAAAATTTGGGCACTATACTTCTCTGTATGGAACAAAAGTGGTCACCTCGGTCTTCAAATCTGAGGTCATGAGGCTCAGTCTTGGCTTAAGGTTCATCATGTCTGATCTGGGGCTACTCTGATATGTGAGTGATCATAAAAAATACTGCTCATCATAGGCTGATCTCATCAAAACTGTGTAAAGACCTAGCTCAAAAATATACAAGGAACTGCTCTACAATCATGGTAGCCCGACTAATATGGATGTGATAACATCTGGCTCCAGCTGGGACAAGTGATCTAAGGGAGAGAGTGCTTGAGAACTGTTATCACACAACTTTTAGTTGCCCCTAGAGGTATCCCATCCGGGACGGTAGAGGAGACAGGCAACTAAAGAGGTGACCCAAGAAATGCCACGGTTCCCAAGGCAAGGTGGGAGTCACGTCAACCGAGGCACTCTTCGCTTTAGGTAAGGGTGTAACTAGACCAAGGGGGAGACCCTATACCCAATCACAGTTGATTGGACCTACACAAAGGTTTCTAAAGGTAAGTAAATGATGAGTTACAGAAACCAATGCAAGGCTAAGTGGACCTAGAAGTTGAGGTATGGTTGAAAGGTGGTGTGAGAGATTGTTGGTGTTTCAACCTACGTATGGTTTAGGCCACATTGTTTGGTATGATGTCAAGGTGTGGTACCATGTGTTTACACAGGTGGGTCTTGTTTTCTTGGGAAGTGTGAAATGGTTCTAAGTAGGCCCACAAGGTGAAACTAGGTGTGAAGTTGGTACTATAGGTTAGGTAATGACTAGATCTATAGATCTAAGTTGATTCTAGGAGTACCCATGTACTAGATCGAGTGTTTGACACAATTCCCAAGGAGTGCAACTTGCTTAGAGGAGGACTAGTGCCTTGTTAGATGGGCTAATGGGGTCAAAAAGTATGTCAAAGTGTAGATCGGGACACCTAGAAGCCAAGTCAAGTGGGCTAAATGAGATCTAATGGTTGGATCTTGCTAGATCTAGGTTTTCAAGAAAAGACCCTAAGTGGACCACAATCCCTTGAAACAAGGAATGCTACCCCCAAGGCGGATCGTCATAAAAAGATAGTCTAGACCTAGGTTTCAAGGTATGGCCGTTCCAAATCTCCAAAAATCCCAAACACCCACTTCCTCAAAGTGGACAAACTCACCTTTCCCAGGTAGTGCGACTTTGTTCAAGGAGGGTTAAAAGGTGGGTTTGGTGGACCAAATCAAGTCCAATGGCCACCAAACTATAGATCCAAGTAGCTAGTACCCCGATCTATGTATGTCCCCAAAATCCAGTCAAACCAAGGGCTAGATCTTAGTAGATCTGAGTTTTGAGGTGCCAAGAAATTCAAAAGGGGGTTTTAACTCCTTAAAACATGGAAAGATGCCCACAAGGTAGAATTCACCAAAGTAAGAATCTGGGGGTAGGTTATCAAGTGTCTAGATTGCAAATCAAGTGGGATCTCACCTACCCATGTGCTAGATCTAACCAAACAAGCCTCTCACTAGGAAGTGCGATTTGGGTTCAAGAGGGCTTTTTGCCTTGAAAAGTGTGTCAATTTTAAGCCAATCACCACCAAACTATAGATCCAACTAGGGGTGGATGCTATAGAGGTGGGTTTTCAATATCTCTTCAAAAGCAAGGCTAGATCTAAGTAGATCTAAGAAATACCAAAAACAAGGGTTTTAATTAATTAGGGTTTTTATGATCTAGAAATTATGGAAGATTCAAGGAAGTAGAAGATCATACCTCTTGGAACATACCTGGATGAAGAGATGAATGCTAGTTGAGACGAGGATTACTTTGCCAAAGATCAAATGGAGAATTGTTGAAGCCCTCTTGCCAAATCGATTTTCCCAAGCCATATGTGATTTCTTCTAACCTGTCAAAACCAAGGAGCAAAGCATCAATTAGTTTAACAAATTGAAGGTAGATACAAGCAAGAGAAAGAGAGAAACATAGAATAGTTGACACAAAGGCAAAACTACTCCCTGTCAAACCAAAACGACTTCTTCCAAGCTTGAAGGGCAAGCCTCCCCACCAATTCGCACTTGTCAAAATCGTCCTCTTAACCTGTAAATAAGATATGGCAAATATGCAAGATAGCTACAATAGATCCTCCAGTGCAATGGACAAAAGCATTTACAATCGAAACAACCAACATCCACTCCAATCCAAGCATGTACTCCAAAAGATAGAAATTTTATTCCAAGAGCCAAGAGCCAAAAATCTCTAGATGAATTTTACAATGAGAGGCTCCCTCCTTAAATAGGATGGGGAGAGAGTACAACCCTAACCACTTTTTACATGAGTGGCTAAGATTAAAAGATCATAAGATCTAATTAACGGCTAACAATAAATCATAACAATATATCACATGGATCACCCAACATAATGATAGCGCCCCCACTAAATGGTACAAAAAGGGGGTGACGTCATCCACTAGAGAAGAATAGGTGCCAAAAATCCACCTCATGATGACTAGGACATAACAATATAAGCACATGGTGGGGCTAGGAGGCATCAATCCTTACTAGCTCATCCCCAAGGCACAATAAAATAATAAAATATGTCCAAGATAATATAAATGATCAAAACTGTCCTCAGAATCCATGACAGTCAAGCAGTAAATGACCTCCTGTGATCAATGTGGGCATACCCACATGGTGAAAACTGACTGGAAGGTAGTGATGCCACCCTGGAAGACCTCTGTGAAGACCAAATGCCAAAACCTTGCCTCAATTGCCCAAATCGATTTCCTCAGTGACCACTTTATCCCATTTTTTAACTGCCTCGGTAACTGTTAAAGTGCCAAAACTGCCTCCTAGGGCACTAACGCTGTCCATCTGAGCCCACCAGGCTCTCCCGAAGGAAGGGTAAATGGTAAAAACAAGTGGCTGGACCACCCCCTCCATCATCAGCGCCCTAGGTGAACTGGCCAATCATGGCCCCTGCCGCCCAGGTTGGGAAATCAGCCCCAAATCTGGTCAACAAGTGTAAAACTGCATCAATCACTGTCAGAAGTGCCCGGAACTGAAAGATAAGTGTCTCAATGGATCCAGAAGACCCAAATCCACTAGGAATGTGTACTCATACACCCTGGGTTGTCCTAATGGGCCAGCTGTAGGGTCCACCATATATGGACAATGTATAATCTGCTGATCTGAAGTAGTAATAAACCTGCTGAACTGGATCGAACATCATCTGCATCATATGTCCATCATATGATATCATCATCAAACATGTGGACCCATCAATCATCATCAATAATCATCCATACATGGTCCACATCATCACGGATCCCAAGAATATACAACCTAGGATAAATCATATCAGTAGACTAAGACACTGCTTCTCTAATCATTCTCACAGCTAAGCTCAAAGTATAACATCCATTCAGTGGCATTAATTAAGTTAGCATATTCCATTGTTATATAAAATTACTTGCACAATAGTTCAAATGACAAACTCACCCATTGGACATGGTCAAACTGCTAGTGAAGGATGAAGGCTAGGAGTAAGGTTGGGCCAAGGGGTTGACTTGTCTAACTTAACTCAAAAATACTTTGGACTGGGAGAAGGGGGAAGCTACAAACTCTGTGCTGGACAAAAGAACACGGGGGATGGCTGTGCCTCACAAATGGATAAGTTGTTTAGAGAGTGCTTATTCAACTTAGGCATCATGTCTACATCAAGTTGATCCAGGTTCATTAGGATCATTCAATTTTATTCCATGGCCTTTTTGGCCTACATAACCCTTCGGATTTCAGATGTGCTGAGAAGCACAACTAGTTGCAGCTTGCATCCAGGGCATTTTTTCAAATATTTATAAGGTCAACAATTGTTTAGATATAACTTTTAAGAGCCATTGCTTTTTGGACCTTTCTTATACTCTTCGAGGAGTATTTTTAGCTTTTCATCGCTCTTGCCCTTTTGTTTTGTTTCCATGGGCGAATTTATTAAGTTTCCATAGGTAGAACATGAGCTTTCAGTTTTAGCCAACAACATCTCAAGTGACTAGGGGGAGTTCGAGCCAATGCCAAACATCGGGACAACCGACCAAAATGATTTAGGCCTACAATCCAACTCACCAAAGGCAAGTTTTGTCACCAACTCAGAGCCGAGACACTGAATAAACAGGGATGCGGTCCAAACACAGAGGTAGAAAAATGGGGAAGTCCTCGGTATCAGAAAGTCAAATGAGACAAGTCAGGGTTTAAAGTCAAACAGGAAGGTCATGTATGGATGGAGACAAGTGAATATGGAGCCTACACTAGCAAAGAACTGGTGTCGGGAAAGACCATATCTATGTAAGGTGAAAAACCAGTGAATTTTGTTAAATGACCTAAATGTGCAAGCAATTGTCCATTTTATGATTTACAGTTCATTTTAAATAGTTTGCCACATCAGGAATAATATACCAAGCACATGCTATGATCATGACTAAATCAACAAGATAATAATCTACAGTCAGTGAGAACATATCCATAGGTCATACAACATCATCATAATAATAATCATCCAGTATCATCTGAAACACTACTGTAATACATCTCTAGGCACTGAACTGAAACTGTATGGGATAAGTAGTCACATCAGTCATCAAATCTGAACTCTCAAGGCTCAGCCTTGACCCAAGGTCATATACAAATCTGAATAATGTACTGCTCTGATCATGAGTGATCCAAAATATATAGCCATGCTCTGGAATAATGTAAGCTCTGGAATGTGCAGATATCTGCTGTACAAGAATAGTAGCCCTGCTACTATGGTGTGATAACATCTGGCTGCAGCTGGGACAAGTGCTCTAAGGGAGAGAGCGCTTGAGAACCTCAGAATCTCTGGTCTCGAACTGCTCTGCATCAATCTTCAATCCAGCACTGCACCATCCTTGCTTTCAGCTTTTATCTTGCACCTGTTCCTGCTCTCACAAACACTAGAATACCATCATGGAGCATGTATGGGACAAATATAAAATAAAACTGAAAATGACTTCTATTCTAAAACATAAACTGACATGCGCCAAAATATAAATATAAACTAACATGGCATATATTATTCATTTATCATTTTTATTACTGTGCAGGAGGAAAAAGAGCACTTCTTCAAGCAGGCAATCTCAACTTGCACAGGCAACCAAAAATAGAAATGCCAACTACAATTTCTTAAATGCATGCAGGAGAAGAGACATGCTTAGGAAGGAGCAAGGCTCAACTCAATAAAGAATAAAAACAAGCAGACACTCCAGGCAGAAAAAAGAAAAAGGGACAATACTCGGCACACAGAAAAAGAAAAATCACACAAATCCTACTGCTCAAGTGAGCTTATTCAGAAGCTACCTACTCTAAACAGGCAAGGCAAGGCATAGTACGGAGGGTCAGGGATGATAATCCCTTAGCTCCCTTTGGTTGATAGGGAGTAAGATACGTTGGCCAGTCCCAGTGGTGAGAAGACACATCTCACCAATGCAGCGCTCAACGGTGAGTGGTCCAACCCAAAAGTCACCTGATCCCCTAGATCGTATATAAAATAAATCATTAGGTATTACAACCTTATCACCAATTTCGAACCTTTGGTGATTTACAGATTGAGGGATGGCTTCAATAACATGTTTAGGAAAAGGTTGGATATCGGAATTGCATTGAGGTTGAGGTGTAACTATACTTGAATTCCTATTAGGAGGAATTGCATCAAATCTGGGAGGTCCACCGTCTAAAGGTATAGCTACCCTACCAATCAAGACTTCTCTTACTGTTCTCCTAGGAGGACTTTCTACTTGTGGGTGAATGATGTTCTTTGGAGTTTCCCCTATAGTCCAAAAGTCAATATCAACATCCTCATCCACTTCATCCTGGGTTATGGGTGGCGAGTTTTGATTTTCACTGCTTCTGCTACTACCCTCTCCCGATGGGATAGGAATGGTCATGTTTTCTAAAAGTGCCAGACGGTCAGTAGGAATAGACACATGACTAGGAACTGTGCTAAGCATACTTTGATCTCTCATATCCAAAGATGTGGGTGGAGAATAAAGTGCGTCTGTGGAGTCCATATCCTCTTCACCACTAGGTAACTCACTAGGCAAAAGGAAGCTAGGGTAAGATGGAAGCAAACGTGGCTCAGCGGGTTCTTCCTGGGAAATGGCTAGATTACTTAAAGAAAAGTCTTCCCCATGGTCATCATGGGTTGAGGCATGTTCTTGCCAACTCATAGAGTTGTCATTCACTTGCCTCAAAACCCCATCCTCCAAGGACAAATGGGACAAATGATCAGGCACATCAGAAAAGTGATAATCAACTAGTTCTTCATCACTCCCCTCCGGTGAGGGAAGGTGTGTTCCTTCATTGTTATTTGTCCAAGGAGTGATGTGAGGTAAGCCTTGTCTTCCTCTTTCTGTGTTAAGGTCAACTAGGAAAAGCCACTCATGCACTGTCCTAGGTATATACTCACCCCTTCTAATTTGATCAAAGTTGTCCTCCGAAGTGTTTAGCTGAGTAGGAGGTGCAGGTTGTTCAACGTTTGGCCCTACACTACTAGGTTGGTTCGAAGTCCTAAGGTTTTCCGACACTTCACACCGAATGGACTGAGGGTCAACATCAATAATTCTTTCTTCTTCCATGCTAGGATCATCATCATGGCCACCCATGACCATAAAGATACCCTCATGTAATAACTCACCCTCACCAAAAGTGTTTCTCACACCATCCTCATAATTCTCAAGATGTCCATCATAAAATGGCTCCCGATACACCCTGACCAAGACCCATCAGAGTTGGGGATGGTAGCATACGATAAATCCATCTGAAGATGTCCCCCTAGCCCAGCGGACCACTTCCTACAAAGGAGCATACCATAGGCTGGAGGGAGATCTATAACTACTATATCCATAAGCATGGATATGTCGGGGCATGAAAACAGGTCAGCTCTTAGGTTTTTGATCAAGCCAAAAACTTTAACTGGTTTAGAGTCAATCCCACAAACGTTCCCATAAGGTCTAGTTATTTTTAATGCCATGGCTTCCATGACTTGTAAAGGCATCACATTCATGGAGGCACCAGAATCCAACATACAGTTATGAAGAAGGATGTCACCTATGCGGAGTGTAAGATAAAATGGTTGGTGACCCCCATTCTTCCTCTCATATAGGGCAGTTTGGATGTTAATGGGAGGGTCATCCTCTTCATCAACCACATCACAAGGTGCCGGGTTTTGAGAAAATGAATCCTCACCGCTACTTGTGGCAGTCTCAGGGATACTTTCGAAAAATTCCACCACTTGCTCCTTTATTGAAGGGATTTTCATTAACTCAGTGAGTGGAATGTTATGCATAACTTTGTCTAACTCTCTTTCGATGTTGATATCAAAGTCATACTCAGGCAAAGGGAATGGCTCACTCACTGGACTAGGCGGCTCATTGTTTTTCTTTTCACTAAAAGGCATAGTCTTTTGGCCATCCTTTCTTCGTTGATAGGTTTTATAGGGAGCTTGACCACTATTAACTTGCTCAGTAGCATAGATGGGACCACTAGGGTTGGTTTCTTCTATGGTGTCTTCTTCATGATCAATCAAAATTCTTCCGAAGTCTTTGTCAAATTTTAAGTCATCAACCCAATTAATGTTCTTTGGAGAATCCGGAGTATCATCACCATGGGTGGTATACTCAGGATCTTCCAACTTTTGCTCTTCAGACCAGTTTATGATAGGAGGTTCTTGGTTCATAGGGTTTCTTCTATCACCTTCATTAGGCTTCTTTTGTTGATTCGAATAAGGCTTAGGGCCATAGGGCTGCCTATATCTATCCCCCTCTCTGTTCTTGGCTAGGTCCCTAGTTAAGAGAGTTAAGTTTTTCATCATTTCATGCATGCTCTCCATCATTTCATTTGGATCTTTGCTAGGTTCCTTACTTTTCTTAAACTTAGGCTCAGATCTGGAGGAAGAAGGTCCACTGATTAGGTCAAAGAAATTTTGTTTTCCCATGGAGGCAGCGTTTGCCTCAGCTTTCTTGGCATTGTCTTGGGCTATCTTCAAACTACTAGGGTCTTTGTCTTTTAGATGGTAACCTAAGTAACCTTCATATGCATTGAGGTAATGGATCAAGATGGCTTGATCAAGGGGCCTTATGTTACTTGGGATGTTGGCAACAGTCTTATCAAAGCGTTGGTTAAACTCATGGACAGACTCATTCTCCTTCTTTTTGATGTCAAAAAATTGGTGTAAAAGGAAACGCCCATCTAACTTGACTGACCACTCTTGCTTGAGTTTATCGGTGAATACATCATACCCATTGATTGATGATGCAGGCAAGCGGTCAAACCATTTGCAAGCATCACCCTCCAAGGATGCAAAGAGACCCCTAATAAACACATCCTCTTCTTCAGCCCCATAAGCTTCCATATGATCCCAAACATTGTCTATGTGATCTTCAATAGAGGTGGCACAGTTGCCATTGAATTTTGGGATCTTCTCGAAGTACTTGTCTGGCATACTATGGGGAGCACCCAAGATCTGAGAGAAGTCTAAGGGAGAAGCCCTAGCCTTGTGACCAAAAGCACGGGCAATAGGAGGATTGTTTTGGTTGTTGTTACCGGAGTTGGATTGACCTTGTCCAGCCATTGGATTAGAGTTATGATTAGGGGATAAAGGAGGAACCGAATTGAACAAAGGGGATCCTAAGACACGGTTTGGAGAACCCGAGTTGACAAGTTTCCACAAGAAATTAGTTGATTGGGTTTTAGGATCTCTTTTGTGATATGTGAGTGGGGTTCCTTCCAATTGATTTGGATTTGATTTACTTCGAGTGTTGTAAGGATGACTATGAGCTCGCTCCTCAGCGGAGTCACGATTAGGAGTCGCCAGGTAGATTTTTAAACTCTACTACCAAGATGTATGTCGTTTGAAGTGCAGGGAGAGAATGAGACACAAAGGTGTGTTGAACCAAGGTAGGCCTCTACCTCCCCGGCAACGGCGCCAAAAATGTTATCACACAACTTGTAGTTGCCCCTAGAGGTATCCCATCCGGGACGGTAGAGGAGACAGGCAACTAAAGAGGTGACCCAAGAGATGCCACGGTTCCCAATGAAAGGTGGGAGTCACGTCAACCGAGGCACTTTTCGCTTTAGGTCAAGGTGTAACAAGACCTAGGGGGAGACCCTATAACCAATCACAGTTGATTGGACCCAAACAAAGGTTTCTAAGGATGAGTAAATGATGAGTTACGGAAACCAATGCAAGGCTAAATGGACCTAGGAGTTGAGGTATGGTTGAAGGTGGTGTAAGAGATTGTTAGTGTTTCAACTTATGTATGGTTTAGGCCACATGATGGGGTATGATGACTAGGTATAGTACCATATGTTTACACAAGTGGGTCTTGTTTTCTTGGGAAGTGTGAAATGGTTCTAGGTAGGCCCACAAGGTGAAGTTAGGTGTGAAGTTGGTACTATAGGTCGGATAAAGGCTAGATCTATGAATCTAAGTTGATTCTAGGAGTACCCATGTACTAGATCTAGGGTTTGACACAATTCCCAAGGAGTGCGACTTGCTTTAGAGAAGGACTAGTGCCTTGTTAGATGGGCTAATGGGGTCAAAAAGTATGTCAAAGTGTAGATCGGGACACCTAGAAGCCAAGTCAAGTGGGTTAAATGAGATCCAATGGTTGGATTTTGCTAGATCTAGGTTTTCAAGTAATAACCCTAAGTGGACCACAATCCCTTGAAACAAGGAATGCTACCCCCAAGGTTATTCAATGAGAACTCTCCTTCAGGAGCATCATGTATCAAGGCATGGTCTTGCCAACTCATAGAGGTATCATTTACTTGCCTTAACACACCATCTTCCAAGGACATATGAGATAAATGATCAGGAACATCAGAATAGTGATATTCATTTGGTTCATCATCACTTCCCCACATAGGAGAAGGATGTGTTCCCTCAATGTGGTTTGTCCATGGAAGGATATGGTCGATCCCTTGTCTTTCTCTATCAATATTATGATCAACCAATGCAAGGAACTCCCTAACCGTTCTAGGTATATGCTCACCCCGTCTAATCTGTTCTAAACTGTTCTCAGAGTCATTTGTTTCAGTGATGGGGTTAGGTTGGTCGTTCTGTGGTTCCACATCACCAACTCGGTTTAATGCTTGAATTTCTTCAGACACTTCTCCATGATGCATTTCGAGATTTATTTCTCTAGCAAAACTGGTTCTATCATTTTCCTCCTCGGAAGAGTCAACGTCCCTAAAAGATCTCCAAATCTCTTCTCTTCCAGTACTATGATCCTCACTAGGGCTACCCATGACCATGAAAATACCCTCAGGAAACAATTCTCCCTCACCATATGTATTCTTGATACCATTCCTGATACCATCCTCATAACTCTCAAGATGACCATTGTAAAATGGTTCCCAATAAATCCTAACTAATGACCCATCAGAGGTAGGAATAGTAGCGTAAGATAAGTCCATTTGGAGATGACCCCCTAATCCAGCAGACCACTTCTTACATAGAATCATTCTGTAGACTGAGGGTAAATCTATGACTACTATGTCCATGGGCATGGATATATCGGGATATGAGAATAAGTCAGCTCTCAAGTTTTTAATCAAGCCGAAAACTTGTACTGGTCTTGAGTCTATCCCACATACATTCCTGTAAGGCCTAGTTATCTTTAATCCCATGGCTTCCATAACTTGTAAGGGCATGGCATTCATGGAAGCACCAGAGTCCAGCATACAGTTGTGGAGAAGGAGGTCACCTACGTGAAGTGTAAGATAAAAGGGTTGATGACCACCGTTCTTCCTCTCATATAAATCTGTCTGGATGTTGATGGGAGAATCTTCCTCATCTTCAACCATGGCACTGGGTGTCAAGTTTGAAAGAGGTTCATATTCACCATGCCTAGTGGTAATTCAGGGATACTTTCGAAAAATTCTACCACTTGTTCTTTAATAGATGGGATTTTCATTAGTTCAGTGAGTGGAATTTTGTTCATAACTTGTCCAATTCTTTCTCGATATTGATATCTAAATCATACTCAGGGAGAATAGAAGTTGCCTCACTCACTGGGCTAGGATGCTCACTTTTTTTCCTTTCAATAAAAGGAGTAGGCTTTTGGCCATCCTTTCTTCTTTGATAAATCCTTATAGGAGCTTGACTACTGCTTCTGGTTGCTCTGTGGAAAAAACGGGAAGACTAGGACTAGGACTTTCTTCATCTTCTTCTTGCTCTATTTGTATTCATCTAAAATCCTTGTCAAAATCCAAATTATCGACCCAATTAATGATTCTAGGAGAATCCTGGGCATCTTCACTACGAGTGGGATACTCGAGATCATCCTCCTTTTGTTCTTCTGACCAGTTAGTTCCAAGAGGTTTAGGTGACGTTTGGCCCACAGGGTTTCTTCTATTATCATCATTGTTAGGCCTCTTTTGAGGGTTCCAATAAGGCTTTGAGCCATAAGGTTGCCTATACCTTTTTGATTCTTTGTTCTTAGCTAGATCCCTAGTCAGGAGAGTTAAGTGTTTCATCATTTCTTGCTTGTTCTCCATCATGTCGTTAGGATCTTTAGCTGGTTCCTTTCCTTTTCTATTCTTGGGCTCATATCTAGAGGACGAAGCACTAATTGAATCAAAGAATTTTTGCTTCCCCATAGAGGCAGCATTTGCTTCAGCCCTTCTAGCATTTTCCTGAGCTTCTTTGAGGTCTTGACGGTCTTTGTCCTTAAGATGATAGCCAAGGTAACCTTCAAATGAATTGAGGTAATGGATTAACACTGCTTGTTCTGTAGGCCTAATGTTATCTGGTATGTTGGCCACTATTTTGTCAAATCGAAGGTTGAACTCATGGATCGACTCGTTCTCTTTCTTTTTAATTTCAAAGAGTTGGTTCAAAAGAAAATGTCCGTATAACTTGACCGACCACTCATGTTTATTTTTTCAATGAAAGCATCATATCCCTTGACTGATGATGGAGGCAAGCGGTCAAACCACTTGCGAGCATCACCTTCCAGGGATGCAAAGAGACCTCTCATAAAGACATCTTCTTCTTATGCCCCATATGCTTCCCTGTGAGCCCATACAGCCTCGATGTGATCTTCAATGGAAGTTGCACAGTTTCCACTAAATTTAGGGATCTTTTCAAAATATTTATCGGGCATGTTATTGGGTGATTTAGGGATTTGGGAAAAGTCGAAAGGTGAAGCTTTAGCTTTGTTCCCAAATCTACGAATGACCGGAGGGTTATTTTGAGGATTTCCTGGAGGAGTTTGATTTGCTCCAGCCATTTGATTTAATTGATGAGATTGAGATGTAGGAGGAACTTGATTAGTTGAAGGAGGTCTTAAGAAAAGATTCGGAGAATCAAAAGAATTTACGATTTTCCAAAAGATATTAGATGATTGAGCTTTGGGATCTCTTCTATGATCTATTTTATTTTTAGCACATGACTAATGTATTGAAAGATACTAACCCTGGTTTTACACCTTCATTAGAGGAAATTTAGATAAAAAATGAGCCTCCTAAGGAAATACTGAGGAAAATAATAAAATAGTAGTAGAGAGAGAGAGTAAAATACTACTTTTTTCTCTCGTATTTTCAACTTATCTCCTTGTAGGCAAGAAGTGCATATAAAAGAATTGGAGGGAAAAAACAAAAACTACATTTTTTTTCTTGTATTTTCAACTTATCTCCTTGTAGGTTTACTCGAATTTTAAATGGGAGCACTCATTGGATGCAGAATTAAATTCTGCATCCAAGGAGTACCCAACCTGCATAATTTTATCAACATCCACATCACAAAAAACTAAAAATACATAAAAAATGTGTTTTCCTAGAGTGCCCCGGCTTGAAATTCGAGTAAACCTAGAAGGAGATAAGTTGAAAATACAAGAGAAAAAAGTAGTATTTTACTCTCTCTCTACTACTATTTTATTATTTTCCATAGTATTTCCTTAGGAGGCTTGTTTTTTACCTAAATTTCCTCTAATGAAGGTGTAAAACCAGGGCTAGTATCTTCCAATACATTAGTCATGTGCTAAAAATAAAATAGAAATAAAAATAAAAAATATAATAAACGAAAATATTACTGCTGGATCAAAGGGAAGGTACCTCATAACACACCTCTTCTATGTTGACACATGCTTTGGTTATTTGTATTATTGACCAAACCACAAAGGAAACCTTGATTCCCTTACCTTGAGTTAGACAATCAATTAAAGCCGACCCACTTTTCAAACCTCTCGTGAGTTATCCATCTCCACCCCTAAGAAGAACCAATTTTTTGGTAAATACTTTGACATATGCATGGTACTTGTATGCTCTTAAATCATTAATCCAACAAACCTGTTTGAAGATACTTATAGGGTATATCATCATGATTTCATGAATATGCTATATGACGACTCACACTTCACCAATTAAGTACATTATGTCTATTATGTACATTTAGTTTGCAGATGTACACCACTACTGGTCCACCTGGGACACTTCTTAGCAACAATATGTAATATCCCAAACTAATGTTTTTTTTTTTTTTTTTTTTTAATGGAATTATGTTGCTTGCTAGCAGTCTTTAAGGCTCAACACTTGAAGTAAATATGAATGCATGTACCGAACTACGCTTGCATGCGCATGCATGGGTTTGCCAACCCCTAAATACCCAAATAATAAAAAATGCTATAAAATAGGGATAGAAAATATGAATGTACGTACCATCAGTTGAAGGAGTAGATGTACGTCAATATAAGACCAACATGCAAGGATTGTACTGGATAATGAGCAAGACATGGATTAGTCTTCCTCCAAGAATGTGCCCTTGGTATTAATGCGCCCTCTCCAATCTAGATATGGATGTGTAGATGCAATACTGATAAGAAGTAGCTTGGGAAGGTGTGCAATGGGATTATAATCCCCCTCTGATCACAATAGAAGTGGCATGCAGACCATGCACCGACTCAGAAGCCTAAAACATGAGCCCTCCTCTAAGAAAGTCGCCCATGCAATGGAGGACGTCTTTTGAAAGAGCTAGATGTTGATAACTAGCTCTAGAGTCCAAGTTAGAAGCCCTTCTTCCAGGGATAGGGTAATAGTGCCGTTCTCGAAAGAATGGAGCCAACATGTAGAAGAAAGGAACCCGGTAGACTGAGATATGAATCTATCTCTCCTTGTGCAATTTGCTCATGCAAGGAGGGCGAACTCCTTCAGTCCAATATGTAGCTCGAACCCTGCTAGAAGCTGAAGAACGATACCTGATGATGATAGCAATGCTGAATCTGGATGATCCAACCTGATAGTGACTAGAGCAGATAGATTTCGTTGCTGAAATACATTGAATAGTTGAGTGTGTGCACTCAACCCAAAATAGCTCACCGAGCTCTCCAAATCGACTTCTCAAATCAATAATCATATAAGCAGGCCTTACTCACTCACTTTACCTTTCTTTTATAACATTCACTTGGTCTGACCTAACTTTTGAGCTAACTTTTAGTGCATGCAGTGCTTTTAGTGTGCATGGAAGCTCAATAAAGGCGTTTTAGTGCATGCAACATGAAATATGGCTCTCATGTCATGCATGCTGGTGGCCCCTATATATCTATTGATGATATAATAACCATGCTTAAGATCTTCTTATGGTGTAAATGGCATCAATCCTTAGTTAATTCCCCGAATGTCAGTGCCTGCTCGAACCTATGGCAATCATATAGGTTAGTGTGATGGTCCTCTATGCTTGAGCAGAAGAGGACATTACAGTCCTCCCCGCTCGAAATTGCTTGTCCTCAAGCAACTGTAATGCTGGGTGCTGTAATACCTGTTCTCCTTCCCAAGTGGCCTCTTCTATAGGCAATTCTTTCCATTGAACTAAGTATTCTCTAATGATCCCGTTCCTTAGTTTTCTTTCTCGAACCTCTAGGATTCGTTCTGGAACCAAAATCAGTTGCCCCTCATCATCAAGGAGGGGCAGCTCGGATGAAGTAACAATCTGTTGACCTACTGCCTTCTTAAGGTTTGACACATGGAACACATTATGAATCTTACTTTCTTGTGGTAATTCGAGCTCATATGCAACCTCTCCAACTTTCCGGATTATCTTGTAAGGACCATAGAAGCGAGGCTTAAGTTTCTCTACTCCTTTCTTCTTAAGGGACGATTGTCGGTAAGGTTGTAGACGAAAGTATACCAGGTCCCCTACCTCAAAACTGCGCTTGATCCTATGTCTATCTGCATATACCTTTTGCTGATTCTGAGCAACCTGTATGTTTTCCTCAAAACTGCGCTTGATCCTGTGTCTATCTGCATATACCTTTTGCTGATTCTGAGCAACCTGTATGTTTTCCTCAAAACCGTGCTCGATCATAGTTTGGGATCATTGGAGCTCTTGCCAAAGGAGTTCTCTTCGCCAATGAAGCCTCTGTTCAAAGTTTTGAAGCCCTCACACACTTATCTCTTGGAATGTTGAGCTTTGATTCACATACCCTCAATTCCATCATGAAGCTTTTGATGTCCTTGTGAACCTCTTACTTGATGATGTTCTGAAAACTCTTGCATATGATGGGTTGAGGTTTGAAGAAAAGAATGTGGTCTTTGGTACCCTTACTAATTGTGGTCTTAATCATTAATTTGAAAATATAAATGTATAGCAGCCCATTGATTATCATAAAGAAGGTCCACAAAGACCAAGTATTGAAGCCTATTGCACTAGAATTTTTTTAATAAAATTATGATAAAAAACTTGAAGGAGAAGTCGGCCCAGTTATAAGATAACAATTGTTATAAATAAAAATTAAAAATTCAATTAATGGTATGTCGGCCCAGTATTTTTTTTGTTTGGAAAATGAGTATAAATAGCAGGTCAATGTCATCATAATGATATTCTGCAATTTTCGGTCTGCCTCTGAAATTTTCGGTCTACCTCAGTGACAGAATTTCAGACTGTGTCTTTTTACACCAGAATTTCAGACAGTGTAAACTCAGAAAATTTCGGACTGTTAGGGCATTTGAGGGCACACTTTTGCAGAGATAAATTGCAAAAGACAAGGAGAGTACAACTATGATTTTGGGCAGCCTTAATCTTTGCCTATTTGTTGACAAAAGCTTAAACAAGCCCAGAGAAGGAGTTCCGATCTTGATAACCAAGGACTCTTGAACAAGTGACTGGAGGTTCTGGTATGTAAATCAAGTTTTCAAAGGTGAGCTTCCAGACCTCTACACAGTGCATACACAGTGAGATAGATATACCCAGTAATAACATTTATGACCAAGTGGCACAACCAGTGAAATGTTCAAATGCTTGAGAGATGTTTACACAGTGAAGTGCTAGAAATGTTTATTTGCTCAATGATATGATGTGCTCAGTATTGTTACACAATGATACATATACTTAGTGATGCCTGATATATACTTAGTAATCACTTTTATAACCAAGAGTACACACAGAGAAATGGTTAGTATGTTACACAGTGAAATAAGTATTGTTTACACAGTAAGTGCATGATGTAACCAACATTACATAGTACAGTGACATGCTTAGTATCCTATGTTCTCAGTGATGTTTGATGATGCCTACACCCTACACCTATGCTCAGTGATTACACAGTGATATGATGTGCTAGTGATGTTTGATGATGCCTACACATATGCTCAGTAATATGCTTAGTACACAGTAATACATGTATGATGAAACACAGTGATAATATCACATAGTGATATATGCTCAGTAATGTATGACACTCAGTGATGTGATGATGTTCAGTAATGTATGATGATACACAATGTTATATGCTTAGTGATGTACACAGGATTATATATGCTCAGTGATGTATGCAGTGATATATAGAAACAATGATAATGAGCATCGAGTACACTGATTCAGTCAAGTAGGTTACATGAGCAGATTCCTCAACTCAGATTGGCTGAGTTGTATGAGTAGTTGGTTTGACTCAGGTGGACTGAGTCTCAGATTGACTGAGTTGGATGATGTGTGCAACTTGATTGGTACAGCTTGATTGATACAGCCATATTGGATAGGTTGATTGTATATATTGACGAGCAGCGTGACACAGTTGATGAGCAGTAGTCAAAGTGACAGTTGATGAGCAATAGTCAGAGTGACAGTTGATGAGCAATGGTTAGCAGTGACAGTTGTTGTGCAGTGTGGTACAGGTGTTGGTCAGCAGGTCTGTAGGATCAGTGCAGTTGTGGTTCAGCAGTTCCTTCTTCATATCAGGGTGGCAGGACAGGGCAAGGAAATCTAGGGAGCTGGGGCTTCCTTAAGGTTGTAGCTTGTAAACCAGGTGGTTGTAGCCTCCTTCCAGTTGTAGTTGGAGAATTGAAGTCATTGTCACATGGGAGTTGTTGCCTCCTTCCAGTTGTTGCTGGAAAACTATTATTATAAAGGCTTCTGTGGTTTTTCCCCCAGGACTTGGGTTTCCACGTAAAAATCTTGTGTACTGTGTTTTGCTATGCTTCCTATGTGATGATGATAAGATGATATGTGATGATGAGCTATAATTGTTGATATAATGATAATAACTTACTCTGCATAATATTGAATACGCTGCTGATGATTGTTAAAGTTGAAAAAATAATAAAAGCTATACACACTGTTCACCCCCCCTCTCTCAGTGTGCTCGGTGTGTCCAACAAACAATGCCTTGATAGACTAGGTGCTAAGCTAAAAAATTCCAGCCCCAAAATAGTTTAGTTTGTGATGGGTTTGACACTTTACAAGCTGAAATATGTTATCTATGATGGAAACTTTAGAGATGGATTGAGTTTAAGCTTTTCTTAGGACTAAGCAAGGTATTTTGCAAGGATTATAAAAGTATACTTAAGGATTGAGTTTAAGCTTTTCTTAGTACTAAGCAGGGTATTTTTTAAGGATTATAAAAGTATACTTAAGTATAGTATTCTAGGCGATTATTTTGTATTGAAAAAAACATATATATAGAATCATAGATTGATAGGCAAATATTAAATATTTAACATACAATTTACTACTGAAACTAGTAAATTTTGGAGATTATTATGATGAAAAAACATATTTAAGTAAATATAGGCGATAATAGAGACTAAAAATGGCTAAATAGCAAATTTATTTTTTGAAAAAAAGCCCAAAAAATTGCCAATTGGCGAAATTTTGCCCCTAAAAATTTCCCTGGCACTAAGGGACCCCAAGTATGCAATACAAAATAGAGAAAAAACAAGATAAATCAAGCGACTAATGGTCTGGCAATGAAATAGATGGGCATTTGGGCACTTAATTGTGTCGTGGATTGAGATGAAGTCACACCACCCTCCTTAGTAGTGGAATTTGTATGCTGGTTTGGGATTCCTCCTCCACAAGCAAGGGCACACTTGAAATCCTTGGTCCTCCAACCTGCAAGCAAGGAAAATTGAGGTAGTGAGTGAAAATCCAAGATAAAACAAATACCAACTAGAAACCAGCTTGTAAGATGAATGAAATAGTGTGCAAGATGGAGAAGAAAGTGCTCCAAAAATGAAAACAAGAAGTAGAACAAATATGGGTTTGAAACCCCCTTATTTTGAGTTAGCCAAGGTGCATTGGGCGAATTTTGTCCTCTAATCCTGCATGCAACCTGCAAATAACGCTCCCAAACAAGTGTACCAGCTGTTCCAATTGCCAAAGTCATCCACAATAGACAAGGAACAAGATTAAAATGAGAGATATGCAAATCTGATTTCTCTTCCATTGTTGAAAATGCCAAAAGTCCTTTACAATGGAGAGCTCACTTTCTTTTATAGAAAAGAGGTGAACAAAATCCCTAGCCCATCAGGATGAATGGATAAGATTAAAACATCACTAAGAGATATCAATGGTTGTGATTTATCATCAATTTACAATTTTTAATTGGTTGGAAATTGCTGTGGAGAGAGGTGGGCGAATTGCCTCATTGATCCCATGCACAATAAAAAATATGCTAAGTGGTACATCAAGTTACAATGTTGTGGTCACTAGGGAGCCCCCTTGGTGGTCTTTTCCACCCCATATCATGTGCTAAGCATCAAATATTGGATTGTAGCAAGAGAAAGTCGCCCCCATGGAGGGAGTGCGCCCCCTTGATGAGTGGGTATACAGACACATGAGAAATTGATGTGAAATCGCCAGGAAATGACCAAGGTGTCACTAGGGGCCCATTTCATGAGGAACCATGTCATTTCTTTACCATTCCACAGTCTCGCTACCACATATTTTAAACCTTAGTAATTTTAAAAATTAAACCTTAGACTGCCATTTAATAATTGACCATTAATTGGATTTTGGTATTCACTTGGTCAAAATTACAATCTGATGCCTTGGATGGAGTCCTTGACCCCTAAAACCCTAGTATGGATCAAATCCATTCCCAAACTGGCAAAACCAATATGAAATCTGCAATATTTGGCTGCTTCAAATAATTAAATTAAGACTTAGGCTAATGTGTTCAAAACTTTGGAAAAATTAGCCATTAATAGCCAATTAATTCAAAACAGCTGCAAATGATATTTGGAGGGGTCCAATTGGCCTCTAATGGCTGTAGCATGTCAAAGATGACTATGTGAAGGTCTCATACTGTTGGCTAGTCCCCAAGCCAAACTGCTGAAAAAGTCAAACTTGGTAAAAAATTTACCATGATGATCTGATATAAGGACCATATCCAAAGCCTAAATGAGGATGAGAGATCACTTAGTTATGAGAAATATTGAAAAACAACTAAGTCTAAGACTTTACCTTACACAAGTGATCACAACTGAATCTTTGCATAGTTATCATCATAGGACAAGAACATGACAAAACCTAGAGCAAATGGTAAGTGTTTTATTTACATCTCAATATCTAACTAGCCATCACAAAACATTGCATGGATCAACCTTCCTCTTGGTTGGAGTGGATGGTAAATAAGTGAAAGGGCTAGTCAAGTGAAGTATTTATCATGGAAGACTTGAGTTACTCTTGGAGAGGAGGGAAATTAGGGACCTGTTATAAGCTAAGTTGCATTTAGGTGATTTCAAGTGAGCCTGTGAAGATAGAACAAGGCTACTTGTTCATAATCAGAAGACTAGAAGTCCTAGCAGGCCACCTTGGCTTATTTTTTAAAATAAAATCACATGTCCATGCCCTGCGGGGAAATTGTAAAAAATGTCGTAACATGATGGTTTTGTAAAGGACTCGGCTTTCCTAAGACAATTATCAATCCAACTAGCCCGGAGTGTTTTTTCCCTTGTCAATTATATGCCGTTGAATAAACGACATATAATTTTCGAGTTTTTCACTCACACCTCCAATGTTGGGGTGGTCGCCATGATTTCTCGATCTTAGGAGGTTATTAGAGTTCGGGTGTCAATGTATATTACCATGCTAGATATTAAAATTGAGTTGTATGAACATGTGCTAGGTCCCCTTAAGTTTTTTTTTAAATTCTGAAGATTTTTTTTTTTTTTTTTTTTCTTATCCTGTAAACTTAGGCCATTTTTTAACGGTTTAAATGGAAAATTTCAAATTGTAATAAAAGTGTGATCTGGAGGCGGAATTTGGCGTGGGGAATCTGGTGAGTATGGCTACTAGTTTGAGGGTGGAGGACTGGTTGGATGGTGCCTCCAACTATAATGCATGGAGGGCACGTATTACTCTCTTGCTGAAAGAGAGTGAGCTATGGGATTTTGTGAATAGCACAACGGCAAATCCCATTACAGTTCTGTTTGATGCCACTGCCAAAGCAGTGTATGACAAGAAAAATGTGAAGGCTTAGAGAATCCTTCTTGATGCAATCAAGGATCACGTCATCCCACATGTCTCTAGCAAGGACAATGTGTTTGAGATGTGGGATGCGTTGACTAGTCTGTACCAGAGCTCCAATGAAAATAGGAAGATGGTTCTTAGGGAGAAGTTGAGAAGCATCAAGATGGGGAAGGATGAGAGCATGATGTCCTATCTCACCAAGATAACTCAAGTGAGAGATGAGTTGAGTGCAGTTGGTGAGAAGATAGAGGATTGTGAGCTGGTTCAACAGGCCTTGAATGGCGTGACTGTGCCATGGGCAGTGTTTGTTTAGTCTATCATTGCTCGAGAGAACCTTCCCAAGTGGGATCGCCTGTGGGATGATTTCACATAGGAGGATATCTAGAGAGGGTACTGTTATCACACAACTTGTAGTTAAAGCTTGCTATTGTAATACTTTCTATTGTGTGTTGTTGGAATAAAGTTGAAGCTTTGGAGGCTACATGGTGCCATGCTCTTTTGTGGATGATCATTGTTGTATTAGCTTGAGGTAACATGTATCTTTAGACCCTTGTTCAATCATATTGTGAATTTGGCCTTGAAAGGATTGGTATCAATTGATAGGAAAGGATCAAGTATAGAGATCTAATGTAGCATTGTTTAATAAGTTTATTGACATGCTTTCTTGACTTCTTATGTGTTTATTACCGGATCTCACAATCTCTTTAGCATGTTTCTAATTAGTTAGAGGTTACTGTTATCACACAACTTGTAGTTGCCCCTAGTGGTATCCCATCCGGGATGGTAGAGGAGATGGACAACTAAAGAGGTGACCCAAGAGATGCCACAGTTCCCAATGCAAGGTGGGAGTCACGTCAACCGAGGCACTCTTCGCTTTAGATCTAGAAGAATCAAGACCTAGGGGAAGACCCTATTACCAATCAAAGGTGATTGGACCCGAACAAAGGTTCCTAGGGATAAGTAAATGATGAGTTACAGAAACCAATGCAAGGTAAAGTGGACCTAGAAATTGAAGTATGGTTGAAGGTGGTTTGAGAGATGATTAGTGCTTCAACCAATGTATGATTTAGGCCACATGATTAGTTATAATGACAAGATCTAGTACCATGTGTACACAAGTGGGTCCTACTTTCTTGGGATATGTGAAATGGCTTAATGTGGTCCCACAAGGTGAAATTAAGGAATGCAATTGGCACTAGAGGATATGTAATGATTAGATCTATGGATCTAAGTTGAAATTAGGAATACCCACTTGCGGGATCTAAGGTTTGACACAACTCCCAAGGAGTGCGACTTGCCTAAGGAGGACTAGTGCCTTGTTGGATGGGTTAATGGAGTCAAAAGATATGTCAAAGTGTAGATTGGGACACCTAGATGCCAAATCAAGTGGGCTAATTGAGATAAAGTGGTTGGATCTTGCTAGATCTAGGATTTCATGACCCAAGTGGACCACAATCCCTTAAAACAAGGAATGCTACCCCCAAGGCAGATCGTCACAAAATGGTACTCTAGATATAGGTTTCAAGGTATGCCCGTTCTAAATCTACTGAAATCTCAACTACCCAGGTCCTAGAAGTGGGCAAACTCAGTCACCCAAGAGAGTGCGACCTTGCTCAAGGAGGGAAAAAAGGTGGATAAGGTGTGTCAAATCAAGCCCAATGGCCACCAAATTGTAGATCCAAGTATCTTAGGCACTGATCTATGTGGATCTAGAAAATCAAGTCAATCCAAGGGTTAGATCTTACTAGATCTGAGTTTTAAGGTGCCAAGAATTTTAAAAGGGTGTTTTAATCCCTTAAAATGTGGAATGATGTCCACAAGATAGAAATCACCCAAGTAAAAGCCTAGGGGTAGGTTATCAAATGTGTAGATTGCAAATCAAGTGTGATCTCACCTACCCACATGCTAGATCTAACCCAACAAGCCTCTCCAAGGAAGTGCGATTTGGTTCAAGAGGGCTATATTGCCTTGAAAAGTGTGTCAATTTTAACCCAATCACCACCAAACTATAGATCCAACTAGGGGTGGATGCTATAGGGGTGGGTTCTTAAGATCTTTTCAAAAGCAAGGCTAGATCTAAGTAGATCTAAGAAAAACCAAAATGAGGGTTTCAATTAATTAGGGTTTGTGACCAATGAAGAAAGAATGAATGAAAGAGGCACATACCTTGTAGATCTTACCTCAATTGCTTATGGCAACCTTGCAAATTGATAGCATTCTCCTATGTGTATATTCAAGAGTGCAATTTTGATTCTCCAAGCCAAATCATCCTCCTCAAGAAGCCAAATTATCCTCCTCCTACAAGACAAGATCAAAGAAACAAGTCAAGTAAGATGATTATGAAAATGATAGAAAGATGCAATAGAAAGCATCAACTATGTCACGAAGATACAATAATGATACTCCCTGTCACAAGATCAACCCAAGAGAGAATATGTGGATCCCTCCAACAATAACCCTCAAGAAATTGCCCTCCTCTCCACCAATTCGACTTCCTTGCAAGACAAATAGTTGTAGAAACAAAACCCACAATGAACATAGAAGAGATACTGTATACTCAAGATGCAAGAGAATCCACAAGACAAGAGAGATATGCTCCACATAGAAGTGTTCTATTCCAATATTCTAGAGCTCCAAAGGTGAGCTATACAATAGGGGGTCTCCTCCTTATATAGGATAATAAAGACCAAAACCCTATACCACTTTACAATACTACATCAAATGAGTGGTTGAGATTAAAAGATCTCATCATACAATCAATGGCTAAGATGAACCATAATAACATAACACATGGATCACTCATAAAGTGATGACGTCATAGTCTAAAAATAATCATGGAGGGTGACGTCATCCACTAGAGAGGGTAAAAGTACCAAAGCCCACCTCATAATGACTAGGACATGACATATGGAGCACATGGTGGGGCTAGGAGGCATCAATCCTTACTAGCTCATCCCCAAGGCACAATAAAATAATAAAATATGTCCAAGATAATATAAATGATCAAATCTGTCCTCAAAATCTGTGACAGTAAAAGACCTCCTGTGATCGCTGTGGGCCTACCCACATGGTGAAAACTGGCTGGAAGATAGTGGGATCACCCTGGAAGACCTTTGTGAAAACCATGTGCCAAAACCTTGCCTCAATTGCCCAAATCGATTTCCTCAGTGACCACTTTATCCCATTTTTTAACTGCCTCGGTAACTGTGAAAGTGCCCAAACTGCCTCCCAGGGCATCTGCTGTGTCCAACTGAGCCCACCAGGCTCTCCAGAAGGGGGGGTAAATAGTAAAAACAAGTGGCTGGACCACCCCCTCCTCATACAGCGCCCTGGGTGAACTGGCCTCTCATGGCCCCTGCTGCTCAGGCTGGGAAATCAACCCCAAATCTGGTCAACAAGTGTAAAACTGCATCAATCACTATCAGAAGTGCCCGAAACTGAAAGATAAGTGTCTCATTGGATCCAGAAGACCTGTCAGCGATCAGTGATTGCATGCAGAAGTGACTTTTGCATGCACCGAGAATTAGGGTTTTGGCAAACCTAATTCATTGGTGAGAATATTTATAGAGGCAGGGGGTTCCCAAATGAGGTTACTCAGTTGCATTGTCAGAGAGAGATACTGCTAGAGTGAGGAGGGCGTAGCTGTACATGTGGGGCGACTTTCTGAGAGAGAGGAGCTGCTGCAAGCGCTAGGAAGGTCAAATCTGAGCTAGATCAGTGACCTTCAGTTCCAGAGTTGCTAGACACCCATTACTGTGAGCTGAGATAACTCATTAGTGTGATTCCTGATTAGATTGGAGGAGGCCGAGTTCTCTTGGAGGAGGGTGCATTTCCCAAGGTGAGAGAAGCTCGTTTGGAGCGGGATTGACCGATTCGGAGTCTAAGACTTCTAGGGTAGCCTTCCCTCAGCATTGGAGGAAGGTTAGGGACGATCATAGCTCAGATCTGTTGAGATCCGGTCCGGTATGAGCATTTGACATCTAGAGGGAGGACGCACTTGTGCATGCATAGTAGGCCGAGTTCATCAGAGGGCTTCTTCAGTTTTAGAGCAGATCAGAGCAGTGAGATAGAGAGAGAGCAGATCAGTCATAGGCATCTTCAGATTACTCAGATCCAGTTTGACAGTTGGGACTTACTCATCTAGTGCATGCATCAGCTGGATGCATGCAAAGTAGAGTTTGTCCATTTTTGGACCGGTTGAGTTACCTGTTGAGGTAATCCTGTATTGTATTGTCTCATTTATATCTATATGCTCTGGGCTCGAGAGAGAAGATAGCCCCACAGTTAGCTAGTTTTTTCCGAAAGGGTTCCAGGGTATATCTGTTGTTTATGTGTATGATTGCATTTATATTTCAGTTGGTAAATGCAGATCTAGTTGTTTGAGTCTATATTTTTTATGAGTATTTATTGATATCGAGACTCATACTGCTTGAGATCTCAGGGCGATCCAAAGGGAGTAGTGATCTCTGGATCAAATATTTACATTTCTTTCCAGGTTTATTGTAATCAAAAATTAAATGAGAGCAGTGGGATACTCAGCGCCCAGACCCCATCCCCCTTAGGGGGATTTACACTTGTGTCAAATTTTCGCGGAGTAATTTTTTTTCTAACATATTTGATTTCTTGTTAAAAAAAACCAATCTAGTACTAAAATTTAACGTTTGAAGTGTCCGATCCAAATATCGGCCTTCAAACTCACTCAGGATGTAGGAACACTCAATTTCTATTTTTTGCAGGCAGTATACTTTTGCATATCAAGTAGATTTCATTTTTTTAAAGTATTTTTGCCAAGAAATCAATACTAACCCACCTTGCTCTACCGAAATAGCAAAAGGGAAAATATATTCTTGGTGTAGTAATTAGTTCAAACATTTACTTTTAGTCTTTACTTTTGGTAAACAAACTTGGCATTGCTTTCCTGAAGTATGCTCTCGCCGTCACATAAAGGTCTTTGCCTGAGTACGTGATCGGATGATCAGAAAATAGACTCCTTGCCTGTAGTAATTAGTATAACACTTTATTTCAGTCATTTATCTTTTCCACAATCAAAATGGAATAAACATTTAGTTCCAACTCAAAGTATGCTCTTTCCCCTTGCGGGCATTTGCTTGGGCCTGTGGGAAATTAGAAAGAGTTGTAACTACTCTTCAATTCTTCACATCTAAATAAACAACTCATACTACTAAAATTAACTACCTTGAACATAGTGGAAATCCGACACTTCATAATTAAAACTTGTGTGGGAAAATTTCTCAGAGGAAGCGGAACAACTGGGAGGCGAACTCAAGGCACAATTAGACTACACCCTAGTTGGTGTAGTGTTGAACACTGCCTTAGAGACTCCATTCCAGCCCACACATTCTCGTGAGGAGCCACCAATTTTAATTTCTGGACATTCCTCCCTGTACCTCACGGTATCTCGGGAGTTCCCCTTTTTCCCTAACAATCTTGAACCATTAATAATTTAAAATTGACCAAGAAGCACTCGCAAAACATTTACAATACAACAACACGCTATTTCGACTCCATTATTGGCACTGATCTTGTTTACATTTATTTCAATCTTTTCAGATCTCATGTGTTAAATGATGAATTTATGCTGTTAATTTGAAGTTATTTTGCAAGTGATTTTTGCTTTCAATCAATCTATTCCAAAACTCCTAAAACAACTTACCCAATCACAAACCTAAAGCTTAATCGGCCTTAGTAACTTATAGGGACTACCCCCCTTGCTTCGTTAAGAGTTCTGCCTAAACGGAGGAGTTGAGTGTTGAGTGACAGTATCTCAACTTGAAACTTGCCCCCAAGGAACGCACCTAAGTAGCTTGAAGATTTCTGCTGCGATAACCCCCAGGTGCGTGTTTCGGTGGCAACAGGGCCTATGTGACATTCATTAGTTTGGAAAACACTAGGGAGCAGGGTGTCTCACAAATGGATGATGTGCTAGAAGGTACCCCTTTGACTCTAACAAGTCCCCTTTTATTTCACTTTTCACATTTAACACTTTGCACTTTCACTCCATCTGATATTTTTTTGGATATTTCATTGAAGCACTTTATTTATTTGCAATCCTTTAGTTGACTGATGACTGAAAGGTGCTGGCCTTGGATTTCCATCTAGGCACCTGTTATGACACGGCCTTAAATTCGCTACCAGGCACCGTCCAGTGCAATGGAGTTGCCAGAATAATGCTTGTTTAGAACAAATAGGCTTAACCTCTTAATTCAAGGAAGTACCTACCCTTCCAACTACCAACCAATTTCAAGGATGGGGGAAACTTGTTTCAAGCCTTGGGAGTACACTTCTGGTGACTAAGCCAACCTTAGCTCACACTCAATCCACAGGGGTCTACAAGTAGAAAAAGATCAATGGGGTCAGAGGGCTTTGTCACACACATCAGAGCTGAGACACTAGGGGAAGACATGGAGGCCATCCTAATAAAGAGGTCACATAGGGGAAAGTCCTTGAATTACTTAGTCACATCAGGATCAATGGGATTTTTCATAAGCAGGGGTGGATGAATGGAAGATGGATAAGGGCAATATATATGGAGCCAAGGGATTGGTTGTGATCCATGCATTACTCTAGAGACCCTGCCGAGTAGAGACATGTATATAAAACAAGAACTACCACTAGATGTAATGCCATGCAATTATCCTACTCACCGTACTCATCAGTATATCGCAAGTGTAAAACAGAGCCTACAACTAGTTGGTCAATCAATATAAATCATAAATCTCCATAAGTAACAACCTCTAGGCATGCATCTGATAAATAACTGAACTAAAGAAGGAACATCATAGGCATATATGAACCAACGGCAACGAATATCCATGACCATACATCTCAGGGCATAGCAGCACATATACATAGGTATTAAAAAATATACAGCATGGGACCCACAGAAATGGTTCAGCAATAACATGGGCGACTGCTCTGAGGCTCTGCCCAAAAAAATGCTCCAGCTCTGCTCATAAAATGATCTCAACCATGAAATCTACATGCAAAATATTTGTGCGCAATGTAAATGATTGATCAAAACTCCGGTCTGCTCTGGCAATGATGAGGAGTAACACCCCATATAACTGGTGGTACAACAAGAGTGATGGCCTATTTTACAAACCTTGGTGGTTTCAGCACTTCGGCAGAGAGTGAACTTGTATAGACATCGGCTCCATCAATTTTACCCTTACAAATCCAAGCTTTGGACCTTAAACACCATGTTCTGTCTTCTCTCAGATTCCTCTTGTCTCATTTCAGTTGGAGTTCACAATCTTTAGATATGTCCATTTTAATGAACCCTACTAGTTTAAGTAAGGTTTTAGGACTGAGTTAAAACCCTAACGTGTACATAGTGTGAATCCTAGATTCCCTATCCTCTGCTGTTGAAATTTGAGCAGTGATACTACAAAATGTCTTCTTTCCAAAAATTCAAGTCTCACTGAATTTGTAGATCCTTAGCCAAAGTTAGGGATCAAACTGTGCAGGGTGCAGTTTGAAGGTTTTAAACCAAAGAATCGTCTGTTTTGATACAAAATGTTATGAACCAAATATGCAAATCAGCATAAGAAACAAACACCTGATACAGTAATTCTATGCCTGAATAATGAGGATAAATGAATGAATAGTAAACCCACATCGAGGGGGCAACCTCCTATTTAAATATATTTAATATCCCAATACAGAACACAAGATCATTATTCAAATGAGTCCCTTTTTTCTCTCTATATAGGAGAAGAAAGATTGTGAGGTGGTCATTATTACACTACTAGGCCAACCTAAGTGTAATTAAGGATAATTGATATAGTAATAACAAGAAGGGTCAGCACCATAACCCTAGACACTCACCCCTCCCACTGAGACAGGAATTGGCACGCTATGAGATTCCTTTTGTACTCTCCTTATTAGTTACTGACTTAGCACTCATAAGCAGATTGGACAAAAAGCTACTGCATTTGTAGAGCAGCTGAATGACATACAGGCTAAAGTTGAGGAAATGCAAAATCTCAAACCAGATACGGAGCTCTCCATGATTAACATAGGGTCCAACATTATTCACCAGTGGGAGAAAAAGTTTGCATACACTTAGACATGCAAAGACTTGACATTCAACAACATCATAACCTTAAAATCATTAAACTTGGTCACTATACATACTTAGAAGTTGTTGGTCCAAATGCTTTTTACTTTGATTTACTAGCTCAACTTGGAATTCGTTTTGTTATCAATGTTGGAACACTCAAGCTCTATGAGCTAACCATATTGGAAGAGGTGAAGGTGCAAATTGCTCCTCTGACAGACACAATGCTGAATTTTCAGCATCCTTAGAGGACACCCTCCTTGAAATCATAATTGGATTACCTAAAACAAACAGGTTAATACTTCGTTGGTTGATAGAGAAGTTTAGCAGGGCAATCTAGGTGGTTTTCCAGACTCCAAATCACCTTTGAACGATAGTTTCCACATTGACAACAGAAATTGAGACGATTTCCCATCCCCAGACAAAAAATAAGCATGTAGTTAAAGATTGGCGACATAAGTCCTAGATATGCATTATTAGATATTGTCTGTACTTCATTATAAATGTCCTTAATGCTCATTACTAATTCGATATGTGAGTAGACATTCATTTCAATTCTTACTTTAGTGAGTTTGACATGGAAAGTAATCGGGATGTGAATGTCATGAAGTGAGCTTCTTCTCCATGAACGGCCACAACATATGGTTGTAAAAACAAACTAGAAACATGTGAGACTTTTTTTCTACATTGTAAGGAAGATCTACTAATATTTTGCAGTTTGAAGGTTTTTTCCTTCTATTATCTCATCGTATCTAGTTTTCTAAGAACAAGTCATTGTTTCTTCTATTTTGCAGCTCTTAGAAATAATCTTATCTTGTTCAAAATTGCTTCAAGTACTATAGACAACAATAATATCTCTGTTACTAGGATCCTAAATGGTAATTTTTCTAGAGATTCAGAGGAATATGGTAGTATTATTATGCTTTTACTCATGGCACTTGAATTTCTGGAAAAATAATGATGGTTTTAAGTGTTGGATGCAGGAAAGGATGTGCTAGTGAAAGCTAAAACTGGAACAGGCAAGACTCTAGCATTTTTGGTATGCATGTCAAACAATACTGATATATTCAGATGTGATTTTATTTTACTTATTATAAAATATCTTATGCTGAAAATTTCAGCTTATTATGCAGATGAATTTCTACATGTTTGAAAATAATTGATTACAGCTATGCTTTGCAGCTTCCAGCAATTGAGGTGGTTGTAAAAACGCTTCCTCTGGCCCAAGATCAAAGGAGGTCTCCCGTTATTGTGCTGGTTGTTTGTCCAACCCGTGAACTTGCTAGTCAAACTGCTGCAGAGACTAATACATTGTTGAGATACCATTCTAATATTGGGGTTCAGGTAGTCACTGGGGGCACTAGATTACATGTGGAGCAAAAACGGTTGGAAACAGATCCTTGTCAGGTTTGTATGTGTTCTATCCAACATGTACTAAAATAAATTAATGGAGAGTACTTGCAAATGTTACACAGATTTTTTGATTAAGAACTAAAGATCAGTCTTCACACATTTAGGCTCCTTTTGAATTTAGGGTTGCCTTTGTTAAAATTTTAACATAGATCTGATTTGATACCAGTAACAGTTTTTTACAAAATTTAGCAGACTTCTAGCATTTAATTCTGAGATTACAAGTCAGCAGTAAATAAAACAGTCATCCACAAGAACCATACAAAGATTTTTGCCCTGAGGAAACCTTTTCAGGAATAAAACCCCAGCAAATAATATCTTCCTTAATATGAGATGACTAAATTTACATGAGCAGATTTGGAGCAGCCTTTTACATAAAAAATAAACTTGCCTCTAGGGCACATATACCAAGAGAACCTGTATAAAAAGATGTCAGGCTTATGTAAGCCCTAATAGATGATGATGTTAGCCTGTAGCAGCCACTTAGGGCTTGTAACAACCCTCTTAGAACCTGTAGCAGCCTGTAGTAGCCTTCAAGGAACCTGTAGCAGCCTGCTGTCTCTTATCTGAGCCCTTCTAAGGCCACAGCAGCCTCCTTAAGACACTTGGCAGCCTCAAAGAAACCTCGGCTGCCACCTGTAGACACTTGGCAGCCTCAAAGAAACCTCGGCTGCCACCTGTAGACACTTGGCAGCCCTCCTATAACCCTCGGCTGCCTCCTATAGACACTTGGCAGCCCTTAAACTGTCCACGGTAGCCCTGTTAGGACCACGACATACCTTGGCGGCCCTGCTAGGGCTGGGTTTGAGCCACGGCAGTCCTACTGCAATCCTCGGCACTCTGATGAGGCTGGATCTGAGCCATGGCAGCCCTATTAGGGCTCATGCATGAACTCGGCAGCCCTTCTAGGGCAGTAGCAGACCCTTCAACTGTCACGGCAGCCCTAAAGGAACCTGTAGCAGCTCCTTAGAAACCCTCGGCAGCCTCAGAAGAGAGAGGAAACAGTCCTGTAGAAGACGGCAGCCTTGAATGGACTGAAGACAGCGTTGTTGAAGTTAGGGCAGACCTTTGGCAGGCATTAAGAGAAGGAAAAAAGTCTTGTAGCTGATTCAAACCTTAAAGAAGAATTATGAGATGAGGAATATGAACAACAACAGCAAATACCCCAACGAATTTCTTGGACAGAGATGAGGAATGAATTTTGTGGTAGTAAATTTCATTTGAGAGGGTTCTTCTTTTATATCTTATCATTGGGTGTCTTCCATAAGTCAAGGAGTCCAAAATAATAATATAAAATACATTGGTTAAGTCCCTTTTAATTTCAATGTGGGATTTTAAAACCTTAACACCTTAGTTGTGGCTCTTTTAGGTTCATTGTTGTCTTTTGACCCACCCTCCTTGGGTAAGTCACCTTTTTACGAATTCTAAGCCCCTTTTCTTGGTCTCCATGGTCCACACGGGCCAATTCCAGTACATCATCATATATAAGGAAGATATTCTTTGGTTGCCTTGGTCTCCTCACTAACACCAAGGTCCCAGGATAGGTATTTCAATAAGGGGTGGCTAGTCCCTTGAGGAGGTCCCATATCCCAATGACCAAGGAGAGGAGTACATCACTTGCCTAGACCCGGTCTAGGGATTATAGTGATGACCTGGTAACTGACCAGGTGCCTTTGCCCCAGGCTGAATTTAGTTGACCAAAGTCAACAACTTGGTAACTGACCAAGTGCCTCAGTCCCAGACTGCATCATGTTCTTGGTAACTGACCAGGTGCCTCAGTTCCAGGTTGAATCAAGTTGACCAATGTCAACAACTTGGTAACTGACCAAGTGCCTCAGTTCCAGAATGCATGATATTCTTGGTAACTGACCAGGTGCCTCCATTCTCCTAGAGAATGGCTCTCGATGCTGCTAAAAAAATTAACAACCTTTTGGATTTCACAAATTTTCACGAGGAAACATTAACTTAATATGGGAATATAATATTAATGATGTGACAACTTGCCTTTTTCTTTTAAGCTTTTTGTGAAAGACTGAGTTTTATATTATAGAATTACAAAATATATCAAATACTGTACCAGCATTTGCTTCCTCTTCCAACCCATGTTAGAGGAGCGAACATTTAAGGCTGGGCACTGTTATCACACTATCTCTAGTTGTTTGTGGTAGATATCCCAATAGGGACGGTAGAGGGGACAACTAGGAAGGTGTAACCGACAACAGCCAAGTCCTCCGCTCAGATGAACGGAAGTCACACTGGACAAGGTTGCTGTCAGTTTAGACAAGGCACTTGGCCTAGTCAAGGGGGAGACCCCGCTCAATCAGTGATGGTTGAGACTCAACAATCAGACACCCAAACCCAAAAGATAAGTGAAGCAAGAAGTAAATGGATGACTAAATGTGAGATTTCTTCCAGCTAAGTGAAATCGGGAACCTGAAATGAGAGGGTAGTCTATGCGAAATGAAATCAGATCCGATAGGAGTCTATGACGACGAATAAATGGAAGATTTAAAGGCTGGAAACTAAATCAGAAAATGGAAATTGACTAGAAGAGTGGCTGAAAATTCTGCCTATGGGGAATGAAGCGTGTGGTGACTACTCAAGCATAGCAGAAGTGAATTTAGCAATAAAAACACAACTTCTAGAAATTATAGAGTGATTACTTGACTGATTTAGAACAGAAAAAACGGACCAGCAAGAAGTGAAATCAACAGCCCTAGGGGAATAGGTTAAACAGTGGACAAATAGACCTAGGGCAGCGAAAAATAAGTGTTTATACTCACTTCCAGCCAAAGATACGTGATATTCTAGGGTAAAAAGACATTTTAAACACAAATAACAAGTACCCAGAACCCCAAAACACACCCAACAGGCTGAAAGAGAAAAACGCCCCCTAGGGGCGTTTTTGCCAAGTGGACTAGTGCCTAAACTATGGGTAAATGGAGTCGGAATCTAACCAAACTTGAGATATAATCTTTTAGGGACAAATAATAAGCGGGTTTAGGAAGAAAATTGAATTCCTACGGTTAAATTTGTAGATTTTAATTTTTAGGGTTTATTTAGTGTTTTGCAGCTAAGCATTCACAATGGAATTGGAAATGAGAGAAACAAGCATGGATTGCCTACCTGAAGCAATGGAGAAGAAGAGTTTGATGATGAAAACAAATGCTGAAGTCCAAGTGTTGAGTAGCCAAGCGTTTTCCCTTAGCGTTTGGAGCAGCCAGATGACCAAGTGCACCCTTGTACCTGCCAGAGAGAGAGATGAATCAGAAACTATGGCAAATGGCGTGGAAATATCAACAAATAAACGACAAATGATTAAGGGAAGCGAGATAACAAGTATAAGTTCACTTCCCTTTGCTGAAACACGGAGAGAGAGCCCAACGTGGAGCTGCTGGCTCAAGAGCTGCGCCCCCCTCTGATGGTCGTTTTCACCTGCAGATTCGTTTTGGCCAAGGATGGATAGAGACACCGCATAAACACTCAACAATACACCAGCAATATGCTAATAATCAACATCATAAACACTCAATCACCATGCACAAGAACATCGAAGGAAATGCTTCTCTATTCACAAGTCACAAGTTTACAAAATGCCAAGAGGCTTCACAATGGGGGAGTGCTCTCTCTTATAGAGGAATGCAGCTCCCAAAATAGGTTTCCCCCCAAAATGGAGGGTTGAGATCACTCCCCAATCCACAAAATCGAATGGTGGAGATCATCTCTAGGTGGGGGTGTGAATTACCCAAGGAGAGCGCACTAGAGGAGAGAGGGGGACCCATGTGGGGTCCATACAACAATATAACATGGTTGGGGGGTGTTTATGGGATGTTTTATCCCCCCAACATAATACACAAGGCCCCATATACAAAGAAACCATCAAATCGAATTCCCCTAGGTGGAGAAAAAACGCTCCTATGGGCCAATTCGACCTCTTATGTTGAGCTGCCATCGAGAGGGCCCCACAATGTGCCAATAATATATCAAACATTACCATTTCACCTTTAGAAATTACCTTTACCTTTGCCAACCATTGATTTTGCCATTTGCCTATAGTTGCCTTAGTCAAATTCTGATTTTCCATGTAATTTTTGCTGGTTTATATGGCTGAAGCTGAAAATTGGGCTTTTGACCCACTTTTATTGCCCAGATTGCCGAACCGTCTGCTGCAATGCGATCGTGGACCCCCAAAAGTAGTAGGGATGACCACTCGAACGACCCCGATCCATCACTTAAGCATTATTTGCCCAAAATCCATAATTTTTAATTAAAACAGGTCAAAATTGACCAATAATAATTAAAAATTTCTCAAATGCTTCGGTTTTTTGCAATTCTGACACCTGCATGCTCATATGGGATCCTTGCAGATAATAATTGACCGAAATCGAAATTCTGATCGCAACATTTTTTCGGGCCCATTTTTGGCCTAGTCAACTCAGTTTGACCAAGTCAAATCTGGTCAACAATAGTGCTAGCTGAATACCTGTATGCAATCATGGAGTGAAAAGGCTCAATTATACAAGTTAGTACATTACTAAGCAATACAATGATAACATGGTGATCAAAAATACATTAAATTCCGAGATAATACAAGGCCCCAGTGAGGTGGGCCCACCACCTCCAAAAGACTAAAATTCTATGCACATCTTATAGAATTGATCACTTTGCTGACTTTAGATGATGTGGACAACAAGGCAAAGGACACGGGAAGACAAGGATGAAGATCATGTGACCCTTCGGACAACTCGAGAAAGCGGGGTCCACTGAGGTAAGTATGCCATGATAGAACGCGGGGAAGGGTGGTGCCTCACAAATGGGTATAGTGCAGGGAAACCACCACTAGGCATCTAACAAGTATCTCACAACTGACATCCGTATCCAAAGACTCCGTGAGGTTCTTTTCTAGAGCCGCCAAACTGGGTGTCCGACAAACCGTAACTTGAGACTCTAGGGGACAATCTTGAGCTTGTCCCTTGCTCCCTCTCACCTCCTTGCCCCGCAGGAATAAGTGAGTTATAACCACTACAAATGCTGACATGTATGGCTACCCTGTGTCCATGTGTGTTTATAAACACATTGCATGGATTTTACAATGAGTTTCATACTTAGCCCTTTTTGGCTAGATTTTACATTTACAACATAATAGCCCTTTTTGGCTTGATTTACATTTCTTCATTTCTTCATTTACATCAAGGCCCTCTTGGGCTACATACATATCTCAAAAGATATAAACATGGTGCTCATACTGCAAAGGTAATGGGGGTGAGCAATACATGCTTCGATGACCAATGGGGAACACCCGGTGAGGCTACACAATCCTAACTGCATTGCAACATCGGGGGCAACTGACAGGAGCAAATCCCAGGTCTAAAAGTGTATCTCACACACTAAAGAGCTGAGGCACAATAAACAGGGAGTCATGGCAAACTCAGAGATCAGTGGGGAAGGGGTCCTTGGGATCACAAATCAGAATCCAAGTTAGGGACAAGTATCATGGATGAGTTGGATGGATGGAGGAAGTGAGAGTGGGGCTAAAATCAACTACCGAGAGGGGCTAAGTGACCAAGTCTATGCCAATTGTAGGGGACATGACCCAGCATGCATATACATAAGTCTAACAGGAGGGGTGGACTGACATCATCAAGGGCCCAATCACATCATACAATAGCTAGATCACCAAATATATCATCTCATCCAGAGTTAGTGTACTAACAAGTATAAAGAAGTCTAATCTACATCATGAGCAATAATCATCAAATGCAATACCTGCTGCACCATATACCTGCTGCTACTGAAGCTATCTCTGAGCTTGATCTCTGTTGAATCCGGGCAATCATAGTAAACCAACAATATACTGTGATAGTCTCGATCAAAACAAGACTAGGCAACTGTCTCAAATGGGCTTGTATCAAAGCCTGGCAATGAAGAGGTGACCCTGTGGTAGATGGTAAGTGACAATGTGTGTAACACTGTACATCTGTCTGTCCCCTCTGATATGTCTTCTAGGGGCAATCTGAACAAAAGTGCCTCATCTGAAGGCGGCTGATCTCTGATTTGAAAAAAAAGTACTATGCGGTCCTCGGTCGCATAGTCTGCAGTATGGTAGCTCCAGCTAACATAGATGTGATAACAGGCGCTAACCATGTGATTACATAATCATCTTGTTTAGGGCGTGTTGACCACTGAGTTGGCACAAAGAGCCACCTTCATGACTGAGTCAGTGCTTGTGACCATGAAGAAGAGTTGCCATTGTGATTAAGTAAAATCTTGTGACCATGAAGAAGAGATGCCATTTATGCGAATTGACACAAAGAAACCTTAAGGAGTCAAGCCGCTGTGGTCAAAGTTCCTTAGAGTCATGAGACAATACTTGTGCTATTGTGAATAAGGTCAGAGATGACTTTGGCGTGGTTGAAGCTTGTCATAATCATTCATAGAAATCTGTCTCTGTCCAGGACATTTTTAGTCACTGTTAGAGGCTAGAGCTATGTATTGTTGGGGTTAAGGTGAGAGGGTCCTAGTTAGGGATAAGGAAGTCTTATAATTGATGTCATGAAAATAAGCCCAGAAGTGATCCTGTGAGAAGAAGTCTTGTAGCCTATCATGAGGGAGTATTACGTTCTTGCCAATAGAGCTATATAGTGACAATGTCGTCAAGAGCCATCATGGTGTTTACGATCCGTAGTCCGGAGATAGAGATTTTGTTGTGGCACAAAGCCATTTTGTTGAATTGATGCAAAGAACCCTCGAGGAATCAAGCTTCCCTGGTCAAAGTTCATAAAATCCATGAGATATTATTTGTGTCATTGGGAATAAGGTCAGAGTTGAATTTGACATTGTTGAAGCTTGTCATAATCATTCATGGAATCCTATCTCCGGTCCCAGTCAGGGATAAGGAAGCCTTATAATTGATGTCATGAATAGAAGTCCCATAAGTGATGCTGTGAGAAGAAGCCTCTTAGCTTGTCATGAGGGAGTAGTACGTCCCTGTCAATAGTGTCATATAGTGACAATGTCGTTAGGAGCCATCATAGGGCTTACGATTTGTAGTCTAGAGACAAAGATTCCATTGTGGCGCTGTTGTTGCACAACCTAGCAGCCTCTAGATTGCAAGGACTAATTGGATGCTAACCCGACAAAACCTCAAGAATCTACCCCTAAGTGTCACTCGGATAGACTTCTCTCTCTATAGGTCTCCTAAGTCCATCTATGTAAACCTAGACTAACCACGGGAGGTGTCCCCAACCAAGCTTTCTCGAATACTTGCTAGAGGTTGTCTAACTTTCTCAAGTACCTACTTGATCAATTTATGGAGGATAGTATGCCTATGACGATTACAAAAGGGTTAAAATGTGGCACACTATGGGTGAATGCTTTGCCAAGGGCTTATTCATATTTTAGATTTAGACGTAGTTCCCCTAGTTAGATGAAATTCAAGATAACTTTTAAAAGTGTTTGTTGTGTACGTGTGAAGTTACCAAGAACATTTGAATGTCATAACAAGTTTGAATAATAAAGAATATGTATATGAGACTTTTAATAACTTTGTATCCCACTGACTCTGGCTTAGGACAATCAGGAGCTCTAGGCCACTGTAGCTCTTCGATCTACGTGCTAGATCCAACAGTGATGCTCGACCCAATATCTTAGAGCACTAACCAAGGAGGATTCCACCGTACCCTTGGCCACACTACTCGACTTCCCAAGTATGTGAAGAGTAATCTTCCCAAATGGTGTGTTCGGTGCACTACAGTGACAAGACGATCGTTAAGTTGGTTTCAGGTGCACTAAGGGGGTCTCCGATATATACAAGGTATGTGGAGTCCAAGTCTGTGTTCAAGTTCTGTATAATGCGATACTACTTGCGTGGGGTATCGGCTGGAGTTTGCCAACACTGCCTCCTAGTCTAGATAGGACACAACTTGCGCTTAAGTACTTATTGTATTCATAGCCAATAAGTGTCCCCAACCGCAGTTTTATTTGCCTAACAACAAATCCTAGGTGATTTTTATAGATGCCGGAAAAAGTCTTCTACTGCAATCCCAAATGTCTCAAAATTATGTCTCATATGCCATAATGCTCAAATATGAAATAACGATGTCATGAAAAACTATGTATCATCAATGTAAGATATTACTTGCTGGTGTAAAATTATAGGTTCTTTGTTCAACTCTTAAACAATGAGATTATCCACAACATGCAAAAGATTCATTAGCAAATGTTACTTGAACGTCTAACTAGTTAAATTACCAAGACAAGTATGAAATATGTTGAGACAAGTGGCTGCAAATGAAATGTGTGTATGGCTGAGCAAAAACTCATATTCACTAAGCAACTAGAAAGGTTAGGATTTAGACAGAAATCATATTTTAAGTGAAAATGCAAAATTCCTTAGTATTCTAGAGATCTGGTTTATAACGACCACCTAAGGAAAATCACAACAACCTAACTAGTTACAAAAAGTGAAAGAAAATGCTTTATAAAGAAAATAAAGGGATGGAAGAAGAGTGATTATGTTGAATATTTAATCTAGCAGTATAATTTTAATTATTTGCTTATCTGGATCATACATTGATTATACATATTTTAATTTATGCTGTGGATGCTTTGTGAAATCATCATCTTTTGTGCATTCTAGATACTTTTGCAATTTGTATCTTTGGATTATATAAATTGTTATTGTGAAATCAAAAACTCCTAAACAACACCCATCCGCATCACATCACCTTTTAAAACATTAAAACAAAGAGCCTTAGAAACTCTTTTTTAGGGATTACCCCCCTTGGCTTCGTTAGGAGTTTGCCTAAACGGAGGAGTCGGGATCAGGTGACAACACCTGACTCTTTGCTTGCCCCCAAGGCCACACCTTTCCCACTTGGGAAATAGCTTTCGAAAGACTTATGCTGCTGGTGTGCTTTCAATGGACAACATAGCCGAATTTGAGCAACTCTTTTATTGTATTTTTAATTTCATCTTTATACCTCTTGGGGTGTCGGTAAGGGGTAGTAATGACTTCTTGGGTCCCCTCCTCTAACTCCATAATGTGCTCAAATCCGCAATCGGAAGGCCTATCTGATGGAAGATCTCTGAATACCTTCTCGTGATTCTGTAGCAGTGCCTGTATATTTGTTGGATGCTGTGTGGCACTGTCCGATGGCTTTTTGAATGTGACCAAGCACTCGGTTGCCCACTCTATGTCTTCCTGTCTAAGTACAGCCTCCATCCTGTGTGATGATATTGCTTTGGGAGGGTAGGTATGCATACCTCTCAAAACAACCCTCTGTCCATCTGGTCCTTGAAACTCCATCTCCATGGTTTAGTAGTTTGTGGAATATTTACCAATTGAATAAAGCCATTGAACTCCCAACACCACATTTGTATCCGGCACATCAACCACATAAAAAGAATCTGTCATAGTATAGTTTCCTAGAGTTACATGCAATTTTGGAATCCAATGAGTGCGCTCCATACTGTGGTTGCCTGCTATTGCCACTGTAAATCCATCAAATTTCTTGGTTTGGATACCTCTCCTCTTTACCTATGTAGCATCAATAAAGTTGTGGGATGCCCCACCATCAATCATAACTCCAACCCTGTTACCCTGTATGACACCTCTTATCTAGAGAGTGTGGAACCTAGGAACTCCAGATAATGTAGCAATGACACCTCCCTTTATATCCTCTGAAAACTGCTCCTCCTCTGCTATGTGGAAGTGCTTCTCCCTGTACCTGATCCCGATCATCCTCATCCTCTCCACTTTCTGAGTATACCTCTATGTAATGAGCCTTTCCCTTCCTGAAACACTTGTGACTTGGTACCCATTGCTCTTGACAACTAAAGCATAGTTTCTTCTTTCTAAGTTCCTAGCGGGTATCATTATCCATCCAATCTCTTTTGGGCCATTCTTTTTGGAATGGTCTCCTCTCCTTATCTTTTATAGGAAAATTTTTTTTAGGAGGAAACTTATTCTTTGGAATGGAATCCTTTAAATCTATGGTATGCCTGATGGAATCAGACAAGGTGGTGGGTCTATATGCCTTAACCCATCCATGTAAGGTTTCGGTGAGAGCCTAAGTAAACAAAATAATTAATCTGCTCTTTGAAATATCTGTCACCATAACTGCTACCGTTTGAAATTCATATATGAAAGATTCGGGACTACCTGTCTGCTTGAGTTGGGCTAGCTCTGTAAAGTGTACCTCAGGGTCTTTCCTATCAAAGCGCTTAATGAGCCTTTGTGTGAAATCAATGTAAGATATGATAGTGTTGTGATCCAGTGTCACTAGCCCGTGGTACCACCACTCATGGGCTTCCCCGTCCAAATGCAAGGTGGCCAACTTGATTGCATCTGCCTCCATCATGGGGCTAAGTTGGAAGTAAGTGTCCAACTTTTGTACCATTTTCCGTGCTGGGCCACTCCATGTCCCATCAAAAGTAGGAATAGTTAGTTTCCCTACTGTATGTCGTAATTCATAATTCTGGTTGAAAGCTCCGTTGTATCCTCTCGGCCTGCTCTTACTCTTTAAATAACAAAAGTTTGTAAAGGACATGGCTGACTGAAAATCATCTCCAAGTGCTCTGTACTCTCGTAGATATGCCCCCAATGGCTCATCTGGCTCTACCTATACTATCGACACTGTTGTGTGGCTATCCAAGAATTGTGGCATGGTAGGTCCGGAGGACCTGTTGTAGATATGACTCTGCATATTAGTATGTAAATGGGTTCCACTGCTACTTGTGGATACTCGTCACTGTCGGGAACCTGGGGAATGTTTGGTTTGGACCCTGTTTTATCTGCCAACCTGTTGATGGCTGTCAACATTTCCTTTTGTCCCGTAGTTAAATCTTTCAAAGTAGAAATGAGGCTATTGAAAGCTATTTTATCCTCATTTGCCATGGTCTCTTTACCCTTGCCTTTCCCAAACTGAGTCTCTGTGTCTTCCAGTTTTATATCCTCTAACTCTACCTCTTCCTCACTGCTTCCCCTGTGCTTGAACCTCTACCTTCTATAGGTAATATTGTGCAAGTCTTCTGGATGCATTTACGGATTTATAACTGCATGCTCCCACAACTGGCGAGGAACATGCTCTGATACCACTATAATATCCCAACGGATATTTGTTGTCTTTTTATAGAGTTCCTGATTTAGTTGTTGCTTGCTTGAAGTCTTGTTACCCAATACGTAAATAAAATATAAATGCATGTGCCGTACTATGATTGCATGATAATGCATGGGGTTGCATAAACCCTAAATAACCCAAGTATTTAAATATGCAATAAGATAGGGATAGAAATGATGCATATATGTACCAGTGACTAGTGCTTGAGCTGTAGATCAATATGAGATAGACATGCAAGTCATGCGCCGAGAATAAACCAAGTTATGAGATGTGCTTTGCAAGATGATTCACCCATGCAAAGATGGCGCCTCCTCTAGTCTTCTGAATGAATAATAACTGCTCCAGATATGTGAGATAGCGCCAAGAAGTTATGCACTAGGGTTATAATGGCCCTCTGATCGGTATGGAAGCTGCATGCAAGCCATGCACTAGGTCTAGGTCATAATGCGAATTGCTCCCTTGATGAAAGTCACCCATGCAAGGAAAGGTGCCCTTTTGGTATATGAATTGATGATATCTCTCTCCACAAGTTGATGTAGAAGCTTGTATTTAGTAACGAGGCTAATAATGGCTCTCCAGGAAGAATGGAAGAGACATGCAGACCAAATAGCAGCTGTTGGACAATATATGAAGATCTCTAACTTGTCCAATTCGCCCATGAAAGAAGGCGAGCTCTCTTGATCCAATATATAGATTTGAACCTGAAGAGAGCTGAAGATCGATGTACTGATGAATATCAATGATGAACCTATATGATCCAACCTTGGAAGTGACTAGGGAAGATAGATTTCACTGTCGAAATACACTAAATGGCTAAGGGATGTGCCCTCAACCCTAACTCTGGTCACAAAGCTCTCAACTCGAATCTCAATGATGAATAATAAACTTAGTAGACCTAGCCATTCGCTTTTTCCTCCTTTAATCACTTAGACATTGCATTCCCTAAGTTAGTTTTCTCTTCTATTTTTTAGTTGAGTTGCATGCATTGCTTCCTGTATGCATGCATGCTTAATTAAGGTGCTTTTGTGCATGCATTATGAATTATGGCCCGCATGTAATGCATGTAAGTTGCTCCTAGATCCTGTGGCCCTCTTTTATCTACTGATGACCTAATAACATTGATTAAGATCTTCTTTTGTTCCGAATGGTATAAGTCCTCAGTCAATTCCCTGAATGTCAGTACCTACTCGAACCTATTGGAATTAGATAGGTTAGTGGGATGGTCCCTTGTGCTTAAGAAGAAGAGGACATGTCAACAACCCTCAACAGAATGGGGTTGCAAAAAGAAAGAACATGACAATATGCGAAGCTCCCAAATCCATGTAATATGATTAGGATCTTCCTCTACTCTATGGGCTGAGGCTACCAATATTAGTGTATGTATTCATAATAGAAGCCCTCATGCTATTTTGGGGGAAAAGACTCCATAGGAAGTATTTACAGGTAAGAAACCAACAATTGATCACATGAGGATTTTTGGCGCTCCAGTCTATATCCATGTGCCAAAAGAAAAGAGAACAAAATTAGAGCCTTCCGGAAAGAAAGGTACATTTGTTGGTTATGGTGAAAGCTCAAAAGCTTATCATATCTTTGTTCCTGGTCAGAGATACATTGAGGTCAGTTGAGATGTGATATTTCATGAAGAAGCTGCTTTCCGTCGTTCTAGAGAGCTTCCAAATGATTCATAAACTTCTCCTTCCAAAATTCCAAATTCTCCTCATTCAGATGATCAGAGGGGGGAGGATGATGAGCCCTCAATCCCATATGCTTCCATAGAATTAGAAAATCCCACAGAAGAATTGCTTGAGGCTCCTACCAAAAGAAGACCTGCTTGGTTTCGTGAAACTCTACAGGAAGTAGAAAAGCATACAAATCCTTCAGGAACTTTCAAAGAAAGCAAGAAGCCTCAGAGGTACTCTGGGCTTATAACTCAGCTGGGCCACATCATCGATGCAGAGCCTTCCACCTATGAGGAGGCAGCTAGATAACAAGTATGGAAAGATGCAATGACAAAAGAATACAATTCCATCATGAAAAATGATGTATGGGAAGTGGTCCCAAGACCAAATGGAAAGTCTGTAGTGACTTATATAAATGGATTCACAAAACCAAACATGCTACTTGATGAATATGGTTGTCTACGGTTGTCATTGATGACAACATTAATGACAAAGGTGAAGTGCATGATGGTGACATGGAAAATGATGATTTGGTAGTCAAGATGATGGGCATTGGGGCCATGGGCACACCTAGTGAGCCAAATGACCCATACTCTGGTCATTTGGAGTTGGGTCCAAAACCCTAGACAAAGATGAAGATGGCATGACAAGCATGATGAAAGGAATGAACAAAACTCTTTTGCAGGCATCCCTTACAACATCTGTGGGCATTTTACAAAAGAGATGTGCGGGCATGTGTTTGATGTATTGATGATGTGGCAAATGGAAGAGTGGAAATTAAATATATGCTTGTTAAAGTCGGCTTCAAATAACTCATATTAAATGATAAATTCTTAGCTGGGAAGTCGGCCCCATAACCTAATAAATTAAAAATTCAAATTAAAATTATATAGTGAAGGTCGGCTCCATAATTTCTGTTTTGAAAAACGAGTATAAATACTCCCCCACGATTTCACTTTTGAGGTGGGTTTCTTGTGGAATATAGAGCTCTGATTTTTGGTTCAGTGTGAGTGAATTCGGGTATCTTCATCTACCAGCAACAGCAGCAGTCTGCAAATTTTTTTTGGTATGTGGAATTGACGTGGAGAAGGCATAGCTCGAATTTATGGTGAAGGCAGAGCTCGATTTCTGGTGAAGGCATAGCTCGAATTTATGGTGAAGGCAGAGCTCGATTTCTGGTGGGATAACTCGTGGAGATAAGCTTGGATTTTCGGGTATACAAACGGACTGAGGCAGCCGAAGAGCAGAAGTGAGTTTTTGAAGGCTATCTGGGCTCGGGACTCTCCACTGGAGCAGCATTAACCACTGAGGCAGCAACTGAAGAACTCGACCTTGAGTTAATTCTGATTTTGACTGAGATTTTCGGACTTCTATTGCTCTGAAATTTTCGAATTTCTACAGTAGTTTTGGTGGAGATCTTTGGGTAATGAATTTGCTCTGAGTTTTTCGGGTGAATAGAATGCACTGAAGCTGCCGTAATTAGAAGACAGGGAGACTACTGTTTTTGAGTGGGCGTTTTGGGCTCTTACTGCTTCTTTCTTCTTGAGGACTGAACCATGATTGCTTTGAGCCTTTCTGAGTAGGACAAGACTGTTGGTAGCTGCGTTGCTTCTCCTTTGAGCTGTTTTGTGACTGCAAAAACACCTTTGAGCAGGCCGAGGCTGTAATTGTAAAATCCCGTTTGGGCTATGACTATTGGTATGCCCTTTTGGGCTGGTTTGTGACTGTACTGTGACAATCAAAAAGGAGCAGCAACAGATGACAAATATCTGGTTTGTGCAATGGAACATCATGTGACCAATCAGGAGTAATGACTTGAAATGTTTTTGAATGCCCCGTGATTACACTCAGTCATTGCACATGATGTATGATAAGGCTTACACATATGATGTACTAAAAATGGTTACATAGTGATCTATCCAATATGCAAAGTATACTCAGTAATGATGTGTATGCTGAACTCACTCAATGAAATGATCTGATGATATATTCAGTGATATGATGTGGTAGTGAACACGTTGACAAAGTCTATGGGTAGGTGTGAATAAGAAGCATGGGCAAATCTTTTGACATGAGCAGTACATAGCTAACTGGCTTGAGAGTAGGGATATGCTTATCAGGCAGTGACTGGGCATGATCAGTGAACAGCAGAGCAGAAGATGGTGATCTCCAGCAGATTGAGTCAATGACAGTGATGTGACAACCTTTGACAACTCTTATCATTAAGACATGTTGATAATGACAGCTTGCTGATGAACAAATGAGAATGTGGTATAATGATACATGCTATACAGTGATGATACACTCCTATGCCTTGTCATGTTACACACTATAATGCAAACCCTATTATGAGGTATAGCCTATGATGTTGGATACCTTATGATGTTGATGATGAAGTATGCCATGAGGATGAGGATATGATGTTGATAGTGTCTTGAACACTGTAATGCATAACCAGTAGTGATGATATCAGATTGACATGATAGAGATGTACTTGACAGTAAGGTCAGACTTCCTCAAGGTAGCTGTGTGTGAACAGATCTTAAACTACTGGTTATCCTGTATAAGGAGTGCATGTGACAAATATCTATGGTCAAGCAAAAACTTGTATATGAATGAGTCAGCCTTGAAGACCTATTAAAGATTGATACGATGACAAGTATAGCAGAGGTTTGAAGCGGAGATGCAACAAAGAAATGTTGAAGAGCAGTGTGAAAGAAGATGATACGTTGAAGATGATGCACCCTATCAGAGATGTATGATGATTTGACAAAGATCAGATAAGAGGATGAGCAGCAGTGAAGAATTGGTGGACAGAATGCTGATGTGACTGAAATTGCTTTGGATGTGGCAGTGATATCTACAGGGATGATCTGACAAGTGACTAGAGTACAGTGATTGATGAGCAGCGTTGATGATGAGCAGAGGAGCATGAGCTGAGACAGTTGACTGCAGATTGATGAGTTGATGTGACAGTAAGCCTTAATGTAAAAGCAAGCTTGTCTTGCTTCTGAGGTTAGGATACCTCAAGCCTTTCTTAGCAGGGTCTAAGAAAACCCAGGCAGGGTCCTGGATGCAGAGTAGGTGCTCTATGTATCAGTAGGTGCTGATTTCGCCTAACGGTTGTAGCCGGACAAAATGATATAAAAAGATTACAAATTTATATGGTGTGGTGTTCTTTTGTGTTATGGTTTTTGATAAGTTAAATGCTATGTGAAAGATGATGTTATGATTATGATAAAGTAATGGAATGATGAACAGGTAGCTAACTAAGAAAAGTTGTAAATATTGCTTTACACTGATTCACCCCCCTCTCAGTGTCAACACTACTGATAGAAGTATTGAAAAATATAAAGCAAGGTTTGTGGCTCGCAGTTTCTCTCAAAAGGAAGGTATAGATTATGATGAAACCTTTGCTCCAGTTGCCAGATACACCTCCATCATAATGATTATCTCCCTCGCTATAGTTCTGGGATGGAAACTTCACCAAATGGATGTGCAGACAACTTTTCTCAATAGAAAAGTTGAGGAAGAAGTCTACCTAGAGAAACCCGAGGGTTTTGTAATCCATGGGAAGGAATCCCATCTCTGCAAGCTAAAGAAAGCCTTTTATGGGCTGAAACAGGCTCGAAGGGTCTGGTATGCAAGAATTGACACTTACCTTCATAGCTTGGGTTTCTCCAAGAGTGCCATTGACTCCAACCTGTATTTCAAGGTTGTTCAGAACCATCCCTTGATCTTGGTCTTATATGTTGATGTTCCTTATTGGAGAGGAACAACTGATAGCTTAGTGTAAGAGGGAGCTCACCTCAGAATTTGAGATGAAGGATCTAGGTCTTATGCACTATTTTCTTGGTCTAGAGGTCTGGCGAAAGCCGTATGAGATATTCCTTTCACAAGGGAAGTATGTAGTTGATATATTTCGAAGATTTGGGATGAAAGATTGCAAGCCCATGAGCACACCTATGGTGTCAAACTTGAAGAAGCTACACGAGTCAACTTCTTGTTCAAAGTCAGTGGATCCTACCTTGTATTGTCATCTTATTGAATCATTGATGTATTATCACACCATAGTAGCTGTGCTACTATTCTTGTTGAACAGATATCTGCACTTTCCAGAGCTTTGCTTTTACAGAGATCAGCTATGGTGAGCAGAGTTATTTGAGATCACTCATAGATCAGAGTAGTATATGTTAGACATTGAGTAGACCTTGTGCCAAGGCTGAGCCTTGAGAGCTTAGATTTGATGACCGATGTGACCTTTTGTTCCATACAGTTTTAGTTCAGTGGCTAGAGTTCCGGATGTTATCATTGCAGTAGTGTTTCAATTGTTTATAGATGATGATTATTGACATGATATGATGTGACCTATGGACTTGTGATTGTTATCAGGGATTATTATCTTGTTGCTTTAGTCATCTTGATAGCATTGACTTGGTATATAACTTAGGATGTGGCAGTACTATCTAAATAATAAAATGAAATATCTTGGATGATTTTATAAAATATAAAATTGGATGTATTACTTGCACTCTAAGTTTTTCTGACAATACTCATTGGTTTCACTACCCTCCTGTGAGCATGGACATGGTCTTTCCTGACATTCTTGTTTGCTACCCTAGGCACCACATTCACCTGACTCCATCCATCCATGACCTTCCTTATTTGGCTTTCACCCTGATTTTCCTTTTTGACTATTGATATGGAGGATTTCCCCTTTTCTACCGCTGTGCTGGATTGCATCCATGTTTGTTTTGTGTCTCGGCTCTGAGTTGGTGACAGAACTTGCCCTTGGTCAGTTGGATTTTATGCCTAGATCATTCTAGTCGGTTGCCTCGATGTGTGACTTAGCGCAAAATTCCCTCTAGTCACATGAGATGTTGTTGGCTAAAACCTAAAGCACTTGTACTATTTTATTATTGAAAATCTCTTATGAAAGCCTGTGAACTTAAAATTCTAGAATTTGTTTTTCAACACACGTGAATAAAGGCTAAAGCAATGAACTGGTAAAATACCCCGCAAAGGGTATAGAAAGGTCTTAAAAGCAATGGTTAAACAAATGCTATATCTAAATATTGCTGACCTCATAAATGTAAATATGCCCTGGATGCAAGCTGCGATTCGTTGTGCTTTTTAGTGCATGTGAAATCCCAGAGGGGTCATATAGGGCAAACAGGCCATGGAAATTAAATGAATGATCCTAATGAACTTGGATCAACTTGATATAGACATGATGCCAAGGTTGAATAAGCACTCTCTAAACAATCCATTTGTGAGGCACAACCATTCCCTTTGTTATCTTGTCCAGCACAGTGTGTAGCTCTCCTCTTTCCCCGTCTGAAGTATCTCTTAGTTGAATTGGTCAAGTCATCCCTTTCCCTTAGCCTTATTCTTAGCCTTCACCCTATGCTAGCTGTTAGACCATGTCCATTGGTGAGTATGCCTTTAAGGATTTGGTGCAAGTAAATTATAAATAACATTAAATATCTATGTATTAACTGCCACTTGATTGATGTTTATACTTTAAGTTAAGCTATGAATATGGTTAAAGGAACATGTCTTAGTCTTTTGTTATAATCTAGTCCTCGGTTGTATTTTGACCTAGTCAAACATAGTTTGGCCATGGTCATTCTTGGGATCCGTGATGAGATGGACCACTTGTGCTTAATGATGTTGATGTATGGTCCCACATGCACCTATTGATGATTCCATATGTTGGATATATGTTCCAGATGATGATTTAGGCAGTTGGTCAGTTTTATTATTATTTCCAGATCATCATATTTTACATTGTCCAGGTATGGTGGACCCTACAGATGACCCCCATAGGTTATGATGAGGTGTATGAGTACTCATCTCTAGTGGATTTGGGTCTTATGGATCCATTGAGACACTTATTTTTCAGTTCCGGGCACTCTTTGGCATGTTTCTAGTAGTTATCCACCTGTTGACCAGTTTGGGCATGCTAATCCAGCCTGTCCAGCAGAGGCATTAAAGGCCAGTCATTTCCTAGGGCACTACAGAGGAAGGGGGTGGTCTAGCCACTTGTTTTACCATTATACCCCCCTTCTAGATAGCCTTGTGCACTCAGTTTAACAACGCAAGCACCCTAGATGGCAGTTTTGGGCACTTTCAGGGTTTTCAGCAAGCTAAAAAAATGGAATAAAAGGGTCATTGAGGAATTCGATTTGGGCAATTGAGGCAAGGTTTTGGCACTTGGTCTTCTCAAAGGTCATCCATGATGAACCCCCCTTCTTCCAGATCAGTTGGCAACAGTTAGTGGGGTCCACAGTGGTTACAAGAGGTCTTTTACTGCATGTCTCTCTCAGATTTTGAGGACAGGATTTGATCATTTATGTTATTTGGACATGTCATAGACTTATATTTTATATTATTGTGCCATGGGGACATGCTAGTGAAGGAGATTAATGCCTCCTAGCCCCACCATGTGCTCTAGGTGACTTGTCTTGGTCTTATTGTGTGGCACATGTGTTATTAGCCACCCCTCATGTATGACATCACTCTCATTGAGTCTTTTTAGCTATGACGTCATCACTTAGTGAGTGATCCATGTCTTATATTGTATTGGCTCATCTTAGCCGTTGATTAGATTGTTATATCTTTTGATCTCAACCACTAGTTTTAAAAAGTGGTTTTGTGGTTTAGGGTTTTGGTCTTTATTATCCTATAAAAGGAGGAGACCCCCCTATTGTAAAAGCACCTTTGGGCTCTGGAAAACTTGGAATAAAATTACTATTTTCGAGATCTACTTCTTGGCTTTGATTGGGTTTCTCTTGTACATGATTATGCATCTCTTCTTTTAGACATCTTTGCTTGTAACAGGTGAAATCGACATCTACAGAGGGAGGCCGAATTGCTTTTAAGCTAGAGTACGACTTGCTTGATGGGAAGATTGTAGGGGTTGCTCACATCCCCCATGGGCAAGACATCTTCATCTTGAGGGAGTTTTTCAATTGTGCTTTGTCCATTGATTGCTTCTTTGATATGACATGCTTAGATCTCATTGATTTGTGGATCAAATCTAACATCTTGTAGTTTGATTTACAGGTTGGATGGGACATCACTCCTCTTAGGGCTTGGATGATTTTGGTTGAAGACACTTGGATCAAGCTTGGAATTGTAACTAAGGGCAAGAATCATCCATATGCAAAGAGGCTGCAAGCTTTGGAGGTAAGATCTACAAGGTATGTATTCATTTCGCTTGTTCTCCATCCTATTGGTCACATAAACCATTCAAATCAAAACCTTCATTTTTACTTTTTTTTTAGATCTACTTGGATCTAGCATGCTTTTGGGGATAACTTTTAAGACCCACCTCTATAGCATCCATGACAATTCGGATCTATAGTTTGGTGGTGATTGGCCTCCATTTGACCCTTTTCCCAAGGCACATTAGACTCTCCAAGGCAATTTTCATTCCCTTGAAGAGGCTAGTTTGCTAGGTTCTAGTATGTGGGTAGGTGAGATTTTTGTTTCATTGAAAAGATCATCCCTCAAAACCTACCTCTAGTGCTTCACTTTTGTGATTTTCACCTTGTGGGCCCCATTCCTCATTTTGAGGGTTGTGCCCCACTTGGGTCACTTTGTGATGCATTAGATCTAGTGAGATCTAGCGATGGCATGCTCTTGATTTGCAAAACCCACCTTGCTTAACACGTTGACTATCTCGATCTATATGTTGGTGGACATTCGACTCCATTTGCCCCTCCATCCAAGGCACTAGTCTTCCCTAAGTCAAATTGCACTCCTTGGGATTGGTGGCTTTTGCTAGATCCAACACCTGGGGGGTTCCTAATTTTTGGCCAATCCATAGATCCATGCCATTGAACACCCCTAGTACCATTTTCTTTCAACTTTGACCTTGTGGACCCAACTTGGACCAAATTTCCACTTTTTAAGGATGGGTCCCACTTGGATAATTTCCATGGTACTAAGTCATCTTTTAGATCTATTTGATTAAACCTAACAAGTGGCCCTTGTCTTTCATTGGTTGAACCTTGTCACTCTTTAAGCCTCTTCAACCACACGTAAACCGTTGGGTCCACTAAATTTTCATAGATCTAACTCACCGTTGGTCTCCTTGATTTACTTTACACATTTTCCTAGGAACCTTTGGGTTAGCTGGTCTTCATTGATTGGCTAGGGTCTCCCCCTTGATCTTGATTAGTCTTTATCTAAAGTGAAGAGTGCCTCGGTTATTGTGACACCCAGCTTGCATTGGGAACCGTGGCATCTCTTGGGTCACCTCTTTAGTTGTCCATCTCCTCTACCATCCTGGATGGGATACCTTTAGGGACAACTACAAGTTGTGTGATAACATGATGTACCTAGTACGTACTAGACTAGATATATGCTATGCACTGAGTCCACTGAGTCAGTTTATATCAGAGCCTAAGCACATACATTGGGTAGTTGCGAAACATGTGCTTAGATACCTGCGGGGCACTATTTTTTATGGGCTCAGATACACTTCCACAGCGGAGTGATGTTACTTGATAATGCTGACTCTGATTGGGCAGGCAATGCAGTGGACCGGAAAAGCATATCCAGGTGTTGCTTTAGTATGGGATCAACCATGATCTCCTGGTCTAGCAAGAAGCAGGGTTCTATAGCCCAAAGCACAGTAGAAGTTGAATATATAGTAGCCGGCGATGCCTTTTGAGAAGTAGTGTGGCTTAGAAAGCTACTTGCTGATTTGTTTGGTGAAAATCTTGAGCCAACCATTATCCATTGTGATAACCGGAGTTGCATGAAGCTTTCAGAGAATCCAGTGTTTCATGACAGATCGAAACACATTGAGATGAAGTATCACTTCATCAGAGATATGGTCTAGAGAGGTTCCATGAGACTTTAGTACGTTCGTACAGATGAGCAGATTGTCGATGTGTTGACCAAGCCTCTATCATTGACGAAGTTTGTGTACTTCTGAGACAAGCTTGGTATTGCAGAGAATGTCTCTCTTGCTGAGAGGGAGTGTTGATTTTTGAGTAGCATCGAGAGCCATTCTCTGAGAGAATGGAGGCACTTGGTCAGTTACCAGGAACATGATGTAGTCTGGGACTGAGGCACTTGGTCAGTTACCAAGTTGTTGACATTGGTCAACTTGATCCAGCCTGGGGCTGAGGCACCTGGTTCGTTACCAGGAACATGATGCAGTCTGGGACTGAGGTACTTGGTCAATTACCAAGTTGTTGATATTAGTCAACTAGATTCAGCCTCGGGTTGAGGCACCTGGTCAGTTACTAGGCCATCACTAGAAGCCCTAGACTGGGTCTAGGCTATGTCACAGGGTTCGACGAATTTCCTCCATGAAGTTCGAAATTCGCCGAACTTTAAAAAAAAAACCGAAATTCGTTCAGGTTCGTCGAATTTCAAAGGCGAACTCCAAGTCGAACTTGAACCTAACTCGAACTTAGCCGAACTCGAACCGAATTCGAACTGAACTTGAACCCGAAATTAATTTTTTTGATGGGGTTTGTGTTGAAATTCGCCGGATTGCAAGTTGACTTTTTTTTTCAAATAATATATATTTTTTTACCTAGGTTTGCCGCTGACATTTATTTCCCCAAGCCCGCATTCCTTTCATTCCCACGCCCACCGCTGTTTTTATGCCCACGTTCCCTTCCCATTTCCGTGTCCGCTGCATACCCTGTTCACTGTGCTGATTTTAGACTCCCCTGCTCGAGCATCCAGAGTCCACGACCCTGTGTTCACTGCGTTAAGTTGCAACATTGTGCACGCAACTTTCGTCCGCGGAGTCGACTGCGTGCATGACAACAACCTTATGATGCAAGAGGACAACCCTAAATATGTCCACAATCGACGACTTTACCACACAAGTGAAGTAGGAGCTTCCGTCTGTGGAAGCTATTTTGTAGTTCGAGGCTCATTGTATCGGGGCGAGATAATCATAGTGTCAGGGACCTGTTGGCGCCATATTTTCAAGTTTTGAAGACCTGTGTGTAGTTAAGTCTTTGCATGCCCTGTTTTGTGATGCACACTTAGTTTTAGTCTGCACGCCCAGTTTGATGTCGCGTGCCTAGTTTTCCACTACACGCCAAATATTAAGAATCTAATTATATTTATCCAAAGATATCTTAAACATTTAGCTATAATTATTAATGATAAATATGTTATATTTTTTGTTTTCATGCTTTTATATTCTTTTATGTTTTGTTATGTTTCATTTTGCTCAAGTATACAATGTACATGCTGATGCATCATGCAACATTGTGCATAATGATACAATTTTATATATTTTCTTGGTTTGTTTATTATTAATTATTTTAGATTATTGGATTATATATTATATATATATATATATGGAAAATTATTATATTGGCGAACCTAATGCCGAACTTCATCCTGAACTTAAAAAAAGATTCGAATTCGAACCAAATTTCAAGGTTATCGAACTCGAATTCGAACCTGAACCATGTGACATAGGGTCTAGGCAAGTGATGTGTATGTACTCCTCTCCTTGGTCATTGGGCTATGGGACTTGCTCAAGGGATTCGCCACCCCTTGTTGGAATAACTAGCCTGGGACCTTGGTGTTAGTGGGGAGAACAAGATACCCAAAGAATAATCTTATATATGATGATGTACTTGAGTTGGCACGTGTGGACCATGGAGACCAAGAGAAAGGGGCTAAGAATTTTTTCAAAAGGTGACTTACCCAAGAAGGGTGGGTTAAAATCCCACAATGAAGTTAAAAAGGGCCCCAACTGATGTACAAAGTGTTAAAAGCCCACAATGAAATTAAAAAGCCACAACCAATGTATTTTATATTATTTATTGAACTCCTTGACTTATGGAAGTCACCCAATGATGGAATATAAATGTGGAACCCCCCTCAAGTGAAAAACACATCAAATTATCATTCAATCTCTGTCCAAGAATTCGCGGGGGAATTTTTCAGCTGCTGTTCGTCTTCTTCATCTCAGATTTCTCTTTAAGGGTTTAGATCAGCTAGCAGGTTCATAAAGACTTCATCTACAAGGCTGTCATCCTTCTCTTCAAGTTGCTGAGGGTCTGTCTCAAGCCCTACAGGGCTGCTGTCTTCATCTACAGGCCTGTTTTCTCTTCTTTGAGGGTGCCGAGGGTCTGTTATAGCCCTAACAGGGCTGCCGTAGCTCAGACAAAGCCCTAACAGGGATGCCGTGGCTCAGACCCAGCCTCAACAGGGCTGTCATCTCCTAAGGAAGGGTGCCGAGGGTTTCAGGAGGGCTGCCGAGGACTGTTCTAGCCCTAGAGAGGGCTGCCGAGGCTCTGCTAGAGCCCTAGAAGGGCTGCCGAAGTCTGATATTGCCCTAAACAGGGCTGCTGTGGTTTGTTCTATCCCTAGAAGGGGCTGCCGAGGACTTCCATAGCTCAAGAAGGGCTGCCGTGAATAGTTCAACCCCTAACAGGGCTGTTGTGAGATGAATTTGGCCCTAAAGGGCTGTCACAGTTCAGATTGAAGTCTAGAAAGGGTGCTGCCGACTCCAGAAGTAAACTCAAAGGCTGCCATCACCTTGAGCAGGACTGTCTTCTCTCCTACAGGGCTGTCTCCACCTACAGCAGTCATCAGTGATCACAGTGGGTTTATTTTAGTCTCTCTTGGTATGTAATAAGCCCTAGGGTCTTCTTTGCAAAGTCTGTTCTTAAATCTGCTCTTGTAAATCTCCGTCATCTCATATTAAGGAAGATTATTCTTTGCTGGGGTTTTATATCTGAAAAGGTTTCCCCAGGGTAAAACTTTTGTGTTCTTGTGGATGGTTGTTTCTTCTTTACTACTGGTTATCTACTGATGGTTTACAAATTCAGATTAATATGCTAAAAGTCTGCTAAAAGTGAAAAAGACTGTTAATGCTATCAAATCAGATCTGCATTAAAAAAATGTTAACACTAACAAGTGTTCCCTACAAAAGGCCCTTTTGGGAGAGTGGTGTTAGAAACAAAGTTTGAAATTCAGCTTGAAACCATGACCAAACCACTCATGTAGACTGACATTTCCAAAAAACATGTTGCATTGTTTCCTTACTGCACACAACACACATCAAAATGCTAAGTTTGTGCAACCTACTCTTGACAACTAATCTGTGATGAAGCAATAAACAACCATAAACATTGTGTTTAAAGGAGGCATGAGTCTTCCAAATTGATTGACACCTTTGCAACCATCTCTCCATGGCCCCAACTTGTATTTAAGCCGGGCCCTATTTCAGCGGAGTGTCACTCCAACCCATATATGCCCTTTATCTCATCGATATAAATAAGCTTCTCACTTTATCATCTCCAATCCCTCCAGATAGTACCCTCTCCTTGCGTTTGCATTATATCTAAAGAACTCTCTCGAATCACACGACAAAGACTTGCGAGAATAACCTTGTCCACACCAGAATGTTTTTGTGAAGGGTTAAGAGTCCCACATGTATGCCATTGTTGAGTGTTTGAATTCCATGTCCTTCCAGAAAAGAAGCTTTAGCTCTCAAATTGCCAACCAAGTCGCCTTGCAAGCAATTTGAATTTTAACTCTGGGTTTTATGATTTATCTGAATTTTGTTTTCTGTCTTTCCTATTTATTATTGGATTTAAATTTAATTTAAGTCCTTTTTTTCTTATTTGATGTAGATGTTTGGTCAAGGAATTATGTTGGAAAAACACTTTTATGAAAATTTACTATTCAAGTGCTTAACCAAACCTGTAGTGCTTCGGTGTGTGAGTGGAATTGGAGTGTATTGGATAAAAAGAAGTGCAATAAATTAGTACTTAATTTTCTTATAGTTTATGACCTTATGATGTGCTTAATATGCACTTTGAAGTTTGCATGAACCCCTAACATTTCTTATGACCCTCTTACAGGTCAGAATATCAATGCCTTAAATGATATAGTCTATTTCTACTATAATCTCTGGATGTGGGTGAAGAAACTTGATTGAACCCCTGCTGTGGATACCATTTCCTTGGATGACTTTGACACCATGTTTGAGTGGAGGATGGAGACCAGGTGGCCTATTATGGAGGTGGCATCTGACTGGTTAGAGGAGGTGTGGGATAGGACGACCCAAAGCTGTTTCGAGGAAGGAGGAGACTGGAAGTGAGAAGGCTGATGGTGCCAGTCTTAGTGCTCCTTCTACATAGGTGGAGACATCCACTGGTAGCCGTTTGACTTCAATCTTATTTTTCTCGAGGATGAACCATTACCTTTATCCGTAAAAATGTAGATGTAGTCGATAGCTAGCTGCTAGATTGATCCTTGTAGACAACTCATGATGATGAGATACACTTATTATATATTTGATGTGATTTTGTATTGTGTATTCAACTTTGAGTCATGATTGGACAACTATTGGTATTGACAGTTAATGTTTGATGTATCGTTTAGCATCATATATATATTATATATCAGCATTTTTTTTCGTATTTATGTGGCCATGTGGTTATTTGATGTTGTCAGGTTATATTTAAAAAAATTGAAAAAATAAGTTTATTTTGTATGTTTTAATGCTTGCTGCTGTCACCATTTTTTGCCAATTTATTCCCCTGATGTTTCTGATGTCTTGAGGTCCAGACCCTTGGGGATTGCTTGCTGATGCGGATGTTTGCAACACTGACTAGGACAACTTGTATAATAAAATAAGTGAGAGCATGGAAATACGTTGCTATTGTAAAGCCATATATGGTGTTCTATTGTTATGTAAATGCGATAATTGTTTTCAAAGCACAGGTTATGCCTAATTACTAGGAAAGAACAGTTTATGTTATTTCTTTGCTGGAATTTATGTGGGTGGTCTATGGATTGATAAGAGCACGCTACTTTTTTAACTAAGTTAAAGTCTGCTTGATGCATCAAATACTTTCCATTCACTTCTCAAAATCAAAAGAATCTCCTAAAATATATTCACCATGCATATTTTGTTCATAGAAGAAACGTCACATGCTTTTCAGCTTAGTTTAGTTATTACGAAGTTTGGCAAGATATTTTGAGATCGCCATTGCATCCTAAAAGTCAAAGAAAAGTGAGAATGTCAACCGTAAACAACTTGCAAGAAAGTAGTTGAATATATGTCAATCACAGGATTAAGACTTGTGCATTTTGTCAAAGACAAGTGTTCTTGAGTCATTCAGGAAATAAGTCCTGGTGATGGTGGCATGGTCTTAGTGTTTGCTGCGTTCAAAATGTAAATAAATGATCTTTATGAAAAAGTATTTGTTACCTATTCTGACTATTTGTTATATTGTTCAGATTTTAGTGGCTACTCCTGGGAGGTTATTGTATCATACTGACAATACACCAGGTTTTTCGAACCAATTAATGGGCTTGAAAGTGCTCATTCTTGATGAAGGTGACCACTTGTTGGACCTTGGATTTCGCAAGGACCTTGAGAAGATTATTGATGCTATACCCAGACAGAGGCAGTCTCTGTTGTTTTCAGCTACAATTCCTCAGCAGGTCTGTTTTCAATTTACTCATTGCATGGGAAAAATTTGAATCCGTCAACAAAATTTCAATGTGGCAATAGTGAAAGCTTTCAACCTGAATGTAAATGGTTTCAGTGGAAATCAATATAGTTATTTTGTTACATCTGCAGGTTCACCAAATATCGCAGATTGCTTTAAAAAGAGATCATGCTTTTATTAACACAGTTGGATTAGGTTGTCAGGAAACTCATGCCAAGGTATTCTTTGTAAAATCCACATTTATATGTTCTCTTTAGCTCCAAAGTGGTGTTATAGATGTTTTATGTTAGTCAGCATCCTGTGTATGCATTCATTTTTCTTGAGTGGTGATGCACAGGTTTTGCAGAGATGCCTTGTCACGTCACATGAAAATCATTTCCACTTACTTTATGGTGTTCTTAAGGAGCATATCTCGGAGGAGTCTGATTACAAGGTCAAGCATGATTTTGCAGGGTCTTGAGCAGTATTTTGTTTTGTACAGCTTCTTGATTCATCCATGCTAAGGTGATTGCTTGAATTTTGGATTGATGTTTTTATGTAGGTCCTTGTCTTCTGTTCAACTGGAGCAGTTACAAGAATTGTTTATGAGATGCTTTTGGGGTTAAATATGAATGTCCGTGAGATGCATTCTCGAAAGACTCAGGTTTACCGTACTCGCACATATGATGAATTTCGGAACTCAAAATGCCTGATTCTTGTTACCTCAGATGTTTCAGCTCGTGGGATTGATTATCCTGATGTTACACTCGTTGTTCAGGTGATTTGGGTGCACACTATTACTTGGCTCTTATGTGTCTACTTGGTTTTTTATAGCTAGGAAATCAGGGAGGTAATTATATTATAATTTGTATTATAATTGGGAAATCAGGGAGGCAATTATACTATAATTTGCCTATTTCAGATAAGAAACATTGGCTACCTATTGGAAATCAGGGAGGCAATTATTACTATTTAGCTTTATAGTGGGATAGACTATGTTTGGTGTCTTGGAATAGTTTCTACAATTTTAAAAACTTCTCTCCTCTTGTGTGTTATTCCACATTGGTTGTGAGGTCTGGTCCACAACAGCATATAAGTTGCAACATACCATGATAATTTCCATATTTTGGATAAGAAACACTGGATACCTATTGGAAATCAGGGAGGCAATATTACTATTTAGCTTTATAGTGGGATAAACTATGTTTGGTGTCTTGGAATAGTTTCTACGATTTTAAAAACTCCTCTTCTCTTGTGTGCTATTCCAAATTTCGACATTGGTTGTGAGGGGTGGTCCACGACGACATATAAGTTGCAACATACGATGTTCCTTATGCCAATAGGGGGTGTCCACAATGTATTGGCCCTCCTACGAACATAATGGTTAATGGTTTGCGGATGAATATGCTCATTGCATGCTTGCTTGGCCACCCCTCATTCTCTGTGGGACATGTGGTGTTTTTGACAATAATAAATGACATAATAAACAAGATAATAAATAGTCAAATATTTTATGTTTGGTATTTTGGAATAGTTTCTATGACTTTAAAATCTCGGCTCGTGTTATGCGCTATACCACATTGGTTGTAAAGTTCGATCCACGCTAGCATATAAGTCCCAAGATACCACAATTCTTATGTCAATGGTGGTGTCCACAGAGATAGTTTTCCTATTGACATAATGGTTGATTGGTTGCAAAATGAATATGCATGCTTGCTTGGCCTCCCCCTCCTTTGTGGGATGTGTTTTGTTGATGCTTGTATGTGAGTATTAAACAAGTGGATATTGCATGTGCATGTCTTGGAATAGTTTTTATGCTCTGCTGCACGAGAACCGTTCCCTCCCTTCTAGAAACTCGTTCCAGAGGTTCCCGCGTTCTAGGGAACTTGGGAACCAGTACAAAACGTTCCTAATCCAGTGGGAACGATTCCGAGAACCTAGGAACGTTTAGGGAACGCCGGTCTGAAAAATTGGGGATTTGGGAATTTCGTAAGAGCCGTTTTGGTTGGTGGGAACTTTTGCAGGTTCCCTAAAACTACGAGAACGACCTCCAATAGAGATGTAGACAAGAAGTTGGGATACGATATGGAGGGAACCGTGAATAACAGCCGATAAAGAATTCCGATCCACCATCGCAGGCTAAAATGCAGTGTGTTGGCGGCAGCTTGGTGCGAGTTCTATGTAAAAGGAAGCTGTAATCACCAGTTGCATTTTACCTATCTGCATTGGCATCCAATTGATTGATGCAGAGTTAAAATCAAACACTAGAGCTCGGGGTTCAATGAAGTGATCAACACATGGCAGATTTGATCGGAGGTCACGAGGATCCGTAATTGGCAGCTCCGTATCCCACACAATTTGTTTTGTATGGATCCGCCTTTTTTTTCCTTCAAGTCGTGTCAACGTGTAATGTCTCCTCTCACTCGCCATTTGGGCGTAATTCATTGCTATTTCAATAGGCCATGACTCAGATATGGCAATCCCGCATTTCTTCACGCGGAAAGTGGACCCACATTTCCGTTGGCAGCCGTTTTGGATAGAAGCTCAGCTTGGATAAGTCAGTTTGGTTTGACAGTTGAGTTAGAGCTACGTTTTGACAACTACTACTTCACTCATCATTGCCATTTCAGTTGTTGTTAACGAGAACCTTGACTTAAAGTTCATCACCCAACAACAATTCACCTCAGCGATTATGGGTGTCTATATGTGCGCGTGGGCTTCCTCGTTTTGCGGTGATGAACGTGAAGCTTTCCCCTTGCGTTGGCCATGTTTCCTTGTTTTCCAGCGGGCCGCGACTCATATCGACGATCTAGTACATTCAATAGTAATAACAGACATATGTGGATCTAGTAGTGGATGTGATGACTATTCAGTAGTAATAACAGACATATGTGGATCTAGTACATTCAGTCATATGTGGACCCATGACTCACAGGTCCAGGAGATCTCATATGAAGACTGACGATTGATGTTCATCCTTTTGATGAACATAAGGAGTTGTAGTTAGTAGCAGTAGATAAGTTCTCTGAAGTTCATCAGTTACTTCAGTATGAGTTGTGGACTACATAAATAGCAGTTGGCTTCCAGTTGGACATTGCTTGTGCATGAGTGGAGAATTAGCATGCTCTAGAACAAGAACCACTCAATTGACCTCAGAGGAGGTGCAGTATACATATATCCAGTTAGAGTAGTGGCTCAATATTTGGCATGTGCAGATGACACGGGTTTCTTGATCATGATGTTGTAAACTAGTGATCAGTTCCCCACCGAGATAGAAAGATTTATTAACAGGTACAGACGGAGTTGGACTCTGAGTACAAGATGAAGAGTGTTAGCCTGATGCATTACTTCTTGAGATTAGAAGTATGCAGAGACCAGATGAGATATTCCTCAGTTAGAGGGAGTACATAATTGAGAGATTCGGGATGATGGACAATAAGTTCATGGCTACACAAATTTGAAGAAATTGAGTATGCTTCCGATTCGGATTTGGTAACATTCGATTGAATCTGTGATATACTTATACTCTCATGAGAAGCTGTGTTTATTTGCTCTGTTAGAGCTGATGTTCACGATGCAGTTTAGATTGGCATTAGGGATGACAGCCCATACATACTGATGTACTAGCCAGTGAAAAGCTCCAAAGGGAGAGTATGATGCAAAATTGCAGAGGGAATCTGCAACAAAGATCCAGAGGGAGTCTAGATTGCCATCCAGTATTATTGAGAGAACAAGAAGCTCATCTTAGTAGACTCACTTAATGAGACATGACACTAATGGATGAGCAACAGTGTCCAGTAGTACAACTTGCAGTGGTATGCTCTAATGCAGAGGGAGCGGAAGATTCCAGCACAGAGGGAGCAATTGCAGCATATCGAGATCAAGTACCACTATATTAGAGACATGGGATAGAGAGGAGTAGTTTAGCTCCTGTATATTTCGAGTGATGATTAGATTGTCGACATTCTCACCAAGCCTCTTTCCATAGTGAAGTTTGCATACTTCCGTGAAAGACTTGGAGTATTGGAGAATGCTTCCCTTAGTGAGAGGGAGTGCCCTCAGTCCAGTTAGGACAAGCGGTCTTGTGTAGATCGAGAAGAGCTTAGTCCAGTTAGGACAGGTGGTCCTGTGTAGACCGAGAAGAGCTCTGTCCAGTTAGGACAGGCGATCCTGTGTAGACCAAGAAGATCTCAGTCCAGTTAGGACAGGCGGTCCTGTGTAGACCGAGAAGAGCTCAGTCCAGTTAGGACAGGCGGTCTTATGTAGACCGAGAAGAGCTTAGTCTAGTTAGGACAGGCGGTCCTGTGTAGATTGAGAAGAGCTCAGTCTAATGAGGACAGGCGGTCCTGAGTAGACCGAGATGAGCTCAATCCAGTGAGGACAGGCGGTCCTGAGTAGACCGAGATGAGCTCAGTCGAGTGAGGACAAGCGGTCCTAAGTAGACCGAGATGAGCTCAGTCTAGTGAGGACAGGAGGTCCTGAGTAGACCGAGATGAGCTCAGTCTAGTGATGACAGGAGGTCCTGAGTAGATCGAGATGAGCTCAGTTCAGTGTGGACAGGCGGTCCTGAGCTCAGTCCAGTGAGGATAGGTGGTCCTGAGTAGACCGAGATGAGCTCAGTCCAGTGAGGACAAACGGTCCTGAGTAGACCGAGATGAGCTCAGTCCAGTGAGTAAAGGCGGTCCTGAGTAGATCGAGATGAGCTCAGTCTAGTGAGGATAGGCGGTCCTGAGTAGATCGATATGAGCATAGTCCAGTGAGGACAGGCGGTCTTGTGTAGACCGAAATGAGTTCTGCGTGAACTACTATTCCTGTGAGGAACATTCTCCTATGTGGAGAGGACTCTTGTATAGTATATTTGTATCCTTGTATGGGATGTTGTCCTGTATGGACTGTGTTGACCTTTGTTATGATGACGAGATGTATTAGACCAGCCGTGGCGATCGGATGATGCTTAGATACGTTTCAATGTGATGATACCTCTCGAGCTAAGAGGGAGTGTTGTTGTAGCTACGTGAGGTATCCTCACTAGCTAAAGCCGACCTGCAAAAGAAATAAACAATAAAATGTAGTGTGGAAGACATCGTGTCGGTGAAAATATCGCCGAGGGTCCGGAGCACAACTTATCGGCAACATCGGGGAAACAATCGAAAAATATTGGCAAATTTCGACACTTAAAAAAAATACAAAAATATTCATTTTTTTTCATATTTGTAAACATTTAAAGCAACAAAAACATCAAATAAACACATTGCCACATAAATATGAAAAGAAAACATGTATATATGATGTATAAGATGTCTAATGATATATCATGCAACAATACTAAATCATGTCCTGAGTCCTGACTCTTGAGTAGTAATGAGTGTACTAACTCTAGAGCCTCAAAATATCATCAAAAATATAATAAATGTATCTCATCATCATGAGTCAACTGTCAACCAAGATCTACATACTACATAGTACAATGGAATCAAATAAAATAAACTAACGATTCCCTCTGCCCCTTTTACGGGCAAAGGTGATGGCTTTGGTAATGGCTCTTCCTCTAGATGAAGAAGTCCCTATGGGTGGCAACGGACTCTGATGTGCACGAACAGAAGGAGAAGTCACTCTCTGACGTCCTCTAGAAGAGGAAGAAGCTAGAGTCTGGCATCCTCTACTTGAAGTAGTACTAGTGCCATTGCTATGTCCAAGTCTAGCTCGCTATGTTGTCACCGTCTCTGTCGGTGTTTGTGAAAGTGGAGGTGCACTGACACTCCTAGGGTCAATAACCACCTCCTGTAAAGGTGCCTGCTCTAGATCATCCTCCACCTCTATCGCCCCCTGTCACCTAGCTCACCCCCCCTCCAGATCCTCATGTAACCAATCAAGGTCCTGTTCCATGACAGGTGCCTCGCTCTCCACCCTCCATGCAGTAGTGGTGTCAATCGCATCCAATGAAATGGCATCCACATGTGGTGTCTTCTGAAGTTGCCTCACTCATAATCGAAGGTTGTAGTAGACATAGACCATGCCATTAAGGTGGGAAGTTTCCAACCTGTATGAGGGACATAAATTATAAATTATAATTAAAAATTTATAATATATAATTTAAACTTTAAAGGTTGACATGGCAATGTGCATAAAATTATAAATTTATGATTTAAAATAACTTCAAAATTTTATTTGAAATTTTTTCACTTGTTTGGCTTCTTGGTGTGTATTTTCTCAAACACACTCCAATTGCGCTTGCATCCTAAGGAGCTACATGTTTGGCTTAGCACCCGAATGACAAGATTTTGTAAATGGGGTACTCTTCGGCCAAAGCTTGTCCACCAAGCATCTAGAAGTCAGAACAAATAAGAGAAAGTAGAAAGTTAGAAACATAAGAAATGACATTGAAATTTTAAAGTTTGAAACAAATGGAGAAGAGACATTGAAATTTGCAATAAAATGAACTTGAAGCTTACTGAACATTTTGGTCTTCCTATCATTAACAACCATGTCAAAGCCAAATGTCCCACCAACCATCCTATATATCTCAATTTCTTTAGAAATCTCCGCACGTTCTTGTGGATTTGGCACCATCCTTTGAACACATGTGAGGAATCCATCCATACCCTTAGCATCAAATCTAAAACCACAAGAGTAAGAGAATGCACGGTTAAGGTAGATCCCTGCAGCATGGATGGAGTGATGGAGTGTATTGTTCCATCGCTCATCAATGACCTTCCATATCAATAATATTTTCTCATACCCTTGATCCCCCTTGTCCTCATAATATGCACAGATGGATTCTTTGGCCCTATCCATGGCCTCATACAAGTAGCCCATTGCGGGTTTGTCTCCATCAACCAATCGAAGAACCTTTACCAAAGGTTCACTAATGGCATACACCTCATCCACTCCTGCCCAAAAGATCTCTTGGAGTGACATGAGCCTATATATGGCTTGCCCCTCTGGTTTTGTACTAAATGACAATGCATGCCACTCATCTGAAAGGAACATTCTCTTAATCTCCCACATACAAGCCAAGAGAGATCGAAGTGAAACGAAGCTTGTGCAAAACGTGTGATTGCCGGACACATCAATTCCCTGTTATTTCTGAATTGCCTCATCAAGCTGAGTATGAATGTATGATTATATATAAATTTTGTGATGCTCCTGGATGAATCAACAATATCTCTGATGAAAGAAATTTTTCCCATATCCTCTTGTTATCACATCTATGTTCGCTGGAGCTACCATACTGCAGACTGTGCGGCCGAGGACCGCACAATACTTTTTTTTTTTCCAGATCAAAGATTCGATGCCTTTAGAGGAGGCACACAGTTTTGTTCAGATTACCCCGAGCAGATATATCAGAGGGGACAGTTGGTTGTACAGTGGTCCAGACATGTCACTTAGCATTTACCGCAGGGTCACCCTTCCATGCCAGGCGTTGATATAAGCCCATTGAGACAATTGCCTAGTCTTGTTTTGATTGAGACTATCACAGAGTATTGCTGGTTTACTATTTGTGCCTGAATTCAGCAGAGATCCAGTTCAGAGACAGCCTCAGCAGCAGGTATATGGTGCGGCAGGTATTGCGTTTATATATATTGCTTATGATTGTTGCTTAGACTTGTTTATACCTGATAGTACACCAACTCTACATGTGATGATTGATGTGGTGATCTAGTTTTATGATATGTGGTTGGGCCCTTGGTGATGTTAGTCCACCCCTTCCTAATAGGCTCCTGTTATATGCACACCGGGTTACACCCCTATTCCTAGTATAGACTTGATCATTTAGTTCCCCTAGGCAGCTGACTTTGGATCCACCTTCGCCTTCTCCATCCATCCAACTCATACATGACATTCTTTCCCGACTTGGATTTCGATTTGTGACTTTGAGGATCCCTTTCCCCACTGATCTCTGAGTATGCCATGATTCCCTGTCTATTGTGACTCGGCTCTTTAGTGTGTGAGATGCATTCTCAAACCTGGGATTTGATCCTGTCGGTTGCCCCCGATGTTGCAATGCAGTTAGGATTGTGTAGCCTCACTGGGTGTTCCCCATTGGTCATCCCCATTGGTCATTGAAGCATGTATTGCTCACCCCCATTACTTTGCAGTATGAGCTCCATTGTTATATCTATTGAGATATGTATGTAGCCCAAAAGGGCCTTGATGTAAACTGAAGAAATGAAGAAATGTAAAGCAAGCCAAAAAAGGGCTTTTTGTAAATGTAAATCTAGCTAAGAAGGGCTAAGTATGAAACTTGTTATCACACAATCTCTAGCTGTTTGTGGTAGGTATCCCAATAGGGACGGTAGAGGAGACAACTAGGAAGGTGTAACCGGCAATAGCCAAGTCCTCCGCTCGAATGAACGGAAGTCACACCGGACAGGGCTACTGTCATTTTAGACGAGGCACTTGGCCAAGTCAAGGGGGAGATCCTGCTCAACCAGTTATGGTCGAGACTCAACAGTCAGACACCAACCCAAAAGATAAGTAAAACGAAATGCAAGATGGATGACTAATTGTGAGATTTCTTCCAGCCTAGTGAGATCGGGATTCTGAAATGAAAGAATAGACTACGTGAGATGAAATCATATCCGATTGTGAATGTAAATGATGAATAAATTGAAGAATTAGAAGGCTGGAAACAAAATCAGCAAACAAAAATTGACAAGAAGAGCAATTGGGAACCCTGCCTATAGGGAATGAAGCTCGTTATGATTTATTCATACATGGCAGCGATGGATAAGCAATTGAAACACATCTTCCAGCAATTATAAGTTGATTAATTGGCTGATTTAGAACAAAAAAATAGATTAGCAAGAAGTGAAGTGAAACTGCCCTAGTGGAATGAGTTAAATAGTGGAAAAATGGACTTAGGGCATAGAAAAATAAGCATTTATATTCACTTCCAGCCAACTATACTTGATATATCTAGGGTAAAATAACGTTTTAAAACCGATTATCAAGTACCCAGAACCCCAAACTAACCCAAACATGCTGAAACAGAAAAACACCCTAAGGGGGCGTTTTTGCCGGGTAGACTAGTGCTGATTCGGTGGGAAAATGGAGTCTAAATCAAATGAAATTTGGTATATAGGATTTTAAGCATAAATCATTTGTGGGTTTACAAAATAAACTAATTCTAATGGTGGATTTTGTAGATTTTAATTTTTAGGGGTTTTAGTGAGTTTTCTCTCTTCAACAAAATTAGAAATTGAAATGCGGGAGAAGAAGAAGTTACACCTACTTGGTAATAGCTGATATTTCTGATTTTGAAGAGGTTTGTACATCCCGAAGATCAAATTGAAGCGGTTGGAGAAGTCCCAGCTGAAATTGATTTGCTCTCTCCCCCCCAACTCGTCCTCTCTACCTGCAAACACCAATAGACAGTAAATCAGATCAGTATTGGCAAACAAATGAAATCTACAGCAGCACAAATAAAGATGAGAGAAATGCTTGACTGAAAATAGCAAAAACACTTCCCTTTTGTGGTTAATCCGGAGAGTGGAGCAGCAGTGGAAACCAAATGGTGCGCCCTCCTCCAAGACTTTGAGCTTGTTGCAAACAATGGTGAGTAAAACAATGCTGGAAACATACACCAACTACAACTAGTGCATCAAGATAGTATGGCAGTCAACAATATCACGAAGCTATCACATAAGAGCCAAGTAGAGCAACAACGTTTTTCTCTTCTATTCAACGCCAAAAATGCCAAGAACCCTTCAAAATGGAGTGAGTGCCTTCTCTTATAGAGAGAGGCCACTCCTCATAAAAAGTTCCCCCCCAAAATGGAGGGTTGAGATCACTCCCCAATCATTAGATCGAATGGTGGAGAGAGATGCTAAGTGGGGGTGCGAATTACCCAAGGAGAGCGCACATGTGGAGGAGAGGGGCCCATTGTGGGCCATACAATACATAAGGTGGAGTTGGGGGGTGTCTATGGGATGTTTTATCCCCCCAACATAATACATCAAGATACATCAAGGCCCCATATCAATAGAACCAACCAAATCGAATTCCCAAGGTGGAGAAAAAACGCCCCCTATGGGCAATTCGACCTCCAATGGTGAGCTGGGCAATAGAGGGCCCCACAATGTGCTAATAACATATGAAACATTACCATTTTACCTTAGAAATTACCTTTTCCTTTGCCAACCATTGATTTCGCCATTTGCCTATAGTTGCCTTAGTCAAATTCTGATTTTCCATGTAATTTTTGCTGGTTTATATGGCTGAAGATGAAATTTGGGCTTTTGACCCACTTTTATTGCCCGGATTGCCGAACCGTCTGCTGCAATGCGATCGTGGACCCTAAAAGTAGTAGGGATGACCACTCGAATGACCCCGATCCATCACTTAGGCGTTACTTGCCCCAAATCCATAATTTTTAATTAAAACAGGTCAAAGGTGACCAATAATAATTAAAAATTTCTCAAATGCTTTAGTATTTTGCAATTCCGACATCTGCATGCTCATATGGGATCCCTGTAGATAATAATTGATCGAAATCGAAATTCCGATCGCAACATTTTTTCGGGCCCATTTTTGGCCTAGTCAACTCAGTTTGATCAAGTCAAATCTGGTCAACGATAGTGCTAGCTGAATACCTGTATGCAAACATGGAGTGACAAGGCTCAATTATACGAGTTAGTACATTACTAAGCAATACAGTGATAAAAAGGTGATCAAAAATTCATTAAATCCCGAGATAATACAAGGTCCTGATGAGGTGGGCCCACCACATCCAGAAAACTAAATGCTATGCACATGTTATAGAATTGACCACTTTGCTGACTTTAGGTGATGTGGAAACAAAGGTGGAGGACAATGGGAGGATAGGGATAAAGATCATGTGACCCTTTGGACAACTCGGGAAAGTGGGGTCCACTGAGATAAGTATGCCATGACGGAACACGGGGAAGGGCGGTGCCTCACAAATGGGTATAGTGCAGGGAAACCACCACTAGTCATCTAACAAGTATCTCACAACTCACATCCGTATTCGAAGACTCCGTGAGGTTCTTTTCTAGAGCCGCCAAACTGGGTGTCCGGCAAACCGTAACTTGAGACTGTAGGGGGCAATCTTGAGCTTGTCCCTTGCTCCCTCTCACCTCCTTGCCCCGCAGGACTAGGTGAGGAATAACCACTACAAATGTTGACATGTACGGCTAACCAGTATCCATGTGTGTTTATAAACACATTGCATGGATTTTACAATTAGTTTCATACTTAGCCCTTTTTGGCTAGATTTTACATTTACAACATAATGACTTTTTTGGCCTGATTTACATTTCTTCATTTCTTCATTTACATCAAGGCCCTCTTGGGCTACATACATATCTCAAAAGATATAAACATGGTGCTCATACTGCAAAGGTAATGGGGGTGAGCAATACATGCTTCAATGACCAATGGGGAACACCCAATGAGGCTACACAATCCTAATTGCATTGCAACATCGGGGGCAACCGACAGGAGCAAATCCCAGGTCTAACCGTGTAACTCACACACTAAAGAGCCGAGGCACAATAAACAGGGAGTCATGGCAAACTCAGAGATCGGTGGGGAAGGGGTTCTCGGGATCACAAATCAGAATCCATGTCGGGAACAAGTATCATGGATGAGCCGGTTGGATGGAAACAGTGATAATGGTGCTAAAGTCAGCTACCGAGAGGGACTAAGTGATCAAGTCTATGCCAAGTGTAGAGGACATGACTCAGCGTGCATATACATAAGTCTAACCGGAGGGGTGGATTGACATCATCAAGGGCCCAATCACATCATACAACAGCTAGATCACCAAATATATCATCTCATGCAGAGTTAGTGTACTAACAAGTATAAAGAAGCCTAATCTACAACATGAGCAATAATCATCAAATGCGATACTTGCTGCACCATATAGTTGCTGCTACTGAAGTTGTCTTTGAGCTGGATCTCTGCCGAATCCGGGCAATCATAATAAACCAACAATGTACTGTGATAGTCTCGATCAGAACAAGACTAGGCAATTGTCTCAAATGGGCTTATGTCAAAGCCTGGCAAGGAAGAGGTGACCCTGTGGTGGATGGTAAGTGACAATGGGTGTAGCACTGTACAATTGTCTGTCCCCTCTAATATATCTGCTAGGGGCAATCTGAACAAAACTACCTCGTTTGAAGGCGGCTGATCTTTGATTTGGAAAAAAAAGTACTCTGCAGTCCTCAACCGCACAGTCTGCAGTATGGTAGCTCTAGCTAACATAGATGTGATAACATCAGGCTCTAGCTGGGACAAGTGCTCTAAGGGAGAGAGTGCTTGAGAACCACAGAATCTCTCGGACAAGTGCTCTAAGGGAGAGAGTGCTTGAGAACCACAGAATCTCTAGTCCGTAGCACCCATCTCATCATCATCAAGGTACATGCACCCGCATGCTATCTGCATCATCATCATCAATGTGTACCTAGTCCTGTAAAATGCAGACGCTATACCAATCTTTGCAGACCACACGTCAGGCCGTACAATATACATGTATAATAATCCAACAAAAATAAACAAAATGACAATGTTGAAATAAAGATATATCAATAACGAAATTAATTCTACAACATTTTAAATTTTATTAGGTCGACACATGAGGTGTAATAAAGTGACAAAGACAACTGAATGGAAACTATGGTACAAAAGGACTCCAGGAAATCACAAGGTGCGAAAGGGCTGCGGGATAAAACAAAACAAAAAGGGTCAACCGGTCGTTGGACAAAGATAAAAGGTCAATCCAAGGCGAGGGACAACTGGCTGCTGCTCTCGAGAGCTTATTAGCTGCAAAAAGGGGGAGCCATGGGCTCAGGTCACTCATTGTTCATCAGTGGGAAGTAATGTTTCAAAAACCTCCCATTTACAGGTAGTTCCAATTCCTCACCTTCCAGTGTCTTTAAACGTACAGGGCCCTTTCCTGCTACACTGGCAACCCTGTATGGGCCCATCCATAGCCTCTCCAACTTGCCATGTTTTCCGGGTTTCTCCTTATGTGAATCCCACAGCAAGACCACATCACCAACCTTAAAGTATTCGTCTCGGGTACTTTGGTCAAAGGTCCCCTTTATCCTTTCTTGCTCTATGACAGTCCTGTCAAAAGCCTCTCTTCTCCTTTCATCAAGTTCGACTAATTTATCAATCCTTGCTTGGATTACTTCCTGATCAAATCCGCATTGTTGCAACAACTCATAAACAGGGATCTGCAAATTGATGGGGAGTTTGCAATCCTGTCCGTACACTAACTCAAACGGGGATTTACTTGTTATTCTCTTCACCGTAGTTCTATCAGCCCATACAACATACTTAAGTTTGTTGTCCCAGCTTCTCTTGTTATCCCCCACCATTCTTTTGAGGAGTCTGATAATTTTCTCGTTACTTGATTCTGCTAGCCCGTTTCCCTGGGGATAGTAGTTCGAAGAGTGGGACAACACTATGCCGTGATTAAGGCAGAAAATCGACATTTCTATTTTACTAAATGCCTTGGCATTATCCGTAGTGACCTTGAGGGGACACCCATATCTCGAGACAATATTTTCTTCTAGGAATTTTACTACAACTGCTGCCGTGGCTTTCTTCGTAGGGATTGCCTCAACCCAACGGGTGAAATAGTCAGTTCACGTGAGGATATATTTGTAGCCATTGCTTGGATTTACGTCAAATGGTCCCATAAAGTCCATTCCCCATTGCTGGAAAGGGGCTTCTACTATCACAGGGCTTAGGGGTAAAGCGGGTAGTCTTGGCTTCCTGGTGAAGAATTGGCATTCTTGGCATGTCTTTATATATTTGTAGACATCTCCAAATAACGTGGGCCAGTAGTAACCTGCTCTCATGATCTTGGCTGCAGTTGCCCTAGGGGCATAATGGCCACCACATAGCCCAGAATGCATTTCTCTGATGATTACATGTGACTCGTCAGGCGCAACACATTTCAGGATAATCCCATCCGGGTTTCTCCACCCTAGGCCGTCTTGCGTGAGGACAAACTTTGAGGCCTTTAGTCTGAGGGCCCTCCTTTGGTGATCAACTAAATGATCGGGACACGTTAGGTATTTTAAGTAGAAAACTATATCGCTATACCATTCGTGCCCTTCCAGTGTATTAATGTTCACATTAACCTCCCCGCCTTTGCCTAGTTGATTTATTTGGGCATCATTCTCCTTTTCAGTCAATAGTTGGGCTAGACCCTGTCCTTTCACGATTTTTATTGGCTTTATTTCCAAGTCATATTCTTGGATCCTGGAGATCCAATTTCCCCTGGTACCAATTCCATCTGTTTGAGATAAAACATCTTTCACGGCTTGGTAGGGTACATAAGCTTTAATCTTGGAAAAGCCCACGTAGGTTTGAAAATGCTTCAGAGCTTTGACCAAAGCGTATGCTTGCTTCTCAGTTGTGCTATACTTGAGCTCCGCATCTCTGAGATTTTTGCTCATGAAAGCGATGGGTTGCTCGTGATTCTCTTTGTGCTTTTGCAAGAGAACCCCCGCAATGGTGTTTTCAGAGGCAAAGGAATAGATCAGGAACTCCTTGTTGTAATCTGGGCAGATTAGGACAGGGGAAGCGGATATGGCCTTTTTCAATTTGATGAATGCTGCTTCACACTCCTTGTCCCATATGAATTTGGTGTCCTTCTTCAAGAGAGCATTTAAAGGATTTGCCAGCTCAGCGAGGTTGGGAATGAACCTTCGTACAAAGTTGATTTTTCCGAAGAACGATTTAAGTGAGGTGACATTGTGAGGAGGCGGGATATCTTTGATAGCACGGATTCTCTCTGGGTCAATCCTAATTCCCTCCTTGGACACAATGTGCCCTAATAGCTTTCCCTCATCAATCCCAAAGTTTGACTTTCTTGGGTTAAGGGATATCCCGAACTGCCTGCATCTGTCAATTTTTTATTTCAAATGATCCACATGATCAGCCCTTTCCTTGGAAAACACGGTCAGGTCATCTTGGTAGATGACGATGATCTTGCCTATCAGGTCACTAAAGGCCTGGTCCATAGCTCTTTGAAACGTGGAACCGACATTTAGTAATTCAAAAGGCATGCGGATGTACTCGTAGGTTCCCCATGGGGTGGTGAACGTAGTTTTCCCCCTATCCTCCTTCTTGATCTGGACCTGATTGTACCCGGAGAAACCATCTAACATGGACCACATCCCTGCTCCAGTGACACTTTGCAACAAGTTTTCCATGTTAGGCAAAGGGTAGTTGTCCTTGAGGCAAGCCCGATTTAGATTTCTGAAATCAATGCAGATTCTGATTTCACCATTTTTCTTCCTCACTATCACCGTATTAGACACCCAAGAGGTATGCCTTACAGGTCTGATGATTCCAGCTGCTAGCATCTTCTCAATCTCCTTCTTGATTAGAGGAGCTAGTTTTGGGTTGACATTTCTCAATTTTTGTCTGTATGGTTTGGCAGCTTCTACCAGCGGGATAGTATGCTCGATGACCGATTTATCACAAGTCTTTAAGTCGTCATATGTCCAGGCGAAAACGTCTTTGTATCTGAGGATCAACTCAGTGATTCTCCTGCGTTCCTCTTTGGACTCATTCTTCTGAATCCTTATCATTTTGGGGTTGACAGAGGAGCCTATATTTACTTCAATTACCTCATTAACAAGTTGAGCTCTGCCCCCCTTGTACTCGTTGTGTCTGTTAAAATTTTTCTCGAGTGGCAGGGACAACTCTGATAGGTTGATGCTGCTTGGGGATTGTTCCGAAGACTGGTCTTCCAGGCTTACCATTGGGTCGAGTGAATTTTCTACTCCTTGCAAGAAGCGTACTATATGGGCATCATCCTGGAAAACCTGCCAATAGTCTTCATTGTCGGGCACAGAAGGCCTAAACAGGACCTTGACTTGGCATTTACGCTCATTCAAGGTGTCAGGGATTTCGAAGGTACTGGCAGCTACGGCTAGTGCGTCTGCTAATGAATTGTCCTCCATAGGGACAACCTTAATTGAGAAAGCGTCGAATAACTCAATGGTGTCCCAGACCGCATTTCTGAAGGCGCGCAATCTATCATTCTTGGCAGCAAATTGGTTTCTAATTTGGGAGACTATGAGATCAGAATCACCGACAACACTCAAACATTTAATCTTGCGGTCCCTGGCAATTTCGAGTCCGAGGAGAAGGGCCTCATATTCCGCCACATTGTTAGTGCAGTCAAACTCTAAACGGAATGAGTATATGGTTTCTTCACCAGTGGGTGAGGTTATGACCACCTCGACGCCCGCACCATGCCTAGAGCGAGCCCCATCGAAATGCATCTTCCACACCTCGCTAGGCGGGAAAGGGTGTTGTCTAGTATCTTCCCAGAAATTTGCCAACACCATAAAGTTTCCCACCTCATCCGTTGGGCAGATGGCTTCTACATAAAGGTAATTAGGGGTCTCCACATGCTCTTTCATAGGAGGCTCATTGAGTAGGGTGATGTTTTTGTTCTGCCCCGTCGGGATGGTTGCGTATGTGAGATCCATTTGGATGTTACCACCCAACTTAGCAGCCCACTCTGTAGTGGTTATTCGTCACTTAGTCCCGCGGGGCAAGGAGGTGAGAGGGAGCAAGGGACAAGCTCAAGATTGTCCCCTAGAGTCTCAAGTTACGGTTTGCCGGACGCCCAGTTTGGCGGCTCTAGAAAAGAACCTCACAGAGTCTTCGGGCACGTATGTGAGTTGTGAGATACTTGTTAGATTACCAGTGGCGGTTTCCCTGCACTATACCCATTTGTGAGGCACCGCCCTTCCCCGTGTTTTGTCATGGTATACTTATCTCAGTGGACCCTACTTCCCTGAGTTATCCAAAAGGTCACATGATCCTCATCCTTGTCATCCCTTATCCTCACCATGTATTCCACATCACCCAATGTTAGCTAGGTGGTCAAGTCTATAGGTTGTGCATAGCGGTTGAGTCTTTTGGATGTGGTGGGCCCACCTCACCTGGGGCCTAGTGTTTTCCGGGATTTAATGCAGTTTTTGATCGCCATATTATTATCATGATGTTTAGTAATGTACTAACTTGTATAAGGAAGCCTTTCACTTCATGATTGCATACAGGTATTCAGCTAGCACCAATGTTGACTAGATTTGACTTGGTCAAACTAGGTTGACCAAGCCAAAAATGGGCCCGAAAAAATGTTGCGACCGGAATTTCGATTTTGGTCAATTATTATCTACAGGGGACCCATATGAGCTTCCAAGTTACAGAATGCAAAAAGATCGAGGAGTTTGTGAGATTTTTAATTATTACTGGTCATTAATGACTTGTTTTAATTAAAAATCATGGATTTTGGGCAAATAACGCCTAAGTGATATATCGGGGTCGTTTGAGTGGTCATTCCTACTATTTTTGGGGTCCACGATCACATTGCTGCAGACGGTTCGGCAATCCGGGCACTCTAGGTGGGTCAAAAGCCCAAATTTCATCTTCAACAATAAAAACCAGCGAAAATTACATGGAAAATCAAAATTTAACTAAGGCAACTATTGGAAATGGCAAAAATCAATGGATGGCAAATGAAAAGGTGATTCCTAAGGTAAATTGGTAATGTTTGACATTGTATTTGGGCATGGTGGGGCCCTCTATTGGACAACTCACTCTAGAGGTCGAATTGGCCCATGGGGGGCGTTTTTCTCCACTTAGGGAAATTCGGTTTGCATGGTTCATTGTATGTGGGGCCATGATGTATTAGCTAGGGGGCTAAAACATCATATAGACACCCCCAAGCTTGATGCTGATGTTTTATATGGGCCCTACGAGGCACCCCCACTCCACTTGGGCAATTCGCACCCCCACTAGAGATGATCTCCTCCACTCGTTTTGATGGATGGAGGATTGATCCTAGCCCTCCATTTTGGAGGCAATAGGTTTTAAGAGTTGCCTTTCTCTATAAGAGAAGGCACCCACCCATTTTGTAGTTCTTCTTGGCATTTTCGACTTGCACTTGATAGAGAGAGACATTCCATTTGCAGCTTGATACTTGGTGTTGTGGAGCAAATTTTGTGGTGATTGATAGGTAGTGTTTGGATGCATTGTGGAGATAGTTTGTGTTGTCTTTCCATACTTGTTTGCTGGTTTAAATTTGCAGCGTTGGTGGCCATTTGAAGGAGGGCGCTATACTTAGAGCGGGAGCTCCACTCTAGCGATTTTCTTCAAAGTTATTCACAAGGGAGTTGTCATTTGCTTTCAGCTATACAATTCCTTTATCTTTCGGCCATTTATTTGTTGTTATACTTGATTATTTGCTGCAGTTACTGATTATATCTTGCTTGTGGTAGGTACCTAGGTCGCCATTGGTGTCCAGTTGCTTCTCACGCTCAAGGAAACACGCAGGCTTCTCCACACTTGATCTTCCAGGCTAGTCTTCACTCAAAGTTCTCCATTTCACCATTTCCTCAGGTACTCTTCATCTCCTTGTCTCTTCTTTGTCATTTTCATTGTCTTGCTAAGTTGGAAAACACTTAATAAACCCTAAAATACAAAAATTAAATTTTCTACCGTTAGAACTTTGTTTTTATTGCAAACCCGCTTCTTATTTGAGCCTAATAACCTATATCTCAAGTTTGGTAAAATTCGGACTCCATTTACCCATAGGTCTAGCACTGGTCATTTTGCCAAGAACGCGTGTTTCTCTTTCAGCTGATTTGGGTCTGTTGTCCGCCAAACTGCACACCAACAACAGAAACCTTTTGAAAGCTGTCTCCCTCACTGGAAAGTGGGGAGAGGTGTGGCTTTGGGGGCAAGCAATGAGCCAGGTACTGTCACCTGAATCCCAGCTCCTCCGTTTAGGCAAAACTCCTAACGAAGCCAAGGGGGGTAGTCCCTACTAAAGAGTTGTCTAAGGCTCTTTGTGTGTTTAAATGTTTTTTGTGTTGTGATGCGGATGGGTGTTGTTTAGGATTTTTTTGAATGATGACTAGAACAAAATTAAACACGCAATCCACGTTGCAAAATTCACAAGATACAGATTCAGAAGATAACAAAATACTTTGACTTATAATTTAAATTAAGGCATCCACAAGATTGTAATTAAACAAGTGACAAGGACATATGGTCCAGAAAAAGATATATAAAAATTAAAGACCAGTGCCAAATGGAGTCAAATAAAACTTGTGATGCTGAAAGAACAAGTCGAAAGTAGCTGTTTGTGAGGACAATTTGCAATTGTTCTTGGTAAATTTTAAGTGTTTTAGATGTTCTTGATTATTAGGGCTAAAACCAAGGATGTTCAAAGAAAGTCCGGAAAAGACAATATCAAGTGCCTCTGTTCAAGGACATGTTGGGCCACCCAGTGCTCTAGCCAGGCCGCGCAATGCAAGCCAGCAAACTAGAGGCTGAACATGGAATACCGGCGCCCTCACTAAGAGATTACCCACTGAAATTGTCTTATCGATCAACTCCGGATTGGTTGGTTATGGGGGTGAAAGTTTTAATTAGATTTTCACTTGTAAATTATCAAGTCTTCCACCTTTCTGAGTACTAGCCCAACCGTTTCCGGTTGGCAGAGCATACGGGTGTAGGACAGAAACCAAGTTAAATTAATTAAAGAGGTGTATGAGTGGAAATTTTTATTATTAGAAAAACCTTGTTCTCTCCGACAGAGAGCGCTCTTGACTTGGTCTTATGACCACAGTTCAAGAGACTTGCTATTTTAACAATGCCTAATGCAAGGAAATGCAAAACTAAAATGCCCTCCGATAGAGGGTGCTCTTGACTTGGATTTGGCCAAGTTCAAGAGATTTTGGTTTATTTTAAGAAGCAGATAAATTGTAGTAGCAATATATCTCAGATTGAAAGGATTTAAATAATGCGATTGATCAACAAGATATGAACACTACTAACAATACTACTTGCGAAATAAAATGAAACTGAGTAAATCTAGTGTTTTACCACACAAACTTTAATCTACTAGGTGGGATTGATCTCCGAACAAGATCAACCACTAGAATCACCTGCACTTGAGAACCTCCAGCTAGCTGAAAGCTCTACCAAGGAAACCGACGGGGAAGGAAGAGTAACCACAAAATTATGTGGTCCTGCCCTTGAGATGAAATCCCAAGGATACAACTTCCGGTCAAAGGTTTTGGAAGAGAAACAATACAATGATAAACAAAAGTAAATCTAAGCTACCCAAGAGTCTCTTTCAGGTCAAAGACCCTACTCGGGAGAGCATGGGGGTAAGTAAATATGGAAGATGAGCAAAATGACTTATTGAAGTGAAATTAAACTAAGAGCATATGAAAAGGATCTAACTAAGCCAAACCACAAAACCCAACACTCTTCCCCAAATGGGGAAGAAGACCAAAAATGGAGGACCTCTCCACTATAAGTTTTATTAATCCTTTACAAGTGCCTCAAGGGAAAATCCTTGAAAGGTCTTTAATGGCTATCTATGAACAACTTATAAAAATTGCAAAAATTGAAGCCCTTAATGGCTTTTACAAAGGATAAGAAGATGTATCTTTGTTTTTGTCCTCTTGTATTCTCGATGGCTTCTCGATTGGAAGCTTCTTGACTTCTACTCCCTGAAACAAATCTATCGCAAACTAACAGCTCCAATACCCATTAGAAAATAAAAAAAATCAAATAACAAATGACACTAGCTATTTGCAAAGTAAAACGAAAAAAGTGAAGTGGCAGCTAACAATAAGATTTTCAATGACTGTTTTGTACTCCTCTAGGACTATCTAATCAAATGATGGCAGCCAAATAAAATTCCTAACTGTGGGTGGCAGTCAACACATCGTTTTAGGACAATCAAAATCAAAGTTTAAGTGGCGGTCAATGACTTATAACAGTCAGCTCAAAGATGTTTAAGTTGGCAGCCAAACAAGGTAAATGGCAGCCCACAAGTTGTAATGACAATCCTCAAATAGACATGTAAGTTGGCAGCCAATAGATAAGGTGTTTATGACAGTCGATTAGATGTGTAAGATGGCGGCCCACAGGTTGTTGTAACAGTCCTCAAGGTCTTAACAGTCCTCTCAATGCTCAAAAGGCAGTCAACAAATCTATAGGACAGTCAACAATGAATTTAAATGGCAGCCCAACAATGTGTTTAGATGGCATCCCAACAATGTGCTTAGATGGCCTCAAGTAGATAAATGGTAGCCCACAGGTTTATGAAAATGAAGATCACTAAATTTGCATGTTTTGAAACTAGACAATAACTTAGGAAAAGATCCATAGCAATTACCTTGAACAAGCATAAATATCTATCCAAACTTGACACAAACTAAACACTAACTAGCAAATGGCATGAAAATACTTAATTTAAAATGCAAATCAACTATTTAACAAACTAACTACCAACTACTCATTAACTAAATATGAAAATAAACATCAACTACTCACTAACTCCTAACAATAGTTTGTTTTTGTTGTTTTGTTTATGTGTTGTAGGGCAAGATGGGAATGGGTGAAAGCAAAGAGGCAAAAGCCAAGGAGAAAACGAGTGGAAGGAGGAGAGGAAGGGGAATGGGACGAGAGGAGAGATGAGATTGCATCCAAAAGGAAAGGTGAGTGGCTGCTAACAGGAAATGATGGGACAGCCAAGACAGAGAGGTAATGGGCAGCTAAACTAATGAGAAAAAGAGGCTGCCAATAGAGGACAAAGACAGCTGCAAATGCCTGCAAATGCAAAAAGTGGACAGAGATGAAAGATGATATGGGTAGCAATAAAGATAGGACGGCAGCTAGTGTAAAGAGATGGGTGAATGGAAGAAGTGGGCAAAACGAATGGGTGGATGGAGCTAATCTTATGGAGATGGGCTTGAAGAGATAAGCTTTATGGACAAGTATTCAATTTGAAAATTTTGTTGAAGAAGTTTGATGGAAAGAAAACACAAATAACTCCTTGTTTCTTAATTCTTCAAAGCAAGACCTCTTTGATAACTTTGTAGAATGAAGATGTCACCAAACAAGAACCCTTGCACTTGGAATAATACCTGAAAAGCCACACACTTAAGAGAAAAGCATAGATCTATAATATTTGTGCTAGATTGTTAGCCCTCTAAATCATAAAATCAATGCTTAAGAATCCAAAGTACATAGACAAAACATGATATCACCTCATACAAGATGAAGCATGGCACATCAAGAGCTTCCACTTTGACCTCCAAAGTCTCACTTTATTCAAATATTTAAACAAATTACAAATTTCTCCAGAGTTTTGGTGCTTAAAGAATCCATGAGATAATAACCCAGATGGGCCTCTCTTTATAGTAAAAGACTCAATCTAAACCCTAGGTCGAATTTGGCAATGGCAAGTGGGTCGAATCCAATCAACAAGGGCTTGCAGAGATAGACATGGCCAAAGTCGAGTTCATGGTTGGTGAGATTGGCATGAGGTGGCAAGACTCGATTTGGAGGAAGGTGTGAATGCTAGCAACATCCAATAAGCGAGTTACAACAAGGGAATGCGAGCTAGCATGAGGATTGACGTGAGCTAGGGAATGAAGGGCGTGAGCTTGTGGTAGGTTGCGAGCTAGTTCATTGGATGACATGTGGTAAAGGTAGGCACTAACTCCACTCTAATCAAAAGCCAAGCTAATCAACGATTTCACTAACCAATAAACGAGTTCCACAAGGCTTAGATGTGAAGCCAATGGAGGTTGACGTGAGGGTTTGGTAGATGGCAAGTTTGGTTTAGTGGAGACACATGTAAATGGCAGGTACTAACTCGAATTAGCATGGGGGCCAAGCTTGGTAGGTGTGGTGAGTCATGAGGGCGCCCACCTCTAACATAAATGCTAACCACCAACCCAATCATTACATGCCAACACACTAAATCGAATTATGCATGAAGGAGGGCGAATTGGCTCAAGAAGATCTTTAGCTGGTGATTGGATGGTTGACTGGGAAGACTTGGAGTTGATTGGAATCTTCTTAAATGCTCATTGCCATGTCATTTAGCCTTTTATTTTAATCAAATTGATTAATTTTGGAGAGATTTGGATTATCTCCAAAATAATCAATTTTATTACTTTAATTAATAATTTCTCTGTAAATGACTTTTCAGAGAAAATATTAATTACGGGGCTGAATTGACATCCAAAAGTTGGGTTTAGCTGCTCCATAGGTCATGTGTGATTTTTGGCTTATCAAACGAGCCATCAATCACTGAATTCGGACCCCGGATGACTGACATATTACAAATGATTATTTCTCTATTTAAACTATAGAGAAATTTATTAAATTTAAAAAATAATTAAAACCCAAATTTCGACGGACCCGGTAAATATTTTTCAAAATTTTTTCTGAGGGTTTTATGGACCTAGGACATGACTGACACCTATTCTAACAGTGTCTAGTAGGCTTATATACATTAGTTGGCCTCTAATAACCCCCCATGGCCAAATTTTCAAAATCGGGCATTCCAGCATTGGAGGAGCGGGAGAAAACCTCATCGATTATACCTCGCCTTAAGCAAAGTATAATTGACAAGGGAAAAAACTCCTTGGAATACCTTAGTTGCTTAATCCAGTCATGAGAAACCGAGGCACTCAGATCCTACTAGCACACTTTATTACAAACCCCCATGGGGCCATGGTCATGTCGACTCAAAAAAACAAAACAAGCTAACCACAACTGGCTAGCTACAAAATGCTGGATCATCTGATACACTGGAATCAAACATTCATCATGTTTGTCAAATGGCGGCTCTCCAGAAAATCCAACTATGGTACAAAAAGTTGGTAACAGGGTCATTTGGGGGTTTTGGGTAGTCTTGATTCTTGTTTAAAACGTCATTTTACCTTAAGGAATCAAGTTTCGTTAGCTAGAAGTGAATATAAACGTAAATTTTTCGCTGCCCTAGGTCCATTTGACCCCTGTTTAACCACTTCCTTGGGCAGTTTTATTTCAGCACTTCACTTCTTGCATCATTCATGTCCTCAGTTAATTTCAGCCATCTAATCTGTTTCTTTTATCATAATCTATCGCTGGTCACACATTATATACTCACCTACTTCATTTGTGTGTTCAGTCTGTGGCTGAGATTAAGCTTAGGACCCATTTACACTCATTTCCTATCTTTATTTCTTTCTATCTTTTGGATTTGGGTGTGTTTTTGTCTCTCGACCATTACCTGGTCGAGCGGGGTCTCCCCCCTAACTTGGCTAAGTGCCTCGTCTGAAGCGACAGTAGCCTTGTCCGGTGTGACTTCCGTTCCTTGAACGGAGGACCTGGCTATTTCAGGTTACACCTTCCTAGTTGCTCATCCTCTACCATCCCTGTTGGGACATTCCTCTTTAGCAACTAGAGTTTGTGTGATAACACCTCTACCATCAAATCGATGCAATGTGCAACACATGGAGTCCAAAACATGGTCGGATGCCTCATCATAAACAACTTGCTAGCAACCACATAATTAACAGCGTTATCCATTATGACTTGGACAACGTTGTGCGGACCGATCTCTTGGATGAACCCATCCAACAACTCACATAATAGTGCTGCATCTTTGATATGTGCACATGCATCAACATATGTAATAAAAATTATCCCCCTAGGGCAACTGACCAAGAAATTAAGTAAGCTCCTACCCTTCTGATCAGTCCAACCATCTGACATAACCGTGCATCCTGAGTCCACATGACTCGTTGAACTCCTCCAATATTCGAGTGGAGTCAACCTTTTCATCTTGAAGGATAGGCCCTCTCAAGTCATCAAAGGTGGGGGCCTTATACCTCGGGCCAACAACAACAACAACATGAAACATAAGTAGGTAGAAGGGGTTGGTTTTGGCAATGCTGAAAGGAATGTCACTCCATAAAAAACACCTACCCACAAGCTTGTCTGCTTCTACCTTCTCCTTTATTTTAATCACTGACCTGATAGAAGGTTGCGCACCAACAGTGGTTCTTGGAACAAAGAAAGTTGAGGCCGTTGAGGGCATTGTGGAATTGGAAGGTGCAGCTGAGGTAAAGCTCTCACTTCCACTGACTGTTCTACTTCTTCCCATCTTAGTCTTCACTGATGCCCTCACATCTCTCTTCGTATTCATAACATGAAGTGATTTATTGGCAATTTGAACAATTTTTGGGGTTGCTTGTTCACAAATTCCCACTTCATGCCCGAGAATTTGTGCAAGGTGGTATTTCAATTGACTGATCCCCCCTGTCATTTCCTTTCCACACAACTTGCAAGTCAATTTTTTCCTATGAAACCACTCGAAGGGCTCACCATATACCTGTTATCACATGGTAGTAGCTCGGCTACTATTCTTGCTGAGTAGATATCTGCACTTTTCAGAGCTTTGCCTTTACAGAGATCAATTATGATGAGCAGCATGATTTGAGATCACTTACAAATCAGAGCTGTATATATCAGATATTGAGTAGACCTTGTGCCAAGGTCGAGCCTTGAGAGCTTAGATTTGATGACCGATATGACCTTTTGTTCCATACAGTTTCAGTTCAGTGCCTGGAGTTCCAAATGTTATTATTGCAACAGTGTTTCAGTTGGTTCTAGATGATGATTATTTATATGCAGTGATATGACCATTGGACTTATGATTGTTATCATGGATTATTATCTTGTTGTTTTAGCCATCTTCATAGCATTGACTTGGTATATAACTCATGATGTGGCAGTATTTTTTAATAAATGAAATGAAATATCTGGGTTGTTTAAATAATGAATCAGATGTATTACTTGCACTTAAAGGTTCACTGACTATACCCATTGGTCTACCCTCCTTTGAGCATGAACATGGTCTTTCATGACATTTATGTCTGCTAGCTTAGGCTTCATATTCACCTGACTCCATCCATCCATGACCTTCCCTATTTTTGGCTTTCACCCTTACTTGTCTTCATGACTTTTGATATGGAGGACTTCCCCACTTCTACCTTTGTGTTGGATTGCATCCACGTTTGTTTTGTGTCTCGGCTCTGAGTTGGTGATAGAACTTGCCTTTGGTGAGTTGGATTTTATGCCTTTATCATTCTAGTCGGTTGCCCCGATGTTTGGTTTAGATTGCGGAATTCCCCGTAGTCACATGAAATGTTGTTAGCTAAAACTGGAAGCACATTTACTACTTATGGAAATTATTAGAAATCTTTTATGAAAGCCTGTGAAATTAAATTCTAGATTGTGTTTCTAAACACACGATGAATTAAAGGCTAAAGCAATGAAATGCTAAAGTACTCCATGAAGGGTCCACAAAGGTCTAAAAAGGAATGATTAAATAAATGTTATATCTAAAGATTGCTGACCTCATAAATGTAAATATGTCGCGGATGCAAGCTGCGATTAGTTGTGCTTTTTAGCGCATGCAAAATCCCAGAGGGGGCATATAGGCCAAAAAGGCCATGGAAATTAAATGAATGATCCTAATGAACCGGGATCAACTTGATGTAGACATGATGCCAAGGTTGAATAAGCATTCTCTAAACAACTTACCCATTTGTGAGACACTGCCATTCCCATTGTTTATTTTGCAGCACAATGTGTAGCTTCCCCCTTTCCTCATCCAAAGTATCACTTAGTTAAGTTGGTCAAGTCACCCCTTTTTACCTAACCTTGTCCTTAGCCTTCACCCTTTGCTAGCAGTTGGACCATGTCCATTGGATGAGTATGTCTTTAAAGCTTTGGTGCAAGTAAATTATAAATAACATTTAATATCTATGTATTAACTGCCACTTGATTGATGTTTATACTTTAAGTTAAGTTGTGAATATGGTTAAAGGAACATGTCTTAGTCATTTTTTACAATCTAGTCTTTGGTTGTATTTTGACCTAGTCAAACATAGTTTGACCATGGTCATTCTTGGGATCCGTGATGAGTTGGACCACTTGTGCTTGATGATGTTGATTATGGTCCCACATACAACTATTGATGATTCCATATGTTGGACATATGCTCCAGATGATGATTGATGCAGTTGGTCATTTTTATTATTATTTCCAGATCATCATATTTTACACTGTCCGGGTATGGTGGACCATACAAATGACCCTACAGGTTATCATGAGGTGTATGAGTACTCATCTCTAGTGGATTTGGGTCTTCTGTATCCATTGAGAGACTTATCTTTCAGTTCCGGGCACTCCTAGGCATGATGCTAGCAGTTTTCCACTTGTTGACCAGATTGGCAATGCTGATGTGGCCTGTCCAGCAGTATCCTTGGAGGCTAGTCGCTTCCTAAGGCACTACAAAGGAAGGGGGTGGTCCAACCACTTTTTTTTACCATATTACCCCCCTTCCAGATATGATGGTGCACTCAGATGGACAACACAGGCACCTGAGAGGTAGTTTTGGGCACTTTCAGGTTTTTAACATATTAAAAAATGGAATAAAAGGGTCATTGAGGAATTCGATTTGGGCAATTGAGGCAAGGTTTTGGCACTTGGTCTGCTCAGAGGTCATCCATGGTGTATCCCCCTTCTTCCAAATTAGTTGGCATCAGTCAGTGGGGTCCACATGGGCCACATGATCTCTTTTATTGTATTTCTCTCCCCTTCTTCCAAATCAGTTGGCATCAGTCAGTGGGGTCCACATGGGCCACATGATCTCTTTTATTGTATTTCTCTCTCTGATTATGGGGATATGATTTGATCATTTGTACACTTGGACATGTCATAGACTCATTTTATATTATTGTACCATGGGGACATGCTAGTGAAGGGAAATAATACCTCCTAGCCCCACCATGTGCTCCTAGTCACTTGTCCATGTCTTATGTTGTGGCTCCATGCTATCTAGCCACCCCCCATATGTGACGTCACCCCTCCTAGATACATTTTAGCTATGACGTCACCCTCTTTTTGAGTAATTCATGTGTTATATTGTATTGGCTCATCTTAGTCGTTGATTACATTGTTATATATTTTGATCTCAACCATTAGTTTTCAAAAGTGGTTTAGGGTTTTGGTATTTCTCTCCTATAAAAGGAGGAGACCCCCTCATTGTAAAGGCATCTAGAGATTTTTGGCTCTTGGCTCTTGGAATAAAAATGTTTTCTTGAGCATCTGGGATCTTGGAGTTGGATTGCTTGTGGTGATTGTAAATGCTTTTTCCTCTGCACAGACAGACATTGGTGGCCATCTTGGATTTTATATTCTCTAACACGATTTGCAGGCAAAGAAGACGTTTTGGAGGAGTGCGTATTGGTGGGGAGGCCTACCCTACTATCTTCATCAAGTCGTTTTGGGTTACAGGGAGTTGTTTTGTCTTTGTACCAACAATTTCATGTTATTCATCTCTTTTGCTTGCATCTACTTCCATTTTTGTTGATTGATTGATATTTGTGTCCTTGATTGATAGGAATAGGGAAGCCGAATTGGTTGAAGGAGGCAAAATGTTGGCAAGCAGGGCTTCTTCAAGTTTGGCATTTGATCTTTGTGGGAAGTAATCCTTGTCACAAGCAATCTTCATCTTCATTTTCCAGGTACGCTCAAGGAGGTATGCTATTCTTCTACCTTAGCCATTTATTCTCTTCAATCATAAAACCCTCATAATCAAAACCCTAGTAATTTTTATTTTTCAGATCTACTTGGATCTAGCTTGGCTTTGGGTATAAAATTTAAAACCCACCTTAATAATAATCATGGCAATCCCGATCTAAAATTTGGTGGTAATTGGCCCCCATTTGACCCATTTCCCAAGGCACATTAGTCTCTCCAAGGCAATTCGCATTCCCTTGAAGAGGCTAGTTTGGCTAGTTCCCAAACGTGGGTAGGTGAGATTTTTGTTGCATTGAATAGATCTACCTTGAAAACCTACCCCTAGTGCTTCACTTTAGTGATTTTCACCTTGTGGACTCCATTCCTCATTTTGAGGGTTGTGCCCCACTTGGGTCACTTTGTGATGCATTAGATCTAGTGAGATCTAACCATGGCATGCTCTTGATCTTGAAAAACCACCTTGCTTTGCACCTTGACTAACCCGATCTACAATTTGGTGGATATCCGACTCCATTTGCTCCTCCATTCAAGGCACTAGTCATCCTTGAGTCAATTCGCACTCCTTGGGTAGGTGGCTTTTTGCTAGATCCCACACTTGGGTATTGCTAATTCTTGGCCAATCCATAGAACCATGCTATAGCATACCCCTAGTACCATTCTATTCCAACTTTGACCTTGTGGACCCAACTTGGACAAATTTCCACTTTTTAAGGAGTGGGTCCCACTTGGCTAATTTTCCTGGTACTAAGTCATCTTTAGATCTATTAATTGAATCTCATAAGTGGCCCTTGTCATGTATTGGTTGAACCGTTTGTCACTCTTTAAGCCTCTTCAACCACACCTTAATCCTTGGGTCCACTTAACCTTCCTAGATTTAACTCACCATTGATCTCCTTGTTTTATCTTACACTTTTCCGTAGAAAACTTTGGGTTAGCTATTCTTCATTGATTGGCTAGGGTCTCCCCCTTGATCTTGATTAGTCTTGATCTAAAGTGAAGAGTGCCTCGCTTGTCGTGACTCCTAGCTTGCATTGGGAACCATGGCATCTCTTGGGTCACCTCTTTAGTTGTCCAACGCCTCTACCATCCTGGATGGGATACCTTTAGGGACAACTACAAGTTGTGTGATAACAATACCCATATAGAGTCCAAAGCTTTAGGCATTTTGATTTTTCACACAACAATGATTCAACCTTGGGCAAAAAAAATGAAGTTTAGATTCAAGATTGAACAATGAAGATAATAGATAGTAAGATTCATTGAAATTCCCCCCCCCCCTCCAAAAAAAAATAAAAAAAATAATGCTTCAAATAACAAAACAGTCCAATATTTTGCATAAATTGTAGTAGATCTATCTTTAAAATTTGGCAATATGAGGGAACATTGATAAGAACCCTAAACTTATAAAAAATTTACCAAAAAAACAAAAAAAGATGAGCAAATAGTTACAAAATGATATACATACCTGTAAATTGAGAAACCACTGATGGGAATCAATCCCCAATCCACAATAACTTGGTGATTGTTGATGGAAACATAATGAATCTACTCCTTGGCTCCAAGCAAAATGATAGCAAGCTCCCTTCGCTTTCCAAACCCCTCAACAAGCAAGCAAAATGACAAAAGAAAAGTCCAAAATCGGGTTTTATGTCGGACTGTTTGCGGGTTCAGCGATATTTTCCATCGACTCGCGATGTTTCCTCAAAAAATCGGGAAAAAATCACGATTTTTGCATATATCGTGATATTTTGCAAAAATCGCGATTTATTGTTTCACGCTTGACATCGCGATATATCGCAGACATCACGATATATCGCTGATGTCTTCCACACTGATAAAATGTATTTTATAATTACAAAATGACAAGTCAACCAGTAAAAGAGTCGTGGGCCCAGTTGGAAAAATCACCCAAAAGTAATGTATAAATAGAGGGGTAGCCCTCCTCATTTGTCACTCACCTCAAGCAAGTTGGCTCAAGCAAAGGAAGTTCGACTTTTGGGTTGTAGAAGACATTTTGGCGCTGTTTTCTTTGGCATCTATTCTTCATGTGATTTTTTCTTTGTTGTATTGGATCTTTGAGCAAGAAAGGCTTGCTAGGTTTTTCCCAAGTTTGGGTTTTCCCAGGATAAACTATTGTGTCTCTTTTGTTTCTGTGCATAGTTATTCTTTCAGTGATCCTATATTGTTTATAAGTTGAAAAAGATGAAAATTATACCGCTATAATAAAAAAATCTAATAGGAAATCCTTCGCTCTGCCATGCATGATGCCATATTCGTAGGTACCACTTCACATACCCATAATTCCTTGGTTTCTGTGCAGTGTTCAGTCTTAGGAGCTGTCATAAAAATATGGAGATATGGTGGACCATGGAACTCAAATCTGGCCTTGTGGTTGTAAGATCTTTTAATCTATCCGGCAAGTGCTTGTTTACTGACTCATTGGATGGTTCTTTGTTGTGTGGGAGCACCCGTACCCCCCGCCCACCCCTAGCTCCCACTCCCGAAGCTCGCTCCCAGAATTCTCTCAAGGCACTTCCTACCTTTCCTATACTAAAATCTCCTATACTAGGTTGATAATTTGATGACAATGTTATGGTACCTCCCTTTGCCAAGATCCTATAAAAGCTACTATGATTGATCATTTGATGAAAACGTTATAAGTTACAACTACTAGATGATTGATTTTATATGGTTTAATCCATGTTTTCTATAAACAATTCAACATCCTACATGTTTTTTAGTATAAATAAATAAAAATATATTAAAATATATACTATATAAAAAATGCTCTTGAAACGGGAGCTTTTGAAAATTTCTCTTTTCACTCTGCTCCCGCTCCCCTCTCCCTCCTCCCAATAGTTTAGGGTTTTTTTAAAGTCAGATAACTTTTACTTTGCATATGTGCTAAGTTGGACAACTACTATCATCATATCTTAGATCTACTTTAAGCTGAAAAATAACTGCAATTTTATCTACAATGATGTCTTTGTTGAGGGTCACGTTGTTAGTAGCCACATCTAATAACTTGTATGCCTTGGATTGGGTGCTATATCCAACAAACATGAATTTTCTGTAGTCTGAATCCAACTTTGTTCTATTCTCTTTTGGATTTAAGACAGAAGATACATAACTAATTTTTTTAGATGATTCTTGTGGCTTTCTCCCAAACCAAGCTTCTCTAAGTGTGACATCTGAGATTTTCGTAGACTGTTGTAGGACAGTTGTTCAATAGGTTCTTTATAGTGTAGATTGCTTCCACCCAATACTTGTTTGGAACCACCTTACACCCCAACTTGCATCTGCCCATCTCAATAACTGTCATGTTTGTTCTTTCCACAACCCCATTACTTTGGGGAGTATATGTTGCAAAAAGGTGTCCCTGAATGCCTTCCTTGCAAAAATCGACAAACTCTTAGGGTATGTTAGATTCCCAATAAGGGAAAATAGGCATAAACACATAAAGACAGAAGGATAGGCATGAAAGCACACATAATCTCATTAATAATATACATATTTATACAATGAGAGTGTCCATTGGATTCAACTTCCCAAGTGGACTCTTGGACTCCCGAGTGACACTTGGTCTACCTCAATGACTTCTGATCTTCTTCACCTGAATAGAAAACAATAATCCAAACACCTGGGATTATGTTCCCAACAATTCCCCCTTTAATCCGAAGGGTGTATATGAGTCCAAGAAAAGAAAGGAGAGAGCTAAATAACTGGAAGTGGACAACTACCACCTACTGAACATTTCCACCTTGACAATCATTTGCTAAGAAAGTTAGCTAGAAGCTTGCACTGGCTTTTGCTAAATACAAGTGCTTCCTGAAGGGGTGGTTTTGGCGGACCACCAACCAAAGGGGCTAGTAGATGCTGAAATATTCTACTATGTGTGTGGTTTAAGGCTGATCACAAACTCTAGAACTTGGCGACAACTCTCGCTCAGAGGTTCTCTGGAACTTGGCTCGAAGGTTCATAGGTTCTGTCTAGAATGTGTTAGATTTTTTACTTTTAATAAATATTATCTAGGATCTTATCTGAAAGAATAACAAGCACATCATAACACAAGAGACACAAAGATTTTCCTTGGGGAAACCATAAAGGAGAAAACCTCGCAACTTCCTTAGAGATACAATCGTCACCAATACAATATCCCAAAATGGAAAACCCCAAAACAAGATAGTCTTCTACAACTCTCTCTCTTTCTCCTATGTGAACTTGTCTTCTCTCTCTCACTTATGCGAACTCAAGTGAGTGAGTGTGTGTCCAAATGAGAGAGCCTTGCTCTTTATTTATACTTTACTTTTGGGGTGACCTTTTAACTGACTAGGTCGACCCAGACTAAACTGACTGGGTCGACTTCTCTAGGAGACTCAATAATACAATTACATTTGACCTTTTGGGGATCTATTGCCCCGACTTACAATGGAGGCTTTTACCTCAATGACCTAGAATGACTAACCATAATAATGACATCCCCGAACAGAGGAAAAACATCTCTGTTGGAGGTACAAATAAAATACAATAATAATAACAATATAAAATACAAGGGAATATCTTCCGAAGTTACAATTACAACAACACTCCCTCTTAACTAGGAAGGTATTGTCTTGCCACAGTCATCAACCCCTTTGGACACAAGTTTGGATAACGTCATCATCGCTGGATCATCATAAAAGATGGAACATCATCATCAACATTGGATCATCATCATCACTGCTGCTGCAATCCTCATCATGTTGATCATCGATTGGTGACATTTCTTGAATCTACGTGTCATAGGAAGTTCTATAGAGCCAGCCCTTTTTCATGTTGGATGTAGGCCTAGCCCTCATGTAGGTCTTCATCATCTCTAAGAGCAAGCCATCAAGTAGGTATAGCCTAGGACCCGTCATTACATTGCCACAACAATCACCTGCGTCTCCTACTATCGTCTCATCGTATCCAAATCATCTCATCATCACATGGAGCACAACCCAGATGCACATCACATGTCCCACAACGGTCATCCCGCGTCTACCGGCATGGGAGGACAAACCGGCCACCATGCAAGATCCTTCCTAGGAGCACACACAGTGTCTTATGACCGGTGGACCTCACAACGTCTCCAGTATGGGAGGACAATCAGGAGCACACCAAGTGCATTACGTCCCAAGGACCACCTACGCCTACCGCCATACGAGAACCTCATCTACCAATATGGGAGGACAATTAGGAGCACACCAAGTGCATTACGTCCCAAGGACCACCTACGCCTACCACCATGCAAGACCCAACCTTTACATCTTACCAACATGGGAGGACAACCCAGCCACCATCCGAGAATGGGTCAGCCGTTACATCTACCAACATGGTTGGACAAACCTACCACCATGCGAGAATGGCTGTAGTGCATCTGCGTCTTTCGGTCTCATCACTTCCTCTTAGGAGGAACCTCGATCTAGAGAACACCAAGCTTCTCTCTGAAGTACTCGAACTTCACTCTGGCTAACAACTTGGTCAACACATCAGCTATCTACTTGTCTGTCGCTACATACTGGAGCTTCACTGCTCCTCTCTACACCATATCCCTGATATAGTGGTACTTGATCTCAATGTGCTTCGACTTATCATGGAACACCGGGTTCTCGGACAACTTCCCACAATTCTGGTTGTCACAGAATATACAAGTTGCCTCTAACTGGAGATCAAACAAATCAGACAGTAGCTTCCTAAGCCATACTGCCTCACAACTAGCCGAACAAGCTGCAACATACTCTACTTTGGTTGTACTTAGTGCCACGCATGACTGCTTCCTGCTAAACTAGGAGATCATACCGGATCCCATACTGAAGCAGCATCCTGAAGTACTCTTCATATCAGCGGCATTGCCTGCCCAATCGGAATCAACATAACCCTGTAGGTTAATCTTCTGATTCGCGTCATACTTGAGCCCATAGTCAACTGTACCCTTCAGGTACCTCAGTATATGCTTTGTAGCGATCAGGTGAACATGTCTCGGATCCGTCAAGAATTGGCTCAATGTGTTCATAGCAAAGCATATGCCTGGTCTCATGTTCGTCAGGTACATCAATGAACCAATCATCTGACGATACATCGTGGCATCAACTAACTCTATGAAGCATCACACAGTAGCTTCAAGTTCGATTCCATGGGTGTGGTCATAGCCTTGCAGTCCATCATTCCGGACCTCTTCAGAATCTCTACTGCATACTTCCCTTATCCAAGGAAGATTCCATCCGCACTTTGCCACACCTCCATTCCTAAGAAATAATGCATCATACCCAGGTCCTTCATCTCGAACTCTGCGGCAAGCCTCCTCTTTGTATCTGCAATGAGCTCATCCTCCCTTGTTACAAACCGGTCATCTACATAGAGTAGAAGTATCACTGGATTTCCCACCTCAACCTTGTAGTAAAGGTTGGAATCTGCTTTACTCTTGGTAAAGCCTAAACTCATCAGGAAGTTATCCATTCTGTCGTACCATGTCCTGGGTGCTTGTTTCAATCCGTACAAGGCTTTCTTCAATTTGCACACATGAGTCTGCCTGTCATGTGTCTCAAATCCAAGTGGCTGCTCCACGCACACTTCCTCTTCAACTACACCATTCAAGAATGTTGTCTTGACATCCATTTGGTGTACCTTCCATTTCATCACTGCGGCTAGTGCTAGTACAGATCTGATGGAAGTGTATCTCGCAACAGGTGCGGATATCTCCTCATAATATATGCCTTCCTTCTGGGAGAAGCCACATGCTACAAACCTTGCCTTGTGTTTCTCAATGCTACCATCTGCAGCATGCTTGATCTTGTAGATCCATTTCGAAGTCACAATAGACTTCCCTTCTGGTCTTAGAACTACCTCCCAGACATCATTCTTTATAATCAACTGGTACTCCTCGATCATGGCATCCTTCCATTCTTTCTTCTCTGCTGCTTCCTCATAGTTGGAAGGTACTTTGTCAATGATGTCGCACAACAGGGCTACATAGCTGGAGTATGGCGTAGGTCTCTTGCTTTCTCTGTGCATCCCCTCTGGAGCACCATACTTCTCTGCATCTTTTATTGCCTCTCGTACCCATGCTGGTTTTCTCTTGTGGGAGTTCTTCTTACGAGGTGGATCTACAGGTTCTTGTGGTTCTGCCATATGACAGTCTTCTTGATCGTCTGGAGTTTCTTCTTCCATAGCTGTATCTCTAATACTGGGAACTTCAGGTTCTTCAGTCTCTTCAATAGGTAGTTTTCTGGATTTGTGGTATGTTGAGTCTTCGTCAAATGTCACGTCTTTGCTGATGTCGATCTTCTTGTATCCTGGGGAGTATATTCGGTAGGTCTTCGAAGTTTCAATGTATCCTACGAATATTCCCTTCTTTCCTGAAGGATCTAGCTTCGTCCTCTTCTCTGTCGGAATGTGTATGTACATTGGGTAGCCAAATATCCTGAGATGGTTGACTTTTGGTTTCTCACCGGAGAATACTTCTTCTGGAGTCTTGTTGTCTAGTACTCGACGAGGAGCACGGTTCTGTACATACTCCGCTGTCCTTGCAGCTTCTTCCCATAAGTGCATCGGAAGATCCTGGTCATGAAGCATTGCTTTCGTTGCTTCCATTATTGTTCTATTATTTCTTTCTGCAATGCCATTCTGTTGCGAATTGTAGGGAGTGCTCAACTCCCTCTTAATCCCAGATTCTCTACATATGTTCTTGAAATCTTTCGAGGTGAATTCTCCGCCATTATCTGATCGAAAGGTCTTAATCTTCTTCTCAGTGTGATTCTCGATCAAGGCTTTGAATTCCTTGAACTTTCTGAATACTTCATCTTTACTTTTCAAGAAGTATATCCAAGTCTTACGGGAAAAGTCATCAATGAATGAAACATAATATACATGCCCACTTAATGAACTAGATGACATGGGACCGCATACATCAGAGTGGATGATCTCCAATATTCCTTTCGCTTTGCTTTCACTACTTGGAAATGTCTTCTTCACTTTCTTTCCCTTCACACATCCTTTGCAAACGCCTTCATGTTTTGTCTGAATTTCTGGAAGTTCTGCAATTGCTTTGCTTGCAATGGGTAGTGCTCTATAGTGCACATGTGCAAGCCTTCTGTGCCATAGTTCACTTGGCTCCATGGAGTCATGAACCAAGGCTTGTTCAGGTTGGCCCTTTAATTTGTACAAACCTCCCTCTTGCTCTCCAATCACAATCGCATCATCTATTGTCTTTCCCTTTGGCCACATTAGGACTTGGCCATTAACAAATGCAACCCTCATACCTTTAGCATCTAGTGTTGATATGGAGAGAAGGTTCTTCTTTAGACCAAGAACATATAGGACATCTTTCATCTTCAGATATTTGTCGGAGTCTAGCTTGTATGAAGCTTCTCCACTTCCTTTTATGGGGTATTGGTAATCATCTTCAAGTTTCACCTTGTGAGGTGACTCATGCTCAGATAGATTTATGAAAGATTCTTTGTATCTTGTCATATGCTTGGAAGCTCCACTATCTACAAGCCAATCATTACTCCCATGTGTGACAGTGCCCGTGAGTGTTGAGATCAGGACATATTCTTCATCACTTTCTTCTCTGGTTCCCTTCCTTGCAGGTTCATCATCTTCCGCGGTGTGAGCATGGTGTCTTTTCTTGTTGGTCTTCTTCTTGTGGCAGACACTTCTGTTTCTGGGACAATCTCTAGAGTAGTGTCCCTTCTCATCACATGTATAGCATTTAATGTTGGAAAGATCTCTTCTGGGTCTTCTATAGTTCTCCCTTTGATTTTGATAGTGTTTCTCCCTCTTACTGTGATGATGGTGCTCCTTCTTTGTTATGATTTCTTCTGGCGTGTGCTGTGAGAGCTTGATCATCATTTGCTCCCATCTTCTCTTCTTGTGCCACAAGTCGAGCTTCTTCTTGTGTACATTCTTCCCATAGTGTACTTAATGTGATCAAGTTCGTTCTGGCACATATCCCTTGAATGAATGAGTTCCATGATCTTGGGAGACCATTCATGGTGGTCATCATGATTTCTCCTTCTTCTACCTTTTCTTCAACTGCTTCAAGTTGCTCCTTGATCTGCAAGATCCTTGTGAAGTAGGACTGCATGGTCTCTGCATTTGAATCTTCACATTCTTAAGCTAGTTCCTCAAGGTCATCTTCCGATTGATGTTCTTCCCTTCAAATAGCTTTGTCAAAACATCGAACATTTCCTTAGGTGTCTTCAAGGATGACACATGTGGGATGAGATGATCCTTAATGGAGTCTGCAATAATTCTCTTGGCCTTAACCAAGTTCTTCTTGTGGATAGCCTTAGCCTCATCTCCCTCCTTGTGGATAGCCTTGGCGGCTCTAGAAAAGAACCTCACAGAGTCTTCGGGCACGGATGTGAGTTGTGAGATACTTGTTAGATGACCCGTGGCAGTTTCCCTGTATTATACCCATTTGTGAGGCACCGCCCTTCCCCGTGTTTTGTCATGGTATACTTATCTCAGTGGACCCTACTTTCTTGAGCTATCCGAAAGGTCACATGATCTTTATCGTTGTCATCCCTCATCCTTCACCATGTATTCCACATCACCCAAAGTTAGCTAGGTGGTCAAGTCTATAGGTTGTGCATAGCAGTTGAGTTTGTTGGATGTGGTGGGCCCATCTCACCTGGGGCCTTGTATTTTTCCAAGATTTAATGCAGTTTTTGATCACCATATTATTGTCATATTGTTTAGTAATGTACTAACTTGTATAAGGAAGCCTTTCACTTCATGATTGCACACAGGTATTCAGCTAGCACCATTGTTGACCAGATTTGACTTGGTTAAACTAGGTTGACCAGGCCAAAAATGGGCCTGAAAAAATGTTGCGACCGGAATTTTGATTTTGGTCAATTATTATCTACAGGGTACCCATATGAGCTTCCAAGTGACAGAATGCAAAAAGATCGAGGCGTTTGTGAGATTTTTAATCATTATGGGTCATTAATGACCTGTTTTAATTAAAAATCATGGATTTTGGGCAAACAATGCCCAAGTGATGGATCGGGGTCGTTCGAGTGATCATTCCTACTATTTTTGGGGTCCACGATCACATTGCAGCAGACGGTTCGGCAATCCGGGCACTAAAAGTGGGTCAAAAGCCCAATTTACTCCTTCAACAATATAAACCAGCAATAAAATACATGGAAAATAAAAAATTGACAAAGGCAATTATGGCAAAGGGCAAAAATTAAAGGCTAGCTAATTCAAGGGTGATTTCTAAGGTAATGTTGGTATGTTTTGACATCATTTTATGTATTGTGGGTCCCTCCATTGGACCAGCTCACTAGGTGGGACGAATTTGCCCATGGGGGGCGTTTTTCCTCTCTTGGCAAATTTGATTTACTTGTTATATTGTATGTGGGACCTTGGAATATTGGTTGGGGGGATAAAACACCCTATAGACACCCCCCAACCTTGTTGTATTTGTTATATGGCCCCACAATGGGTCCCTCTCTCTCCACTTGTGCGCTATCCTTGGGCAATTCGCACCCCCTCCATGAGCTCATCTCCACCCTCGATTTGGTGATTGGGAAAGTCAATCCCAGCCATTGGTTTTGGGGGGAATGAAGCTAGGTTTTGAGCCATCTCTATAAGAGAATGAGCTCACTCCATTGTTGCCTCTCTTGGCACATTTGTACACTTGAGTTTTTAATGATATAGAGCCATTCTTCCACAGTTTCTTGAGAGTTTATGGATGGATATGTGTTGCTTGACTGATATCTAGTCTTCCTTAGCCTTGTTGAGTTGTTAGTGTATTGTTTCCATCATTTCCTTGGCCAACGATTTGCAGGTGAAGAGCACAGCTGGAGGAGGGCGCAGTTTTTGGAGTGGGAACCCCACAACTGCTAGTTTTCTTCGGAATATCAACAAAGGGAGTTGTTATTGCCTCGTGCCTTTCAATTTCTTTTATTTTCAGTCATTTTTACTTGCTGGTTTCTCTTGTTATTTGCTGCATACACTGACTTGATCTTGTTTGTGGCAGGTACCTAGGGCGAATTTGGTCATTGGGAGCTCAAAACGCAAAGGGAACATGCTGTTGCTCAGAAACTGAGTTTGGAAGGCTAGTCTTCGGCAACCTCGTCCGTCTATTCAATCCCAAGTAGGTCCTTCTCGCTGGTCTCTAACATTTTAAATCTTATTGTGTGTGTTGAGCAGAAAATTCATATAAAAACCCCTAAAAATACAAAACTTAATTTTTCACCGTTAGAATTAGTTTTAATTCAAAACCCGCTAATGAAATGTGCTTAAACCCCCATATCTCAAATTTCATTTGATTCCGACTCCATCTACCCACTTAACCAGGCACTAGTCTTTCACTAAATTCGTCCCACTTGGGAAAACTAGGTAATCACGCTGTTGGGTGATTTTTTGGGTTCTGGGTACATTAGATTTGGCTTTAGAACGTCGTTTTACCTCGAGAAATCAAGTATCATTGGCTGGAAGTGATTATAAACGCTAATTATCCACTACCCTAGGTCCTTTTATCCGCTACTTAACTCATTCCCTAGGGCAGTTTGACTTCACTTCTTGCTGGTTTGTATTTCTTTTGTTCTAAATCAGTTACTATTCAATGAATGATTTCTAGAAGATGTGTTTCAATCACCTAATTTGCTGCTGCCATGTTTGAGTAGTCATAGTGAGCTTCATTCCCCATAGGCAGAATTTTTGGTCACTCTTCTAGTCAATTTCTATTTTCTGATTTAGTTTCCAGCCTTCTAATCCTTAAGTTATTCATCATTAGACACTCATAATCAGATCTGATATCATTTCATATAGTCTATTTTCCTAATTTAGAGTCTCGATTTCACTAGGCTGGAAGAAATCTCGCACTTAGGCATTCATCTTGTGTCTTGCTTTGCTTATCTTTTGGGGTTGGGTGTCTGATTGTTGAGTCTCAACCATCATTGGTTGAATGGGGTCTCCCCCTGACTTGGCCTACGTGCCTCGTCTGAAGTGACAATAGCCTTGTCGGGTGTGACTTCCGTTCCTTGAACGGAGGACTTGGCCATTACTGGTTACACCTTCCTAGCTGCATGCCCCTCTGCCATCCCTGTTGGGACACCTTCTTGTAGCAGCTAGAGTTTGTGTGATAACAAAGGTCACTGTGGAGGCTTAAGAATGAATGGATTAGATTATGGGTGCTTAGACACAGTGACTTGATAATTAGAAATGATTCTAGGATTCTAGTGTTAGGACAAATGATCAAAATCAATTGCCTTGGGAAACGTGACCCTTAAAACAGGGAAAGTGACCCAAAGAGTAGATCTGATGGTTTAGGCTTTGTAGCACAGCTTGGGTGAAAGTTCTGACAGTATCAAAGTATGCAAGCTCAACAGAAGGGGTTTACACAACTCGGAAAACAAGCCAACCAAGGAGGGTGCAAGGGTAGAGACCAGTGCCTAGGGAAAAGGGGCAGATGGAGTCCTTAGAGCATGACGCCTTAGAGAAGCCACCTGTGGATAGGCCATAAGATGAAAACCCAGAAATGGTTTTCCAGTAAACCAAAAAATGAAACCCAGGGAATTTTCCGATTGATTTAGAGCTAAGTCACCTGACACGAGGACATGGGACATGAGTGTCCCCACGAGACACGGTGACCCCCGGAATCAGGACACGTAGGACACGTTTTATATACATATATATATTTTTTTAAAATATATTAAAATTTAAAAATATAGACATATAGATCCAATAAAATTTAACATTTACAATTACAAATATTCAATAGAAATTACATTTACAATTACAAATATGAAATATTCAATAGAAATTAGATCATTCACAAATCACAACACATTTGTCATTCACAATCACAAATCACAATGAGACATTGAGACACATAGATGCATGTCGGAGACTCGGAACCATATTTCTCATTAAGTCATCAAAATCAAAATGTATTACATAGATGTCGGAATGCCACTAGACATTGGCAAATGCCAAATAGACTAATAACTTATAAATTACCTCCTCCCTTATGCCATTTGCAATTCATAGATGATACCCCTTTAGCAGGTGCAGCCAGAGTTAATTCTAACCCTTTTTAAAGAAGCCTTGGGTCAAAAAAATCAGCCAGGACAAAACTAGAATTTGCTTCTTAAATGTACCCATGTACCTGGAGAAAAATCCTCACGATCCTCGATAAAAAGATGAACTGCCTTCAAAATTCTTATGAATGCCCATGCTTTAAAAACTAGATATGGCAAACTATTGGGCTGAAATCTTGAGCAAGTCTAAAGCAAAACTCTTATCTTGGCATAGGAGATATCTAAATCTGGCAAATATAATTAGTCCTTCTAGCTATTTGGATTTCCCAGATTTTGATTTTTTCTTTTCCAAAAGCTTTCCTTTAGTGAAATGAAAATTTTATTGATGAACTTCCTAAGGCTCAGAGCAAGAAAACCCAGAAAATGGCATTTTGGTAGCTAGCGTTAAATTTTCGTTTATTAAATTGGGAGGGGGAAGTAGGTTTCAGAAACTTGAGTTAGTGAATGGAGCCGTCGGGCAAAATCTTTTCTAGCGAATATAACAGCCGTGTAGCTTAACTTGAGAAACTTTTCTAGCGAATATACCAACCGTGTCCTGGAATTTCCCCACGCTGCACAGAATTTCCCACACGTGTCTCGATTTCGGGACATGAAAAAAGTCGTGTCCCCCACGTGGGGCCATCGTGTCCGCAACCAAACGTGGCCCACGCGACACGGAGGCCCTGGAGGACGTGTTCGGTTACTTAGATTTAGAGTTAGGGTTTGAAAGTAAATGACAAATGGGTAGGATAGAAGAATAATTTACATACCTTGCAAGCGTACCTGTGTCATGGAAATTGATGCTAGTATGTCAAGGATTGTTCCCGCAAAGATCAAGTGAAGATTTGATGCCTTATCTTGCCCCAACGATTTTTCCCAGTTCCACTAATGCGCCTTTCTCTTCCTGCAATGCCAAGGAAAACGATTTCAATCAACAATTAACATTGAAAGTAATTACAAATGAAGAAATGATCACAAAGAGTAAGAGGTACAAAGACAATGATACTCCCTAAACCAGACGAAGAGAAGAGAGAGAGACAAGGAGAGTCTCCTCAGCCAGTGTGCCTTCCCTCCAATTCACCTTCTTCACTTGCAAGTACAACATGGAAGATAGATGTGCAAAATAACCACCAAGATCCTCAATGCAATGGAAGAACAGTTTCAATTGACATATCCAACACCCAGAATCAGATCACAAGAGTTTGCAAAAATATATTTTATTCCAGAAGCCCAGAGCCAAAAGTCCCTTCACAATGAGGGGGGTCTCTCATATAAATAGCAATGGGAGAGACCAAAACCCTAACCACCTTTTTAATGAGTGGTTGAGATCAAAAGATACATAAGTTTTAATCAACAATTGAGATGAGCTCAACATAAAGTACATTGATCAACTCAAAAATAGAAGAGGGTGCTTTAGCTAAGTCGCCCTAGGGGGATGTACCACCTAAAAAGTGACTCTAAGTCACAACATAAGCTCATGGTGGGTCTAGGAGGTGAAATACTCCTCGTAGTGTGTCCCCATGGCACAATAACAAGATATAATATCATCAAAGTACAATAATGTGACCACAAGGCCAAATCGTGGCCCCTCAGAGACAATAAAATCATAAAAATAAGCCCAGAGAGTGTGTGGGCCCCACTGGATGTTGCAACATGCTCTGGAAGGTGTGGGAAGCATCACACACATCATCAAAATCAACCTCATGCCATTTCCTTGCCTCAGTAGCCCAAATCGAATTCCTTTGTAGCCATTTTACCATTTTTTATTCCTTTGTAAATCACCTGTAAAAGATAAAAATGCATGTAGCTCACCACCTAGTCATTCGGGGCTAAATTTGACTGCACCAAAATGTCTGGGAATATGGCAATATAGTAAAAACAAGTGGTTGGACCCCATACTCCCTCTGTAGCGCCCTAGGTGAACCAAATAGAAAACCAAACTGCTCGGCCAGTCCATTTTTAATGGCAAATCTGCACCAGAATGATAAACTGAAGAATACCTCAACTGAAACTGCTCGAAACTGCAAACTAAGTATCCTAATGGACTCAAAAGATCCAAATGCACTAAAGATGCATACTCATACACCATGTGGATAACTGTATAATCATATAATATCATGACCATGTCCGGATAGATAAAAAATAATAATCTGTAAATGATCAAAATCATAAAAATATCACAAATCACCATTTGAAACCTGTAACTGTTGCATGGAACCACTTGCTGGGCAATGAAAGACCATATATCATCAATCTCTAACATCACTAGTCTAATACATCTCATGTCATGTGGTTGACTTGGTCAAATTTGACCAAAATATGACCTAGGCTAAAACATGAAAATGCTGCAAGTGTAATTGGATAAGACATGCTCCGTTAGTCATTCAAATAGCAATACTTAATCATAAAGTAGCATTTTACTGGCGGTTTAAACACAATAGATATTCAATACAAGTTTATAAATAATAATAATAGCTCAGAACAGAAACTCAAGAATATACTCACTTCATGGTTGTGATCAATTTGCTAGTAGTGGGTGAAGATGGATGGATGAGAGGCAAGGCTAAGGGATGACTGTACTGAGTTAACACCATGATACTTTGGATGTAGGGACACTCAAGCATATGCTGGATAAAAATAACACAGGGGATGGCAGTGTCTCACAAATGGGATAAGTTGTTTGGGAAGTGCTTATTCAACCTTGGCAGAAGTCTACAACTCACATCCAAGCTGACTCAGCTCCGCGAGGATCTTTTCTAGAGCTGCCATGACTAGGTGTCCGGCAATTCGTAACTCGAGACTCTAGGGGACACTTAGAATTAGCTGTCCCTTACTCCATCTTATATCACAACCCGTAGGCTCCATGAGGAATTAATCATTACATTCTAAGGCCAGCAGTCATTGGATATAGCATATATTTAACCACTGCTTTTTGGGCCTTTCATTCATTCAATTTCACTGGCCAACAATCTTTGGATTTGGCATACATTTAACCATTGCTTTTATTAGGCCTTTCATTTCCCTTCATTAGGGAGTTTACATTTCATTCATTTCATAGCCCTTCTTTCGTTGTGTTTAGAAACACAGGTTTTGAATTTCATTTCAATGGGCTTTCATAATAGATATACAATAATTTTCACAGACATGTAATGATGGTAGTCCTATCCAATGTTATCGGAACCGGACCGGAACCGGCAAAACCGGCCGGTCAGACCGGTTCACAGGCTTGGCCGGTCCGGTTCCGGTAAAAAAATTTAAAAACCGGATAATTTTCAAAACCGGCCAGAAAACCGGCCGGTTCCGTACGGAACCGGCCGGTCCGTACTCTGCCGTACGGCCGCGGCCCAGGGACCCACAAACTTCAAATTTAAAAAAAAAAAACAAAAACAAAAACCCTAAGCTAGCATCTAACCTAACCCTAAGCCTATCCTAACACTATTTAAAGACCCCCCCACCCCCTACATCACTCACATTATTCATTGGTCATCTTTTGCCATTATTGAGAGGACGGTTTGGCATTCTTGAGAGGACAGTTTGACATTGTTTCTCAGCTGCATTTTTTCATTGGTTTGCAGCTACAGTTGGGGCAGCTTAAAGTGTGTTTTGCAGGGAGGTTTTGGAGGAGCTTGCCCTCATTATTTTTTGCAGCTGATTAAGAGCTACTACGTGGACTGTTTTGGAGGTTTTGAAGGCATTTTGGGCAGAATTTGTGGACTGTTATAGCGGAGCAGTCTCTTCTTTTTCTCTTGGCAGCGACAAATTTCTCAAGCTTTCCTTCATTTCTTCTTATTTCTCAAAGGTATGTAAAGTCTCAAGACTTTTCTCTTTAAATTTTTTTTTCCTTAAGGCTTAGTTAATTAGTTATTAATAAATTAAAAATCGTATTTCCAGCTCTTGTTTGCAACTTTGCCATGGCTCCAAAAGAGAGGAAGGATGCGGCATGGGTTCATTGCCAATTGGATGAGGGTGGGAAAAAAGTATGCAATTATTGTGGGAAGAAAATAGGTGGGGGGGGTATCCATAGGTTAAAACAACACTTAGCTGGTGCTAGAGGCAATGTTGAACCTTGTAGGAAAGTCTCTGATGATCTTAGAGCAGAGATGCTAAGTAGTATTGAAGCCTACCAAGAAGAAAAAGCCAAGTCAAAAAAAATTCAAGAAGACATAGGGAGAAGTTCAATGCCATTTGAGGATGAGATTGACTATGAGTATGATCCTGAGGGTGGTGATCCTGAAACTCCTCAAGGTCATTTGACTAGTTTTGAAGAATCCTCCAGTTTTCCTGTTAGGGGGAGAGGTGGACGTAGAGCATCCAATTTGAACCTGAAGAGGCCACGTAATATTACTACCCCGACCAGCAATAGAGGCCTTGACTCTTTCTTTGTGCCCCGCACTACCCCTGGTGCTCAGCCCACCATTGATGCTAAATGGAAGAAGATGGAGAAGGAGGCTGCTTGGGAATGCATAGCCAGATGGTGGTATGATGCAGACATACCCTTCAATGCAACTAATTCTTCTTATTATCAACCTATGATAGATGCTATTGCTTCATGTGGTCCAGGCTTCAAAGGCCCTAGTTTTCATAATATCAGAGGACCCCTTTTAAAAAATGAAGTTCAAAGAATAGATGAATATCTGATGGAGTTCAAGCAGTCCTGGAGTAGAACAGGGTGCACAATAATGTCTGATGGATGGAGTGATGGAAAATCCCGCACTATTATCAATTTCCTGATTGCTTTCCCAAAAGGAACCATGTTTCTTAAATCTGTGGATGCCTCTGATCAGGTGAAGGATGCACAATTATTATTTCATCTTTTGGATGGAGTAGTTATGGAGGTGGGGCCAGAGAATGTTGTACAGATCATCACTGACAATGCCTCAAACTATGTTGCAGCGGGAAGGATGTTAGAGGAAAAACACCCCACCATTTGGTGGACACCATGTGCAGCCCATTGTTTGGACCTCATGCTGGAGGATATTGGCAAAATTGAGTGGGTGAAGAAGTGTGTGGAGCAGGCAAAATCAATAACCAGGTACATCTACAACCACTCATGGGTTTTGAGTCTTATGAGGAAGAACACTGGGGATAAAGAGCTTGTTAGATCAGCCATTACACGATTTGCAACAAACTTTCTTTCGTTGCAATCCCTTGTTGATCAAAAAGCCAATTTGCGGAAGATGTTTTCCTGCGATGAGTGGAATGAATGCCAATGGAGTAAAAAGGCTGAAGGGAAAGATATAGCTAACAAAGTGTTTGAAAAAACATTTTGGAAAAAGGCAGAAGAGATAGTTTTATTCAGTGAGCCTCTTGTGAGAGTGTTGCGAATGGTAGATGGTGATAAACCCGCTATGGGTTTTATTTATGAGGCCATGGATCAGGCCAAAGAAGCAATAAAGAAAGCATATGGTGATAAAAGGCAGAAGTATTTTCCTATTTGGAATATCATTGATGACAGATGGAACAGACAACTCCATCGTCCTTTGCATGCAGCTGGCTATTACTTAAACCCAAGGTAAGAAATCTCTAAATTCCTATTCAAATTTCAAAGTTAAAAGTTTTCTTTTAATTTCAAACATTAACTTTGAATATTTTTTGTCTTTGACTCTTTTGAACTTTGAACTTTTGAAGGTACCACTATACAAAAGACTTTGAAGCCAATGATGATGGGGAGGTAAAAGAAGGATTGTATAGATGCATTGAGCGCATGGTTCCTGATGCCAGGATACAAGATGAGATACACAGTAAGCTACTGCAATTCAATGAGAGTATGGGTAGCTTTGGCATGAGCATGGCCATACGAGGCAGATCCAAGGATCCACCAGATAAGAATTTTCAAAGTTTTCAAATTATATTATCCATTGTAAAGAATGAGTTAAATTTCCAAAGCCATTTGCTGAAACTTGTTTGCATTCAACTCTTATTGCAGCCTATTGGTGGAGTCAGTTTGGTGGGAGCTGCAGTGATTTGAAATTTTTTGCAGTTCGAATATTGAGCCAGCCATGCAGTGCTTCTGGATGTGAACGCAATTGGAGTGTATTTGAGCGTATACACACCAAGAAACGAAACCGTTTGGAACACAAACGGTTGAATGACATGGTCTATGTCCAGTACAATCTTAGACTGAGGCGTAACCAGTTGTTGAACAAGACACCAGCATCAGGCAACATAACCTTGGATGACTTTGATCCATCATCAGAGTGGGTTGTGGAGACTCAAGCACCAGTTTTTGATAATGAAGACCTTTCTTGGTTGGATTTGGACCCACCTCTAGAGGTTCCACCTTCAGGGACAGGGGAATCAAGTGGGGCTCAGAATCCCACTCCTGAAGAGGATGAGGATGACGATGAGGAGGATGATGAGGAGGAGTCCGAGTAGTAGACTACTAGACAGTAGACACTAGTAGGGTAGTGGCATATGATCAGTTTATACTTTATTGTTATTCATTACTACTATGGTTTATTTTTGGATTGTAGTGGCCATTTAGAGCCTCTTTGTTGATGTACTTTGGTTCAGAACCTCAGAGATGTATTGCACTAGGTGCTATTTTGGATATTTGCACCCATATTTGCTATATATATGAGAAACTTTGCATATTTGTGTATTAATGGTTTGGATTCATATGTATGCACATGAATATATATTTTTTTTTACAAAATATGAATATTTTATGTATTTTTTAGTCGGCCGGTTTTTTACCCGGTTTTTTGCCGGTTCCGGTCCGGTTTCCGGTCCGGTTCACATTTTGGGCTTCGCCGGTTCGATGACCGGTCCGATTCCGATAACATTGGTCCTATCTGCTGCAGGTTTTAGCCAACACAACTTACACAACTCAGAGCCGAGACACAACTAAACAGGGATGCTATCCAACAAAGAGGCAAGAGTGGGGGAATCCTCCATATCATAGGCTAAGGTGTAAGGCAAGGAAATAATGAGACCGGATGGTGACGAATGGATGAGAAAAGTGAAAGGTGGTGCCAACACTAGCAATCCATATACTGGTGGGAATGATCACCTCCATTCTCCTAAAGGAGGGTGAAACCAATGAGTATAAACAGGAACTTCATAATTATGAGCAAGCGAGACCATATAAATATATCATAACAACCATGTCCATAATACATAAATATACTGCCAGATTATGACTACTAAAATACCTGAACCATCATTTGTCAACTGGAAACCTGCTGCTGCATATTTGGGCACTGCATACTGCTCTGTATGGAAAAAATGGCTACATCAGTCATCAAATTTGAGTTCGTGAGACTCAGTCATGGCATAAGGCTTAACAACTGCTCATGGGCTGCTTTGAAATCATAAGTGATCCTGGAATGAATGCTCATTTGATGCTGATCTCAAGCATCTCAATGTAAAGGACTGGCTGAAAAAGGATTGGAATCTGATCCGAAGATATGGTAGCCCCAACTACTATAAATGTGATAACAGTTACAATTACAACAACAGAATGGTGGTTTTAAGCTGACCACAAACCAACTGGAGAGGTGAAAATAGGAAGTGAGCAGCTTCCACTTGCTGAATATTTCCAACTTGACAATATTTTTCCAAGTTTGCCAGAAGCTTGCATTGGCTTCTGCTAAATGAAGGTGCTCTCGATACCGGTGGGTTTAGGATGACCACCAAATCTGGAGCTCAGACGAACATAGCTTTTCACAGGACCGCTTGTTCCAACTCGCTTGTACTCGCTCGTTTGTTACTAACGGTCTTCATTCCCCCCTATCAGGAACAATGTGAGGAGAGGAGAGTCTCATGGTGTCACAACTAGACACAAGACACATGAGTACCTTGTGGCATAGTTCTCTTCTATCTTCATAATACATGCATCTTAGAATCAGGCATCTCTGAATCTGGTGGCCTCCCAAACTCACTATGGCTCAGTTTTGCTTGATGTGACTTACTTGAGGAAGGCTTTGAGTGTCTGTTGTCAGAGGGACAAGGCTTTGAAACTTGAATCCTGACATCATGTTCCCCCTTGTCATGTAGAAAGTAAGAAGCAGTGCAATATTCTGCTACAAGTTTCACTCTTGCAAGTTTCTTCAGCTTCACACACTGATCTGAAGAATGGCTACGCTTCCCGCAATGCTGACAAGGATGAAGATCAAAACACTGATCTTTCATATGGCCAATTTGGTCACACTGTTGGCATTTGGGACTTTGAATAGGCAGTACATTTGACATGATTTCACTATTTTCTGGGAACTGATACGAATCATCTTCAAACAAAGGGTTATTTTGAACAAGCACTAGTTTAGAATGTTGATTCCTGTGTTGTGCATCTTCCTCTTTTGCTTTCAAATTCTGCAATTGATTGATGACAGTTTGGAGTGTATATTTGCTTATTGTGATTGAGTCGTCTACAACTGTATGTACTAGAGTATTCAACAACTCTAATGTTTCTTCTGTATTAGACACGGTGAGGACAGTTTGAGGCCTCCTTGTGCAGGTAGGACCAAGTAGAATGACTCAATTAGACTGAGGGCTTCTTGCAACTCCGCCCTTTACAAGCAATATTTCAGTAGATTTAAATTAAAAAGGAGAGGGGTGTCGGTCTTAGCCGAAAATGCACCCACATACAACATGCAATCCAACTTTTCCTTAGTTTTGGTACTGTACAAAAATACACATGCAAGTACCAAACATACACAAGAACTTACAAGCAAAAAATAATTGCAAGTTACATTTATGAATCTGCTATATCTGAGTTGTTTGATGATCTGCTTTTGCAATCTTCTTCTTTTGGAGCAGTTCTAGCAGCAACTGCAAACTTCTTGAATCCTTCAAATGGGCTCACCAAACCAATCCCAAATCTTCTAGTTGCAATAGGCTGCTCCTCAATAGGAAACAATGTTGTTTGTGGAGGCTATATGTAGCATCAGAGGGCTTTCACCAACAAGACTGTCAATCAACAGTTTCGACAACAGTTTGTAATGATCGCTGCAAGTTTCATGATAGTAAACTTACTCTCTGCAATATAATGTGGTCTTCTACAACTTCTTCTACAAGTAACCAAAGTTTTGGAAGAAAAGGATGGAAAGGTGCAGATCTAAATTTATGCTACCTTAGTTACAAAATATTTCTTTCTATTTCTGCAAATTTATGCAAATTATGCGTCACCATAGAAATATAATTCTGCAGCACTATTCAATTCTACAGCACAATGCAAATCAATTCTGAAACACTAAAATGAGATAATACCAGTCCTCAAGTGTTGTCTCAGCTTTCAAATGAAGACGGTTGCAACTCTCAACAGAGGTTCACAATGCAGTTCTGATAGATGAAGAAGGTCGCAGCGTCCACATGTTTCACTTCATGGGTTCTCCTTGGAGAATGCTCCAGAGGGCATTCACCAAACTATTCAATGTTCAGATACATTGCTGAAGCTTTGACGTCGATGCTTCAATTGTACACACAATCAGCCTAAGAGGTTCCAGTACTCACTTCTTGATTAAATCACGATGGCCAGGGGCATCGATCATAGTGCAACAACATTCAAACTTAAACAATGCTACATCAATTGTGATACCACATTCACACACCAGTTTATAGTTGTCAATGTAGCACCAGTGGAGAGAGAGCCCAACGTTGCCCACAAGCAAAATAATCAAGTTCTAATAATTCGTGTTCTTGGATTCCTCTTCGAGACTTTTATATGGCGATTTCAACAATACAATCCTCACAATACAGTAATTGTCATACTACATTCTTTGTTTAAAGAAAAATGAATTTGTAACGATTCTCAAAATCATTCATTCAAGAAACCATTTCTATTTGAACCCTCCAAAACAATGTAACATTAATTATATATTTCAATAGTGGTTGGTAATGGCACCGAACTGAAGCATAAAAAAGGATTAATGGACGCTATAACTCTTACCAACACATTATGTGGATACTCAACGTAGATTCAACCAAAGACTATCATCGTGGATATACAACTCTTACTCTACGCAAGATAATAACTCCAACACAACAACGACATAGCTCCTTCACGGCTCCTCTATGCACAAATAGGTCTTTACGCTGGTTCCAGGCTTCAATGATCCTTACCACAGCTTCCAGACTTGCGGAATAGAATGGAGGTTCGATTCTCTTGTTGTTCTGGTTGGCCACAATGCAGAAGATACCAGTTGCAGGCAGACAGCCTTCAGTCCAACATATAGCAATGTATAGAAGCTCCACGAAAATGCTAGGGTTTGTGCACCATTAGAGAGCCCATGTCCTTTCAGAGAGAGGAGATCTCACGCAGAACTTCAACCTCGGAGACAGATCTCAAGCAGCAGGTACCACTTAGTTCACGCTAGTGATGATTGTAAATCTTGGATTCAAAGATAACTACTCCCTTTGAATCACCGTGAGATCTCAAGCAGTTTGAGTCTCGATATCAATACATGCTCATATAAATATAAACTCAATAGCTAGATCTCATTACCAAACTGAAACACATGCAATCACACAAAGAACACCAAATATAACTTGAAAAACCCCAATCGGGGAAAACCAACAAACTGTGGGGTTATCTTCTCTCTCGAGCTCAGAGCATATATATAAATGGACAAGTACAATAAAGTATTACCTCAAAGGTTACTCAATCCCTGAACCAGACAGACTCTAGATCTGCATGCATCAGCTGATGCATGCATAGGAAGAGTAAGCCCTAACTGGTAAACTGGATCTGGGTATCTGTGCAGGTGCCTCTGACTGATCTGCCTCTCTGTATCACACTTCTCTGATCTGCTGTCTTTGAAGACAACCCCCTGAAGAATGCGACCTGCACTGCATGCAAAAGTGTGCCCTCCCCTCTGGATCTCTGATGCTCATACCGGATCTCAGTAGATCTGAGATTTGATCGTCCCGAACCCTCCTTGAATGCTGAGGCAAGGCTATCCTGGAAGTCTCAGACTCTGAATCGTTCGATCAGGCTCCAAATGAGCTTCTCCCTCCTTGGGAAATGTGCCCTCCTCCAAGCGAACACGTCCTCTAAACTGAGCAAAATGCTCTCTGATGGACTGTCTCAGTCCACAGACCTGGGTGCCTAGTGACTCTGGAGCTGAAGGTCATTGATCCAGCTTAGATTTGACCTTCCTAGCTCCTGCAGCAGCTCCTCTCTCTCTCAGAAAGTCCCCTGCATGCACAACTGCGCCCTCCTCACTCTAGCACTATCACTCTCTGATAATACAACTGAGCAACCTCATCCTGTGACCCCTTGCCTCTATAAATAATCTCATTGATGAATTAGGTTTACCAAAACCCTAATTCTCGGTGCATGCAAAAGTCACTTTTGCATGCATCCAATGATCACTAACAGGTCATGCAAAACTCATGCATGCAAAGGTCAAAACACTTCGGAAGGTCCACATGCAACCACCACTGGACTCATGCCACTGAGTAGAGTGTATCTCACCCTCTACTCCATACTGATGCTTATGCAGCTAATGTACCTCCATGCAAGGCATCTGAATCATGGAGGACATCCCGAAGTTACCACAATCTAACACTCCCTCTTAATGAGGGAAGTCCTACCACTGATGCCTGGATCCAACAAGTACCCTGTTGCTGACACTGATCTAGATGATCTACTTGTCACTGTTACCATCTGGCCTGAAAAACCCTGATCAATCTCAATAAATGTGGCTTCAGAAGAAGCCTCCTAATCAACCACTGCTGAATCTGTCACTGCACTCTGATTTAGACTCCCTCTGAATCACTGCTGCTGTAACCAATCTTGTAGACCGCTGTCAAGAGGATCCACTGCTCTATAGGCGATCTGTCTATGTCTCTGAGTTGACTCAGCTATATAAGTCAACTCCCTTTGTCTCCGAGCTGACTCAGCTTTCTCCTGAGCTAAGTCCATCTCAACCATCTCATACCAGCTTCATCTCTGACCGGTGCCTGCATGAGCAACATGCTCATCCATCTGATATGATCCCAAGGGCTCAATCTCTTGAGACTCATCACTATCAAGAGTGTCTCGCTCATCCATCTAAACTCCTGAATCACTCCCCTGATCCTCCTCATCATGGTGAGCATCTCGCCCACCCATCTGCTGACTAGGCTCACTCCTCCTGGCCACATCTTTGCTATGAGCATCTCGCTCATCATCCCCCTGACTCTGAACATGATGTACTCAGCCATCCTGATGTGCCCATAGTAGGTTGTCCCCGAACCAAGTATTCACCGTCAATCTTGTGACCCAACAAGACTGGGTCTACTCCTTTAGGATAGGTGAAGATCTGATCCCGCTGGAACACTACTGAGTGGCCAACAGCTGCCAAAGCTGTCACTGAGAGGATACTCCCTCTCAGTCCTGGAACAAATAGAACTCCTGACACCTCTAGGAGCTCTCGAAGGTCAAGCAGAGATCTCGCTTTGCCCACACCAGTGACCAAGTGGTCAACCCCCTACACATCCCAAGCCAACTGCAAGGGTGTGTGCTCTAGGATAAGAAATGCATCCCGCACTGCTGTCATGTGACTGCTGAGCACGCAGTCAACTGTCCAACTCTGATCAACTTGTGCCTTTGGTAGGCTACTATCATTTCCTAACTTAATTGAGGCTAATGGGAACTCCTTCTCAAACCAAGAAGTAAACTCATCAACCTCCTCTGCTGTTGTAACCTGCTCGCCCTCAATCAACCATCTCTCAGTCTTCATGTGTATGCATACCTCATGCACATACATCATGCAAGACCTCATGCACATCTCTGTAGAAACACTCCCTCTTAGCGAGGAAGGTACTGCTGGAGAAGCATCCACCATGATCAAACACATCATATGCTGCTGCAGCTACTCTCTTTGAACTGGAGGACTTTCTGGCTGCATCTGCTGCACTCTGATATGCAGATCTGTGCTCCTCCTCTATCAATGTCATCATGAGAGAAGCATCATGCCCTCTCTTTGTCACTACTACTGAAACTATATCCAAGGTCTCCCTGGACCCACATACAAGCTTGCCCAACAACCTGTACTCCACTCTCAAGCTAGTGGCCATAACTCTGCAAAATTGATAACACTGCAGATTCAAAATCTCTGAATCAGAACCAACTTGTAAATCTATGCCTTGGTGAACAAGCTAATCCTTCTTTCTCAGATCTAGGGTTCGCTCTCCCAAATCTGATCTCTGTTCTCACAGATCTGATAGATCTGGTATCTATCCTAACATATCTGATGTCTGCACTCACGGATCTGAACTTTGCTCTTCAGATCTGGACTTTGCTCTCACAGATCTGAGCTTTGCTCTTCAGATATGGACTCTGCTCTCACAGATCTAAACACTACGCTTCAGATCTGATATATCAGCCACAGATCTGGACTCTGCTCATGCCAGATCTGAAAGATCTATCTCAAATCTCACCTCCAAACTCATAGATTTAACCTCTACAACCTCAGATCTGAGCTGTGCTCTATAGATATGGTAGATCTGGTCTCTATCTTCACTGATCTACTTAGATCTATCTTAGATCTAGTCTCCAATACCACAGATCTGATAGATATGACCTCTACAACCTCAGATATGAACTATGTTGCTCAGATCTGGTCTCTTTCGTCACTGATCTCTGTGTGACTGCCCTCTCTAACCCTTACCAAGGCACTGATACCATGTAAATCTTTGATTCAGAGATTACTACTCCCTCTGAATCACCCTGAGATCTCAAGCAGTTTGAGTCTCGATATCAATACATACTTATATAAATATAAACTCAACAGCTAGATCTCATTACCAAATTGAAACACATGCAATCACAGAAAAAACACCAAATATACCTTGGAAACCCCAACCGAGGAAAACTAACAAACTGTGGGGCTAGCTTCTCTCTCGAGCCAGGGCATATATATAAATGGACAAGTACAATACAGTATTACCTCAAAGGTAACTAAATCCTTGAACCGGACATACTCTAGATTTGCATGCAGCTAATGCATGCACTGGAAGAGTAAGCCCTAACTAGTAAATTGGATCTGAGTATCTCTACAGGTGCCTCTGACTGATCTGCCTCTCTGTATCACATTGCTCTGATTTGCTCTCTCTAAAGACAACCCTCTGAAGAATGTGACCTCCACTGCATGCAAAAGTGCGCCCTCCCCGCTGGATCTCTGATGCTCGTACCGGATCGGATCTCAGCAGATCTGAGCTCTGATCGTCCCTAACCTTCCTCGAATGTTGAGGCAAGGCTATCCTGGAAGTCTCAGACTCTGAATTGGTCGATCTGGCTCCAAATGAGCTTCCCTCTCCTTGGGAAATGTGCCCTCCTCCAAGTGAACACGTCCTCCTCCAAACTGAGTAGAATGCTCTCTGATGGACTATCTCAGTCCACAGACCTGGGTTCCTAGTGTCTTTGGAGCTGAAGGTCACTGATCCAGCTAAGATCCGACCTTCCTAGCTCCTGCAACAACTCCTCTCTCTTAGAAAGTCGCCTTGCATGCACAACTGTGCCCTCCTCACTCCAGCACTATCACTCTCTGATAATACAACTGAGCAACCTCATCCGGTGACCCCCTGCATCTATAAATAATCTCACCGATGAATTAGGTTTACCAAAACCCTAATTCTCGGTGCATGCAAAAGTCACTTTTGCATGCATCCAATGATCGTTGACAGGTCATGCAAAACTCATGCATGCAAAGGTCAAAACACACTGGAAGGTCCGCATGCAGCCACCACTGAACTCATGCCACTGAGTAGAGTGTATCTCACCCTCTACTCGATACTGATGCCTATGCAACTAATGTACCTCCATGCAAGGCATCTGAATCATGGAGGACATCCCGAAGTTACCACAATCTAACACTCCCTTTTAACGAGGGAAGTCCTACCACTGATGCCAAGGGGACGCACCACATGATAAGTGACCAAGACACATGACATAAGGACATGGTGGGGCTAGGAGGTAATCATATCCTTCACTAGCATGGCCCCATGGCACAATAACAAATAATATGACAAGATAACATCATAATGTGACCATATGACCAAATCGTGGCCCCTCAAATACACAATAAAATGCCCAAAATGATGAATACTGGGACGTGTGGACCCCACTGATGCCGAAACAAGTGCTAGAAGGTGTGGACATCATCATCAAAATATACCGGACCAATCACATGCCATTTCCTTTCCCTACTTGTTAGTTTTTCAGAAATTTAAATATGATCTAGGATCTTAACTGAGAGAATAACATGCACAGCATATCTACAGTATATCTACAGCATATCAATCATGGACACAATAATGCAAGCACACAAGAGACACAGAGTTTCACCGGGGAAAACCAAGAAGGTGAAAAACCCCGCAACTTCCTCAGAGATGGATAGAGCAATGATACAACTAAAGTACAAGAGATAGACTTCTCCTAGCAGTTGATCCTACTCCTCACATGTGCGCCACTTTCGGAGTGATGTAGAAGTGAGTAATGAGATGATCAAATAGAGATCTCCTGATCTCTATTTATACTTGTCCTGTCCTTCCCAATAAACTAACAGGGCCGACTTGTCTAACTCATTCTAATAACCCATGGTTACATTAATCCGGGTTGACGCCACACTTGGTGGTCTAATAACCCTTTTACCCACATGACTCATACAGGGCCAACCCCATCAAGGTGGTCTAATAACCCATCAAGTATAAGTTACGACACTTACAATATAAATAACGACACTTCCGTATAGAGGAATAATAACATTTCTATAGGAATACAAACACTTCCGTATAGAGGAATAATAACATCTCTATAGGAATACAATATACATGGGTGAAATACATTCCGAAGGTACATATACATCAACACTCCCTCTTAACTAGGAAGGTATTTCTCGACACAGATCTGCTAGCACAAGTCTTCTTCTATGGACCATCGTCACTGGATCATCGTCACTGGATCATCGTCATCGAATCATCGTCATCGTCACTGCTGCTGCTATCTCAATCAATCTCTGATCTACTCGTCATAGGAAGTTCTACAGAGCTAGTCCTTTTTCATACTGGATGTAGGCCCACCACCTGTAGGTCTTCATCATCATTGGCCATACTGTGGAATCCTCAGGACTAATTACTGGCATTAACAAAACCTCGAAAGAGCATCCCAGGCATTTTACGAGCACACAGCTCAACCTATCGGATCTCCCAGAATCTTTTACATGTGACTGTCACAAAACCTTAAAAGAGTGTCTTGCCAAGCAAGATCTCTAAAGAGCATTTGAGGCCTTTTTCATCCTGTCCAGATCTCCAGGACTTATTACATGTGACCCCTACCACAAAACCTTAAAAGAGTGTCTTGCCAAGCAAGATCTCTAAAGAGCATCTGAGGCCTTTTTCCTCCTGTCCAGATCTCCAGGACTTATTACATGTGGTCCCCACAAAACCTTAAAAGAGTGTCTTGCCAAGCAAGATCTCTAAAGAGCATTTGAGGCCTTTTTCATCCTGTCCAGATCTCCAGGACTTATTACATGTGGCCTAGCAAAACCTTAAAAGAGTGTCTTGCCAAGGAAGATCTCTAAAGAGCATCTGAGGCCTTTTACGTGACTAGCACAACTTGTCCAGATCTCCAGGACTTATTACATGCTACCCTTGCACAACCTGTTCATGGCCACAGAGTATCAACCTGATACTCACCATACATCGTCTTGATGTACATGATCATCCTAATCATCATCACTGCATCGTCCTGATGCATGTCATCTGGAGCAACATCCTGAAGCTTGTCATCCATGATCATCCTGATCATACAATGCATCCACCTGATGCATACCAAGTATCTACCTGATACATATCATCATACACGATCCACCTGATCATACATTGTATCCACCTAATACATACACAGATACATGATCCACCTGATCATACAATGTATCCACCTGATATATATCAACATACATGATCTACCTGATCATACAACGTATCCACCTGGTACATATACAGATACATGGTCCAAGCATCCAACATGATGCATATACATATACATGATCCAATTGATCATAACAAGCATCCAACATGATGCATATACATATACATGATCCAATCGATCATACCAAGCATCCAACACGATGCATATTGTTATCACACAAACTCTAGGTGCTAAAGAGGAATGTCCCAACAGGGATGGTAGAGGATGAGCAACTAGGAAGGTGTAACCTGGAATAGCCAGGTCCTCTGTTCAGGGAACGGAAGTCACACCGGACAAGGCTATTGTCGCTTCAGACGAGGCACTTAGCCAAGTTAGGGGGGAGACCTTGCTCCACCAGGTAATGGTCAAGAGACAAAAACACACCCAAATCCAAAAGATAGAAAGAAATAGAGACAGGAAATGAGTGTAAATGGGTCCTAAGCTTAATCTCAGCTACAGATTGAACACACAAATGAGGTAGGTGAGTATATAATGTGTGACCAGCGATAGATTATGATAAAAGAAATAGACTAGATGGCTGAAATTAACTGAGAATGTGAATGATGCAAGAAGTGAAGTGCTGAAATAAAACTGCCCAAGGAAGTGGTTAAACAGGGGGTCAAATGGACCTAGGGCAGTGAGAAATTTACGTTTATATTCACTTCTAGCTAATGAAACTTAATTCCCCAAGGTAAAATGAAGTTTTAAACAAGAATCAAGACTACCCAGAACCCCAAAATGACCCAAATCAGTTGAAAGAGAAAAACGCCCTAGAGGGGCGTTTTTGGCAAAATGACTAGTGCTAGACCTATGGGTAAATGGAGTCGGAATTTTACCAAACTTGAGATATAGGCTATTAGGCTCAAATAAGAAGCGGGTTTGCAATAAAAACAAAGTTCTAACGGTGAAAAATTTATTTTTGTATTTTAGGGTTTATTAAGTGTTTTCCAACTTAGCAAGACAGTGAAAATGACAAAGAAGAGACAAGGAGATGAAGAGTACTCGAGGAAATGGTGAAATGGAGAACATTGAGTGAAGACTAGCCCAAAAGATCAAGTGTGGAGAAGCCTGTGTGTTTCCTTGAGCGTGAGAAGCAACTGGGCACCAATGGCGACCTGGGTACTTGCCACAAGCAAGATATAATCAGTAACTGCAGCAAATAATCAAGTATAACAACAAATAAATGGCTGAAAGATAAAGGAATTGAAAAGCTGAAAGCAAATGACAACTCCCTTGTGAATAACTTTGAAGAAAATCGCTAGAGTGGAGCTCCCACTCTAAGTATAGCGCCCTCCTTCAAATGGCCACCAACGCTGCAAATTTAAACCAGCAAACAAGTATGGAAAGACAACACAAACTATCTCCACAATGCATCCAAACACTAGCTATCAATCACCACAAAATTTGCTCCACAACACCAAGTATCAAGCTGCAAATGGAATGTCTCTCTCTATCAAGTGCAAGTCGAAAATGCCAAGCAGAAGTGTACAATGGGTGAGTGCCTTCTCTTATAGAGAAAGGCAGCTCTCAAAACCTATTCCCTCCAAAATGGAGGGCTAGGATCAATCCTCCATCCATCAAAACGAGTGGAGGAGATCATCTCTAATGGGGGTGCGAATTGCCCAAGTGGAGCGCACAAGTGGAGTGGGGGTGCCTCGTAGGGACCATACAAAACATCAACGTCAAGCTAGGGGGTGTTTATATGATGTTTTAGCCCCCTAGCTAATACATCATGGCCCCACATACAATGAACCATGCACATCGAAATTCCCTAAGTGGAGAAAAATGCCCCCATGGGCCAATTCGACCTCTAGAGTGAGCTGTCCAATAGAGGGCCCCACCATGCCCAAATTCAGTGTCAAACATTACCAATTTACCTTAGGAATCACCTTTTCATTTGCCATCCATTGATTTTTGCCATTTCCAATAGTTGCCTTAGTCAAATTTTGATTTTCCTTGTATTTTATTGCTGGTTTATACTACTGAAGATGTAATTTGGGCTTTTGACCCATCTAAAGTGCCCGGATTGCCGAACCGTCTGCTTCAATGTGATTGTGGACCCCAAAAATAGTAGGAATGACCACTCAAACGACCCCGATCCATCACTTAGGCATTATTTGCCCAAAATCCATGCTTTTTAATTAAAACAGGTCATTAATGACCAGTAATAATTAAAAATCTCACAAACGCCTCGATCTTTTTGCATTCTGTTACTTGGAAGCTCATATGGGACCCCTGTAGATAATAATTGACCGAAATCGAAATTCCGGTTGGAACATATTTTTGGGGCCCATTTTTGGCCTGGTCAACCTAGTTTGACCAAGTAAAATCTGGTCAACACTGGTGCTATTTGAATACCTATAAGCAATCATGAAGCAAAAGGCTTCCTTATACAAGTTAGTACATTACTAAACAACATGATAATAATATGGTGATCAAAACTGCATTAAATCTCGGAAAACACAAGGCCCCAAGTGAGGTGGGCCCACCACATCCAAAAAGACTCAACTGCTATGCACAACCTATGGACTCGACCACCTAGCTGACATTGGGTGATGTGGAATACATGGAGAGGATAAGGGATGACAAGGATGGGGATCATGTGACCTTTGGATAACTTGGGGAAGTAGGGTCCACTGAGATAAGTATACCATGACAAAACACGGGGAAGGGCGGTGCCTCACAAATGGGTATAGTGCAGGGAAACCACCACTGGTAATCTGACAAGTATCTCGCAACTCACATCCGTGCCCGAAGACTCTATGAGGTTCTTTTCTAGAGCCGCCAAACTGGGTGTCCAACAAACCGTAACTTGAAACTCTAGGGGACAATCTTGAGCTTGTCCCTTGTGCCCTCTCACGTCCTTGCCCCGTAGGACTAAGTGAGTAATAACCACTACAAATGCTGACATGTATGGCTGACCTGTGTCCATGTGTGTTTATAAGCACATTGCATGGATTTTACAATGAGTTTCATACTTAGACCTTTTTGGCTAGATTTACATTTACAAAAAGCCCTTTTTTGGCTTTCTTTACATTTCTTCATTTCCTCAGTTTACATCAAGGCCCTTTTGGGCTACATACATATCTCAATAGATATAACAATGGCGCTCATACTGCAAAGTAATGGGGGTGAGCAATACATGCTTCAATGACCAATGGGGAACACCCGGTGAGACTACACAATCCTAACTGCATTGCAACATCGGGGGCAACGGACAGGAGCAAATCCCAGGTTTGAGAGTGCATCTCACACACTAAAGAGCCGAGGCACAATAGACAGGGTATCATGGCATACTCAGAGATCAGTGGGGAAAGGGATCCTCAAAGTCACAAATCGGAATCCAAGTCGGGAAAGAATGTCATGTATGAGGTGGATGGATGGAGAAGGTGAAGGTGGATCCAAAGTCAGCTGCCTAGGGGAACTAATTGATCAAGTCTATACTAGGAATAGGGGTGTAACCCAGTGTGCATATAACAGGAGCTTAGTAGGAAGGGGTGGACTGACATCACCAAGGGCCCAACCACATATCATAAAACTAGATCACCACATCAATCATCACATGTAGAGTTAGTGTACTATCGTGTATAAACAAGTCTAAGCAACAATCATGAGCAATATATATAAACGCAATACCTGCCGCACCATATACCTGTTGCCGAGGCTGTCTCTGAACTGGATCTCTGCTGAATCCAGGCACAAATAGTAAACCAACAATACTCTGTGATAGTCTCAATCAAAACAAGACTAGGCAACCGTCTCAATGGGCTTATATCAAAGCCTGGCATGGAAGGGTGACCCTGCAGTAAATGCTAAGTGACATGTCTAGACCACTGTACAATCGACTGTCCCCTCTGATATATCTTCTAGGGGCAATTTGAACAAAATTGTGTGCCTCCTCTGAAGGCATCGGATCTCTGATCTGGAAAAAAAAGTACTGTGCGGTCCTCGCCCGCACAGTCTGCAGTATGGTAGCTCCAGCTAACATAGATGTGATAACACATATACAGAGCAGTAACTGGAGCATCGTCCTGTTGCTCATCATCCATCACTTAGATCCATAGCCATGGGAAGGATCCTCCTCTCACCATACTTGGAATGGCTCCTGCAAATGTGTCCATCACTTCTTCCTCGAAGTGTCGTCAATTTGAAGAACACCAAGCGTCTCTCTGAAGTACTCAAACTTCACTCTGGCTAGTGGTTTCGTCAACACATCTGCAACTTGCTCATCCGTCGCATCATACAGGAGCTTCACTGCTCCTCTCTGCACCATATCCCTGATATAGTGATATTTGATCTCAATGTGCTTCGACTTGTCGTGGAACACCGGGTTCTCAGACAGCTTCACACAACTCTGGTTGTCACAAAAGATACCAGTAGCCTCCTGTGGGAGATCAAATAACTTAGACAGTAGCTTACAGAGCCATACTGTCTCACAACTAGCCGAACAAGCTGCAACATACTCTGCTTCGGCTGTACTCAGCGCTACGCAAGATTGTTTCTTGCTAAACCAACAAATCACACCTGATCCATCACTTCTTCCTCGAAGTGTCGTCAATTTGAAGAACACCAAGCGTCTCTCTGAAGTACTCAAACTTCACTCTGGCTAGTGGTTTCGTCAACACATCTGCAACTTGCTCATCCGTCGCATCATACAGGAGCTTCACTGCTCCTCTCTGCACCATATCCATGATATAGTGATATTTGATCTCAATGTGCTTCGACTTGTCATGGAACACCGGGTTCTCAGACAGCTTCACACAACTCTGGTTGTCACAAAAGATACCAGTAGCCTCCTGCGGGAGATCAAATAACTCAGACAGTAGCTTACAGAGCCATACTGTCTCACAACTAGCCAAACAAGCTGCAACATACTCTGCTTCGGCTGTACTCAGCGCTACGCAAGATTGTTTCCTGCTAAACCAACAGATCACACCTGATCCCATGCTGAAGCAACACCTAGATGTGTTCTTCCTATTTGTAGCACTGCCTGCCCAGTCCGAATCAACATAACCCTGCAGGTTAAACTTTTGATTCGCCTCATACTTGAGCCCATAATCAATTGTACCCTTCAGGTATCTCAGAATATGCTTTACAGCAACTAGTTGAACACCTCTGGGATCCGTCAGGAACTGCTCAATGTTTTCACCGCAAAGCAAATATCTTGTCTAGTGTTCGTCAGGTACATCAAGGACCCAATCATCTGACGATACACAGTGACATCAACCGGATTAGATGAAGCATCACACAGAAGCTTTAGGTTCGATGCCATAGGTGTGGCCATGGCCTTGCAGTCCATCATCCTGAACGTCTTCAGGATCTCTACTGCATACTTCCCTTGTCCAGGGAAGATTCCATCTGCACTCTGCCACACCTTTATACGTAGAAAATAGTGCATCATCCCCAAGTCCTTCATCTTGAACTCGACAGCAAGCTTCATCTTGGTATCGGCAATCAACCCATCCTCACCTGTTATAAACAGATCATCCACATACAATAGTAGGGTAAAGCCCAAACTGGATAGAAAGCTATCTATCCTACCATACCAAGTCCTAGGAGCTTGCTTCAAGCCATACAAGGCTTTCTTCAACCTGCACACATATGACTCCCTATCATATGTCTCAAAACCGAGTGGCTGCTCCACATACACTTCCTCTTCGACTACACCATTCAAGAAAGTTGTCTTGACATCCATCTGGTGTAACTTCCATTTCATCACTGCAGCCAGAGCAAGTACTGATCTGATGGAAGTGTATCTGGCTATAGGAGCAAAAGAATATTCATAGTCTATTCTTTCTTTCTGGGAGAAGTCACGAGCTATAAACGTCGCTTTGTATTTCTCTATGCTGCCATTTGCAGCATGCTTGATCTTGTAGATCCACTTGGAAGTGACAATAGACTTCCCTTTAGGTCTTGGGACCACATCCCAAACATGATCGATTGGTACTTCTCGACCATGGCATCCATTTACTGTATCCCGTATCCTGGGAACTTCAGATTCTTCAATATCTTCAATAGATAGTTTGAACTTCGTTGCTGGAACAAATGTTGTAGTCCTTCTTTTGTAGGTGATGGTATACGATCTTTCCTACAAGGCAAGTTAAATTGCATGATTAGAAACATCTCATAGTTTTCAGAACAAATACTTACACATAAAGAAATATGTCATACAGTCATGCAATTATCTTAGCCAATGCTTCAATACAACATTTATCCATATCCCGTAACTTTTTAGATGCCTTCCAATCTCTACCAGAACATTGTTAAGAGTGTGTACAACTCCAAACATGTCAACAAAGAGGTTTCATTCTAGATAAGTAGCAATGGAATGTTGTACAGTGCCATAGGCCACTTACCCATTACATATGCATATTAGTAGTATACTGTTCATTAATGCAATTATTCTAATATGCTTAATACACAATCTAAGTTTAGGAACATAAGCATATACATCATTGATCAATGTTATTTAAACACAAGAAATGACAATTCAAATACTTATCTTTGTTTGTTTGTTGGGTTGACTCCCTTTCAGTCTTTGCTTCCTTTCTGCAACTTCATTCTGATGTGGATTGTGAGAAGTGGTCAAATCCCTCTGAATGTTTGCATCCTTGCAAAAACTACTAGAGTGTGCTCCCTCTTGATCTTTGCTTCCTGGATTACTTGTCCTTGAACTTATATCCATCCTCGATCACTATGCATGCTTACTAGCATCATCATTGTGTTACCCTCAAGATCTCATACATAATCATACATTCATTAGTATAATCTTAGTACCATCAAAACACAATAATCTTAAACATGTATAGTCATGATCATTTCAAGCACAGATAATAAGCATTAGCATTCAATGTTTTAGGGAAGACTTCTCTTACTGATGCATATTCATATTTCACCATAGAACTCTTCTGGTTAGTCATATCATCAATCAAGGTGAGAGACATAATATGCATAAACCCTAGATAACTTAAATTTCTAACTTCATAAATAATCATTATCAATTATGCCATGTATACTTATATAAGAGATCCTAACACAAGGTAGGATTCTAACTTGATATAAGAAAAACATACCTGGATTAGCATGCTAGCTAGTTATGTCTAACATACCCGCATAATGTCTTCTTGTTCTCTTCAATGACTTGTGCTAGTAACCTGCATATCTCATAGGTTAACCATTAGAGAACCAAGTTATGCATACCTCGTAAGTAGATCTTCTATGTGATCCATGACAATGGATGAATCTTTGTCTTCATGTCACCATGGTCATATGTTCTTGAACTAGAACATGATTTGTCTTTATGTTAGCAGACAACATCAACCTTATACAACACCACAATGCATTAGTACAATCATAAGTGTCAAAACCCTAATCAATGAATATCTGCATTCATAATTTTATTAAGGTGATACGACAAGTCTAAAGTTAATCAAGATTGTACTAACCTTAATGAAGACAAACATACCATAAACTTAATCATGAATAGATTTCGAAACATACCTGTAAGTCATACCTGACGAGATTGCTTGTAATCTTCTTATGTAAGGCCTTAGCCTCATCTCCCTCTGAAACTGGAACTTCTTCACTTATGCAGGTGACCAATCCATTCTCTTCTAGGATTAACCCAATCCACTTGATTTGCAGAAACTGGATCTGGATTAGGGTTTGTCAGAGAAACCCTAAAAATTCAATCTTTGAATTTCAAACTTCTGAAAGGATAGAAAGATGCGCCTTGATGAGCTAATCAAGCTGGTATACTCAAAATTTGAAAACTGCAAAGTTTCACCCCTCAAAATTGCCTTTGAAACTTCTAGATCTTCTGGACAGGATCCCGAACTAGGGTTTGCTAAAGCCCACCCTTCTGCCCAACCAAAAGGCAGATCCAAGGCTCTAAACTTCGATTTTTATGAGGAGTTTCCAGCCGTGATCACAGACTTCAAAAATTCCAACTTTTGCAGAAGCCCTAATTTTCCACCTTTCCGATCAAAATCCCGAACTAGGGTTTGATCAAGCCCGGCCTTCTGCCCAACCAAAAAATTCGATCTTAGTCTCTAAATTTCGATTTTGATGAGGAGCATCCAGCCGTGGTCTCCGATACAAAAGATTCCAACATTCTCCGAAACCCTAAATTCCCGGAGCCATGAATGAAGGTGCTCAAAATCCAATTCTGTTTTGACATAAATATGCACCTGATTGTTTCTGGTGTAACTCCGAAATTTTAGATCTACAGGGTCTGAGAATTCTTCCTGTGGTAGCTTGACCTGTTATCTTTCCAACCCCACAGGTCTGACCTCAATTGGATTTTTTGAGAGAGAGTTATGCCAAGTGTCGCAATGTGACCTGTTTATGGGATAAAACAGGAGAGCGAACTTGTACGGCATTCCGCGTGTCACTGGTTCAGTTTCAGCCTTTGAAAAATTCACCTGAGAAAGTACAGTCCTTGCCCTACTTGTCACTTTTTACGAAATTTCATTTGGAGCTTCCTAGCCCAAGTTATGACCTTTTTGCCTAGGTCACTTGTTTATGACTCAGATCTGGAAGAGGCAGAAACCCTATATTGTAAAGATCATAAATCACAAAGTACAACGAATTAGAGGTTGTCCTTTGGACACAAGGTACATGGGGATCTTATCTTCGACCTGTAAGATTTTCAGATCCTGAAACCTCGCCGAAATGTATTTATAGCGAAAGTGCTACGATGACTGGTTTTTGCTATATCAAGCCCTAGCTTCGCAAATGCAACAAGTGTCATAAATGCCATATCATGCCTTCTTTCAGGCTAGCTCTGATACCATGTTAGTTTTTCAGAAATTTAAATCTGATCTAGGATCTTAACTGAGAGAATAACATGTACAGCATATCTACAGTATATCTATAGCATATCAATCATGGACATAATAATGCAAGCACACAAGAGACACAGAGTTTCACTGGGGAAAACCAAGAAGGTGAAAAACCCCGCAACTTCCTCAGAGATAGATAGAGCAATGATACAACCAAAGTACAAGAGATAGACTTCTCCTAGTAGTTGATCCTCCTCCTCACATGTGCGCCACGTTTCGAGTGATGTGGAAGTGAGTAATGAGATGATCAAATAGAGAACTCCCGATCTCTATTTATACTTGTCCTGTCCTGCCCAATAAACTAATAGGGCCGACTTGTCTAACTGAGTCTAATAACCCATGGTTACATTAATCCGGGCCAACCCCACACTTGGTGGTCTAATAACCCTTTTACCCACATGACTCATACAGGGCCGACCCCATCAAGGTGGTCTAATAACCCATCAAGTATAAGTTACGACACTTACAATATAAATGACGACACTTCCATATAGAGGAATAATAACATCTTTATAGGAATACAAACACTTCCGTATAGAGGAATAATAACATCTCTATAGGAATACAATATACATGGGTGAAATACATTCCGAAGTTACATAGACATCAACACCACTAAGCCAAATTGATTTCCTCAATGAGCCATTCCTCTGCCGGAAAACCACCTATGAAAGTACAAAAATGTCTATAACTCACTGCCAAGTGTCCCAGACACAAATCTGATTGTACCAAAATGTCTGGGGATGGGTTAATATGGTAATAGCGACTGGCTGGGCCCCCATCACCCTCTGTAGCACCCTAGGAAAACGTGCTATCTCAATGAAAGTGCTGGACAAGCCATTTCTGCATGGCTAACTGGAGAAAGTGGTAATCTGACCATATCATCACCTCTAAATGCCTGGAACTGATAACTGAGTGCACCAATGAGCTTAGAATGCTCAAATCAACTAGGAATGAGTACTCATACGCCATGTGACCATCAAAAAGTACCTCTATAAGCTCATCCATGCTCGGAATAATAAAAAATAATGGTCCGTAAATAATAATAATCATAAAAATCCATCAAACCATCATCTGGAAAGGCAGTTTGAAGCATGGAACCATCAAATGGACACATATGGGCCATGAATAAACCATCTTGATCACTGTCTGCCCAAACTCATCCCAGACCCTGTGGTTGACTTGGTCAAACTAGGTTGACCAGGTCAAAAATGATAAAAAAGATGACCCAGATCACAAATAACTGCTGCTGCAAGCACAAAAGGTTACAATATGCTCCTTCAATTATATCAGTAGCTAGACTATAGCATAGAATGATGTTTAACTGTCTCCTTAATTATATTTAAGCACCATTTGCAGCTGCACTTAGTCAGCAAGGAAAGATGTTGAAAATTGATGTGTCCATACCTTTGATGCCGTAATAAATAAGTGCTGCTGCTCCCACTGCTAGGACCAAAGCAAGTGACTTTCCGCAAAATGTCATGTCCGAATATGGACAATTTATAGTTACTCACTCATCAAAAGAAAATTTTTAGTTAGTCCTGGAATGTAGAAAGCATTCTTCAATTTGAAACTCTTACCTCTCATTTTAATCTGCACATTCCCTCAGCCTTCAGCAAAATGCTCTCTTCTGTCACCCAAAACCATCGTTTTTGACTTGGAATTGACCTCGCAACCTCAATGAACTGGTCACTTTTAGTGGTCATGTTTTGATGCTCCAGAAGTAAAGAGTCATTCATGAGATGACTTAACAAGTTAAACTCCTTTTCTGAGAAGCCACAAAGCCACAAAACCATAAAACTCTTCCTCATGCTTCTTCCCTTGGTTGTGTTGTCCATCCCACAGCTTCTTCCTGTGATCTTTCTTCATATGCCCAAATTTACCACAGTAAAACATTTCAAATTTTTAACACCTAATTTACCTAACTTGTAGCCTACTTCTGCTTTTTTCTCCTTCCTGCTTTTGCTTGTCTTTGCCTTTGAAATATTTTTTCAAATGCATTTTTGGATGCTCTGCCATCACTTCCAAACTGCTTCTTCCACCTATCCTTTTGCATTAACTGATAGGACAACTTCTCAATTTCAGTTTCAGTAGATTCAGAAGTTACGTTAAGCATCTCAATAATGTTTTCAAGGAAAAAGGTAGACCTTTTAACTTAATGATCACCATGTCCTCATCATCTACCTCTCTACCTATTGTCAGCAAATGATCACAAATATGATACATCTTTCAATTTGAGCAATTGCACTGAAATTGAATCTCCTTTATTTTCATAGAAAATAGAAAAAGAAAAAGGCTTTAAGATATAAAGCCTGACCTTTATCAGAAATCTTGGGCCTTTCCTTCAACCTTCTATACTCTGTGCAAGCATACTGTTCATCCTGCAGTTGCAGGAACATGTCATCCATCATGGACAGCTTTATTCACATAATCACTTACGTATTCTTTGCATTGAACTCTTCTTGCTGCTCCTCATCCTCAGACTTTAACTTTGCTTCAAGCTAGATTCTCTTTAAGAAATATCTGGCAAGGATGTGTGCAACACTTTTATTCATGATGATTGACAGACAAAAGTTTGCTGACGTTTGTTTCAATCTTCTTATTCTTTCCCCATCTTTGACTTGTGCAATTGATTCTGGCAACCTGGGAGCCTCAAATTGACTGGTCAGAGCATCTTGTAAGCATAATGGGAATTGATAGAAACTGCTTCCATATATGATATATCTAGTTAGGTTCTATGTAGCAATTCCATTTTTGAAGCACAGAGACTGGAAAGTATAACTGAGATTTTTCCTACTACCTGTCTGCTAAAACTATCACAAACAACATTCCCAGTTGTAATACTATGATCTATTAAAATACTACCTTACTGGTGTTAACAAATTACTGTAAGATGAAATGATTCAACTCCATCAGACATGCACCTGTATCTTAAAAAGGAAGTGTGTGATCTACAATGTCAAGGACAAAAGAGTGTAATGACCATGTCAAGAACTGAGTACTATGGCTTAGACAACCAAGTTAGAGACATGAACATGTCAAGAACTGAAGACTATGGCTTAGACAACCAAGTTAGAGACATGAATTTCACAGTAGTTTTTCACGTACATTGTTATTACTGTTCATTGACTATTACTGCCTCAGTTTTGACCGACCAGTAGATACTTCTTTTTTAATTGTTTTATGAAATCATTCTCTCTAATTTTGGAAAGCTGAGCAGAGAAATTGCTTTATGCTATCTTTCTGTTTTTTATGTAAAAGTACTTTATACAGAAATTATATGGGCACAGAAACAAAGAGCTTATCTACCTGATTGCTGTTGAGGCTGCAATGAGGTCAGAATAAGCCCTTGCAGAAACATTCTTTGCAATAACTTGGGCAGATACTTTATCAAATGCTATCTTCTGAAAGGAATCATCAGAACCTAGTACCTACCAGGTTACCAGCCCTTCAAAGACATACTGACAGCAAGTCCTCCGAAGCGAATATGATGCCAAGGACAAGGGATCAGTAGTCACGAAGCGATGCCATGTGTCAAAGAATGATTCCTTGCAAGAGTGGAGGAAATTTATTCTGCACTATTTTTCAAGACTGCCTGGTGTAGGGGTACTCTCAAAAGATATGCTGTACTGTCTCCTATTTACTGCTGGAGGAACTTGTCATCTGTGAGACCAATTTTGGCTATTCTGGATTTGGTGGGAAAACCTTGGTATTTTGACCAACCACATGAACACTTTGAGCTTGTAGGATAACCTATATGACCAGACACTGTTGAGTCTGGTGATCCAGCAGAACTCAATATGTGAGTTTCCCCATCTCTTATTTAAAATTGGAGCGAGTTTGGTCTTCCTGTGCATGCGTAAGTATAATTTCCTACTGCTGTACTAAAAAATGTTTTATCAGAAGCCCATAACCAGTTCCTCCAAATAGGAATATGAAGAGCACTATTCATTTTAGGTAAATCATCCACTGCAGTAAGTCATTGTAACTCCCTGATGATGACTTCTTTCTGCTATCTTAGATGTTCAAGTGACTTTAAAACCTGATGATGGGGTCATTCAAGTTTACCAGAATACCTATGAAGACTCTGGGGATGGTGAGTTTACTGGGGAATGGTCACTTAACAGTAACCTGATAACAACTTTTCTTAAAAGTTAAAACTACGTTTTCTATTTGTTTAGATTAAGTTCTGGATTGTGAGCCCACTTAATTCTGGAATCTGGATGTTCATTACCTTCTTGGGTTTCATTCGTCTTAGAATCATGAATTTCATCGGTTGATGTTTATATTTAAAAAAAATCTTAAACTTTAAATGGTGTAGCTCCTTACAATTTAGGGTGCTTGTTATTAACTAAAGTGTTTGATTGCCTTGTAAGAAATTGGTGCTTCAGTAGAGTTCTGTCTGATCATACAGATTGGGTGATATCCTGATTTTTCTTATACAGATTGGTTTACCATCTGATCGTGAGCAATACATACACAGACTTGGTAGAACTGGACGTAAAGGAAAAGAGGGCCATGGTTTGCTGTTGCTTGCACCATGGGAAGAATTTTTTTTAGCCGATTTGCAGGATTTGCCAATAAAGAGGGCTTCATTGCCTGAAATGCACCCAGAGATGATATCAAGGGTAAGTTTTTCCTCTCCAAGATATAACTTCTTGTTAGCTTAAATTCTTAGTTTCAAAGGAGTGTGTAACTTACTCTATGCTGGTTATCTTTTTTGTTGTAAAGTTCTGCTACATTTCCAATAATTATAAACCATAGTTGAATTGTTGCTGGTAAAATCATCTTCCATAAAACAGCCACATTGGGGAATTTTAAGTTTAAATGCATTATCAGTCTTATGATAATCAATTCAGTTCAAAACACAGATGCCCTTAATTTAGACAGAAATCCTTTTTGTTTCTTTCCTACTATAGTAATTTTCAAAACACACAGTAGACCACCTAGCCTGCCTTAATATCCTTAATGTTTTTACTCTCTCGCTTTGCCCATCTGTCTTCTCTTTTGGCAGCAATTTAGCATGCAAGGCTAACGTTTACATTAGCAAAAAAATGTTTTGTCCTTAGGATGCGACTTGCTAGAATTGGGCTGGTTGATCGATAAGGACCACGCATGCCTTTCGTCAGTGACCATAAAGTATATGCTGTTGAGTTGCTAGATGAACATGTCTATTGATGATAAACAACTCTCTGGTTGTCAACAGGTACAGCAAGCAATATCTAATATTGATTTAAGTGCCAAAGAATATGCTTGTCATGCCTGGCTTGGGTACTACAATTCTATCAAAGCTATTGGCCGAGATAAAACAAGACTTGTTGAGCTAGCAAATCAATTCAGCCGCTCAATTGGCTTGGAACGGCAACCGGAACTATTGAGGAAAACTGCGGTAAAAATGGGCCTCAGGAATATTCCTGGGCTATGGATAAAGAAAAAATAATTTACTTCTTTGAAGACGCATGATGGTCACTTCATGGGTCCCCTTTTGTGTAGTCTAATTCAATTGCTTTGAGGCCTTTCTGATCTTTTCAATGAGCTACAGCCTTTCACTCATTGGCTTGTCCTATTTTGCCATGAATACCAGGCTTTTCATGTGACAGAAGCAAAGCAACAAATTGAATGTAAATATAGCCTATCAGAGTATCTCGAGTCTGTTGCCGAATGTAAGGTATTGTTCTTGCCAACAGACCAATGGCTCAGGAGATCCAACTGCAACCTGTAATGTTGGAATCCAAATCCTGTACAGTCTGCTTATTGGATTGCAAATGCATGTATTATAAACAAGTTATATCTTTGCTTAGCTGGCAATGGTAGTTGCATATTATTGGTAAAGGATGGAATTATATCCTTGAGCCCTGAGCTTCACTACTAAAACAAGTGGAAAAATGTGAGTAATAGAAAAAAGTCCTTGATAAAAAAACATGGCCTTGCCCTTAGTAATAGAATCAAGTCCTTAGTGATAAAAAATATGGCTTTTCCCCCACCCAAGGGGAGTCTAACGAAGGTAAGAAGCTGATAATCCAGCTTGTGATGTCTATTAGTGACATTAGAGCCGTCTCCTTGGAAATAATGGAAATTGCCATGAAAGCGTTTTCCTCTTGAATAAGTTCCGTAGATAATTCATTTTATTTATAAAAGTAGAAAGTTCTTAGGAAATCAAATTTTCATCATACACTGTATTTTCACCTAACATGGATAACTGCATGTTTTCATTGCATCTGTAATTGAATCTATAGCCCACACCTAACTACATCAAACAATAATGTTAATGTTAATTGATAAGGTAGATAAATATGCAGGTGAATGTGTGTGTCTCTGTCTATATTACTTGCAAATAGAATTAGGGTCCTCTGACATTTTCATTTGGTTAATTACCCTTAGATTTTATTTACTTTAATGTTTCAATAAAACAAATTTTAAGCTCATTCAAGTCCGATAGGAAAACATTTGCCAAATATTTGAAACCTTTCATATGAAAATTTTTCTTTGCTATTATTCTAACCATGAGTTGATTTTGTGGTCAACAGAGTTGTTTTTCTTTCCAAAAAAAATATCATAATGCTGCAAAGTTCATGCCAGATCTTAGTACTAGTGACATGTGACCAGTAATCAGTTAAACCACCATAATGGGATTCTGCTATAATAAATTATGTATGGTGTATGGGGAATGATATAATATGAGAGAGATATTTGACAAACTGGTATACTTGTTGAAGTTTAATATGGTGTGTTATTCTCTCTACTCTCATTTGTGTTGTATGTATACCTCACAAATTTTATCGATTCTGTTAGTGCTCAGAAAAAGTATGGGCTCAACAAGAATGTTTTGTGTAGAAAATTGTCTTGAATTTAATGTGTGAGCAGATGAAGGAATGGGTGCCTTTTAAAAGGTTTATTAAAATTTGGAATAAAACATTTTCATGTAAATGGTTTGAAAGAAGACAATTACACTTTCATAAAGTTAAAATTTTAGAATATTTGGAAAGTGATTTTTTCTTATCAACAAATAACATTGGAGAAAATTGAAGGTTTGAAGGACAATGACAAAGTTGTGACCCACTGATTGGAGCATTGGACAAGGGCAATTTCGCTTGTAGCAAAGGCATTTGTTTGTGGGCAACGAGCAACAATCAGAATAGACGGCAAAATGAGGATATTTGCAGTGACTTGACTAGATCAAACATTGTCAAATCCATGACTTCAATATATTCTTCATACCCATGCTTTCAAGTTAAAAGATGGATGATGTCCACATGCTGACAATAAATTTTTCGACAAAACTACTTGTTTGACATATCGATCGCATCTCTAATAATGATGTTTCAATATTTCAACATGCTTCTACTAATGCCATTCACCTTTCCTATTCTTTTCATTGGTTCCATTGATCAATTGTTGATTGTGCCAATATCCACACGTCAACATCAGCTTGTCGACTCAACATTTTTCCATGCTCGACTTTGGAATGATGATCATGCTCCTTATACTCCTTGTACATATAGCATTGTCATGGTACACAGATAAAAACATATAAAGCATAATTGATGATATAGTGTAGGATGCCCCACCAAGGTATGGATTGCCATGCCATGCTAATCCATTCATTTAAAGTGTGTTAATTTTAGAAAACAAATTGGAAGTGAACAAAGTCTCCACTGTCTTTGAAGGTTGGCAAGAAATAACATTTTTCCCATAGATAAGTGGAGAGCTCTGTTGAAATATTGTAACTTTTAAGAATATTCTATTTGTACTTTATTATTTGGAGATGTTTATTCCTCCATCGGGACATTATTATATATCCGGAGATGTTTATTCCTCCGTCGGGATGTTATAACTAGGGTTATTAGACTTCCCTAGTGGGGTCAGCCCTAAGCTAAGTTATTAGGGGTTATTAGACTCTCCTAGGAGAAGTCAGCCTAGTTAGGGTTAAAAGTCAAGTGAAATAAAGTATAAATAGAGGAGGTGTGTTCCTCATTTAACACACACTCACTCACTTGTGAAACTCGCATAGGAGAGAGAGAGATCTGCAAAGGAGGAGAAGGAGCTCTTGTTTGGGGATTACATCTTTGTATTTGTTGATCATCTATATTGAGGAAGCTTTGCTGGGTTTTCTACCCCATGAGGGTTTCCTAGGATAAATCTATGTCTATCTTGTGATTGTGTTTCTTTCAGTGATCCTTATTATGCTCTTGTTGTGAATTTTATGCTAAAATTAACAAGCTCACTTAAAGAAGATAGTTTTAGCCAACAATCTTGAATAAAATGAATGTACTTTGTATATTCACTTAAATTAACTTGTAGTACAACTCTGATTTCCAATTCCAAGGAGTATCAATCATCGCAAGATTATGGAGTTTACATTTGCAAAAACAATAGTTTATGCTAAGGCATACACTTGTTTTACCTAGATTTTAATTTTTTGTGACATGCAATAGGAACACAACCATTGGATGCTATTTGCTTGAGCAAAGGTTTTCTGTCACTCTCATTGCCACAAGAGCTCCCTTCGGACATTCATACTTCATCTCTTAATGGGATGTCTCCTGTCCTTGAGGTATGCAAAAATAGAGTTTTCATGTATGAGTTTTTTGAACATGTCCTTACTCTTCATCCTACACATTTGTGCCTCCTCTCTCTTTTCCACATACGAGTTACTAGCTCTTTCTTCTCATGTGGATCCTTTGTTAGGCCTTCTTGCTTAGTTGCCCCCTTGAACTTTTTCTAGCTTGTTAGTCCAAAACTTATATTCTCCTAGATCTTTAATATTTTGGTTGATCCATAACCCTATGGTAGAATTGAGCTTTTTGGTTTAGAAATGGAGACAAAGCCAATGATTTTAAAGGGAAAATTTTATGTAGTCTTATATGGGTGGGATATGACATCCAACCTCAAACCAACAATAGTGTAATGAAAGGGGATATGTCCTTTGTCTTGATTATAGATGCATAACATGGATAACACATACAACTAGCCAACTGGCTTGTAATATGAGATTGGATAGGGAATTATGATAGCTTCAAGCATAACAGATTTGTCTAGAAAAATGTCCTTTAGAAGAAATCTACATATTCCATTTGCAATGAAAGTGTTTCCTTTTCTCCTATTGGTCCAAGCTAACTTCCCTTCATTAGAATTTATACAAAAAGGAGAATGGAGGGAGACCACATCTTCCATGTATTTCTTGCATTAATCTTCGACAACCTCCCTTCGTTTTTATTACTATAAAAAATAAGCTTGAAATCAACAACATTATCCCAAAGTTCTAGTGAAAGTAAAGGGGACTTGTCTAGATAGAGGTTGAGGAATCTTTTCTTTGTGGGGCTTTGTTTGTTGCTTAAACATTTGGTATGAAGCTAACATGTGAGGCTTGGAACTTTGTGAAGACAAAAGGGTGTAAAGCCAACATTTGGTAGGTAATTGTTTCTTAAACACTCCATTCAATGATTGTATGCCCATGGAAATAACATCCAATGACTTGTAACAATACTTGGTACAAGTACCATGCAAGTGCATTTAAGGCAACCATGCCAATCATGGACATATTTGACGTCATATTGAATTTTATTCAATGCTACAATCCCTATTCAATCTGTGCAAATTTTCTTGCAAACACTCACTCAATTTTTATTATTGGAGACAATGGATTGTGAACATGCTCAGAAACTCAAAAGTTGTATATGCTTCAATTGCATAGTCTACAATTCCTATGCCCAAAATTACCTACATATTTAGAGAACACAACAAACTTTATTTGTCAGAGAGAATAAGCTCAAATTGTAGGAAGCTTTCCCTTTATAAAAATAATTCAAAATCAACAAGGAGGATAAATGGTAATCCATTAAGGAACATGCTCAAAATCTTTCTGAGTTTAGATAGATGCATGGTTCATGTTTTCTATCTGTTACCGTTAGAGCATATTTACCCTCTCCATAGCATCAATATCTCACCTAGGAACTTAGATCTTGGTCTCATGATTCCATTGGTCCATTTTCCAGTCAATTTGATCATTTGAGCCACTACAGAGCTTTCTCCCTAGCTTCAAGGGAGCAATCTCCTATTTATAGGTCATGGAAGTGATCCTAACCATCTATTTTTGGCAGTTGAGTGCGCATGCCTACTTTTAGGGCTATTTTCCCTAATTTAGGAGCATATACTGCAAGTTAGAGTTGTGGAGTGTTTTACGCCCCAAATTGTCTGCAATGTGCCTTTCAAGATATACTAGAGTGAAGGGGTCTTTAGTTGTTGTAAATGGCTAAGTTTGATCTTGTTTTTGTAAAGGTGTTGGTCTAGTTGGGCTCAAGACCCATGGTCTAGTTATGGCAGGCTCTCCTGGTTTTAATTTCAAGAACTGTTGGCTTAGTGGCATTGTTGACTGTCCCTTGATGGGTGGAAGTACACCATCATGTTGGGTCGTTTGTGCCTTGGGTTGGTGTCTGGTGCTTCTTGGGATGGGCCCATTAGGACATGTTGTCGCCTGGATGCACACCTAACAAGGGAACACGACATAAATCTTCAAGTCGCTCGGTATGGCCTTGGGGGCAAGTCAGAGTCAAGTGTTGTCACTCGATAACTCGACTCCCTCGTCTAGGCTTACTCCTAGCAATGCCAAGGGGGCTGGTTCCTAATAAAAGAAGAATCTAAGGTGTTTAATCTTGAAAAGAGAAAAACAACTAATCTAGGAGTTAATTAAATGAACACTTTTTCTTTCAACCACGACAACAATAAAGATTAAAATTCAACAGCATATCACATCCATCATCATCATTTTGCATACATAAAATGAACAACATAATAAACAACAAGACCGGTGCACAATATAAAAGATGAAAAAATTGAAAGTGTTTTGGAGTGCTAATGATGTGTCGTGTAAGTATTGCAAATGTCTCAATTGGTAAGTTTTAGGATTTATTAATGAGTATTATGGGAGTGGGTTTATTGGTGGTTTGGCCCAACTAAACTGAACCTCTTGAACTGAGTGTTATAGCGGCTTTACCAAGTGTCCAATGGGGCGAGGCATAACCTGCTTATAGTAACCCCCTGACTCTATGGCATTCACCCATCACAACCTCCCGGTTTCTCAAAGTTTAGCTTGTTTGGATTGTCCTATTATACTAATGCTTACCTCCCTTTCTAATTAACCAACTGGTCAGACTAAGCTGTAGCGGTCCATGGCATACAGGAAGATAAACGTTGGCTAATTTTTTAAACAAACTTAATATTTTCTACTTTGATTAATCTACTCCAAGAGTCTCTTTTCCGACCAAACTCCAGTACTCGAGCAAGGACACTATTACTCAAACTTAAAAAAAAAAACAAATTGTTAAAAAAATGAAGAAAACTAAGTCATGAGTACGCTTGTGGCCCACTTTTGAAACAGAACCAACAAGGTTAATTTTATCTTAGATTTATTTTATTAATTACAAAGAAAACAAATCTAAGCTAAAAAATTTCAAACCACGAAAATTTAGCGTCGATGCAGATCCACCCCGAGGGGATGGGGTGTGGGCGCTGGGTAATCCACATGCTCTCGTTTATTCTTTTTTACAGTGCAAGGAGAAATGCATTGGTGCTTACGGAAATGGACTCAAGGGATTACAAAATTCACAGGAAAAGTATTTGGTTGAAGGGGGAAGGGTCCAGAGTGCTCTGGATGGTCCAATATATCGAAAACCGACCAGAGTTTCCTTCTACCTGCTCATTAAATGCTGCAAACAATGAACATATGTTAGTAGAAAATCCCCAAAACACTTTAAAAAGTGTTTTGGGACAACCAACAAAAATTACTAATTTTTTTTCTAAGTGTAAGGATGAAAAAAGAAAATAGGAATTAACCATCGAAACAAGCTAAAAGGCTAGTTCAATGAGATCTTTGCTTGCCTCTATTAAGATGGCAAGCAAATTTAAGCACTATTACTGCTAGGTTTAGATTTAAAATAGAAACTAAGCATGCTAACTCAAGCTTTAAAATAAACGATTTTGATAACTTAAAATGCTTAGCAAAAGAGATCTAGACTATGAATGATAAAGCCTTTAACGAAAATTGAGTAGATCTTAAGAGCAACTAATAGATCTACTTATGAATATGAAATAGCATGCATATCAACTATTACTCTTTAATAGTAACTGGTAACCAAGAAAAAAGGATTGAAGAGAGGGGAAGAAAGAGAGAAAGCTTGAGACGAAATGAGAAACTTCGGAGCTTTGCTAGTAGATTTTCGAGGGACTGTATCTTCAAGAAAATGTTAGAGAAGAGAAGAAACAAACAAGATCTTCACCCATCCAACTAAGAGAACTTGCACATCACAACACTTTGCAAACAAGAGATCAAGTGTAGACACATACATATGAGAAATCAATATTACATGTTCATAAACAAATGAAACATACAAGTAAGATCTCTACACAAACATGCATAAGAAGTTAAAATAATAAAAAAATTGAACTAATTCTTCTTATAAATTGATACCAATCCTTTAAACAAGCTACACTTGATGCAAATGTGAAACAAAAAAAAAGTTTAGACCCAAATTACCTCCATTAAAGAACAAGATAGTTCATCCACTTATCAAAGGCAATGCACAAGAGTGAACTCCAAAGTCTTTTTATTTCTCAAAAATAATATGCAAGAGTTACAATAGCAAGCTCTCACTCCAATACTCCAACTAGAGCATAAAGGAACGAGCAACCCAATCCTCTTGATTTGCTCAACAATCAATCAAATATTTGATTTGCTAGTTAACTGCCAGCTCCAAAATAGACTTCATCAATCAATGGGAGTTGTCTTTTTTCATTTATTATGTCTTTTTTGGCCATTTATTTGGTCTTTTTTCAGTAAATATTAATTTTGGAGATAAATACTTACTCGAAACTTAAGAAAAATGGGTTTATGGGTTAAATGGGTTCTTTGGCTTAGAAAATGAGCATCCCATTGACAAATTTTTCCCACAAACCACTTTTTTATTACATTTTTTATTTTCCCAATTAAACCATTAAAAATGGCTTAATTTTATGGATTTTTTTTTTAAAACTTGAACAAATCCTAGGGGGTATAGCACATGTTCATATGACTCTATCCTAGTGTCTAGCATGTTCATATACATCGACACATGAACTTAATAACCTCCTAAGGCCTAACCACCAAGACGAGCATTCTAGCTTTGGAGGAGCAAGAGAAAAACTAAAAAATTATGCCTTGCTAAAATGCAAAATATAATTAAAAAGTGAAAAAACTCCTTGGAATATTTGGATTGATTGCTAAGTCCTAAGAAGCCAAGTCCTTTACAAAAAAAACCATGCTAACACACTTTATTACAAACTCCGCGGGGCATGAACATGTGAAAAATTAAAGAAAATGGGCCCTGAAAGGCCTGATGGACTTTAGAATGCGGATAAAGAACGTGAACCATGTTCAACGTTGGCACGCTCGCTTGAAATTCCAACTAAGTACAACTTAGCTGGTAACATCTGGATCCAATTGCGAGACACGTGCTCGATCTGATTCTCTCAATCAAAGAGAGTATGCGAGAATCCAAGAATCTCTGGTTGATGCACAAAAAACTAGAAAGGATCAGTTCCCACATGTTTTTGTCAAATGAAGCATAAGTTGCACAACTAATGTTACATCGAAAAATAAAACTAATATACATAAATGAAACTAATGTACATCAATAATATACATAAAACATAATATACAAACTAATATACAAAAATAAAGTGCAAGGCAAAGATTTAGAAATGGACCTGCTATCAATATGCCCCAATGGGCATTAGATGATCATCATTGAAGAACAACTTAAGCTGTCGACCATTGACTGGAAGAATCAACCTTTCTCCATCCATTGTGCAAAGGAAGAAAGAATTATCCCCTGCTAGCTCAAATACAACATTAGGTCCCATCCAAAGGCTATCAAATTTCTCATGCTTGCCTTACTTCTCTCTTCGTTTGTCCCATAACAACACCCAATCTCCAGGCTGAAAATCTCTTGGCTTAGCAGATTTGTTGAAAGTCTTTTTTACCTTGTCTTGGTTTCTGATACTTTGGTCAAAGGCTTTTCTCCTGGTCTCATCTAACTTCATTATCTGCTCTATTCTATTCTGCATCGTATCATCTTCTAGATCATAGTCATGAAGCATTTGATACACTAGTAATTGAATGTAGATGGGAAAATAAACCTTTAAATTGTAAACTAACTCAAAAGGAGTCTTTCATGTTGCACGCTTCTTTGTTATTCTATCAGCCTAGACTGCGAACTTGATCTTGCTATCCCAAGATTTCTTATTTTTTCCAACTGCCTTCTTCAATATATTCATTAAGATCTTGTTAGTTGACTCAGCCAATCCATTTCCTTGGGGATAGTAGTTGGATGAGTGGGATAAGACAATGCCATATTTGAAGCAGAAAGAAGAGAACTTTGTTGAGCTGGAAGCTTGGGCATTGTTAGTTGTTATTTTGGCTGGCACCCCAAATCTAGTTATGATTTGATTTTCTAAGAAATTCATAACTACTTTATCAGTTGCATCCTTAGTGGGGATTGCTTCCACCCACTTGGTAAAGTAATCAGTGGCAGTAAGGATCCAAGTATGACCATTGCTTGAATTTTCCTTAAACTGGCCGATGAAGTCAATACCCCACTGCTAGAAAGGGGCTTGAACCACTACTGGCTCTAGAGGTAAGGTTGCCAACTTTTGCTTCCCAGTGAACAACTAACACTGGGGGCAAGAACTAACAAAATTGTGCACATCAGTAAACAAAGTGGGCCAATAGTAACCTTCTTTGAGAATTTTTTGGGCTATCGTATCTACTGCATAATTCCCTCCACAAAATCCTGCATGGAACTCAACCAAAATCTTTTTAGAATCTGGTTCATCAACACATCTAAGAATCAAGCCATCAGGGTTCCTCTAGCACAATCCATTCCGAGTTATACAATATTTGGCAACTTTTTAGTCTTAGAGACCTTCTCTTGTGACCAATTAGATGTTCGGAGCAATCATGTGAAATTCCGCAGGATGGATCACAAAGCTGAACAAACCTCACTAATTTCACAATAAATTTAGGAAGAAAAACTATAGAAATCACTTATCAAAATGAATCTCAAATGATAAATTGTTGTTGATACATCATTCTGCAATAAGTTGGTAAAGAATAGAAGTTAAAGTGGAGAGAATTCGATAGCCTCTGGTAGGATTCGAATTCACCTCAATTCTAGGCTTAGTTTGCATTGGAACCTTCACCCGATAAGGTCTAGTGGATTGAGGTGGACTGGTGCATGACTAATTCATTGGGGCTAGAAATTAGGGGAGGAGAATCCAAGGAGGCACATAACTGACTGACAATGGTAAAAAAGGGCACTCCTATACTCAGAAGCAGTGAAACTAGGTGTAACAGTCAGTTAACTAGGCAATTGAGGGGTAAGGCACCTTAATTCATGGAACTAGCTGTGTAGACTCCTAAAATTATGCATGAGGGTGCATTTAAACTCCAATGACATGGATAGGGAGCTTTGAGTGAATAAGGAGGCTAGTGATGACTAAAATGAAGCATTAGGGGGTCAAAAACAAGGACTAGGTGCTAGGAGACTCACCTACCACTGCATGGAATGCATGCAAGATGCATACATGCAAAAACAATGTTGAGATGGTCAGAATGTTCGAGCACCCCCCCTTAAGCTTGACTACGAGGAAAAAAAAGTAAATAAATGAAAACTAGGGCCCTGGTTACTGAGACCAATGGTCACCCCGTACACCAGTCTAAAATAAATAAGGAAAGAGGGAAAACCCAGTGGAAACAAACCCCCCCTCAAAATAGATTGTAAAAAATCTAATCAGCCAAGGTATCACTCACCCGGTTAGAGTTTGGTATTCGTTGCAGTACTGCACCAATCATCTTCTGTGACAATCATAATGCTATCAGGATTTCCATAGATCTGGTTCAGAGACAGAGGACCAAACACATTGAGATACACATGGACTATAGCCGAGGATTGGTGCATGATCATACCACCACACTGCTCTACTGCCCTTCAAAAGAGCAAATTACAAATATTTTCACCAAAACGTTTTCAGTGGAAAAATTCACTCATCTCCGGTCCCTTCTTGTAGTAACTCCTTGAGACAATTCAACAATAATAAATTTAGAGTTATTTAGAAACCACCGCCAAAAATAACCAAGAAGGTGGGGCACCTTTCTTAGGTGGTTGATTGATTGACCAAGCAAAATCCTTCATAAAATGATAGATAATTCTTCCCTTATGTCCCCTTCAAGATAGAGAGAGTGTCCATGCATGTGGGTGGTTCTAGGGTGGACAAATTGTGGTTTGACCCAACAAGAAAATCCAAGAAATGATAAATTATTCCTCCACTAGTGTGCACTTCATGAGAGTCCACACATGTGACTTCAATAAACACATTGCATGTTTCTTGAGGCATGTGCAGCTCCATCAAAATACTTCGTACATTGTGTAACAACCTCCACATCCACGAGAGAAACAAGGAGTGAAACCTTGCATGAATAAACACTTTGATGAGGTAAATATTAAAATAGACTTGGAGTAGACGAGGTGCCCTTGTGAAATGTGCCTTGCTAACCACTTTGACCAAACAAATAACCAATTTGAGGAGTGTGCCCTTGGAAAATGTGCCAAGGTGTTAGATCTTCATTCAACAAATAATATAATATCCTCCAAGAGGAGTGTGCCCTAGAGAAAAGAACCAAGGAGGTTATATCCATTGAACCATTAGCTAAAACCAAGAGTTGCTTTGCAATAACAAGTTTTGTTTCTCTAAAACAATGAACATGCAAGGAAGTGCACCCGAGGGAGGTGTTGCCAAGTTTGTTCTAACTTCCTTCAACATGATATAATAAACTCAAGGAAGAGAGAACCATAATGAAGTGTGCCAAGGTGGTTACACTTATTATCTACCATTTCAAAGTCATCATATCTAATCCAAAGATGTACACCCTAGGGAAGAGTACCAACCTCTTCAAGCAATACAATATTATTGAAAGGCATGCTTGACTCAACATATGTGTCAAAAGGGAGGAAAATCCATGGAATACCCCAAAATATCTTGCATCAAACCAAATCCAAGTGTGATATAACTCCAAAGAGATAGGGTGCTCTAGTATCAGGCCTCCAAGTGGTCAAACCAAGGTTAAATAATCCTAAACCGTCCTCAATATGTGTGTACAAGGCTAGTTCTCCCTCAAGGGGTGTTATATGTATCATGAAAAGGTGGTACATGTGTGGAAAACATCCCCTTCTCATAGGGAACTCACATGAAAGGCCTTCAACCATATGAAATACCTTGATAATTATGTTGGAACCTTGAAAAAGAATCAAAGTGCTAAGGTATTCCACCTCCATGAAAATTTATGACAATAAAAAGTTAGAAACCATAGAAAACCCCCCTTTAATTTTATCATCACACCAAGGAACAATTATTGACAATTTAAAACTTAAGGAGACCCTAAGTCGATGGGTTCCCACCCCATGAAATACACCAAGAGTTAAACAATTGCATCAATGCTAAGAAACTAACCATCTAATCATGCCAACATTATCAAAGAAGTAGGGTGCACCAAATCATCAAGAGTTTTAATCACTAGTCACATGCTATCTTATCCATCCAACAATTACTAGAAAGCATCATCAACACCAAATCCACCGCAAGATGACATCATCTCTACACCAAAAAAATGCACCTTTGTAATACCCCTATTTTGACCCTTGGGGTTTATTGGCTTCAATGTAAATATTGTATACATACAATGTGTGTTTTCCCTAGTGTGGAGCTCAAGGCCAAGGCCCCACTAGTGGATGCTCATGTTTTATTTAAAAGACAAGTATTTGACATTCTAATTATCCATGTGCTATTAATCCATGAGTTATTGTAAATGATGTAAATATTAAATATTGCAATAAAATACCAAGAAAACTGGCTATGGAGGAAACCGATAAGAGGGGGCCATGTGTATCCACTAGGGAGAGGTGAGGGGGTTGTGGGATTGGAACCCATGCTGCCACATGTCATTTTGTGAACCCATTTGACTCCCTTGCTGACATTTAATTCTGTTGTAAGAAGGTGGTTGATAAAACCTGTTCATGAGGTCGATGGAGTATGGAGCAGCCCTGAAAATCCGTATGGTAGGGTATGGCTTTGTTTTTTGTGTCGCTTAATCCACTCTACCTCCTGGGAATTTGCTCACCCTAATCCCTATCCCATTGTTGACCAACAACTGTAGTTCCCACGCATCACAAATCCAACAGTAAGGAAGAAATGAGAAAAATCGTGATTTTGCGTAAGCACGAATTTGCAAATCCGAAAGCACATAGAAACCCTGCGTAGGAAGTAAATCGATTTGGATATCCATGGATCAACCCTGGGGATAAATTATAGAGTGTGAGCAGCTTAGAAAACCCGTGAGAACACTTGGATCCGATAGCAGAAGACTAAGTTGTGGCACAGAGCTTCGGTCGCAACCCTGAGAATATTCTCGCTAAAATAACAGAGAAGAGGATTAGACAGAGGTTGGATTTGCTTGATAAACCCAATGAAGACTAAAGTCTCATGAAAGCAGTAGTTTGGACCTTTCTATGCCCAACCTGAAGAGCACTGGAGGGAAGGGTCCCTGAGGGACTGTGCAGAAGAGAAGGGGGGCTTCCTTGTGTTGGATGAGGTAGGTATTGTGGGTTCCATGTTTGCTGAGTAGTTTGAGATGCTTGTAGCTCTGTGATTGAGCTCACTGGCTTAGAATTATCCTCCTTGTTCCCTTACATGCTTGATAAACCCAAATTTATGTTGGCTTAGCATTAGGGTGGAGCCTTGACTGTGAGAGAGCCTATTTATCCCTCCTTAGTGGATACACAACCCAGCTTGGGGGTGGTCTCTCAGTTGAAAGAGTATAGGCTGGATAGAGACCTATGGTTGGGTGGAATGTTGCTCTCACTTAGCCAGTTGCTTGGACAATTCCATTTAAAGATAAGTGCTTTCTGTGATGTTAAATGATGCTAGTTTTCCTATGTTATGTCTACTTGTTATGTTCAAGTTATTTGAATGAATGATTGGATGAAATTGACCAGTATGAATACTATGTATAGGCCTGAGTATGAGGTTGAGTTCATGTTTGAACACTTCACCATTTGCTTGGGCTTAATATGTTGCTAACCTTGCAGGTTGTAGATGCATTGATTAGTTTTAGTTTCATTATGGGTGTTTTGTTATGCATTGCATACACTGTTAGATGAACTGCATGGCATCACCTGGACTTGGGGAAGGAATAAGATAGCCCTGTTGTGTTTCATGACCCCTCTATGGGTCAGGTGAAAGGGAAGTCACGATAGAAGGTGGGTAGAACTCCTTGCAGAAGGTTAAAGAGGAATTGAGGGAGTTTAGGAAAGACTTCAGTTGGAAATATGGCCAATTCAGAGTACTCAGATGTGGTATGGGATCACATCGGTGTATAGATATCTCCAAGATCTTTCCAATGGTACCGGGCTTGTCCAATTTGGTCTAAGGATGAAGAAGTTATCAGCCTGGGAAGTTTGCAGGTGCAGGGGTATGTGGTCCCAACTTTCCGAATCCGCAATGTGGATTGCAGAGGTCGGGGACCGACCTTTGGAATTGCATGGTTGGAATTCTGACCTTCTGAATCCGCAAGGAGGATTGCGGATTGCAGAAGTCGGAAGGGCGATTTCCACAGGGTTTGCGTGTTGGACTTTCGACTTTCTGAATCTGCAAGGTGGGTTGCGGATTGCGGAAATCAGAATGTGATTTTTCCCTGGATTGCGAAATGAGGTTTCCTATTTCCGACTTCTGCAATGCGGTTTGCGGATTGCGGAAGTCGGATGAGTAAAATTTCTAGGATGACAACTGGAGGTTCCGACTTTTGAATTCCGCAACGAGGGTTGCAGATTGCGGAAGTCGGATGAGTAACTTTCCCGGGAAGGGGATTTTGGCGTTCCGACTTCCGACTTCTGCGTTGCAAATTGTGGAAGTTGGGAGCATGATTTCTTCAGAGAGGTGGATTTGGTAATCTGACTTCCAACTTCCGACTGCGGATTGCGGCAATGCAGATTGTGGATTGTGGGCTGGAGAAGATTGTGGCTGTGTGGAAGAGCAAAGATAATTATGAAAAACAAATGTAGCAGGTTGTCTCCTATCGCCTTTGAAGGGCACTGAGGGGATCAGGGACATGATAGAGTGGTATCAGAGCCCAAGTTGCAGTACTGAGGTTGTTTGGGCCGAAGCATGAATGAACTTACAGGCGGGAAGTGTCAATGGCGCGGTTTTGATAAACGGTTATTATTATTATTGTTGTTCGAATGAGTAATTTCCATATTTGTGTGGATGTTTGTGTCTTATATGCATTCTTATAATGTCTAATAAATGTCTCTGTAATGCACAGTGTTGGCACCTGATAATAGTTGAATCATACAACAGAGGCAGCATACAGGGAAAGCAAGGAAATGGTGACCATAAATGATGCCCAGGATCCTTATGAGAAAGAGGAAGATGTTCTAGGAGAGAATGTGCAAGAAGCACATACTGAAATAGAATCCAATGGGAGAAGGGAGAAAATAACTCCCCTGAACTTGGTTGAAACCATGGTGAGATTTAATGAAAGATTGATGAAGGCTCAGGAAGAACAACACCAGCTCAATCCTACCATTTTGCAGAGCCTCATTGATATGCATCAGAGGATAAACCTTGGGTCCAACCCAAGCAATGTGGGAAGAGAAGGAAGAGATGCAGGTAGCCACTCTAGAGGTCGTTCTAGGAAGAGGAATCCAATCCCTAGAAAGAGTTCTTTGAGAAGGAAGCACAAAATACCCTCCTCAAGATCACTTTCCAGCAGGTCATGTGACTCTAGAGATTCTCAAATAGGTCCAAGGAATACTTCCAGCAGAATTGAGAGAAGAAAGAAATTCAGGGGGATCCCACAGGGAGAATTTAGGAAGGCAAGGCCTCCCACATTTGAGGGAGAAGGTAAGACTGGCCAAGAGGCAGAGGCATGGCTTCTTGGAATGAAGAAGTATTTCAAAATGCATGATTATTCAGGAAATGAAAAGGCCATAATTTCCATTTACAATCTAAGTGGCAGAGCTTCAATTTGGTGGGACCATCTCATGCAAGTGAAGAGGATCAGCTGGGAGCGGTTTAAAAGGTACTTCAAGGAAAAATACCTATCAGCTAGGTATTATGATAACAAGAGGAAAGAGTTCAATGAACTTATGTTGAGGCAGAATTCCATGGAAGATCATGTCCACAAGTTTTTAGAGTTGTTGAGGTATGTAGATTACATCAAGGATGAAAGGGTAAAGATCCAATGTTTCCTTGGTAGTCTACCTCAAAATTTCAGAGATAGGATTGAATTTTTCAATCCACCAAGTCTTGATGAAGCCATTAGGATGGAAATGCATTACTACAAGCAAAGCAAAGGAAAATCAGAGGTCCAACCAACATGGAGAGGAAATCCAAGAGGGATGTTTGAACAAAGGAAAAGTGGATTCAAGCAACCATTTAGAAATCAACCCATAAATTTTCCATAGGGACAACAAGCACAAAGAGGATTCAAACCAGCAGTAGCAGCAGAAAGAGCACCAAAAGGACCACTGCATTGTTGGGGATGTGGAGGAAACCACATGCTTAGAGATTTTCCACATCGGAGGGAGAACCCCCGAAGCTTGCACAACTTAGAAGAAGCAAATACAGTGGAAGATATGGAAAGGGCAGCACCTTGAATTTATTCAGCATTGGATGATCATCGGGTAGACCATCAATTAGCAGTGGTGGTGGTTGAAGGTTGTTCTCTTATCAAAGTGAAGCATAGTAAGTTTTGGCTAGTTCAATTAGCCACAGGTACCAAGAGGAAGGTGAGTGAGGTAGTGATTGAGTGCCCCATGGAGTTGAATGGGCTCCTCACAAAGGTAAACTTGAATGTCCTACCATTAGGATCTTATGATGCCCTAATAGGTATGGATTGGTTGGAAAGACATAGAGCCAAGATAGATTGCTATGAGAAGGTGCTTGAATGCATTGATGGAGAGGGAAGACCAAGGTTGGTAAGAGGAATTCCCAAGCAAGTTTTAGTAAGGTAGATTCCAGCCCTGCAGTTGAAAAAGTTTTATAAGAAGGATTTCCAATTATATGCAGTTCACATATCAGATTCATCAGAAGATAAGGGACCAAGGATAGAATACTTTCAGTTGTTGCAAGAATTCCAAGATGTGTTTCTGGATGAAGTGCTAGGACTGCCACCAAAGAGAGATATTGATTTTTCCATCAATCTTGTTCCAGGGGCAGCACCAATTTCCGAAGTTCCTTATTGAATGAGCACACCAGAATTGGTAGATTTGAAGATGCAGCTACAAGAATTAATGGACAAGGAGTATATCAGACCGAGTGTATCTCCTTGGGGATCATCGGTGTTATTTTTCAAGAAAAATGATGGGACTTTAAGGTTGTGTATTGATTACAGGCAACTAAATAAAGTGACAGTCGAGAATACGTACCCATTGCCAATAATTGATGATTTGTTTGATCAAATGAAGGAATCTAAAGTGTTTTCAAATATTGACTTGAGGTCTGGATACCATCAAGTGAGGATTAAGGAAGAAGGCATTCACAAGATAGATTTCAAGACAAGATATGGCCATTATGAGTTCACAGTGGTGTCATTTGGTCTTACCAATGCACCTGCTACATTCATGTGTCTCATGAACAATGTCTTCAACAAGTATTTTGATAAGTTTGTGATTGTGTTCTTGGATGACATTCTTGTTTATTCAAGGAATGAAGAAGAGCATGAGGAGCATCTAACAATGGTGTTGCAAGTTCTTAAAGAACACCAACTGTATGCAAAGTTGAGTAAGTGTGAATTCTATCAAAATAAGGTACATTATTTGGTTCATGTCATCTAAGAAGAAGGAATTGCAGTGGATCCAGAAAATATTGAAGCCATAATGGATTGGCCTACTCCAAATAATATTGCAGATGTTAGATATTTTATGGGTCTTGCAGGCTATTACAGAAGGTTCATTGAAGGGTTCTCCAAAATAATTCATCCAACTACATCATTGTAGAGGAAGAATATCAAGTTTGTATGGTTTGAAAAATGTGAGAAAAGATTTCAGCAGCTAAAGGAATTGCTTACCAGCACTCCTGTTTTGAAGATTGCAGATCCAAAGAAAGATTTTGTAGTGTGCACAGATGCTTGCATTGAAGGGATAGGTGGAGTGCTCATGCAAGAGGGATTTGTAATTTGCTATGAGCCAAGAAAGTTAAAGGAACCTGAAAATAACTATGCCACACATTATTTAGAAGTAGCAGCCATAGTTCATGCTCTCAAGAGATGTAGACATTATCTCTTGGGAAGAAGATTTGAGCTCAGGGCATAACACATGAGCTTGAAATATTTGTTTGACGAGCCAAATATGAATGCTATAAAATCTAGATGGATGGAATTTCTTTGTGAATTTGATTTTGAAATTAAGCATGTCTAAGGTAAGGAGAATAAGATTGCAGATGCTCTGGCATAAAATTCCATGTTGTAGCAATAAGTATGTGTAAATCAGATTTGAAGGAAAGAGTTCTTGAAGCTCAAACCAGTGATGAAGCTTACCTTCAAGTCAAATAAAAATTGCAGCAGGGAAATGTGGATGAAGCATGTGCAGGGTATCAGCTTGGTGAAGATGATGTTCTCATTTTCAGGGTACTAGATTGTATATTCAAAATTGTGCAGATTTGAAGAGGCTAGTGATGGATGAAATACATCAAATGCCATACTATGGACATCTAGGATATTCAGAAGACTATAACAACAGCAAGAAAGCAATACTTTTTGCATGGTATGAAGAAGGACATAGCAGAATACATTGCTAGGTGTCAAAAGTGCCAACAAGTCAAGGCATAACATCAACATACAGCAGGATTGTTGCAGCCCTTTTCCATTCTAGAGTGGAAGTGGGAAGTAATTTCTATGGATTTTATAACAGGTCTTCCAATGACAGTGAGGAAGAATGATTCAATTATGGTAGTGGTGGACAAGCTATCAAAGGTATCTCACTTTATTCCAGTCAAGTCCACTCATAAGACAAATGACATAGCCAATATATTCATGAAGGATATATTCAGATTGCATGGATTGCCCAAGGAAATAATTTCTGATCGAGATACAAAATTCATTTCCAATTTTTGGAAGGGACTATTTCAGGAATTGGGAAATCGGTTGAACTTTAGTACAGCATATCATCCTCAAATAGATGGTCAAACTGGGAGGGTGAATCAAGTTCTTGAAGACATGTTGAGGATGTATGTGATGGATAAACCATCCAAGTGGGAGGACTACCTACACTTGGTAGAATTTGCATACAACAATGGACATCAAGGATCATTGGGAATGAGTCCTTTGTAGGTATTGTATGACAAGGGATGCAGGACTCCGGTGAATTGGGAAAACCCAGTGAACATGGTAGTGCTTGGACCAGAGGTGATTAGGGAGATGGAACAAGAGATTGTTATGATCAGGCAGAATTTGAAGGTAGCACAAGACATGCATAAGAGTTATGTAGATCTGAAAAGAGTGCATAAGGAATTTAAGATTGGGGATCATATTTACTTAAGAGTGAAACCAAGGAAAATTTCCCTGAAGTTGGGGAGTTGTGCCAAGTTGGCACCAAGATATTATGGGCCTTTTGAAGTCCTTGATAGGATATGACCAATTGCATATAGAATTGCATTGCCTGCTAACATGAGAGCTCATAATTTTTTCCATGTTTCTTTGCTTAATAAATATGTACATGATCATAATCACATAATTGATTGCCATGTGATACAGGTGGAACCCGAGGGAGAGTTCCAAGTGGAGCCTATGCGCATCCTCGACAAGAAGGTCACTTTGCTCCGGAACAGAGCCATCGAACAGGTGAAGGTGCAATGGAAGCACCTTAGTTTCGATGAGACTACATGGGAGCTCGAGGATGCCATGAGAGAGGCATTCCCATTTTTGTTCAGTTTTGAGAACACCGAGGACGGTTTTGTTCTAAGGGGGAGGGAATTGTAATACCCCTATTTTGACCCTTAGGGTTTACTGGCTTCAATGTAAATATTGTGTACATGCAATGTGTGTTTTCCCTAGTTTGGAGCTCAAGGCCAAGGCCCCACTAGTGGATGCTCAGGTTTTATTTAAAATGAAAGTATTTGACATTCTGATTATCCATGTGCTATTAAGCCATGAGGTATTGTAAATGATATAAATATTAAATATTGCAATAAAATACCAAGAAAACTGGCTATGGAGGCAACCAATAAGAGGGGGGAATGTGTATCCACTAGGGAGAGGTGAGGGGGTTGTGGGATTAGAACCCATGATGCCACATGTCATTTTGTGAACCCATTTGAATCCCTTGCTGACATTTAATTATGTTGTAAGAAGGTGGTTGAGAAAATCTATTCATGAGGTCGACTGAGTTGCGAGACAGAGCTTCGGCCGCAACCCTGAGAAGATTCCAGATAGAATAACATAGAAGAGGATTAAACAGAGGTTGGATTTGCTTGATAAACCCATTGAAGGCTAAAGTCTCGTGAAAGCGGCAGTTTGGACCTTTCTATGCCCACCCTGAAGAGCACTGGAGGGAAGGGGCCTTGAGGGACTGTGTAGCAGAGAAGGGGTCCTTCCTTGTGTTGGGTGAGGTAGGTTTTGTGGGTGCCATGTTTGCTAAGTAGTTTGAGATTCCCGTAGCTCTGTGTTTGAGCTCATTGGATTATCATTATCCTCTTTGTTCCCTTACATGTTTGATAAACCCAACTTTGTGTTGGATTAGCATTAGGGTGGATCCTTGACTGTGAGAGAGCCTATTTATCCCTCCTTAGTGGATACACATCCCAGCTCGAGGGTGGTCTCTCGGATGAAAGAGTATAGGTTGGACAGAGACCTATGGTTGGGTGGAACATTTCTCTCACTTAGCCAGTTGCTTGGACAGTTCCATTTAAAGATAAGTGTTTTATGTGGTGTTAAATGATGCTAGTTTTCCTATGTTGTGTCTACTTGTTATGTTCAAGTTATTTGAATGAATGATTGCATGAAATCGACCAGTATGAAGACTATGTATAGGCCTGAGTATGAGGTTGAGTTCATGTTTGAACACTTCACCATTTGCTTGGGCTTAATATGTTGCTAACCTTGCAGGTTGTAGATGTATTGATTAGTGTTAGTTTCATTGTGGGTGTTTTGTTATGCATTACATACACTGTTAGATGAACTGCATGGAATCACCTGGACTTGGGGAATGAATCAGATAGCCCTGTTTTGTTTCATGACCCCTTTGTGGGTTAGGTGAAAGGGAAGTCACGACAGAAGGCAGGTATAACACCTTGCAGAAGGGTAAAGGGAAATTGAGGGAGTTTAGCAAAGACTTCAGTTGGAAATATGACCAAGTCAGAGTACTTAGATGCGGTATGGGATCACATCGGTGTATATATCTCTCCAATATCTTGCCAATGGTACTGGACTTGTCCAATTTGGTCTAAGGATAAAGAAGTTATCAGCTTGGGAAGTTTGCAGGTGTAGGGGTATGTGGTCCCAGCTTTCTGAATCCGCAATGCGGATTGGGGATTGTGGAGGTCGGGGACCAACCTTTGGAATTGCGTGGTTATACTTCCGACCTTTCGAATCCGCAAGGAGGATTGCAGATTGCGGAAGTCGAAAGGGCGATTTCCACGGGGTTTGTGTGTTGGGCTTCTGACTTTCTGAATCTGCAAGGTGGGTTGTGGATTGCGGAAATCGGAAGGTGATTTTTTCCCGTGTTGCGAAATGAGGTTTCCGATTTTTGAATTCCGCAATGCAGGTTGCGGATTGCGAAAGTCAGATGAGTAAAATTTCTGGGACGGCAATTGGAGGTTCCGACTTCCGACTTCCGCAACGAGCGTTGCGTATTGTGGAAGTCAGATGAGTAAGTTTCCTCGGAAGGGGATTTTGGTATTTCAACTTCCGACTTCCACGTTGCGGATTGCGGAAGTCGGGAGCGCAATTTCGTTAGAGAGGTGGATTTTGTAATCCAACTTCCGACTTCCGACTTCGGATTTTAGCAAGGCAGATTGTGGATTGTAGACTGGAGAAGATTGCGGTTGTGCGAAAGAGTAGAGATAATTATGAAAAAAAAAATTATTAGGTTGTCTCCCATCACCTCTGAAGGCTACTGAGGGGATCGGGGACATGACAACCTTCTATCCATCAAAACATATAACAATGTGCACTTGCAAGCACAATCATTGTGATAAAAATTTCACAAGTATTATGTTGAAAGTCACAAGTGAAAGCCTCATACAACATTAGGAGCAACATTATGCATGTAGCAATCTATTTGTTTGCAACTATGAAATTAGGTATGAATGTAGTTGAACAACATACAAAATTGTATCATTCAACTTACATTACCTAATGTTATCCAATAAATGAAAATGATGATTTTTAACATACTAATAGCTAGTAGAGATATGAATGAGCTCCATTTCAATATAAAAAAGAAAATTATAAATTTTGTATTCTTAAAACATAATAAAAAGTTTACAAGGAGAGATGATGAATTTATATACAGTAATATAAGTTTAAGGGAAATGAATAATTGCCTTAGAAATATATTTATAACTACTGAACTGGTTTCCCATCTTATGGAGAAATATTTAACACAGTTTCATGTCATAAATGATGCGATGTGAATCATTAATTCTTAATAGACAATTTACCTTTTGTATGTATTGATTGTCACAATGCCTTTCCAAATCAAATGTTTACAAATTATGGAAATTCAAGTCCAGGAAATATGTGGCAAGGAATCATTTTCCAATGAAAATCCCACAATTTGATTTTAAGAGACTATTGATCATGTGGTCATAATCCCATATCATAAGGCTCGAGACTTCATCAGAGGGGAAGAAAACAAATTTTGATGTGTAACTTTAATGTTGGAAGAAAAGCAAACTACATGGTGCTTCTTTTAAATTCAATTCAACTTAAGTTGAAAAAAATATTTATAAAAGTAAATTTAGTATTTCTGGAAAAAAAAATTGTCACCCTAACTTAATTTATTCGACTATCAACAATGTTTTTGCAAGTATTGGTGCTCTTATGGCCCACAAAATAGTTGAGAGCATTTATAGGCCTTGAAAAAAAAGAGTTGAGAATAAATGTGGATATCAATTAAGGAAACATTGGTATGCCATAAATTATAATGGTGATATATAATCATTATGCATATGAGGATGTTGATGATTGGGAATGTCATGGAAGGCATGGCATGCTCAACGATAGTAAGGATTTGGTTCTTCTACACCTCCCAATGAAGTTGGTTCAATAATAGAAACATTAATTGGAGTAAACTTTATAGTTGAAGCAATATATGAATTCCATACCCTTGATAACTCTGTTTGGATTTGTTAAGGTGCCAGAGATTGTGATTTATTTAGACAAGACCTTGTCATTGTAAATATTGACACAAGTTTCAATATTATCTTTTAATTCACTCAAATGTTTGAGTTACTCTCATTAGCTCACTAGTAAGAATTTATTTTATATCTTGAAGTTTGTAATACCCCAATCGTTTCTCCCTTAAAATTTTGTAATGAAATGTGTAAAGAGACAGTGAGGCCTAGGGTCGAACTTGTGTACTTAAGTAATTAAATCTGTCTATGGGTGAGGAGGTTGTTGAAAGAAGGGGGACTATGAACCTATGAGAGGGAAGATGAAAAGAACAAGGGGCTAAAGAGTAAGGATCCTAAACCTTCCTTAACTTTGCTTGTACCTTAATTTGAGCTTCACTCTAACTAGGAAAATTAAAGGTTAGGCAATATGGGTTAAAACTTTGGTTAAATGACTAGTAAATAAAAAAAATGGGTAAATTGATACGAGTTGGGGAATGTGGGCACATGGGTCTCCAAGGCCATGCACCAAAATGGGCTTGGGACTTGGGAAGAAGGGGGAGTGGAAAATCATGGGGAAAAAGGAAACCAGAGAACCAAACCATATGTTCTTTTGAAAAACCAACTATGAAATTTTTTGCAGAAACTTGCAAAACCCTGCAATGTGAATTGCTTAAAACCTGTGAATTCCTACTAGTGAATGGGGAGTAGCTCATGTACATGATATTTTCATTTGTTTGGTCCTAGAACATTGTTCAGAAGTAGTAAATCCTAAGGGACTTCTTGGTTAAAGAAAGGAAGCTATTGTTGTGTGTTAGACATACTAATGTAGGAGGAATTATCTTGGGAAGTTTTGGGTGCTCAACCTGAGAATTGCTAACTGAACTAGAAATTCAATTTTTGGTAAAGGCTTGAAGATGCTTCTGTTAGATTTTCATCATTTAATTCAATATGATCTAGGATCTTATCTGAGAGAACAACATGCACAACAAATCAAACACAAGAAACAAGAGACACAAAGCATTTCACCGGGGAAACCATAAAGGAGAAAACCCCGCAACTTCCTCAGAGATAGAATGAGCAATAATACAAAACCCCAAAACAAAGAGATGATCTCCAGCAGCTTCCTCCTCCTCCACTTGTGTGAACTCCTCCTCTATCTCACTAATGCGAAGTGTGTGAGTGTGTGAATGATCAAATAGAGAGGAGCACCCTCTCTATTTATACTTTACCTTCCACCTAGCCTTAACCCCAAACAGGTTGGCCCCTAAGTGTAACTGATTGGGCTGACTTCTCTAGGAGAGTCTAATAACCCATGAAAGACTCAACTTTGGGGTCAATTCCCCGTCATACAATGGAGGGTTAACCTCATTGACTTTACATGACCCAAATACAATAATGACTTCTCCGACCAGAGGAATAAACATCTCCGTCGGAGGTACAATAATAAAATACAAATACAATATAAAATATACAAGTGAATATCTTCCAAAGTTACAAATACATCAACAACTTCCCCTTGTGATTTCATAGTCTCGGCTTGGGGGTGGTATCCCCACTGAGATATTGATGAGCAGGGCGACCTACGGTTGGGAGGTGTGTGCCTCACCCATAGCCATTTTCAAGCATAGAAATTCAGGTGAGTATATTCTCCAATTAAAAACTATCTTTGAGAATGAATGAGTTTTGAATTTGAAGTTTCTAAAGAATTGGAATGCCTAGCTCAATTTCATGTCAAATCTTAAAATATGCTTGTTTTCTTTCTTTTGTATAAATGTAAATAGTGGAACCCAAAATTCATGGAGTAATTATGCATCACAGTAAATGTAGAATTGTGCAAATGAATGAGTAATTCTTTGAAAAACTTAGGGGGTTTTAATGTATATTGTTGAAATTAAAATATTGTATTCTTGTTGAATTTCTTCCATTAAGAAAACGTGTGAAGAGGAGAAGAGAAGTTAATCGAATATATTAGCATTTAGAATTGTTGGGCATTCGTTTAATTTCCTTCCTTGCAACTCTATGGGGCAAGAGTGTACATAAAATGCCTAGCTTTCAAAAATTTAATTCCTGTAGGATGTGGGGAAAGCATGTTATTTGATTAAGAAGTGAGCCAAACGTAGAAGACGCTAGCTATCTTTCAGAACCCTATCAAAATCCAAGGCATGCAATTTAACACATGAAATAATGGATGAATTCGCCCAAATCAGTTGTAGATTATATTGGAGGTTAGAAAACATAACTATATGTGAGCAATACTCAGGCAATAATGAATAAACTTACCCAGACCATCTAAATATTTTAGTGGAGCTTAGGAAATTTATTTATGTGAATACACTCAAGAAAAAATGGGGGAAAACACCCAGTTCACCTATAGTTGTAGCTATTGTTAGAGACCCAAAAATATGATTTTTTTTGTGATATATTCACTCATTGCATGCATTAGTTTGTATGCTAATGTTTGTTCTTTTGAATAGCATCCGTTTGTATTTTTGGAGAATATTCACCATTTAAAAAAAAACAGTTATGTGGGCATATCTCAAAAATGTTTTCCATAGTATTGGAGTTTAACTTTTACAAAGCTACAAACAAACAAACAAAAGACTTTTTTGTAGCAGTTCAAGTATTTTCAACTTCCCTCCCTATTGAGATATAAAAGTTTATGTTTGGTGGTGTATTCAGTAAGCTACAAAATTATTTTTTTTGCATCAATTGAAATTCTTGTAGTGTCTTGCAACAAATCTGGTTCCCCTCTTCACAGCATTTAACCGCTAGGAGTGGAAATCCAAATCCAAGCCATGCAAAACTGTTAAGCAACAAATGTTCGGGTACACAGGGTACTACCAAAGGACCGAACACCAAGAGCAACCACTTCACACAAACAGATCACAGATCAACACACCGATGTTTTGACGTGGTTTAAACCCTCTTGAGGGAAACACTCCACGGCCCCGGCCAAATAGCTTCTACGGGACAATTTATTATGCAAAGAAAGAAAGTTACAAATGAGCTTCTCATAATCGATCAACTAAACAATGACCCTCCATGCTCTTTAAATAGAGATCATGGACCAATCGGGTGTTAAGCCACGGATCAAGGTTAGGTTTGATCTAAGAGAAGTTGAGCCGTCGGATCACTCTATGTCGGAAACATATCGTGACCGTCGGATTAAGTATTTACAAATGCATACTAATGCATACTAAAGAAACACACTATCCCTAACGGATATATTACACAAGTTGATCTTAACTAACTCCTAAGTGTCTAAATATCCTAACATCCCCCCTTAAGAACAACTTGGGATAGGATTGAAGGATTTACAAAAGTGACACTATTAGGAGAAGGAAGGAGGCATTAGAGCCTATCCCCCCTTAATGACAAGTTCCTAAACTCCTAACATAGATCGAAGTTTAGAAAACTTCGCTTCTGTAAGAGACTTGGTGAAGATGTCTGCAACTTGATCATCTGTAGGGCAAAAGAGCACTTCAAGAACACGATCATGAACAAGATTTCTGATGAAGTGCATATGTAGCTCAATGTGTTTGCTGCGTTGATGTAGAACTGGATCTTTGGCAAGCTTGATGGCACTTTGATTGTCGCACCAAAGTGGAGTAGGCTGCTGCTGCTCGAATCCAAACTCTGAAAGGATCTGTCGAAGCCATAAAGCTTCCTGACTGGCATTAACTGCTGCTCGATATTCTGCCTCTGCTGAAGAAAGAGCAAGAGCTTGTTGTTTCTTACAAGCCCAAGTAATAGGTCCAGATCCCAGACTGAAAACATAACCTGCAGTAGACTTTCGATCATCAGGATTGCCGGCCCAATCTGAATCAGTGAAACCAACCAACAAAGGTTTCCCCCCTGTACTGTAATGAATCCCAAACTGAACTGTACCTCGAATATATCGAAGTATTCTTTTAGCTGCTTTCCAGTGACTTTCATGAGGTGTCTGCATATAACGGGCAACTCGACCAACGGCAAAGGAAAGGTCAAGACGGGAATGATTCAAGTATAAAAGACTACCAACAAGCTGACGATACAAGGTGGCATCTACTTCAGGTGAAGTACAAGTGGCAGAAAGTTTGACTCCAGACTGGAAGGGAGAAGGGGCTGGTGTACAATCTTCCATGTGAAAGCGACGAAGAAGGTCACAAGCATACTTAGACTGAGAAAGAAAGATTCCTTCTTTGGTTTGCAGAACTTGGAGGCCAAGAAAATAATGCAAATGTCCTAAGTCTGACATTTCAAAAGTTTGTTTAAGACTGGATTTCACATGGGTTATAAGATTAGGGTCACTACCAGTAAGAATAAGGTCATCAACATATAGAACAAGTATGATGAGATGGTTTCCTACTTTCTTGGTATAGACATTGGGGTCAGAATGGCATCTAGAAAAACCAGTGTCAAGGAGAAAGTTATCCATTTTGGCATACCAAGCTCTAGGAGCTTGCTTAAGGCCATATAAGGATTTCTTAAGGCGGTAGACAAGGCTAGAGTTATTCTGAACATAGCCAGGAGGTTGTTCCATGTAAATTTCCTCCTGTAAATCACCATGTAAGAAGGCAGACTTGACATCCATTTGATGGACTTCTCAATTGTGTAAGGCTGCAAGGGAAAGAACAAGGCGGATGGAGTTCATTTTGGCGACGGGAGCAAAGGTTTCATTGTAGTCAATCCCTTCAACTTGGGAAAAACTTTTGGCAACTAACCTTGCCTTAAGTCTTTCAACACTTCCATTTGATGCATACTTAGTTCTGTAGACCCATTTACATCTGACAAGTTTTCTTCCTTTTGGAAGAGGTACAAGATCCTAAGTATCGTTCGCCATTAAGGAACGATATTCTTCATCCATGGCTGCATCCCAATCTGGATTCCCTGAAGCTTCTGCAAAAGTTTCTGGATCATGATTTTCGAAAACTTGAGCCAAAAGAGAAGAGGCTCACTGAAACTGAGAACGTGTTCGACGTTGATCTCTAGGATCACCGGCAAGATCACCAGCTGCTTCACATGTTGAACGGACCCATCGAGGAAGCACTTGTGCTGGTGCAACTGGAGGAACATGAGCAGGCGGAGGTGGATTTTCATCCTCACTGTCATCATCAGAAACTGGAGTTGGAAACCTGTCAAGGAAGTTGGAAGAAGAAGAAGAAGGCACAAACGTCGAATCAGGCTCGCAGGCCAAAGATGGCACACTCGCCGAGTTAGGCTCGCAGGCCAAGATATTTTCATCAAATTTAACATCTCTTCTAATAATTATAGCATGAGAATGTGGTTGAAGAAGTCTATAACCTTTTACATCTTCAGAATATCCAACAAATATGCACTTTTCACTTTTAGGTTGCAATGCTTTCCGTTTTTCATCCGGAATGTGAGCCCATGCTTCACTACCAAACACACGAAAGTGACTTACATCAGGTTTAATTTTACTCCATGCTTCTTCCGGTGTTATACCTTGTAATGCTTTTGTGGGGGTGCGATTAACTATGTAATTTGCACAATTTATGGCTTCATCCCAAAATTGAAGACTTAGTCCCTTAGATTGGATCATACAATTAGCCATTTCTTTTAAAGTGCGGTTCTTCCGCTCAGCTACACCATTTTGTTGTGGTGTATATGGAACAGTGTGCTGTTGTTGGATGCCTTGTTCAGTGCAGAAAGTAGTGAACTGTTTGTTAACATATTCTCCTCCATTGTCAGATCTTAACTTAATAATTTGATGACCAGATTGTTTTTCAACAAGGGCCTTGTAGGCCAAGAACATGTTAAATACTTCGCTCTTAAGTTTTAGGAAATAAACCCAAGTGCGTCTGGTGTAATCATCAATGAAAGTTAAGAAATACTTGAAACCAGAAAAGGAAGCAGATGGAAGAGGGCCACACAAGTCACTATGCACAAGCTCCAAGGGAACCGAGGCGTGCCAAGAGGCACGTTTGTCAAAACTGTCCCGATGATGTTTTCCAAGTACACAACCGGAACAAACACCATCTCTACAAGATACTATCGGAAGACCTGTCACCATATTTTCTTTACATAGTTGTTGCAATGAGCGATAATTTAAGTGACCAAATCGCTCATGCCAAAGTTTGCTCAAGTTATCACTATGAGCAACAAAAACTGAAGGGAAAGGTGATGACCCAAAGTTGTTAAACTTGTACAACCTGGTAATATCATCAACAATTCCGGTAGTTAGAACCTGTTGAGGATCTTTAAAATCCTTGATTACAACTTGGTGAGGTGTAAAGGTCACAGTTTTACCTTCACCAGAATGAGTGATCTGATAGACTGATAACAAATTGCAGAAAATTCTTGGAACACATAGTACATCACTAAAATGACCATTATCTACTGGAACTGTTCCAGCTCCTACAACACTTAGAGATCTATCATCACCAACAAATATTTGTTTGGTGTTACATTCATGCATAGTAGAAAAGATGGCTTGATCCTTAGCCATATGATAAGATGCTCCAGAATCAATGAGCCATTCATTTGAAGTAGAAGAAGAAGATGCATTATAAGAATAACCAGAAGTACAAAGTGCATGTCCATGAGAGGTAGATTCTGATGGCGAATCTAGGCTGATGTGGTGCTTCTTCATTGCTGCTTCCAAGGCTGCCATCTTCTTGAAACACTTTGATTCATCATGATTATCTTTCCCGCAATAGTTGCAATGCCGCTCAGTCTTCTTGCCTTTTGGCTTGGATCCTTTGTCATTTTTTAAAGAAGGAGCTGACTGAGAGGGTTTGGGACCCTTGTTGGACTTGTTATTGCGAAAATTTTGTTTCTTAGGAGGCTTGGACTTTTCTTTCTGTTGGGACAATAAGGCTTTCCCAGATGTATCTGCATTGTTGATTATTCCAAGGTGAATGAGTTTATCTTGTTCTCTAATCAAGGAATCACAAAAGGATTCAAGACTAGGCTCTTGATAGCTAGTTGCATTCAATGATGCTTTCATGGAGTAAAATGTAGATACAAAAACAGAATATGCAGGTCCAAGTTTGGAAAGAATATGATAAATGCACTGTTTGTCTTCCCTCTCAATCTTACATTCTGCACATAAAAGCTTGAGAGTTTTGTACTTAGATAAATAATCTTGAATGCATGAAAAGTCACTTGGATTTAAAGAAATCAACTCATTTTCGAGTTGGTGACCTCGAATTTCATTGTGTTTACCAAACACAGTTTCCAACTTGTCCCAAGCAGTATTAGGTTCATCAATTCCAGATATGTGGAATCGCAAATCAGTAGAGATTGACATCCCAATCAATCCACGAGCTTCATCACATCTATTTGCCCATTTTATTTTTTTATCATCATCAGTGGGTTCTTTTTCTTTCCCTGTGGTAATTCTGAAAAGTCCCCTACTTCATAGAACATCCTCCATACGAGATTTCCATGAGAAATAGTTGGAACTGTTAAGTAGAATATCACAATGGGAAGCCATATTTGTAAAGTAATGGCTGTAAAAGCAGAAACCAATAGTCTGGATGTGAAGAGCTCGAAAAAATAGGCGGTTTCAAAAAAAACAGCACTGAAAACTGACTCTGTATGATGAAGTTATGCTTGAACAAAGAAACTGTTGAAGACGTCCCCAATAGTGACGTGGCAGCTAGAGAATGTCCAGCAAAAAAGGAACCCCCCTCTTCCCAAGATGAACCTTTTGACAATCACTTTAAAAAAGTTGTTTTAAGTGAATCACTTTTGTAAAATAAGTGATTTCACTTTTACAATGATATTACTTTTTAAATAGTGCAACAATAAATAAAAAACTTAAGTGACTCACTTGTATTTTTATTTTTTATTATTTAAGTGAGATGCACTTTTACAATAAAGTAACTTGAAAATAGAAATTGCATGCACTTTTCCTTTTAAAAGTAACTTCTTAAGACTTGAACTCAAGACCTATTAAGTAATAAAGCAACTTTGAACCAAGTGAGCTAGATTAAAAGGTATGTAAAATATGGGAATGAGGAAGGGGTTTTTTTTTTTTTTTACTCTTCTTGCTCGGTTTGCGTGCTTCCCCTTTTTCCTGCAAAACAGACCACAAAACGAAACAAAAAAAACTTTTCCACTCTTGTGGAGTTAGATCTTGTTAGCTTGCCCGGAAAGTTTGCGTTTTCTCTCTGTTTCTGATTTGCCGAGATCGCGCAAGGTGCACAGCAAAGAGCATACGCAGCCGAGAAAAACCCTTTTCCTCTCTGTTTCTGATTTGCCGAGATCGCTCAAGGTGCACGGCAAAGAGCATACGCAGACGGAAAAGCAACAATCCAAACCAAAAAAAATCTAACAGTAAAAAAAAGATGAAATATGAGATTTTTCTTTTAAAAAAACGAAATAAAAAAATGCGTCACTGTAACATTATACCTTCAGATCTGATGAAATACGCGTTTCTGGAGCAACCGGGAACCGTTTTCGATCAAACGAAAACTATTTTCCAATGGAAACGACGCTCCGGACGCAATGGAACACCTCCCACAGCCCATAAATGCACAGAAATACCAGAACCAGAAACCCTTTCGAGTTTCGGCAACAACAGTTCAAGATCTAGATCATAACCGGAAGCGGCACTTCATAAAAGCTCTGATACCATGTTCGGGTACACAGGGTACTACCAAAGGACCGAACACCAAGAGCAACCACTTCACACAAACAGATCACAGATCAACACACCGATGTTTTGACGTGGTTTAAACCCTCTTGAGGGAAACACTCCACGGCCCCGGCCAAATAGCTTCTACGGGACAATTTATTATGCGAAGAAAGAAAGTTACAAATGAGCTTCTCATAATCGATCAACTAAACAATGACCCTCCATGCTCTTTAAATAGAGATCATGGACCAATCGGGTGTTAAGCCACGGATCAAGGTTAGGTTTGATCTAAGAGAAGTTGAGCCGTCGGATCACTCTATGTCAGAAACATATCGTGACCGTCGGATTAAGTATTTACAAATGCATACTAATGCATACTAAAGAAACACACTATCCCTAACGGATATATTACACAAGTTGATCTTAACTAACTCCTAAGTGTCTAAATATCCTAACAACAAATTCCCCAAAAGAGCATGAAAAGAGCATAAATAAACCGGAAAAAATAATCCACGCCTTAATAATGAATAAAATATATGAATAGCATGCCTCTTCGAGAGGGGGACCTCCTTTTATAATGTACTAAATACACAAGACAATACAAGATGAGATTATTCAAATGAAAAGGTCTCCTTCCTATATATAGGATACAAAGAGGTACAATTGAAACTAATAGACCCAAGACGACATAGATAATAAAATAATACCAATGACAATTACCACTAATAGACCCAAGCCAATATTAATAATATGTAATGAACCACAATATAGGGGGTAATGTGCCAACATTTAGGGCTTAACATGCCCCTCCCCTTCAGACAAGTGTTGTCCTCAATGCTTTATTAGTTGTGGGTGATTCTATATGAAGGAATCATCTTCCCATGTTGAGTCTTCAAATATTGATAATTTCTTCCACTTAATGAGGTAGTCAGTAATAGCTCGATTGCGTAGTTGTTTGGTCCTTGTTTCAATGATTTGTTCTGGTTCCAATATGAATTTTCATTCTTCATCAAACTCCAACAAGATAGTTTGAATTGCGATCGTGTCTCCTATTATCCTCTTTAAGAAAGCAACACGAAAAACTGGGTGTATCCTTGAAGATGAAGGGAGCTCCAATTTATAAGCCATACTACCAACTTCCGCAACACTTTATAAGGACCATAGTACTTGGGCGCTAATTTATTGTCTTTATTTAGTTGCTTGAGGGAATCTGTTTGTAAGGTTGTAGCCTTAGAAATACCCAATCCCCTTCTTCAAAAATCCTTTCAAGGTGATGTTGTTCTTGTGAGAATTATATATAGTTTGAATACCATGAAAGAATTCTAATAGCCAAGAATATTGAAGCAAAGAAGTCCTCACAAGAATTATTCAAAGATATGCAAGAATAAGAAGAATAAATATTGAGATAGAAACATAAGAGAATGAACTCAATTGATGGAAATATCATCTCATATATTATTTCTCAATATGAATACAATATATAATACATCTCAAGAGAGAAAATAGAATGCCTTAAAAGCAATTTAAAAATCTCACAAAAGTAAGGCTTACTAAAATCTAGAAAAACCCCTTAGGTGTTAAAAGCACTTTCCAAGTCAGTCTAAAGGCTCAAGAATTAACTAAATATGGTATGGAAGCTAATGAGTGATGAAAATGGAATGCGATGATGACTTTTGGAGAGAAGAAAGAGGTGGAGGTCGAATTGGCCAAGTGGAGATAGTTTCTAAGTCAACTAGCTTTACCTTATCCACTAGAAAGTAGAAAAAACAGGATAAAGCTATCTAAATCAGAAAAGTGTCTTTCTAATTCAGGAATGGAATAAAATCATACATAATCCAAGGAAATCTTATCCAAATTTATTTTTGTGACTTGGGATGGCATATGGAGGCATATAAGACAAAACTAGGGCAACTACATAATCTACACCTAGTAAAATTAATCTAGATGACTAATAAAATATATCCTAAGTATGGAATGGGTTTTTAAATGTTCCAACACCCCCCCTTAAGCCTAACTTAGAGTGAGTAAATTATGTGTAGGGCCCAAGCAACAAGGCTTATGGTCACCCCAAAAATTATTATTCCCGGGTAAACTGAGGAAACAGGGAAAACCTCATGGGAATAAAACCCTCCCTCAAAAAATGGACATGTGCACACCAAAAATTGTTTTTGCTCCAAAATCAAGTAGGTGTGAACTTGTTCAGATGTATGGATGTATATTCCTCTTGGGAAGAAGTGGATCATGCTCCAAAAACATGTGCTTGAATTCTCCTTCAGTGGATGCAAGAAAATATGGAAGCTCTTTGAGCTTGCTCTTGAACTGAACAAATCCGTGAATATGCAGACCATTTTGGAACTTGAAATTTGAAACAACTGAGGTAGGATCAGCTCCAATCAGATCTCATTTCTCTTGAAACTTGAACTTCAAATCAGAGGAAGTTAAATCAGCTCCAAGAAAATATGCCAATGTGATGGCAATGTCTCCATCTTCATTGAAACTTTAAGGACACGCGCTAGTCATCATGTAGGAATAGGTAGAAAGCATGAGATCACAATAAGTGAGTGCAAATTGAGCACTCTTGAAATATGAACCAGCCTTAAAATCATCCAATATATCAACATATTGTGAAAATCCTCACAAGAGATCTAAGAGTTGATGTGTACCTCACAATGAAAGAATTTAGGAATAAGATTAAGAGTGAATAATGCAGTAAAATGAGCAACAGAATAATACAGTAGAACTCGGATAGAATCAAAATAACTTCACACACACTAATTCATTAATCACAAATGGACAAATAAATAATACAATGCATGAGGATTCGAATGCCAAGGTGGCAATTCGAATTAGCCTTCATGGAGTGATCAAAATATCACTGGAGTGTCATCGGAGCACAACTAGAAGTCTTCATCATCATCAGTGGAGTCATCAATGCTCAAGTAACTGTCAACCATCAGTCAAACTGAGTCTAACTGAGAGTGGTGGGTGTAATTGAGTGTAACTGGCACTAACTGAATGAAGGAGGCTCAGTGGAGGACGCATGAGGAGCTAACTGGAGTCAGAATGAGCAGTCTAGTCTCACTGGAGGCCCATCGGAGTGATAAGGTCAGTTAAGAGTGAGTCAAGCCTAAAATCAAGGAGAGAACTTAGTTAACTGAAGACAACTAGACTGGTAGGTGAAGAAGGGCACCTTTTTCAAGTGGATGGTGAGATGTAGGCGCCTTCATGACTAGGAGGGATAAAACTCTATGGAAAGAAGCTCCCGAGGCTAGCTAACTTAGGGTTAGGTGTTGAGACTGATGACTGGGATGCATGCAATTGCATGCAAGACTGAAAATGCAAATAATGAAAATGCTAGTAGGACTATGATGGAGTATAGGAATAACCTAACACATATTGCACACCATCAGCTTGTGAAGTATGCACAGAATCATTCAAAACTAGCTTGTCATCCTTGAGATCAAAATCTGAAGAATGATATGAGAAATGTGAATGGATGGAATCCTCTTCAACAATGGAAGCTCCATTAGTTGAACCTTCTTCATTATCAGCAGCCACATATTGAGGAGAGAAATCTAATTTCTCAAATTCTAGAGCCACAGAAGAATTCTCTTCAATTACTGCTTCATGGCAAGAAGCATTTGAATCAAGGAGATCATCATCAACAGGAACTGACTGTGAAAAAATTTCTGCAATTTCTTTTTCTTCAAAGACAACTTCTTCAGAGATGGTTGAGGCCAAGAATTCAGGAGGAAGAACACATGAGAAGATGTCAAATTTACTCTCCATATTTCTGGTATGAACCTCATTGTGCTTACCAAAGAATCTATCCAAATTGGTCTAGATATCCTTTGGCTATTCAATACAATCAATAAGGTGGTGCATGCATGGAGAAAAAGCTAGACACATGGCTCCAAGCGCTCTATCACAATTATTCATCCAACCATTTTTCTCTTTTGAGGATTCAGGCTCTGCAACAGCTCCAATAGACACATCAAAGAGACAATGTATCTTCAGATATGCACTCATATTTTTCTTCCACTCATCATAGTTGAATGGTGTAATAAGAGGAACTGAATTCGAATCCATGAAGTTGTACCTGCAAAACAAACTTTGAAACTTATACTGGAAGACTCATATGAATTTAAGCTATGAGCTCCCTAATCTATGATACCATGTGAGAATTTATGGCTCTGATACTATGTGATAATTCAATATAGGTTTAATACCATGAAAGAATTCTAATAGCCAAAAATCTTGAAGCAAAGAAGTCCTCACAAGAATTATTCAAAGATATGCAAGAATACGAAGAATAAATATTGAGACAGAAACATAAGAGAAGGAACTCAATTCATGGAAATATCATCTCATATATTATTCCTCAATATGAATACAATATATAATACATCTCAGGAGAGAAAATAGAATGCCTTAAAGGCAAGTTGAAAATCTCACAAAAGTAAGGCTTACTAAAATCTAGAAAAACCCCTTAGGTGTCAAAAGCACTTTCCAAGATAGTCTAAAGGCTCATGAATTAGATCAATATGGTATGGAAGCTAATGAGTGATGAAAATAGAATGTGATGATGAATTTTGGAGAGAAGAAAGAGGTGGAGGACGAGTTGTCCAAGTGGAGATAGTTTCTAGGTCAACTAGCTTTACCTTATCCACTAGAAAGTAGAAAAACAGGATAAAGTTGTCTAAATCATAAAAGTGTCTTTCTAATTCAGGAATGGAATAAAATCAGACAGAATCCAAGGAAATATTATCCAGAATCTTCCACAAATTGAACTTAATATTTTCCTTTTAAGGGAGATGTGATAGATGGAGGATGGTGCCCATAAAGTGCCATAAATTGAGACATTTTTGTATGATGTATGGAAGGAATTATTGTACCACCATTCTACCAAAGATAACCATTTCACCCACTTTGTTTGTTTATCAAATGCAAAGCAACGAAGATAGCCTTCTAGACATTTGTTCACTATCTCAGTTTTCCCATCGGATTGAGGATGATAAGAAGAATTGTGATCCAACTAGGTACCCAAACAAGAAAATAGTTTAGTCCAAAAATTTTTCAGTAAAAATTAGATCTCTATCACTTACAATAATCTTCGTGTTTCCATGTAACTTCTGAACTATTTCCATGAAGGCTGCAACAACTGTACTTTCATTAAAAGGGTGAGAGAATGCATAAAAGTGTGCACACTTTGCAAGTCTATCAAAAACCACCATAATAACATTCTTCCCTTCTGACTTGGATAGACTTGTGATAAAATCCATTGAGACTTCCTCCCAATGTTGACAAGGTATTTCTAATGGCTATGAAAGACCTGGGTCTTAACTATTTCAACCTTAATTTGTTGGAAAACTAAACATTTTGCCATGAACATTTGAACATCATATTTAAGACCTTCCAAAAAGAATTCCTTCTTGAACCTGTGGTACATTTCTAGGAATCCTGAGTGCCCACCTATATGAAAGGTGTGTAATTCCAAAAGGATCTTGTTACTCCCAGAGGAAAATCATGATGAAATGACTCACGCCCAGGCATGATAGAAGCTCATTATTTAAAGATACCAGATTTATATATTTATACATAATGTTGGAATTATTGTTTTGCAAACTTTCAACTGGATTAAGTCATACACAATATTTAACATATGAAAGGCGTTCTTGCAGAGGGAATTCACATCCTATTCCAGAACATATTGATAAATGGAAGGGAATTTAACAAATGGAGACTACTATATTCAAGAAGTGATTGATAATGACAAATTTCTTGAATCTAGGGATATTTGGAATGTACTGAAGCTTCTACATGAATAATTTTAGCAATTCATACACATTTGCAAATTAAACTCAGGGAATGAAAGTAACACAATCAGATTTGGCATACATAATACAAATAGGAAATTCCTGACAACCTTGCATCATACATGAGAATCTTTAAAATGTATTACAAATCCATACAATGATGAATCTCTGACAGATCTTTCAACTTTGAAACATTATGAACATCGATGATCTCACAATGGGACAGAAAACTGCATTTACTTAGTATTAATCATGGGAATATTTACACATAAAACATAATGGAATAACAATGGATTTACTGAAAAGAAGAAGAACATCTCTCTGAAATATGACTATGTCTTTAATCTCTTACAAAATTCAGCTTACATGGCACAAAACTGCTTCTCGACTCTACAAAAATTAGATAGAGAACCTCTCTACTAAAATTTCTAGCCTCTCAAAATGGATTACAATCTTCTTTATATAGAGTTTGTATGTGACCCAATTCGGTTTCTCAAATTATAACAGAAAAGTAAATGAAATGAAATTTACTTTTTACAAAGGATTTTTTACAAATTTTCTTCTCTAGTGAATAATCTAGGCTTAACATTTAATTTCTTCTGTTGGAGGTCTTCTTCTTTCCCCTCATATATACATTTGGTTGTCCAGAGGGATGGCCTATGGGTCCCACTAGGGGAATGCCATCTTGGTTCATTTGATGCATCATCTGAATGTTGATTGGGCCTGTTGGTGGCATCAATGGAAAAGGAGGTGGTTAGTTTGCAAATGTACTCGTCCCCTGAGTTGTTGAGGATGTTGTTGATTGATCGAATTGTACCCTTGAATCTTGAATCGATGATTGTCCCTGGATTGGTATGGCTCGTTCAATGTTGACCTGGTACACTGGTTGTCAAGGAAGCATGCTTCTTGGATGTAAAAATAATAAAATATTGGAACTAGGTTAAAAACATTTTACTCCATGAGAAAAGGTGCACTTTACAAGTTGGAAACTAGGATGGAGGGTAAAACAGGTAAGCGAGACCCATACGACAGGTGGAAAGCGTACAATGGATGAATGGACAGGAGGGGGTGATGGGATACCTAGGACAGATGGCAGGCGGTGATTTGATTACGGAGTGAAAGGTTGTCAGGATAAGCTGAGTTGTAAAGCACTGGCCTTCAAAGTTGGGTGGATACCACTCTTGGTTTCCCAGAGTGGTAACGCATCGATGTTGAGCGGTTTAGAAAAACTGCCTTCAAGGAGGCGCGGCTAGTTATTTTGGGGTACGTGTCACGGGAGGTTTCCACCACAATGTGCACCCGGGCTTGTTTTCTGGTGGGTGCAACTTATCAACGCGCGATCAATCTGATCCGTTGATCTTAACAATGGGCAGTGAACCTACACGTGCATTACTCCTGCTTAACTTTCTTGATTTTAATGAGTGTGCTTGATCTTTGGTCCATTGATATTCCTCCTGATCCGACGAATGATCGCCATTTGAGTTTATCTCTTGAACATTTCCTTGTAGTCTTCATCTGTAGGTTCTATTAGTCTTCCGCCAGTCATTCCTTAGTCTCTCTTAGCACTCTGGGGTTGAAATCACTTCAAAAAGTGTTATCTGCAAGGGCTTCATAGATGATTTTATTTTTGAGAAAAATATTAGGTACTAACATTGGCTCCACAGGGACATAGGGTTTCTATGTAGGGCTCTGAGAACAGTAGGCTAGTGCTTTTTCCATTGGGTTATGGATTCTTTCCTTTGGAAAGGTGTTTATCACATTGAAACATAATTGTTAGCTCAACAATTTATTTATTTACATTGAGCTGGACATGACAAGGATTAAAATATTGTAAATTTCAAAAACCACTACTCTATTATGTACAATATCCTTTTTTGGAGTCTGGATTTAGTATAGAAAAAACCTTTTCAAAATCATGCCATTGACAACAACTTCTATCAACTCTCCTTCCAGTTCATGAAGCTTATAGGTGTTGTTTTCTAGCACTTCAGCAATGATGTATGGGCCTATCCAGATATTTTCAAACTTGCCATGTTTTCCTTTATCTTCCCTTCTTGCATTCCAATTCAGAACTAAATCTCCAGGGTGGAGATCTCTTTCCAATGCTTTTTTATCAAAGGTCTTCTTCATATTTCTCTGATGTTCTTGTAATTTCAAATTTACCTACTCTCTTTCCTGCTGAAGCTCTATTAATTCATATATCATTCTTACCATATTGTTTGGTTCTTTTGTTTCATGTTGGATGATATTGAGTACTATTAATCCCAATTGAATAGGAAGGACCACTTCTCTTCCATATATCAACTGAAAAGGAGATGTGCCAATTGATCTTTTAACACTTATTCTATAGGCCCATAAGGCATATCTGAGGTTCACACCCCAAGCTTTTTTGTTGTCTATCAGCATCTTTTTTATAATTATCAGCAATATTTTGCTGGATGAATCGACCAAGACATTTCCCTAAGGGTAATAGGCAGTTGAGTGGCCCAAATCAAAATTATATTTTAGGTATAATTCCACAATTTTAACAGATTTGAAAGCAGGGGCATTGTTAGCAATGATTTTCCTTGGGCATCTGAACCTTGAGAAAATGCTTTCTTCCAAAAATTTCATTATCAAATTTTCATTTTCTAATCTAGTGGGAATATCTTCCACCCACTTTGTAAAATAATCTGTAGCAGTCGAAGCCCATCTTTGATGGTTGTTGAAATTAGGATTTATCTCTCCAATCAAATCCAAACCCCACTACTGAAAAGAATTTGATGTAATAACAGGCCTTAGGGGAAGATGTATTAATTTATGTTTTCCTGCCAACATTTGACATTGCACACATGCTCTCACAATATGATTAGTATCATCAAATAATTTTTGCTACCAATACCCATCCCTTAGAACTTTGTATGTTGTAGCTCTCCAAGCATGATGACCTCCACAAACTCCTTTATGTAACTCTGTGATAATGCCTTTTGTTTCTTCTTCAATTACACAATTCAACAGTATCCCTTGAGGATCTTTCCAATACAAATATTCATCCAATATACAATATTTGATTGTCTGTAACTTCAGAGATCTTGCTTGTGACTTTGTTAGATAATCAAGACATTCCAAATTCACCAAATAATAAACAATGTTTCCATACTAATCAGATTCTTCAAATTTTTGGTTTATGTTCATTATATCATCCTGGGAACCTTGAATTTATCTTAGATTCTCTTCTTCTGTCAATTATGAAATCAAATTCAAGTCTAATGCCTCACAATTTGAATCAGCCTGCAACTTGGCCAATCCTTGGCCCTTAACTAGCTTGGTGGGTTTGATTTCTAGATCATACTTTTGAATTTTAGAAATCCACTTGCCTCTTCTACCTTCACTGTCGGTTTGACACAAAATATATTTGACTGTGCTATGTGGAACATATGAAATTATCTAAGAATGTAAAACATAACATCTGAAAGATTTCAAATCCTTGACCATGGCATATTCTTATTTCTCTGTGAGATTATACTTCAATTCAACATCCCTTAGAGCTATACTAAAAAATGCTATGGGTTGTTCATGTTCCTCACGGTTCTTTTTCAAAAGCACGGCTGCAATTGTATGAGAGGAAGCAAAATAAAATATCAATAAAAGCTTCATATAGCCAAGACTGATCAACACTGGTGTCTCTCCAATGGCTTTCTCCAGTGCTTCAAATTCTTATTTTTCCTCTTTATTCCATTTTACGTCATTACCTTTTTTTAGCATGTTGGTAATGATTTTAATCAGTTCAGTAAGATTGGGAATGAATCTTCTCAATAAATTTATCCTTCCAATAAATGATTGTACTTCTCTCTTATTTCTGGGGACTTCAAGTGCTTGTATGGCTGCCACTCTCTCAGGATCTATTTTCACTCCATCTTTAGATACTATATTCCCTAGCAGCTTACCTTCTCTTAAAGAAAAATTGGGCTTCTTAGGATTTAGAGGCCATATTTTCGGCACTTTCTGAAAGTCTGCTTTAAATGGGATAGATGTTCCTCATCAGTTTTAGAGAACACTGTCATATCATCCAGATATATCACTATGATTTTTTCTCTTTCTCCAACAAACGATATGTCCATAGCACGCTGGAAAGTGGCACTTGCATTCATTAATCCAAATGGCATCTTATCATATATAAAAGTTCCCCATGGAGTGGAAAAAGTTGTCTTATCCCTATCATCTTTACTCATGGCCACTTGGTTGTACCCTGAAAATACATCCATCATAGATATTATGTCTACTTCAACAACCTTCTGCAAAATTTGATCCATTTTGGGAAAAGGATAATTGTCTTTGAGTGAGCATTTGTTTAGATTCATGAAGTCAACACACAACCTTATTTCTCCACTCTTTTTTCTAGCAGGAACCAAATTAGCAATCCATTCATAGTATCTAAGAGGAATTATTATTTTGGCATCTAATAACTTCCTCACTTCCCTTTCAATAATGGGAAGCAAAATAGGATTTGTTTGCCTGAGTTTCTGTCTGAAGGTATTTGTTCCAAGATTCAAAGGAATTTTATGATAAATTATTGATGTATCATAGGTTATAATATTTTCATACCTCCATGCAAAAACATCTATGTGTTCTTTAAAAAGCTTTATGTATCTCTGCTTCACTTCAGCAGGAAACAACTTTGAAAGTTTGATATTCTTGGGTTCTTCTTTAGTGCCAATATTTACCTCTTCAAAATCCTCTTCTTTTGGTTGGATTTTAGGATTATGAGGAACATCGTTCTTGTCAAATAATCTTTCCAAAGGGATCAGACCTGTTGGGATGAAGTTACTTTTCAACTGGACAATCTTATGATTTGCTATTTTGTAATCCAACTTATCATCTGTTTCTCCCCTTTTTTAATTGTCTTCCTCTTCCTCTGATTCTTGGTCTTGATCAATGCACGTATTGGAAAAATCATCAATTACTTCTAGGAATATTTTAATTTGCTCATAATATTCAAACACTTTCCAGTTTTTGGTATTTTCAGGGATGGATGGCCTATAGATCATCTCAACTTCATGTCTCAACTTAATTTATGTAGGAGGCTTAAAATAACTTGCTGCTATGGCCAGTGAATCAGCTCTCTGATTTACTTCTCTAGGAATGGTTGTAATATTAAAGGATTCAAATAAATTATTAATTAAATCCCATACTTTTATTTCTGTAGGCTCTTATTTTGGGATGCTTATTCTGATATTTTCCTTTTATCTGCTGCACTATTAATTCTGAATCCCCAAAAACAGAAATCAGTTTTATCCCCATCTTCCTTGTTGTTTCTAGACCCAAGACCAATGCTTCATACTCAGGCACGTTGTTTGTGGTCTCAAAATTTAATTTAAAGGACAACGGAATTTATTCTTTGGTTGGAGAAATAAGAATTACCCCAGCTCCAGCTTCATCCTTGGTGGAGGATCCATCGAAATACATATCCTAAACAAGATCATGTTGAGAGCTTGTATTCCCTACTGCCATTAATTTCATAGGTTCTCCTTTGTAACCATTTCCTGCAATCAACATACAATAGCACATATCTTCTTCTATGGTGTATAAAGGATAGTCTTCTTGTCTCCCCTGCAAATAGTGGAACATTAGCATATTTCATACCCATCTGCATTGTCCCTCCCATTCTTTTTGCACAAGTCCTAGATAATAGCATACCATACCTTGGAGGTACATCAACTACCACCACATCAAGAATAATACTTTTGGAAGGTAACTGAGCTAAAGTTACTACCAAATCCTTTATCATTCCCACACATTTTACTAATTTTGAATCAAAGCTGTAAAGATCATGATAAGGCTTAGTAATTTCCAATCCCAATTCCTCCATGATTACTTTAGGCATCATATTATGAGAGACACCTGAGTCTAGCATACAATTGTGCAGCAGCTTGCCATGTAGACTCAAAGTCACATAAAAAGGAGGTGCATATTCATTGTTTTCTTCTTCAACAGCTGGCCCAACTTCAATAGTAGGGGTTTCATCAGCAATATTCAAGCTGTCCGACAAAGGATTTGCATTATTTAACCTGGGAAATTTTTCAATTTGCTTGGAATAGATAGTGGAATGGACATTTTAATTTTAGAGAGCTCATGCTGAAAATAAAAAGGCTGATAATATTTGTCCACCTCTTCCGCTTCAGTGGGAAGTACAACAACTTTTTTATGGACAGGAGAAGGAATAATTTGAATTTCAAGAGATGATGAAGTGCAAGGATTTTCTTTGTCGGCAGAAGGATTTTGTACAGAAGAAGGATTATCAGCAGATTTCATATATTTTGGAATTTTAATCAATTCATTAGGAGAAGCTACCTTAGGTTGATTTTTTGGTGAATTCCTTGGCCTTAGATTATATATTTTCTTTGATTTAGGTTCATTCTGATAAACATCATCTTGCAGTGACCTTTCATACTCTTCCTGAGTTAGGTGGATCATATCATCATCATCATTTACCCAGAGGATATCTTCAGGAGGTTCAACATATTCCTCATCAGGAGCTACTTCCACCATATGTTCAACATCATTAGTCCTTACTGGTGGTTGTATAGGATGGTCTTCAATTCTCCTATTTGTATTTAGAATTTGAGGATTAAAAGGCCTCCTATACTAATTAGTATTTCTTTTTCCCATGCTTTGAGGATTCTTGTTTCGATTATGTCCATCCACCTCAAGCCTAGTGAGTTTTGTTTACAGACCTTTCAACATTTTTGACATCTCTTCAATCTTTTCATCTTGTTTTTCCCTATTTTTTTCTAATGTATCTACATCATCTCTAGGTTTCTTCTTGTCTACATCTTGTCTATGTTTCATTTTACCCGAGGATGTCATGTTTCCTTCCCCATCTAAAGCATCATCTTGCATATTCAACAAAGTAGTAGATATCCTTTCTCTTGTAATCATAGAAAAATCAGACTCATGTGCTCCTGCATATGTTACTTTAGTTGCAGCTTGGGAAGGTTTAATATCTTGAGGAATCTTGTTGTAAATATTGTTAAACCTTTTATTGAATTCACTGGCATTTTATCCATTATTTTTCTTTAAAGCTGCAAATTCAGTTATATAATACAGATGATCCCCTTTTTCACCCCATTGCCTCAAGAATGCTTGTTCTAAGGAAGGCCAAGAATTTAGAGAATTTGCAAGTAGGGCTCTAAACCATTTCTTGACTTATCCATCTAAGGATTGTACAAACAATCTCATGTATACATCATCTTCCTCAATGAGAATGTCATCTATGAAGTATTGAAAATTAGAAACATGATCTTCAGTTGTAATATCATTTTCTCCATCATTCTTAGACAAAATCTTGAGATATTTCTTAGGCATGTCATGCAGATTATTTGGAAAATTTAAAGCACCAAACCTATTGGGTAGCCATGGATTTATTGGAAGAGGTGGATTTCCTTGTCCCCTACTAACCATATTTAAATGTTCTAGGATAATATTGTGACCTTGAGGGGTGAGTGAATTTATTTGAGGTGGAGTAAAAGAATGATCAGGTCTAGATACACTCGTAGTTGATATTGGATAAGTGAACTGAGGTTCAAGAACTGGATTTAAAGGAGTTTCAGGAATGTTGTGCAAATTATGAAAATTATTTAAATCTTCAAGTATTTCTTGATTTATTAATGTAGGAGATATCAAATTAGAACTAAACAGAGGAATACCTCTCCCTTGAGCAGTATGAATATTCCTCCAATGAGTTTGAGATTCTAGAAGGCTCCAGAATTCCTTTGACTGGGGATTAGGTCTTGTGTGTCTCTTACCAGGATCTAGGTTGATCCAATGAAGTTGCTAAGTGAAGATTCAACCACAATGTATGTTCTGCTTCACCACACAAATCTCAGACTCTCTTCGAATTGTAGCAAGATAAAGATTGCTTTCACTTGTGTTCCCCAGTATGGTCGCCATTTTTCATGTTAGTCCCAAAGGCAAATCAGGTTGAAATGACTCACACCCAGCCATGATAGAATCTCATTTATTTAAAGATACCAGAGCTATATCTTTATACAATGAATTTGAATTATTGCTTTGCAAACTTTCAATTGGATTAAGTCATACACAATATTTAATAGACGAAAGGATTTCTTGCCAAGGAAATTCACAACCTATCCTAGAACATATGGATAAATGGAAGGGAATTTAACAAATGGAGACTATATGTATTCAAGAAGTGACAGATAATGACAAATTTCTTGAATCTATGGATATTTGGAACGTACTAAAGCTTCTACATGAAGAATTTCAGAAATTCATACACATTTGCAAAGTAAACTCATGGAATGAAAGTAATGCAATCAGATTTGGCATACATAATACAAGTAGGAAATTCCTGAAAACCTTGCATCATACATGAGAATATTTAAAAGATATTACAGACGCATACAATGATGAATCTCTGACAGATATTTCAACTCTGAAACATTATGAACATTGATGATCTCACAATGGGACTAAAAATTGCATTTACTTTCTATTCATCATGGGAATCTTTACACAGAAAACAGAATGGAATAACAATGGATTTACTGAAAATAAGAAGAACATCTATCTGAAATATGACTATGTCTTTAATCTCTTTCAAAATTTAACTTACATGGCTCTAAATGGCTTCTCGACACTACAAAAATTAGATGGAGAACCTTTCTGCTAAAATTGCTAGCCTCTCAAAATGGATTACAATCTTCTTTATATATAGTTTGTATGTGACCCAATTCGGTTTCTCAAATTCTAACAGAAAAGTAAATGAAAGTCAATTTAATTCTTACAAAGGATTTTTTACAAATTTTCTTCTCCAGTGAATAATGCTAGGCTTAACATTTAATTTCTTCTGTTGGAGGTCTTCTTCTTTCCCCTCATATAGACATTTGGTTGTCCAGGGGGATGGCCTATGGGTCCCAGTGGGGGAATTCCATCTTGTTTCATTTGATGCATCATCGTAATGTTGATTGGTCCTGCTAGTGGAATAAATGAAAAAAGGAGGTGGTTGTTTTGCAAATGTACTTGGCCCCTGAGCTGTTGAAGATGCTACTGATTGATAGAACTGTACCCTTGAAGCTTGACTTGTAAATATTTGATACAGAGATCACTAATCCCTCTGTATCAGTCTGAGACCCCAAGTGATATGAATCTCTATGTCAGTACATACTCATAGAACATAGATCCAAATAACTAGGCCTGCATCTGCCAACTAACACATAAAGCAATCATATAGACAACAGATATACCCTGGAACCCTTTCGGGAGAAACTAGCTAACTATGGGGCTATCTTCTCAATCTTGAGCCCAAAGCATACAGAAGAATAAAGAAGCAGTACAATACAGAGTTACCTCAACTGGTAGCTCAATCCCTCTGACTAGGGAAAACCCTAATTTGCATGCATCCAGCTGATGCATGCACTGATGGAATGTGCCCTAAATGCCAATCTGGATCTTAGTGCTCTAACGGTGCCTCTGATGGATCTGTCCTCTACTGATCACCTTGTTTTGATCTGCTCTCTCAGAAGACTTCCCATTGATGAAATCAGCCCTCTCTACATGCACAAGTGCGCCCTCCTCCTCTGGATGTCGAATGCTCGTACTGCTCCGGATCTCAACAGATATGAGCTCCGATTGTCTCTAACCTTCCTGAAATATCAAGGCAAGGCTATCTTAAAACTCTCGGACTCCAAATCAGTCAATCCAGCTCACAACAAGCTTCTCCTCCTCAGGAAAAATGTCCTCCTCCAAGCAAACTTGGCCTCCTCTCAAAATAATCAGTAATCACACTGTGAAGCTCTCTCAGCTCACAGTCTTGGAGATCTGGTCTCTCTGGTACTGAAGATCACTAATCTAGCTCAGATCTGACCTTCTAACTCCTGCAACAACTCCTCCCTATCTCAGAAAGTTGCTCCACATGAACAGATTCATCCTCCTCACTCTGGAAGTATCTCTCTCAGATAATGCAATTGAGTAACCCCATCTAGGGACCCCCTGCCTCTATAAATAATCTCACTGATGAATTAGGTTTGCCAAAACCCTAATTCCCGGTGCATGAAAAAAGTCACTTTTGCATGCAGTCACTGAATGCTGGCAGGTCATGCAATACTCATGCATGCATAGGTCAATCTCCCCTGAAGCTCCGCATGTAGCCCCTGCTGGGCTCATGCCATTGAGTAGAGTGCATCTCACTCTCTACTCCATCCTGATGCCTATGGTACTAATGTCCCTCCATGCAAGGCATCTGAGTCATGGAGGACATCCTGAAGTTACCATAATCTAACACTCCCTCTTAACAAGGGAAGTCCTACCATGGATACCTGGATCCATCAAATCTGCTGTTGCTGACTCTGATCTAACTGATCTTCCTATCACTACTACCCTCTAATCTGAAGAACCCTGATCAATCTCCATTTGTGTGGCTTCTGATGAAGCCCCTCTGTCAACCACCGTTGACTCTGTCACTGCACTCTGGCTCAGACTCCCTCTGAGTCTATGCTGCTGTAACCAACCCTGAAGACCTACGTCAAGTGGATCTACTACTCTGTAGACCATCTGCCTGTGACCCTGAGTTGACTCACCTCTGTAATTCAACTCCCTCTATCTCTACACTGACTAAACTAACTGAACTAACTAAGCTCTCTCCTGAGCCAAGTCCATCTCAACCATGTCATACCAGCTCACTCTCTGACTGGTGCCTGCATGAGCAATATGGTTATCCCTCTGATACAAGCCCAAAGGCTCAATCTCATGTGACTCATCACTGTCATGAGCATCTCTCTCATCCATCGGAACTCCACAATCACTACCTTGATCCTCATCATGGTGAGCCTCTCGCTCACCCATTTGCTGAACAGGCCCACTCCTCCTTGCCTCATCTCGGCTATGAGCATCTCGCCCATCATCCCCCTCTGCATCTGAAGAGGATGCACTCATCCATCCTAATGTGCCTGAAGTAGGCTATCCATGAACCAAGTACTCACCATCAATCCTGTGACCCAACAACACTGGGTCTACTCCTCTAGGATAGGTGATGAACTGATCCCTATGAAACACTACAAGGAATCCTGTAGTTTCCAATGTTGCCACTGAGAGAACACTCCCTCTCAGTCCTGGAACAAAGAACACTCCTGATACCTCCAGAAGCTCCCCACGGTCAAGCAGAAATCTCACTCTGCCCACACCAGCAACTAAATGGTCAACCCCCTGACCATCCCGAGTCAACTGTACTGCCATCTGCTCTAGGATCAGGAATGCATCTCGCACTCCTATCATATGACTGCTGAGAGTAATGTCCACTCTCCATCTCTGATCATCCTGAATCTCAGGTGGGCTGCTATCATGTCCTGACTGTACTGTGGCTAGTGAGAAATCCTTCTCAAACCGAGAAGAGAACTCATAAACCTCCTCTGCTACTGCCACCTGCTCATCCTAGATCAACCATCTCTCAGTCTTCATGTGCATGCATATCTCATGCTCATGCAGCATGCATATCTCATGTGCATGCATCATGCAAGACCTCATGCATGTCTCATGAACATCTCTGTACTGACACTCCCTCTCAGTGAGGAAGGTACTGCAGGAGAAGCATCCACCAGGATCAAACACATCATATGTTGCTACAGCTACTCCCTCTAAAATGGAAGACTTTCTGGCTACATCTACTGCACTATGATATGCAGATATGTGCTCCTCCTCTATCAATGTCATCTTGAGAGAAGCATCATGCTCTCCCTCTGTCACTGATACTGAAAATGCATCCAAGGTCTCCCTGGACCCACATATAGGCTTTCCCATCAACCTATACTCTACTCTCAAGCTAGTGGCCATATCTCTGCAAAACTGAAATATTGTAACCCACAGTGAACAAGAATCTCTCCTGATCACAAATTTGGTAGATCTATCACAGATCTAACCACTGAAATCACAAATCTGATAGATCTCGTATCTATCCTAACAGATCTGATGTCTACACTCATAGATCTGAACTCTGCTCTTCAGATCTGGACTCTGCTCTCACAGATCTGAACTCTGCTCTTCAGATCTGGACTCTGCTCTCACAGATCTGAACATTATGCTTCATATCTGATATACCTGCCACGGATATGGACTCTGCTCATGCCAAATCTGAAAGATCTATCTCAGATCTCACCTCCAAATTCACAGATCTGATAGATTTGACCTCTACAACCTCAAATCTGAGTTGTGCTCTTCAGACCTGGTAGATCTGGTCTCTATCTTCACTGATCTACTAGATCTATCTCAAATCTAGTCTCCAATACCACAGATCTGGTAGATATGACCTCTACAACCTCAAATCTGAGCTCTGCTCCTTAGATCTAGTCTTTGATCTGACCACACACCAACCAAACTGATAGATTTGACCTCTACAACCATAGATCTGAACGGGAATGTTCAGATCTGGTAGTTCTGGTCTCTATCTCCACAGATCCACTAGATCTATCTCGTATCTAGTCACCAACACTACAGATCTATAAGTGACTGCCACCCTGACCCTTACCAAGGTTTTGGTACCATGTAAATCTTTGATACAGAGATCGCTACTCCCTTTATATCAGTCTGAGACCCCAAGTGATATGAATCTCTATGTCAGTACATACTCATAAAACATAGATCCAAATAACTAGGTCTGCATCTACCAACTAACACATAAAGCAATCATATAGACAACATATATAACTTGGAACCCTTTCGGGAGAAACCAGCTAACTATGGGGCTATCTTCTCAATCTCGAGCCTAGATCATATAGAATAATAAAGAAGCAGTACAATATAGAGTTACCTCAACAGGTAGCTCAATCCCTCTGACTAGGGAAAACCCTAATTTGCATGCATCCAGTTGATGCATGCAATGATGGAATGTGCCCTAACTGCCAATCTGGATCTGAGTGCTCTGACGGTGCCTCTGATGGATCTGTCCTCTACTGATCACCCTGCTCTGATCTGCTCTCTCAGAAGACTTCCCACTGATGAAATTGGCCCTCTCTGCATGCACAAGTGCGCCCTCCTCCTCTGGATGTCAAATGCTCGTACTGCTCTGGATCTCAATAGATCTAAGCTTCGATTGTCTCTAACCTTCCTTAAATCTCAAGGCAAGGCTATCTTGAAACTCTCGGACTCCAACTCGGTCAATCCAGCTCACAACGAGCTTCTCGTCCTCAGGAAAAACATCCTCCCCCAAGCAAACTCGGCCTCCTCTCAAAATAATCAGCAATCACACTGGGAAGCTCTCTCATCTCACAGTACTGGAGATCTGGTCTCTCTGGAACTGAAGGTCACTGATCTAGCTCAGATCTTACCTTCCTAGCTCCTGCAACAACTCCTCCCTATCTCAGAAAGTCACTCCACATGGACAGATTCATCCTCCTCACTCTGGAAGTATCTCTCTCAGATAATGCAACTGAGTAACCCCATCTAAGGACCCCCTGCCTCTATAAATAATCTCACCGATGAATTAGGTTTTCCAAAACCCTAATTCCCGGTGCATGCAAAAAGTCACTTTTGCATGCAATCTCTGAATGTTGGCAGGTCATGCAATACTCATGCATGCATAGGTCAATCTCCCCTGAAGCTCCGCATGCAGCCCCTGTTGGGCTCATGCCACTGAGTAGAGTGCATCTCACTCTCTACTCTATCCCAATGCCTATGGTACTAATGTCCCTCCATGCAAGGCATCTGAGTCATGGAGGACATCCCGAAGTTACCATAATCTAACATGACAAGATGACTGTCCCTGGACTGGTATGGCTCATGCAATGTCAACCTCATACATTGTTTGTTGAGGTAGCATTCTTCTTGGATTTTAAAATAATAAAATATTGGAACTAGGTTAAAAAACATTTTACTCCATGAGAAAAGGTGCACTTTACATGTCGGAAACCAAGGTGGAGGGTAAAATAGGTAAGCAGGACCCATACGATAGGTGGCAAGCATACAGTGGATGAATGGACAAGAGGGAGTGACAGGATACCTTGGACAGATGGAATTCAAGGATTTGATTACGGAGTGATAGGTTGTCAAGATAAGTTGATTTGTAAAGCACTGGCCTTCAAATTTGGGTAGATACCACTATTAGTTTCCCATAGTGGTAACATGTCGATGTTGAGTGGTTTAGAAAAACTGCCGTCAAGGAGGTACGACCAGTTAATGTGGGGCACATGTCATGGTAGGTTTCCAGCACAATGCACACCCGAGCTCCTTTTCTGGTGGGCGCAACTTATCAACGCGCGATCAATCTGAGTCATTGATCTTAGCGATGGGCAGTGAAACTGCACACGCATTACTCCCGCTTAAATTTCTCGCTTTTAATGAGCGATATTGATCTCCAGGTTGTTGATATTCCTCCTTATCCAAAGCCTGACCGCCGTTTGAGTTTATCTCTTGAACATTGTCCTGTAGTATCCAGTTGTAGGTTCTATTAGTCTTCCGCTAGTCATTCCTTAGGTTCTCTTAGCTCTCTGGGGCTGAAATCACTTCAAAAAGTGTTATCTAGATGCAAGGGATTCATAGATGATTTTCTTTTTTGATAAAAACATCATTACTAACATAAATTTTGTTTGAGTTGAGAGTTCTTACATATATATAACTTATCCTTATACCATAGTGAATCATTGTTCCACACAAAATTATTTGATACATTGGGATCCTTTTGTAGCTTTTGAATGAGTGTCCACATAGACAGTTCATTCTTCCCTTGCTACTACTACCCAATCAGGTTGTATAATCGAAATCGCACAAAGTAATGCCTCAACATTCTCATATTTTCTGGAAAGTGCATCTGCCACCACATTATGGTTCCCTTTTTTATAGATGATTTCAAATTCATATCCCAGCATCTTGGTTACCCATTTTTGTTTCTCTTATGAATATAGTCTCTGTTCCAAGAATTATTTAAGACTATCATGATTTTTTTTTACCTTGAAGTGCCTTCCTATTAGGTAAGGACGCCATTTCTTAAGTGCATGTAGTATTGCCATCATTTCCTTCTCATAAATGGTTTTTTATAAGTTATTTCCCTTGATTGGTCGACTTTTGAAAGCAAGGGGATGTCCTTCTTGCATTAGAACATCATCGATTCCATTTCCTGGGGCATCACATTCCACAATGGAGGTTTTTTTGAAGTCTGGTGTGGTCAAAATAGGAGCTTTTCACATTGCCTCTTTAAGTTGTTCAAATTCTTGTGTTTCCTCTGGAGTCCATCAAAATGCTTCCTTCCACAATAATGTTGTTAGAGGTGCTGCTATTCTTCCATAGTTTTGAACAAACTTGTGGTAGTACCTTGTTAAAACTAAGAATCATCTAATATTCTTCAAGTTTTTGGGAACCATCCAATCCACCATGGATTTAATTTTGTTAGGGTCTACCTTAGCACCTTCATCGGATACAATATGACCCAAATACTCTACCTCCTTTACCCCAAATAAACATTTGGAAGGTTTTGCATATAGTTGTTGTTCCTTTAGTAGTTGTAGCACCTTGTCAACATGTTGAACATTTTCTTCCCAATACTTGCTATAGATTAGTATATCTTCAAAAAATACTAACACAAATTTTCTATGGAAGGGCTTGAAAATGGAATTCATCAAACCTTGAAATGTGGAAGGTGCATTCATAAGGCCAAAAGGAATGACCAAAAATTCATAATGACCTTCATGAGTTTTGAATGTTGTTTTTGGGATGTATTCTTCCTTCATTCTGATCTGATGATACCCTAAATGAAGATCCAAATTTGTAAATTAAACTGTTCCATGTAGTTCATCTAACAATTCATCAATGATAGGAATGGGAAACTTATCTTTAATGGTGATCTTTTTGAGCTCTCTATCAGTTGGAAACATATGCCATGATCCCTCCTTCTTGTGTACCATTACCACTAGTGTAGAGTAAGAACTTTGGCTAGGCCTAATTATGCCATCCTCTAACATTTCTTCAACCATATACTCAATTTCACTATTATGGACATAGGGGTATCTGTAAGGTCTGACATTAGGAGGAACACTTCCTGGAATTAAGTGAATAGCATGATCAAAATATTGAGTAGGTGGAAGATGTTTTGGAATATATTCAAATACCTTGGAGTGCTTATCAACGACCCTTTGAATATCCAAGGGAATAGGAGGCTTAGATGTTTGAACATCTAGTGAGCATAATTGTGCAGTTACACCTTAATGTCCCTTTTTCAACAATTTTGCCATACCATTAGATCTTATCACCTTGCTTGGATTCCTTGTGATGCCCTTTAATTCAAATTATTTTCCTTCCCAAGAAAATTTCATGAAAATTAAAATCCATTGTTCCCAATTATTGTAACCATTGAACCCCTAAGACAACATCAGCACCACCCATTGGGTTAGAAATCATAGGAATTTTAAATACATATCCCTCCATAGTAAGATTGATATTATGGAATTTCCCCGAGCAATTGATATTTCCTCCATCTACAATCATTACTTGAAACTCTGGTGCTATATATACAAAGCAATTGAGAATTTTGGCTAATTTACAATGAATGAAATTATGAGTACTACCATAATCAATCAACAGTGTTACCTTTTTCTTTTTGATATATCCTTCGATCTTGAGAGTTTGAGGAGTGCTAATGCCATCCAATGCATGACAAGATATGGTGGGAGTAATCTCTTCTATTTGTTGAGCTAGAGATGGTTCATGTTCTTTTGCTTCTTCTTCTTCACAATCTATGTAGAATAATTTTGTCTCAATACACTTATGTACCTTACTATACTTGTTGTCACAATTAAAGCATAGAACTTTTTCTCTTCTTTCATCCAGTTTTTGAGGTGTCAACCTTTGAGGTGGGTTAGAAGAAGGAACATTATTCTCTCTATATGTGTTGGAGGTGGTTCTTCTAGTAGCTATTGCCATATTTTTACTTTTAACCTTCCTTTCCAAGATGAAATCCTTCTCTAAGGATGTTGGTTTGAAGAGGCGTACATCATGTTGGATGTTATCCTTCAAGGTTCCAATAAAGCTCCAACAATTTATCATTTGGTATTCCCGCCACTCCGAGACTCATCTTTTGAAACTGTTGAATGTGCTCGCTTACTGGACCCTTTTTCATTAGATTTATCAATTGGGTAAAGAATGAATTTCTCTTAACATCATCATGATATTGTATCAATTCTTCTGTAAAAAAGGACCAAGAGATCATGGAGTTCTTTCTTCACTCACAAAGCCATTGGTACCACACAAACTGGTCGGATTCTAAATATAAAGATGCAATAGGTACCCTTTGGAGATTTGGAACCTGATGTATATCAAAAAATTGTTCCATTTGGAATATCCATGTTATGGGGTCCTTGCCATCAAATTTCCTCATGTCAATATTGGGGAGTTGGACACCCCTTGGGGACCATCTGTGATTACTTTCATTACTAGAATCAATTCCTCTTTGAGTATTCTTATACATTGAAGGTTTCTCAACATGAAAACTAACTTTATCTTCCCGAGTACCCTGTAACACATCATCAGCTGTAGAGATATTTTCCCTTGAACTTTGTATAAGATTAGCAATATTTTTCATATTTTCCTCCATTATACTCTCCATATGTCCCATCATTTCCTCTAAATTAATTAAATCAACCATTTTCACAGACCCTTTAATCATATCTTCCAACTTGTACATTCGAAAAGATAGGTCTTCACTTCCATTGTAGGTCAGGGATGAATCCTCTAGTGGTTTGAGTGGAGTGTGATTTTTTCCACTTACTTTTGGTGGAATTTTGAACAATATAAATATACATCACTCTTTGGCTTCACCTCAAATATATCCTTCTACTAAAATTTATTCAAATTAGAAATGGTGTACCTTTTCAAACCCTGATTTGAAGACTAATTTTCTAGTTGACCTTCCAACTGGGATAACCCTAAAATTTCAGCCCTTTTAAGTCTAAAATATTATTTTGTAGTATCCTGATATGTCATTTTTCCAATGCCACAGGTTTCATTGAATTTGCATGTGCCAAAAAAACGTTGTGACAATTTTCCCAACACTTGTTATTTTTGGCCTTTTCAGAAGAGCAAGATTGTACAACCTGCCATGTGTCCAATTTTTTAGTTTTATTCTAAAATTGCTACCCAAGATAGTGTGGTATATATTATTTCTGCTACAATATCTCTCACTATCTCTCACTCAATTTGGATCTTTCATGCTCAACATATAACCATTTTTCCCATAACACATGTTTTAGAGTATTTTTTGGACTAGTCAGAAACCCTAACTTCCACTGGGTATAACTCTGAACTTGTAATGATTCAAGATCTAAAAATCAAATCATAGATAGATAGGTTTGTCCTCTATGTCTCCTATGAGTTTTGTTGTCTGAAACATCCTAGAAAAAAAAAATTACAGTGAAAATTCCAAGATTACTCGTATTGAAAGCGTCCAAGTTTTGATACCAAATGTGAAGCAAAAAATTCCCCACAAGAGCATGAAAATATCATAAATACACTAGAAAGACTCATCCATGCCTTAATGATGAATAAATTAGATGAATATAAAGCCTCTTTGAGGAGGAAACCTCCTTTTACAATGTACTAAGTATACAAGACAAGACAATATGAGATGATTCAAATGAAAAGGTCTCCTTCCTATATATAGGAGACAAAGAGGTAAAATTACAACTAATAGACTCAAGCCGACATAACTAATATAATAATACTAATGAAAATTACCACTAATAGACCCAAGCCAACATTAATAATATGTAATGAACCACAATATAGTGGGTAATGTGCCAACATTTAGGGCTTAACAAATACAGAAGAATAAAGAAGGATTTTGCTCAATGCATACTAGCTTTGTTTTATGAATTTAGGAAAATGAATGATGAAATTTTATGTATCTTGTTTAAATTATTTATTTTAATTCACGATTGCATTATGCTCATTCCATTTGTCCATTTTGAATGCATGTTCCGAATAGAATCATTCAGCTACAACCTGGAAAAGGTAGTGCATATGAGATTGGTGTTCCAAAAAAAAAGATCTAATAATAGAGTTCCATAATATTCAACAAAATTCAATGTAAGATATAAAATATTTATGAATACTTTTATACATATTTTCATTTCCTGAAATTTTGAGATTTCTACTATTGAGAGTGATTTCATTTGGTTCTGACTTTATATTTTCTTTCAATTTGCTCTTCAGTAAGTATTTTTTTCCTATGCATGTTAAAATAATACAATACCTTTGATTAGTAATTGAATATGGATGCTCCATATTATGTTGAGTTGCTATTTTCTATTAAGGTGTAAAAGGAATCTATAAATTAAGTTTGCATATTATAAAACTTTGAAAGTATCCCACAGGGACTTTTATAAATATATAGTAGCATCTACAGTTTTCAAATTTACTCATTTAGATATTTTGATTTATTTTACATATCTTACTATGAGATGGACACACTTCTCTGTGGGGTTGAATTAAACTAGATTCAATGTTTCTCGAAAACTAGCTAGAGATGATAAAACTTGTAAATGTCAAATAGTAGGGATATGCAGTAAAATTAGTGATCTAACTTCATTTGTTAAGCTTCTTGCGCTAACTTGGTTTCATTTTTTTTTGTATTGTTCACTTGGTAAGGATCTATTTCAGAGTATTTTCCTAATTATATTGTTTCTCTAAGAATAATTCTGTTGCATAATTCTGTTTATTGTGTGTGTTTAGTGTGTTATTTCCAGTCACACCGTAGGGGTGTGACAAATTGGTATCAGAGCCAGTTTACAACACTCGGACCATTGGGTGGAACTTAGATAAGACATTATATATGCGTGTTTCCAAATAAACTATGTTTCTAACATAAATATCCCAAAATTTTCAAATTAATAGGTCGAAAGGACTCTGGAAATTGTGAAATGGAGTGTTAACACCCAAAACGTACCCCAAGGTTGTGGAGAGGCAAAATCAGGGTAACCACTAACCACTTTAGCTTGTGCTACCGACCCAGCACAAACATAGAGGGATCTCTCTTAAAATCTATGAAAGACTGAAAAATGATCAATAAACTTGCAGCCATGAGAAAATGCACAGATTTGATAGAAAGACTGAAAAATAATCAATGATAAACACACCAGCCTTCTAGATCAAGTTATTCAATCAAAGCAGGCTCAGAAGGTCAGACTTCTGATAGAACAGTTGGTTTTAAAGTTTGGTAAGACAAATCATAGGAGAAACATTGGGCAATGAAGTCAAACACAACATATAAACAAATTTATAGCGTTGTTGCATGAGATATCCAAACAGAGGCAAGGTAGCCACCCATTCACAGTCAAAGAGATTTTAATTTGATGATAAGCAAGAAGATAGAAACAGTCCATTGATGTAGAGCATGCAATAATGAATTCTACACCAATTTTAGTAGAGGTTGATTGCAAAATGCCTGGAATGAAATGAACATGGCACAATCAATGTGAATCCCATTCAAATGCTACACTAAATCAAGCATGAAAAAGCAATGACAGAATTAAATAATAGAGAAAGAAACACATCCACGTAAGAGAAAAGACGTAAACAGACTATAAAGAGAATGACACAGGAATCTCTGCCCAAAATCTAGCTTCAAACACTGTTATTCATTAAAGATAATGTCTCAAAATAGAGCCTAGCTCTCCTGGGCCTTAGCCCATTGATTTTCCAACCTATTGCTCTTCTATTACAATGAATTTATAGATCTATTTGGCCCTAGGGTCTAACTATCTCAATAGGAATCTGTTACAACTGTATGGACATCTACACAGAAAGCTTAACAACTTCTGAGAGTCGATTCCCACCATTTTGCTCAGTTTTGGCAGCGGACTACTGAAAATGACCTTCGGAGCCCCAGCTGTACAACTCAAATGGAGACACCTGTGTAAATTCTGAGAGAGGTTATTGTATATTGGCTCATGCTGAAGAAAAACCTCTCTCAATTTCCCAAAATTCCTCCCGTTTTGGCGGAAACATCTGCGGGAAAACGATGACTAAAACAGTCATTTTCGTTAAAATCAGCCATGTTCCTCATATAAACTTCATTGAGTTCAAAATTTGTTTCTCCTTTGCAATCTGAAATTCGAACTCTTATGGATCGTGGATCTCCTTTGCTTTTTGATCCGAGCTGTCCATCCTTAATGCAATGCTAAACTCAGCATTATTAAATATTATTTCACCCCAGACTTAGGGACCAATGCTTGAAATTTTCTTGATTTTCATCTTCATTGAGCATGTGACCTAAGGAACTAAGGCCTTACTTGCTTCTTCATGGGTTTGGACACCTTCGAATTATTAGCACAAATCTGGTGCTAACAACAGGCTCCAACTCGGGGATGCTACCCTCCCTGTGAGGTAGAAAAGAACTCCTAGTAGACCGGTGCCTGATCCATTGGGCGGCTCCCAATCTCGAACTAAAAACTGCAAACTGACCTGCTACCTTCAATCCTTCTTGATCCTGCAATTGAACTCAAACTGTGACTGAAACAGTCTCCTCCACTGAAAACAAACATGCTCTGAGTCTTTGAATGCAGTGAATCACTTCAGCTTTTACTATTTGCACGATCTGTCAGACAATGAATTTGGTCTGCATTTTTAATGAAATATGCAACTAGACAACTCATTGAGGGTTTTTACATTTGAATTCGGGCACTCTTTGACATATTGGCAACATGTTGACATTACCACCTTTGAATATACTCTGCAGAGGTGAATTTGGAGCATATTGCCATACGAAATCTCTTGTCATGGAACCCTGATTTGTGGCGCTTTTCCCATACTTTCTTCAACATGTTGGCTTCGAAAGTATCACATTGCAAGCCATACATTTCGATCAGATTAAAAACAATTTCTCAAAACGCCCAACTTCTTACTATCTGCTTTAGTCCAAAGTAATTGAGAAGCATCTGGCTCGAGTGCTCTCATCTCTGTAATATCCTTCTCCACATCTATCAAAGTGATGTCCACAAACCCACAGGATCTATTTTGTCCATCATGCCAAATGCAAGAGCGACTTTAATGGCTCGAAAAGGTCCATAAGTGTTGGGAACCTTATCGATAAAATCTGTTGAGTATCTTGGAGATGTTCTGAGATGTTTTGCCACTTGTAGATGCCTTGCCTGTAATTCTGAGTTTTCGGGGTTGCTCCACTCCTTTGGATTAAGGGTGCCACCATTTCCACAAATGGAAACACCGCCGCAAGCAACGAAGAAGCTAACACCGTCATTATCCCCAATTTCTTAACTTTAATTTATTTCGGGGATAGCGGTTTCGCATGGCTTTTAAGTTGTTTATAATACCATCTTTTCTTCATGCGAGACTTCCATAGAACGACGCGTGTCGTTGTTGTTTGCATTCACAACCACCAACCTTCCTTTCCTTTTTGTGCATGTGGACGGTGCGAAATGCATCCTAGATCGTCGATCTCTCCCTTTAAATGAAAACTTACACGTGGTTGTATGAATTTCAATTTAGAATGTCCCTTTATAATTTCGATGTCAAGCAATGGTTAATCTTACAGCTACATCAACATCAGAGGCTTCTATCCTCCACCGTTCATTTCTATTGAATTTATGATAATAGGCTCAGAGAGGCACGGTCTCCCCTTTCAGCTTAAGCTAGAAGCAAACGCAGCGTTGCCATATATCTACTCTTGTTACACTGCCAGCTTCGATGGATAACAGATAGACGGGAAATCCTTCAAAAGTCTCTACGAGCTCAACTCCCCCGACACCAGCATATTCCCTGGACCTCTATGGAGACGCCTTGGTATCTAGCACAAGGTTTGAAACGCGATTCAGATATATCCACAATAAAACAATCACGTAGAAGAAGAAAATCAACGTTAGCTTGCTTTTAAAAATCTGAGCGTTCTGGATTTTCTCGACTACTCCAGAAAGACAATCTCTTGCGTATTCTGCAGCCACTTATCGATGTAGATCAGAGATTCAACAACAGTTACGGCATTGGTCGAGCCTTCCAACCATATTTTGAAACGACAGCAACTCCAAGCGTGTCGCCCAGCCTGCTACTTTTCTACATTCTCACCAGAAAGAACATCCCTCCATCTCACCCAGTTTGGAGCTTTAACAGAACAGCTGCCTAGAATTCTTTCTTCATACTGAAATGGAGATGAATTATTTAATATGCCAACCTTCTCCAATTCCAGTCACAGATCCTCAACTAAATTAGTAGATTGCGATGAGTCATCACGAAATGTCGTATCACAGGTTGCTGCAAATGAACTATTGGAAGTAGAAGTATCCATTATCTCCTCATCTTCTCCTACCACGATCTCCTCATCACTTTCATTATTGCCATCAGTAGTAGCTGAGGTCACCATGCTATTTATCTGGTTATCATCTATCCGTATGGGAGAAAAAACAAGAAATGTAGGTGGTGATTCTTTAGATCCCTCGTCTTGGAGAGCCAACTAGTAGGATTTGTAAACACTGTATTTTTCAATTGTCTACTTTCATCCCCTTCTCCCACATGGAGAGATGGACAAATACTTCTGCAGACTCATCATCAAAGAAGACACCCTCGTTGTCTTTGTGAGTGGTTCCATGGACATCTCCAATTTGCTCCTTGCTAACTCGTCGTGCGAAGCGTGACATATGCTGCGTAGAGAGATTATGAGCTGAACCTTGTCGTCACCTGAGCCTTTGCTTGGACAGATGTGCACTTGCCTTGGAATATCAACGATCGAGTCAATGACCCACATTTCGCCAACTCCACTCTGGGAATTATTCCACATGCAGAAGGAGAGAAGTCTGGTTCTTCTCTTTTCCAATGTGATTTGTGTTTCCTTTCATTGTTAATCCATTCTTAATCCATTCTGTAATGCTTTTTCATGCTTGGTTTAGTAAGACAAATCATAGAATTCACATAGGTGTTTCCATTTGAGTTGTACAGCTAGAGCTCCAAAGGTCATTTTCAGAAGTCCACGGCCAAAATTGAGCAAAATGGTGGGAACCGACTCTCAGAAGTTGTTAAGCTTTCTGTGCAGATGTCCATACAGTTGTAACAGCTTCCTATTGAGATAGCTAGACCCTAGAGACAAATAGATCTATAAATTCATTGTAATAGAAGAGCAACAGGTTGGAAAATCAATGGGTTGAGGCCCGAGAGAGCTAGGATCTGTTTTGAGACATTATCTTTAATGAATAGCAGTGTTTGAAGCTAGATTTCGGGCAGAGATTCCTGTGTCATTCTCTTTACAGTCTGTTTACTTCTTTTCTCTTATGTGGATGTGCTTCTTTCTCTGATATTTCATTCTGTCAATGCTTTTTCATGCTTGGTTTAGTGTAGCATTTGAATGGGATTCACATTGATTGTACTCTGTTCATTTCATTCCAGGCATTTCACAATCAACCTCTACTAAAATTGGTGTAGAATTCATTATTGCATGCTCTACATCAATGGGATGTTTCTATCTCATTCCTTATCATCAAATTAAAATCTCTTTGACTGTGAATGAGTGGCTACCTTGCCTCTGTTTATATATCTCATGCAGCAGCGCTGTAAATTTGTTTATGTGTTGTGTTTGACTCCATTGCCCAATGTTTCTCCTATGATTTGTCTTACCAAACTTTAAAACCAACTGTTCTATCAGAAGTCTGACCTTCTGAGCCTGCTTTAATTGAATAACTTGATCTAGAAGGCTGGTGTAGAGGCAATATAAGGACCAATTGCATGGGGAGCTCATGAAGATAAATCCTTCTAGATTTGATGGAGAAAATTCAAGTGAAAATGTGAATCTTGTCTGCTAGAAATGAGGAAATATCTCCAACTAAATAACTACTCCAATAATCAAGAAGCCCTGATAGCTATATAAAACATTCAAAGGAAAGCCTATATGTGGTGGGAACAACTGAAGCAGGTAAAGCATATAAATGAAAGGCATATTTCATGGGAGAAATTTCATAAATACTTTAAGCAGAAGTACTTGTCTCAGCACTACTATGACCGTAAATTGCAAGAGTTTTTCAAACTCAAGCTGGGCACGATGACTATGGAAGCATATGAAAATAATTTCTTGGAACTACTAAGGTACGTTTATTTTATCCAGGATGAGCAGGTTAAAATTCAGCATCTTCTAAGTGGGTTACCAACATACTATAGGGATAAAGTTATGTATGATGAACCAAGAACTTTAGGAGAAGCCATAAGAAATGCCAAATGTATGTACGAGTAGAGTAAAGGAAGGCAGGATATACATAAGACTTGGAAATTCAAGCTAAAGGAAAAACAATATCAAAGAAAGAAGGGTTCCAAACCCTTTGTTGTTAAAGGTAATCTAAATATATACCCAGGAAATCAGATTTTTCCAAGTGGATCAAAGGTGGCTAAAACTACAAGGAAGAGACCAAAACCACCTATTAAATGTTGGGGCTGTGGAGGTGAACATTTGTTTCGGTACTACCCAGGGAAAGGTAAAAAAGAGGGAAACATTCATAACATACAGGAATCTACAACTGCGGAGGAAGTGGCTAGAAGCATACCTCGCATATATGTGGCACTGGATAATAGACAAGTAGATCACCAATCAACCATGATTAAGCTTAAATGTATGATTGTCGAGGTGCCTATTTCTATTTTAATTGATTGGGAGCTAATCATAGTTATATCAACTCTAATATGATTGAAAGGTGTCAGTTAGTAAGCAGAAAGCTTCCCCAAGCTAGGATGGTATACTTAGCTATAAGTACAAGAAGGGAGATCACCTCAATGATCAAGGATTGTTGTTTTAATATGAATGGACTTCAAACAAGAGAATATTTGGATGTCATACATCTTGGATCTTACGATATTCACATTGGGATAGATTGGATAAACTCACATTACGTTGTTCTAGACTTTCATAACAAGATAATTACTTGTCTTGACGAGGATAATAAGAAAAATCTTGTAAAAGGAATTACAAGACCTATATCTATACAACATGTCTCTGGCATGCAAATGAAAAAGTACATCCAGAAAGGTTTCCAACTGTACACAGTTCATGCTAAAGAAATATCCATGGATGAAGGATTACAAATTGAATATTATGTAGTGCTACAGTAATTTGTTGATGTGTTCCAAGATATACCTGGATTACATTGATTTTACTATTGAATCAGTACCTAGAACTACCTCGGCTTCCAACGTAGCACATACGATGGTCCCACTTCACCTGAAGGAATTACAAATGCAGCTTGAAGAGTTGTTGAAGAAGGGGTATATTCGTCCAAGTGTGTCACTGCGAGGGGCACCTACCTTATTTGTAAAGAAGAAAGATGGAACCTTGAGGTTATGCATGGAGTACAGGTATTTAAATAAGGCCAAAATAAAGGACAAATATCCACTACCTAGGATTGATGACCTATTTGATCAAATGAGAGGAGCTAAGGTATTCTATAAAATAGCTTTGAGGTTAGGTTATTTATCACCAAGTGTGAATTAAAGAAGAAGAAATTAAAAAAATTGATTTCAGGACTTTGTATGGACATTATGAGTATACAGTTTTTCCCTTTGGATTGATAAATGCATCAGCCACTTTTATGTGTTTAATGAATGTTATTTTCCGAAACTATTTGGATAATTTTATTATAGTATTCTTGGATGACATACTGATCTATTCCAAGATGATGGAAGAGCATCTTGTTACACCTAAATCTCTTCATCATGAGACCCATGTCAACTCAATGCCTTGATCCCTGAAGTCTCCCTGATCAAGAAGTCATTTAGAGAAAATTGATGCCCTTTGTCCACAATTTCTTGTTGGGCCAGCACAGGTTGTCTTCTAGCAAGAAGCCCCTAATTAGGTCAGGCGTAGGGTTTATTTTGACAGACTGGATCGGTGGCTCAGGTTGCCTTTGTACAGCCTGTGCTTCCCCTCTCAGGCAGAGGTTTCCCTCATGCAGCTTGCGTCGGGATTGGTTAAATTGGATAAAGGTGGCTTTCAAGCGATTTCTATAAGTTGGATGAGGTGGATACCTATCCCTAACTCCTAGGGGAGTTGTCCTACAGTTCCCTAACCTCAAGGGGGGATCCCTTAATCCTCTCCCCATGATCCTCAACCTACTCTATCCACTTGGTCCTATAAATACAAAGCTCCTCTCCATTCAAAAGGAAGGAACTCTATAGCACTTACATGCTGGTGGAATTAGCCTAGGTGATCCCTATCCATATCTTGGGAGGCATACATTTCCTTTGGAGGCATTGGCTTGGCTTGTTGGAGGAATATTGCAGCGTTAAGGCTTGGGTTGTAGTCATCTCTCTACTATGCATTTCTCACTCTTTTTACAGCAATATAATCTCTTTCCATAAATTTCCTTGTATCGATGATGCTTATAGTTTACTTCCTTAACTGTTTACTTAGATCAGTTAGTGTTTAGATATGTTTTACTGCTTGTTTTGTCTCTATGTGTTTTGGCAGGTCTTGCAGCTACGGATCTGACGACCGCAGGGCTTGGAGTAATAACAAGGAGATAGATCTACAGATCTGAAAGTAAGACATCTATTTGAACCAATCTCTAATTGATCTAGGAAAGTAGTGTTATGTTCTATTCCTATTTTTTCTAGATTCACATTAAACTAGGGAGATCATGCTCACGTCCGCTCGAGTAGATTGTCCAATAACAAATCTGGTGACCATACTGGGGAAATACTTTGTTTTGTTTTCAATTTGAATGTGTTATTCTTTGATTTCTTAATGAGCCATTGCTTTACCTCCTGAGCCTCTTTTCACCATCATATTTTCTTCTTGAAAAGTTTGTTGACCTTCTCAGAGTCTGTTTGAATCATTATCAATCCATTTACTTATTCATTACTTAAAGTTGTTTCATTTTTTTCATTGGGTTATTTGCCCGACGCACCTAGGTAGTGAATCTAGTGCGCTTATCTATCCTGAGTGCAATCTTCCTTTGAGAATCTTGCGCCATCGGCGCTTTTTCCAATTTGACAGTTTGTGTCGTCGACGCTTTACATCTGTATACTGTCTGTGCCTAACCACAGACTGCGTTGGTCTTTTAAGCTTGGTGCTTGGACTATCCACTCTCCAAATTTTGATTTTGGATTGATCCACAGACTTCTCTGTGTTGTACTTTCCAGTCAGAGACCTCTTTTTCAGCATTGTTTGTGTTTGGTTTTCGGGTCCTTTTGGTCAAGTGAGAGTTCGATAGAAGTGGCGGGCAATTCAATTCCCCCACGGTCATCCACTCCATCTTGTATTCCCTGACCACCTCACCGGATCTATCTAGCATGCTATATCCGCTTCCAAACCATTATCGAGCTTAGCCATTAAATCTTTGCTTGCATTTGATTGTTTTTGAGTGATTTTTTGTGTCTTTAGGTCATTGGAGTGCTTGTCATTTTTCTTTGAGAACTTCTGAGTGATTAGAGTGTTGTGAGTAGTCTCTTCTTTTCTGCCATTTACATTTGAAAAGAATCATTATTTATCATATTTTGTCTTGATACATACATTGAAAGATCAAAAGTGCTTCATTTTTACCATTCTCAAGTCCATTTGAGAATTGTTGTAAAAATTGTTTCGTGCATTGGAATTCATCATCCATCAATCTTTCGAAAGTTTGAAAAAGAAATTAGTTGTTTGTATTTTTATTGTATTATGAGTCACTCATCTTCTTGAAAAATCCAATTGAAGTCGAATTTTTGCAAAGTAATTCCAAGCTTGAAGCTCATAAGCATTTTTTGGTTTTCATGTGCTTCTAGGATACCATTGTGAAAATTGAAGAGTTAGTGCGCTCCAAGTAGAGATTCTCCTTTTTCATCATTTAGTTCTATTCTAATTGAAAAAGACAAAAAGAAAATACTTTGATTTGGATTTGATGTGTTGTTGATTTTTATGTTTTGTTCGAAAAATGGAAAAGAGTGCTTTCATCATTTTTGGTAGATTTGGGATTTGTTGAAATTTACTGTTTCGTGAGACCATTGGAAAAATATTTCTCCTTCCCTTACTTAGATTTCAGCAAAATAAAAGTGCATTTTAATGCAATTAGGGTGCATTATGTTTACATTTCTGTTCTCACCTCATGCATTCACCTAACTGTCCAGATAAAATTTACCGATAGAACTAGGTTAAAATTTGTTAATAACTTGTGTGTTAAGTTAGAGACGTGTTCCGGCGTCGTAAAACGTGGCAGCTGTCGTTATTTTCCTACACTGCATCCTGGGGGCACTGTAGTTATTCCATGTACCAACCTGTATATTGAAGGCTCTTTCACGTACCTTAGGGTATATCAAAAGGCACTTCACGTACTCGGTATTATATCGGAAGGCTCTTGTCGTACGGTTGTGCATTAAATAGCACCACTACGGATTTGAGCTTCCACGTACCTTAAGTATATCAGGAGACACTCCTAGGATTCCTGAAACCGATCAAGCTAACCATTTGGCCATCTTGGCAGAGCAATACACCGAGAAAAACACTCGGGGAGCTACTACGCACGTACTATCAAGTAGTCGGGTTATATGGTCAGGTGTACGTTCCTAATCCTCCCTGGTTAGTGCTCTGAAATATTGGGCCGAGTATAACTGTTGGACCTTGGAGTATATCGCGAGTTGCAAAGCCTTGTAAATCCTATGAGGTTCCAAACTTTTGAATCCACACCTGTCACATAAGTTTGCTTGCGGCCTTAGTTTGTGTAGATTTTCTAGATCGCTTTTCTTTTGCATAGAATACACTTAGGAGAAATTTTGGTTCGGTCATTCTGGATGAACAACCTTTGAGAAGGTCCTGCGGAATTTTAAACTTACCGCCCGAATATCCCCTTAATCGGGAGGTAATTTCGAGGGTAAGAATGGATCCACAAGTTATGGTCATGTCACCTGAAGCAGAAAACTCTACTATGGATTCGGGAATGAACTTTTCGCGCCCTTCTAGTCCACTAGTCACTAATCCTCCAAGTTCTGCGACCATGGAACCATCTACTTCAGGAGACACATCCTTCCACCGTTCGTTGGAAGGAGAACCTGGGGCTATAGATTGGCTAAATCCATCCCAGGACGACCCTATATCCGTAGCATTTGGTCCATCTGCATCCTTTTGGGACAACTCTCTAGGGAAACAATGGGTCCACCTGGCATTACATCTGAAGGTAGAAACCACCCCTCGTTGGGCTCCCCATGCTCAACGTTTGGCTCCAGTCTATGAACTCAAGGACCAATTACTCCAATGTGGCGAGACCTTCGGCGCTAGAGTCTCTCATGGAGAAGAGACACCTCGGAAACACCCATGTTTCAATATACCCCAATTCGTTCATTATCTCTTGTTTCACCAGAAACACCCACACATAACGTGACCACTTACGAACTTGGTCAACCCTCATTTCCTATGAGTACACCTCTTAATCAAGAGACCAGTTCCATACCCCAAATGACTCAACATGTTGAAGTACAACAGTCCAACACCCCTCCTACTACTACTGGAACGTTACCCACCCCAAAACTCGCAAGGAGGATACTCTTTACCTCCTAATTTTATCACGAGTAGTGTTCCTCCAATATTAAGTATTCAACAACCCATTATGAGTCAACCATCCATAAGTGGTCAAACCATTGTTACTAAGGGGAAACTCCTGTTCTCTAGCCATAATACGAGTGGAGGACTACCGATCGGTCATTATGTTGGTAGTTCCTTACTCATTGTGGGATCCACCATGGTATTACATCATGGTGGAGGTCCATTCACCTCAACTCAACCACCATGGAGTCAAGCATATCTAGGCCATTTTAACCCTGTGTCGGGACAATTCAATCCCGGAAATGTACTCCATGGGATACCTTATCCCGGAAACCTATACACTCCATGGGGACATTATAACGTTGCACCAATTGGACCCCCACAAAATTTTCCTCGTGTCCGACCACCCCCACCACCATTCAGTCCACCTCCTTCCGGAGGGGGCGAACCTCCACTTTCTGGAGGAGGTGGAGACCCACCCCATTCCGGCGGTGGAGGGACATCCCATTCCGGTAGTGGAGGCCCACCTTACTCCGGTGATGGAGGAAGAGGACCACCACCTTCTGGAAGTGGCGGACCCCCACCTTATGGAGGAGGCCCGCCTCATTCTGGAGGCGGTGGCCCACCCTATTCTAGTGGTGGAGGCGGTGGCCCACCCTATTCCGATAGTGGAGGCAGTGACCCACCCTATTCCTGTGGTGGAGGCATTGGCCCACCCTATTCCGGTGATGGAGGCAGTGGCCCACCCTATTCCAGCGGTAGAGGCAGTGGCATAGCCTATTCCAGCAGTGGATGCGGTGACCCACCCTATTCCGGTAGTGGAGGCAGTGGCCCATCCTATTCCGGCGGTGGAGGTGGTGGCCCACCCTATTCCGGTGGCAGAGGCGACAGACCACCTTATTCTAGCGGCAACAGAGGACCCCCACCTTCTAATGGAGGTCCACCTTATTCTAGCGGTGGAGGATCCCCACCTTTCGGCGACGAACATACATACGGTCCACCACCCAACCCAGGTGGCCCACCCCCTTACGGCCAATTCCCGACGGGAATACCCTACAATCAGTCGATTCAAGGTCCTACTAGTCCATATATGCCATATCAATACTATCAATATCCGTAGCCGAACCAACAGCTGCCATTTTTTGCTACTTTGGACCTACCTGACCTGTCTCGTCTAACCAACGATCCCATCCTACACAGCTATAATTAGCCACCCATTCCTGTCAAGCTACCCTCTAATATTCCCAAATTTGATGGAAAACCCAGTGAAGACCTGAAAAACTATGCGATGAGATACCACCTATGGTGTTCATCCAATTCCTTGATGGACGACTCGATCCGTCTAAGGTTGTTTCAAAGGACCCTCACCGGCCCAGCTGCCAAGTGGTATATTGAATTACCGCCGCACCCGTTCCTTGATTTTTTCTCTTTATCTATGTCATTCCTTACTCATTTCCAGTTTCCCATCCGCTATGAAACTGTTACAGACCTACTGAATTCGCTCCGCCAAACCACTGCGACTCATATATCTGACCACATCCATGAGTGGCGGAGGAGACAACGTCTCATTAAAGCTCCTATTCCAAACCAATTTCTAGCTGACTGGTTCACGAGGTCTCTTTTTCCCATCGTAGCTCGAGACATGGCAATGGGAGGGGTTGTCACCGAGGAATAGGCTATCGCTCATGCCCATTATTTAGACCTTGTCTACGCTCAATCTGGAATGTTATATGACATTGTTCCTAACACACCCCACCCTACATACGATCCTGCAAAATCACCCAAGGGACCTCAGGCCGACGGCATTATCGGTTCCCTTAACTCCCAGCATTTTGTTCAAACCGGTGGATCGTCGAACCACCATGGTTCTTCCCCACCCCCACCCTAAGCTAGCAGCAACACCACCAAGTCACCCACTCCTGCTCCCATGGAGGAGGTCAATTCTGTTCAATCAGCTTCGCCTCAAAAATCCGGTGGCAAGAAGAAGAAAAAAAGGTAAACCAAAGAAATATTCCAACCAACAGGAGCACAAGAACCCCCCTGAAGACACGAAACAGAAATGGAAGCTAAAGTGTCCTTGTTTACTGTGTGGTGGTGACCATTTCTCCAAAGAGTGTCCCCACCGAGACGAAGTACAGAATTTTCTTAAGGGAAAATCCACACCCGTAGTTCTCAATGATCCCTTCCCCACCCAGAATCAACAAATGATTTCTCAACCCTCTCCTTCTCAAGGAGACACATCTTCCACCGTGCATGTTCTCATGATGCGTAGTGAGACAGTTAACTTGAACACACAATCGCGTTCATATGAATCAGTCCCTCCGAAGGAACCTGGTGGAAGTAATACTGAAAAAATATTCCACCTCTATTCCTGATGTTACCGTACCATAGACTCCTCTCACCACTGAGAAGCCTTCTTTAGAGTCAGTGTTGCATCCTCCTAAGAGCACGATTCGAAAAGTCGTTTTCAATCCCAATGCTTAGGCAGCTCAAAACTACAACATTGTAGAGGACTTGGCACAAGCCCCTTGTGCCATGTCGACACTAGAGGTCTTGCAGAATTGTCCCAACTAAGGCAAGACTCTTCTCGCTGCCATTGGCGCGGTAGATCTGGATTCCTCGAATACAATCATGTTTCTGTTAGTTTCATCATTTAATTCAATCTGATCTAGGATCTTAACTGAGAGAACAACATGTACAACATATCAAACACAAGAGACAAGATACACAAAGCATTTCACTGGGGAAAACCAAGAAGGTGAAAAACCCCACAACTTCCTCAGAGATAGAATGAGCATCAATACAAAGATCACAAAGATCAAACCCCACAACAAAATATATTCTACTAGCAGCTGCTCCTCCTCCACTTGTGTGCACTCCTCCTCTCTCTCACTAATGCGAAGTGAGTGAATGAGTGAATGAATAAATGAGAGAGTCGCACTCTCTATTTATACTTTACTTCACTTGACTTTTAACTCTAACTAGGTCGGCCCAACTTAACCACTTAACATAATGCTGACTGGGATAACCCCACTAGGGTGGTCTAATAACCCTTTAACCCACACTGGGACGACCCCTAGAAGGTGGTCTAATAACCCTTTAACCCACATGACTCATACAGGGCCGACCCCACACAGGTGGTCGAATAACCCATCAGATATAAGTTACAACACTTACAATAATACTTGCGACACTACTTCAGGGTCTAATGCCCTGTCATACATGGGAGGATGGACCTCAATGACTTTACATGACTCAAGTACAATAATGACTTCTCTGACTCGGACGAACAAACATCTCCGTCAAAGGTACAATAATATAATACAGATGACAACACTTTCGATCGGAGGAATAAGACATCTCCGTCAGTGATAAAGTACAAATGTAATACATACAATATACAAGTGAATATCTTCCGAAGTTACAAATGCATCAACACTCCCTCTTAACTAGGAAGGTATTCTCTTGACACAGATCATCAATACATATAGGCACAAGTCTTCATTTCTGGAGCTGGATCATCGTCACTGGATCATGGAGCACCATCGTCACTGCTGTTGTACTTGTCATCTCGATCACTGGGCTATGTTTCAATTCTTCTCATCATAGGAATTTCTACAGAGCCAACCCTTTTTCATGCCGGTTGTAGGCCTAGCCTCCTGTAGGTCTTCATCATCTCTGCGAGCTGCCTGATAGAGGTGGAACCTCAAGACTGATTACGTGCATCTGCAAAACCTGACAACAGAATTCCGGGATCCTTTATGTGCTTAAGCACGACCGGCAAGATCTCCCAGGACTAATTACATGCAACCCTTTCACAAAACCTTTAAAGAGCATCCCAGGAATGTTTATGTGCCTAGCACGACCGGCAAGATCTCTAAAGAGCATCCCAGGACTTTTACGAGCTTACTTCTCAACCTCTCGGATCTCTAGGACTGATTACATGTGAACTTCACAAAACCTTAAAAGAGCATCCCAGGAACGTTTATGTGCCTAGCACGACAGGCAAGATCTCTAAAGAGAATCCCAGGACTTTTACGTGCCTAGCACAACCTATCGGATCTCCAGGACTGATTACATGTGAACAGGAAAAACCTTAAAAGAGCATCCCAATAATGTTTATGTGCCTAGCACGACCAGCAAGATCTCTAAAGAGAATCCCAGGACTTTTACGTGCCTATCACAACCTATCAGATCTCCAGGACTGATTACATGCCTCCCTTGCAAAACCTCAAAAGAGCATCCTAGGACTGATTATGAGCTTACTTCTCAACCTATCGGATCTCCCAGGGAGCTATTACATGCTACTGCACAACCTACCACATATCTATGGCCTCGAAGTATCATCCTGATACTCATGATCCACCTGATCATTATCGCATTGAGCATCAACCTGATGCTTCATGATAAAACTAATCATCATCATATAGTACCTCATCCTGATGCACATCATCATCACATCATCATCATCATAGCATCGTCCTAATGCATATCATCATTGCATGATCATCCTGATCATCGTCACAGCATCATCCTGATGCATATCATCTGGAGAATCTTCCTGACGCTCATCACACATGATCATCCTGATCATCATAAATAGCAATAACCGGAGCATCATCCTGATGCTCATCACACAGCGCTTACATCCACAGCCATGGGAAGGATCCACCTACCACCATGCTTGGAATGGCTCCTACAAATGTGCCACATCACTTCTTCCTCAAAGTATCTTCTATCTGAAGAACACCAAGCCTCTCTCTGAAGTACTCAAACTTCACTCTGGCTAGTGGTTTGGTCAACACATCTGCAATTTGCTCATCTGTCGCAACATACTCTACTTCGACTGTACTCAGTGCTACGTAGGATTGCTTCCTGCTAAACCAGGAGATCGCACCTGATCCCATACTGAAGCAGCACCCCGAAGTGCTCTTCCTATTTGCAGCACTACCTTCCCAATCTGAATCAACATAACTCTCCTGGTTAAAATTTTGAATCGCATCATACTTGATCCCATAATCAATCGTACCCTTCAGGTACCTCAGAATATGCTTCATAGCAATCAGGTGAACATGTCTAGGGTCTGTCAGAAACTGGCTCAAGGTGTTCACCGCAAAGCAAATATCTGGTCTCGTGTTCGTCAGGTACATCAAGGACCCAATCATATGACGATACATCGTGGCATCAACCGACTCTGATGAAGCATCACTCAATAGCTTCAGGTTCGATGCCATAGGTGTGGCCATGGCCTTGCAGTCCATCATACCGAACTGCTTCAGGATCTCTACTGCATACTTCCCTTGTCCAAGGAAGATTCCATTTTCACTCTACCACACCTCCATACCTAGAAAGTAATGCATCATTCCCAAGTCCTTTATCTCAAACTCAGCAGCAAGCTTCCTCTTCGTGTTGGCAATCAATCTATCCTCACCTGTCACAAACAGTTCATCCACATACAATAGGAGTATCACTGGATTTCCTTCCTCAACCTTGTAGTAAAGGGTGGAATCCGCTTTACTCTTGGTAAAGCCCAAACTGGACAGGAATCTGTCTATCCTACCGTACCATGTCCTAGGTGCTTGCTTCAAGCCATACAAGGCTTTCTTCAATCTGCACACATATGACTCCCTGTCATGTGTCTCAAAAACGAGTGGCTGCTCCACATACACTTCCTCTTCGACTACACCATTCAAGAAAGTTGTCTTGACATCCATCTAGTGTATCTTGCATTTCATTATTGCAGCCAGAGAAAGTATTGTTCTAATGGAATTGTATCTAGTTATAGGAGCAAAAGTCTCTTCATAATCTATCCCCTCTTTCTGGGAGAAGCCACGAGCTACAAATATTGCCTTGTATTTCTCTATGCTACAATCTGCAGCATGATTGATCTTGTAGATCCACTTGGAAGTCACAATAGACTTCCCTTCTAGTCTTGGGACCACATCCCAAACATCATTCTTCATGATCGACTGGTACTCCTCGATCATGTCATCCTTCCATTACTGCATCCCGGATCCTGGGAACTTCAGATTCTTCAATATCTTCAATAGATAGTTTTTCTTGAAATTCATTGCTGGAAAAAATGTTGTAGTCCTTCTTTTGTAGGTGATTGTACACGATCTTTCCTACAATTCAAGTTCAATTGCATGATTAGAAACTTCTCATAGTTTATAGAACAAAGTCTTACACATAAGAATATATGTCATATAGTCATGCAATTATTTTAGCCAATGCTTCAATACAACATTTATCCATGTTCTGTAACTTTCTAGATGCCTTCCATCTCTACCAGAACATTGTTAAGAGTGTGCACAACTCTCAACATGTTAGCAAAGAGGTTTCATTATAGATAAGTAGCAATGGAATGTTGTACAGTACCATAGGCCACTTACCCATTACTATATTAGTAGTATCTTGTTCATTAATGCAACTTTTCCAAAAGCATAATGTACATCCTAAATCTAGGAACATAAGTATGTTCATGACTTAACAACATCATTTAACTAATCATATATACAAGAAATAATAATTCAAATACTTATCTTTGTTGGGTGGACTCCCTCTTAATCTTTGCTTCCTTGCAGGAACTACTAGAGTGAGCTTCCTCTTGGTCTTTGCTTCCTTGCAGGAACTACTAGAGTGAGCTCCCTCTTGATCTTTGCTTCCTGAATTATCTGTCTTTGAACTTATATCTATCCTAGACCACTATGCATGCTTAAGTGTGCACTAGTGTCATCCTCAAGATCTCATACACTCATACATGCATTAGTATAATCTCAATACTATCAAAACATTATGATTCTAAATAATCTTAAACATGTATGGTTATGGTCATTTCATACAGAAGTAATTTATCACAAGCGTTAGTATTCAAGGTTTCAGAGAGGACTTCTTTTACTCATGCATATTCTTATATGACCATAGGACTCTTCATTAAGAAGCATAATATGCATAAACCCGTGATTACTCAAACTTATAACTTCATGAAAAAGTATACTTATATAAGATCCTAACACAAGGTAGGATTCTAACTTGATATAGGAAAACATACCTGGATGATCATGTTTGCTAGTTACGTTTAACATACCCAAACAATGTCTTATTTGTTCTTGTCCATGATTTGTGCTAGTAACCTACATATCTCATAATTTAAGCATTGTAGAACCAAATTATACATACCTTGTAAGTAGAGATTTTGTGTGATCAATGGCTATGGATGAGTCTTTGTCTTCATGTCACCATGGTCATATGTTCTTGATCTAGAACTTGATTTGTCTTTCTTGATGTACCTTTCATGTTAGCGGACAACATCCTCCTCATACAACACCACAGTGCATTAGTACAATCATAAGTGTCATAACCCTAATCAATGAATGTCTTCTATCATTCTCATGCATTCATACTTTTACTAAGGTGATAAGACAAGTCTAAAATTGATCAAGATTGTACTAACCTCAATAATATGAAGACAAACATATCATAAACTTAATCATGAACATATTTCAAAACATACATGAATCTCCTCAAGTCATACCTATCGGGATTGCTTGTAGTCTTCTTATGTAAGGCCTTAGCCTCATCTCCCTCTGGAACTGGAACTTCTTCACTTATGTAGGTGTCCAATTCATTCTCTTCTAGGATTAACCCAATCTACTTTGATTTGTTGAGGCTAGATCTGGAGCTGGCTAGGGTTTGACAGAGAAACCCTAAAAATCCAAACTTTGAATTTCAAACTTCTGATTGGATGAAAAGATGCGCCTTGCTGAGTTGATCAAGCTGGTATACTTCAATTTTGAAATCTCCAAAATTTGACCCCTCAAAATTGACTTTGAAAGTTTCGGATCTGCAACTTTTTTCAAATTCTGGTTTTCTGGTCAAAATCCCAAACTAGGGTTTGATAGAGCTTGGGGTTCTACCCAACCAAAAAATTTGATCTTGGTCTCTAAATTTTGATTTTGATGAGGATCATCCATTCATGTTCTTGGATTCCAAAAATTCCAACTTTCTCTGAAACCCTAATTTCCTGTAGCAGTGACGATCCAAAAATGAAAGTGCTCAGAATCCAATTCTATTTGGACAGAAATATATGCCATATTGTTTCTGATGTATCTCTGAAATTTCAGTTCCTCAGGGTCTGAAACTTCAGCTTGTGGTAGCATGACCTGTCATCTTTCCAACCCCATAGATCTGAGCTCAAATGGATTCTCGTAGAGAGAGATATTCCAAGTGTCGTAACGTGACCTATTTATGGGATGAAACAGTATGGCGAACTTGTATGGCATGCCACATGTAAATATTTCAACGGACCTGTGAAACTACAGTCCGTTCCCTAACTGTCACTTTTTATGGAATTCCATTTGGAGCTTCCTAGCCCAGGATATGACCTTTTTTCCTAGGTCTCATGTTTAGGACTTAATTTTGGAAGAGGCAGAAACCCTAAATTCTACGGATCATATCTCACAAAGTACAATGAATCTGAGGATGTCCTTCGGACACAAGGTACATGGACATTTCATCTTCAACCTGTAGAACTTTTAGATCCTGAACCTTCACCAAAAATGATTTATATCGAAAGTTCCATGATGACTAGTTTTTACTATACCAAGCCCTAGCTTTCGATTTGCAACAAGTGCCATAAATGCCATACCATGCCTTCCTTCAGGCTAGCTCTGACTCCATGTTATTTTTTCAGCATTTAATTCAATCTAATCTAGGATATTAACTGAGAGAACAACATGTACAGCATATCAAACACAAGAGACAAGAGACACAAAGCATTTCACCAGGGAAAACCAAGAAGGTGAAAAACCCTGCAACTTCCTCAGAGATAGAATGAGCATCAATACAAAGATCACAAAGATCAAACCCCACAACAAAAGATATTCTCCTAGCAGCTTCTCCTCCTCCACTTGTGCGCACTCCTCCTCTCTCTCACTAATGAGAAGTGAGTGAGTGAATGAATGAATAAATGAGAGAGTCACACTCTCTATTTATACTTTACTTCACTTGACTTTTAACTCTAACTATGTCAGCCCCAAATTAACCACTTAACATAATGTTGACTGGGCTGACCCCACTAGGGTGGTCTAATAACCCTTTAACCCACATTGGGCCGACCCCTAGAAGGTGTTCTAATAACCCTTTAACCCACATGACTCATACAGGGCCAACCCCACACAGGTGGTCTAATAACCCATCAGATATAAGTTACGACACTTACAATAATACTTGCGACACTAATCCAGGGTCTAATGCCCTGTCATACATGGGAGGATGGACCTCAATGAATTTACATGAATCAAGTACAATAATGACTTCTCCGACCTGGAGGAACAAACATCTCCGTCGGAGGTACAACAATAGAATACAAATGATGACACTTTCGATCGGAGGAATAAGACATCTCCGTCGGGGATAAAGTACAAATGTAATACATACAATATACAAGTGAATATCTTCTGAAGTTACAAATACATCAACAGTAATAATTAAAATCAACCAAGAGACACTTGCACAACATTTCCCTTTTTCAGCACTATTCATTTATACTGTATTGACTCCATAAGGCACTGGTCTTTGTTGCACTTTCATTTGCTTAGTATCATCTCAAGTATCATGCATCTATATTTTTTATAGTGATAATTAATTTACGCTGGTGAAGAATTATTTAAACTTTGTTGCAAACACATCTTGGAACCCTTTAATCAGATCGAGATCCACCCAGCCAACCAACATAAGACTGCTTTCATCTGTCCTTAGGGTACGTTTGCATATCGTGAACTCCCTTTTGGTCTTAAAAATGCTAGTGCTACATTCCACCAGGCCATGTCGTACGCTTTTCATGATGTGAAGGACCTTATGGAGCCCTATCTTGACTATCTCACTGCTCATTCGTAGCATCGTGAGTTCCACATCGATCATCTGACGGTAGTATTCCTCAGATGCAAGAGGTATAACATACGTCTGAATCCTCACAAGTGCATATTCTGCATCGAGTCTAGACGCCTCTTAGGTTTTATCGTTTCAAAAGACGGGATCCGCATTGATCCTTTGAAGGTGGAAGCCATCGTCGCTCTCCCACCTCCTACTGACATTACAGAACTACAAATTTTGCAAGGGAAGGAAACTTACCTACAACATTTTGTATGTAATTTCGCTCGAAAGACACTGGGCTATATGCGTTTACTGAAGAAGGACGTCCCTTTCATATGGGACGACCAAGCACAACAATCCTTCGACAATTTGAAACATACCATCACCCATGCCCTTGTGCTCCAACCACCCAATTACTACAAGGATTACTTCCTTTATCTTTCTGCTTCTGCCACCACGATCGCCATATTCTTGGTCCAGGAGGGAAACAATGCCTAGGAACATGTGATCTATTACCTCGGTAAGGTTCTTATCTACTCTGATACTCGTTACTCACATGTTGAGAAACTCGCTCTTGCGGCAGTTATTGTCGTCCAAAATTTCTGTCATTATATACTGCTCCCCACCACTACCATAATTGCCAACTCAAACCCCATGTACCACTTCCTTACACGTCAGGTGCTTGGAGGAAAGTATTCACGTTGGATCGTGATACTTCAGGAATTTGATCTCCTCTTCGAGAAACCCAAGTCCAAGAAATATTTGGTCTTTGTGGAACTCAATTGTGATCTTACCCGTGTTGATTCGGGATCTGAGCCCAATGATTCTCTCCCATATGAGTTGTTGTTTCTCATCAACACGTCTGACCCATGGTATGGAGATATCACCCTATGTCTTCAAACCCAATGGTTCAACCCCCAACTGTCTCGCGACGATCGTCATCGTATACACCACCACGCCAAGTATTACTTGATCATCAACGAAACCTTGTATCGTCGTGGTGTTGATTCTATTCTTCGACATTGCCTGACACGCGAAGAGGCTGAACATGTTCTAAATGACTGTCACGATGGGGCTTGTGGAGGTCATCTCTTTGGGATGGCTACAGCCCAGAAAATACTGCACATAGGATACTACTAGCCTTCGATCTTCAAGGACTGTATCGAGGTCGTTAAGAAGTGTCCTCCATGCCAGCACTTTCAATCGAAAAAGCTCTCCCACCCAGCCCCTTTACACCCGGTTATTGTCGTGGACCCTTTTGCAAAATGGGGCATAGATTTCATGCACTGTAAACATACCTCGACCAAGGGGCATGGTTATGTCATAGTAGCCGTGGATTATTTTACTAAATCGATCAAGGATATGCCTACATACAACGAAGACGAAAAAACCGTTGCACTCTTCATGTTCAACCATGTCATTGCACGGTTCGAAGTCCCACAAACCATAGTCACCGATCATGGATCTCATTTTCAGAACCATATGGTAGACGAATTGAGCACCAGACTGGGTTTTCACCCCGAAAACTCAACTCCTTACTAGCCATAGTCCAACAGATAAGTAGAGGCCATCAATAAGGTCTTGAAAACCATGATCCAACGCATGGTGGGTACACATAAATCAAACTGGCATAACATGCTCTTTTCTGCACTATGGGCATATAGGACCTCCATCAAGACTGCCACTGGATTCACACCATTCCAATTGGTATATGGATTGGAGGCAGTCCTACCAATAGAGTGCGCGACTCCATCTCTCAAACTCGCAGTTGAAATTCTCCCGAACACCATTGCCGAGGAAGAACGCTTCCTTCACCTAGCAAAACTCGACGAGACCTGTCGCGATGTTGCTCTTTCCAACGAGGCACATAAGAAACGCATCAAAGCTCAGTATGATAGGTTGGTTAAACCTCGTGTCTTCAATGAGGGTGATTTGGTCCTCACGTATGACCAAACGCATGATAAGCTGGGGGCAGGTAAGTTTGAGTCCATGTGGCATGGACCATACATCGTAAAACATGTTATGGAGAAGGGAGAATACGAGCTAGAGGATTATGATGGAATATCTCTGGGAGAGCCTCACAATGGAATCTACCTGAAGAGGTACTATGCTTGAGTCTTTCATGCATAAGTATCTTGTATATATTGTACATCGCGTGTGTTTTGTGTGGTGTGACACTTTGTTTTAGTGTATCAGGATTTTGTTTCTCTACTCATACCATGTTTTGTCTGCATGTGCAGATTGCAACCTGCTATGGATTCACATACGGTGCCAGCTGACATACCTGTAACCTTGCTTCGGCAGCTTGGGTACTCTATTCCCCTACAGGTGAGCTTATCAGCTCAAGAGGAAATTGTCTAGGATACGCGACCAACAATGCCGTGAAATATCATGCGGTGATTGGAACCCTAACCGAGGCTCTTTCCTTGGGTATGAGCCATATTATTATCCATCTGGATTCACAACTAGCGGTTTCTCATATTAACTAGATCTATGCTATCCACGACCCCACTTTTCTCTGTATTTTTCAACGAGTTCGTATCCTGGAAAGGTCCTTTGAATCTGTTCAATACCTGCACATTCCACGATGCATGAACATAGTTGCTGAATCGATGGCCAATTTCATTCTAGATTGGTACATTGCACACACATAATATATCCATAAAATACAAAAAACAGACATGACATGTAAATTATCCATTGTATAAGAAAAACATGGTGTCTATATATATATAAATCGGTGCAAAGTACAAAAATGGTAGTGTTGGTACAAAATATGAAGCATGCAAGCTTTCAGTAAGAGTCCTCTCTACAAAATTTGAAGCTCATAAGCTTTCATTATATACGTATAAAACATGAGCCTAGTCTCTAGGTTTCTCAAGATAGCAGATCATGACCCTCGTCACTTTCCGGAGCAGCGTGCCAAAACACAAAGATACCCCGACCGTAAGTTGTTGGTAGCGACGGGGTAGATCATGGACACATGGCTCCGGGATATCCAGTGTCATCCTGCAGAGGTTCTCCTCGACCTCCTCCATACCCTCGATGGTATCTTGGGCCACGGGGCCCATATCCCGCACCGCCCCTCTCCGCGCGATAAGAGAAACTCCAACCGGTCGCGACAGACCCACATCTACATCAAACATTTGAAAACCATCGACACTACTCCAAAAAAATCATAAATACATAAAATGAAAAACAAAAGCAGTATTTTTTCTTACCGATATCACCCCACTGTGCCCCCTCAGGAAACGCAAGGTCAGGGTCCCCTCTGAAGTCCATCCCATCATACAGATAGTCCTCCACCATGAGGAGTTATCCCACTAGCCATGTGAAGAAACATGTGTTGAAGATAATAATGGGGCCTCCTCCACCATAGCGGGCCATCACCTCGAACCACCTGGTCAAATGAGGATCTCAAGCATCTCGATCATCGATATATACCTGCGGAAGTAGGTGCAGCACCCACTCCAGTAAAAATGATATCACCATTGAACCATAACCAAATTGCTTAAGCGCCGAAATTTGGTCAGTTGACCCGTAGACTGGTGAGGAGCCCCTCACACCAGTTGAACATAGTAGGATTAATGCACTCCTCAGCGTACATCATCTGCGATTTGCTCGCCAGATGAGCAGATCGAATACTGGCCACCCTCACGATGGTAAAGAGCATAGTGCAGAGAGCTCGATCTCGAACCTCCTTGATGCGAATCTTCCCACCAATCATCTAAGTGCCTGGAGTGCACCACTAATCAATCATGTCATCCACAGTACGATCACCCCCTCGTGATCCAATTAGGGACACAGGGTTCCCCCGTCGAGACAACCCTATTAGAGACTAAATGTCCTCGACATCTATACTCAAATTGTGCACACCAATCTGAAAGTGTTGTTGTACTAGATCCCAGCATTGGATCATATGTGTCAGTAATGGTACTTGGGCCCTCATGCCCAGAACTTGGAAGTACTTAAGGAAAACACAATTCCTCAATGCGGCTATGCATTGGGGATCATTTTTAGCTTGAGCTTCATCAAGCTCACGCTCGCGTTCTCTCCACTCGAGGACCATTTTGGTCACTGCAAACCTTCCCAAAAGGCTAATTAAACACCATTAGGACCTTCCTCAACCATCAAAAAACTTTTGTTTGGGTTTGGTTTTGAGTTTTATATGTGGGTTTGCGCTGGCGCAAACCATCCTTTCGGACAGGGCGCCACCGGTGCAAAGCACCCTTTCGGGTTTTGTGCCGGCACATACCCGGCACAGTTCCTGAAAGGAGGGATTGCGCCGACCCGCGAGCATAAATTCCCCCACATAAAAAGTCCAAAACTCAATGAAATGAAATAAAAATGAAAAATTAATCCACTGGAAATTTAAATGGATAAGTTTAGGGTTGCCTATCGTTGATGGCACTCGAAACGATCGATCACAACTCCCGGAATTGGCAAAAGAAAAACGGCTCCAAACGGCACTTCTCACCTCTCCAAATCAGTAAAAAGCAATGGTAATTGATTTTCACTATTTACCCCATTTTATATATAAAAAAAGATCATATTCCCTTTTTAATTGATTCCGTTGTGGGTTATTTCGCTATAGTTGGAAATATTTATGCTTGGTTAATCATTTTGACCTAGTTTCGAAGCTTGCAGGTGAAGTTAAGTACCTCATTGATGTTGTTTTTCACATTTGTGGTCATTTTGCATGTATTATCAGGTATGAACAAATCGTTGAGCATTTTTATGTCATTATTTTGCTCGTAAAATTAAATTATTAATGACACTGAGCTAACTCTTTGTTCTTTCTCGTGCTCGTAAAACGATGAGAATAGGTCACCGAGTTATAGTTTATCACTTTTTCAGGCTCGTTAAACTCCCACGAAAAAGGAACCCATCAGAGTCTTTCTTTAATCCATTTTCGGGATCTCGAAATACGAAAATATCGCCAAGCAAACTTGATGCGTTCACGCTTGTAAAAGTATTTGAATGATTGTCTTTCTGGTGATAGTTTACCCCTTTTTCGGAACAGGAGGTACTACTTACGAAAAAGGAATACTCCAGCCAATCATGACTGGAAGAGTCCTCTCTCGCGTTGTTTTACCCTTTTTCGGGCGAAGAGGTTAACTTTACAAAAAAGGACCTTTGAAGTCTTCTTTAGTTCTTTTCAAACTCTCTAAACATGAAATGACGCCGAGTTTACCTTCTATGGACTCGTTAAAATTCAACATTGAAGGGCCCGTCACGGGACAAACCCCTCCTTTCCTAGGTTCGTAAAACATTTGGGATTGGACTCATCCATGGGATGAGATATACCAAGCATCTGTTTACCCTCCTCAAGCTCGTTAAAAAAAAAATGAGGCACTCATCAGTCATGATGGGGAAAAGGGAATATTTTTTGTTACACTATAATTCATGGAAGTACATAGTCTCTCTTGAACATGGCACTCATTTGCATTTGCATTCCATACTTGGGTAATTTGTCTGTCTTCAAGTCCTGTTAATTTCATGAGTCTTGTCACTCCTTTGGGTCATCCGAAGAATGCTTCTATTATCAGTCGCATTGGGGGTTGGTGTCGTTCTCGTCATGTCAATACTACCAAGTCATGACATTCCCATGTTCAAGAGATGTTCATTACTCATCATCTGTAGTCAATACACCTTCCGTCATATTGGTCTACCCTGAGTCAGTCTTGCATGTTATTCTATCGTCTGATCTACTCCAAACATCTGTTGTCGAGTTTCGTGTCGATGATGAGGGATTCATCATGGCCCTCCTTTGACGGATTCATCCTTGTCGACTTCAACACATCATCCAGGGAATGAATCTAGAAACCAGTCAAGTACCTTGGGCCTGCATGCCTTAATGGAAGGTTACCTCGCTTTCAACATGAGTTTACATCATTGACTCTTGATTGAAATATTTCGTCAAGTGCTCAACCCCAACTCATTTATTCACGCTCGGTGATATGTACTTTCATACCTTGGGAATCATTGACATCAATGGTGATTTCCCTCACACTTGTTAACAGTCTACATCAATGACCGGTAATCAAGTGGTTTCTACCATGTTTGACTCCAAAACATTGTAATCACATGGATAGATTCGTATCATTGTGGGTTCATCTTGAAGACCCTGGGGAAAATCATGTCTTACCCTGGTTGCGATGGAGATTGTTTGAGTCATATTACACGGATACACTCTTGTATTGGTCGTGGCTATGTTATCATCTCATTGTGGATCTATGATTGTGTCTAGTAGCAATGATTGTGTTCAGTCGGTATTTACTACCATGGATCTACCATGTATTGGTCGAAATCCATGTTGTGTGTCATATGAGACTTGTATCTCAGAGTCAGTTGTACTGCAGCAACATCTTCCAGCCAACAAGTCTTTTCCATCCATATTTCAAAGCACTTCACCTGTCTTGTTTTTCCAGCTTCATGCTTTGGGGGGCATTATGTTACACCTAAATCTCGTCATTATGAGACCCATGTCAACTCAATGCCTTGAAGTCTCCCTGATCAAGAATTCATTTAGAGAAAATTCATTCCCTTTGTCCACAGTTTCTAGTTGGGTCGTTTCAGGTTGTCTTCTAGAAAGAAGCACCTAATTAGGTCAAGTGCAGGGTGTATTCTGACAGATTGCGCCAGTGGATTAGGTTGCCTTTGTGCAGCCTGCGCTTCCCCTCTCGGGCGTAGGTTTCCCTCATGCAGCTTGCACTGGGATTGGTTAAATTGGATAAAGGTGGATTTCAAGCGATTTCTAGAAGTTGGATGAGGTGGATCCATATCCCTAACTCCTAGGTGAGTTGTCCTACAGTTCCCTAACCTCAAGAGGGGATCCCTTAGTCCTATCCCCATGATCTTCAACCTACTCTATCCACTTGGTCCTATAAATACAAAGCTCCTCTCCATTCCAAAGGGAGGAAGTATATAGCACTTGCATGCTGGTGGAATTAGCCTAGGTGATCCCTATTCATCTCTTGGGAGGCATACATTTCCTTTGGAGGCATTGGCTTGGCTTGTTGGAGGAATATTGCAACGTTAAGGCTTGGGTTGTAATCATCTCTCTACTATGTATTTCTCACTCTTTTTACAGTAATATAATCTCTTTCCATAAATGTCCTTGTATCGATGATGTTTATAGTTTACTTCCTTAACTATTTACTTAGATCAGTTAGTGTTTAGATATGTTTTACTGCTTGTTTTGTCTCTATGTGTTTTGGCAGGTCTTGCAGCTATGGATCTGACAACCATGGAGCTTGGAGCAATAACAAGGAGATAGATCTATAGATTTGAAGGTAAGACATCTATTTGACCCGATCTCTAATTGATCTAGGAAAGTAGTGTTATGTTATTTTCCTATTTGTTCTAGATTCACATTGAACTAGGGAGATCATGCTCACGTTCGCTCGAGTAGATTGTCCAATAACACATCCTAGGATAACAATGCAAATACTAAGAGAAAATCAACTTTATGTTAAGTTGAGTAAATGTTCTTTTACCAAAAGCACTCCTGTATTTGGGACATATCATCTCAGAGGAAGGAGTAATGGTGGACCCCATAATGATAAAAGCCATACATAAATGGTTGGCTCTGCAGAATGTAACAGAAGTAAGGTCCTTTATGGGTTTGGCAAGATACTACAGGAGGTTCATTGAGGCTTTCTCAAGGATAGTAAACCCCATAATATCCTTACAAAAGGAGTGAAATTCCAATCAAAAATGTGAGGACGGTTTCCAACTTCTAAAAAAACTACTCACCTTTGCACCAATTCTAAAGATTGTCAATCTAGATAGGAATATGTCGTATGCATCAATACATCCCTCAAAGGACTTGGAGGAGTCTTAAATATGCAAGAAGGACATGTAATTTTCTATGAATCCGGGAAGTTGAAAGTGCATGAAAAAAATATGCCACACATGATCTAGAGCTCCCTGCTACAGTGCATGCATTCAAAATGTGGAGACATTGCCTTATGGTTAGAAGATTTGAGTTAAAAACAAATCATCACAACTTAATAAACTTGTTCGAGGAGCCAAATTTGGATGCCTTCCAAGCAAGGTGGATGAAATTCTTAAGTGAATTCAATTTTGAAATAAAATATATCAAAGGAAAAGAGAATTGAGTTTCCAATGTGCTCAACAGGAAGAATCGAGTCTCTCAGATGACAACCATCAGCACCTGGAAATATGAAAAGAAAATTATTAAATGCCATAGGTTCAAATAACTACTACTTGCAAATAAAAAGGGCTTTGCAACAAGGTTATATACCATCTAAATATGTGGATTACAGCTTGGACGAGGAAGAATGCAAAAGAGTAAAAGCAAAGCATATGCATCCAGCAGGTTTGTTACATCCGCTAGACCCATAACGTATTGGAAATGGGATGTAGTAACCATATATTTCATTACCAAATTACCAAGGACCATGAAGCATCATGATTCCTTTATGGTCGTAGTGGACAAATTAATGAAGGTTGCACACTTTATACTTATTAAATCAACTTATAAGGTTATCAACATTGCTAAAATATGCATGAGAGAGATATCCAGATTGCATGGAATTCCAAAGGATATTGCTTCCCACAAGGATACTAAATTTACCACAAATTTTTGGAAATGCCTATTTAAATATTTTGGAACTAAACTTAATTTGAGCATAGCTTACCATCCTCAAACGGATGGTCAAACTGAAAGAGTTAACCAAGTTATCGAAGACATGTTGAGAATGCATGTAATGGATCGACCTTCGAAATGGGAATATTACATATACCTGGTGGAATTTGCGTATAACAATGGGTACCGAGCTTCGTTGAAAATGAGCCCATATAAAGCCTTGTATGGAAGGAAATGCAACATTCTGGTAAATTGGGACAAACCAATGGGTAGGGTAATTGTATGCCTAGAAATATTATTTGACATGGAAGAACAGGTAGGAAAGATCAGGCATAATTTAAAGGTGGCAGAGGACATACATAAAAGCTACACAGATAAATCAATAATGTTCATATAATTTTAGGTGGGCGATCGCATGTTCTTGAAAGTAAAGGCCAAGAAAAGTTCCTTGAGTTTGGGTGGCTATAGAAAATTGGCAGCTAGATTCTGCAATCCTTTCAAGATATTAAGCATGATTGGACCAGTGGCTTATGAGATAGCCTTGCCTCCCTCTATGAAGGCGCATAATGTATTTCATGTTTCCTTATTAAAGAGATATATTCACAATTTTGATCATGTGCTTGATTGGTCCTTGATACAGGTAGAACCAGAAGAAGAGTTCCTAGCACAACCAATCTGCATGTTGGACCAGAAGGTCAAAGTGCTCAAGAATAGGATCATAGTGCAGGTAAAATTCCAATGGACACATTACAACCCCGAAGAAACAACGTGGGATATGGAAGACACCATGTGGAGGGAGTACCCACATTTGTTCTAAAAATTTTGATTTGTAAAGAAATTTTGTAAAATGTATATTGTGTACAGACATCGAGGATGATTTTAAATTAAGGGGGTGGAGAATGTAACACCCAAACAATTTATCCCTTAAAATTTTGTAAGGAAATGTGTAAAGAGATAGTGGGGCCTAGGACCGAACTCATGTACTTATTTTGTACTTATTAATTAAATATGCTGGTTGTGGGTGAGAAGGTCGCTAAAAGAAGGGGTACTATGAACCCACGAGATGGAAGATGAAAAGAACAAGGGGATAAAGAGTAAGGATCCTAACCCTTCATTAACTTTGCTTGTACCCCAGTTTGACCTTTACACTAACTAGGAAAATGAAAGGTTAGGCACTATGGATTAAAAGTTTGGTTAAATGACTAATAAATAAAAAATGGGTAAATTGATGTGAGTTGGGGAATGTGGGAACGTGGGTATCCAAGCCCATGCAACAAAAGGGGAGTTGGACTTAGGAATAAGGGGGAATGGAAAACCACAAGGAAAAAAGGAAACCAGGGAGCTGAACCATACGATTTTGTGAAAAACAAACTGCTAAAAAATTATGCAGAAAACTATGAAACCCTGCAATGTGAATTGATTAAATCCTGTGAGTGTCTCCTAGTGAATGGGAGTAGCTCATGTACATGAGATTTTCATTTGTATGGTCCTAGAACATTGTTCAACAATATTAAATCCTAAGGGATTGCTTGGTCAGAGAAAGGAATCTATTGTTGTGTGTTGAACAGACTGATGTAAGAGGAATTCCCTTGGGAAGTTTGGGGTGCTAAACCTGAGAATTGTTATTTGAACTAGAAATTCAATTTCTGGTACTAGCTTGCATATTCTTCCTCTCATGGTTTCATAGTCTTATCTCGAGGGTGGTATCCCTACTGAGATATTGATGAGCAGGGAGGCCTACGGTTGGGAGGTGTGTGCCTCACTCATAGCCATTTTCAAACACATAAATTCAAGTGATTATATTCTTTAATTAAAATCTATCCTTGAGATTGGATGAGTTTTGAATTTGAAGTTTCTAAAGAATTGGAATGCCTGGATCAATTTCATGTGAAATAGTGGAACCCAAAATTCGTGGAGTAATTATGCATCATAGTAAATGTAGAATTGTGTAAATGTAAATTTCTTTTTTGTAAATGTAAATAGTGGAACCCAAAAATCGTAGAGTAATTTTGCATCACAGTAAATGTAGAATTGTGCAAATGAATAAGTAATTATTTGAAAATCTTAGGGGGTTTTAATGTATATTGTTGAAATTAAAATATTATATTCCTGTTGATTTTTTTCCATCAAGAAAACATGGGAAGGGGAGCAGAGAAGCTAATTGAATATTTGAGCATTTAGAATTGTCAGTCGTTCATTTAATTTCCTTCCTTGCTGAAGTTGCAACTCTGTGGGATAGGAATGTCTCCATAAAACGCGCATCTTTCAAAAATTTAATTCCTGTAGAATGTGGGGGAAAGCATGTTATTTAATTAAGAAGTGATCCAAACGTAGAAGACACCAGCTATATTTCAGAACCCTGTCTGTGATAATATGCAGTAGGATCTAACAAATGTAACAATCCTCACACAAAATCTCAAGAAGTTGCAAAGAAGAAGAGAAGAATGCACTCAATAACCACTCATGAACACATAAAATGGAGAATAGCAGTATCATACATCAGCTGTGAGCTAGAACTGTGAAAATTGAATACAATAATACAATAACTGTGTAGAGAGTTCGAATTAACCAAGGAGGTCATTCGAATCATGCTCAAAGTCTAGCTTGGATAACATTGGAGACATCATTCAGTCAGTAGTATCAGTCATAAATGGTAATAGTCAGTCAAGTGAGTCTAACTGAGTCTAACAGAACCATCTAGGCATAAATCAAGGGATGGAGACTCCAAGAAGGCGCATGAGGTTGTCAAAAGGTCAAGTGGCACTCCACAACTAGCTAACTAGGAGCTACAGGCAGTTAGTATGAACAATCAATGGAAGAAATGCTCAATCAATGCACTAACTGACTGTCAGACTCTTAGTAGGTGAGATAAGGCACTCTAATTGAATGATAACTGGTGGTAGGTGAGAAAAGGCGCACATGTCATGCAGAAGAGTCAAATAGGGTGCATCAAGTAGGTAAGATGGCTACTGGGGGATGAAGACAGGCTCTAGGGAGCTGAAAATAGGCTCTAGGTGCTGGGAGGACCACCAAGATGATGACTGGATGCATGCAGATGACTGGATGCGTCCAGACATAAGTGAGGAAAGAGGGAAAACCCAGTGGGAATAAAGCCCTCCCTCAAAATAGACTGAAGGATGTTAATGTAGCATATCATCACTCACCCCAGAAGGAGGCAAGTGTCCTTCTTTTCCGAAGAAGGATCGATCGATCTAAAATGGATCAGTAATGTGAGAAGGATGAAACCTTACATTCTGAAAATATGATCTGGTTCTTCTCTGATCATGTGGATCACCAACCAAATCATCGGCATATCGGAGTGTAATGACTGCCCATCGAGGAAGAGGAGGATCATCAGGTGAGAGATCATCAGGTTCTTGTGTAACTGGATCTCCCATTCACTCATATTCATCATTAGTTTCCAGATCTTCAGTTTCTTTTGGATCTATATCTAGCATTCCCTCGTCATCATCTCCATCTTCAGATTCTGAATCTGAAATCTCATGTGATGAAGCTTCGCTCTCTTGCTCATCATCACTTCCAAACTCTGAATCCGAAATATCATGTGAAAAAGCAAGTGAAACTGGCTCATCATCACATCCAAACTCTGAATCTGAAATCTCATGTGAAACTGCAAGTGAAACTAGCTCATCATCACATCCAAACTCTGAATCTGAAATCTCATGTGAAGAAGCAAGTACAACTGGATCATCATCACATCCAAACTCTGAATCTGAAATCTCATGTGAAAAAGCAAGTGAAACTGGCTCATCATCACATCCAAACTCTGAATATGAAATCTCATGTGAAGAAGTAAGTACAACTGGCTCATCATCATATCCAAACTCTGAATCTGAAATCTCAAGTGAAGAAGCTGTGATCTCTTTCTCATCATCACTCAAAGGAGGAACAAATCCTAAAATGTGAATATCATGAAACTATTTCAAAATGTGCATGTAGTTATTTGATGTTTCCTTTGAACCAACATAGGTGAGATCATTATCAATAGAACTAGGACATGATGATGGTGGATCTCCAACAAGATCACTAGCGGATGCAGTAGTGGTGGCCCACTTTGCCATAGGATTTGAACCAATAGGTGCTAGATATTCAAGTTCTTGTGGATCTAGATCTAGCATTTGCACTTATTCAAGAGTCCTCTTTTTCCCAATATTCTTTGGTGAATCTTTGCCATTTGGAATACCTTCAACCACATTTTGAGCTTGCAAGTTTTGTAGATGCTTGTAGTTGAGATGAGATAGCCTGCTCTCTTCATTTGCATGAGAGTGAAGATCAGACTCCTTTGAGAGAGGTAAAAAGTGTTAAAACTCATAGAGTCTTGTCTTATGATTTGCAACTCCCTTTGTAATGATTTTCCCTGAAACCATGTGTTGTACCTCGACTTCATTTGGAGAAAAGATCACTCTTTTGGGCTCTCCAATATGAGTCATTTGGTACAATGAAAGTATATTTGTTGTGAGAGAATGAACATAAAGCACATAAAAAAAGTAGCCATGGTCAAGAGTGGTTCTTCCAAACCCCTCAGAGGAGACTTATGAATCATTGCCCAACATGATGCAAGGACCAACTGAGATTTTGAAGTTGGAGAAGAGATCTTTGGAGCAAGACATATGTCTTGTTGCTCCTGAATCTATGATGAATGAAGAATATGTTGATGCTCTTGCCACGAGGGCATGACATCTTTCTTTGTCCTCAGATCTAGAAGGTTCAGTATCGATATATTTCTTCCATTCACATGCAAGTAGCTGAGCCACCAATTCTATAGTCTTTTTCATTCAAGAACTCTCATGATGAAATCCTCGATGACAATATGTGCACTTGGATCTCTCTTTCTGAGATTGCTTGTTCTTCTTTGAGTTCGAAGACCCATCTGAATGATATGGAACATATTTTGGCTTTTTATCATTCGCTCTCTTTTCAGAAAACTTTTGCTTGCCCTTTGCATTCGCTCTCTTGGCCTCAGCAGTTGTAAGGGTCAAATCCAACTTTGGTTTGATCATTCCCATGGAGATTAACTTCTCCTCCTCTTGTGTGAAAGATTGGATGAAGTCATCTAATGAGGGAAACTTCCATTTTGGAATGGAAATCTTAGCTGACTGAAATGTGGAGACAAAAACTGAGAAGTTTGGCCCCAATTTGGACAGAATGGCAAGAATGAGTTGTTTGTCTTCTTTCACTATCTCATATCTTTTCAACTGAGAAATCAAGCTTTTGAACTTGGTTAAGAATGCATTGATGGATTCGAAGCTTTCAGGACTCAAAGAGATGAGTTCATTCTCCAATTTATGAGCTTTCAGATCATCTTTCTGTCCAAAGAGGGATTCAAGCTTGTCCCAAACCTATTTTGGAGATGTTAGATCAATGACATGGAAGTGAAGATCTTCAGAAATTGAGAGAAGAAGTAAGCCTACTGCTTCATCAAGTCTATCCAAGTACTTGGATTTCTCTACTGCACTGAGTGGTTCGACCATAGTTCCATTTAGTATCCTGCTGAAGCTCTTGGAACTCATGAAGAGAGCCATCTTAGCTTTCCATTCGACATAGTTGGAAGAGGTGAGTTTTAGATCCATCTGAGTAGTGAATGTTGAATTGAAGAAGAATTCGAATGGGTGAATAAACCTGCAAAACGAGAAGAGTTGTGTTGATGGAGATTTGCTACACTTTGAATGAACACTACCTTAGGACACCTGAGCACATATGACTAAGTCCTTCACACCTGGATACACCTCACTGGATTTCTCTAGTGAATTCAAGGTAATAGCACTAGGATTTGCTGTGGAAACTCAGAGGCTTATGGTGCTCAGGGAAAGATAGTTGCTCAAATAAATGTTGCAACTGTTGTTGCTGCAATGGCTGCAATTCGAATAGTTGTTGACTGCTCTGATACCATGTGATAATCTGCAGTAGGATCTAATTATTGTAACAAGCCTCACACAAACTCTCAAGAAGTTGCAAAGAAGAAGAGAAGAATGCACTCAATAATCACTCATGAACACAGAAAATGGAGAATAGCAGTATCATACATCAGCTGTGAGATGGCAATGTGAAAACTAAATACAATAATACAATAACTATGTAGAGAATTTGAATTAACCAAGTAGTTCATTCGACTCATGCTCAAAGTCTAGCTTGGATAACATTGGAGACATCATCCAGTCAGTAGTATCAGTCATAAATGGTAATAGTTAGTCAAGTGAGTCTAACTGAGTCTAACATAACCATCTAGGCATAAATCAGGGGATAGAGACTCCGAGGAGGGTGCATGACGCTGTCAGAAGGTCAAGTGGCACTCCAGAACTAGCTAACTAGGAGCTATAGGCAGTTAGCATGAGCAATCAATGGAAGAAATGCTCAATCAATGCACTAACTGACTGTCATACTCCTGGTAGGTGAGATAAGGCGCTCTAACTGGATGATAACTGGTGGTAGGTGAGCAAAGGCGCACATGTCATGCAGAAGAGTCAAATAGGGTGCATCAAGTAGTTAGGATGGCTACTGGGGGCTGAAGACAGGCTCTAGGGAGCTGAAAATAGGCTCTAGGTGCTGGGAGGACCACCAAGATGATGACTGGATGCATGCAAAATGCATGCAGACATGCAAATATGAAAAACGATGGTGAGAATATTCCAACACTGTCAAAATCTGGGGCATGCAATTTAACCCATGAAATAATAGATGAATTCACCCAAATCAACTGTAGATTATATTGGAGGTTAGAAAATATAATTATCTATGAACAATACTTAGGAAATAATGAATAAACTTGCCCAGACCATCTGAATATTTTAGTAGAGCTCAAGAAATTTATTTATCTGACTAATCTGAAGCAAAAATGGGGGAAAACACCCAGTTCACCTATAGCCATTGTTAGAGACCCAAAAATATGAATTTTATGTTGATAACTATACTCACTACATGCATTAGCTTGTATGCTAATGTTTGTTCTTTTGAATAGCATCCTTTTGATTTTTTGGAGAATATCATCATTAAAAAAAACAATTATGTGGGCATATCTCAAAAACGTTTTCCATAATATTGGAGTTTCTCTTTTACAAAGCTACAAACAAACAAACAAACAAAAGACTATTTTGTAGCAATTCAAGTCTTTTCAAGTTCCCTCTCTATTGAGTTATAAAATTTTATGTTCAGTAGTATATCAGTAAGCTACATAATTATTTGTTTTGTAAGAACTGAAATTCCTCTAGTGTCTTGTAACAAAGCCAGTTCCCCTCGTGCCATTTAACCACTACTAGTGGAAATCCAAAGTCAGGCCATGTAAAACAAAAGAATAAACAAGGATTTTGTTCAATGCATATTAGCTTTGTTTTATGAATTTAGGCAAATGGATGAGGAAGTTTTATGTAGCTTGTTTAACTTCTTCATTTTACTTCACGATTGCATTATACTCATTCCATTTGTTCTCTTTGAATGCATGTTTCGAATAGAATCATTCAACTACATGCTAGAAAAGGTAGTGCATATGAGCTTGGTGTTTGAAATTTTTTAGATCTAATAATAGAGTTCCATAGTCCATCTGATATAGCTTGGGTGGTTGGGAGGAATGATTGTTACCCTCCCTATCCAAATTCAATTTCTTGTAAGTGATATGTTGAACCTTTAAATGGGTATATATGATTCTCTTGTTGTTGAGCCCCCAATATATAAAAAATGCTTGGCCACCCCATGTTCTCTCATGGATTTTTGGGAGGTTTATGTGGATGTAGTGAGCACCGATATCTGGTGATGTGAACCACATTCAATGCAAGATATATAAGATTTCTGAATACTTTTATAAAGTTTTTCGCTTCCTGAAATGCTGAGATTTCTACTATTGAGAGTGAATTCAATTGGTTCTAACTTTATATTTTCTTTCAATCCGCACTTCAGTAGGTAATTTTTTTCCTATGCATGTTAAAATAATACAATACCTTTGATTAGTAATTGAATATGGATGTTTCACATTATGTTGAGTTTCTATTTCTGTTAAGGTGTAAAAGGAATCTATAATTTGATTAAGTTTGCATATTATAAAACTTTGAAAAGTATCCCACGATGCACTTACAGAAATATGTAGTAGCATCTACAGTTTTCAAATTTACTCATTCAGTTATTTTGATTTATTTTACATATCTTACTATGATATGGACACACTTCTCCGTGGGGCTGAATTAAACTAGATTCAGCATTTCTCGACAGCTAGCTAGAGATGCTAGAACCTGTAAATGTCATATAGAAGGGATATGTAGTAAAATTAATGATCTACCTTCATTTGTTAAGCTTCTTGCACCATTTTTGTTTCATTTTGTTTTGTATTGTTCACTTGGTAAGGATCTATTTCGGAGTATTTTCCTAACTATATTACTGCTTTAAGAATAATTATACTGCATATTTATGTTTACTGTGTGTGTTTAGTGTGTTATTTACAATCACACCTTAGGGGTGTGACAAAGGTGAATTATTTGAATTGCATGTTCAATGAAGTATCTACATTCCAAATATTACAACAAAATCTAACACCCACAAAAGTGTAAAGTCCCATGCACCAAAGTGATAGATTTGTGAAACTTAGGAATACTACCCACTATCACTTTAGCAAGTCTTCCCCACACTTTATATTTTCTCTTATTCAACGCAAGGGGGGTTTTCCAAGGTAGGATTGTTAAGGATATGGAGTGGAGGTTCAAGATGAAGTTTGAAGAGTAACCCTTAACAAAACAAAAGATTGTCGCATATGGAAGGAAATGGAAATGGGGAAAGGGATATGGGAAAGAAATTATCGGGAAGAAGAAATAAACAAGTAAATGAAATGATATGATAAGGGACCAATGCCTATCAATCTATTGGGCCAATGGAATCATAAAATATTGCATGAAATAGCTAATGTTCCACAATCAACTACTTTGGGGTAGTCTATTAGGTATAAATGACTAATTTGACACTTTCAATCTATTTAGATGAAATAACTAGTGTTGATATATCAATCATTTAATTATACAATTAAGGTAAAAATAAATAGGTTTGATACATTTCACTTGAGTGTTTGCCAAAAATTAGTGTGGAAACTTGTCTTGGAGAGATAGAGTTGCCACTCATCAATCTAATGTGGCAATGCTATTTTATTGTTCAAATTAATGATATTGTTGTACAGTAAGAAATCCATGACAACATAATATTTACTAATAAGAATAATAATACGACAAATTATGACAAAAGATGGCATTTTATATTACATCATCATAATGTTACAAAAAATTAATAGTAGATAAGCACACTAATATTGCAATGAGAAAGTTACAACAACTTATATTATATTTCAATTACCAATATAAGTTTTACAAAAAAAATATTTAACTTGATGATATATCATTAATTATGCCCTGTAAAAATAAAAATGTTGACCAAAAATTACATCAATTTCAACCTTCGTAACAACTAGTATTTGTATCCTCCTTTTAACAATTATAATGACCTCAGTACCAACCTAGATATCTACAATATTTCGATTTCATTTTATACATATATTATTACGAAAATTAGGTTGAAAAAATTACAACAAGAAATTAGTGGACAATAATATACAAAAGCTAAAGTATTGACCAATTGAGAACCAAATAATTACCTTGGAAAATAAGGACAAAAACATGGACTTATGTTGTATCAAATGTTTTCCTAGATCCCTCAATGACTCCCAACGTTGACCAAGGCACTTTTGACAAACGTGGATTTTGGAGGAACAATGCCCCTCAAGGTACAAGTTAATTTGATATCTCTTTGTTGAAAAGCAAGATAGATGCAAAAGATTTGATAAATGGATAGATAAGCTAAGGGGTTATTTCTCTATTCACAAATTTTCCAAGAGTGAGAAGATTACCTAGGAACTCCTAAAGTCCCTTCCCTGTTTCAAACAATGGTGGGATACGTATTATGAAAAAGATTATGGAGATGATTTTGGAGAATAGGATCTAGAAATTGCTTGGGGGGATTTTGTTAATGCCCTTTAAGGGTACTACTTTGCTGGAACTATGAAGACTAACACAAAAAATGGACAATCTTACACCAAGGTAAATAAAAACTTGTCCTAGAGTACACCAATATCTTTCATACATTAGAAGAAGGACTAATTAGATATTAACAAAATACCAAAAATCAGCAATATGATACCATTTCCTAGATGGATAACAAGAATATTATATTGTTAATGTTAATCTCCAATCCAATTAAATACCAAATGGGATACCAAGGGAGATACTAGTTAGAGATACCAAGAGGGATATTAGTTAAAGATACCAATACAAATACTTGTGAGATATTGAGTGGAGAATAATATCAACAATATGATATTGATAATATCTACACAAAAAATAGTATTTGGGTTTGATATTCCTATTTGGTATTATAATTATTAATTTATTAATTATATATGTGTTTGTACATACGCATAAACATACATACATACATTTATAGTATGTAAATGCCATATACTGACAAACATATATAAAAATATAAGTAAATATGTACTTATATAGATATTACTAATTAATTAATTGTCTCATATTTTAGGTATTATTAGGTATTATATGAGATTAATGTAAATATGTACTTAAATTGATTAAAAAATCTTTAATTAATCGAGATACATAAAACATTAAATACACCAATATTGGAACCTCATGGAAGATTGGAAACCAGGGGTAAAACCTAAATTTCATCTTAGTGTAATAAAATACAATATTCGCTCAACATTTCAAATCTAAGTGTTATGCTATAAGAGCTACAACATTACATGAAATTACAATTTTATACATGAACCTCTCAAAGATTCATCTACAAGGACTTGACCACTAAACAAAGATTATTCATATACTAAAAGTTGAAGAGAAATATGGCACAATGATGTTTATCTTCTAGATGAGCATGAAATAGTTCTTTAATATTATAAGTTCTTCTTGATTTGCTTTGTACCTGTACAATAACAACAAAAACTTAAGATTGAAAAATAAGAACTATTTTTCTCTAATATAAATAGAAGAAAATTATATAATAAAAATAGAGAAAAAATTACATAGCTTCCTATCTATATGTTAACAATTTCGAAGAAAAAAATGTTGAATTGAAAAGAATAGAAGTATTTTTTTTTCTTTTCCAGGTAACAAAACTCGAGGGAAACCACCTGGGAACTTCCCCTTATTTCGAGGATGGTACTCTAAGTAAACCCTATATTCTTTAGGGAACAAGGCCATGCCAAGAACTCATGAGTAGATCATATATAGATCATCAACAATTGATTCACTAAGAGAAAACATGCCACAAAGTGGGATTTGAACCAAGGCGGTGAGGATAAAAACTCTTATGCACAACCATTCAAGCTAAACCTAATTGACAATAGAAGTAATCTCTATAATAAGAGTAGAAACAAAAATACTTCATGGAAATTATAATTACATGATTTTGTCTGTGTTCCCCTAATTAATATCTTCTTTTACTTGTTGATTTTTTGGATATTATGTTTAAAATGCTCAAGTATGTGACAGATTAAGCATGACAACAATTACCATGCCAAATATTTCAATGATTGGCTCACTCCCATCACTACTTTCATGAGTGATTATTGTACTTCCTATATTGTGAAAGACAGTCTCTCCATCTCACTTGAATGGCAATATTGAAATCTAATAGGCAAATAATTTTTTGGAGAATCCCAACGATATCGAGATTAAATACATGCACAATATAAGTAGGTACACACTCAAGTACCTAAAATGGGGAATCGCTGGAAAGTAGAATGGACAAACTTAGATTCAACATGTCAAACCGTACTTGATTTTCACTTCATCTTAATCAAATATGAAAACATAATATTTGAATTCATAGGTAATCTACATTTGTTTCTTCAGTCACATAAATCTACTCAAGTCCGAGATTGTGTTTGTAGGACCCTAGTTAGCAAAATGGCTCTAAGATTGAGAAAAACTGCACAAAATTGTGTTCATTCCCTCTATGCCATCCTCCTATAAAGTGACATATTCATGGAGATAATCATACCAATAAACATGCAAGTGGACAAAAAAACATCATAGTTATTAAAAGCAAGCATACATCCATCTTAACCTAGGATTTATTAAAAGTCAAGACAAATCAAAAGGCTTGAGCTGCAAAACTCAATGTTTTTGAACCCTCAAAACTTAGTACATTGAGGTTAACATGTATCTATGTTAGTTTATAATTATTTGTTAAATATGGTGAGTATGAGACATAAATAGTAGGATTCTTTATTTTAGCATTAGGGTAAGTAGGAGTGATAAGAAAGTCACTTTAGTTTTTCAATTTAATGTTAAATATGTGCACACACCAAGTGTCTAAGACAAATCCCCCCCCCACTAGATGGGAGCACCTAAGAGAAGACAAACCCCTGGCCCACTAGATGGGAGCACCTAGCTTCTCTTAGCACATAAATCATATCTACATGCAAATTTCATGACTTTTCTCTTATGTTTAATTAGGACCAAAAAAGTTTGTTTCTCGCCCAACAAAAGCTATACACTTGTCTAATGTAGAAAACAATGAATGTTCAGAGATCAAACTCATAGAGAATGCTTCATTGTTCATAATAGTATATTTGTGCATCATCTCTATTTGATTTTATATCATGTCCAATGAAATCGGTAAAATTTGGCTCAACAAAATTGTCTCTATTCGATTTCATAAACTTCATTGAAAGTTGTGTTGTTCCCATTTTATTTTTCTTTAGATGATATATTCATATTTTTCCTTCCCTGCATCTTCTTCCTCACATTCCACCAACATTTCCTTTCATTCCATCTACTTTCTTCTATATTCCAAGCATTCTAAGAAAAGTTAGGAAATTTATTCCAATTATTAAGTATATCTTTAAAAAAGGATTATGGATTTGTATATATGGTTAAGCCAACAATTTGGATATTTTCTAAGTTACCATGTTATTGTGGATATTTTCTTACTTATCGTGTTACAATGCGATCCATAACTTATGGTCATTGCAAGTTTAGGATCTAAATAAATTGAGTTTGTTTCTTGAGAAATAGATTGGTGTTGACTCTTTAACTTCACTTATTTAATCTATAAACACTTGAATCATTCTAAAGTTTGAACCCACTTTATTTAGAAGAAAATAGAACTCAAGAAAATATTAAGTATACAAGATTCTAGTTGTGAATTGTAACAATTGTTCATGGAATGTAGGTTTGATACCTCTAGGTGTATAGTGCCCCTATTAAAAATTGATGAAATTAATAACAAATTCAAAGCATGTAGCATGAATAAGGATGGTACAGTACCAAAGTACCCAAAAACATAGGAGATGTGTTTGTCCATAACTTCTCAGACAATTGTAAAATCAAGTTCACAATAGCTAGAAATGCTCTTTAGATGACCTATTTGGGTGATTTAGGGAGGCAGAGGGGGAAACCATCTATTGCTCATGGAATGTTGGTTTGAGACCTCTAGTTTCATAGTGCCCCTATTAAAAGTAATTAATGAAATCAATAATAAATTCAAAGCATGTAGCATGAAGAAGGATGGGACAATACCAAAGTACCTAAAAACACGAGATATGCTTGTCCATAAAATCAAGTCCACACTAGCTAGAAATGCTCCTTAGATTATTCCTTTAGGTTATTCAGGGAAGCAAAGGGGGTAGCTATTGATTTATGGGGATTAGTCCCAAAGAAAAGGAAATCTTTATTCTTGGACATCTTCGATTTGATTTTTTAAACTAATATTAAAGTGATAATGAAGAGGCTAAAAATACTCCTCAACACTCTAAAATCTTAAGGGGTCTTTGTAGTAGGCGTACATATCCTCAAAAGCTTAGGTGCGTATTTTTAAAAAATACAAAAGAGGATGATGTATACTAGTAAAGTTGGACATGTTGATTTTTTAAGATAAGTTTAGTTATAACCCAAGAAAGGAGGTCATTGCCAAGTCTTGTGTGTTAACCAAAATGTGTGGAGAATCTTAAATGACATGCTTCATCATAAATTGTAATGTTGATTTGTTGTTTAACTAACTAAGATTAAACAACTAGCAGTTGCTCTTAAAAGTGCAAAGATACACCAATAAAATGGTACAATGAAATGGAATTATAAAAAGAACATTTTCAAAAATAGATTGTACAGTTGAGGGATAAAGGACAAGACAAATGACTCCCATAAAATTTGTAAACAAGAAGAAAAATTGTAAACAACATGTGTTAGAAACGTGAAGAGATCATGTGAAGGGTAGTAACAACATGCACCACAAACATGAAAGATATCAAACAAGGGTAGAAGCAACATGCAATGGAACATGAAAGGCAATCTACTCTAAGTAGTAGAAAAGGAAGATATAAGATATAGGATTGAAATAGTTTTATATTTTTTAAAAATATAATAAACATTATGAAATAAAATAATGGTGAAAGGAATTAAATATTTTTATTTTGAAATTTATGTTAAAAAATTATTATAAAAAATACAATTTATAAATCTATAAAGGAGTAGTCTATTTATTCTAAGTTTTCGACTTTACGGTGGGTTTTGATCGGAATCCAATAAAAAAAAATTGGTAAAATCTAAATTTCTATGTGTTTAAATTGTATTTTTGAATTCATATATAGATTTAGCACCCTCAAATACCCTCATGGCACCCAAATTATGCAATTCCCATAGCTAATATATGTTATTTTAAGATTTTTTAAAGATTTCCAATCGAATACGGACAAAATTAGACGGAAAATATGTTCGGAAAAGGTTGAAAACCTAGAATATTTAGACTACGCCAATCTATAAATAGTGAAGAGCACATGGTAAAACACATAAATGCAATAAAAGTTTCAAATGTCATGTGCTAAAAACATGAAAAGGATCAAAGTGAGGGGTACCAAGAGGAGGGTATAGGATCTAGGTTGGATGTATATTTTTTAAATACAATAAAGATTATGACATAAAAAATTGGTGTAAATAATTAAATAATAATTTTTAAATAAAATTTAGAATTTTTTAGAGTCTATGGGACTAGAGCAATTGGTTATGAGTAATTAAGATGAAAAATTGTAAATAGAAGATTGCAAGTTCAAATTCTCGTATGTACTTTTTTTTGTCTAGGGGAATCGGCAACGGAGATTGGGATGGTACTCGCGTAACACGGGGTTCAGGGGTCCAATCTCACTACCACTATACCCCTAGGTGCAACCACAAGGCCTGAGTCATGGCGCACAATGCAAGTTGGGGGGAATCGAACACGTGACCTGCAATTTACAACCAATTTCAACTTAACCACTTGAGCTACCCCCCACGGGAAAATTTTCGTAAGTACTTACTTAAAAATAATAATAATAATAAAATTATTAATTAACTGTGTTAGTTATAAAATTTTCTAATTAACTAATTATAAAATTTACTACTTGTTAAAGATAAATTAATTGATATTACCTTTTATTTTAAAAATAAACATGAAATGATTTTACACTATGTAAGTCACTGATTATTGGATGATAATTTTCAGGAGCCGGTTGGTCACCTCCAGGAAAACCCTAGCCATGGCCGCCTCCCAGGGTCGAATGCCTCTGATCAAGACTCAGCCGAAGCAGGAAACCCAACGATCCAGCCGCAGAGGAGTTGCGCTGCACCAACCTTGGAACACCACCCGACCCCAAGCCGTTTTGCTTTTAGTAGAACTCGATTTCCACCGGATCGCCAGCCAATGATTTAGGCCGCCGCAAGAAGAGTTGGAGAGCTTCTCATTCTTTGTGAAAATCCTCTCCGGAACAGTGAAATGTTTATGTATGCATTCAACAGATCTTGTTGCCAAGCTCCTCTTCAATGTTCAGCTCAGAATTGGGATCCCCAAGCATCATTTCAGACTCTTGTTCCAGAACCGCTACCTGGACGAAGACGCCCAGCTAAGAGATTATGGAATCGGACGAGATTCGACCATCTCCTTGGTAGCAGGCCTCAAAGGAGGGGACAAAGGCTCTTCTCCAAAACATATTCCTAAATACCCAACCTTCAAAGAAGCTATGAATGGCTCTGGATCCGGCGAAGCGAGCTCAGGCCAGAAGGCGTTATTAGGCTCAGCCTACATTGTAGAACACTTGGAGAACACACCCACAGCTAAGTTAGAGAGCGTAGAGGCCATTGCCACGGGTCTAATCTCCGACGTACAGCCATCATCTGTAGATTTAATGGCTTTTGGCCCTCTGCTAAAAGTCTGCAAGACTGGATACAACACTCCTAGCAATTGAAGTCGGAAATCTTCTTTTGTTCTAAAGGGTATTTTATAGCAAAGTTTGAGTCAATAGAGGACTGCAACAACATAATAGCACATAGGCCATGGTTCTGGGGAGGATCAGGGCTATCTATGGAACGTTGGTTCCCAGGGTTTGATCCTTTGTCACCCACTTCTATGGCCACGCCCGTCTGGGTAAGATTATCGAATCTCCCTCTACATCTCTGGTCACCGAACTCCCTAACCATGGTTGGGAATGCGTTAGGCAGATTTCTCAAGATAGATACAGATCGAATCTCAAAAGGTCTAAGGTCCTTTGCCCGGATTTGTGTGGAGTTAGATCTTCATAAAGGCTTGCCGGAAAAAATCTTTATAGAGTGGGGAGGAGACAAGCCCCATCTGCAATTCTTAGACTATGAGAATACAGCATTCAAATGTCGTTCCTGTCAACAACCATGGCATCTCTAGGAAGTTTTCCCTTCCGCCCCAGTCTCTTCCTTTCACAAATGACCACAAGGATGGCACAAAGGCGAAAAAATCAAGAAGACCCCAACTGCGCAAAATACTGACTACCCCAAAAGCACCCTCGTCCCTCCTGCTTCGACTCAGCCGCACTTGGCTCTAGATTTTGACATGACGACAGAAGCCCCCAACACGGCATCCGAGGGTGTCGATCTCAATGATAGATCAATGGTTTCTACTTTGGGCATGGGAGGTCAAAAGCGAACTCATGAATCCGATCACTTAGACAGCGACAAGGAAGCAGATCTAAGCATTCTGAAGAACGCAGAAGACCCCTCGACACAGCAATTAACTGTAATCCCGATCTCATCGGAACCGGACAACTCGGCCTACTGGATTGATGTTTGAAGAAAGAAAAAGGACCCTCGCAGGGCGTCTCATGGACCCGCTTGATGTTTTAAATCAAGGATGCTCCATTCATAGTAGTATCTAGTCATTCTGATTTAAAAAAATCATTTTCTGTAAGCAATAAGTTTTGAAAGAAAGACCATAAGCTTGCATTTGTATCAATATATTCCTTTTGACTGGTTAATAGAAGGTTTCACAACTAACTTAAAAAAAACATGAAATAAATACAACAATATAAACACCCAAGATATTTATTTTAGATACATAGAATAATATTAAAAAATAACAAATTCATACGTAAATGTTTATTCTAATAACCACAACCACAAGATATTCATTTTAATACTATCATTGTAAAAGTTAGAAATACATTCTTAAACTTTTATTTAGATTATTATGATAAGTCTAAGTCCAATACTAATCTAAAAGTTTGTTTAGAATGTTATGATAAAGTCTAATTGTGACATTGATTTAATGTTATGATAAAGTTGGTCATATTTATTCAATAGACACGGTCAAAGTTAGAAACACATGTAACATTAATCTAATCTTTTCGATAGAATATTATGATAAAGTATGATTCCTATCTAAACCCAAAGTCTATAAGCTATGATAAAGTCTATAATAATGATTATGATAAAGTTCATTCGAAATTTAACTAGACATAAAAGTCCAAAAATGATACATTAAGCTCCACATTTAGTCCAACTTGATACATTCCAAATCTGGTTGAAATGCTTAACGAGAGCGCAACTTTATCCACCTTTCTTAAAATGCAAACTTGTCGAAATGATTAACATATCGGGCGAATATATTTTGGCAAAGCAATAGAGCACTTCTCGGATTGACAATTGATTGTTGATTATAGCGGTATGCAGCTGACACGTAGAAAGGAATTATTAATTGTTTGTCGATGATTTCACCTTTTTTTAACAGTAATTTTTGGTCGGATTTTGATGGAATTTGGTAAAACCAACCTAGATCCAAATCCTAGGTTCTATCAAGCGCCGAGAGGGATCAAATCTCAACACTCAACTCACAAGATGACCCTCATATTATTACTTTTTACTTTTTATTATTACATTTTATTTATGGTCGGCAATATTGACAAACACTCGACTCACAAGATCTCCCTCATATTATTACTTTTTACTTTTTATTATTACATTTTATTTATGACCGAAAATATCGACAAACACTCGACTCACAAGATCTCCCTCATATTATTACTTTTTACTTTTAATTATTACATTTTATTTATGGTCGACAATATCGGAAAACACTCGACTCACAAGATCTCCCTCATACTGGGCTGTAGAGCGCCTCTCGACGCAAAAAATAAGATCTTAAAGAACCTTGTTTAAACTTGTTTAATTTAGGTGTTATGGGGGTATTTGAGGGCACTGAATCCATTAATGCATTTATAAGCATGGTTTGAACAACATAAAATTCGAAATTTTTTTAAAAAATCACCGAATTACAGGCGAAAACTCACAGAACGAGCAAAATCGTCAAATGTTTACACTTGTTCTAATTGTTTGTATAGAGAGACATGGATAAAGGACTTAGTTTCCTTGATTTTCCTTTTGTGAAATTTGTTTGAAAGCAAAGAATATAGGGCATCTAGTAACTCCATTTTCACTCGACATTCGAGTTTAGAGGTTCCTATTGAAAAGACAAAAGGTGGTTTCGATTCTAAAAGACCATAGCAAGTTTTTATGTGTTTCAGATATAGATATGGCTTAAAATCACTTATTTATGTTTTTTATAACATAATTATAATAAATTTACTCAACGTTAATTTAAAATCACTTGAATTTACTTCCACAATTCAAAATTGTGGAAGTGATTCTGCTACACTTGTTACTTTGTTGTTTTTACTTTTTTCTATGCAAAATAAAAGCTAACAATATTGCATAACAAAGAATCTCCATTTTCATTGGAAATGATAATTATTATTAAGCAATTCAATGTTATTGTCAATCTTATTATCAAGCATCAACTTGGTTTGTTTGGTTCATGTTCAGACTAACATTTTCATGTTCAAAAGAAAAACTATTTGTAGTATCCTTGACTTTGATTAGAACGAGGGTAGGAGCCAACGGTGGAGTCTCTTGGCTAACCCCATGGAAGCCTAAGTTCAAATCCATATGGGGGCAGTGTAAGTCGACAAGGCCTTGTGTGACCACGGTGATAGTTCTACTCATGTTGGGCATATCGTTCTTCGACCCAATATTATGGTTAGACCTGGCTCATGGTTTACAACGGCGTGAAGGGGTTTCGTCTAGACAGTATCCTCAAGGTTGAATATGTTCAAAAGCAAAACATATGTAGTATCCTCGAGGCTTCATATCATCCGACACCTATTTAATTTCAAACTCCATCTAATGTATAATATGCATTCCATTAGAAGCTTGAGAAGATGATCAGATGAAGTGAGATTGAAGATAGAGAAGGGAAGGTGGTTAGTGTTACATTAATAATTTTTCATTGCATTCTGAGCAAGTTTGAAGAATAAAATCAATGAGTAGCAATATGCACCTTGAATTAGTCTAATAGACCGTTGTGGAGATTTCTAACATGTCATTGTATAACAAGAAGCATGTATAAAGACATGGGCTTGTTGCATGCCTCATGGCCATGCTTCATTGCATGTAGCATCACCATTGTAGCTGTGGAAGTCCTTGGGAATGCATGCAAAGTTTAGACTATAGCTATCTGAAGGGAACCGATTAAGAGAATGAATACATGTTATGTAATGGTAAGAACTCGTCCAAGTTTTAAATTTGAAGGGCAGTGTTATTTCAATTGGAAGCACCATTATTGGTCTCACCCTTCTATATTGATAAGTTAAAATAAATATTGCTTTTCATTTGATAAAACAAAAAAAGGAGATCCATTTCACCAAAACAAAAAGTAATGTGCGCCCTAATATTAATGGTTATCCTTATATTAAGAATAGTATTAAAGTGTGTTATTTGTTTAAAGACTCTACCCACATATATGTAAAACTTGATCAAACAATCATTAAAGGTTGAAATATAGTATACTGAAATATATGCATTGCTTAATTTTGGAATCTAATTGTAAAACAAGTTGAATGTATGCATAGTGGTTTAATAAAAGCATGCCTTTTTATTTCGGTGTGGGGATAAATACAAGCGAATGTGTAACAAATAAAATAATGTATAAAAATATCAATAAACAAATAATTAAATAATAAAAGAAAAGTAAAGGAATTAAACAAATATTAAATAAAATCGATATGTAATTAATCAAATAGATAGAGACATACCTTTCCATTGAAAAGGCACATAAGACCATATTTAAATGGTCCATCAAATTGTAATGTAATCATCGCTCATCAATATATATTCAATATTATTTATTCTTTCCAAATGGAGTTATTTTCTATTGGTTGATTATTCACATGAATAGTCTTATTGTGATTCATACATGATCACAATATGAGAATATCCGAATACGTATACTACATTGGTATTAGAGCTCCTTCTTGGGCTTGATTCCGGCCTTTGGCCACAAACCATTCTCAGAGCTTCTCTGATTAAAGGATTGTTGATCCACATTAGCTTTTGGCCATCATTTTTTGGGTTTCCCAAAAATCTAGGACCTTGTCCAAAAGTAGGATTTTGGCCCAAACGCAACTTTGAAGCAAATTAAGTTAATAAAAAAAATATATTATTCTGCTGCAAAATTCAAAGACAAGCGTAAATCAAGAATACAAGGGGGGAAATAAAAAAGAAGAGAAAAGAAGCAATTATTTTCGTCGATCGACCTTTATCACTAATGCTTTGAGGACAAAACATTCTAAAGAGGAAGGCCATGTAACAAATAAAAAAATATATAAACATATCAATAAACAAATAATTAAATAATAAAAGAAAAGTAAAGGAATTAAACAAATATTAAATAAAATTCATATGTAATTAATCGAATAGATAGAGACGTACCTTTCCGTTGAAAATGCACATAAGACCATATTTAAATGGTCCATCAAATTGTAATGTAATCATCTCTCGTCAATATATATTCAATATTATTTATTCTTTCCAAATGGAGTTATTTTCTATTGGTTGACGATACTTGAATAGTCTTATTGTGGTTCAGACACGATCACAATATGAGAATATACGGATACGGATATTACAGAATGACATTATTCAATCGAAGAAACTACCACATAAATCTCAAAACATTATGGATATTGGCTTCTTGAATATTTCAAACACATACATAATGCTAAAAAGATATAATTTATGCTTGAATGAAACAATATTGTGTCTAACTTAACCAAGAAGAAGTACAAACACTTTTCAATCTAGAACTTCAAGAGGTTTACATGAATAATTTTAGGAAGAATTTATTGTCTACATATCTAGTAACAATAACAATCATGTGAGGGGAGGCAGGAGGGGGAGGGGTGATCTTAAACCCCGATGGAGAACGAATTATCACATACTCCTAGAACTTAGGAATCGAATCCAATAATGTGGCTGAAGCTCTGGCTTTGTGGCAAGGACTAAATCAAGCTATTAGTCATGGTATTCAGGTCCTATCAGTGGCTGGGGACTCGAGGTTGGTCATTCATAGTTTAAATTCTCTGAATTTGCCCCCCTCCATCCATCTTCGTCAAATTCTCAGAATAATCTTCCTCCTCTTACCTCTTTTTCAAGATATCAAGTTTTACCATGTCCTGCATAAGAATAACGAACAGGCTGACAAAGCTGCAAACGAAGCAATACCCTTTGGGAAAGGGATTCTTAAAGTTAACAATGAGCATAACTTGGCCTCCATTCCGTAATATTATGGGACAGGCTAAAAGCTTGAAGAGACTTCTTAACAGGGATTATAAGCCAGGTGGCTCGAGCTCCTTCCGACGGTTGGGAACCCTCTCCATATGCTGCGTGGATCCTCCTCACGTGAAGCCTACTTCATATCTCGTCATTCCTCCAATTTCGCATCAGAACGCCCGCTTGCCTATCCTCAGGATGATGTTGCTTCTGTCCTTGCGGATGACGATCGGTACCATCCATAGTACTATGGACCTGGAGTAGTTAAGCAGAAAGATCTCTCAAATTAAGGAAATCTCGCATTCATCAGCCCTCAGGCGTGTGAAGTCACTCTCAACCCGGAAAAGCGACTTAAGTTCTTTAATTTCCATAGCCTTTGGGCTCTCAGGACCTGCGATTTGTGATAAGGACAACCAGGGTAATGATTATCAAGCGGCTCCCTCTTTCGGTAATGAGAGAAGTCATTTATGGATTTGCACGGGAACCGGGAATAATGATTCTAGCAGGTGGTTGAAAGGTTCCCTATCCTGCTCCATTACGATGGCATTTAGCCTCCATTTAAGCCATAGAAATGACCCCAATACTATTCAGAATTTTATTCATCGCCCAGCTTCGAAATTGAGAGGTTATATCACGCTGAAGGTGGTCGCTTCTGGGTGGCATAGTTATCCGGAGCTCTTCGAATCCTGCTTTCTGTATCCCCCGGGGATTAATTGGAGTGTGATTGACGTTATGGCCTACTCTGGGGACTCTGCTGCATCCTCCCCAGACCCGCTCCTGGAATTGGAAGCCAACATCAGGGTTCTTCGCAGGCAGGTAAGACGACAGGGGGAATTCATGCGGCAAATGGATGTGCAGGGTGGGCATCGGCTTGACAGTATGGATGAGGAGATAGGTAGTACGCGAGCAGAGTTTGCAGCAGCTCTGGAGACTCTGGAGACGAGGGTAGCAGCAGCTATTGAAAGCATGAATATCAGGATGGAAAAGATGGAAGATGCTTTGGCAAGGCTGCAGGCGGATGGTAATCCAGAAATTGGCAAGAATCAAGCTGATGGCAACCCCTCCTCAAGGGCTAAACAACGCTAATCTCAGTCTATCCTCTGACTCCTTTGTTTTTTCAGCATGTTAATTTCCCGAAAGTCCTGTTTTTGTTAATATACAGGCATTTGTACTTAATGACTGGAAGACTGATAAGTATTTTACAGTTTTGGAGATGTAACCTTGCTGGTGGCTCTGTCACCTTTTTTTAATACAAAAACTAGCCGTTTATGTCAAAAAAAAAAAAAAAAAAAACAATAACAATCATGTGGAACCTCAACTAGATATTCATTTTCTTTTTATGGGATGCATTGAAGATACTCTAATTTGATCCCATTAATGTATGCCAACAATATATCCATGGAAATTTAAGGTAAATAAGTTCTAAACGGAATCACTTAGCAACTACTAAGTTCACATATCAATGATATATCATACCACTTTGAAATTCATAAAGACATTACATCTCAAGCTTCAAGTAATTATTCTTTTTTTTAACAGAAATGGTTAAGATGATTATATTAAAGAGGTTGAGGAAATCCTTGGCAACCCAAAAGAACAACGTTACAATTCTAGCAAAAAATGCCCAGATCATGAAACATGGGCTTCAAAGAAATCTCAACCTTAAACATACATACTAGAAACACAAAAAAATAGATTTTGGATCCTATAACTTCTAACAAACTGTCCTAACAACAATACATAATGAAAAAACATAGATTAACATGTACTAAACCAATCCAATAGGCCTTAGGAAGGTCAAATATGATACTCATCCTCAAATTAGGAGTGCTTAGTTCCTCAAACTTGGGAAGAGCATTCTGCTACACAATGTCCATTTCCATAGCATTGGAGTTTGAGAAATTCCCCACACTTGACCTGCAACAAAATGCAAGCTCCTTGATTAAATTATGGTATTGGTCTTTGTCCAGATCTAACTTAGCCAACTTCTCTTTTTGCACCTCCACGCGATTTTTGAGCCTACCATGAAATTACTCTTCTAGCTCCACTTGACAACTAAGCCTTTCCAACATTTGCTCGATTCTCTCGAGATGCCCCCTAAATATACGAGTCAATTTATGCAATCCTGCAATTTTCCCTACTACATGCTTGAGTTCCATCGCACCACCCTAAATGCACTCCATCGTAGTCTCTGAAACGAGAATGAATACTCGAGTTGGGATATCATCCTCGCTAGCTTTCATAACACTCATTGTCATCCTATCCACCTATGATTTCCACTGATGACCTACAGTTGAATTTCCAAGAAACTCAAATTCATCCAATATTACACAAATTCCAAACCACTAAGATGAGCCCTCACCTTCCCTTAACAACCCTAGGTTTATTTCCTTGCAACAAATTTCAAACCACAAGCAGGAAACCCCATGTTCATCCAACGACTGAACCTCAACCACCTTAAAACGAGTACCAAAACACATAAAGAGAATATCCACTACTTCAAGCCCTAGATGAGTCAACATATACAAACCATAATAATATCATGAAGTCATCATTTATCTTGGATTTATCCCACCCTCTCTCCAAGATTTCACATTACACTCCATAATTACTAGTGAGCATACCAAAGCAATTGTGGTGCAATGAGCCAAGAACACACATGGATAAGATGTAAGCCTAATGTGTGAAATAAATGGCATATATGCGGAGGCTTTTTGGGGTATTGTATGGCCATGTTCCACCCTTGATTCATGCAAACAATATTTTTTGCAATTGAATGGAATTTCAAAAAAACATAGTGCACCCCTTCCAAATGTTGGATGAGAAGGGGAGGCATACACACATACCCTTCATTAGATTTATGGGATCCACTTTTGCAATGGATGATCATTGTTTAAAACCATTACACCTTTGTCTAATTAAGTGCATGCATTAACGAGTTTATAAGACAAACAATTAGTATGCCTACAAATATGTCAAAAGGAGAGCTCTTCTATGCAATGGAGATTCTTCTCAATCATATTGAGAAATTGATTTTGAATCACTTGTGACTGAAAAAAGTCATCATGGAACTGTTTTATGATAAGAAGAGAATTCCCAAAAATCATCAATTGAGAAATTGCCAAGGATGAGATTATATTTGATCCAGAGAGTAAGGCATATAACTCAGCAAAGTTATTAGTCACACATCCAAGACCCCAAGAATACATAACCGCTTCTTTTCCATTGGGGTCAAAGAGGACCCCTCCCCCCGCACCTCTTATCCCTAGATTCAAGTATTTATTCTTAAGAATTAAATATTGACAAGTTGTAAGATTGATAAGCCTTCATTTTCAATGATATGGAAAGACCCTCACTTCATCATACAAGCAATTTTTTATTTTAATTTTCTTTTGTAGGAGAAATAATTTAATGCCCTTCTATTAAGGGCTAAAGAGGTCTCGAAGGGAAATGAAGGCTTCGTTGGTGGAACACTTCCAGACTCCTCATCTTCCCTTGTCTCCATGTCATGTGTATCATCCTCTAACCAATCAATGTTTTTCTTCATAATAGGTTCCTTGATCTCCACTCTCCATGCAATGGTGGTGTCAATCCCATCCAATAAAATGGCATCCACACAGTTTTTTTCTCGGTTTGCTTCACCCACAGCCTAATATTGTAGTAGACATAGACTAGATCATTTAGGCAGTGGGTATCCAACATGTATGAGGATCATAAATTTATTAAATTATAATACATAAATTAACCAAGGGGCATAAATTACAACCTATAATGAATTTAAAATTTAATTTGAAATTCTCTAACGTGTTTCTCTTCTTGGTGTGTATTTTTTCAAATATACTCAAGTTGTGCTCACAACCAGAAGAGATACATGTCCAGCTAAGAACTTGAATGGAAAGCTTTTGTAGATGAGGTACTCATGAGCCATAGGTTTCCCACCAAGTATCTACAATGAATCGAACAAACATAAGAGAAGACATTGAAATTTAAAACAAAGAAAGAAGAGAATTTGAATTTTGAAATAAGGTGAAGCTTACCTGGCATTATGTTCTTCATGCCATTAATATCCATATCAAACCCAAATGTTCCCATGGCCCTCCTATAGACTTCCGACTCTTCGAAAACCTTTGAATGATCAACTACACTTGGCACCATCCTATGGATACACTCCAATAATCCATTTTTTACCTCTGCATCAAACCTGAAGCCATAGGAGTAAGAGAATGTGGTGTTGAGGTATATCCCCACAGCAATAATGTTGCGATGGAGTGTATAGTTCCATCACCGATCAATCGCCCTTCATATAAATTGTTGTCTCTCATACCCCACATCCCCCTTTTCCTCATAATAGGAATGGATGGTCTCTTTGGACCTCTCCATTGCCTCATACAGCTAGCCCATTATGGACGTGTCTCCATCAACCAAGCAAAAACCTTTACCAAAGGTTCACTAATGATACACACCTCCTTCATCCTATCCAAAACACTCTCATGGTATGACACTAGCCTAAATATGGCATGTCCCTTCAGTTTAGTGCTAATTGATAAAGCATACCACTCAGTTGAAAGGAACATAGTTGACAAGTCCCACATAGAATTCAGGAGAGATTTAAGAGAAATGAAACTAGTGGCAAAGTGGTTGATGGCAGGACGCACCAACTCCTTGTCACCAGTGAACTATCTCACCAAGCTAAGCACAAATGCATGATTGTATATAAATTTGGTGATGTTTCTTATTGAATCAATGACATCCTTGATAAAATCATTGTTTCTCATATCCTCTAAAATCAATTCAATACAATGAGCTACACAAGGAGTCCAAAACAATGTAGGATACATGTCCATAAGCATCCTACTAGCGTCCACATAATTTGTAGCATTGTTCGTTATGACTTGGACAACATGCTGTGAACCTATCTCTTGGATGAACACATCCAAAAACTAACATAGTAATTCCACATCTTTGATCTATGCGAGTGCATCCATGGGTTTTATAAACATTTTCCTCCTGGGACAATGAACCAAGAAATTGAGAAGGGTCGTGCCCTTCCCATCAGTCCAACCATCTAACATCACAGTGCATCATGTGACCTCCTATGAATCTTGAATCTCATGTAACCTACGAGTGCAATCAACCTTTTCATTATCAAGGATGGGCCCTCTCAACTCCTCATAAGTGGGGGGCTTATACCCTCAGCCAACAATGGAAACAACCTCAAACATAGGCACATAGAATGGGTTCCTAGAAAATTTTAAAGGAATATCAATCCATAGAATACATCAACCCACAAGTTTTTCAGCTTCTTATTTCTCCTTTATATTGACCATTGACCTTATACATGGTTGTCTACCAGGTCTAGTTCTTGGAACAAAGAAATGAGATGTAGCTAAAGGTAGTGTGGAAGGTGAGGAGAAGGTCTCAATCCCCGCTCCCCCTTAAGTGTGTCTAGTTGTCCCAGATCTTAACGCCACTCTCGATCCAAGTTCATGCCTCAAATTTTCTCTTTGATCTTTCTTCTTCCCAATACTTTTAGTTGAGAGTTTCACAATACGAATGATTTCTGGAGTGGAGTTTCTACAAATATCCACCTCATGCCCTATAATTTGTGCAAGGTGGTATTTGAGCCTACTTATTCCCCCCGTCATTTCCTTCCCACACAAATTGCAATTAAGCTTATGTCGATTATGAGGCTCAATAGGATTACCATAATCCAATAATGGATCCAAATAATTTGGCATGTTTGTATGGAAACTTGGAAAGAAATGAAGTTTGAACTTTGAACCTATAACATGTAAAAAAATGTTCTATAGCATACATCATTGTTGCAAATTAAACAAACAATGGAAAATCAACGAGATTTCATCCATTAAAACTTAGTTTTGAAGAGGGAAAACTCATGGGAATTTTTTGTATGGAAAGGAATGGATCTAGGGAAAGAAGAAAACATTTTTGAGCATACATAATTTTTGAAAATTGAAAAATCAATAGGAAATCCATGGTAAATGAACCATTAAAATTTGTTTTTGAAGATGCAAAACTCATTGAGTTTTCAAAACCACCAAAATTTGACTTGGAACAATTAGAAATGATAGCAAGATTCATTTACATACCTTGAAATTTGGTTGACTGTGATTGGATTCTAAATTTCAATCCCCACTCCACAAAAACAATCCTCGATGGAAAATGAAATGAGATGTTTTCTCCTCCTTGACCCATTATAAAATGATGGTCTCCTCCTTAGCTCCCCTCCTCCACACTTCAATTTGCAAATGAACAAAAAAAGGGAAAAAAAATCGCTTTTGTAAGTCAACCTGCAAGGTGGCTGACACATTCAGATTGACTCATGATTTTTTTTTAAATCGCCAAAAAATTACGATATTATAATCGGGCAAAAATCATGGAAAATATCGACCGATATATTTTTGATATATCAACTAGGTCTTAGCATCATGATGTTGTTGATATATCGATGATGTTTGTAATAGAGGGTATTATGGAATATATGTAGGCTACAGAAATATTACTTGAGGTCAGTAAAACCCATGGTTTTTCCCAAACCAACATTAATCTTTAACACAACAAGCTTGTTCAGGAGTTCCTTGGTTTTCGATGGATATGCAATTTTCATAAATAAATCAACACAGTTTTAATGCTTATCCAAATTAAATCCCCATCTATTCTAAACATAAATATCCAATGTATAAACTTGGGATTTCAAATTTTTAATTCAAAACATCCAAACTATTGTCATCTAAAAGGCTCGTGGCCTTGGGATCCAAAACACATCACAGTGTGAGAAATTTGATGTAGTTTTTGCAGAGGAACTTTATGACGATTTTCAAATTCAAAATTTGCTTAACACAGTCAACAATTGATCAAATACTCCATCAAATATGTTGGCATACATAAGGATAAGGCATGGCCAAAATTTCAGCTCTTGGGGTGGATCACAATTCTCACAATCATCACAAGAAATCTACAACCATCTTCCTCTTCCACATGCCTAGTGCTAGGTTCAATTGCCTTGGCAAAGCTGCAAAAAAATCATTCATAGTTGTGTATCCATGGAATTTCTTCGGTATACCTTTGGCGCTATGGGTAGTTGCGAAAGGTTGCAGCTGTTTTGGAATGTTGCAGAAAGTTTATGGAGCAATTGTGGCCTATTACAGAATTCTAGTGTTTTGTTGTGGAATATTGTAGCATGATCACTGAGAGTTGTAGAAGATGAAGCAATGAGGAGAATTGGATAGTTCATCTTTGAAGGCAATAGGATTGGATGCACAAGATGGCCCAACAAGGAGGAGATGGGGAGAGAGCATGTATACTCATAATGAGGTAAGAGAGTGTGAAGATGAGTTTTGGAACTCTAGCTTGTAGTCTTAGTCATCTGGTCCATCCAGAGAAGAGGTTGTGGAACAGTCAGAGTTGTTCGAACCTACGAAAAATAGTGAAACGCCTAATTATTTGCATGTGTAGGACAAGACAGAAGAATGCACTAATGGCCTATATTGATCATGCATGTTTCCAACAATTTATCACATATGTTCACGCTAGCACACTAGAACATTGAATAAAAAGGGCCAAGAAATCCTACGTGAACAACACAAATTGATTGAGCATGTTGTCAGGCTTAGATCACATTCATTTGCACTGGCACACTTGCATGTGGGATAAAAATGTGTAGGCATGCGCGAATGGCCTAGATTGATCAGGCATGTTGTCATCCTTAAATCACATTCGTTCATGTTGTCACACTGGAACGTGAGATAAAAAGAGGAGTGCATGCGCGAATGGCCTAGAGACATCCACCATATTTACAACTTTTCATTGTAGTTGTTCGCACTAAGATACAAGCTTGGGATGTAAGGGGGAGGCCCCTTGTGCCAATGGTCAATATTTGGTTACCTGGATCCCCGTCGGACCTAGATCCATGGGATTTCTACCTCTGTTGAGATGGTGCGCAACATTTTAGTAAATGGATGGATGATTCTTTAGTTCCACAACCTAGAATAGGGTTCCTAGAGGTAGTTTTCTCTATTATTTTGAGGAAACTGAACGCATGAAGATCGATATTGGTTATATATAATCCGAAGGACACCCAATCCATACCTTGCACTATGAGGACACTACAACAAATTGTTGGGCATGGGCATTGTTTCAATATAAGATTAATTTCAGATCTGATAATAATGGAGTATTAATGGATTATGCATATTCAAATATCAACAAGGAATTTCCACGGTTTTTGTATGGCCCTAGACCTATGTGGGTGATTTATGGCAATCATAATAGATATTTTATATATCATTGTTGAGAGGTGATATGTGAGTGGCGGAATAAAATGAACTAGTTGTGGAATGGTTTCCAAATGAAACCACTATGTAGCAAAAGAATGGCCTTAAATCCTAGAGATGTGAACAATCCTGAAGAATTGGAACTCATGCCACTAGAGGAAATATTGTTAGGGTTTCATTGACACATACATTGATGGTTCTCATAGATGTTGTAGAGGTAATTGTGGTGGTAGTCGGCTTAGCATCCACAACTATGGTGACTAGGGATACGACAGCGATGGCGATCTTGGTGATAACCTGTTGCATTGAGGTGATTGATGGGTATACCATTGAAGAAATGAAGTGAATCCCGAGACAATTCCAAGTCCATATATGAGTCATGTGATTTAAAGTTTGTGTACAAGTTTATCTTACCATCTTGATCCATCATAGTGAAGCAATGGTACCTATATTTTCTTGGATCGTGATTTATTACAAGTAGTATCTCAATAATGCAAAGTGTGGTATCCATACATTCTACAATGATAGATATCTCAAGATATCCATCATAATAAGTTGTAAAAATGTGATGATAGGGTTTGTTGGTGATAGAATGACAATATTTTAGAAGCAATGTTCCAAGTTGCGGAAGACTTGTTCTTACAGGGTTGCAAAAATCATTTTGGTTTCTTTTAGTAGTTGCAGATCATTCGATAACTACGAAAACAAGGGAGGAAGCTTGGTCACCTTCGGCTCCATTCTTCATCACTATCCAATCACTGGTGCGAGATGAAGGTGTGATTGAAGATCAACCACTAGAACAGTCAAAAGGAGTGAAATCCCCTAATTCATAGGAAGTACTACAATCAGAAACTAATAATGTCATCTCATCAATGCCCCATCCTTACATCCAGCAGGACAGCGCACCAAGCATATTTAACATGTGTCAAGATAAAGCAGGGAGTTCAGGGTTGATACTCAAAGTCTATAAAAGATAAATTTGAAGAGGAAATACATGAGGTTCATCAATACATCCGAAACACTACCGAAATTTCTGAGATAGAGCTACGAAGGGATCTGCAACGTTAGATACTCTATTTTCCTTTTCCTACTTTACTGTAATAAGATCAGAGAGATTCCTCTCATAGAGAAAGATAACAGGATCAGGGTTGAGATCGATGGGTACCCCTTGATGTAATTATTGTTGTATTATAGAAAATGAGATTGTTGTTGAATTGAATTCATGAGTGAGGTGATTTTCCATTAATGTTTGAGGAAATAATGCCTTACATGCGTGTTTATATTCTCTCTATGGATGAACTTCTTTATTTTTTGGCTTGAACATGTGGATCTACAATTACCATGCCCACATGATTTTCTCTTCTTCTTTCAAATAAATAAGTTATGATTAAGGTGCTCCTATTTTTATTTTCATTTAATTTTTGTTGCTTCAAGATATTTTAATCCTCCACACTCAAAATGACATTCAAAGTCATGCATCATCAGTTAGAACCGAATCTATGCACCACATGTTTTAGCTATAAATACAGTCAATGAAAGCACACATGATTCCACAGACACCTTAGTGTGATGGACTAGGGAATATTGCCTCCCAAATTTAGGGTGTGCTCCCTTGACCCAAGGACTAGATGCCCTAGACTTGTGCTTCTGCACAGTATGCCCTAGACTTGTGCTTCCTCCCGTCCTATTTCCTCCCAAGTGCAACATCTAGAGCAAGGTTTTGTGAGGGGTACAACCTGGAGGACACCATAATATAGTCATTGTTAAGTAATAGAACATCGACCTTCTCCAATAGGAGCCAAAGTTTTGTATGGAACAACGAACTCGTTAATCAAGGGTTGTATTTTGTCCCATTCAATTCTCTCTTCTTCACCAATGCATTCATCAATTCCATCTAATATTATAGGTTAGTTGAAGCGGTGGGTCATGGGTTCGTACTTAAGGAAGGACAAATAGAGGCTTTTATTTAAAGGCCCATAAATTAGATAAATAAGCAAGCATTGTGGAATAAATATTATTGCAAAATGGAAAATATATATGCAAAATGGTGAATAATCAACAGTTGGTCACATGAGATAAAGAGAAACCAATCGAACCTATGGGCATGTTGATTAATTAGATAAGATAAATAAATAAGCACCATAAATAATATAAGTTGAGAATAATATGATCACGTGTAATTGAAATTGATACATTTTCATTCGCAAGGGTAGATTAATAATCCACCTTTTAGTATAAAAATTGAGCTTGGGGAGGGTTGAGGTTGGGGACAACTAGAGTTGAACTCTTGATCTAATATGAATAGATAGATATTAGGATATATAGTTACCAAACCAAAATTGCAAGATATATATATATATATATATATATATATATATATATATATATATATATATATATATATATATATATATATATATATATGTGGGTGTGTGTGTGTGTGTGATCATTATATTTGATATTTCAAGTGTGAAATCAAAATATACATCGAGTAGTTTAACAAGTTCTAATAACATGCATTTATGAAAAAAGTACAACATCATTATAAGCTTTATCAAACCTATATTTATTTATAAATAGAGTAATTTTTTGTTCCAAAAAGACAACCTTAAAAAGATATAAATAAATAAATAAAAACCTAGGTGGCATTTTCCATCAAATAAAACATAAAAAAATAGATATCACATCTCACCTATGTGTTTCTTGAGTTAATATAGAGAACCTTCCAAGATAGAAATTTGGCCCCTACTTTGGATGCCTATATAGATAGGGACCCCTCCTGTAAAGACACAACTTAGATAATCGATAAGCTCTTGTGACATTGAATTCTTTGTATATATGAACAAGAGATATCATCAAATTGTTGTTTTACCTCCAAAACCTAATTCATTATTGGAGCTAACATAATATTAACAATACTTCCCCCAGATGCAGGTGATTATGCAGTTCAATCTGAGCATGAGAAATTTGACGTGGAGACCTCAATAGCCCTCCACGTGGAAGCTCCTAGATCCTCCTGCCATGATCATTTATGAGCCCCTCCCTCCAATGCCTTTGCTCTTAATGTAGTTGGTCCTTTCGTCCTTGCATCGAGTTGTTCAGCTTACATGGTTAATGATGTCTCTCCTGGGTGAATTAATGGCCCCTCGGGAGGCTGACATTCCTCATTTTAGTAGATATGTCTCTAGTTTTGGGGAATTTCAAATTGGTAAGCTGGGCATACTTTCCTCTCTGAGCCATTTTGGTAGTTTTTATTGCGTCTGGTTCAATCCAACTCTCGTCGGGATTTGGTTTTGTTTGAACATTCTGGTTTGTTGGGTCATTCGGGATTTTTTCTGGTCTCCACCGGCTCAAATTATTTTGTTCTAGGGTCGCATTCTGCATTGGTTCAAGCTTGACATAATGGATCGCATAATTCGTGCCATCCCCCACCATGGTAACAGAGGAAGAGGGTGTCATGGAATAAGAGGTCGCAATGGTTTAGCAGAAAATGGTTATGACAATTCTATCCCGCACCATCTGAGAACAATTCTAGATGATTGGGAAGAAGAAATGGTTTTACGGCAACTCGTCAATGAGAGGGATCATATCAGGCCAGGACATTATTAACTTGTCAAGAATTCATTGGCTCGACTTCTCATGCAATCTCAAGATTTCTCGCCTGGGAATTCTCCAACCCCTTCTCCTTCCCCTGCTCCAGCTTCAGCTCTGCATTCTTCAGCCTCTCCAGCTACCTCCCAAGTCTCCAAGCCATCGGTGCAATGTGGACCTGAGCATATCAAGGTAATTCAGTAGTCGGTGGACAAAACGAATATGGCTTCAACCAGTGGACACAAGCGCAAGCACGTGGATGGAAAAGGCATGGTGAACCTTTCATCATTCCTGAAGATGGCTCCTCTGACCACCGATAGTACCTCCAGCTGTAAGGATTACCGCTGCCTAATCATTGAGGAGCTTCCGGACAATGCAGATGCAACCTACAAGTCCAAGTAACTCTGTTGTTTTTTCTTCCTCTTCCCAGATAATTGTCAATTGCATGTTGATAGACACTTTTCATTTGGTCCATAGGACAGATCGCATTTTTTGTTATCTTTGTAGTTTTTTGAGAAGTTTCCGCTTGAGGATTTATGTAATGACCTCAGACCTGATTCGATATAGTAGGTCTCCAGAAATAGTTTGTTTTGTAGCCTTAGGTATAGGCAGACATACATTGGTTATATATTGATTGTTATGGCTCAGTGAGCAACTCATATGGGCTCTCAAACTTCTTGTGCATGTATCAATTTTTGTATTTTAATATAAATTTTTCATGGAGCTTACAAAAAAAAGTATATTATCAATACTGCATTTTCTATTAGCCCAATCCATCAATATTTTAGAGTCATTGAAACCTGCAATTGTTTCAAATCCTTCTTTGTTGATATCTTCAACAAAATTGAGAGAGCATAAAACTCAACTCCATTCTTAGTTCCTTGACTTGCACCATACTTCATGAGCAAATAATGGGAATCCTCAAGACACATAATAGCTCCTGCTTGGCATTCTCAGATGCGGGTGCAGTGGATGAACAAGTGACCCATTAAGGAAGCCACATGGAGACAACTGCTTGGAAAGGTGGCGAATTAATGGAAAATTCAATGGCGAACGTCGCATTGAAGTGTGAAGGCAGCAAGAATTTAATGTAGAGGAGCAGAAGGTTGGTAAGTCTTATTACGATGGGATTTTTGGTACGACGCCAGAGGGGTGGACAAGACAAGAAGTAGGAGAAAGGATTACAGGGACTACATAAGAGAATGAGGATTTATTGGCACTAAAGGGGAGGTGTCCTGAGGAGCATACAAAGCCATGAAAGGGAAATGAATGACGAGAGTAGGAGTACTAATGGAAATAATGTGAAAAGAAATGATGACAGGAGAAGAGTTAAAGGCAATAATGGGAGCTTCGACACCTCGAGGAAAATGGCGCGGACATTGAATATGACCATGGAAGCCAACCGTATAAGTAGCAAATGGAGGAAAGAAGTGGAGAAGCACGAGGTGAGAAGGATAATATAGGCTCTGGTAAGAAGGCGCTATCTAGAAACTCGGTTGGCTAAGGTAGTTAGCATGGCTTCCCGCCGGAGGATGAGAAGTAGGCAGGGAGGTAGAAGCAAAAGAAACAAGCGGATTTTGGAAAATGAAGAATAGAAATGGTACATGAAAGGAAGTTCGGAATACATGAATGAACGTATATCTAGAATGGAGGAAGAGGAATAGCAGAAAGGATGGAATACCAAGAGGCACCGGTGGGGATAAACCCATACTGGATACTACGAAGGATACTAGCAAAAATAATGTTGGAGAGGGAATTTTTTGGGGACCTGGTGCTACAGATCCTCAATAATTCCAAAGAGGATTGGGGGCGTAATATCATGGACATGGAAGGGGTTATGGGTATGGAAAAGGCCTTGTATGCTCGTCAAGCAGATCAAGAGGAACCACTTGGGACTGTTGTGGAGCGTCCAACACCCAGGAAGAGGACCAGCAGAAGGAACAATTTGGAAACGAGACCATGGTTCATGAGACTACGGGTCTACAGGAGGAAGCGGAGAACCAAGCAGTTGAGGAAGCCCACAAAGCACCTGAGGAGGAATCCTGGGAGGACATGGCTATGGAATTACTCCCTTAAGTAATTCCAGTATCATTTTTTGCAGGAATGGTAATGTTGACTTTTATCAGTTTTGATTTGATAAGCTTCAAGGTAAACATTGAAAAACGAAGAACTTGGGGTGCGGTAATAATGGGAAATTGTTATGTTGTAATACCAAGCGATGGGTACGCTTGGGGGCGTAGACTGTTATGTATTTTTTGAAATATAGGTTGTAATAGACTAAATGAGGCATAGCTATATGTGGGGAACCAAGTCTTTAGGGGGAAGGAGTTTTAGCTAGGTTGAATTTCTGTGTTAAATTTTGGAACACCTGTGTAATATGAAAATTTGTAATAGTGCAAAGCTAGGTAGTGGATATGAAGGGACTAGAAGTAATCAGAGATCCGGGAAGGGGCATTTTGTAACTTTATGTACAGACAGTTTCAGACAGTAATATAATTTTTATCTCTTACTCATAAAAAAAATTAACTCTTGCTCGACATATCCTGGGACACCTTGAAAATGTCCATTGAAGAATCAACATGCTTTTTCATGATCAAAATAGGGTTCCTTCAAAATTCTCTAATTTTTTTCATTTCAAGGATTCTAGCTACCCTTGAAAGATGACCTAATTTTATGTAGTGCTTGAGATGGATTCATATCTAAGCCTTGGAAAATCCAGTGTTATCTATTGAGAGCCAAATTTTTTAAATAAAAAAGCAAGGAAAAGCCTTAAAGGCCTTTTTGGATTTGTCTATTAACCATGAAAATAGACAATATTTTAAAGTTAAGTGTTCCCATTTATTTGTTCTGGAGGATATTTATAATACTTCATTCCAAACAATGTCGGAGAAAGAAAGGGTAACAAATATATGGTATATTATTTCTTCCTTATCTTTGCATATCATGCACCTTCTAGGTCCATGCCAATTCCTCTTTTGTGCATTATCCCATGTTAAAAAATTAGTTTCCAATGCAAACCAAAGAAAAATTGGATTTGAGAGGATTTACTAGTTTCCACACGATTCCACCACAAAACTCTTTCTTCTAACTAAAATTCCACCTTTTTTGTTAAATATCCCAATTTGGTTGTGTACTCTCTTGTTCCTTTGTTTTAAGACATTTTAATTAGGTCCTCCTAATATTAAATAATAGCGTTATTCTTTAACAAATTTATATAATGGATCCAATCTGTTGCTTTGTCTCCTTTCAAATTAAATGTTTTTATTGATTCATTAGGAATTGGTGCTTCTTTCAATGAAAATATCCCCAAAGTATGCAAATAATTTATGATAACTTTTGATAACTTAAAGTTCCTTTTACACCCAATCCATGGATCTTCCCCAACCTTCATTTTGCTTTGTTTTCCTACTTTCGATGCTACTCATTTACCTATTAAGGAAAATTCCCTAACCAAAGGTTTCCAAACAATTGCACTACCTGGAAGCTTTTATTTTCTAAGATGAACCCGTGTTCCATTGATTTACCTTTTAAAGTACCTAGACTTCATAACTTTGCCCCATAGTCCTTCATTATAGATTAGTCTCCAAAGGATTTTTGCAACTAGTTCCAAGCTAAATAAATATATATATTCTTCAAACTCCAACCATCTACCTCCTCTAGATTTGCCACTCTTGAACATTTAAATAAATGAATTCATTATTTTTCTCATTTCCTTATCCATAAATAGCTAAGACACATTTTCTTAGTTTTTTCCAATATTTCTTTTGTGATATGAGTTATGGAAATCCAATACAATGTAATACTCTCTAAGACAACCTCGATCAAAACTAATCTACCTCCTTTGGATAACCAATACTCTCTAAGACAACCTCGATCAAAACTAATCTACCTCCTTTGGATAACCAATACTCTCTATGACAACCTCGATCAAAACTAATCTACCTCCTTTGGATAACCAATACTCTCTAAGACAACCTCGATCAAAACTAATCTGCCTCCTTTGGATAACCATCTATTATACGGGACTGAAATATGTTGCTTTTATTTTATTATACAAGCACAACCAATCACCATATCAATAGTCATTAGGTTTTAATTTAAAACCCATATACTTTACACCTTCACCCATTTCCATCGAACCTATAGGAAATAAGTTGAAAATTTGTAGTTTTACATCTCCATTCACTTCATTAAACATCATTACTTTGACATGTTAACTTCCATTCATGTATATTTACATTATATATCCAAGACCTCCTAAATGCTTTTCAGTTCCTTGCCTATGATTTGTTCAAAAATCAACATGTTATCATCTCTACAAATAGTAAGTGTGAGCTCGCCATTGGTTCTAATATTTTGATCATATGCTTAAGCCTCTAGTTCCTAATAAAAATAAAAATGGGGTAAGGGACATCCTTGTCTGAGTCCCCTTGAACCATTGAAAAAACTCAATGTAGAACCATTTATGGGAATAGTATAATACATTATTTCAAGCACCCCGTGATCTAATTAATAGTATGTAGATTCATCCTTATATGAAGAAGAATCCATCTGAGGTATGACTAGTTTACTTGTTCATATGCTTTGGCCAAGTCAATTTTCATCTGTACTGCTGGATTTTTCTAAACATTTACTATGTACATTCCTTCCTAAGAAATCCAACAACACTGTGAATTTTCCTATTGAAAATAAATCCAAATTGTTCATATGAAATAACACAAGAAAAAAATACCTTTAAACCTATTAGCAATCATTTTTTAAACTTATTTTATCAGCAAAGTTGCATAAAGGAATTGGCCTAAAGTCTTCATTGTTTAATTGTTGTTAGAATTTGTTTCTTTGGGATAAGGGCTATAAATGTGGAATTCAATGCTCCTAATATTTTCCTCAATTGTCTAGATTCCTCCATTATCCTAGACATATCACCTTCCAACAAATCATAAAACCCAAGGAAAAAATATGCAGACTATCCAACAAATCATAGGCTTTTATCCTTTTTAAAAGAAGGTAATATTATATATCATATTTGGGATCATCTACATAGTGTAAGTCATTAATCTATAACCTATATCCCAAAAGTATAGTTGCAACTGACCAATTTCTCATGGTTTTGAATATTCCACTTAGCTAATATTGCTTTTAATTCTTCTTTTGTCACTTTTACTTCCAAATTTGTATTCATGTCTTCATTATTAGCCTAAAAAAAGCATGATGATTCTCTTAATTTCTCCAATATTTGCAATGTCATGGCCTTTGAGTGGATTTTTAAAATAATGTTTCCCCACTTCAACAATTTCCTTAAAAGATTTAGCCTTGGAGCCATTAGCCTAAGAATTTTTCTAGATTGAATTGGTGTGATCTCTGAGATGACATGCATTCAAACAAAGACCAACAATAAAGCATACATAATAAACATCAAGACAATATATGGGAAGGGATGTCCAATTCATTTGTATTCATGCTTTGATGGGTATGTATACATTATAGGGATGGTTGGAGCGGTTGCATTCACTCCAACTAATCACATGTTAGGGTACTTTTACAGATATGCATACACTTAATAATATTTTATTACATTAGTGTGACGACACTTATGGGGTCTAAGAGGTCCCCTCAACATGTCCCCCACCCTAAAATCCTTCTTCACCCTAAAGAAGTTGTGTAGCAACATCTTGGGTCAATCCTTACTGTGAATAAACCATGCATATCGGTCTGCATAGGTAAATCAACTGCAACATCTACCATCTTGATAGGAATATACACATATACAAGGTTCTGCCATGACCTATTAATATTTAGCCATCGTCTTCAATATGGTAGTGGCATGTGTAGTTAGTGAGTCTCGCAACGCTTTGCTCCCACCCAACAATGGTCCTCTTGACTCTCTTATTAGACCTCTTTCTCTAGTGCCTATGGAGTGGTGAGTGGATTGTCCTAGGATCATCTTGTGCCTACACAACACTCGCATCAAGCACTTCCATGCTTTGTCAGTGGGAGAACTTGCTCCGCCCACCTACCATTTCTTTGCCTTCTAGCCTCCGAGGTCACAACCCAAAGATTGCTTTGCAATTCATGTATTAGGGGGCTCAATAAATTCAATTTTTCTTGTATCATCATCTATGCGTTAAGCTCTTTCTATTTGGTATGTGATGTCTCTTGATTGAATGTCATCTTCTTCTAACATTGTGGTAAATATTTATAATTCATGCAAATTTATTATTATGCTTTCTCAATGTGTATGATGATTATTCTACTTGTCGTTGTCAATGGTTCTATACTCAACTTAGACTCTGCATGACTTTACTTGATTTGCACAATAAATTAATGTCAACTAAACATCAATCAAAGAGTGGATTGTCTGCCTTAAAAGACTCATGTTTAACCCCCTATGTTCTTTAATTGACTTCAAAATTTACAACAGTGTCACTTAATGACTCAATCGACATCACATTTTCTTTTCCTTCGACTTAAGCTTCAACTTGACTTAAACCAAAGTGACTCTATTGACTTCAAATTGAATACCTTCGTGAAATTCTATTATAAATATAACTTCATCACATCAAATAACTCATGTAGACTCGATTCTTTTAATCGACAACACTATATATGCATTGTCTAATGATTCGTTGTACTTGAACTTTGCACTACTCATTGCAATGATAGTATTTACCCCATACATAACTCACTACATAACTCACTCCATGGTCGATGGTTGGTTGTATTTCACGTTAAGTCGACAGACAAATTTTCTTCAAGCCTTCCACTGAGAGCAAGTCATTTTCCTCGACAGGAAGGTGTGGACAGACTTCAGTTGGTCTACTGGATATCCTTTACCTTTAGTTAGCACATTATAAAGCTGGAAGGCCACAGCTGATCAAGCTATGTTGCTTCGCAGTGTATTGATGGTGGTCAGCTAGATCTACCCTTTTAACTCCTCATTACTTTTGCTCTTTCACTGATCTAATATTTTCTTGCATTCTTCTCATCCATGCATCCTAATTACTTTTAAGTCAGTGGTGGGTGGTCGGTAGTGGATTAGTCATATATTTTTTTGGGTTGGATATTTGAGCCTAGATGTGGATGACTATTTTTGTTATATATCATGGATTGATGACTCTTTTCCCATATACTTATATGGGAAAGACACTAAGGCTATTGACATCCTTTGTACTTTTAGGATTTGCCAACAATCATCAGCATGAATCAAACCCATTGACTATCTTCAAGCCATTTGATTCCAGCGTGCTAGCATGAGATGACAGCAGCCATGGCCTCATCATTTTCTAGTCGATCAACTTCAAGTGTATGGTTCATCAAAAAATTGATGTCAAGTGGGACTATATCTAATTGCATGTAGTTGAAATTCTATTTTTTTCATCTTTCATGTGTGTAGGCAGGGCTCCTTTGGAAAAAAACTTGAGCAGTGCATCCATCGAAGGAGAAACATCTTTGTATTTTATATTTCTTGGGTAGCAGAAAAAATAGTCTTTATGGTAACTACAAGAAGCAGTATCCCAAACATATCATCCCTGCCAGTATGCAATATCGATCACAAGCTTAAGCCTTTATGTCTAACATAATTGTCTTACGGTCAACTAACAAAGGATAAAATTCCCAACAACACTGCATGTCGAGCGTAAAGACCAGCCATTGTCATACCACATCAATCTCTCCAACTATTTTGACTCAACTAACTAAACAATTGAAAATCAAGAAAATAATGATATCTTATCTTTCTTTTCGCAGGGGATTTCTTTATCAATGCACCAGTAGTCTTTGATATTTATTTTGCAGGTTTTCTTCCACCTCATGATCTCTTTCTAGTTCGAACCATCCTCACTCGTTGTTGTTGTCACCCAGACCGAATGAGGAAGGCAACGAGTGGCTGGACCTACTGCAACTAATCATATGTTAGGGTACTTTTACTTATATATGCATACACTCCATAATGTATCATTACATTGGTGTAAAGACACTTATGGGGACTAAGAGATATCCCCTCAACCATATATAAATTTGTCCTATAATTTGCATATTTGTGAAAAAAATGAACTATTGTCACCTTTAACCAACCAAAAGGATTTTGCATCCATTCTATTTCCTTTTTTTCAAACAAAAAAACATATTTTATATTCAAGAAAAACTGAAAAATCAATATGTAAGTGCTAGAGCACACATAAACAAATGTTCAAAGGTGGCTATTAAGCCCCCATCCTTCAAATATCATTTATAGAGTCCTTGAATGGATCACAAAAAGTCGCTTGAACCAATTCCATCACCCCAATCATATCTATCAAGAGACTATCATCGAAACTCTAAAATGTAAGTTGAGAATATCAAACTATATTCATATCTTAAAGATCACAGATCCACGAGGAGTCTAGCTTCCAAATTAGCAAAAGTTTTAGTGAGTATAACACTTCGTAAACACCCGTTTATCTAAAAATACAAGATTTAATCATGGTTTATGTTGACTAAATTGAAATAACTGATTGTATAGCATAGATGATCACTTTTGTCTAAAAATGTGTTTGGTTGTTCTAACAAACCCTCACAAGAGAAATCATCTTGTCCCCAAATTCCAACATGTGCTTCGTACCATGACTAGTTTACAAATTATTTCCTTGTATCTTCTCCAACATTTTAGAGCTTGAATGGAAAGCAGTGTAACCAGGAAGACACACAACCTCCTTTCTTTGTAACCCGGGGTAGAGGAACCTCCTTTCTTGTAGTGCAAAAGAGGTATTTCAATGGATAGTGACATACTATCCAAACACTATAAGGGCACTTTCCTTCATACAAATACCAGAGATAAATTTAACCCCAACTGAGAACTTGGTTTAATAGGAGATTAAGAAGCATTCTATGGTGGCTGAAAATTCCTTGCATGTGCTCTTTAAAAGGGAAATTGTTCAGGTTCACAGCTTCATCTCATTGTGGATACAAAATCCTGAAATGGATAATTTTTCATTCCATAATGTATGCAATCTTGCTTATCCCAACACTTCTCAAAACTATGGTTAGCATATTGTAACGATCATAAGGTTTCCTTCTTTGATAAATACTTCATTGGTGTTCTCTTCAAGCTACTTCCCAATAACATTAATTTCCTTTTGCAATGATTTAATTTCATCTTGAATTTTCTATTTGGAGCTTTGCAGCCAATTTCTTCTTGCTTTTGATTGAACTTCATTACCAGATCCTGAAAAACCATTATATTTTATCATCCTCACTTTTTAAAAATGATTCCTATTATGTGCATTTAAGTGCACTATTATTATAAAGTTTTACACATTAAGATTATTCCATGTATTTGTTTGTCTGAATAGGTTATTTAATCCAACTACTCAATTGTTACTTGCCTTCACATGTCAACAACATCTGTAAACATAATTTTATTTTTGTAAAATGCCATAACACTTACTTTTTTACTTGATTAAAATCCACCCCCATCACTTGAAATCACCCAAGTTTCAAATGTTTTCTATGTTTGTTGTTGTTAGATACACACTATGATGGACAATTGTTTATCGGACAAGCCTTTGAACAACACTCTCCCTTGGGATCTGATCGTAGGTGCATGTTCTATTGCACTGGTACCATGCATATTTTAGAGTGCAAACACCATTGTGGCAGTGGGGAGAGAACAATAAATGTCTAACATTAATGCAGATATATCACAATGCTCAAGGCTAGCTTGAGGTCACATGTTCTAGTCCTAATAGTACATTTCAAGTGTTTATATACTACAAGTACTATTTAGTAAAATTATTGATGTTTTCCTTCTTTGTCAGTTTCATATGATGCTAAACTGCTTTATTAAGTTTGAGGCAAATAATAGCCTATAACTATTTCGGAAAAAATAAAGTTACTTAAATTTAGGGCTTAGTATAGTTTTTTAAATTGATTTGCTACCAACTCCTTTGCTAGTCTTGTCGATCGTTGGCCTGAACTAGAAGACCTTAAAACTGTACTGAAACAAGAAACAAAATGCAATTAATTTTTTGGGATAAAAAAATATAAATGATGTTATTCCATCATTTCACTTCTCCTTTGCATATTGTTCTACAATTTATTCACTTTTTCCACCCTCTCTTACATGGGACATAACTACCTACATATTTACCCTTTGTTTCTTTAGATATTTAGTATGTTTTTTTTAACTGATTTTCTACCAACTCCTTTGATAGGCTTGCCAATGGTTGGCCTAAACTAAAAGAGCTTACAACTGCACTAAAACAAGCAACAAAATGCAATTAGTTTTTTGGGATAAAAAACATAAATGATGTTATTCTATCATTTCACTTCTCCTTGGCATATTGTCCTACAATTTCTTCACTTTTTCCATCCTCTCTTGCATGGAACAAAACTACCTTCATATTCACCCTTTGTTTCTTTAGGTATTTAACTTAATACCAATTGTTTCCCTCTTGTTTGTAGCTCATATTCATACTCCATCAGGACACCCACCACTACCTTACAGATACTCTGTTGACGGAAAACAGTGTTTCACTATTGCCGCAAGGCTCCGTTGACCTCTGCCTAGTGTTACAGGTTGTTTCCCTCAGCACATTCGGCTCTCTAAACTCATCAACTACTCAATTTTGTATCTCCATCTCAAATGGGCTTCGCAAGCACCAAACTTTGCTTCCAACTATATATAATAGCACTATGGAAGGAGGCCAACTACAAGAAGGGTCTATCATCAAAGTCACCAAATGTACATGTAACATTCTACACCATGCAACATATGCTTTACTTTCCCCTTCCTTCTTTTCGATCATTTCCTTTTGCACCCCCACCACTTCTAACATGTTTTTGATTCTCTTTTTTTAACTTCCTTCTTCTTACCAAGACTATTACATTGCTCACACTTGAATTTGTCACATTGAAGGTGTTGTTGATCGGGGAACCATCCCCTTTCCACATTATTGTCAAATTCACCACCCAAAGTAGTTCCTCAATTCAAAAAACATCCTTCTTGACACCGGCACCCCTTCACTTACCCTACCTTCCTCACCAATTCCAACCCCAACCCATTCTGTATCTACTATTCCATTCAGATCACTCAACCCTTCCAACAAAACTTGGTCCATTCAAGGTCAAGTTATTTCCAAGACAAACATCCATGAATACACTAATAAAAAAGGGTCGGGTAAACTCTTTGGCTTTGACCTTGTTAGTGCTTCAAGAGATGAGGTTCATCTCTTTGTGTTCAATGATTTAGAAACATCATTATATTCCCAAATATAAACTAGACAAGTCTACATAGTCTCAAATGGCACAATCAAACTACCCAACCCAACATATAACCACTTAAAAATCCATATCAATATTTTCCTAGGCTCCTACTCCACAATCCAACCATGCTTAGAGGAATAGCCCTTGATCCCTTTGCATTGCTTCCACTTTAAGTCTATTAATGGAATCCAAACTGCATCCCTCAATTCCACGGTTGACCTTATTGAACTCGTCATTTTTGTTTCCCCTGCATCGACTATATGAAAAAGAGATGGCTCAGAAATAGTCTATAATACAGTTGGTCTAAGGAACATGTCAGGCTATAGCATAGACATAACGCTTTGGGGAGATCATTTCCATTCCGAGGGTGCAATACTTGCTGCACTTTGATCTTCACAAACTCCTCCAGTCCTCGCAATTAAAGGTGGAGGCCTTACAAAGTTCAACGAGAGGACTATTAGAACTATCTCTAAGACCAACCTTCTTATAAACATGAGTATTGAAGAAATCGTTCTTCTCCAATCATGGTTTCATGACAATGGATTTCATTCAGCATCATCTAACATCCTTGAGTCGAAAATACATTTTGTCTTCTCCTGGACCGTGCAAACAAATTACCATCTCTGAAGTGCACTCCCTCCATCCCTCTGAGAAGGAAAGTTGGTATTCAATATGTGCTACCATCACAAATATTAACATGGAAGACTTCCACTTCCTTGCATGCCCCCTATTTGTTTATGGCATTCAACGCATGAAAAATGTTTCCCACAAAACTACCAACATGTGGCATTGCATTAAATGTGATGGAAAATTTGAAGAGTGTGACTAACGATATGAAATTAAAATTGATCTGCACGATGCCACTGGGAAACTATATGGAGTCATATATTTTGATGATGTTGCAAGTCAACTCATGGGAGTCTCTGCAAAGTACTCATGCCTTCTCTCGAATGAACCAACCATTCTTCCATAAATTGTTCGTGTAGTCACTACTCAACACTTCCTTTTCACGTTATCTCTCAAGGCGAAGACTTTCAATGCTCGTTTGAAGGTGGTCATCGTCATGTCAGAGGAAGTTCCAACCGCATCGTCATCGACCCTCCCCTTGATGAAACCCATGAAGTTGTCCTTGGGAAGCATCTAGTTTCATGCATGCTTTGATCTCCAACTTCCCATGCGCTCTTGCCTTTTGCTTAGGCTTCCTCTTCTCTTTGCCTTCTCATAATTTCTTGTTGTAGCATACATCCCTTCTTTGTTTAATTTGTCACTACTTTTAACTTCCATCTCTTCTTAGTTGCTTTAACATAGTTAACAATTACAAACTTTCAATTAATGTTGTTGACTTAAATACTATTTGTAGCCTATAGGGCCACTTTTAAACATGTTCTTCTTTTCTTATTCCATTTGTTTATCAAAATATGTCATGGGAGCTACTTTTTACTACAACAATTTATGTATTTTTGTACAACTCATTTGTCTCTTACAATATACCTGCATGTACTTCTCCAATGGTTTAATATACAACATGTTTCCCTTCCACCATTGCCACCTTCGAGTTCATAACAACCTTGCACTTGTATTGTAGGTATGGCCCCCAGTCATGATAATGAATGGATTAGTGCACAGAGGAGACTTGTATATGCACGAAACAAAAAACAAAACAACAAGTAACAATGTCTTCTTTATAGAGAAGCTCATCAACTTGTGCCCACATAGACCCCTTCTCCACTCCATGCTATTCCACCTTCCATTACACCCTCTCATCCATCTACACCTTCAATAAACTTGGGTATACACCCAACCCATAATTCCACTACAACTTCCCCTCCACATAATCCATCCAACGTCCCCCTCAATGAAGCACAACATTATTTTTGTACAAGGATTGACTACCTCTCTCCCATGAATGTATGCTTGATATGCATGGAATCTTACCCTAGCATGAAATAAAAACTTATATGGTGCATATGCATGTTCTCGTTGCACTATGGAGAGAAAATGCCATTGATTTTCCTTGTCAAACAACATGGACCCTGGAATACAACCATATGTTCTTGTAATACTTACTCTAGTCGAAGACATGCTCATTTCTCATGTCAACCCAATCGTGACAAGTCACCAATGCCTTTGGCGGACAATATAAATATTCTTCCCATACTATTAGCTTCCCCCAGGACATTTGCATCATTGCCAACTCCCTGTCTCATCTAATCTCGCTCGGACCTTGACATCCTTTTTGTCCACAAATGCAACCCTACAAACAAGCCATATGAATTATTTGTTAGCTGGTCATGTGTTGTTGCTACTCTCGAATACAAAATTTCAAATGACCCCTACTACAAGGATGTTCATCTTAACTCAGCTGCACTATCTTCTTTGTCCTTGAAATCGACAAACATCTCCCACCTCCTTTGCCATGTGAGCCCCGACTCTAGCCTCTTACCTAAACATAGCTCAACTTCTATTGTTCCATTACCCCACTTCCCTAAACCCCATGAATTGCAACCCTCCTCCTTCATTTCCACATAACCTAATTCTAGAACTAAGTTTGAGGAAATGAGACGCTTCTTGCACGCAAGAGAGGGCCCACTTCCAACTTCCATTGATTGGCCTCCTATAGGCCTTTCCCCTATCAATGAGTACAACACAGAGGGCCTCCTCTCTATGGCCTTCCCAACCTTGTTTCCAATAGGTGTTGCAATGCTCAAACAACCATGCATTCAAGAAGTTGGAATGCATGACTATGCGCTACACCTCATTCGATGCCATGGCAACATGTTTGGACAACACCCTTGATTATGCTACTACTTATACAACCTCATGATGTGCCATCGTAGCTAGGATACTACTTTTGTGTTCGTTAAACACAACCTTGAAGACACCTTCCCACCAATAATATTAGAGCTTGTCCATCAATTACAAGACCTGCCTGATTCTCGAATTGGTGATCGGGTCATGCGATTCGCCTCTACACTCTATGTAACACGCTGCTATTAGAACAAAAGTAGGGGTAAGCTAACTGATATGATCACCCAACAAGGGACACCAACCTTCTTCTTCACCCTTATTGCAATTGACACCAAGTGGCAATATTTGCATGCACTCATGCCTGGACAACCTCCTCCCACTTTAAATCAACACCATCAATGGAGGATTCACAACATTATAACCAATCCACATGTTTCATCTCAATATATGCACAATATATTCAAAATATTGCTTGAATAAGTTCTTCCAAAGAGGCTCAATACAAAAGACTTATGGTGCAGGTCTATAACAAACCATGTTCCTTGTCCTACTTTTCATATTCAATACTTTAACCTTTTTGTACTAATATTTCCCTTTTCCATGTAGGTATGAATGGCAACATCAAGGCTTTGTGCATATAAATGGTTTCCTATGGTTGGCAAACGCACCCAATATAGACAAGCTAGACTAAGGGTATGTGGCATTGGTCGATGCTGCTAAACATGATTTTGACAAATTTGTTATAGCATGGAACACTTGCACCATCCACTTACAAACCCCTGACTTGCACCACTTTACTCCAAATTATCCATGTGTCCTTGGATCAACATCCATACTTGCATCGGATAAACTGGTTGACTATGAAGAACTTGTCAATTGTGTCCAATAGCACATAAAATGTACAAATACTTCTTGCCTTCATAAGAAAGGTCCAACCCTCAAATATCGTTATGGGTTCCCATTCAATCTACAACCTACATCTTATTTTTTCATTAACACAAATGGACATAAAACATACAACCCTATTAGGAATGATGCTCTCTTAAACATCCACAAATCTGACATACTTTCAATATGGAGAGCTAATGTTGACTTCCAACATGTTCTTTCTAGGCATGTTGTCCTCAAATACATTTCAAAGTATGCATCGAAGGCAAAGACAAAGTCAGAAAGCTACCACGATATGCTTTCTCGACTCGCACATGTAGCACCATCTAATGAAACTGTCCTACAACCAATCAGACACTTCCTATCAGAAACTGTTGCAGATAGAGACATCAGTGCACAAGAGACATGCCACATGCTCCAAAAACTTCATCTTTCCCTTTGTAGTCGATCCTTTGTTTCTTTAATGTTAGATGAAGTGTTTCTAAGTGTGATTTCGATGACCCACCTTACACCCCTCCATCAACCACCTTCATTTTTGCATACATACAAATACCACCTGCACTTGATAAATTGACCCTTCTTGAAGTTGCATGCTCTTGGTTCTTCTCGTCTTGTAGAAAGTACTCCCAATGGAAACCAAACAACCCTTCCAAGATTGTTTGCGTCCTTCCCCAATTCACTGCCATTCCACTCTTTGGCATAGATTCCTTCCTATCATTCTAATGGAGTGAGCTCCTCCTATACAAACCTTTTCATTCCTTACCTGACGAAATTGGATCCAAAAAATTAGAGATAACTTCTCATTGGATTTACATTAAAGATACATACATTGCATGGCATGTCGACCGCATACAAGAATACCCCTCTACAAGTCCCTCTAATGAATCCATCTCTAATACAGTTCAGTTTCCCTTACTCCCTGACATGGTTGAATGGGAACTCTTTTATCAAATCCACCCCGACAACAACATCCATGTTGATGACCTTGACATGCTTGGCCATCGCGACTTTGACACAAACCACAATTGGACCCATAACCATATCCCTTCACACATGCACGAAATAACCATATCATTCATTGACTTCAACCACTTATCCACCCAACTACACCAAGACACCTATTTCCCTTCCTTTTCATCTAACTCCTTATCTCCCACTCAACACATGGCCTTTGACCTTGTTCTTGTCCACTTCAGAAACACCGCAGCTCTCACCCTCTAAAAATGGTCATTCAAGGTACTTCCAAAACAAGAAATTCTTACATGATTTATTGGCAGCCTTAAAACTGCACTCCTTACTACCTCCAATAACAATGTTACCCCCTTGCTCCTCCTTGCTCCAACTGGTGTTGCATCCTTTAAAATACATGCACTTACAATACATTCTGCTCTTCACATACCCATTTCTGAGATGCACCCTCTTGAAGGCCAATCCCTTGCAAGCCTCCAAGAACAACTTCACCATATTCGATACATCCTCATTGATGAGATGAGCTTCATTGGCCCAAAATTATTAACCAATATTGATGCTTGCTTACGTGAGGCCTTCCCTTCCCAACATGCACGCCCCTTCAGTGGTCATTCCATCATCCTTCTTGGTGACTTTGGACAATTGGCCCCTATAAAATACATCTCCATGTTTGTCGGCACCTCGCAGGGCAATGCTATTTGGCATACCTTTGACACTTTCAACCATCTTTCGACAACATGGCAACACCCCTTCTCAGATTTCCTTTCATCAACTCCTCCTCAACCTTCACAATGCTACACTTACTCTTGAATATTGGACCCTTCTCATGTCAAGGACAATCTCCTCCTTTCCACATGAAGATAATCGTGCATTTGAACATTCCACCCAGTTGTATGCAACTAATAGCTCTGTTGCATTGCACAACAAGCAAATGTTGAAATAACTCAGCATGTCAGTTGCGCGTTGCTACGCAGAACAAAAAAAGAAACATGTGCACAGATCCATAGATGATGAACAACTAGACTTCAAGGTTCTACTCTCTATTGGTCAATAGGTTATGTTGACAACTAACTTGTGGGTTGGAGCTGGTCTTGTTAACAAAACACTCGGAAAAGTTGTTTCCATTATCTACAACTCCAACAATCAACCCCCTACCTTACCATCCTTTGTTGTTATCGACTTCCTCCACTACAAAGGCCCCCCATGGTATGCTTCCAATCCAATTTATGTTTCCATCCCTCCCATAAAAATGGGTTCACGAAGGCAGCTACCACTTCGTATGGCATGGGGTTTAACAATCCATAAAGCACAAGGCATGACCCTACAAAATGCAACAATTGATATTGGAAACATTGACCAACAAGGCCTTACATTCATTGCAATATCTAGAGTTAAATATTTATCAGGCCTTTGCATATCTCCATCTTTCTCATTTTCCAAATATTCTTGAATGCAAGACAATCCCTACATCCAACGTAGAAAACAGGAGGATGCCTTGCTTGCTTCAAAGTCTTTGCAACTAGAGTTTCCCAAAAACTTGCCTTTTCTCACTTTACACCTATACCTGTCATTGATATTAATTTACTCTCTCTTTTACTTGTAATTACTACCACTTGTGATTTTTTACATATCCCTATTTCTCTTACTTACATGATTGAATACTTTACTAGAAAGAACAAGAAATACAAAGAAACATTGCTTACTTGAAAAACAAAAGAAAATCACCATTTCATGAGATGCTCCTCTTTTTTCCAACAAATATAAATGTTTTTTTTATAGTATATATTTATTACTTTTAATGTGATCCATTTATTGTTTCAACAATGTTTCAAACAAGTAGCTTTTGCATACGTTATTTTTCGTTTATTGCTTATAACATGTAAAGAGTGTTATATTACTTACTTTGAATGTGCTATATTTATTGTTTCAACAATGTTTCAAACAAGTAGCTTTTACATACTTTTTATTTCCTTTCTTGCTTATAACATGTAAAGAGTGTAACATTATTCATATGCATATTTGTTTCCCTACTGCAAAACAAAAATGGATATGGACTACCTAGCCACACTTACCTACTACTCTCAACAAATAAAGGAACAGAATGAAGCTTTACAAGAGATATCAACATGCTTCCAACTACCATCCATGCTTCCAATTAATCACATTCGCCCAACTATTCAGTTGCTCTCCAAACTAACAAACCTACTTCAACGTGTTATCCACCTCCATGAAAGAGATGTGATAAGACATATACAAGAAGACATGCTATTGTGACATGCACATCTTGTTCCCAGCATTTCTTTTACTCGGTGTTGTCGCTACCATGCAACCTCCTGTGTATATGATTAACTTGTACTACATGCTTTAAAAAAAAATTGACACTTCCATGTTATACTTCCATGTTATATTTTGGTGTATTGTTTTCTAAATAAAGTTAAACTCCTTCTCTGGTCATTAGATTTCATCTCCCTCATGGGGATCCTTGTATGCATGTGTACAACCTTTTATTACTTACCATCTTTATACCATTTTAAATGTGTCAATTGTTTCTACATCTTCACCCCTTATCACATGTTTCAACTCTTTATATTATCATAGTATTGAAGACAAATATATAATGGCATCTTTGATTGACATACAAAGTTTAGTTTTCAAACTCTTCTCAGTTGTTCACCTATGAGTTTGCTTACTACCAACTATGCAGATGTTAATCCAACTATATATTATAAGTTGTATGCTCCACTTTTCATTGTGGGACTTTGCTTTATTTCAATTTCATTTGTCTTATCACATAATCTTATGCAATGACAAACTTTCCACCTTTAGTGTTAACTCAACTTTAAAATGGCCATTGTCTTATGGTATCACAATATGGTTTTCATACTATTATTTAGCTTCACATTTTATCCATAAATATGCCAATAATGCAGGAAATGCTAACTCTCAAGGCATTGTGCCCTGAATATGCAATGTGCTTTTGTATATCATTTATTTGCACTACTTTCATAATAAATCGTGACTAGTTTTTTTATGTACCACCTTCATACTTTTTACAAAAATGTTTAGATTCTCATGGATTCAAAAAATCCTTCAATGTTAAGTACTCTAGCAGTTGAATGTACAATAAATTATGCACTTTTCAAAACCCTCTAATTGGGATTTCTAGTTGATAACTGAGCATATTTATCCATGGGAGCTGAAACACAACATATAATAGCCCATACAAGCAGTTATTGTGCCTAGGATAGTGAGTGCTCTACCACATTCTACCAATGTAACACACAAACAGTAGGTATGGCCATCTAATGAAAACAACCCCAATAGGTATATAGTACTTTGTACGTGCATGGAAGTTGTTGGCCATTTAAAACAAGCCAAATTAATTTAAATGGCAGTACCATCTCATTTCCTCTCATTTATTACCTGTCATTCATTAATGCAGTTTCAATTATATGATGTGCACAATGATTTTGCACCATGGAATCATGTTGATGTTACTATAAATATGAGACCTCTTGCCTCATTTAAATATGTTATACATGTTATTATATTTCGGTTATGATACAATTCTTCTTCGATTATATGTTGTCATCAATAAAGAAGGTTGATAAACTGAATTTGTGGAAATACATACATCACTTGTTGTACTTGGTTCAATTACATTTTCCATAGCTGCATTTGGTTATGTTACTTAGCGTACTTTTCATTTTATGAAGCTATTCAATGTATCATCAGATTTGAGGCAGTTGTTGATGCCTTATTTGTGCTTTGTCAAAGTTAAGTTGGTAAAATCCTTGAGGCACCAGGGGTGTAGTACCCTCCACTTGAGGACTTTGTATAATAATAAATTCTAATATATTAGATTCTCAAATCAACATGTACAGTATCATTTGTAACTAATGTCTCAACTCCATGTGAGATTTATGTTTGTAGCATACAACTACTAGGATAATTGCAATTGTTGCTTCCTTTGTTTTGGACTCATTAGACTCTTTATAATATATGTGGTTCAATTTAAATATTCTTGTTGGAGTCTCATGAAATCAGAGGTCAGGGTGTTCTATGCAAAAACAATCTGCCCCTTAGGTAATTGTCGTTATCCATCTTCGATCAAGGGCACTATCTTGTTTCATGGCTTCTATGTCTTGGAGGTATACTCTGTCTCCATGGAAGTATTTATTTAACGTTCTTTTGAAGAAAAAAAACATATTGCTTTGTTCTATTATAGAACTCTCATATGCAATATTGTACTTTGTTCATGTCATTGTTTTAGATCACATGATCAAGTTACTCTTAAGGAAATGAGAACTAATTTCCTTTCTTTCCCAGACAACAACACTGGGTTTAAGGTGAGATTTTATATGTTACCTTGCAGTTTTGAAAAGTTTTAAAAATGTGTACTTGGACTTCATCATATTTATCTCATCAATTGTAAGGTCTTTAGACATTTATTTTGCTGGACAATCCCTATCTAACAATTGACCAATAATATGCAATCCTGGTTTATTGTGGCTAAAAGACAAAAAAAAAAAGTTAAACCTAGCATAGCTTACGATTCCATACTCTTTTTTTCACTGATTATGATATTTTGTTATATGATATTGATAATTTGACATTTCTTATGATGGCAATGCCTTCCAATAACAATTCATGTGGGGACTAACGATGAAATGATGTTAAATGGTGAGTTCTACAAAGAACCAATCCAAAAGCATGCTATAGGCCAGGTTTTCTTATTAACCATGAAACATTTATATGTTTTACATTTGTAATTCTTTCTATAGGAAATTATTCTTTGCACAATTTTAATGTTTTCATCTGCTTTATAGAAATATGATGATCTTCTCAAACTTCCAAAATCACATCCAATCTTGTTGTTTGCTATTCAATGTGTTTTTCCAATTGTATTGTTTGCTACTCAATGTGTTTTTTCAATTGTGTTGTTTGCTACTACAAACCGGTATGTTGTGTTGATATTACACATTGTTATCTTTTTCATTTAGAACGGTTGTTTAGTTGCATTCCAATGAAACATAAAAAGCATTAGAGTTATTTAAACCCTCATTTAGTGACATAGAGATATTTGTAAATGTTATAACCATTGCCTATACAAATACATTTAAGTGTATTCATCTCAATAATATGTGAATATCACCCTCCTACATGTCCACCCATGTTTTCAGATGCATTGGTGATGTGATTGACCAAACATTATTGACTTACCAGCAGTAAATTTACTTCTATATTTATTTTTAATTGCTTATTGAAACATCAATTGCATATGTTAAGTATGCTCTTCCATACATGTTAAACATTCGCTTCCATTTCATCTAATGAAGAATTATTTAAGTAAAATGTAATATGACTAGATCTATTATTTTTCTTCTTTTAAAAAATAGAACAAACACAGTTATATATACAGGTTTGCAGGAGTTCCAAATTCCAAGTATGGGTGATGGAACATTCCTAAAAGTTATCATGTGGATTCCTAACAGTCATGCAGTTTAGTTGTCATACACAATCATACGGTTTATTTGTCATTGCAATTGCCAAGTTTACTAGTTGAGAATAAGGACACTTGTTCCCATGCACAATCATGAGTTTATTTGTCATTGGGATTGCCAAAACTGATCTTTGAGATTATTAATTAGTGTATTATAATATACTTACATGCTTAGTAATTAATAAAAGGTTAAAATTGGTTTTACTTGGTAAATATTTTGTCTTATGTGCTTGAGTTCATGCATCTTATTATCTACATAATTTAGCATTAGAGCATTGTTATTGCCCTTGGGCATCCTTTTTTTGGGCCTTTTTATCCTCCTTTTTCCTTTTGGTTCTCTTTCCAATAAGTGACAAAGTTTATTGCATATTTGCATGCATAGATTTGCTTTATTTTTTGAGACATTATTGATTGCATATATTTGCATACAATGAAGATAATTTGTTTTTTTCTTATGATGGTGTGTTAAGTGATATGGTGACTTGTAGCGGTTATTTAACATTGGTAGTATAAGATTAAGTTAATCTTGTAGTAAACAGTTTTTAGTTTTTTTCCAAGTTCTCGTTGTAATTCCCATAGGATTTTTGAAGAATTGTTGAAATTATAAGTTTTAATAGTTAGAGTCACTGTATGGAGTTGTTCCAATGCTAATGGGGTCTATGTCTCCATCTACAGTATCTATGAAATTGCAAATTTTCATTGTCAAAATGATGTTCCATTGCTTGGTTCGTCAAATAACTTATGGAGTAAGTTAATCTTGTAGCAAACAACCCTTAGTTTTAGGCAAGTTTTTTTTACAATTCCGACAGCAGAATTTGTGAAATTGCAAAATTTCATTGTCAAAATAGTGATTTTCCATTTCCTAGATCCATCAAATAACCTACCTGAGAGGAAATATTTTTCCATATTTAAACAACTTCCTATACGTATGGAGTAATTAATCTTGTAACAAATTGCCCTTAAATTTATATGTTATATGTTGGATATGCATAAATAAAATATGTGCATGTGCAGATAAGGAAAATAAATTCAAAAGTGAACAACCTTCTCAAATGTGCAGTTTTCCATTGGCTTTGCAAGTTGTTCCGTGGCTGTTAATACTAAGGAGACAATTTCAACATTTTATCATGCACAATCCCACATACTTATTTGCTTTCCCACATCATTGGCATTTTTCCTCCATATAGTTCATATTTTCCACAAAAAAATTGTTATGTACATCCATTTTCACTTTGCAGTGTCCTTTTGTTTTTTAAAAATAGGACAAAATGATCTCTTCATAAATATAAATCTGCAAGCTTCCACTATTTATCTTCAAGCATCAAAAGGAATTCCTTCTCCTTCAATGAAGTTGGCCTTGGAATTTTTTAGGTCACATTTCCTTAGACTTTTGGCTTTTCACCTTTATGTGCATATTAAGGGATTTTGTTTGGGAATATTCCTTGTCTCATAGGTTCATGATTTGAGAATTATTTTCCTATAAACCATGTTTGGGAATTATTCTTGAAATTGTTTTTTGTTTTGTTTTAACATGTGTTGTTTTTAGTTGCTAATCAATTTCTGCACTTGACATGGCTGGACTGAAATCCAGATGATTTTAAACTAAAAATTGAGTGCAACCATGCAACCCTCTCTAGGGAAAGGTGAGCAAACTTCCCATTAACGTTCTTTCAAACCCCTGGCTCTACCATTGTAATTTGGTAAAGTCAATGCAAAATATATCAGTTATTAGTCTCTTGATAATTTTATTTCCTTCTAATATCTCCTAGGGACCAAATTTTATGTTTATTTCTAAATGTTTCAAGTCCAGTAGGAAAATAGATGATCTCTTTGGGAATTAAATTATACTGTCTTTTTTCATCTATCATCATGAGCTAGGACTGACACGAATTTATGGGATGCTTGGTAATATTTATGCAAACATTGGAGATGCCCAAAGAGGTAATGGGGGGTATAGCCCTATGTTGTTTGATTGAATTCACAAATTTCCACTTTCGAAGAATGGATTGCATCCCTTTCTAAGCTAATATTTTGTATTTTGTATTCAACCTCTCTAAATTGGGATACTAATCAATTTCTCGTAGATATTAGTGAAGCAACTTTGATCATGTTGATTGTTATCAAGAATGTAAGTCTCTGCTTGCTTTCTATTTGAAGAAGTCTCAACTTTCTTTCATGTTTATGAACGTCATAAAAATTGTAAAATCCTACTTACATGACATCTTTACCTTTTTTTCAGGGTGGGCTTGATGTGCTACCTGGAAACAAGAATTGGACAAACTACCTTACTTCTCCTCCACTTGTAGTTGAAAATGATGTTTTTGGCACTATAATCTTTTCCCCCTCATTCTTTTTTGCACTCATGCTTTTTTGCATTACTATAGGACTTAGAATACTTTCTATTTAAACATTACAAATTTCTTTATGGATAACGATATTGACCCTTGTATGACTATACATAATTCTTTGCATAATCAACTTCTTGGAAAAAGTACATAGGTGATACATAGGAACCGTCCTCACTTGTAGGTCTTTAACACTCTTTGTTGGTGTTCAAATGGATGAGAGACAAAGACCCCATTCAGGGAACTCAACATTTTCTGAACAAGTCACGGGATACTTTTATAAATAGTTATAAGAATTTTACTCTGTTTTGACACATTATACAACTTCATATATTATGTTGGAATAAGTGCTCTTATATTTTGACAATGGATTGACACTTTTATAAACCCTTTAGCATTTCATCCTTTTACTTTCTTTAGCAAGGAATGATGATCAACTTGTTGTACAATACCATCTGTAATTGCTATATATGAGAAGGGTAATTACATGTTTTAGTTCAACACTTACTTATTTTACATATAGTTGAAGGCATTCTATCTTTACAATAAAATCATTGTATTGTATTTAATGTAATGATGGGGAAAGGAACTAATTACACTATGGTGGTTGTTTAAAATTGCAGCAGAAAGATGTATAATTACTCTTTGGATAATGGGTGATTCCAAGATCACTATATAATGACACACATATAATTATAGGTTGGAAAACTTATTATTCACTCCTATTATGGACATAATCAATGAGATAAGGGTACAATTTGAAAATCTCTATTTCTAGCATGTATACAAGAAACTAAATGAGAAAACATATATGCTTTCCAAATATTCTTTATGATAGTAAGAGAGATGATGTAAAGGATATTTGATTAGTAACATAGTCAAAGATGACTAATTTTATGATTGAATTTCACTAGAAATAGATTTCAACGTAAAATATGTTAAGCTCACGATGTGGTAGCATCTTTGATGCACTTCAAAGCAACAATCTTGTTGTGTAATGAATGTGCATAGAGTGTTAATATACTTTGGCATTCACATAAGGACATATATATGGAAAACTTAGTTTGTGTAGGCATGTTGGCAAGGGTGGGAAACTAAATGAATGATTATGAATGGGAGACCAACAATCGTAATGGTTGGCTAGATTATTTTTCTCTTCTTCTTCCAAATTTTTTCTCTTATCTCACAATCAACTCAATTCATTCAAATTCGTGGAACTAATGATGATGATAAATGGATTGTAGTTGTTAGTTTGTAAAGTTTCATATTGTTCATATTATTATTGTATAAAATTATTTCTTAATGAATCTTTAAGTTGCCCTTTTGAGTTTGTATGCAATAATATTAAATTTGTAATTGTTGGTATGTATGTATATATTTATCTTAGGTGTACTGTAGGATTATGAGAGGTCAAAAATTCTTTGGAGGACAAGGAAGAAGTTATGATAATTGGTTATCAATGACATGTTTATTGCTATATATACCGGATGGAAGGGCTCAATTTAAACTCAGTTCTTGTATAGAAACATATTTGTGGTGAAATATAAGGTGGAAAAAAGAACAATTATGTTGATGTTCTAAGTAGAAAAGTGCTACTATTAGAAGTGAAAAATGAAAAATCAAATAATTGGATTTGAGTATATCAAAGATTTGACATGGAGTTTGGATAGGTCAAATGGATGTGTAGGTACTCAACATTGTAAGAGATGAAACCGCAATTAGATAATTGTATTATCTAGAATGGGTGTGTATTCAAAGGATGTGGATTATGTATGGACCAAAAGATCAATGGGCGCAAATTTGATTTGACAATTGGATAGTCACATTTTAGGAATCATTTTTAGGAGCAACAAGACGTGGGAAGAAATTTTAAATGCAAAGATATCATTTTCCCAATATGAATAAGAAGGTCAATAGGTTTGTGAAGCGATGTAAACTTTACTAAATGGAAACATAAGTCAGTCATAACATATCATTGTACATATCATTTTCCATACCAAATATGTATGTGAAGATACTATCATGATGTTTGTTTTTTGCTTTGATTTCTAAGAACAAAACTCATAAATGATTCAATATTTATTAAGGTTGATAGGTTTCTAAAGATGACACACTTTTTCCCTTGTATGAAGATTGGTGATGTAAGGTATTACATGAATTTACTTTTTAAGGAGATCATGAGAATTCATGGATTGTTAAAGAGGATCACTTTAGACATGTAGGAAATATTTATAAATTAGCCTAGTATGTACTCCAAAGGCCTTGCAAAACTTGTTATTACTTCTTTACTTCTTTATAATCCCATATTTCATCAAGTTGTAAATCATTATCCTTCCTTGCGCTCTTTTCCACTCAGTGTTCCTTTTGCCCCTCATGGGGCAATTGCTAGTTATGTTTCATTTAAAGTGTATGGAATTCTAAATTAATTGACAATAAATAATCAAATGAAAATAGGAACTTCGAAAAAATAAATCATATATAGTGTTTTTTAATATGTTTAAAAATTCAGCTCCCGAGTAGTTGGCGATAATGTGCATTGTTAAGGCACTCCTTGTGACGTCACGGGTTCAAACCTCAAATTGCATGTGCACTTATGTAGAGGCAGTGTGGGTGCACCTAGGGGTATAATGGTAGCGTACGGGAATCGACCATGTGTCATGCAAGTACGATCCCCACCCTAGTTGTCAATTCCCCTAGCCAAAAAAATAATGTTTAAAAATTCAAATTTTTAAAAAGGAAAAGAAGAACACCATTGAAAAAAATTAAAAAAGACATTTGGAAAAAAATGTTGATTTATAACTAAGAAGATTTAAAATGTCAAAAAACTACCTTGAAAAAAATGGGATAAATCAATAGCACTACTTTTTGAAACAAGGTAAAAACAACAACTAAATGTGACCTCTAAAAATGAGAACTTTGAAGGGCTCTTGTTCAAATGCTAATTGCATTAATTTGGAGCCAAGCCTAAACTAACATTTTGGATATGACCATAGTGGAGATATTAAAGTTCGGAAACCATGGAGTAATAAAGAGCCCCATGGAGTAATATTCGATGGATTGGGGGCCCTCAGAAAATATTATCCCTCAACCGGTTGTTGGAGAAGGAGACTCTAGATATAATTCATTTTCAGGAAACTATGGTATCAGTCGAGAAGGCTAGGTCTTTCTTTCATTCTTTAAAAAGGGAATGGGTTGTTGCCTCTACTGATTCAAAGGGATAGTTGGGGGGAATTCTCTCTGCTTGGAACCTCGAGAATGCTAATCTGTCAGTATTTATGACCCACTGGGGTATCCTACTAAAAGGGAAAATTCTAGGTTTTGTGGGAGACTGTAATTTCCTCAATATATACGCGCCATATCACAACAGGAAAGCATTATGGGATTCTGCTTTTCATATGGAACTATTAAATCTCCCTAATTTGATTCTAGCAGGTGACTTGAACCTTACACTATCGGACGCGGAATGTTGGGGGGGCTCAGGCCAATCGGATCCACTATCAAATTTTTTTCAAGACTTTTTCTCCATGATTGGTCTCAATGATTTGGAACATTTCCCTCTGAATCCCACTTGGAGCAATGGGTGGTTGGGAAATGCATGTGTTTCAAAAAGACTGGATAGGTTTATGATTGGGGACTCTTTTATTGAATTGATTTTCAAATATAGAACATGGATTGATATCACAAGGATATCAGATCATTATCCTATTTTGTTGGAACTAGATTTTGAAGTAAAGAAAATGAATTTTCCATATAAATTCAATCATACTTGGATCAAAGATACTGCTTTTGTGGAACTAGTTCATAAAATCTCGAAGACATTTATTAATGTGGAGAACGACCCGTCATCCTATTATCTGGTTAAAAAATTAAGCAATCTGAAATCTGTGGTTCTAAAATGGGAAAGAAAAAAAAAGGAAAACTTCATAGAACTCCACTCAATTGAGGCAAACATCTATTTGGCTCAAAATATCAATGTGCATGGATCATTACATGCTCCATCACTTGGTCCATTACTTTTGTTGGAGCAAAGAAGAATGATCTACTCGCCCAGGAGGAGGAAATCTGGCGACTCAAAAGTCGAGCACTATGGATCTCGTTAGGGGATAAAAATAACAATTTTTTTCATAAGTTTGTTGAGAGTCGCAGGATCCAAAACTCCATATGGTCATTAAAATCAGTTGATGGGGTTGTCATCAACAAACAATCAGATCTCCTTACTGAGGAAAAAAGCATTTCAAAAATTATTTCGAGGATCCAGGTGTATGTTCGATAAGTGAACAGATTAAGATTATCAGAGAATTTCCACATTTCTTCTTGGAGATGGAAGGAAATGACTTATATAAGCCTGTTACTCTCTCTAAAGTGAAAAATGTTATTAAAAAATGTGCCCAAGAAAAGATCCTCGGCCCGGATGGTTGGTTGGCGGAGCTTTTCACTGAATTTGTTGAGATTATGGGTCCGGATTTGCTCGCCATGATGGAAGAAACAAGGATTTCGGGGAGAATTTCTGTAGCACTAAATTCTACTTTTATTGCATTGGTCCTAAACTCTACTATACAGGAATCCTTCGAGGACATTTGGTTGATTTCTCTCTTCAATTTGGCCTATAAAGTCATGGCAAAGATTATAGCAAATAGAATCAAGCCGATTCTATCAAAATCCATCTCAAAGGAGCAATTCAGATTCTTGGAGAATCGCCAAATTCTGGATGCAATTGGTCTTGCACATGAATCCTTTCACAGCATCAAGACTCGCAACAAAAAATATTTGATTCTTCAAATGGACTTGACCAGGGCATACGACAAGGTCAATTGGAGCTTCCTCAAGTTATCCTTAACTCAAATTGGAATTTCTTGGCAGGTCATGAAATGAATAATGGGGTGTGTGACTTTGGTAAATTACTATGTACTGGTAAATGGTTGCCCCTCAGGTTTCTTCTCGACTTCTCGTGGGCTATGTCAAGGCTGCCCCCTTTTGTCACTATTGTTCTTAATTGTTATTGAGGGACTAAGTAGATTGTTGATAATTGCTCGTGAGAAACATCAGATATTGGGGGTCAAGATAACAAAAAACATCTCTATATCCCATCAATTCTTCGTGGATGATGTGATGTTGTTCGGTCAAGCATGCAAAAGAGAATGGACAGTTATTAAGGAGATATTGGTTCTCTTCTGTAAGACCTATGGTATGATTATAAATGACAAAAAATCACTATTCCTAGAAAATAAGCTAGATGGGCCACTAAAAGCGGAAATTTCATCAATATTTACATATAATTTCAAGGAACTGGAACAGGGAACTTTGTATCTTGGGCTCTATATTAAACCAAATGCTTACAACAAAAGCGATTGGACCTGGTTATTGAAACGCTTTGAAAAAATAATCCATAAGTGGTGTTGGCGATGGCTTACTATTGGAGGCAGAATTACGCTGGAAAAATCGGTCCTACAAAATTTGGGGGTGTACTGGATTTCTTTAAGCAAGATTCCTAAGCCGATTTTGAATGGTATGCGCATGAAATTGCATAATTTCATCTAGTCTGGGAAGGTAACTCAAAAATTGCATCTGGTCACTTGGAAGAGATTGGATGCTCCATATCAAGTTGGTGGTTAGTCCATTAAAAACATACATGTTTTCTCTTTAGCCCTGCTTCTGAAGAGTCTTTGGCGAGCACTTATGATGGATGGCCTCTAGGGTGATGTGGTGAGGGAAAAATATCTCAACGAGATCTCGGTATCTATGTGGCTCCGAGCTATCCTTAAAAAGGTAAAAGGCGTGTCTAACATATGGGTTGGGCTATTGTCAGCTTTTGGGATTGTTGTGGAATAGACTGCATGGAAGACTGGAAATGGGCACCTTATTCTCCTTGGAGAAGATCAGATTATGGGGGGTCTGACTAAATATATATTATCCCAAGAATTGATTGTTGTTCTCAGGGAAAGTGGTTATTATTCTATTCATCATGCTATGACATTTACCCTTCGTGTTGCTCCTTTTCAGAATTGGATTAGTGCATCTCAACTGGGTATTCAGGGCAGTTTGAAAACTGAATGGGAAAGGTATGTCCTCGGTCTCCATAGGGGTAATATCCAAATATCAGAGACATCGGACTAGCTCTTGTGGTCGCGAAATACTACAAATGGTGTAGTAACTGCCCGGATGGCATATCAATCTTTTTTTCCATTTACGAGCTCGGGCATTTGGTGGCATACGGTCATTTGGAAATGGTGTATTCCATTCAAGATTAAGGTTTTTATTTGGTTGGATTTGGAATGAAAAATCTTGTTCTGGAACAACCTACAGAAACATGGTTTTATTGGTCCTAATTTTTATCCATTATGTAAACTGGACGGGGAATCATACTTACATATTTTTATCCATTGTCCTTTTACTACTCGGATCTGGGAGGAAATCAGATGTGTTCTCCTGGATTTTCCTATTTGGATTGGAACTTCTCTATTGGATGGATTACTTATTTAGTATAAGGAAAATAAGTGGTATGTGGCCCTTTCCTGTTTTGTCTTCTAGGAATCATGAAAGGCCAGAAACTTGGCCATTTTTTAAGATAAGCCTTCAAGGCCTGCGTGGATCACGAGTAAAGCATTTGCCGCATTTAAGGAGTATGGGATTACAACAAAGGTTTATGCTTCAAATATTATGCCCATTTCATGTCCACTTAGTCGGTCGATGTCACCTTTCTACCTGTGTCCTTTAGGCACATTTGATGATGCCTCTCAGAATTCGGCCAACCTATGTGGGGTGTGGGCTCACATTGCTTTGGATGGTCAGAGGTTCTACAAAATCTGGATGCATGTTGGTCCGAGTACCAATACGAAGGGAGAAATTTGTGCCCTCTTGCTTTTTCTATATTTTTCTAATCTCAATAATTTGTCTCTTCTTCATGCTGATGGTGACTCTTTGGTTGTTGTAAATTGGTTAAATGAGATCAGGTCTTTGAATTTTATTGCTCTCTCAAAGTGGATGGAAAAGATATCTCATCTTTTGAAGGTTCAGAATGAGACGCAATTTCACCATATTTCTCGAGTCCACAATTCTCTAGCGGATGTCCTCTCAAGAGGGACCTTTTTGCGATGGAGGGTAAAATATTTTTTGAGATCTGGGAAGATGGTGCCCTTCCTGATGCGGGCTCATTATTTATTTATGATCTTTGAAGGCCCTTGCAGGTGTTTGGTCCTTTTTTTTTATGGTTTCTTTGGAACTCTTCCTTTATGTTGTTGGGGGGCTCTTTTCTCTTCTGGCTGGGGGCAACCTCCTTTTCTAGTTGTTATTATGTTGTATTTGTTGCTGGTTGGAATTTTATCACCTTGGTGGGCGTTATGTATTATTGGCTGGTGATGTAAGACTTTTTCCTTATACTTCTATAAAAAGTATAGTAACTTTTATTGTGTGAAACAAAAAGAGACCCAATCTACCCCAAAACCAAGGTCCCTTCTAAAAAAAGTCGCTATTCATCAGGAGTATAAACTAAACTACAAAAATCCCTTCAGAAAACAAAAGGATTTCACAATGGTCGGTCTAGTGGGAATAAATCCATTAGTGCAAATATGTCGGCCATGTCCAAAACACATTAAACTGAAAGATTATTGCAATCAATTTAGGGGTTGAAAAGAGTTCATTTACCTCCATTCGCTTAAACTCCAAAGGTGGCATCTCATCCAATTTTCCAACAATCTATAAACTTGGCATGATAGGAGGTTAAATTGTTATAGGAGGTGCCTTGGATTGAGTTTCATCCTTGTAATAAACCTAATTGGATGAATAAGACACCTCCCCACCTAAATGTAATGCTAAAATAAGAGAAAAATATTTGCATATATGTAATCAATCAATTGAGAAGGATCGTATAGTTGCTCACCTACATAAAGTAGGCAATGTTTATCCATGGTGATCCCTATCACCTATCCAAATTTTGAGAATATTATTTTATTTGCAAAATACTTTATGTTAAATTATAATTACAAAGTTTTGTAATTATGACCAAGTTTGGTCAAGGATGATTGTAATTACTGATTATTATTATTTAATAAATTAAAATAGGAGACAAACACCCAAGGGAACTGTTAAATGAGTGTTCACTGACCCACTAGGAGGAATGGAAGCTGTTAGAAGGTATGGAACAGATGGAAGCATTTGCACTCCACCACTAGCTGTTGGTTATGGGACAACTACCCCTAAATTTGTGGCATTATCCACCAGGTGGGTGGAAGAGAGCAGTCAACTCATTAATGACCAGTTAACCACTAAAAGGCCTAGGCATCCTAGATAACGCAATTCGAATTAAGCAGGCATCTCCTACAATATTTTCTGCAGAAATATTCCTCAAGTGCATCAGGTGATCACAAAGAGATTCGAATAGGGAGGCTAGGTGAGAGTGCAATTGTGAGTCTGCTAGTTATACTGAGAAGGAAATCCAGAGGTGCTGATGCAGGTCTCTTTGACTGTTGAGTCTTGATGACTGGATAATCTATATTCTACTGCAAGTTAATGTACTAAGGCTTCTACAGAATCTTCCTCCTGGTGGTTCGGTGAACAGGCTCAGGTGTCCTAAGGCAAGTAAATTGGTTTTCTTCAGGAGTAGGTTGGGTGGAACAGGTTCCTTGGGTGGTTTGTTCCCCTACAAATTATCAGGTTCTATTTTTCTGTTGTTATTTTCAGTCAAATAAATTTTGTATTTATCAGTAAGAAATTGTTTTATTTTCTGACCTAAATATGATTGTTGAATGAAAATGATTTATGAAATGATAGATTCGATAACCATCTCTATATTTTTTCCCATGAGGTTTTTGCATCGTACTCTAGTACAGATAAGTGAATTAAGGAAGATGAATGATAGGCAAATTGCCAATTGATTGGATAGAATAAACTCTGTAATGATTTCTCTTAATGTTGATTTATAAATTCTTCCTGTTTAAAAACAAATAAACAGAATAGCCACCATAGAAATCAGACTCATAATAGATTTCTGTACTTAGAAATAAAAATAAAATAATCCATCTCTGCATCAGTCTAAGTCTGCAAACTTTTACTAAATGTTCTTTCTGTTTGGAATCTGATGTTCAATATAAAAATGTCATGTTTTCATTCACTTCCTGCATTATTGTTTTTAGAAATCTAACAGGTGCAAAAATATTTTTATCCAACTCAAAACAAGCATTCTATTTTTCATTCCATTTTCTTTCATCCAATTTTTCCATGGGTTAAACTTAGTATTATTTTCAGTACTGTAATAGTCTGCTATATTTCAAATTTATGCAAAATAAATAAATTCTAGCTTGTATTTCTAATATCTTACAGTACTATTACTGCTAAAACTTTCATCTTCATGAAGTCGAAAATATGTATCGTATTCTTTCAAAAACCCTAGGATTATTCTATAGATAGTTTAAAACTACACATTTAAAACATAAACATCAATCTCTTGTATTTAGTTTTCCATTTACAAAAATACCTCTCGGTTGTTCAAAACTACTATACATATATATTAACTATATTACAAGGTGTCTGCTAAGTAAGAGTTTGTTATTCTCTTAAACCATTTTGTTTTATGCCTCAAAAACTTGAATACGATTTTCTTCTACAAACAAACTCTAACTTAAAAATTTAAGGTTTCGTTTCAAGAAAACCATCTAACTTTTGGCACTCAGCCTTTCATCAAAATGACAGTATTCTTGCTTGTCAAACCTTTCTACTATCAAAACCTAGTTTTTATTTTTCAAACCCTGAGATCTAAAAACTGTAGCCATTTAAAACGTACAACTTCTAATTTCTAGCTTAATCACATTACAGTACTTCGTCTTCATTCAAAACCTACATGGCACGAAATATCTACCTTTCACAGTTAAGTCAACCAATAACATAAAACTTGTTATCAAAACAAACTACTATTTATTCTACATCGACGATTTGGGATTCCAAACATTACATAGTAAACATTGCAGTTTTAAAAACTATATGATCCATTCAAAGGAACGAGGGTTTATCCCTTATCATTACATTTTTTACAAGGTTTTTCCAACCAAAATTTACAATAGACACTATAGTAACAAGCTAGCTAAGAATATTAGCAGCTGGGCTTTCCAACTATGGTTCCCAAAGGATTACTAAACAATGAACAAAAGCCGTGCCAGAAACCAATCATCAACACCTTTCCAAACATCTAGCGTCGACCACAACCAAACCAGGATATACCACGAGGTAAGGAACCACCGAGGCTTACCGATGGACGCGTAGTGCTCTTCCATTAAAACTCATAAGGTTCCTTCAATGAGGGAAAACCTGACAAGTAAACCTGTAATGGTTAAATGAGAACTTATAAATGATTTTTCAAATGCGTGAAATGACCGTGGTTTCTGAAGAAAGGTCATTACCTGTGTTTTTGCAAGGGCACTTCTGCAATTGTAACTGACGAACATATCCACCCAACACATGAAGGAGAAGCTTCCATATTCTAAGGTCAAAATTTTACCACTGCAAGAAAATCGAAAGCCGGTTCGAATATTTCAAAACTCTGGACAGACACCCTCACAACTCAGGCAGTAAAACCAGCTACAGATTCAATCTTTCAATGTTTTAACTACTGCAACTCTCACTACAGACTCGGCTCTTTTTATGACAACATTCACAGTCTAAACGCACACAGGTCACGGGTTCGAGCTTGGGAAAGCTCTCAACCACCAAACCCTAGAACCTCTCGGCTTGTCGGCCTTACCCAAAGTTTCTACCAGAATGAAATGAAGACAAAATACCTTTCCTTGACGATAGTGTAGTTAGGGTTCCATTACAATCTCATGAATCACATATCAATGGTGAAGATTGCTTCCAACCAGGCACGTTGGAAAGTGGGAAAACACTACATTAAATACCTCTTTAAATGTTACAACCACGACAATGCCAACACAGTATGCCAAAAGACAACAATATAACCAGCTCAGAGAAGGATCGTTATATCAACTATGCACAGCTCAGATTCTTAGTTGTATCATTCACCAGGTTTCACGTGAAGTGGATTATGTGGATTGACAGTAGTACATTCCACCATAGTGTTTAGACCGAAGCATTAATACCTGAACGGAACACTGTCAACTTGCCATTTCATAACAGTAGCGAATTTATTACCCGTCAATTCATCACCTTATCAACGAACTTGTTTGTAAAGTGCAATAACATACAATATCAATACTTAGAACAAGAGCTAGGGTTGCATAGCATAGTTCATTTCATTGCTAAAGTCTTAGCCTTTCAAATGTTTGGTTACGTAGATAATAGGATAAGAGTCGCACATCCTATAAGGGTTACACACTTAGGACTTGGTTAGGGTGCATCCCTTGGTCCTTGTATTATTGTTATATATAAACATAATGTTTTGTAGAATCACACTTTATTACACGGTGCAAATATTATATTCAAAGGGTTAAATTTTATATTGTAACTTTTTTTAAATAGAAATACGAAGGTGATATTATAATAGATGTGCTAGGTTTATACAATTTCTATATGCATTTATAAATGGAAAATTTAAGAGCCTTTATAGTTAATTTATGACATTCAAGTATGGAAATCGGATCATGATACTATAGTTTGGAAATATTGTATAAGTCGAAATATTCACAAGTCAACGCATATGGTGGTATCGAAACGACAAAATAGAAATAGTATCATATTAATACTTGACTTTCGTAACCTAGCATTTATATTCTAGAAATTTCTAAGCACAAGTAATTCCTTTTGATGATTTTACTAATGAATGTATTTTGAATATCAATCATTCTGACTTCTTCATTATGTAATTCTTTAGTCAAATAGTACATCTAGATTAGACAAGGTCCATACCTGAAACAAGGGAATAAATAGCATTTTCACCAAACATCGACAATTTAACGAAAAACATATTTGCTCCTAACACTTGGTTGTCGCTTTCTCTTACCTGAATTTTGCACAAGAGGGACAGGAACAAATGCTTTAGCTAAACATAGTTAAGTAAGCCTCAGGGACCTCGTAGGACCCCTTTCATCATCATCCAAAAACAAAACTGTCAGTACATTGTCAAGAAAACATAGTCGCATAATAACCGAATTACAGTTAGTACAAGCACAACTAATGTCGTAAGTATGTTAAAAGAAGTGTGTCGCGTCGCTATCATTAAAATATTTTTTAGTTATGAGATTCAGTAATTAAATTGTTTTCTGTATTAATGACTTATTTATTTAAGGTTGTCTTGTTAAGCATTTAGTATTTCTGCATTAGCAATTTATTTTACATTTAATGTTGTTTTAAAATTTTTAAATTTTTATGAAAATAACGGTATGTTACAATCCCCAGTTTGAGAATTAGTTTATGCTTGAGTGTATATACTATAGAGTCATGAGATTTTATCGATAATGTAATGGTCTTCCCCTCAATCAACCTCATCAAGTTTAAAAAATATTTCTACAATAGGTGGCCAGATCAATGAAGGCAAGCTTGCACTTGGAAACTCCTAGATCTACTCGAAACTCCCTTGGATTGCCCAAGTTTTTTATATTTTTCCTCACATCTATTCTTATCACCCTCGAATCTAGCCTAATATAATAAAATCTACTCAAATCTACTCTTAAATGCTCATATTTGCGTAGATTGACTTGTATCTACACAATTCTACTCAGATCATTGTGAGGTAGAACAAAGGCATGTCTTTTGCCAAATTTTGACCCACTACAAGGAAAACAACTTCTAGTGGAGGTTTTTGCAGAACCTCCACCCAAAAATTCTCCCTTCTCCATTTATAGCAAAGGTTGCTAGTGGAGGAAAGAAGTTGAAGGTTTAAGCATATTTTATTTTATAGATGTGCCTAAACCATTATGGCACACCAGTGTGACTTAATATCAAATGCACTAGCACTCCATGGCTACAAGTGCATTGGAGCAACATCATGAAAAAAAACATCAATTCTCCAGTTTGGTCAATATGCATCAATGCTCCACATTGGTCTAGGTGCACCAGTACTTCCAATGTGCATTAGAGTGTTAACAGACCCAAAATGCATTGGTGCTCCTCTTCGGACCTAGCACACCAATGCTTCATATTGGTTTAGGAGCATCGGTGTAGTGCCATGACCCATGTGCATCGAAGTACCAATATCCCAAAAATACATCGATGCTCCTCTTTGGTAAGGGTGCATCGATGATTCTCTTTAAAGTGTGGGCACACCAATGTGTTAATTTTTCGATAATTTCATTCAATATTATCTAGGATCACTAAGAGAATAACAAGCACAACATAACAATCACAAGAGACAATGGACACAAAGCATTTCACCGGGTAAAACCAAGAAGGTGAAAAACCCCGCAAATTCCTCAAAGATAGAATAAGCCCCAATACAAAGATCACAAAGATCAATCCCCAAAAGACAGATGTCTCTAGTAGCTACTCCTCCTCCACTTGTGCGCACTCCTCTCTCTCAACTATGCGAGTTGGATGAGTGAGTGAATGAGTAAAATGAGAGAGACACACTCTCTATTTATACAACAACTTAACATGCCTTTAACCCTAACTGGGCCGACTTCCTAAGGCAACCTAATAACCCTTCCACATGACTCATACAGGGCCGACCCCACACGGGTGGTCTAATAACCCATCAAATATAAGTTATGACACTTACAATGTAACTTGCGACACTTGCAAAAACAAATGATGACACTTCCAATCGGAGGAATAATACATCTCCATTGGGGATATAATAAAATACAAATGTAATATACAAGTGAATATCTTCCGAAGTTACAAATACATTAACACTCCCTCTTAACTAGGAAAGTATTCTCTTGACACAGGTCATCAATACATATAAGAACATGTCTTCAATTCTGGAGCTGGATCATCGTCACTGGATCACGGAGCATCATCGTCACTGTTGCTGTACTCGTCATCTCAATCAATGGGGCTATCTCTCAATTCTTCTTGTCATAGGAATTTCTACAGAGCCAGCCCTTTTTCATGCTGGATGTAGGCCTAGCCTCCTATAGGTATTCATCATCTCTGCGAGCTGGCCATCCTGTGGAATCCTCAGGGCTGATTATGTGCATCAACAAAACCTTGAAAGAGCATACCAGGACTGATTACGAGATTATTTCTCAACCTATCAGATCTCCTATGACTTTTACATGTGACCTCCACAAAACCTTAAAAGAGTGTCTTGCGACCTGCAAGATCTCTAAAGAGCATCCTAGGACTGATTACGAGCTTACTGCTCAACCTATCGGATCTCCAGGACTAATTACCTGTGCTCTCCACAAAACCTTAAAAGAGTGTCTTGCGACCTGCAAGATCTCTAAAGAGCATCCCAGGACTGATTACGAGCTTACTGCTCAACCTATCAGATCTCCAGGACTGATTACATGTGGTCTAGAAAAACCTTAAAAGAGTGTCTTGCGACCTGCAAGATCCCTAAAGAGCATCCCAAGACTTTTATGTGTCTAGCACAACCTATCAAGATCTCCAGGACTGATTACATGCTTTTTCACAACCTGTCCACGGCCATGGAGTATCATATTGATACTCATGATTCAACCTGATCATCCTCGCACAAAGCATCATCCTGATGCTCATGATCATACTGATCATCATCATACAATACATCATCCTGATGCACATCATCATCACATGATCGTCCTGATCATCATCATAGCATCATCCTGATGCATATCATCATCACATGATCATCTTGATCATCATCATAGAATCATCCTGATGCATATCATCATCACATGCTCATCTTCATCATCCTGATCATCATCATACAGAACATCATCCGGAGCATCATCATGATGCTCATCACACATCACTTACATCCACAGCCATGGGAAGGATCCTCCTACCACCATGCTTGGAATGGCTCCTACAAATGTGTCCCATCACTTCCTCCTTGAAGTATCTTCTATCTGAAGAACACCAAGCCTCTCTATGAAGTACTCGAACTTCACTCTAGCTAGTGGTTTGGTCAACACATTTGCAATTTGCTCATCTGTTGCAACATACTAGAGATTTACTGCTCCTCTCTGCACCATATCCCTGATATAGTGATATTTTATCTCGCTATGCTTCAACTTGTCATGGAACACCGGGTTCTCTGACAACTTCACTCAACTCTGGTTGTCACAATAGATACAAGTAGCATCCAATTGGAGATCAAATAAATCAGACAGTAGCGTCCTTATCCATACTACCTCACAACTATCCGAACAAGTTGCTACATACTCTGCCTCGATTGTACTTAGTGCTATGCAGGATTGCTTCCTGCTAAACCAAGAGATCACACTTGATCCCATACTGAATCAGCACCCCGAAGTGCTCTTCCTATCTACAGCACTTCCTACCCAATTTGAATCAACATAACCCTCCAGGTTAAACTTTTGATTCACATCATACTTGAGCCCATAATCAAGCGTACCCTTCAGGTACCTCAGAATATGCTTTACAATAATCAGGTGAACATGTCTAGGATTCGTCAGGAACTGGCTCAAGGTGTTCACCACAAAGAAAATATCTAGTCTCGTGTTTGTTAGGTACATTAAGGACCCAATCATCTGATGATACATCGTGGCATCAACCAATTCTGATGAAGCATCACTCAATAGCTTCAGGTTCGATGCCATATGTGTGTCCATGGCCTTGCAGTCCATCGTCCCGAACCGCTTCATGATCTCTACTGCATACTTCCCTTGTCCAAGGAAGATTCCATCTTCACTCTGCCACACCTCCATACCTAGAAAGTAATGCATCATACCCAAGTCCTTCATCTCGAACTCGGCAACAAGCTTCCTCTTCATGTCCGCAATCAACCTATCCTCTCCTGTTACAAACAGGTCATCCACATACAGTAGGAGTATCACTGGATTTCCTTCCTCAACCTTGTAGTAAAGGTTGGAATCCGATTTACTCTTGGTAAATCCCAAGCTAGATAGGAATCTGTCTATCCTGCCATACCATGTCCTAGGTGCTTGCTTCAAGCCATACAAGGCTTTCTTTAACTTGCACACATATGACTCCCTGTCATGTGTCTCAAAACCGAGTGGCTGCTCCACATACACTTCCTCTTCGACTACACCATTCAAGAAAGTTGTCTTAACATCCATCTGGTGTATCTTCCACTTCATTATTGCAGCCAGAGCAAGTACTATTCTGATGGAAGTGTATCTGGCTACAGGTGCAAAATTCTCTTCATAATCTATCCCTTCTTTCTGGGAGAAGCCACGAGCCACAAATCTTGCCTTGTATTTCTCTATGCTACCATCTGCAGCATACTTTATCTTGTAGATCCACTTGGAAGTCACAACATACTTCCCCTCTGGTCTTGGGACCACATCCCAAAAATCATTCATCATGATCGACTGGTATTCCTCGACCATGGCATCCTTCCATTCTTTCTTTTCTGTTGCTTCTTCATAACTGGAAAGTTCTTTGTTCATTATGTCAAAAGATGGTGTGTGACCTTGTCCTTTTTATTTCTCTATGTTCCTCCTTTGGAATACCATACCTTTCTGCATCTTGGATGAGCTCTCTATCCCATGCTGGTTTCCTCTTGTGAGAGTTCTTCTCACAGGGTGGATCTACAGGTTCTTATGGATCTTCTATTTCACGATCTTCTTCTGGAATTGCTTCGTTCATGGTGGTGTCTTGTATTTTGGGTACTCTTGGTTCTTCATTGTCTTCAGCAAGTGTCTTCCTCGATTTGATGTATGTTGAGTCTTCATCAAAAGTCACATCCCTACTGATGTCAATCTTCTTGAACCCTGGAAAGTAGATTATGTATGCCTTCGAGCTTTCACTGTAACCCACAAAATATACCCTTCTTTCCTGAAGGATATAGCTTTGTCCTCTTTTCTTTTGGAATGTGTGTGTATACTGGACAACCAAATATCCTGAGATGGTTAACTTATGGTTTCTCACCAAAGAAAACTTCTTCTAGTGTCTTGTTGTCAAGTATCTTGTGAGGTGTTATGTTTTGCACATATACAGTTGTTCTTGATGCTTTTGTCCATAAGTGCATAGGTAGATCTTGGTCATGTAGCATTGCTTGTGATACTTCCATGATTGTTCTATTCTTCCTTTTTGCAACCCCATTTTGTTGTGGATTGTAAGGAGTGGTCAACTCCCTCTTAATCCCTGAATCACGGCATAACTTCTTGAATTATCCTGAAGTGAACTCTCCGCCATTATCGGATCCAAAGGTCTTGATCTTCTTATCATTTTGGTTTTCTATCAAGGATTTGAATTCCTTGAACTTATCAAAAAATTCATCTTTATTCTTCAATAAATAAACCCAAGTCTTCCTAGATAAATCATCAATGAAAGAAACATAATATACATACCCACTCAGAGAACTGGATGACATCGGACCGCATACATTGGAGTGGATAATCTCCAAGATTCCTTTTACTTTGCTTTCACTGCTTGGAAATGACTTCTTTGTGTTCTTTCCTTTTGCACATCCTTTGAAAACACCTTCATGCTTTGACTGGATTTCAGGAAGACCTTCTACTGCTTTGCTTGCAATTGGTAGTGCTCTATAGTGCACATGTGCAAGCCTTCTATGCCAAATTTCACTTGGCTCCATGAATTCATGTACCATGGCATGTTCATGTTGTCCCTTCAATTTGTACAATCCTCCCTCTTGCTCTCCAATCACTACTGCATCATCTATGGTCTTACCTTTTGGCCACATAAGTACTTGGCCATCCACAAATGCAACTCTCATCCCTTTTGCATCCAAAGATGATATGGAGAGAATATTCTTCTTGAGACCAGGTACATATAGAACATCTTTCATCTTTAAAGGCTTTCCAGAGTCTAACTTGTAGGAGGCTTCACCACTTCCTTTTATAGGGTATTGATAGTCATCCTAAAGTTTCACCTTATGAGGTGACTCATGTTTAGATAGTTCCATAAGATATTCTTTAAATCTAGTCATATGTTTGGAAGCCCCACTATCAATAAGTCAATCATTACACCCATGTGTAACAATACCTGTGAGAGCAGAGATTAGAACATACTCTTCATCACTTGAAGAGTCTTCACTTTCTACCTTAGTCTTCTTCCTGGGAGGTTCATCATCCTCGGCAGCATGAGCATGATATCTCTTCTTGTTGTTCTTCTTCTTGTTGTTGTTGAATCCCTTTCTGTTCTTGGGACATTCTGAGGCAAAGTGTCCCTTCTCATTACATGTGAAGCATCTCAAATCTTTCTTCTCTCTTTGATGGTGGTGAGAATATTTCTTGTGATGAGGTTGCTCCCTCTTGAACTTACTTTTCTTGGTGTGTGTTGTGAGAGATTGATCTTCATTTCCCATCTTTTCTTCTCAAGCCACAAGCCTAGCTTCTTCTTGTGAACATTCCTCCCACAGTATACTGAAAGAGATCAATTTCTTTCTTGCACAGATACCTTGGATGAAGGAGTCACATGACCTAGGTAGGCCATTCAATGTGGTCATCACAATTTCTCCATTCTCCACTATTTCATCCACAGCTTCAAGTTGTTCTTTGATTTGAGAGACCTTAGTAAAGTAGGATTGGATGGTCTCTCCATTCTGTATCTTTACCCCTTTCAATTGGTTTTGCAATGTCATCTTCCGATTTATATTCTTTCCTTCAAACAACTTGGTCAAGGAGTCAAACATATCCTTAGGTGTCTTTAGGGAAGACACATGGGGTATGAGATGGTCTTTGATAGACTCAGCAATGATTCTCTTGGCCTTGACCAAGTTCTTCTTGTGTAAGGCCTTAGCCTCATCTCCCTCTGGAACTGGAACCTCTCCACTTATGTAGGTGTCCAATTCATTTTCTTCTAAGATTAACCCAATCCTATACTTCCATGCTCGGAAGTTATCAGCTCCTTCAAGCTTATCCTCAAGCTTGGTGTGGTGAGACATCTTAATGAGAAACTCAAATGGAAATAAAAGATTTAGGTCTTACCACTTGATTTGCTGAAACTGGATCTGGAGCTGGATTAGGGTTTGTCAGAGAAACCCTAAAAATTCAAACTTTGAATTTCAAACTTCTGATTGGATGGAAAGATATGCCTTGTTGAGATGATCAAGCTAGTATACTTCAATTTTGAAATCTCCAAAATTTGACCCCTCAAAATTGACTTTGAAACTTTCGGATCTGCAGTTTTCTGGTTTTCTGATCAAAATCCCGAACTATGGTTTGATAGTTCCTGGGGTTATGCCCAACCAAAAAGTTTGATCTTGGTCTCTAAACTTTGATTTTTCTGAGGAGCATCCAGCCGTGGTCTCAGATTCCAAAAATTCCAACTTTCTCTGAAACCCTAATTTCCCACGGTAATGACAGGCCAAAAACTGAAAATGCTCAGAATTGAATTCTATCTCGATAGAAAGATGTGCCCTTGCTAGGAGAATCAGTCTAACCTCTTGCCTTTGATGAACTGTGGAGAGAAACCCAAAAATTAAGAAGCCCTAGCTTCCGCAACTGCACAATGTCTTCTTCTCAGTACCACTCTTATACCATGTTAATTTTTCAATAATTTCATTCAATATTATCTAGGATCACTAAGAGAATAACAAGCATAGCATAACAATCACAAGAGACAATGGACACAAAGCATTTCACCGGGGAAAACCAAGAAGGTGAAAAACCCCGCAACTTCCTCAAAGATAGAATAAGGCCCAATACAAAGATCACAAAGATCAATCCCCAAAAGATAGATGTCTCTAGCAGCTACTCCTCCTCCACTTGTGCAAACTCCTCTCTCTCTCAACTATGCGAGTTGGATGAGTGAGTGAATGAGTAAAATGAGAGAGACACACTCTCTATTTATACAACAACTTAACCTGCCTTTAACCCTAAATGGGTCGACTTCCTAAGGTAGCCTAATAACCCCTCCACATGACTCATACAGGGCTGACCCCACACAGGTGGTCTAATAACCCATCAAATATAAGTTATGACACTTACAATGTAACTTGCGACACTTGCAAATACAAATGACGACACTTCCAATCGGAGGAATAATACATCTCTGTTGGGGATATAATAAAATACAAATGTAATATACAAGTGAATATCTTCCGAAGTTACAAATACATCAACACAATGCTCATATTTGGTATGGTTGCATTGGTGCTCCTCTTTGAGGTTTGGGAAAATTTGTACTCTTCTTTAAGTAGGGGCACTGATGCTCCTAAGACATCGATGCACTGAACAACAATTCATATTTATTTTAACTTATTGAAAGAGGTGAGAAAAACCTAAAGAGAAATTTTTAAAAGAGGAAAAAGAGAGGGTTTGTTTCATTTCCTCATTTCATATGGTTCTAAAGAGAGAAGAGGAGGAGGATTTGGTTCTATAAGAGAATGCAATACAAATAACCATGAATTTGGGGAAAGACAAAGTATTGTAGCCAAGTAACCTTTTTTTCCTCTTCATTATTTCATTTCTTCCCATTATTTATTTTATTTCTATTATTTTTCATTTCTCACTATTTTTAATAATTTCCTAGCTTTTTTTGTTGGTTTGAGAAGTTTTTTCTCTATTTTGCAGGTTAATGGTTGAATTATTTTAGGGTTTTACATCAATATATATAGCTAGGAAATGAAAAACATGTTTGACAAATACAATGGTACAATTTTGTGCAACATGGGTGTATATCCACAAGGGTTTTCACCTCCCTTTATTTGTAGGCTCACGAGGTTTTTCTATGTGACATAGTGCTTTTCCCTAGTGATCATGGATCATTAGTGCTCATCTTATTTATGGGTGCATTGGTGCTCCTCTTTGGTATGGGCACATTGGTGCTCTTATTTAAGCTGTGGGCACACCAATGTTCCCATAAGATGTGGGTGCAACGGTGATCCTCTTTAGATATTGGCACACCAATGCTCATAATGTGTTGAAGCACTAAACAATAATTCACATTTTTTTAAAATTATGAAAAGAGGCAGGAAAAATCTAAAGACGACTCTTAAAGAGAGTCAAAGTAAGGGTTTGTTTCATTTCTTCATTGAGAATGCAACACATATAGTCATTAATGCAGGGAAAGATAAAGAGTATTGCATCCAAGATTTCCCCCCTCTTCATTGTTTCATTTCTTTTCATTATTGGTTTTATTTCTTTTTATTCTATTTATCACTATTGTTCCTAATTTTTAGCTAGTTTTGCTATGTTTTTTTGTTGGTTTGAGGGTTTTGTCTCTATTTTGCATGTTAATGGTGTATTTATTTTAGATTTTTACATCAACATGTATGGCCAACAAATGAGAGGCAAGTTAAACCAAGAAAGGGGTACATTTGTGCAACATGGTTGCATATCATCATTAGTGATTTTCTATTTGTTATTTTTTATTTCTCAATATTATTCATTGTTTATTAATTGTTTTTTCTTATTTTATTTTAACTCAATTGAGGGTTTTACCTTTATTTACGGGTAAATGGTGGATTTATTTTAGAGTTTTACACCAACAAATATGGATAGAAAATGAGGGGCAAGCTTGACCAAGAAATGGACACATTTTTTTGCAACATGGGTGCATGTCCAAAGGGGTTTTCACCTCCCTTTCTTTGGAAGTTCGTGAGTTTCTTTGACCTATGTGAAGTTCTTCTTGGTGTTCTTAGAGCACTAGTATTGCCTGTTGTCTAGGAGCGTCAGTGCTTCTTCTTTTTCTTGGAGCACCAAAGCTACTAGTTCTCTTCCTTGGTCTGAGAGCATCAATTCTCAATTCTCCACTTTGGTCATATTACTTCTAATGGATAAATGGATTTGGAGAGTTTTCATCAAACATTTTCCATGTAAAAATTGAATGGTTTTATAATTATAACAAATCCACTTATTAAGTGGCCTGAGTGGTTTGACACTCAATATCGTTTTGCATGGGTGGTTTCATTACCATCACAATATAGTAATGCTTAACATTTCAACATTAGTTATTGTACTCCCGGATGCGGGTGGTCTTTCGAGATAGATGGGACAGGCTCGTAGCCATTTGACACCTGGCCCTGAGATCACGCCACATTTCATGGCTGATGAGTACAGCATGATGACAAGTCGCTCAGGCGTTTAAACCACCATCCTTCGACGTCGCCTCCGCCACCCTGTACACCATGATGCAACATCTGAAGTGTGCGAAGCTTGGGCTCATGGCTCAAGGAACTAGGCAGCTCATTCTCCTACTAATTCTCTCGGTCATTTATGCTCATGGCGCTAACTTCATAGCTCTCTGGACTCTCTACTCCAAGCATACTCACCCCTGCATATGCTATTCCTCAGCGATGGCTACCATGGGAAAACCCAGGGGACCTAAGGCAAAAAACAAGAAGAATGACACTGGGCCTAAGGAGATTCCCATGAGGACAGTTTATGGCCCTGAGGTCTCCATCCCTATATGCCTGCTTCTGGACAATTGGGAAGCAAGAATAATTGTAGACACCATGAAAGTTGGGAACCAGGAACCAAATTGGGACCCGTATTGGCTTGTGAAAAATATGATGGGTCAATTAATGGAAGACATGCAAGTTAATTGGGCCTTTGCGTGCCACGCCACACAATCCCTGCGAGCCTCTCTACCCAATTGGTCTTCCACGCTTGGCACTCTGGAGAGCATGCACTGCTGGGAGTCATATGCACCCACTTGGCCATTCTCTCACGCTCCTTGTTCGGGCAGCACAACGCCGGGAGCCACTTCTTCGGCAATCAGAATGGATATGTTTCGAGGTGGATGTTCTTTAGCTAGAACACACAGTGGCGATCCTACGCCAGGTAGGGAGAAAGCAACAGCACCCTTCCCCATACCCAGCACTCTGGGGCCTATCTTGGGTAAGATAACTCGAAACGAGCAGGCCAGCTTTGCTCCTGTCATACCCAGGAAATTAGCTCCCCTGCCTGTCAAACTTCCATCTCACGACACTCGTCATCTAAAGAATACCACTATGACAACGAGGACAAATGCAGTCATTCAGAGAACCGACACTCTGTTTCCTGCTAACGCCTGGAAGGACAATGCCGAATACAGTTGCCCCATCATGGAGGAGACGCCCTCTACAACTGGTTAAAAAAGGTTTCTATGATGTTTTTTTGGTTTATTTTTTGTGGCCCTGATCTGGCCTATCTTTTTGCCACTCCTAGCTATGCACAAGTTATTTTTAGCCACTCTATGGCCTAGAACTGTAATGTTTTAATTCTCCACAGTACTCTGGATAGACACAGTTGGCACGTCTGGATAAGACTACCGTTGACTGTATTTTATTTTGTATTTTTACTTTCTTAATACTACTTGCAGCCTTTACAAAAAAAAAATATTAGTTATTGTACATTTTCATAATAATATTATTATGTTATTTGTATTGTCTTATTTCATATGCTTTCAACTATAATTTTTTATTTAAAATAATAAAAATTATGTATTTTTTAATATTTTGCAAGTATTTTCAGTTTTTTAGTTGTAAATCATAGATTCGTTACTAAAATAGAGTAAGAACTAATCTTGAAATATTAAAAATAAAAGTTATGCTATCATTATATTTTAATAATCATGTATTTATTAATTAAATGTAACTGATCAATATTAAGCAGACATGAATATTTTTATATAGAAAACAAATTAATTATAAAAATGACCAAAATTATTAATGAATTATTACTTACAAAAACATTTTGATAATAAACTAGTCATATATTTAACCATTGTAGCATCAGTGCTCCTCTTAATCTTGGAGTGTTGACATCAATGCTTTACTTTGGTTTGGGTGCACGAATGCTCCTCTTTGATCCTAGATCACCGACATAAGTGCTTCACATTGGTATCAGTGTGTCAATGCTCATCTTTTAGGTATGGGTGCATCGATGCTTCTATGAGTTATGTGTGCATTGGTGTTTTTATTTTAGGAATGGATGCACCGGTGCTTTTCTTTTAGGAATCGGCACACTAGTGCTCCTCTAATCTACATGTTCACCAATGATTCTCTTTTAGGAATAGGCGCACTAGTGCTCCACTTTTGTCTTGGAACACTAATTCTCAAAATGGCCTTAGAGCACTGGTGTTCCTATGTCCTTGGATCATCGGTGCTTTATAAAACATGCACTAGTGCATATTAAATAGTTGTGCATCGATGCACCTTATTGTTTTAAGCGCACCAACTAAAAAACCTCTGTTAAAACATTTGACCACTCAATTTTTAGCTATAGTGAAAATCCATTAAACCCTCTACTAAACCTCAATTACCAATTGCAGAAGTTTTTTTGATAATTTTTCCCAATCTTGTAAGATTATAAACCTCCATAAAAACCTCTACCAAAAGTTGTTTTCCTTATAGTGAATGAGATCATTTCAGTGATCTTCAATTAGATAATAACTGTAATAATAAGGGAAATCGTGAGGGACAGAGAGGGTTATAATCCAATCAACAACATCAACATCCTAAAGATATGAGGAGTAATTTGTACTCCTTGCTTCATTTTCCACACTCCCTCTGTGAGATCATAATCACATAGCATCATATTTTGTTCCCATTGCATGTAGTAGCATTTAGTATGGAAGCATGAATCTGAAGGATATCTTGTAGATATGGGTCAACGATGAGAGATCAAATCCAATGCTCATTATTACCTTCCTTTCATTATCATCATATCGCATTAGCACCATTAGCATATTAATATCTACTCTTTGAAAGTTATATAAACACACACACGGTCCATGATTGATGTCTGTAATTTTGTCTATCAAGCAAGGTGCCAAACAGGAAGAACTAAATACAACTGGTTTGAAGATAAGGTGGCTGGAAGGAGGTGAGGGTTTGCGCCTCAAAGGGTTTCATGGCATCTCTGTTGGTTGTTTGGATGTTTGCTTGAGTATGTTGTGGGATGCGTCTGTTAAAATTTGAAGTGTGGTCCATGGGAAGCAGGTGGGTGAAGGCAGTTAAGAAGTGGTGTTGATCGGGGGATGGGGTTTTCGAGGTGGGTTTCAGTGTTCTGATTTTTCGTTTAACCTGTTTGGAATTGGTGATGTGGTCTGTGATTGATGATATAGTACTAGTGTTAGGTGATTGGAGCATTGTTTAACCTGGGATGGTTTTTTGGGGGAACTAAGGATTTTGTTGATTTTGGTGAGATTGGTGGGTCCTATGGTATTTTTGGAATTATATGCCATGGGTGAGTCGGATGAAGGTATAGGTGGCATTTTGGGTTCCAGGGTGGAGTACATGTCCTCTGATGAAAGGGGACCAAGTATTGGGGGTGTCCAGTTGGGAGGGGTTGGATGTGTGGGGAGTCAAGTGAGTGGTGACTCTATGATGCCATATGATTCCCATATGGTAAGTGGAATGGCTCACAGCTTGATAGATGGTGTTTTGGGGATCTTAACAGGTGTCTCCTCACATGGTTTATAGTTGAGGGGCTTAGGTTTATGTGGAAAATTTCATTCATTTGGTGGGTCTTCCTCGGTTCCTCTGGGTCTAGTTAAACATGGAGGAAAAGGTCGAAAGGATGGAAGATTGGCAAAACTTGAGGGGCTAAACCAGGAGAAGGGACCTCGAATAGGGAACAAACCCTATAGGTGGAAATTAAGAAAGGAAGATGACATGATGGTGTTGGGTAGAGATGTTGGGATGGAAGGGATTGTGGGGTTATCTTTGCAGGATTTAGTGGGGAAATTTAGTTACAGGGCTATGAATGCCTAGGATATAGAGAGGTGGGTATCTTCAGTATGGGCTCCAGTGATTGGATATTGTCCGACTATCTCAATTTTTCCAAAAGGATGGTATGAGTTTTTTTTAGGAAGGAGAAGCATGCTACTTATGTTTTAAACAAGACCTAGTTGAAAGAGCATGGAAGTTTAATGTTGAAGAGATGGCATACGACATTTGACCCATACTCTGAAGGGATTAGGTTCCATCATATATGGGTTCTATTTCCTAGCTTCCCTCTAGCAATGTGGAATAGATCATCCTTTGAAGCGGTGGGGAACCATTTGGGCAGGTTTCTGCATGTGGGTGATGAGATCCTAAATGTTATGGATAAAAGGGTAGGTCGCATCCTAGTCGAAATTGATATGTCCAATGGTTTGCTCGAAACCTTGAAAATCAAGTGGAGGGGTAGGGTTTATTACCAAATACTATATTAATGGGGCATTCCATTTAGATGCTCGAGTTGTAAGAAGGTTGGACATCTGTGGCGTAAATGTCCCTCTGCTAGTTCAGGTTCTGACTTTGATGATTCTTCTAAGAGGGTTCATGCTTGGTCTTCTAAGGAAGGTAGTGATGAGGAACGGTTTTCGGCAGCTAATGGAGGATCGTGAAATAATCTTTAGGATCTCTCTTCGAAAAACTTTGCAAGTGATTCTTCTCTATTAGGTAAGCTAAATCACTTGGATCCTTCCTTTGTTGCTTCTTTATCAAAACCTGAGGTGAAATTTATAATTTCTCTTGAAGAAAAGAGGGATGCAGTGGGTGAAGTGATTGTGGGAGGTGGCCCATTTTTCTATTATGGTGTATCACTCTCTTGAGGGGTATTGAATATATAGAGATTCCACGTATTTTGGTATTTAAGGATCCTGAGAAGTTGGGTGGGGTTTCGCTTGTTGAAAAAAGAAATTCCATCCCTGAATTGTGGAGTATGGGCCTGAGTCTGGGGGGTTCGAGATTTTGGATGGGTCTCTGGAGGGTTGCAGGGATGTGTTGGGGGTATCAAATTTGGCACCCATTATGTCAAGTCCCTCGTCGGTTGCAGTGGATCTTGTTCCTGAGATGGTTGTTCCTTCTGGTGATATTGGTTGCTTGAGTGGTGTTCTGTCTTATTGTGATATGGTAAAAAAGTCTTCGTTAATTTCATACTGTGGGAGCATTCCTTCGGTGGGTAGTAAGGAAAGGATCCCAAGGATGGATAAAGAAGGAAAGCCATCATTTGGTTTTATTTTTCATAAGGGGGCTCGTCAGGGGGGAATTAAGCAAGATTTATCTCCACTCAAAGCCCGTAGTGCTCGGAAGATTGGTTTGAAAGATAGTGAAGGGTTAGTTGAGACACTTGTTTCCATCTCTAGGAGAGAGACCTCTTCGGCATCAAATTCCAAGGCTCTTAGAGATTTTAAATCCCTTGCGAGGGTTAAGAAATGATTTATTTAACCTTGAACATTAGGGGATTTGGGTGCCTCCCGAAAACATTAGCCCTCAAGTGGTTGTTGGATAAATCTAGACGTTATATAGTTTTTCTAAATGAGACTATGGTGCCTGCAAAAAAGGCTAGTACCTTCTTTTATAAGATAAAGTTTGATTTGGAAGTATGTTCAATGGATGCTCAAGAGATGTCTGAATGACTATTATCTGCATGGAATCCAAAAATGGCTAGTCTTTCAGCATTCAGAACTTCATTAGGTATTTTATTGAGTGGAAACATAGTTGGTATGGATAGTGAGGTGAATCTCATAAATGTTTACGGTCCATACTCGTATCGAAAAAAATTCTGGGAGCAGGATGTAACTAATGGCCTTTTTTCCTTACCCAATTTAATTATGGCAGGTGATATGAATTTATCTTTATCAGTTTTGGAAATATGGGGGTGAAAGGCTCGTTTGGATCCTCTAAGCAATTATTTTGAGGATATGTTTTTATTAGTAGTTTTGGTGGACATTGAACCCAATGCATTGGTTCTTGCATGGCAAAATGGTCGTGGGGCCATGGATGGGGTTTCTAAGAGGATAGATAGATATTTGGTGGCTGAGAATCTTACTGAGGCATTTTTTGGATATATGTCCTCGGTTGAAGCAAATGCTATATCAAACCCTTTCACGGTTTTGTTGGAATTTGAACTTGATGGAAAAAATACATTTTATCCTTTCAAGTTCAAGCACTACTAGTTGGAGGAACAAGAATTCATTGTCATGGTTAGATCAGAATGGGTAAAGATGGACTTTGAATCGAAGGTTTCGACAATGTACAGATTAGTTCAAAAACTAAAGGTGTTAAAAGGCATTGTTTCTAAATGGGAGAGGGAAAGGAACAAATCCCTTAAGGGGGATTTAGTTAAGATAGAATCCTAGATTGCAGATATAACATTGGTCTCTCCCTCAATCTCCTTATCTAATCAGGATCGGGAATCTCTTACATTGATAGAACAAAGGAAAATGAGGATTCTGAGAATAGAAGAGGAAACTTGGTGTTTCAAAAGCGGGGCGACATGAGTTTCTCTTGGTGATCAAATAAGAAATTTGTTCACAAATTTTCAGAAGGTAGGAGGATTCATAACACTATATGGGAACTGTTGGACAAGGATAGTATGCCAAATCTTATTTAAACTCTCTTCAAAATGAAGTGATACATTATTTCAATAACTTATACAAGGAATCAACTTCATCGTCTGTCATTGAACAAATCAAGGTAATTAAAGAGTATTTGATATATTTTTATAATGAGGAAGGAGTTAAAGTTGTGGCCTCGGTTACTTTGGATGAGATTTTGGAAGTGTTAAAGGTATTTTCCAAGTCAAAAAGCTCGGGCCCGGATGGGTGGACAATGGAATTGTTTCTTGAGTTCTTTGATATTATGGAGCAAGAAATACTTGTTGATGCAGAGGAATCTCGCAAAATAGGGAAGGTCTCGTCGGCCATTAACTCAAATTTTATAGCCTTAATCCCCAAGTCTTCACATCCTTGTGGATTTGGATATTTTAGGCCCATATCGCTGTGCAATTTGATCTATAAGATCATAGCCAAAATAATTGCTAAAAGGATCAAGCCAGTTTTATTTAAAAACATTTCTATGGAACAATTTGGATTTCTTGAAAACAGGAAAATTATTGATGCGATGGGGTGGCTTAGGAGGCATTTCACAGCATCAAGGTTCGAAATCTGAAAGCTATGGTCCTCAAGCTAGGTTTAATCAAAGCTTATGATCATGTAAACTGGGGCTATTTTCATATGGTTCTTGTTTAGATTGGGCTACCGTGGGAAGTTGTTAAATGGATTATGTCTTGTGTCAATTCTATCCACTTTGTTGTATTGGTCAACGATTTTCCTTCAAAAACATTTAAGGGCACCAGAGGGCTTCTATAGGGGCGCCCTTTGTCACCTCTGCTTTTTCTTATTATTATTGAAGGATTAAGTCATTTAATTCTGAAGGCGAAGTCAAAGAAGAAGTTGAAAGGCTTAAAAATTGTGCCTCGGATATCTATTGTGCATCTTCTCTTTGTGGACGATGTAATGATTTTCGGTGTGGGGCAGGTATGTGAATGGAGTATTTACAAATCTATTCTTGATATTTTTTGCATCTCGATTAGTATGTTAATTAGTGTGGATAAATGTACTGTGTTGGATCATATTGTGGATGAAGTAACATGGGATAGCATAGAGGAGATCCTTCCATACAAATTGGCTTCAATTGTGGAGCAGACACAGTATCTGGGTTATTTTATCAAACCAAATTGTTATACAGCCTCAAATTAGTAGTGGTTACTTAAAATTTTTGATAAAATTATTCATCATTGGTATCAGCGTTGGTTGTGAATTGGGGGGAGGCTTACTTTGGCGAAGTCTGTGCTGGAGAACTTATTTGACTATTGGATGTCTTTATGCAAAGTTCCCAAATTTGTTTAACTTGTATTCGCGGGAAAATATTTAACATTATATGGTCGTGTGACAAAGGAAAAAATAAATTCCATCTTATAAATTGGGAGCATCTGGCTTTGCCTAACCAAATGGGCGGTTGGGATTTGAAGAATATATTTCAATTTGCAAAGGCTTTATCGGCTAAAATTTTATGTTGTGTTGTATTTATGGACAAGTTATGGAGTAGTGTAACCAGGGCTAAATATTTGAAGGATCGGTTGGTGGTTGAATGGATCATATTAAAGCTTAAACCTATCAAAGGGGATTCGAATATCTAGTGTGGGAGGTTGCCTCATTTCATGTCTTAGGTGAGTAGTTGGCATGGAATCCAAGGAACGGGAGATCAATTTGATTTGGGGAGGATCCCATAGTTGGTGGTCTGATTGACTTTCAACTGTCCTTGGAACTCTTGACACACTTAAGAGCAAAGGGATATAATTCTCTAGAACAGTGTGTGATTGTGTGTCATGGTTCGATTGGATCACATACTTGGATTGATTCTTCACCACTAGGGTTGTTGGCAGGTTGGCGAAGGAATGGTCATCCTATATTTTGGGACTTTAAAGAAGGGGCATCTTTTTAACAAGCTGTCATGTCCCAAAATTTTGCATTGGGTCACAATGGCCTAAGCCCCTTGGCCATACTCATGATAGTTTGTCAAATGGATGCTAAGGGTCAAATAAATGCCAAGAATGAAGTCCAAGTTAGTAATAATGTGAAATGAGATCCAAATGGACAAGGTGGGTCACATTAAGAGAAATTCCCAATTCAAAGTTGTAATATACCCATCCAAATGAACTGCCATGGAGGAAAATCACTAGTTCCCGAGGTTGGGGGATGGAAGCTTTGGGATTTGAAATAAGGGGGATAATAAATGATGTTTGAACATTATAATGGCATAAATATTTAATAAAGGATCTAAATAAATAAATACAAGGGAAAATCAAAGTGGCAATTGATCATGAAGACACATGGAGGATGTGGGACCCACACAAGCTAGATTTTCTATGCCACATGGCATCCTCCTCTTGTCATTTCGAATCCATAAGAAGCCCAAGGTTATTGGGATGAGTTGGAAGGTCAATATACTTGGCATGAATCAATTAAGTTTGAAGTAAGAGTAACTCCCATGGAAGAGGAAGAGGCATTTTGGAGCTAGTGAGACATTTGGACTAGATTGCCTAGCTCTATGACAACAATGATGAAGATGCTATGACACCTATGACACAAATCAGACCTGAAGGCTGACATCTGACATATATGACATGTCAGGGATAAAAATAGACTCCAAGAGGGCGCTCAAGTGAGTTAGGGAATCCAAAGAGACACCAATTCGAATTTGGAGAAGGAGAGGGCTAGAATTGGAAGGACAAGTTCAGGGAGAACAACAAGGAGGCAAACAAGGCTTCTAATATTGGCAGGGACTTGGCAATGGGGATGTGGAAAATAAAGGAGTACAGGAATGGAACACTCTATGAATACTATCATAGACCCTTTATTGATGGTATGGCTTTTCAAGGGCATGGATTGGAACGGGAACAGGAATAGTAGTAATGTTACTTAAAAACTATGGAGCTGTTTTTCCTTTTTGGCTGTGGCGACAATTTGAGGTTCTATCAGAATCTTTAAAGATATTACTGTGGAGATCTCAGGAGGCTCGGGGAGCCACCGGACATATTTATGTGTCTTTGTTTTTCTTATGATGTTATTTTTGGTTTATATTGACATGGCCATATGTTGATGAACATACTGGACTGGTGTACTGAAACACTTTTGGATACTTTTTTTGGTCCTTAACTGGATTACCACATGCTTCTACGCATATACAGAATGTAATTTTTTCACCTCTGCTGAAATAAAATTACGCTTTTTTTCCGAGGAAAAAAAAATTTGGAAGGACAAGTGGCATACTTGGGAATCTCTTCCCAACTTGAGTTGGAATGAAGATCTTGGGAGGAATTCGACCCATGGAGGACCTTACAAGTTTATAAAATACAATAACAAAGAAGTATGGTAGCTTTTGATAATTTTAGAATTTGCATTTTTCATTTGGGAGAGGAGAGCTAGTGGAGTGCTACTCTACTTGCCTTAGCACCAATTTCGAGGGTGAAAAGATTTCCATCCTAATTGGTAATTGGAAAGGCCATTCAGAAATTTCCTTTGGAGATTTAATGGAGTCTTTTGTTATAGTTTGAAGCTACAGGGAAGCTCATGGTCACATCTCTTTCAGCTTGCTTCTACAACCATTCTTCTATTTCTTGGCATATTCTTGCTCCTTGAGGAGAGGCGCACTTGTTGAGGTGATGAACTCTTTTTGATATCTCTTGAGGCCCCATATATTTGTAATATGATATATATACTCCATTTTTACTTCTCATGATACTCTCAAGTCGAAATACTAATTGGAGTTATGTAAAAATACCAAACAATGCATAAATGATGCCATTTCCCCTAGATCTTGTTGTTGGAGTTTAAAGAGACACTATTTCGAGTTATATCAGTTATTCTCTATGATTTTGTTGATGTATGGAGTGTTATTAAAGTCATGAAGAATTTTAATCAACATATCATAATCCCTTGGCACCTAAAATTCGAATTTCATAAGTCATGGTGAAAATAACTAGCTTTCCCCCCTATGTGAAATCTTGCATATAAACATATGATTTTAAGGAGTTGCAGAAGGCCATAAGAACTAATTAAGGATACATTGGGGAGATCATTAAAGCCACTTATCAGAACCATACCTATGTTCAGAAATTTGGAAGGGTTTAACAGCATTTGGGAAGCCATCTTTGTCCACTACCCTTGGGGGATTTGAAGCTCGAAATTACTAGTAATCTTCCCTACTTTGTCCAGATTATAAATGAATGTTGCAGAAGTGTTTTAAGGGTTTTTAAGTATCCATAATCCTCTGTTATATGTTTTAATACCTCTCAAATACCTATAGACCCATTATACAAGCATTTGGAGTCATTTGGAGACCAAGAGACCAATACTAGTTGAAGAGAAATTGCTAGTCAAACTCCCTACTTTGGCCAGAACTTAAATAGGAGTTGCAGAAGCTTATTGATGACTCTAAATAATCCATGAACCTCATATTTATGCACTAAAACCATTCATACACCTTCTGTAACAATTTGGGAGCATTTGGAGCCATTTGGAGGTCAAGAACCCAAGACTAGTCAAAGGTCGAACTAGTGGAAAAAGTTGAAAAATTCACCATTTTAATAAAATTCAAAAAAGGGACATTACACAGGCGGTGATGAAAATCTCATTTGGTCCTGGGATACCCAATTGGGTGTCATCTCTATGAAGCAGGCATATGATGCCTTAATTTAAGAGTCACGGGTTGAAAGCAATTGGTGGTATAATGTTTGTTGGAACTGGAAGGTACCTCTTAAGGTAACATTATTCATCTAGCTTGGCTTAGACAACAAAACCTTGATAGGTAATAATCTCATCATGAGAGGTTTTTTTGGTCCATTTATTTGTCCTTTATGCTTTGGGGAATCGGATCTATTATACACATGTTTATTGAATGCTCCTTGTCATTGTTATTCTGGATGGCTATTAGAAAATCTCACTCCATTATGTCATGTTGGAGTGGGCCTTCTCTTTCATCTTGCTTCCATACATGGATAAAATTTGTTCCTACCTGAGATGTGATTCCCTGCTTCATATGCTAGGAGATTTGTAAGGCATGTAATCATTTGATTTTTTAAGAGAAACGCTCCATTCTTGATAGGGTTTCTTGTCGGGCCATCTCATCCTATATTGAATTTTCTGGTGATGGGGTTGATTTGGATTTAAACTGTCTTGGTGCCTGTAGGAATCTGTCGATATTTTTGGAGGGATTTAGAGGATTTTTTTTACGGTTCCTCTTTGGATGATGCTCGTGTCTGTGGGGTTGGGGCGGTTAATGTTTTGAATAATTCGTGTCCCTTCAAATTATGGATGAATTGTGGTGTGGGGACAAACACTAGGGGTGAGATCCTGGGGCTCTAGATGCTGTTGTTCTTTGCTAAATCTTGAGGTATTAAACTTCTTCAGGTGGTTAGAGATACTAAGTTGATCATTAAATGGGCCCTTGGTGAATGTAAATTACAGGTTTTGAATCTCCAGTCATGGATGGATTCGGTATCTGATTTGTTGATATGGTTTGGTAATCTTTCCCTCTTGCATATTTATCAGGACTTCAATTCTTCGATGGATTCTCTATCTAAGCGTGGCACTTTGGCTCTGGAAGGGTTTATTTTGCTGAAAGATGGGAGGTTGATCGACTGGCCGAGGAAGAGAGAATTGCTATCTTCCAATCATCGGCTTCCTAACTCTAGTGCCATATTTTCTTTTTGGTGGCATCATCTTTTTTTTTTTCATTCGGTTCAGGATTAAGTTTTGGTTTGACCAGGTTCACTGTCTTATTGAACCTCTCATGAATTTATGTATATGTGTATCATGTATTGGTTTTTAGTAGTGTGTTCTATTCTAGGGTGTATGTCTTTAGTCCATCTCTCCCTCGATTGATTCACACTTTGGTCTTGTGCTTTCTATGGGTGGTGTCTCTTAGATCATGGAAGTTTTGTGTTGCTTGAATGCTCCAATGTCTATGGGTTTTTTTATCTTGTGGCTGCTTGTTGGCTACGAGCCTAGTTTTGTTTTGGTGTGGCAGAAGGTTTGGTCAGTTAAACCGGTGTAACTTTGACTATCTTACATATACTTCTAATATAAAGTATAGCTTTTTTTTATGAAAAACACACACACATAAATGTTGAATGATGAACACACATAAATGATGAATGATGATATATGTAAACCTTATTTTTAAATGAAATGGAAGATATATCTCTATAATATTTTTGCATTTTTCAACTAGAGTTTTATAAATGACATTGTGAAGAAATTTTACTTTATTTACCTTTATTTGTTCAAACTTTATTAGTCTATTTGTTCAAACAACATCATTATTATATATTAATTAAAACATTTTCACTTATATAAAATATAAAATTATTATATATTAATAAAAACACTTTCATTTATATAAAATATAAAGTTTATAATATTCAAATATAAATTTGAAAAATATATCAATTGATTTATTTTTGTTTTATTAAATTTTAAATCTTAATAAACTAAAGTTAGTTTTTAGTTTACGCCAATCCTCGACTAGAAGAAGAAGAATAATACGTACTCATGTGCATCAATAAATAATAAATATATATATACTTTAAAATCATAACTAAAGTCGAAGAAATATTCATTTGTAAGTAAAATAAATATAAGTCAAATAGGTCCACAAAGTCTATGATATCAACACTAAAGTGAAAATAGATCCCATGACATCAACTCAAGGATTTGTATTTCAAAACAAACTTCTAAATTGACAAAACTTGTGGTACAAGTAATAATATAAAAAGGTGAGGCGATGTGAAAGGTGTAAGTGGTACAAGTAATAATATAAAAAGGTGAGGCGATGTGAAAGGTGTAAGTAGGGGTAATCAAGGCCCATAGCTAGGGGCTAGTTGAGGGGTTAGTGATTACTTTTACAAGGGTCTTTATACATATCAATGGATATAGGCACACACGACACAAGATAAGTAGTGAATAAAATGTATTTTTTTTAAGGTTTTACTAGGGGTTCAATGAGCTAGATCCAACACAAAACCCTTGAAAATTGTTGGAAATGGATGTTATCAATGTTATTAATGGATTCAAAGGCATTAACAACTCTTAAGGCACTCGAAATATGCCATCTTAACCCTAAATTTCTGCATTCTAGCAATACAAAACCAAATTTCACTGGTTTCCACTAATTAAATGCTAAAAACAAATTAAATATGGTACATTTTGTTGCCAATTTGTCTTAGTTGAAGTGCACTTATTTTATTAATTAATGCTTTATTAACTCCATCAATTTATAATATAAGGCTTCAACCTTGTGAAGATTTAAACTACAATTGTTTGTGTGGTGATTTCCATCTCAACAACTAAACCACAAACAAGACCAGCACTTGTTTTTTTCTATTTAATTTGAAAAACTTACTTTGTATATATGTTGTCTTTATAAGGACATGGATACATATCACTTATCTAGTGCCGAAGCCACATGTGTTTTAAGCAAAAATGTTGGCAACTCGACATCAATATGCACATGGCATTGACATGATGATGGAATGATGTTGACATAGTGGTATATGGGATCCACGTGGCATGTTGGCTTTATTGCTTGTAGTGTCCACAAAGTAAGGTCATGTTCGTTGGTATGGAATACAAAGTGCAAATAAAATTCATGTAATGATAGGGGCAAGATGAACTACATTTAACCTTAATGAATAAAGTAACCCTTAGTAAGGGTTGAACATAACGATGATTAGGTGTAGCATGACAATGCATCCTTTTTATTTTTGTGACATATAAACTAGCCTTTTGTGGCATAAAATAGCAATGTGCTTGCAGGTCAATGACCTTGCATGGACCATATGGATAGATTTATGTGGCACCATAGAACTTTGAATGCGATGCAACCACCATGTAACTACATGCACTTTAAGACAAGGTAAATTGGAGGCAAACTGCACCCTTCTACTCATATACTAAGTAGTGAAATCGCTACGTAGAGGGGGGCCACTTGTCCCACAAATAAAAGAGGTATTAATTTATTCTTTGCCTAAGATGTAACCTTAAATTAATTTATTATTATGCCATAAGGTGTTTTTCACTATGTGACTTATGTCCTTCAATAGGAAATTTGTTTAGTGTGGACCATTGATTTCCCTTGATGACATTTAAGTCCTTCTATACCATCATTACCATCACACATCCCCTATACTTGTTCATCCATCGTTATCTTGGTACATGCTCAAGTGGTGTCACATTGTTTGTTCTCAGGGTAGACTCATTTTTTCATGTATCCATAGCCAAGCATCCTCCTCTCTCCGTCTTACATCAAAAACCTCATTTATATGGAGGTTTATATGCCTCCTAAGATTATTCTAAATATTTATGACTGGAAAATCATGGCTGACTATCAATTAGAGAATTGGTGATTTCTCAAAGTGTTGCTACACTTGCTTATCATTAAGGGCTCTCTTAAGGAGCAAAGTATTTCCAACTTCGACCGTGTCAAAAACACCTATTCTAGACTAGGTCAGGGTTGTTGTTTCCTTGTCATCCATTAGTAGAATTTTAATGTTTATGAATGCTTCATCTTCTCGTATGATGCACGACTTTTTAATTCTCTGCTACATGTAGCTTGCAAGGCTTGATTGTCTTGTGGAAGGAATTGAAGATTGGTTCTAAGTAGCTTCCTAGATCTGCAATATATTAGTAAGATCATAATGGAGTTAATAAGTAAATCCTATAAAAAGCATCTCTCCAAATGAACCTCCAAACTATCAATACACTTCCTAATCTTCTTACTCTTAACATGTATTGAGATACCAAATATATGTTGTAATTTGGTACTTCTACACTTTTTCTCTTCAATATTCCAAAATTGTGTTCAATATTTTTAGCCAATTTTCAGCCAATTATTCATGTAACAAGCTCAATATTCTTAATTAAATCATTCTAAAATTTTCTAATAATTATTTAATATTATTGAATTCCACTCTTATAAATTAAATATTCCTAACTAAATTTTCCAAAAACTTAAATTCTTCTTTTTTTCAAGCGGAAAAAAAGCTAGTACCTTTGTTATTTCTAATTGAAATAAAAAAGTACATAAGTTTCTGAGTACATTACTAGAGCAACACTCATACATCCTTCAATAGTATCCCATGAAGCAATACAGTAACAAAAAAAACCGATCAAAAAGACCACAGCCAATTCCAAAGCCAATATACAGTCGCATCCATAATAGAGATGTTTATGTAATATCATCAAAAAACAACATAGAGCCCTTGTGTAAGAGGATGCCTTCCTCCCACTCTTCCCAATATAGAACGCCCGCTTCATCGTCAAGTGCCAGCTTGGATAATGAATCTGCAACATCATTGTACTCCCTGTAGATGTGATCGATAGTGAGATCCTGAAACCATCCTATTAAGGCTTTAATTCTATCACTCCAGTGTTTGAGTTTGATAGATTTCATGCCATAAAGATCCTTTACCCAATTCACGATAAAGAGAAAGTCACCAAAGATTTTAAAAGTCTTCCAACCACACCACACCACACCACCACCTTCACGATTCCCCAAAACCCAAGAATTATGCTTTTGAATTAATTCCATTACCTCCACAAATATAGGACTTATAGTAAAGATTTTTACAACAAACAACAATCATAACCTCTTTCTTTTTTATTATTTTAATCAATCTATCAATAACAACACCTATCAATCCCATTATAAATCCAAAGATCCATATTTTTTCAATAATTTCAATCCAACTACTACAACAGGTATTGCTAATATTGAAATTGGTATTGGCCATTCTTGACTATGAAACTGGAAGACATGAATATAAATCTAACTATTCGTAAAGTCGCTGAGAAACTTTGATCAACGTAGATGATAATTTTTTTGGAAAGAATACAAGTTAACCGACCAATTTCATAATAAAAATATTATTTGGTCGCATTAAAGGCAACATTTTGTGGATATTAACAACTCCTTTACATCGTGAATATAAATTTGACTATTCGTGAAGTGGTGGATAAACTTTGTTCAACGAAAATGAGACTTTTATTTTTTGTAAGGAATACAAATTGTCACCAACGAATTTCATAATAAAAATATGCTCTGGTCACATCAAAGGCAACATTTACTTATAATACTCGGTTAAGGTATTTTAAAGAACTATTCATAAGATACTAACAACTCATTTTCAACATGAAATAAGGGGTAGTCATAGCCACCCAAAGTTAGCTTCAAAATCCACAAGTTTTTTTTGTCCAAAGTTAGTGTTCCCCTCATTGTTTGGAACTTTGTCTAGGGAATATTGTTTAAAAGGTTATAAATTATTTTCAAATATTTAATATTTTTGATATTATGGAATTGTGTTGGTGTTTTTAGAAAGCTTGATGTTTAGATCCCCACTCTGAAATCATCTTCAAGAGATCATAAGCTTAAAGTTCATGTTGACTTATCTTTACCATAAATAATGATGCTTTATTAATACTTGTTTATTCTTTTTTTTAACAGAAACGGCTTAGGAGCTTTTGATTATATAAAAACAAAAATTACAGTGTTCGGAGGAAGGATTGTTCCCAGAGTAGAACTGCGTCCATGACTCCTTGTTCATCCTTTACAATTCTATATCTATCGTGAAACTTTCCTAATCTATGGAGACTGTATCTCCTTACAAACTATCCAAGAAGAAAGAGACAGAAACAAAACATTGCTGCAAAAGATGGTTTATCTTGCTACCCAGGAGGATTTCTGGTTTACACCCGCTTTTGACAAAATGACACAAAATTGTTTCTAAACTAGACTTCACAAAGTCTTGAAACACTATCCTAGAATCATAGCTGGGTGATACTATAAGACTTATACAAAGAAAAACCAGTACAAAATACTAGAGTTCAAAATCACCAAAGATCATAAAAACTAAGGCTGGCGACGAGACTCCTTTTGCCTAATGAAATTACCAGCCGATGGTTCATCCTTTCTTTTCGCTGTCGAGTCGCTGCTTGCTTTCAAATCCAAGAAGTTTTGCCCAATTTCAACTCTCAGATTGTCAATTTTCCCTTCCACTTCAAAGACATTTATGTTGACATTATCGATTTTGGAGTCCAAATTGACAGTGCAAGAAGAAACGTTCTCAATGGTTTCAACCAGACTGGAAACCTTCCCATTCAAGTGACTGCTACCAATTCTGACCTCTGAATGCGTGGCTTGGGCTAGGGAGAAGAGGCAAGTGATAGCCCTCTTTATTTCCAGATTCTCATTGTGAAGCAGACGAAATTGGTCTTCCATATATTTAATGTAATTTTTTACCTCCACACTAATGCAATGATTATCGAACATCTGTTGAGAGCCATAGCTATCACAGTTGTCCTTTGTCGATGAAGAAAACGGTTTCTTATCCATTCCCAGGAAAACAAAATGATAGGGAGCATGGAGAGCATCTTCCTGCTCCGGGATGCCTTCTTTCACTAAGTCAATATTCAACGTTTCCCAACTTGAGATTCCTTGTTTTGTTAAGAGCTTCCTACACCGCAAGCACTGAGACGGAGGATGAGCCGAGACACCGTCCAAAGGTGAGGATTGAACAGAGATGTAGTTACCCATTACGCTGACAAACCTACGCAGGTGCCTCCTCTCTAGATGTCGAGCAGAGAGTATATCATGGTTTATGCATTTGTCGTTCCAAACTTGGGAATTAATACCAACACAGACCCAGAAATCCGTCGTGTAGATTCGGTGCATGGAGACCATCTGTCTCATGTGTGAGGGAATCCTCCTTTCATCAATTGAAGTGTGGGGGGAGATCCAAGAATGGTGTTCGTAATAAGTTTTGGCCATTAAAACACCCCAACTAAAAGTAAAGTTCAGATTTGAAACTAGAGGGGAAAAGAATTGAACGCAAGCTCCAACAAGAGGGAGGGCATCCTCATTGGTCCATGGATTTCGAGAACCAACAAATCTTTTAAAGAGGGACTCTCGATTAGGGGATCCAATTTCTTTCATAAGCATTTTGATCACAAACTTGGATGCCGCAATTTAGTCATGCTCCTTTATTTGCCATAATATCCGCCTGTTGATTATTTGCTCTCAGCACATGGAGGAAATTGATTGCTTTGAATCCATTAACAATGCACTTGAGGAGATAGTGCATCTTAGAAGACGGATTCTTGCGATTCTTCGTCAAGTTCCTCGCTTCTCTTGTGACCATTAGCGAGTCACCAAAAACCACCAATTCCTATATGCCAAAATTTCTTATTAACTCCAGTCCTTTGGTTAAGGCTGGCCATTCAACACCATTGTTTGACTTTTTGCCAATTCCCCATGCATACTCCTTCTGCTTATTCCCCTCGAAGTCATAAATGACTCCTCCCGCACCTGCCAACCCAAGAATACTTGTTTATTCTTATGTTAGCTATGAAGTGAGTATTGTTGCATATCATTTGAAGATTGCAAAATAGAGGCTTCCAAGTATCACTTAATTTTGAGCCTTCATCTCTATTGAGACATCCTTCGTTTATCTCAATTTTGATTTTCTCTCTAATCTTCCTCTTGGTTAGGTGTTCTTCCCTAGCAAGGACCATGGATTTTTCCATACAAATTTGGTGACTTGTCTTGTGAGAGTGTTCAACTAGTGTCGAATTCTCAAGGATATCATGCCTAACGTCTGCAATGTGTTCTTTTAGTCTTACATCCATAGATCGTCGTGTTTCCCCAATATAAACTTTGCCATAAGAACAAGGAATGGAATAAACCCTTTTGTAAGAACTAGGTCTAATTGGGTCCTTTGTAGAGTCTACTATTTTTCTGATTGTGTTGGGAGATGTGAAAATAATCCTAAAGTTTATTTTCCTTATAATGTTAGCTAGCTTGTCTGTGATTCTTTTTATGTAAGGTAAGAAGACTTTCTTCATATTGTTGTCATCACCTTTCCTCTTACTCCTATCACAAGGATTTCTAGTTTTTTCAATGACCTTGTTAATATGTTTATTGTCATAGCCATTATCTCTAAATAGTTGGGTTAAGTATTTAATTTCTTTGGTCAGAAATCCTTAAAGCCCTGATCTTTAAGGTGCTAATGACACCAATATTTTTTTTTTTGGGGGGGTGGGTGATGAGAGTTGGCATGCAAATATCTTTCTATGTGGGTCTTCTTCCTATAAGCCTAGTGAGTAATCGAACCATCGTCTCTCTTGGAGATCACATCGAGAAAGGGGATGCTATTTTCTTTCTCAAGTTCCATTGTGAACTTTATGTTGTCATTTTGATTGTTGAATTTTCGAAAAATTATTAAAAAAGATAAAACTTTACTTCAAAAAAAATTGTCCCCCGAACACTCTTTATAAAACTCGTTTTAAAAAAAATTTGTACATTCTAGCTCTCATAATTGTAATTAAGAATAGACAAAACATCACAAATATTAAACCACCAATGATATTTTAATGACCAACTTTATTTTAAAGTAATTTTTAAAATTTTAAAGAACAATAATGTTGAAATTTACCAAACACCTTATTCTTCAATTTGCTTTGATGTTTTGAATTTGGATATTCTTCATTTTTCTTTAATCATTTTATTTTTATAAAACTCATTCTAAAATTTATACATAATAGCTCTCATCACTCTAATTACCAACTTTATTTTAAAGTTTAAAGAACAATAATGTTGAAATTTTCCAAACACCTTATTCTCCAATTTACTTTGATGTTTTGAGTTTAAATATTCCTCGAATATTTTGTTTAAGGCAAAATCAAGAAAGATAAATACTTATCAATGGTAGAGGTATATTGTGCTAAAAAATTTACAACATTCTCGAGTTATGTTGGTCCTTTTTTCTCATTTTAGAACACAATATACTTGCATTTAAAAGAAGCTCAAAAACATGCAATCAAAATTAAATGTAGAGGTTAACTCGGCCTATTAAGGGGCACCTATCTCATTGGATAACAAAATCTATAACTATAGATGGTTTGGTCTTTAAACACCTAACTCAATAATAATGATCTTAATATCTAGAAAGGACTACTCAAAAGCCAAATTAAAATATATATAAAATCAAAAGCTACTTGAGACTTAGTCTCTGTCTTTTTTGCATTTAGAAAGAATATTGTATTTAACTTTAAAAAACAAAATAAACTAATTTAATTAAATATAATTAAATTTTATTTAACGCTCATTCCAAAAAGTAATATCATTGTAATAGTTACTTTTGAAAAATCAAATTATTAATTTATTTTTTTTACTTCAGAAATTCAAAAAAAAATTGAATGCATGTTTCCCTATATTACATATATGTGCACCTGCTTCGCTTTGCATTTGTAACTACTCATTTACTTTCCTTTTTATCATACGTGTCCATGCTTTATTGCACTAGAAGAGTCTTTTAGCCCGATGGTTAGTCATGGACTTGTAAAATTGATTTGATTTAGAATATATGAAGTTCTCAATCTCGAGAGAAGGAGAGACTTAACGAGAAGGAAGAATTAGTAACAGTATTTGACTTACCTTTGTTCTCCCTCTTTCTCTCAAGAGGTAAATAGAGTATTGGATGGTTCTTGTTCTCACTTCACACATTCCAAATTGGTATTTTGTTATCTTTTCACAAATAGTTAGTTCGGAGGCAATAGTGAAAGTGATTTGCAGGTGTCCATCCAACAAGTAAATCTTCTTTCAAATTTATTTATGTTGATTCTCTTTTAAAATTCAAGAAGCTCTTTCCAATGGCATGTTATAGTTATATTTTCCACCCTTGAGACTCATTGAGGACCCACTGATGTCATCTTGTTGAAGCACTCACGTCTACCCTTTATTTCCTCATCTTCTAGACCCCGGTCACCCCATGCAAGTCTATCAGGAGTGCCCATCATCCCTTGGACGCACCTTGTACCACTGACAGAGAGCGACCATCACTCTCTGGTCACACCCTGCACCACTATTAGAAAGTGACCAAGCCTTATTTCTTCTAGAATGAGCAAATTTTGAAGAGATGAACATGCAATGAGATGGATCCTTCACAATCTGAGTTTGGAAACTCGTACATGAATTAGAGTTCACTAAGTTCTAGGAGTCTAGATCTATCCTACCATCTTCTCCATCAATCTATATAAGGAAGGGGATTTCAAAGGAGAATGGGATTTTTGGAAAAAGAAAGAAAAGTAGATATATGTTGCCCATTTCCATACCAAAGCTCTTTTTCCATAGCCTTCATGAGATATGAGTTAGCCTTGCTTAGGCAGGGGTTAAGGAGAAGAAATTGGAGCAAGGGACCAAGAGGAGCTTGCACCATGACTCAAGGTATATCTACATGGATGTAATGTTCTTCACCATTTTAATATATATCTACATTATTTCCCCTCCATTATATTGCCAATGTGTTATTTTATACATTGCAATTGTAGATCGAATCTTTCCTTGAGTAGATTAGATTAGATCTAGGTCTTTTCATCTTCCTATTTCTTTAAAGGGTTTGAGATCGGTATTGGTTTGTCTTCTTGTGTGCATGTAGCAAGTGTAAGGAGTTGGAGTTGCATCAACCAATATTACACGAGGAAAACCATAAGATCTAAGGTACGAACCAATATTATCACTCTCTTTATGCATGTATAAGATCTAAAGACTTTGATCTAGAGTAAATCTTGTCGTGGTCTATCCCATTGTTTGTCTCAGATCAATGGAAGATCTGAGGGAAGTCTCACTTCTCCAGAGGATATATTTTTCCTACAACAGAATTAGTGACTCCACTAGGGAAGGATCCATTGATTCTTCCTTAGATCTTGAAAGCCCCTTGTTTGTTTTGGCTTTTGGAAGGGTATTTCCATATATTTTCTTCCTTTCATACTTTATAGGTTGTCAAGCCTCTCAAACCCCTTAGATCTGTTGTGTTGGGACCATATTTATCTTCATTTTAACCCTGGTCACACCTTGCAAAACTATTCGGGAGTGATCAAACCCTTTGGTAGCCCCTTGTCAGACCTATTAAGAGCGACCAAGCCCTGTAAGTGGCTATTTGAGCATGTCTTTCAGCATTTCACCTCCAGATGAGCTAGTAGACTAGGTTGGGAGATTGTTAGTGAGTGTTTTCCATTGATTAGACCCCTGGAAAGCCCAATATTGGTCTCTTAAAGAGATCAAAGCCTCATTTGTCACTTGATGCTCGTGACCTTATATGACCTAGTGTTGAGTGAATTTCGACCTGATTTGTTTTCTTATGCATATTGGTGTCGATGTATGAGTGTTGTATTGTCTTTCCATTTCATATGCAATTGCATTTGAAAGATAAAGAAGCCTCTACTTCATTATTTAAATCAATTAGGGATTAGGGTCTTGCATTGAGTGAGGAATTGGCATGTGAATGACGGTCATTTTCAATATCTTACAACCTTTATTATTATGATTGAGTGTGGACTGCATTTCATTTTCAACCTTCATCATTTAATTTTAAGCGAAAAAGAAACATTGCATTTCATGTTCATCATTGCATTGAGTGGTTAGAGGAAAAGCATTGAAATGTTGAAAGGATTTGCACACTGTATTGCTTATTCGATACCATCATTTTGGAGAGTGCATTTGTTGAGTTTTTGGGTGCATTTGGTGAAGGAGAAAGACTCTCTTTCCCTCCTCTAGATAGGTTTCATTGAATTGAAAAGGAAAAAGAGCATTGTATTGCATGTTTTTCAATTGGTTGAGTCATAACACACCATTCAAGTTACATGGCGTACCCCTTAAGTAAACAACAACCAATTAAAAGAAAGCATAATTTAAAATCAACTAGACTCATTCGATACCATCATTTTGGAGAGTGCATTTGTTTAATTTTTGGGTGCATTTGGTGAAGGAGAAAGACTCTCTTTCCCTCCCCTATATAGGTTTCATTGAATTGAAAAGGAAAAAGAGCATTGTATTGCATGTTTTTCAATTGGTTGAGTCATAACACACCATTCAAATTACATGTCGTACCCCTTAAGTAAACAACAACCAATTAAAAGCAAGCATAATTTAAAATCAACTAGACTCATTTTTCATTGATAGAGAAACCAACAATAGTCTAGGTGATATAACCTTAGTAGTAGTTGTGTTGAGTAAACTCTCAAAGAACATAAAATGAAACTAGGAAATGATTAATGAGGGAATAATTCGTTAGTAGCAGGAAGTACTTTCTAGGAAAGCGCATCCAACACATGCATCAAGCACGAGGATAAGCTAGGTGTAGTTAGAGATCATATCCTCTCCTTCCATTTAGTGTGGTTTTGCATGTTAGGGGGTTTCCATGGGATTGACAAGTCCTTAGGGTGACACCAATTCAACAAAGGCTTCGAGTCTAGGATCTATGTCCTATGTTCCTTGCCCATACGTAAAAGCTTGACCCACGACTATTTTGCCCAGCCACTGAATGTGAAGTGGTATCCTTAGTGGCCTTTCCTAGGTTCCTCCCAAGGTGTCTGCAAGTGGTAAGTACTTATGATACCTGAGTTAGATGCATAATCACCTGCTTCTACTCCCTTGGAAGGGTGCATGTCTCCATAAGGGTACTTTCACCTTGGGTGTTTAGTGCTAGAATGAGAGGCTTTACCGTGATTGTCTATTTGCACCTGCATTGGTTGGTCTTGGGTTCTCTCAATCCTAAGGTTAATCTCCAAATGGCCCTTATTTGGTTATTCACTATAGTGAGATTCTTGGAAGTAATTACCTTGTGATTCCACTCTTTGGGAGAGTAAGTTTGCTTGTTGGTACCTTTAGATTTACATAATGGTGTGCTCTTTCTTGTTTGTAACTAGTTTGGTCGTATGTTCAGTTGAATGATATTCTATCAAACACCGTGGTTGATCAACTTAGTTTTCATTCAAGACAATTGCGTGGGGCATATAAAATATAGGGAGTGCAATAGTTGGGAGTCATGTCTCGCATGGGAGTCCATCAGGTCCTTCCTTTTTTGCTTGAGATTCCTTTGCCAATACCCAGTTGTCATTTTTTGCAACATTGAATCTTTTAGATCTCTCACAGTTAACTAACAACCCAATGTGCTATCAGTCATCATGCCTAGCCATACCTACCAAAATTCCATTGGGCATTCCTAAGTTCGATGGAAAACCAGGTGAGGATTCATCAAATCATGTCATGACTTTTAACTTGTGGTGTTCATCCAACTCTTTGATTGATGGCAATATTTGCTTAAGGTTGTTCCAAGGCACCTTGACAAGTACTGAAACAAAATGGTATATTGATTTGCCCAGTGCCTCTTACCATGCTTTTTCATCTTTAGATATGGCATTTTTGACACATTTTCAATTGCATATGAGAATGGTACCGAAATTTTGGCATCATTGTGTCAAAGTACCTCTAGTTATATTTTTTATTATATTCATGAGTGGAGAAGAAGGTAGTGCCTCATTCGTGCTAAAATCCCATATCAATTTTTCGTAGATTGGTTTGTAAGTCTTTGTTGCCACCTATTGATCCAAGTGAAATTCATTGAATAACCCATCGAGCCCATGTTTTTGGTAAAACCATGTAATACACCCATGGTATTTGGTGAAAATAAAAATAATAATAATAGTGAGAAAAGCCATATGCACGGTTTTTTGCCTCCCATGGTTTTGTTGTAGCCCATGGTATTTTCCCATGGTATTTAAAAAAATAAAAAACAAATAAATGAAATAAACAAAATAATGGAAAGACGTAAATTGAGATGCATGACTCTCATTTATAAAAGGGAATTCATCCATCCATTTACAATGTAGTTTTATATCATTTTTTTTATTTACTAAAGAGTTGATTTTTATTTGTTATATTATTATCTTCATTTTGCTAAGTTTACTTTCTTATTGTCCATTGTGTTCCAGACAGTGGTATAGTCTACTCCTAGTTATTATCAATGCATGTACCTAACGAGGCCAGGGTATAGAGAATTGGGTCTCGAGCTAGTTTCTCTTGAGGACAACGACTCTCACCAATCCGAACAACCTCCCACGTTGCAAGAAAAGAGATATGGCAAATCATGATATACTTTCAAGATTTTGCTCGAGGAATCCCTCACGTGACAAAGGAACAAGATGATGGACAACTTCTCTCAAATCCTTCAATGACTACCATGCTAAATATACAACATCAGGAGACATTCTCCAAACCAATCTTGTGTATTCAAGATTGATCCTCCCATATAGAGGTGAGCACTTTAATTGCCTTCCATGTAAAGGTTATTCCTCTCGTATAGAGGTAATTGATCAAAGCAATGATGTTGTAAAGTCTTGTTGGACAAGGCTCTGTACTTGTGTGTGTCAAGTCATGATTATCATGTGAACCTTCCATATAAAGGTATCCATGAGATAGACCTCCCGTATAGAGGTGGACCTTCTATATAAAGGTCATGCGTTACTTGTTAAAAGCATTTAATGTTGCGTGATATATTATTAACCATGATCACCAGATTGCTATTAAGTCTCCTTTAGAGATTGATCACCTCTAAAGTGAATTACTTTAGCATATGATCATTGGTCAAGAATAATATAATATGATCGCAACATTTGATCATTATTCTTAGTATAATTTAATGTGATGGATAATTAAAGTTAGCACATATTGACCATGCAGTAAGAGATAAAGAAATAAAAGATAAATCATAGAGATCAAGAGAATTAGAAATTTCCCATGCAAACACTTCAGCTAATTAAAGATAACTCAAATTATTAAAGCTTCAATTAAGTATCAATGCTCTGGTTAAAGCATCAGTTAAAGATATGTCTCAGTTAACTAAAGAACTCACAGTGGTCACTTCAAGTAAATCAATCAGCATGATTTCAGTTAACTAAGTGTTAAATAAAAGGGACTAGTTAACTAAAGTATTTACACTTTAGTTAAACTAAAAGACGACACTTCAATTAAAGAGAAGATCTAGTTAACTAAATCTTATTGCATGACGACACTTATGTTAAAGTAAAAGATGACACGTGAGTTGTGACACTTGCATGTCGACACTTAAGTTAGCCACCTAACTAAGTGGGCAGGCTTTCAGTTAAGAGGCGAGTTCATCCTAAAGTGACAGCTCAGTGAGATGTAGAACTGCATGAGAAGTGGGGCGCACCACTCCATGCAAGATTAATACATCCAGTTTGAGGGCGACTTCATCCTGAAGTTACAAGTTAAAAATAGAAGAGAAGAATGTATAATACAGGATTGTTGAATCCAATGTGAAGCGAATTCTCTTCTTCATTGAAGGAAAGGCGCTTCTCTTTGTGCAGGGTATTGTTCGTGCTTGTTATTTTTGTGTTGGGCACACATCCAATTGATCTCTCTTCTCTATTGCTTCTGTATCTTCACCAAGAAGTTTGGTGATCTCTTATCTTCTGAAAGCAGTCTTCTATGTTGTAAAAGAAAGCATTCTCTGCTATCCATTATATTATACTAAGAAGAATTGTTGGGGTTTTTGTTCTCATAATTTTGAGGATTTTCCCCAGGATATATCTTGTGTTATGGTTGTATGAATTTCATGGATTGAATTGTCTCATTACTTCAAGTCTCTGCATCTAAAATAATTAAAGATCAAAGCTCAACCAAATTTCAACATGGTATCAGAGCTCAGGGTGTGAAGGAGCTCAGTTTTGCATGCCAACTAGAGCCTACATAGATCCTGAGAAGTTGAGCACAAGTTTTGAATACTATGGCATTAGTCTCTGTACTACTGGAAGACCGTCTTGAGGGCACCTCAAACTTCAACACTTGGAAGCCTAGGATTATCAACATCCTATAGGAACATGACTTGGATGGCTATGTATCCACTATGTTGGAGGAGCCTACATCTAATGCAGGGCGCATCAAATTCAAGAAGAATCAAGCTAAGGCTAAACAGATCATCTATGATTCTGTAAAAGATAACTTGATGCTCGTGATCACACCGTTGAAGACCGCGAAAGAATGTTATGATACATTGACTAATATATATGAGAAGAAGGCCCTAAGTCAAAAGAGGGCATTGAAGAATTAGCTTCGAAACTTAAATATGGAGATGGATGAGACAGTGGGCTCCTTATTCTCCAAGATATCTCAGGTAAGAGACCAGCTTGCTAGTATTGGAGTAGTGGTGGATGAATATGATCTTCTCCAAACCGTTATTGATGGTATCCCATCCTCATGGGAGACATTATTAGCTGTGGTAAATGGTCGAGAGGTACATCCTAAGTTAGAAAGGTTGTGGCATGACTGCTTCCAAGAGGAGGGGTGAATCCAAAGCAAGTCAGTGTGCATCAAAGAAGAAAATATTTCCCTCGTGGCAAGAATGACGAAAGGAAAAAAACCCTTCTTTCAAAAAAAGTTCTCTCATTCAAAGAAGAAGGATTTCAACAAAGGATTTGACAAGTCAAAATCTAGATGATTCAATTGCAACAAGAAAGGTCATTTATCAAGAGATTGTAGAGAAAAGCGGAAAGGAAATTTTCATGCTTCTACCGCCATAGAAGATGAAATCATTCAAAAGAATGCATCCGAAGAAAAGGAGACAAGAAGGGATTATTATCTTGTATCATCCATTTCGGGATCCGTCATCACAAATGCAGACACATGGTTGATTGATAGTGGTGCATCCAAACATATGCTTGGTTACAAGAGTACCATCACCGATCTAAAAGAGAAAGAATTCACATGCATGGTATATTTGGGGGACAACTCAACTTATTCGATCCAAGGAGTTGGATCCACCTCATTCCAACTGAGCACCGATGATATTCTACATGTGGAGGACATTCTATATGTTCTAGGCTTGAAGAAGAACCTCCTCTCAGTTTCGGTTCTTAAAGACAAAGGCTTGTGAGTTATCTTCATGGATAACAAAGCACTTTTATGGTTCAAGAACAAAAGCCTAGAATTTGCTGCTATGATTGGAGTTCGATAGGGAGGACTCTACAAGGTACTCGAGAAGTACATTCAAGCTATGATTCACCACACTATCATTCCATGCGAGCTATGGCACCGAAGGCTTAGACACCTACATTACAAAGCGCTACTAGGACTTCAAAAGATGGTAAAAGGTATGCCCATATTTGATTTTGAGCATGATAGTGTATGTCGGGGTTGTGCACTTGGGAAAAAAGTTAAGAAAAAAACGTCTAGTTATTCTACTAGATCTAAAGTGATTTTAGATTTAATACATTCTGATGTATGGGGTCCCATGTCATCCCCGTCCCTGATTGGCTTCTTATATTATGTACTGTTCATACATGATTTTTCTAGGAAGTCATGGATTTATTTCATGAAGGCTAAAAGTGAAACTCTTAGCAAATTTAAAGAGTTTAAAGCCCTAGTTGAAAATCAGAAAGAAAATCACATTCGTGCATTAAGATATGATAATGGAGGTGAATTTGATTCACATGCATTTAATGAGCTATGTAGTGATGCAGGAATATGTAGACAATTAACAGTACCATACAACCCTCAGCAAAATGGGGTTGCCGAAAGAAAAAAATAGAACCATATGTGAGGCTGCAAAATCTATGATGCATGATCAAGATATGTCTACCTCATTATGAGCAGAAGCCACCCATACAATTGTGTACATCCAAAATAGAAGCCCGCATGCCATTCTAGATGAGAAGACACCAGAAGAAGTGTTTACTGGTGAGAATCCAGAAATCTCACACTTGAGGATCTTTGGGAGCCCAATATACATTCATGTACCGAAAGAAAAGAGAACAAAGATGGATCCTTTTGGAAAGAAAGGCACCTTTGTGGGTTATAGCGAGTCATCCAAAGCATACCAAATATATGTATCTGGTGAGAGACACATTGAAGTCATCCGAGATGTTACCTTCAATGAGGAAGTTGCTTTCAAAAGATAGAAAGATATTCAATGTGATTCAGAGATGGAGGATCTCGAGTTTGATTCTCCCCCTTCAGCGTTAGAGAGGGAGAAACCAGAAGATGCCTCAGATTCGCTAGCTCCTAAAGAACTAGTAGAACTGGTTGAGAGGTCACCTGATGAACCTCCCACTAAAATAAGATCTGCTTGGTGCCAAGGCATCTTACAAAATGTAGAGAAACGTGGAGCACCAATAGGCTCATCCAGAGAGCGCTAGCAACTTGACATATATTAAGGGTATGTTGCGCTGATGAGTCACATCAGTGATTCATAACCATCCTCATATGAAGAAGCTGCAAAGCAGCAAGTTTGGGAATATGCAATGACAGAAGAGTACAACTCTATAATGAAGAATGATGTTTGGGAGGTTGTTCCCAAACTTGATGGGAAGTCCATTGTGACTTCCAGATGGCTTTACAAGATAAATCGTGTTGCGGATGGTAGCATTGAGAAGTATACAGCTCGATTCATTGCCAGAGTTTTCTCTCAGAAAGAAGGCATCGATTATGATGATACCTTTGCCCCTATGGCAAGGTACACCACAATCCGAGCAATGATTGCACTTGCATCTGTTTTAGGATGGAGACTTCACCAAATGGATATGAAGACATCCTTTCTCAATGATAAGGTTGAGGAAGAGGTTTATATTCAACAACCTGAAGGATTTGTGGTGCATGGGAAGGAGTCTCATGTTTGCAAGCTAAATAAATCTCTATATGGGCTTAAGCAAGCCCCTAGGGCTTGGTACTCCAGAATTGATAGCTACCTTCATAAACTGGGTTTCTGTAAGAGTGAAGCTGATCCAAATTTGTACTTCAAAGTAGTGAAGAACCAACCGTTGATATTGGTTTTGTATGTTGATGATTTGTTTCTCACTGGAGAGGAACATCTGATTGCTTCGTGCAAGAGGGAGCTCACCTCAAAGTTCGAGATGAAAGACTTAGGTCTAATGCACTACTTTCTTGGCCTTGAGATCTGGAAAAGAAAAGATGAATTTTTTCTATCTCAAGGGAAGTACAGTGTGGATATATTGCGCGGGATTGGCATGATAAATTGCAAATATATGACTACACTGATGGTTTCCAATTTGAGGAAACTTCTTGAGTCATGCTTTGGATCAAACCTAGTAGATCCCACTTTGTATAGACAACTTATAGGCTCGCTAATGTACTTGATACATTCGAGGCCTGATATATGTTATGTTGTGAGCATTCTGAGTCAATTTATGTCTGATCTGAGACACATACATTGGACAATTGCTAAAAATGTGCTTAGGTACCTTCTAGGTACAATTTCATATGGACTCAGATATTCCTCCAATGGAGGAGTCATGTTACTTGGTTATACAGACTCAGACTGGGGAGGAAGCATTGTGGACCGTAAGAGCACATCTCGCTACTGTTATATCCTAGGATCAACTTTGATATCTTGGTCCAGCAGGAAGAAGGGCTATGTATCCTAGAGCACTACTGAAGTAGAATACATAGCTGCTAGTGTTTCCTGCCGAGAAGCAGTGTGGCTCAAAAAGCTACTTACATGGTTGTTTGATGAAAAGCTTGATCCTACTGTTATTAGGTGTGACAATCAGAGTTGCATCAAGCTTTCCGAAAACCCAGTGTTTAATGACAAGTTGAAGCACATTGAAATGAAGTATCACTTCATCTGAGACATGGTCCAGAAAGGTACAGTGAAAATATGGTACATTGCTACTGATGAGCAGATTGCAGATGTGTTAACAAAGCCTCTGTCAGTGACGAAGTTCAAGTACTTCCGAGACAAGCTTGGTATGGCAGAGAATGCCTCCCTCACTGAGAGGGAGTGTTAAATATACAACATCAGGAGATATTCTCCAAACCAATCTTGTGTAGTCAAGATTGAGCCTCCCATATAGAGGTGAGAACTTTGATTGCCTTATGTGTAAAGGTCATTCCTCCCATATAGAGGTAATTGATCAAAGTAATGATGTTGTAAAGTCTTATTGGACAACACTCTGGACTTGTGTGTGTCAATTCATGATTATCATGTGCACCTTCCGTATAAAGGTATCCATGAGATAGACCTCCCGTATAGAGGTGGACCTTCTATATAAAGGTCATGCTTTACTAGTTAAAAGCATTTAATGTTGTGTGATATATTATTAACCATGTTCACCAGATTGCTATTAAGTCTCGTTTAGAGATTGATCACCTCTAAAGTGAATTACTTTAGCATATGATCATTTGGTCCAGAATAATATAATATGATCACAACATCGAATATTTCTTCTTAGTATAATGTAATGTGATGGATAATTAAAGTTAACACATATTGACCATATAGTAAGAGATAAAGAACGAAAATATAAAGCATAAAGATCAAGAGAATTCGAAATTGTCCATGCAAACACTTCAACTAATTAAAGAGAACTCAAATTATTAAAGCTTCAGTTTTAGTATCAATGCTTCGGTTAAAGCATCAGTTAAATATATGTCTCAGTTAACTAAAGAACTCATAGTGGTCACTTCAAGTAAATCAATCAACATGATTTCAGTTAGCTAAGTGTTAAATAAAAGGGACTAGTTAACTAAAGTATTTACACTTTAGTTAAACTAAAAGATGACACTTCAGTTAAAGAGAAGATCTAGTTACCTAAGTGCTATTGCATGACGACACTTATGTTAAACTAAAAGATGACACTTGCATGTCAACACTTAAGTTAGCCACCTAAGTAAGTGGGAAAGCTTTCAATTAAGAGGCGAGTTCATCCTAAAGTGACAGCTCAGTGAGATGTAGCACTGCATGAGAAGTGGGGTGCACCACTCCATGCAAGATTAATACATCTAGTTTGAGGGCGAGTTCATCCTGAAGTTAGAAGTTAAAAATAGAAGAGAAGAATGTATAATACAGGATTATTGAATCCAATGTGAAGCGAATTCTCTTCTCCATTGAAGGCAATGCGCTTCTCTTTTTGCAAGGTATTGTTCGTGCTTTTTATTGTTGTGTTGGGCACACATCCGATTCATCTCTCTTCTCTATTGCTTTTGTATATCCACCAAGAATTTTGGTGATATCTTATCTTCCGAAAGCAATCTGCTATGTTGTAAAAGAAAGCATTTTCTGCTATCCATTATATTATACTGAGAAGAATTGCTGGGGTTTTTGTTCTCATAATTTTGAGTATTTTCCCCAGGGTATATATTGTGTTATGGTTGTATGAATTTCATGGATTGAATTGTCTCATTGCTTCAAGTCTCTACATCTAAAAGAATTAAATACAAAGCTAAACCAAATTTCAACATATTGATGGTGGCTGAGGCATCTTCGTCAAACAACCATTTCGAAGGTGCAACGACCTTCAAGGAACAAATCAATTTTGATATCCCTTATATGAAGGCCAGATATATGCGAATGCTCTAGAAAAATGGTTGAATTTGGTTGAAGGTTATTATTCTTTCCAAAAAATTTCCAGCAATGAAAAGATCACCTTCATGCTCCTTAAATCCCTTCCTCACATTAGAGCTTGGTGGGAGGGTTACTAGGAGAGGTACACGATGAATGAATCTACACCATTCGAGAGAGAACACACCTAGGCAACCTTTGTTGATTCCCTCGAGGAGGAGTTCTACCCTATCAAAAAATATGATGACCAATACATGAGATGGATGACTCTGCAGCAAGAAAGAGACCAAACAATGTTGGGGTACAACAACATCTTTCATACCTTGCGCTCAAAGCTGGGTATCAAAGAATCCGAGTGGCACCTGGTTTTGAGGTACTGCAATGGTCCACAAAAGTATATTTAAAAAAAGATGGATTTCTTGTACATCTGCTCACTGGGGATTCTTTATCGATATGCATTCAAAATTGAACAAAAATTCAAGCAGTAGAGTAAACGAGAGTTTGGACCTACAAATATGCCACAACAAAAGCATGGGAAAAGAAACACAACCTCACCGAACAAATAATAAATCATAGAGAGTCAATCTCAAGAAAATCAGTCCAAGCCACCAACTTAGAAGGATGACGGGAATTCAAAGAAGGACACCGAAAAGTGGTGTGAGTTCCATAAAAATCCCTTGCACAACGCCAATGAATGTCGCTTTGAATAGTAATTGGTGGCCAATATCAAAGAAAAATAATTAGAACTTGGCTCAGAATCTGATTCAAAGCTTAATAAAGGGAAATGGATCATCGATGTGAAACCCATCGCTACCATCGCAACCATAATCCAACCAGAATAACCAAAGGAGCATGAGGAGGAGGAGTACCTCCTCCATCCATATACATGGGTAAATGGGACCCCAATGCATTTAATCATTGACAATGGGAGTCAAAAGAACCCGATATCAGCTAAGGTCATCAAAAGAATGAAGCTTCCGACAATGCCACACCTCCAACCCTACACCATTGGATGGTTGAGCCGAGGACGAGACATCTACATCAACCAGCAATTCCACCTATCCTACGACATCAAGCCCTTCAATGATGAGTTATTATGTGATGTTGCTCCACTTGAAGTTTGTGATGTTCTTTTAGGATAAATATATATGTGGAAACATCACAGTGTTTATGAGTCTCAACCCCATAGTGTCATTATTATTTATGGAAGGTCATCTCTATAGGGTACCAGAGGTAGTTACAACTACTTCCACTTCATTGATCTCGACAAAACAATGTCACAAAGTAATCTCTTAGACCACAAAGTTTAGCCTCTTCACGATTTATTCAAAAGGTGAACCCAAAGTGACTCCGACCACTATAACCTTGACCCAAGACCTTTCTATACAACAAAAGCAGGTTGAAAATATGATATAGGTTCACCAAGATATTTTTTCTTCACCTATAGGGGTGCCTCTACATTGCCATGTCAAGTATTCCATTGACTTCGTGTTTGATGCTCCCTTACCCAATGGTCCAATATACAAACGCTCCCTTTAGGAATGAGGAAATAAAGTGTTAAACTGAGAAAATCATGCAACCAATTTTGTTGAAAGGATTTCGCACAACCACCAACAAGTCCATGGAATCTTGTAGAAATCCCATGCCAAGTACAAACAATGACATGGCCAACATTGGGTTCCATACAAGTTTCAGGTTGGTGATAACTGAAGGTATGGTTGCATTTGCATTTGAAAGTTGTGACCACTTCAATATGGACCTTACACCATCACCAAAACTGTAGGTGAGAATGCTTTTGAATTAAGCATTCCCTCGTTCCTTGGCCTTCATCCAGTCTTCAATGTGGATCTCCTTCACCCATATTCTCTACCTCTACTGGAAACCTAAGAGGTAGTTGAACACTTGGTGCCTATAGAACTCAACTTTACCTGCATTGAGAAAGATAGAGTTGAATGAATCATGGATACACAAATGGAAGGCACCCGCCAATAAGTCGTCAAAGCAGGACAACTTCTTCACTAAGAAAAGTGGCTCACTAGGAGCCAAATTTAGCAGAAGTTTCCTCATTCGATGAAGGAACTTGACGCAATGGGGAACATTAATTCCCAAGGGGGGAGGACTAATCCAAGTGAAAATCACCGAATCATCCACCCATGGAGCCCATTGTTTTGGTAAAACCATCGTATACACCCATGGTATTTTGTGAAAAATAAAAATAAAAAGAATAAAATAATAATAATAGTGAGAAAAGCCATGTGTGTGGCTTTTTGCTACCCATGGTTTTGTTGTATCCCATGGTATTTAAAAAAAGAACTAAAACAAATAATTGAAATAAATAAAATAATGGAAAAACATAAATGGAGAGACATGACTCTTAGGAGGACCGTGTAAATATTATAAATACGGGCCTCTAATTTGAAAAAGGGCATTCATCCATCCATTCACGATGTAGTTTTATATAATTCTTTTTATTTGATAAAGAGTTGATTTATTTGTTATATTATTCTCTTTATTTTTCTATGTTTACTTTCTTATTGTCCATTGTGTTCTCTTCACAATCTAGATCACCTATAGCCAAAGATGTTGCTATATTAGCTCCACTCATGGAGCATCAAGTCAATATGAAGGTGCAACAAGTAGATTTGATCTATTATCAATCTGGCACCTTATATGGCATCATTACTCATGCCCCTCATCCTTCAATGGAGCCACCTAAACCTAGTCCAGGTTCGCATGTTGATGGGATCATAGGCAATGTTATGAACACTCCAGTGAATAAATTAGTTGATCAAATGGCTCAAATGAATTTCAATTCAACCCTGTATGTTAGCCAACCCATAGCCACGTCATCTTCGACCCCTACCCAAACCACCCAAGTCAATACGGTACAATCCACACCAGTGGGCAATGATAATCAACAGGGTGTAAGAAGAAAAACAATCATAAGAAGAAAATGACGATGGGAAAAAGACCAATCCAACTACAAATACCACTACCCAAGAATGGAGGACAAAAAATAACCGTTTATTTTCCTTGCAAGATTTGTTGAGGAGACCATCTCACACATCAGTGTCCACACATGGAGGAAATTCACAAGTATATCTTGAACAATCATTTTCTGCAACGATAGTTGGTATCTTCTAATCCCTCTCCTCCACAAGGAGAGCAGGGGGACAAGTCCCAGTCCGAGGGTCTTGCAACAATTTTGATGTGTGAATACAATGTTCTTTTGCAAACTCGCACTTGAAACTATGATGCTTCAGGTAATAATCCATTCACACTTGATGCATCCTCGTCACAACTTGATGGCTCCCTTCACATTTAAAGGCCACTGGTCAAATTCTTACCTTGCTTTTTGAAGGGGATTTTGAATAAGTCCACTCACAATCCTCGTGCACAAGTGACTCAAAGCTATAGCATCGTTGAGGACCTCATTCAAGCACCATGTGTTATGTTTGCCTTAGAAGTCCTCTAGAGTTGTCCCCTCCAACATAAGTCATTGTTGAAAGTGATAGGTGGTGTTGACCTATATGATTCAAACATCGTAGCTTTCAACCTCGACCAAGATATCCCCCAACTTCCTTCTCATGGGGCTTTCTAGATTCATGTTAAGTCACACAACGTCAATATCTATCATTGCATCATTTATGAAGGGGCTTCCACTAGTGTGATATCTATCTTTGGTTGGAAGGATTTGGGTTCTCCCACTTTTGTCCCCTCCCAAACTATATTGCAAGCCTTCAATGGGAATGTGTTTCAACCTAAGGTGATTATTCTGTCTTTTCTAGTCAAGTTGGAAGGGAAGACAATTAACGTCGATTTCGGGGTGGTTGATTCACCACTAGATTATAGTCTTATTTTAGGAAGAAGGTGGACTTATACTACAACTATTGTCATCTCATCAATTTTTCATGTTTTTCATTTTCCTCACGAGGGGAAGGTGGTCACTATCGATCAGTTAGACTTCTGCACTATTAAGTGAAGGGATCATAATGGCCAAAATGTTCCTCTCGTTAGCTCTTCCAACTCAACATACTCTAGTGTTGGGGCGGGAATTTTTAAGGATTCTTCCTTGTTGCATAACTTCCCTATCTCACCCCGACTGTGTTATGTGGCGTCCTCTCTTATTAAGATAGTGTCTTTGATACCAATTGGATCGAAGTCTATCAAGCATACCATTACTCTGTTGACAACACCTAATGAGTTGGATCCATGTATTGTGGAAAAGTCTTACGTGCCTACTAGGTTAAAGTCACCAGTCACTGCAAATCATATTGGAGACAAGTCTTCAGCCACTGCAAGTCATACTGGAGACAAACAACCAGTTGCTACAAGTTATGTTGGGGGAGCATGGATCTAGTTGAGTATGATTCTTCCAATAGATGTGCAGACTCCTATGATGATGAGTTTGTTCCTGTCAACTCTACTATTGTTTTCATCATTGATCTTCCTCATGAGTTTGATATTATTGATTGTAAGTCCTCATGCCATGGTGTTCTTGAGCCTTTGTTGGTAGAATTTGCTATGGTAACAGATATTGTAGAAGACATTAAAGTTGGAAAGTCCCCCACCCAAGTAACATGTATCATATCTTTCTTTTTGTATTTTTTTATTATCTATGATCAAGGTATTGATATTTCTTGGATACAGGACTTTGTGTTGGATTCCTAGTTGCTTATGAATCCCGCTTTGCAAATTATTTGATTCGATTAGGTATATTCAAAAAACTGCATATAGGTTTAGGCCTTCCCTCTGTTATGATGCATCTAAACCTTTTTCCACTTGAATTTTCCATAGGTTCGAACCTGTTGGATATTGGGGTATTATCCTTTTCTAGCTACATTTTGCACAAATCTGGCAAAAGAGCCTACCTATAATGGGTACCTTAGTTAGCACTTTAATTGCCATTTTGGTGCCCAGGTTGAATTTTTCTCATAGGCTCGAGAGCCTTTTTAGCGTTATCATAACTTTGAGAACTTTGAGAAGAAGCCTCATGCCTCTATTTCTCATTTATTTATGGCCATCCCCTATAAGGATCCCATATTTGTTCATTATCATTTGCTTTTGCTCATTGTTACTTGCACATCTATGCATAATGCTTTGTTACAACCTTCATACCGCCATTGCATTCATTATTTTTCTCATCTTGCATCCATTGCAATTTCATTTTGAACCATATCCTCGTAAAAAACATGTTGATGAGTGTCTAACTCTTGCCCAATACCTTTTTTGCATAGGTTTGTTCCATGACTTGGAACATAGTTGTAAGCCCTATGACACGTGTTCCTTCCATTGTACTATAGCATTCTTTTTAGGATTTTATAATATGAAAAAGACAAAAAATCAAATATTTATAAAAGCAAAAGAAAACACATGGTATTTTGATGACATCCATTGAACTTGAGGTACGCTTCTTAAATTGGCATATAGGGATAGGATTTTCCCCATAATTCCCATTGCATTTTTAACTATCCCTATTCCATTTTTTATATGCCTTTGGTTCGATCCCACCAAGCGGTGAAATTAACCTTCCTTTTTTCATGTTGACGTTTGTGCAATAATGCCTACCTGCCATGGGTGCCCTGGAATAGCACATTGATTGTCGATTGATGCCCATGTTGTCATTATTTGTAGGTATGAGAACTCTTCTTTAGCCCCACCATGGATTGTCGTTGAAACCACATGTTGTTCATCTGCATCCTTATTATGGTCATATCCCAGGGGGGTTCCCACCCATTATTTTTCAATCACTGTTTACATACGCTTATTGCTTCTAAAATATCGATGCCTATGGCTAAGCTACTATTTTACCTTGTTACCTCTACCACAATCGCTCTTGACTTCTAGCCATTTGCATCACTTTGCTTACAACTTGTGCTACCATTTTCACCCATGGAGATAATCGTTGCAACGAGTGGACTTTATGCGACTAGTATCCTCCTATATCCCTTTGCATAAGTTAGTTCCATGTGCTTGGTGTTAATTTTTTTATCTTTAATTCGGAGTTGCAATAATACTTGAAATCAAATAACAATAATACACATAAGCAATCACATTCGACACATGAATTTACCCAAACAAAAACATTCCTTAGTATATTGATAGATAGCATAGAGTGTATTTTACATGAAGCAGCCCCAGTGCAATTATAGAGCAAGAGAAAGATAAAGAAGAGAGACTCAGAATAATATCTTGCACAAAGAGAAGCACATTTCCTTCAAGAGAGAAGAGAATTCGCTTCACATTGAATTCATCAACCCTGGATAACATATTTATATATTCTTCACATGCATCGACTTCTATTTTTATCTTCTAACTTCAGGGTGAACTCTCCCTCCATCTGGATGCATCAATCTTGCATGAAGAAGTGCGCCCCACTTCTCGTGCAGCGCATTAACTCACTGAACTTACTCTTATGATGAACTTGCCCCTTAATTGAAAGCTTTCCCACTTAGTTAGGTGGCTAACTTGGGTGTTTTCATGCAAGTGTCGCAACTCAAGTGTCATATTTTAGTTTAACATAAGTATCGTCTTTTAGTTTAACATAAGTGTCGCCTTTTAGTTTAACATAAGTGTCATCATGCAATAACACTTAGTTAACTAGATATTCTTTGTTATCACTTAGTTAACTCTCTTAATTGAATGTTTCTAGTTAACATCACTGTAGTGATCAATTCGATCTCTCCCTTGATTTACCGAAGGCTTCATTGAAGTTTAACAATTCAAATTCTCTCTTAATTAATTCTTCTGTGTGCAATTCAAATTCTCTCATACCTTATCACATCTTATCTTTATCTCTTGTCTTATATGCATGGTCCACATGTGCCATCTTAATTACCATATCAAATATACTAAGGAGATTTTCCCAATGATGTGATCATATTGTTCTACCATCGTTCCAAGTGTTTATATGCTAAAGTGATTCACTCTAGAGGTGGCTAGTCTCTATAGGAGACTTAATATCTCAACCATGGTTAGTAGTACATCACACACCATACATGCTTCGACATGCAAAGCATCACCTCAACACATGAGGCACCACCTCAACACATGAGGATCTATCTTGACACACAAGACCTCAGCCTTGACTAGCAAGACTGTACAACATCATCACTTTGACATACAAAGCACTTGCCTCAACACATGAAGCTTAACCATTCTTGAGTCCAACTCAAGATTCTTCTCCAATTTTCTTGAGTCCAACTCAGGCTCCTATAAGGCACTATCTCGACACACGAGGCTCAATATTTACACACAAGATTGACCTGGAGAATGGCTCATGATGATGTAACTTTAACACTTGGAACATACATGCATCTTGTGGAGCCACTCGTTCTCTCTAGCTGAGCATCCTTTTATCTCTTTTTTGGGATTGTAAAACATACATGAAAAATACACTATCGAGCATAATTTTATCTCTTTTTTTGGGCTTGTGAAATCTACACGAAAAAGACACTATCGAGCATACCTTTATCTCTCTTCCGCACTCGCAAAACCATGGAGGAGACACCTAAAACAAGAGGGGGGTTGTGTTTTGATCTATAACAAAATGGCAGTGATATATTGTGTCATACTTGAACATGGCACCTATTTGAGTCCTTATCTCATAGTTGGGTCATAGCTTTCCTAGGAGTTGTACCATCTATATGAGTCTTTTACTCCTTCGATTGGTTACTCTTCTAGTCCATATGGAAAATGATTCACTTTCTCTTGAGCGTTGTCATTATATTCATGGTGCTCTCGAGTCAATGTTTCCAAGTCATCCATGTGTCATGTTATATGTTCAAGTGAGGTAATCATGAATTAACCATTTGCAGTCCCATTGACCTTCCATCCCAACCATCCTTGTGTTAGTTGGGCTCAATGACTCTATATCTTCACATCTACTCTCAAATTATGATTCATGTCAATTTATGGGGGATACATTAAGGACCTCCTTTGATGGATTCCTTCTTATTGATGTCATCTAGTTATCCAAGAAGTAGATCTAGAAAAAAATCATTACCTTGGAGCTTGCAGTCCTCAGTGGCAGGTTTCCTCACGTTCGCTAGTGGGATTTCCTTATTGAATCTTGATCAAACGATTCTACGAGTGTTCGAAATCAACTCCTTTATTCACACTTGATATATTGTACTAGGTACCTTGGGAACCATCATCATCATTGATGATTCCCCTCGCATATGTTAACGGTAGTCCTCATTGACAAGTAATTAGATGATTTCACGCATGCTTAACATTAAGGCCTTTATTTGCATGTGTAGAATCATACCATCGGGGTTAAGACAAATATCTTGGGCATGGGGGGGCATTCCTCATTCATCCTACCCATCCCAAGTTGCGATGGAGTATATCACAATATTCTAAGTACTTTGGAGACTACTATATCTTCCTGATACACGCTATGTCATAGATCCACATTGTATTTTTGGTAGCTATGATCTTTTGATGACATGGATCCACCATGTATTCCTTCATTGGCCATGATCTTGCATATTACTACATGGATCTGTAGTGTATTGTGTTGGAGGCCATGCTTGGTGTTTGTTTTGAGCATGGGTATGCCTACCTCAGGGATGATATATATATGTTTGGTTGATGATTGGTTGTGGGTACTTTTTGGTTCCTTGATATTCAACTCCCTTCTTATGCCACCTCACTATTATTTTTTTATAATGTGTTTTGGCCATCACCTTCTCTTATGACCTCATGCATTAGGGGGCATCTGCTATATCTATATTTTCCATTGAGACTCATTAAGGACCCACTAACAGCGTCTTGCTAAAGCACTCACTTATACCCTTGATTTACTCATCTTTCAAACCCTAGTCGCCCCTTGCATATCTATCAAGGAGCAACCATCATCCCTTGGTCACACCTTGTACCACTGACAAGGAGCGACCATCCCTCTATGGTCACACCTTGTACCACTAACAAGGAGAGACCATCCCTCTATGGTCACACCTTGCACCACTATCAGGGAACTACTAAGCCTCATTTCTTCTAGAATGAGCAAGTTTCAAGGAGATGAACATGCAATGAGATGGATCCTTCGCAACATGAGCTTGGGAACCCATATATGTCTTAGATTTCACAAGTTCTAGGAGTCCAGATCTATCCTACCATCTTCTCCTTCAATCTATATAAGGAATGGGATTTCAAATATGAAGGGGATTTTTGGAAGAAGAAAGAAAAGTAGCTAAATGCTACACATTTCCATACTAAAGCTCTTTTTCCATAGCCTTCGTGAGATTCGAGTTAGCCTTACTTAGGTGAGGGTTAAGGAGAAGGAGTTCGAGCAAGGGACCAAAAGGATCTTGCACCATGACTCAAGGTATATATACATGGATGTAATGTTATTCATCATTTTAATATAAATCGACATGATTTTCCCTACATTATATTGTTAATGTGTTATTTTATAAATTGCAATTGCATATTTGATATTTCCTTGAGTAGATTAGATTAGATATAGGTCATTTCATCTTCCTATTGCTTTAAAGGGTATGGGATTGGTATTGCTTTGTCTTCTTGTGTGCAGGTAGCAGGTGTAAGGAGTCGAAGTTGCATAAGCCAAGATTATGCGAGGACAACCGTAAGATCTAAGGTATGGACCATTATTTTCACTCTCTCTATGCATGTGTAGGATCTAGAGACTTGGATATAGAGGAAATCTTGTAGTGGTCTATCTCGTTGTCTATATTGGATCAAGGGAAAATACGAGGGAAATCTCACTTGTTTGCAGGAAATATTTTTCCTTCAATATGGCATTTCAAACACTTTATCAAATTTTATGACTTTTCACACCAATTATCAAATTTTGTTGTGTGAAGCTTTTTTGGCCTCATTAGTTCACTGACATTGACTATTGTCAAATATCACAATTTGGTGCCATGGATATTTGTTGACCTCAATAGTTCACCTACATTAAGAAATGCCATATTGTTACTCCATACAACACTATGTAACAATTAGATGAAACATATAAAAAAATTCCATATAACCAGATAAGCATTTCATTCTACTAGATTGTTGTCATCTACTTTTATAATATCTTGTCTTGTTCGATGATTTAGGTTGAAGTGCGAGCATATATATATTTTTAAATTATCCATTCAACATTGATAGCATATAAGGCCACCTTATAACAATGCATAGCTTGATTGGGCCTAACGTTTAAGGACACGTGTTTCCTCCTAGGAGGCCATAACTACAAATCTGGAGGGGGGTAGACTATGTACACCTCCGTATATTTTATAAGTCAAATCGATGTGCAAAGAGGGTCCATTTCTCCACAAATAGAGGATCTCATACACCAATTTAGTGTCTAACTTGACCATGATCTTGAAATTACATCATCATTATTATTAAAAAGTACAATAAAGACAACCACATAGAATTTCATACACTAAACAATAACAAGAAACTCAAGCACATTCTTAGAATTGAAAAATAATAATTTTAATATTTGAAAAAGATATTAAAATTGGTTCAAGACACATCCATTATTCAACCATGAGAACACAAGTAACGGGTTCGAACAAATTTCTCACAATTTAAAAGTAATACTTTTGACATTTAAAAAAGCCATAAATATTTTATTTAAAATATGTATTCAGTTAGCAATAGAAATATATGCCATTAAAAAGTGTATATATATATATATATATATATATATATATATGCCATTAAATTAAAAAGTATATACATATATATATATATATATGCCATTAAATTAAAAAGTGTGTGTATATATATATATACACTCCATTATAACACCAAATGCAATAAGATAAAACCATATCTTATCAAGACACATCCATTATTCAACCATGAGAACACAAGTAACGGGTTTGAACAAATTTCTCACAATTTAAAAGTAATACTTTTGACATTTGAAAAAGCCATAAATATTTTATTTAAAATATGTATTCAGTTAGCAATAGAAATATATGTCATTAAATTAAAAAGTATATATATATATATATATACACACACACACCCACACCAACACACATTCCATTATAACACCAAATGCAATAAGATAAAACCATTTCTTATCAAGTATTATATCAGTATTAGTGATACATTGTATGTTTTTCACATATTTAATAACACACAGTAATGTAGTTTCACACCTATTTTCAAAATTTACGATACTCAAACCTAGAGGAGTATTCCGTTATGGTGGCTATTGCACTATTTTAGACATTTTCCTCTCGTTGGAATTGTAAAACTTTAAAATAAACTCATGATGCTGGAATCACCTATAAGGCAAGAGCTCTAAGACTTGTGTCATTGTTTCAGACAAGGTGAGAACTGCCATCAATGTCTCTATGACTATTTCCTTTAACTAGACAGTGAGACTCTCTTCCCATAGTGGCTTTGTAATATGGGCATTGAAATGTTTGCATGGCCCCTCTGCATTCCCCCACAACATTGAAATGGCCACTGGGATATTGATATTAGTTCCCTCTTCCTCCCACCTCCCTCGTCATAACTTCAATAACCTCTCACTTAAATTAATTTTCTATGATCACTTGCCCTTTGATTCCCATAATCTTTGCATGATCAAGGTTTCTCTACAGAATGGTGTCACAAATTGCCAACCTAATAGCAGAGTCATTTCGAGTAGAACAAACCAAGGCCCATTGGAGGAGTGCATCAATTTACATCTCATTATCTGCTAATTTAGAATTAATGTTATTGGTACTTAAACTAGATTTCACACTCAATGTTGGAATCTGTTCAAGCATGCGAGGCTTGTAGGAAGTTGTGCTCTATGATAAAAGATAAATGTTCTACAACTTGCTTATAATCACACAATCTGTAGAGCGCATAGGCCTAGCCCATATGAGCTTCTATAAGCCCTAGATTGCTATTGATAATTGCTCTTATTTCTAACATTGCTTCCTCATAACTCTTCACCTTTAGCTTATCATCCCCTTTCTTCACTTTTTTGAATGTAAGCATTATCTTCTTCACTTCTTCAATCTATTGCAACTTCATCTTGACAAAGTTTGAATACCATAGATTTCTTCTGATCGTCAATCTACATTCAAGACTGGGAAGCATAACATTTCAAAAGGTTCACAACATACTTGAGAAATCTTCATTAAAAATCAAGGAATTGCTGAACAATGAGAACTTGTGGTATTTTAATACAATGAAATAACTTACCATTGCTTTAGATTAATGGAAACATCATCGGGCTCAACAACAATGTTGTCCATGTCCATCCAAGTATTGATTCCACTTGTCTCAAATACATGTCCACATTCTACTAGCTCCATGAACTTGTCAAATGGATCACACTCTTGTAAAGCCACCTGCGCAATAACATCCATATGCTAGGTATGGAAAACCTTGTAAACCCTAGGGTAGGGTTTGCCACGTAAATCTATACAAGGAAGCCCACGCCTTAGAGTTTCTTTGCACGGTTCATCACACTAAGGTTGGATGCATGTTTCACGACAGAGAAGATCACATGTATGATGCTCACACTTCCATTCACATTTCTCCATGCAAGGTATGCATAAGATTTTGCACATAAGAACACAAAGACTATGTAGACAATGTTTCTCACAATGATGCTTGCAAGGAGGATAGATCTAAGAGCAACCAACCATGCATTGTTGGGCACATGGGAGATCCTAGATACATGGTTCTTTGCATGGAATGTGTGCAGTGCCTTGCATGCATGATCCACACGTTCCTTTTCAAATATGCTCACATCCTAGGTCTAAGACCTTACCATAGGGCTTATAGCATAGAAAACTAGCCACATCTTCACACAATGTATCCTTTCCCGATGATTGCACGACAAATATTTGATAATTTTTACTTTACATGGTTTGCAAGGTCTTACATATTTTATTTTACGTGGATGGCTGCAATCAAGTTGAGTAGGTCATGGTTCATTGCAGATGGTATCCTCCACAATGGGCTCCAACAACTTCATCATTATGGTAGGCAATACAAATTTCTTACAGGGTAAGTTATGGCCTTTAAGGTAGCAAGCAATAGAGTACATTGTAGGTCTACTACATAGTACAAACCAATTACTTGCACAACAAGCAACAATTTTTTTTCTTTAATATTTTAAAAGCTTGTCGATGATAAAAATGGTCAACTCAATACCTCTCCAATAAATATTGAACACAAAAATATAAATATAAATACAAATGTTAACCTAATTTTCACTTAACTCTATAAAAAAATGAAATTTTGATATTAACTAATAGATAAAGATGGAACATATAATCTTTCGTAGGCAGGGACCAATAGTGCATCAACAAGTATAGACAATCACTTTAAACAACTCTAAAGATTCCAATACCTATGCTTATTAATAATCAAGGTTATTCATTTTTAGTTATTTTTAATGTCTCATTAGAAAACATTATTGAGAAATGTCTAGAAATAAATAAAAGGTATGTAGACAAATATATATTTTGCTTAACTCATCGCGTTTTTTTCCATAGCTTTTTTTTTGGATATTTTTGAGAAGGAAATCAAAATATACACATGTCTATCTAGTACAGACTTAGAACCTTGGAAGTGCCAGCTACAGTATCTACCTCAAAAAGACCAAATAAAAAACATATTACAATCATGACACAAAGTCATGTAGACACACCACTATCATGGATATCAAAGGCTACCTCAGTATTTAATTCACAATAATCATGAGTGAAAGTAATAACATAAAAATAATCTTTTACATCCTTGACTTGATTCATAATCGTACCCATGCCTAGATTTATAATGTTTTTGTTGTTTATTTATTTATTTATTATTTTTTTCTCATAGGGAATAATCTCTCAGAAAACCCTCAGAGTACTTCCCCATGATTCATGGATGGTAAATAGGGTAAACCGTTAGCCCTAATTACGGGGCCTAACCTCGAGGGGATCAAGAGAGTTGAACTCGTGACCTCCCCAACTTTGGGGGGGGGAGGAGATCTCACGTCTGGCTCATGACCGCTTGAGCTAACCCTTGGGACTAAACCCAAATTTCCAATGTTATATTCATGATTTGCTCAAACTATTAAAATCTTCAAGTCTTTCAAGACTTGGATATTTTTTACTCATTTTTCCTCAACAACTTTCAATAATAACCATAGTGCATATAATTCAACTCAACTATTTGAACCTTCACCAACAACATACTTAACAAAAAGCAATGATATGAATCGAGAAAGAGTACAACCCCTACTCCACAAATATGTAGCAATCCTTGACTTGCTCCATCAAAGAAACCCCAAGATTTCTCATGGTCAACACTTGGCATCAACAAAGTTCAATTGGATTTCTCTTTAAGAGACTTTTTATTCTCTTGCAATACCAATCTGACCATGTGTGCGACCTAAGCAGGAGATAATACCAAATCTCAAAACAACATTTGACTTCTAGACCACCAAATCCCATACACAAGGAGACAAGGAAGAGCCTTCTAAGCTATTGTGGCCTTATCTATTAACTAATCTAATAGACAATAATCTAAAGACCTCTTATCCCATTTGGAATGACCCATAGGAACTTGAGTTAACTCTTTCCAAACTTCTATGGAGAAAGAATAAGTCACAAACAAGTGGTCTACTAATTCATTATCATTTTTGCAAAGAATACATCTTCCTAGACCCATCCAGTTCCTCTTCTATCTATTATCCCAAATTATTGGCTAGTGCTAACCAAAGAAGAATTTAAGCTTGTAATGGATAAGAAAACTTCCAAACATGTCTCAACCAACAAACTCTCTTAGCGTGCACATCCTCCTCTATTCTTATTGCATACCCTAGCTCGATTGTATACTCCCCAATACCCAAGTTCTTGGACCAAGTTTGTCCTCACCTTCTATCAATTTGATAACACAATGGGAGAAAGTATTTACATATTGACCCCACTCCACTGCTAAGTCCCCTTGTGAATTTATGATTTCTGAAGTCACCATTCAACTTAACTCATTGTTATCATGCCACTTTTGTCTATTCACATGAGCATAGGATGATCCTTGCTCTATTGCTCATCATTGATCATTCATGCACCACCTTCTATTCCCTTCACACTCTCGATGGCTCTCATAGCCACAATAATAGAACTTTTTTTTTTTTTTTTTTGCGGAAACGGTGCACGGGAAACCCACCAATACTTCCCCACATTTCGTGGATGGTAAGGATGGTAAACCATCGGCCAACAATAGCGAGTTGGCCTAACCCCTTAGGACTCAAGGCTCAAACTCGTGACCTCCCCCCATACCGAGAGAGTATTCGCACGTCTTACCAATTAAGCTAATCCTTGAGGCTAACACAATAATAGAACTTAACAATGTACACATTTGCATAAAAAAGCAACAAAGATTCATTTTAACTTAGACTTTTGTACCATGTGCCTTTCGATGTATATGTGTCCGATCAACATGTTGGTCAATATTATGCTTTTGGTGTCACCTAAGCTAATAATTATTTACTCTACTAGGTTGAGAGTAATTATCCTTCTTGCAACATTGTGGTTTAAGTTGTAAAGTCGTAGATGCTAGTTCCCCAACAATGCACATTATAAATTGTGTTTATTTTTTATTCAAATGTATGTGCTCTTCCCATTTGCTCATTTCAGCCTTGTATGTCCACACGGAAGTAGAATTATTATTAACCTTACAAAATAGTCCCCCTAGTAATACTCTTATCTTAAATTTACCATTTTTTAATTTTGGTTCTTCCCTCCAACATTAGAATTGCCCAATACAAATTCCTTGTTAAAAATATTTAAGAAAAGAAAAAAAAACTTATTATCATTATCATTAACCCTAAAAAGTGGCCCTATTCCAGCCGTGACATCGTAATTCCGACGGTGGCCCTGCGAGCGGCTGCATGGTCGACGTGTAAAGTTAATCAAAGGAGCATCTCGCGGGTCCGCGGACACGTGGCCGAGCCGGGTCCAACCAAAACTGCCTAAGCCGGTCGAAAAATATCCGCCATTCGATCGTCTTGGCATCCGCCGTCGGTATGGGTCATCATCTCTCGATCGGAGCCGTCCAGATAAGCGATCGTGAGGCTGGAGATTACTAGAAGGTCCAGAGGCGGCTATAACCAGCGCTGTTGCGCTAGGCCATGTGTAGGGTTTTCAAAGATTTCCATTTGCGTTCTTGCTCTCCGGGGGTCTTTTCAGTGAAATCTTCGGATCTGCGAGATCGATCGACACGGTATACGTTTTTAATTTTTTTTTGTTTTCAGGTCTTCGTTTTGCAGGAAGAAATACTCCAAAGCGTTCTTTTATCGGCCGAATATCGAGGTCTCCGAGGGTTTGATTTTCTTGAAATCGAGAATTTCCCCTCCCTCGTCGTTCGATCGTGTCGCGAAAGCTTCATATTTCGAAGTTTCCTGCTGTTATTTGACCTTTCCCTTTTTGTTTTAGATCCATACGGTTTTCCTTTTTCCTTCTCGAATAGGAGGGTTAGGGTTTCAGTAGATCCGAGGTTCAGAGCTTTTTTGATGTATTTGTGCTGAGCGATTGGAGAGAACAGATGCATATATGTTAAAGATGCCGGTTCTAAGTGCCGTGAAAGACTCAATACCAAGATTTGACAGTCAAGGAGAGAGCATGTCCTATAAGACACACTGGGAGAATCCTCGAAACCTTGATTTGACGGCGGGGCTAATTATTCATCTTTAAGTTGTGACGGCGGGGCTAATCATTCATCTTTAAGTTTTGAGAATTGCAGATTGGTCCTATTTAATGGTGAGAAATCATCGATCGGGTGAAATCTGCAGAGTCAGTCATTTAAAACCAGAAAAGCAGCATCCTAGCAGCTTTTCGAAACGGCGAAAAACGCAGTCTGTGTTGATTTCCTGGTAACTAAGTCGGGATCATATTGATTTAAAGGTTAACAAAGTTGTTTATTGTTAATCTAACGACCAACAAGACAATAAGAGAGGCACTTCTGGATTTGAAGCGGCGGACGTTCCGTCCCGTTGAACCTCTTTGATTATCAACTACAAACCTAATGCTATATCTGATATAGGATCTTTTTCTCAAAAGGTTTAAACCTCGGCAGACCTAAAGAAATCCATAAAGAAGGGTTTTGTTTCTCGCATCTTTGAAGTTCTGAAAAGATCAGATCTCGAGGATATGCGAAGTTATTTTTCTTTTACCTAATAAGTTAAAGCTTCACCAGTCGCACTCATTTAAAGGAGAGAGAACGGCCAATCACCATAAAAGATTCTGACATTTACTATATGTACTAAAATTTGTCAAAATCTCCGAGCTTTAACTGTTTATCAGATCTGATACCTGTTCAAATATTCCAAGACAGTGATACCCCGAGCTATTTTTGAATCTATCCTGTTTATACAGCTTTATGGCGGTCTGAAGTGCATATCCTCATCGATATCAATTTTGTCTTAATGATTGTAAACTAATCATAAAAGCAAAATTAAATTGGTACGCTGAGGTAGATAAACTATCTATTTGAGCGAGCTTTTTAGCAGCAAGCTTAGCAAAATTATCCATTATTGCTCATTATTTGTGAGTTCCAGAATTGCATCAGAAGCAGCCCCTTGTACAGATAAATATATTGGGCTTGATTTTCATCCAAAGCACTAAGAGTAAGAGTGCCCACCTAATCTAGGAAGAGGCAGCTGAGGAGATTTAACAAGTTGTAAGAGAATAGATACTGAGCAGATGGCCGCCCCTTCTTTACTGCCAAGCATGGGGTTGTTAAATCAAATGCCGCCCCAAGCTACCAATGACCAACCTAATCGGCGAATTGTTAAGAAAGTGTCCTGGGCTCCCGAGAACAATCTATGTCAGGTGTTTATCTCCCCCTTTTCCCATTTGGTTATTTTATATTATTCTTTTGCTTCTTGAGATGATGATCGTTTTTGACAACTATTGTTCTCATAGCTTTAATTTCTAGTTTTCAATTTTATGTAAGTGCATTTCTCTCAAAAGAGTGAGAATGCAATCTCCTTTGTGATGCAATTAAATGAACAGTAGATATATGTTATATCTCTGGATAGCAGGTTATCAATATCTAGAATTGCTTCTTTTTGGAAGTGCTCTGTGAAACATGCCCCAAGGAGCTGAACCACAGAATGTGGACTTTCTTTGGCTTAGTTGCCTGGTCTGAGGGGTATCTATTCTGCCAGATTTTACTGGGACTTGCACCTGGCCTTGTCCATTTTTAACATACCATTTTAGTGGGGCTGACCACAGCAAGAATGGAAACATGTTTGATGGCTTAAAGCTCTGTCAAGATCACCTTTGGAGCTTGGCAACGAATCCCTCCAAATTGAAAATTGAATTTCCTTGATTTGTATTTTGCCTGTCAGTGGTTACGTTTTTTATGCTATTAGGTTATACATAATGCAGTTTGTGTCTAGTTATATGATTTTGTAAACTTCAAATACCTTTATAAAGGATTCTTATGCCTTCCTTTCCACAAGGATTCTTATACCTTCCTTTTTCTGCATTCAGTATGGCCAGTTTAATATCATGCATTTTGTGGTTGAAATGCTTTTTGCTGACTTAGTATGATTGGAATTGCTTGGTTAGGGTGACTTTGTCTCAATAGATACCCCTTCATTTGCAGATAGTTCAGTTACTGTTTTCTACTTTTATTTTTCCTTTATTTTGTGAAGTTTGGTCAGCAAATGTTAATAGTTTCTATTGCTCTTCTGCGTGGTTCAAGTATTTGAAAAACATAAACTCATGGAAACAGAAGATGGATTAGACTTGAACAACGTTTAGAGAAAACCATCTAATCCTCAAAGATGTGCCATGCATATTTGTATTGTCAAGAAGCAAAGTCTTTTGAATACTGTGAGGTATATATCTTTGAGAGGGTTTAGTTGGAATCAACCCATCATTTTGATTGAAAATGGAGCCAGTTGCTACACAAAAGCATGTAGAGAGATCCATTGCCAGAGTAACTTGACAATCATTCCATTAAGGGTGTTCTCTATGTATTACATTGTATGTGATAATTATCCAATATGATGAGTGGAGTCAATGAATTTGATGAGTTTATTGTTAAATTAAAGGCTTAACTCAAGATTGGGATGGAAGATGAGGTCATATGGATCATTTGAAGGGTACTCTTAAATTTTTATTTTTTCTATCTAATGTAAACAAGCATGGGAAATCACTGAAGACTTAACCACAATTGATGGTTGGTTACCAGGAAAAACTGACACCTGACCTGGCAGGGACATTGAGTATTATCATATCACATTAACATATAGCTGACCCCAGGGACTTGATATCAAGACCTCTTATTTGCAACTCACAGCACTCAAGCCAACTCACTGGACTTGACTTTTCTTAAATATTATGGCTGTTGAAAGTTTATTTCATTGGAACTTTGTGCTTTGTTTAGCATGCTCTGTGCTTATTCTTGGAAGGCTCCACAGAAAGATCACTATCATGCTGTCAAAAAGAAGGGATATTTTTATTGATTGTACACGCATGTGAATATTCTGTCACCAATATTTTTAGAATAACCCAATGACTAGATGCTCCACTTGTAATGCTCTAAAACAGACCCATATGATTCAGGCTAATTTGAGAAGTGGAATGATCACTTGTGAAGGATAGAAGATGGGATGCGTTACAGAAGGTGGGAAGATTGCGAAACTTTCTGTTTCAGGCCTGTATGTTTTAGCAAGCAACAAATTCAACATTCAATGATGTTTATTTTTTCTTTTTGTGATTCCAACTTCATGGCAATGTTATGGGCTATCTTGCCTACCCAACAACCTAAGTTGCACGACACTTGGAAACAGGAATGGTATTTGAAACAGGGATGATGTGGAAACTCAAACCCCTTACGATTTTAGGAAATATTAGGAAATGAAACAAAAAATTTAAAGTATACATATATTTTTAAAATAGTAAATTATGGATGACTTAAATATAGTGAACAAGTTAATAAAATCTCATTTATACATTAAATCCTATATAACATTACAGTATGTCATGTTCAAAATTAACCTTATAGATTAGGCCATATATGCCAAAATGTAAATTAAGCTATACAAAATTCACTTCTCTCAAAAATTGAAGACAATAAAGTTGGTTGCCCAAAAGGGGCAACCTCTGTTCCAAGCCCACCTGCCTTATTATGAACGCTAATGTTGGTTTCTACCAAAATCTGCAGCTAGTCGTCCTTGTGTAGGCCATGGTTGTAGTTATGCAGGTTGTGTACCCCCAGCAGTCAGTCCTGTGCAGTGATGAATATTAAGAACCTCTTTTACGGTTTACCCAATATACGATTCTGTAACTTAGAGATGTTGTAATAGAAATATGATGAAAAATTCTTCTCAATCAGAGAAATTGTTTCAGCTTAATCGCAAGTACATTAAACTGACCAACATTTTCATAATCATAGTAGCTGGAGAGTAATTTAATTGACATGGAAACCAATATTGTGTCCTATTAATAATACGATTTTTTGCTCTTTAAACTTACAAATTTTGTCCCTTTTTTGTTGTTATTCACAACTGTTTTTGGTGTCAGGGTATTTTGCTTAAATAAGATGGAATTAAATGTCTGTACATTCAATTTTTGCTTTTATTTCTTGTGAAACCTACATTCTTTTTGTTTTCTTGCATCACTTTTTGAAAGCCATGAATTTGGGTCCAATGTCGTATACAAAATATAAGTCTGATTTTTAGAATCAACACTCTCTAGCTTACGATTCATATCTTGTTTTCTGTGTTCCCAAGTATCTGAAATCAGAAATGTAAATGTCAGATAACTGGTTTATGGGAATGGGTAGGTTTTTGTAGAAAACTGCAAGACATCAAGGGAAATGTTAGGAAGTCAACACTTTGTAATGTAAAAGCAGACCCCTGAAACACAGAATTACACTTCTGCAGCAACGACTATACAAAAATCTAGCATTGATAACAATTTTTTAACACAATTTATGATAGTTTCTGAATACACTGCTTTAGGGTATGCAAAATAGCCTTGTAAAAGGAAATTGTCCCTCAGAACATATCTCTTCACCTAATCAGACTTCTGATATAAGAAACCAAACTTGCAATTTAAGACCAGTTGCTAAAACTGAAAATCAACCTGCATCAATGCAAAATCATACCCCCTGCAACAGAGAGTCAAACTTCTGCTGTAAATGCTAGGCTAAAGTAAAACCTAGGCAGTAAATTTAGGCAAACAATTTTGGGATGCCGTGTGAGAAAAACTTTTATTTTCAGTTTAAATAGTTTGTTTATGGGTATCTTCCTTCTTCTTTTCAGGTCAGACTGTTCCTTGCAGAAGAAGCACCTTTGCAGGCTGGGCAGATAGGTCTTCAAGATCAATTACAGGCAAAAAAGCCTTGGTTATGGCATGCCATAGAATCTGGAATTGATGATGATTTACCACCAGGTTTTGAAAGCAGTCTAATACCATATAATAGACAGCAAGAAGTATCCATTGTACCACAGACCCCTTGGCGGTGCCCCCCTAGGGTGAGCAATTGCAGTGTCTTGCTTTTATGTGATGTGTTAGGTGTAACCAATCAACAAAATTATCTTAATTTGAAAGTCTACAGGGGCCTGTGAGGCCAATTTCCTCATTCAAGTCTATGCAGATTGGTATAATTTGTCTGAGCTATTTGTTGTTGTGTAGTTTGTCATCAATCCTTCATGGCAAGTGGCTGCTGGTGATGAAAGTCAAGAAATAGAACTCCAGTATGAGCGTGAAGTGCGAATTTTGGAAGCTGTATACCCCCGACCGTCTTCTATTCCACCATGGTAATTAAAAGTTTATCTTCATTTACTGGAGGTGCTTAATAGGATTCTGGAGAGGGATATATAATTGAATGAAATGTTGAAAAACAGTTACAAATTCCTATTTGATATTTGCAGCCCAGCTGAGCCATCAGAAGCGTGGGAAGCTTATGATGATTCTGTGACTCACCTAATCCCATTAATACCTATAGAAGAAGAAGAAGAAGCAGAAGATCTTGACAATGCCATGACGTTGTTTGGCTCACATCAAAGTATACAACATTTGGGATCATTGGGTATGCATTGCCACAGTGATTGTGGAACATGTACACGTAGTTATTTTTTTCAAGAATGTGGACAGTGGAAAGGAACAACATTCAGCTTTTTAGTTCTGTTTTCTTCCTATATTCTTTGGAAATTACTAACGCGGTTTTCTAAATCTTCACAGGTGATAAATCAAGTGGGGCATCTCATTCCGTAGAGAATGATACTGGATCGTTACTAAATTCTGGAATGCCATTTTACTGTGACAACTTGGCCACTACAAGAGTTGAACAGAACAGAAATACAACCACATCCCATTATAATACAACAATTGAACCTGATGTTGCTGCAGCAGCAGCTGCTGCTTTTGTGGCCATCATGAGATCTAATGAAGAGGGGAGTATGATTGATCAAGATTTGCTGATTAAAATATTGAGTAACCCACAAATAATTGAAACACTGATTTCTCAGCACATCAAAAATAATAATACAAAAATGGAGTGCTCTCCTACTTCATTACCAGTTAACAAGAAGCCTAATGGGAATGAATTTACACACAAATTTGAAAATGATGGAAGTTCTCCAAGTAATTATAAACCCCAAGTTGCACCCTATGTAAATCTTGGAACTAATAAAAATAGAGTACCCAATGGGGAAGTTCCCTCTAGCCAAGCTCAATCATCTCCAAGTCTACCAATTTCAGATGCAAGAGTATTCACCACACCTGAACTGGTGCCACGACCTTCAGAAGGATTAGAGATCATAAATGCGAGGAATAATAAAATACCAATGGCCTCCTCAGCCCCACTACCTTCAACAAGTGGACATGGAAGTTCACAAATGGTATCAAGACCTGCAATCCTTCCTGTTACATCTACTCATGCTGTATGCACTATTCCCAATGTAGTGCCCACTACCACGCAAACAGTCATTGCTGGTCCTAACTGGACAAGTTCTCAAAATGAACAATACTATAAGAACCTTATTCAACAGCATGGCGGGCCCAATAAGAATGATCATATCCATCAAAATGGTTTACACTATCGCAAAGAACTCATTCAGCAGCATGGTGGACAGCAGAGCTTTGAGCGTGGCACTCAGCTACAACCAGGTAATATGGGTGGTCATTCATGTGTGTTAGATGTGAATAAAGCAAAATTTCGGAAGAACTGCTTGTACTTTAATTCACACAAAGGTTGTCGTCGTGGATCGAGCTGTTTATTTCTACACGAGCATGTAGACCGACCAAGAATGGACGAGTCTGACATGCAACAAACAAAGAGGGCCAAGATTGAAATTGAAATCTCTGGAAAACATTAAGAATATATTTGAAATTGGGGTTCAATGGTGTTCATAATGGGTAGGCCATGAATTTGCCTCTTGTTGCCCATAGAACCTCCAACCATTGGGCCTGCTCTGGGGGAGGATTCAACTATGTATCATGATGAATCAGTTAAGAGGACATTTAAGCAAGCAAATGATATCATATGGAAGGGTGTTTATTGAGGGTCTTAAAGGGCTTTGCAACATTAATACCTTTAATATATTCTTCCATCTTGACAGCCATAAAGAAGAGAGACCACCTGTTGTCCAGGCCGGGTGATTGATGATTGCATTATTGTAAAATCTGATGGTTTCAAAAGGAGGTAGATTTTGGGGCTTGACTATCCAAGACTACCGTTCAGTTCCAATTTTGTTCTTTGTTGTTCTCCATTGAGGCATACATACTTATGCTAATTTAGAAAGTTCTTCAACTCATTTGACATTATCTAATCACTAACATCCATGATGGATTTGGGTCTCCAACACTGACTTTGCCTTTTTGCTTCATTAAAAATGCAGAATTCAAGCGGACGGTCGGCTTGAATATATACATACATATAATGCTCCTTTAAAAATTCAGAAATCAAGGGCACAGTCTGCTTTATTATGCATGGACATGGAATGTTATTCTCCATAGGAACATTATGAAATACGCAAAAGCCACATAAGCAAATCAATGAAATGATAAAAAATGTTTTATATTATAAAAAAAAATAGTTATTGACAACTTTGAATATAAGTTTTAAGAAATCCTCATAGAAACTTTAGAAAATAAGCAAAAGCCACAAAACCAAGTCAAGCCAGTGAAGTAAACTGCCAAAAATGTTTAATGTTAAAAAAATTAGAAGTTTTTTTTTTTGAGAACTTTTGAATATAAGTTTTAAGAAACGCTTAATTTTTAAATTTATGCACTGTCAACAAGGGTATAGATTAGGTGGTTGGGAGGTTGTGTTGTCATCCTTCATCTAAGTTTAAATCTAGCTTAAGACAGATTTCTGTAGTTTTTGGCTGCACCTTGATTCTCCTCGAGAATAGTAGGTTTAAATCTAGCTTAAGACAGATTTCTGTAGTTTTTGGCTGCACCTTGATTCTCCTCGAGAATAGTAGGTGGGCTTTCTCTTGTGGATGTAGCTCTTGACAAAAGTAAACCACACCTTTAAAAAAGAAAGAAGTTAAAAGGCAATCAAGTTTTGATATCAATGCTCCATTACTTCATAAGGTTGTGTCCTATTTTTTTTTGTAAATAAACATTATATATTACTGCTGGAACATTACATAGCTTGTCTCATCGAGTCTTTATAAACCAGGCATTCTTGGCTCAAAACTGCCAAACAGGAATCCAACCAATAGACCACATAGATACTTCATGATCACTAATCGTCCTGGCTGTGACCAGCCAAACATGACTCCTGACCTAGACATAATGTTTTAAAAAGGAAAAAACTCAGAACTCCTAAACTCCGAAAACAACTATAGGACCAGTAAATCGACTTCAACACAAAACTTATAGATGATACCCTTCGGTACACAAAAAGCATCAGAAACAAAACTTAGATATGAATTACAGGCGGGGTGCCCCTATCGGAGCTATCCAAGTTCGACTGCATGCCCATGAGCTAGGTCTTCTCCTTGTTTGCAACAACAACATCCTTTGCAGAGCTCCTAGTGTTCCTCCGCTTGTTACTTGACGGTTCCCCATCGCCCAATCCCTTGATAACAAAGGTGATTCTCAATTTTTTAGCTATGGCGTCAATCTTCAGGTGCATGACGCGGCTGTCTGAATTGTGGGCCTTCCAAGCCTTGATAGGTTCTTCATCCCCCTTACTTTTGTTATAAGAATCCATTAACACATGAGCTTCAACACATGAGCCAACATATTTTTGGTAACCCAATAAGTCATGACAATCTTGTCGTATGCCGATGCCTTGCCTGCCGTGGAACTAGGGTCGGCTACCCATAAGGTTGTGTCCTATTACTTTGCCTACATTTTTATCTTTTAATTTAGCGGCTTAATTACATTTAATCTTCTCCGTCCGTCACCCATGCAATTAAGCTTTAAGGAGGATTGTTTGACTTTTTTTTCAAGTTTTTCTTTTGGGGTTGAAACATGGGTTGCATATATTTCGAATTATCCTTTAAACCAAAATGGAATATATATATGAATCCTTAAGTTAAGTGCCATGAACAAGTTATGTGTTATCTACTATATATATATATATTTTATAACTGTTCATTTCGAATTTGGAATGACGCCCATACAATCAATTTGGACAGTATACTTGTCTCCTCTTGCAATCTAGGAAAAACATAGTTTTTTTGTAAGGTTCGAAATTATATTAAACTAAAAAAATTGTATAGAGCTAAGAAGAAACATCAGAGAAGCACTATGTGTCCATATGTCACTGTTTGGATTCTTGTCCCTACTCTAAAAATGCCTATGAAAGAAATCTATGAGCCTTAGAGTTGGTAGTTTAACTAAATATAACAAAAATCCCCCCCATAGGTTGGGGGTTATGACCAATCTTGCAAAATTATAATGGCTGAGCAAAACACATAGCTAATCTTGGTATCAGAAAAAACCATTCTAAAACTATTCATCATTAGAGATAATGATAAGGGGAGGGACGGGGTGGCTAGCTCCTGGAATGTCGACTTTGATAGGAGGTTGGGCATTGATTTGACATGCGCTGGGGTAGAGGCGAAAGACCATCTACGGGGCTAAAGAGCCAACTATGGAGGTTTTGCTGACGATCCTCCCCGTTAATTCTTTGGCTAGGGTGTTCAATTTGGAATTGATTCTTTGTCTACCACCATTTGATTGTGAGCCGGTCGCCTCATACCTTTTTCCAGACTAGTTATTTGAGTCACAAGGAAGCATTATTGTCATTATCCTCAAGCTTGCCCTCAACATAGTCCTCCATTGCCATATTGAGCAGAGCTTTTATGTTCTGCAACATGTTCGGGGTGTGGGTGTAACAAATTTCCTGTGTCCAAGTGGAACCAACCTTTTCCACCATTCAACCTAATTCATCAACCAACAACTTCGGATCAGGTTGGATTCCTCTACTTCGCAAACAACGCTCCAATCGAGAGACATTCTGTCTCGTTCTTGGCTTCACTTGTTGCTTGAAAAACCCCTTCACATTCTCCATGTCCTTTTTGGCCCAAGGCATATGGGTTCGCCTAGGGCCATCCACAATTTTCTTCTGTGTAACCTTACACATAACCTTTGCGAAACTGGAATCACCAATATGCCAAATAGAGAGGCGCTCACCTTGATGAGGGTAGGAAAACAAAGAAGAGATAGGGAAACGACAAGACCATGAAAATCTTTCCCTGAAAAGGTTGTTCAAGCTATGCTTGGGATGACACTAACTCTAACGCTCCTACATGAGAAACCACATCATAATGCAATGACCCGCGAGGAGGTGGTTGGGATGAACATTAATCTCCATGAAAGCTCGCATGAAGGAAGTGATTGAGAACTAAAAGATGGACCAAAGAACCCTTGAGCGTCTATTCAAGCTATGCTTGGGATGATGTCGACTCTGATGCTCCCACATGAGAAACCACATCATAATGCAATCACCCACAAGGAGATGGTTGGGATGAACATTAATCTCCATGAAAGCTTGCACGAAGGAAGCAATTTAAAGTTGAAAGCTGGACCAAAGAACCCTCGAGTGCCTGTACGAGTTGAGCAAGTAAACCATAATGATGAGAAGTAAGCACCAGTTTCTAAGGACATTGGGTAGGACACATGCAGACATGCATAGTTTTCCCTACCACTTTCCAGGAGAACTAAACATGATCACTCCGCATGGTCGAAGATGTACCACACCCATCGTGGGGGTTAGGAAAAGCATACTTGCTACTCCACCCCAAATTCTAAAATATAAACACCTATCAATGTAATTATTTATTTTAGGGTTTTAGAGTGTTCAATTAGGATTGTCAAAATTGCAGTTTTGGATTCATAAAATAACTATTCTTAATGTATAAAATGGACCCATACTCTTAAATCCTCTAAGTGCAACTATTTTGTGTAATGTTAACCTTTAATCTTTGCAATTCCATCAATCTAAAAAATGTCAATGTCTATTCCTCTTATTTTGAGCCACAAGAAAATGTCCAATTCATAACATGTTTAGACTACAACCTGGAAAAATATTATTGACTTACAAAAACACAAGAAAATATGGAACTTTAGTAAATTGTCAATGATTTAATAAACCCTGCGAATTTTAGAATTGTCTAATTTTACGGGGAACAAGTGGTGGTCCTCTTAGAGAGGAGTGGTGAGAACAAGTAGGTAACGAAAATTTTTGTGGGATCCCCATCTTCCTCATAATTTTTTTGTAGGGTTGCTCAACTATGAATCACGATAGCGACTAGTACTTTTGAGTGTAGGATTTGACCCTTTGACCTGAGGTCTCTCCATTGACCTGTCTTAAGTAGATGGTTCCACCAACTAAGTTGACCCTTGGGAATACATATTTAAGTTTATACACACACACACACACACCACCACTGATCACATTATTGATGAAAACATTTGCAATAATTTATTTCATCTTCCAGTTGTCTCCTCTCTCCACACGATCTCAATACAGGCATGGGCTACTCAACTATGAATCATAGTAGCAATTAGTACCTTCAAGGTCCAACTCTGACCTCGTGGCTTGAGTCCTCCCCATCAACATATCTTAAGTAGATGGTTCCATCGAATGAGTCAACCCATGGGGATATATATATATATATATATATACAGAGAGAGAGAGAGAGAGAGAGAGAGAGAGAGAGATTACTACTAGTATCTTCAAGGGCTAGAGAGAGAGAGATTACTACTAGTATCTTCAAGGGCTAGATCTCAACTTGTGACTTTAGGCCTCCCCGTCAACATGTCTTAAGTAGATGGTTCCACCAAATGAGTCAACCCTTGGGGCTATAGACACACCATCATTGATAATGTTGTCAATGAAATTAACGATAATTTCTTTCAATCTTCCACTTTTGATATATACGTGCACAAACATACTCATGATCACGTTGTTGATAAAAACATCACGATGATTTATTTATTTTACATTTGTCTCCTCTCTCTCCACACAATCTTAATACAAATATGAGCCAGTCAACTATGAATCATATTAGCAACCAATACTTTTGAGAGAGCTAGATTGGAACTTGTGACTTGAAGCCTCTCCATCAACATGTCTTAAGTAGATGGTTCATCTGAATGAGTCAACCCTTGGGGTTACATACTAAGGTGTGTGCATACACACATCATTATCATGTTGTCAATGAAAACATTGACAATAATTTCTTTCAATCTCCCACTTTCCGCAAACACATACACTTACTGGTGATGTTGATAAAATAAAAAACATTACCATAATTTGTTTCATCTTCCATGTGTTCCTTCTCTCTCCACATGATCTCAGTACTAGTACCACACCATCCATTTGCCATTGATTGATTAAAAAATCATCTCCTAGCTCAAAATGTTTTTTTATCATTAAAAAAATTCTTTTACTGTGTTCAAAATATCTTTATCTTAAAAAAAATTCAATATCTTTATCATCACATGACTAATAAATAAAATAAAATATAAACACTGAATATTGAATTGCTTACAATATATAAGATTTAAAGTGTTTGTTTGTTTGTTTTTTGTAAATTTGTCTATTTTAAGCAATAAAATTATTATGTGAATGTAAAATAACATTTATAGAAGGCTATATATGGACTACACAAAATAAATATGTTGTTATTTTACATGGTATTTATTAAGTAAAACTTTGTTTGTGCATATGATGTAATAAAAAATGTAGAATATTGAACATTAATAGTAAACATCAAGATCTCAGTTAAATGATATTAATTTCTATTTACAAAATAGCATTACTACTCGCAACAAATTAGCACTATATTAAATATCCAAATGTGAAGTTAAATTTTGAGAAAACAATTTTTTTAGCTTTGATTTTATGAAAACACTAAAAATCATTATGAATACAAAAAATCCACTATATAAATATTGTGTAATAGATCACATAAATAATTATAAAAAGCAAGACATCATATTCCAATACCACCTTCATCTCCTTACACCTCAAAGTTAGCTTTTGAATTGACAAAGATATACCAATATCTATGATTATGTTAGATGATGTTAACAATACCCAAGGAGAGAGGGATCTTATAACATCAACTAAAGGATTTATATTTCTCATATATTTGATGTCTTTATAGTTATTTTTTGTTATATATATATATATATATATATATGGAATAGAAAACACAAGTAGTCCAACATTTAGGTTGTCCTCGAAGGAAACAAGCAAAAATAACATCTATTTGTTGATATGTCTCTCACTGAGGAATTATTTGTATGTTGCAAATTAAAAATTAAAACTTTAGACTTAGACATGGACCTAGACCATAAAAGGTATTAAACTAGGAAAGCAACCATAATCATAAAAGGGCAAAATGGTAAGACATGGACAAGCTAAAGCTTAGTTATCAGAATCAACATCCCCATCTATGAAGATTAGTGGAGTTAGTGTTTCTCGTGGATCTCTTTTTGCTCCCTTGGAGGTTGTTGCATGCACAATTCCCTTGGCTTTTCCTTCAACTACCTTTTTCATTGTATGACTTGCTTCTTTTGGCTCAATTTCTTAGCTTCATGGGTATCACCATTGATTGCTTCTAAGCTCAATATAGAATTTGACGAGGTTTTTGTACTTATATCTAACTAACCCAACAATTGAAGAATCTCAGAGTTCTGGGTTTCTTTGCTCTCCTGGCCACATGTTGCAAATTATTTGATATGCTAGTGGTCTATAATTCTTGAATATTTAGACTCTCTACTTCTAGAGTACCCTTTGTTGGGAATCCAAGGAGATTTCCTCATCGATTCAACCATTGGAGGTATGACCTTTCTTCTTACCTTGTTCTCTAAAACCTCCACCTCCTTTTTGAGTTATGAAACCTTTGTGGGAGGGGCCTTCTTCCTGACTTGCAAGGGATTTTGCCTATGACACTACTGCCTTCTTGCATGTATGTGGGAATCACTAGCTTGAATGAGCCTTTTGAACCAATGATGGCAGACAAATATTCATCTAACTTGAAGTGTCATGACCCTATTCTAGTCACCAATTCCCTATGTTGAGCATCGAAACTAGATTTCTAATGCTAAATCTCAAGGTAGAGTGCCTAGTCTTACTTAGACTAAACATACCATACCAACATGTCACACTCACTATGGCTTCCAAAATCAACAAAAGAAACTCCCTTCCAGTGTTTACATAAATAAAGAGCAACTATCCATCCAAACTACTTCAAATAAAGATCAAACCACTTAATAAAATCATTTATACACAATCAAACTATAATAACTTCAATCCCTCTTCATCACTTTCCATGCATTTCCTATCCTCACCCAACCACTTGTTTGCATAAACTCATCCCTTGCCTTACACTCCGAAGGGTCATCCTCCCCAGCTTACCTCCCTAACACCCTATACAAGGAAATACTCTTGATAATTTAATTGACAACTTTGAATTCAATCTTAAAATAGTCAAAACATAACATTACACTTGAGGTTCTTACTATTGGATGTTAGGGGAGAGGATAGAAATCATCTTACCATAGAATCAATCAACGGGACTTACTTTTAAATGGTGTGATTTTTTTAAGTGCCATGTGTAATAATTTTGAAGTCAGAGTAGATTTTCGCTACAGAAACCATCTTCTTTATTATGTATGATTTGGATGGTTAACGTTATCGATACAACATTTACAAAATCCAACACAATTTTAAAATTAACAATGTGAACAATATGGTTTTAGTAGCATGAAAATATGAGGAAAAAACATGAATTGAATAGTCTTAAACATTCTAAACGAAATATGTTTCATTCAACGAAGATGGGAATATTTTTTTATGGGTGTCGGTGTGATCCTATTATAACAGTCTAAAGTTTGTTAAGTATATAAAACTAAAAGCCCTCAATGAATGGGAGGATATGATACTTTGCAGTTGCGTGGAGAATATAAATAGAATATGATTGACTTTTTAGTTCCATGGAGAATTTAAAAAAATATTTCGCAAGGGGTTAAATTAAAAGGTTCATTGAATTTGATTGAAATTCAAATTTAAGTAATTTTGAAAACCCTAATTAAGGTTTGTTGAATTTTATATAAATTTGGTATAGATTTTTGTTGGTATTTAAGGCATCAACAAAATAACATGTAGGTCATTATTGATTCCACGTGTCAAAGTATTAATGGAGTGTGATCGCATGAGCTCAACAATTGAATGAAAGTGTAAGCAATTTGATTATGAGATTTATGGTATGAAACCTACGTGACATGTAAGTGCTTTGTGTACCGTGTAGAAGGGCATCGACATTGACAAGAACTAGTGAAACTATCGGATGCTTTGATGCATGTGTAGATTACAAGTCAGAAGAGAGTCGATGCAAATTACAAGAGTAAACTCATAGACAAGTTATGAGGTTATTTATGGGTTCCAACTTATATATAACAATAATGAAGTATTTTTTCTTCATAGAAACATATAGTAATTTTATATATAAAAAAGAGGCTATTGAGAATCAAACAACCTTGTTGAACAAGAGTGATTAGGGTTTTTTCTTCTGAGCTAGGGTTTCTGCTTCCATATGGGGCTTCTACTCTCTATTCACGTCCATGGCTTCTTCCCCAGACTCTTCGTCGGAGGAGGCAGTCTCATTTGATGCTCGATTTAAAAGGGTGATCTCTTCTGCAATTGTAGCTGACACTAAACTGGATGTTGACTCAGAGGCGAGGTTTGTCAAGCTTGTGGTGACCCCTAAAGTCGTGCTCTGCTCTGTTGTGGCCTAAACAAATTCCCTTTAAATGCAAATACTATCATGAATATGGACATTTCCCCAGAAAATGCGTGAAAAAAGCTGAGCGCAGGAGGAAGAGATTAACAAGGAGGAAGATTGGAACGTTGGTACTAAAAAGGGAAGGAAGCCCCCCCAAAGTAGAATATGCCTCCTTCCTCTCCGACAAAAGTAAGACCATCTGAAAATAAGTTTCAAGCTCTAACTAGCCAAGATCCTTAGTTGGGTGAAAAGGGAGAGATAAGGAATGAAACGCTAGAGGAAGCGACAAAAGAACAACTTGTGTTAATGGAAATGGGTCAAGAAGAAAATTATGTCTCGATTCTTCCAGAGCAGCCGACGAATGAAGTCAGATCTGGAGCCTCAGGTTCAGTGACGAGATCCAAATCTAAGTCCTCGCAAGAAGAAATGTCTGACTATAGAGAGGAAGAAAAAGATTAGCCAGGTAATAAGGGAAGGAAGTCAAATAGAACTCACAGGGAGGAGAAGGTAGAGAAAGAAAAGGCGGAAGGGAAGCAAGCTAGTTTAGATCAACATGTAAAACTTTTGTTATTAGGAAAACAACCTCTTGGAGCAATTGAGAATCATAAGGCAAGGAACACCCCCCTTAATCTCAGGAAATGATGAAAGTTGTCTCCTGGAATTGTAGAGGATTGGGAGGTAAATCAAAGGCTGGAATAATAAGGAGCATGACCAGAAGTGAAAAGGTCTCCATCCTTCCCGTCCAGGAGACAAAGATGAGTGAGGAAGACAGTAGGAGGCAATGAAGAAAATGTGGAAAAGTGGTGAAGGCAAATCAATATCAACAACTAGAAATTCAGGAGGCATTATGACTTGGTGGGATAAGAGGAGGTTAACCTCACGACCGAATGGAAAAAATCTAATTGGTTGATGGTGGAATTAGAGGACTCAGAGGAGAATGAAAAAATAGAATTTGCAACATTTATGGCCCGGTTATGCATCATAAGGAACAATATTTATGGAGTTCCTTAGATGGACTCAGAATGAATGAATTACACCAAAGATGTATTTTTTCCATAGATTTTAATGTCACCATTTCTCCTTCTAAAATAAGGGGTGCATCGAAGATTAGAGACCCCTTTGGGGAGATGCTCAAGGAGATGCAAACAACTTGGAACCTCATAGATGTCAAACCGAAAAAAGGAGTATTCACATGGAACAATAGAAGAGTTGGCCCCGGTCACATTGCTACAAGGCTTAACAGATTTCTGGTAAGCATCCATTTCATGTTAAAAATCAATATTCCTTCTACAAGGATTCTCCCTTCTTTTGCTTTCGATCAGAAGCCCATTATGCTAGAATTCTTGACTCCGGAGAATGGTGGCCCTATTCCTTTTAAGTTCAGCTCCTCTTAGACTAGAGAGGAGGAAGTTTCTAAGATAATAAAGCAAGTTTGGAAGAATTATGTTATTGACACTTCGAGCTTTATTTGGGAGTCCAAACTTAGAGCAACCAAATCAACTCTTAAGTGCTGGGCCAAAAATATTTCGGATCTTGGTCAAGAGAAGCATAGGTTCCAAGCGGAGCTGGACAAGTTGCAAAATAATATGGAAAACAATGAGGTAATAGAGGAGAACATGAATAAAGAGTGAGAAATGGGAGAAAAAGATCCTAAGTATAGAAAAAAAGGAAGAAGAAGAGTGGAGGTTAAAGTCCCGGTGTCTTTGGCTAAAGGCTAGAGATAAAAACACCAAATACGTCCATAACCAATATAAAGAAAGGATGAGAATAAATTCTATCTTCAAGTTGGAAAGTGAAAGGGGGGAGAAAATAACATCTCTTCTTCAAATTAAAGAAGAGGCCCACCAATTTTTTCAACCGTTGTATCAGGAAGAAGGGGTCGAGGACATGGAAGTTTTAGAATCTCTGTGTGGGTTCGTTCTCGCTATTGTGACAAGGGAAGAAAATAACACCCTTCTCAGGCCAATCTCAGAAGAGGAATTCAAGGTTGCAATTTGGTCACTACAACCTGATAAAGCTCCTATGCATGATGGCTTCTCAATCTGCTTCTTTAGAAGATATTGGAGCATCATAAAGGGAGGTCTGTCCATAATGCTCAATTGTTCAATGGGAAGAGACGAGATCAGGGGAATGACAAAGTCTTCTTTCATCGCTCTGATCCGTAATGATAAAAATCCTACTTCCTTAAAAGGTTCAGACCCATTTCTTTGTGCAATTCTTCTTATAAAATTCTAACAAGGATTATTGCTAACAGGCTCAAAAGGACGCTTCCCAAAATCATTTCAAAGAATCAGGGCGGCTTCATTGTAGGTAGGAATATTACAGACTTCATCATTATAGTGCAAGAATATATTCATTCAAGTTATGAAATGAAGGAAAAATGTATGGCAATTAAGTTAAATATGGCAAATGCCTTTGAAATAGTAAGGCACATTTTTATTTTTAGATTTCTGGAGTGCTTTGGGTTTTTTGGGGATTTTATTAGATGGATTAGAGATTGTATTAGTGATCCTTGGATTTATCCCTTGATCAATGGCATGCCAATGAACTTATTCAAATCTTCTAGGGGTCTCCAACAGGGCTGCCCCTTACCCCCTTTTTTCTATATTATCATGACCGAATCTCTTAGCAGGTTTCTCAACAAGCAAATGGAGGATGGTTTTCTTTTGGGAATTTTTATTGCGAGAGGGGTCAAGGCTTCCAACCATTCCCAATTCGCTGATGATACCATTTTATTAGGAAGCACCTCAAAAATTATTGCCAGGAAGTTTAAATTTTCCTTTTCTTCCTTCTTGCAGGCATTTGGAGGGGAAACCAATGTTGGGAAATGTTGTGTTTATAGTTGGAATTTCTCTCTCCCTCCTCATCACTGAAATATCAAGGATCCTAGGCTTCAAAGGATTTGGATGTTGGAATTCCTTTAAATATATGGGGATTCCCATCTCCCTAAAGAAGAGCAAGGCCAACCACTGGGAAGATTTCATCTAAAAAATCAAGCATCAGATTCATTTTCGGGGAATCAAATGGATAAACTTAGTTGGGAAGCTCACCTTGATAAAATTGGTTCTCTCGTCTATGGCTATATTCCTCTGCTCTTCTATATTTCTCCAGTAGGAGTAATGAATTGTCTTAGTAGAGAGATCATGAAGTTTCTCTGGCAAAGGGGCAAGGATGGGAAAAAAAAATTCCACTTAGTGAAATGGGAAGTTGTTCACAATGAAAAAGGAAAGGGAGGATCAACAAGCAGGGAGCCCAGGTTGATGAATATAGCCATGGGAGCCAAGATTATTTGGAAAATTATTACAGGAAAGGAAGAATGGTGGAAAGGAGTGTTTCGTAAAAAGTACATGAAAAGATCCAGGCTTCGGTGCTTAGATAATGACCTCCAAGGACAGGGGTCTTGGATCTAGGATCTGTGCAAGGTTGCCTCCAAGTTAATAAGGGATCACTTGCATTGGTTTCTAGGAAATGGAAAAAGGACCGACATTTGGGAAGATAGGTTCTTGAACAATCCGCCTATGAGGAGAAAGAGGAATTGAAGGGAATAAAAGAATGGTTAAGGGGGGAAGGAATATTCAAGCTCTACGACCTTTCTGAATGGCACACAAATGGAAGCTAGAAGGATTGGAAAAGGTCCATGGATGACAGAAAAAACACATATGGGAATACATTTCATGTAGGAATAGGTGTTGTATCATGGGCTTCAAAGAAACAACCCATAGTAACTCTTTCTTCAGCAGAAGCAGAGTATGTTGCAGCTACAAGCGCTGCATGCCAAGCCGTTTGGATGAGGAGGATGTTAAGTGATCTATCGCAGAACCAACAAGAACCCACAGTCATTTACTGCAACAACAATTCAGCTATCGCACTGTCAAAGAATCATGTGTTCCACAAGAGAACCAAGCACATCGACACAAGGTATAATTTTATCAGAGAATTGATAAACAACAAATAAATCTGTTTAGAATTTTGAAGGTCTGAAGATCAGGTAGTAGACATATTTACAAAACCATTGGCAAGGGACACATTCCAATTTCTGCGAATTTGTTTGGGAGTGACAAGTTCTGCGCAGTGAACTTCGTCATACACTGTAATGTTCCCATTTCCACCCTATGGCATTAAAATTGTAAATGATGTAATATTGTTATAAAATCGTGGTGAGGAGCTCAAGGCCAAGGCCCCGCCATCGATTTATTGATGCATATGGTTTACGTGCTAGCCAGGCACAATGGAAGTGTGAACATCATGTAGATATGCATTTTAATAAAATACCCACAACTAGCTATGTGATGCAACAAGAGATGGGGGCATGATTTTACAAGGAATTGGGAGGGAAACATTCAAACCCTTGAACGAATCAAGTCAAGTTAGGTGTCAATGAGAGAACCCATAAAACCCTCAACTACCCATGTTGACTTTTGTACCCAATCATTCATTTCTCCCAAGAGTTGGTTGAGGTAGTTAATGCCTTGGGAATGGAGAGGTATGGCTATCCAAATTCGAGTATGGGAAAGCCACCCTTCATGGAAAAACGTGTTTTGCTCCTTGGGAAAGAAAAGAGCCATGAATTGCTCCCCAAGCCATTACCCATGAACCAGTTTTGGTCTCTCTCACGTTTTTGGAGCTACCTGGGTGTTTTCCCTCCACGTTTTTCCCGTGTTTCCTTGTTTTCAGTTGGGAAGAGGGCGTTTTTGGTGTTGCAGAACTATTGGGAAGAAGGGAGCTCGAATTGGGGTTTCATGGGGTCGTTTTGGCCATTAGAATGCTCATAACCTGTGGGAGAAATCGGTTTTGCTCCCTGTAGTCGAATTTCCCTTTCCACAGTCCGTTTTTGGTGTGCCCACGATTTGGGAAAGTCCATGGCCATCTTGTTTGTAAATACCATTGCTGAAAATGTGTATCCATGCCCAGTTTGAGTTGCCATGTGCAAGAGAATGTTGGAGTTGAGATGGGTATCGTTGCTTTGGCTTGATCTTGAGTGTAAGCACCCATAAATGAAGAGGGTTCAGATTTAGCCTGATAAACCCAGCTGTGGACTGGCTTGGCTTAGATGCATTGAGTTTTGGCTGTGTATGAGCTTGAATGTCCCTTTTTCCTTGTAGAAATCATGCCCAGCTTGGGGGTGGTCTCTGAGTGCTGAAATAATACAGGTTGGGCAAAGACCTATGGTTGGGTGGAATGTTGCAGCGACATAGCTAGTTGATTGGGACAATTTCACAACGAAGATAAGTGTTTTTCTGTCTATGTATTTACTTCTGCAATGTTTAAATTGATGATTGTTGTTGATACGCTGTATGCATATGATATGTGTGTGGATGAGTTTTAATTCCGCTGTGCATATTTGCTTAATTTGCATTTGCACACTTTTGGACTTATGTGTATAAATCTAATGAATGGGATGAGTTTTATGAAAGCCCGAGAGATTGGTATCATGTTCCCTTCCTTGAATTTGGTCCACGGGAGGGGACGTTACATACATAGAGCATGTTTCATCTCTGAAATATTTTGTAAAATTTTTATTTTTGTTTAATGATCCCCATCTACTCATAATTGAGGGGGAGTGTTGGAAAAACGTAATTAAGAGCTGATTGGGTATCTAATTGCGCCGACTCTATCAGTCACCCTGTCAGTCTTTTTGTGTTCGTGCGTAGAATCTGTAATGTCAGTCAGTCAGTAAGTTTGCAGCCAATCCGACGCACGTCAAGTTTGTACTTATGTAACCACGTTTGTATTCTGCATGTCAAGAATCCTTAGGTAGAAATTAATTACAGTGTTTAATGCAACCCTGTAGCTTCACCTTGAAGCGATCTTAAGTCGGTGGTTATGAAACTCTATAAATAGAAGCAGATAGTTGAAACTCAGACAGAGATGTGTGAGGGAAGAAGAGAAGAAGTGAAGAGCTGTGAAGTGTATGAAGAGCCCAAGCTCTGTGAAAGTAAAAGATCAAAGTAAAAATTCATTTCCATGTATTGAGGCAAGTTGCGCAATTTACTATGGTAATATATACAAGTCTATAGTTTTATGTTTCATTCTCAAGAATGTTGAATATTGCAAGTCGCACATCTTCTCCAGATTTACTTGTGTGAATGTTGTTTACATTTACGCTTTGTAAAAGAAATCAAGATTACCAAATAAGTTCACCATGGTGAAAGTTCTATTTTAACATGGAGTAACTTCTCGTAAGCTTCACTTAGATGTTTTAGTTGTTATGTCTTAGCAAAATATATTTCAAAGATAAAGTTTGTTTAAGAGATTTGCGAAGTTAAGTATTTACGTGAAGTATTTGAGAAGGACCCGCGAAGTAAAGTATTGCGAAGTTAACTGCGCATTTATGCGAAGTTCAACTGCATAGTAAAAAGTTGAAATGCGCAGTTACTCTCCGCGCAGTTAATCTGCGAAGTTAATTTTTCGAGAAGCTTGTGTTCAGTGAAGTATTTGTTCGGCACAGTACAGAGCAAAGAAAAAAATAAGATTGTCACTCATTGCGTAGTTCAAATCCTCTTGACTGCGTGGTGTGCTTTTCCTTTGATCTGGTATTAGAGCCTGGCTTATGGAAAGTAGGAATTCTATTTATAAGGGAAAAGCAATTAAGAATGGCTTCCACTTCTAGTAATTTGCAAACTCCAATCTTTTCAGGAAAAAATTATGAATATTGGTCTCTAACTATGAAAGCTTTGTTCAGAGGTCAAGATGTATGGGAAATAGTCCAGAATGGCTATGTAGAACCAGCAAACTTGACAGCATACAACAATCTCACACAAGCTGAGAAGGATGTCTTGAAGGAACACAAGAAGAAAGATGGAAAGGCGATGTTCCACATACATCAAGCGACACATGCATCCATACTCCCAAGAGTAGCAACATCGACGTCAGCTAAGGAAGCGTGGGACACACTGGAAACTTCCTATCAAGGTTTGAACAAGGTAAATACTGCCAAACTACAAATTCTTAGAAGATATTTTGAATCTCTGTCAATGAAATATACAGAGTCAGTAGAATTATTCTATAATCGTGTTATTGGTCTGGTTAATCAAATAAAGTCTCATGGAGAAAATCTAGGTGACCAAAGAGTTGTTGAAAAAGTTCTTAGAGTTCTTCCAAAGAAATTTGAATCTTTAGTTGTGACCCTGGAGGAAAACAAAGATCTGTGCCAATTTACTATTGATGAGTTGCAAGCCTCATTACTCAATCATGAACATAGAATCAATAGTTCAGATACATCACTGGAAGGTGCATTCGCAACACAGTCATCCATAAGTCGTGGAAGAGGCAGAGGAAGATTAAACTCTAGAGGAAGATCAAACTCTAGAGGCATAGGAAGATCAAACTCTGATTTGAAATTGCATTGCTACTAACTTCCAACAAGCATACAAGCATGGCTCTGGTTTTAGAAGGGGTTTATGCTCTTGGTTTGCCAAGGCCAAGACTCAATATCTTGAAGTTTAGATGGCTAATCCAAACACTGTATCAAACAACTATAAATCTAGCAATGCTTAATTCCAAAGCTTCATGAATTGAATTAGAATGGAGGCTTTGTTTCTACACATTCAAACCTAGAATTCGCATCTTCCGATTTACAATTATAACATGATGAGCCACACAAGAAATCTCATCAATCCAACATTCAAATGAGAGTGTCAATGCAGTCAATTCGAGAGCCGAAGGTTTACTTTTCAATTCATTCACATATACTATTTGCAAGTGCTTACACAACACTTTGTTCTTGAGCTACTATAGGGATGAAAGTCACTTCATAACTTATGTAAGGAATCAATTGTTAACAATAATTAATGAGTGAGATTCAGACAAACAAAGCAGTGGATCTCAAAATCAACTTGTTTGAGGGATCTTCCCTGAACAATAATACAAATGACAAGGCTTAACACCAAAGCATGATTTCTGACCCAATTCACTGCTTAGGTATTGAAATACCTAATATGTTTTTTTTAAACCATGGGAATCAGTAACTTGTCAGGATTACCTAGGCTAGGCCCACATTCAAAGCTGACTGCTACCACTATAACCCAAGAGTATATCCAACAACCTGTAAGCCATATATACCAATAACTCATGACTTAGCACGGACCAATACATTTGGAGACACACACAAATATGGGGGTGCCACTCTAAAGGGGCACCTACCCTTCTAGCCTCATCACAATAGGACAATATCTCATTGTGGATTTGAACCCTGGTGGGGATAGTGAAATTAACAACTCTCCACCATTAGGACACCAACGCATTGACTGAAATAGTCGATATGTTGACTCACCACTGTCAATTAAACTAATGACATTCAAACTTTAGACATCACGTATGCATTGACTGAAATAGTCGATATGTTGACTCACCACTGTCAATTAAACTAATGACATTCAAACTTTAGACATCACGTATGCATTGTTTGTAGAAGGGAATTCCCACCCATACAAAATGAGAAACCAATATAAGAAAGGTTTGTTGAGTGCATTCTCTAACCAATTAAAGCAACCATAGGATGGCTATATCTAAACAAACTGTTGTGTATATTTTCAAGGAAACCACACTATTTATGAAATACTCCAACGAATAAGAAATTTTTTAATAAACAGTGTATTACCCAGCCAATGTAAGGCATGTGACCCATGTGTGAGAGAACACAACAAAAATAAGGTAAATAGACTCCAACAAATGAATAACACTAAAAACATAGCCATTGTCTCAACCAAATAGAGCATATGGCCAACCACGGAGGAAAATGGCAATTACAGGTTGAGACAACCTTAGATGTAAAATCCAACAATTAATAGGAAAGGATGTTTGGAAAGAGATATGAACCAGCTGCCTAGGAAAAATATGAGGGAGGGAGTGCGTATGGCCCCTCTAATAGCTATTTTCCCAACAAAATACAAACACTTGGTCAAGGAAGGCATACGACCTATGGTCAATTGGTAAAATGCCAAAGAAAGATTCAAACACAACAATTAATCAAAGTCTCAAAGTTCAATAAAATGAAGGTCATATGGTCATGGAGAGAGGAAAAATGCCTATCCATTACCTCAACGTCCAACCATCCATTCACACTTGATAACCAATTTAACAGTTCCACTTATCTTAATGCAATGACTCTATAATGGAATCCATTGATCTTTGGGACATGATAAACACCACAATATGGGTTAACTAGTTGTTGGATATTCCATTTAAACCAAAATAACTAATAATACAATAAATCCATAAGTTTCATTACATATATTCCTCATTAACACTCTCTTTAGTCATTGGCAACCAATATTAACACAAATACTCTTTAATCAACACATAAACAAGTAACACAATAAAATAATCACATGCAGAGAAAAATTGCATATAGAAACATTGTTTATTCTAGAATTCCAAATAAAAAAACCAGCATTCGAATGGTTGCTCAATGTATTTCAACAATCTCTAATTAAAAGTGCAACTTATGGCTTTCTATCATCCTCTGTGCATTCTCCTATTTGTGGCCAAAAGACCCCCTTGAGAATGAAAAATACACTGAGATATAAGAGAGTTGGGGGGTAATGGGAAGGCCAAAGGACTAACCTTCCATTTCCCATTCCTCCTTCTCTTTTCCTATCCTATTTTTTTAATTGTCTTTTTTTTTTTTAAATTTCCATTAATTCATTATTTTCTTCTCCTTTTTATTATTCCACTTTACATTGCATTGCCATTTATGTAATATCCAACCTTCATACATTGTCGAATTACATTAGGTATCGAGTCTTACATCCATTCATTAGTTCATATCCATTTTTGGTTAAAAAATGCATTGTAAGCACAAGATAAGATAATTGATAAGGTTTCAATGGAGTTGGACACGCCCTACAACATCATTGTGGGGTTTTCTTCCTGAAGCACTCAATCCCTAGTTGGCTATTAGAGAGATTCCATAGACTCCATCAAGGAGGAGCAGTTGAAGGACACTACAATGTAGCAAGCCTTTCGAAGCACAACTGACAAAGTGCCAAATAAACAAGAAATTGGATGTTCGAGTAATGAAGATGTAGCAATGGAAGAAATCTAAGTCATGCATGATTTACCCTAATGATACCAAATTCTAATGTATTGTCATTACATTATGCTAGCATGTCAATTTATAAGGATATATAGTTATAGCTACTTTATAAAGGAAGGAGGTAGTAGATGCAACTATGAAAAAATGCTCCTTAGAAAGTTTTTAGACATCCAGTTTATTATGCGTTCTGTCTTGAACTATATTGGACATTTTGAATCCTATGTTTCTTGGAGCTTTTACATACAAATACAAATCTATTAGTTTCTATTAATTTTTTTTATTTTTATTGTAAAACATAATGTATATACGAATTCAGGTGCACAAAAAGTTTTTTTTTAAAATATAGATCATGGTTTATAGATTGTAAATGAGAATTTCTTCAAAAATGTTTCTTTTTTAATATAAATGATTCTAATTTTTTTTGTATTAAAATAGGTTGAAGCCAAACTAGTAAGCATAGTAATATAAAAATGATGTTGTCTCTAATGCAAAAATTCAACGTAAATACCAAGTAGCATGAATTTAAGTCATAAAGATCGATATCATCCTTTATTGAGGATTTCAAAAAATACTTCCTAGTATAAACCCTAAAGTAAACACCTAAAATTAAAACTCTTTTGTATAACATAAGACATATGACTAGATAATAAAAATCATGCTTGCATTTTGCCTCATCCTATCCAAGATTAGTAGGTTGTGATTCATGATTCTCCAAGTCCACATCCTCTAGCATTTGACGAGATTCTTCCTCTTCTCTGGGCTCCCTAGGGATAAAAACCCAATGCATTCTAAGATTGGAGGTTGTAGATTCAGAACCTTTCCTAAGATTGCAAATCATTTTTCTCAACATAGAGTATTTTACTTCTAAAACCTACATTTGCCTTTTTGTTGCAAGAGGGTTTCCATGACCACTGCATTCTATTGCCATGGACTTTGGTTGCTACTAGGGATATGGATGTTGTGTTACCATTGATGAAGTATTCATGCCCACATGACACCCTATGTATTTTTTGTATCTCCTTATGACATTTCACATGGTTCCCAGGGCAATCCATAGTCCAAAGCCTCCAAAAATGCTCAATCAAGAAGTTCATTGCTAAATATGAGAATAACTCAACAAAATCACACAAAACTAGATGCAAACCCAAAAGGAGGCAATTGCAATATACCCCAATCCCCATTCCAACTTGAAAAAGAGATAGACCAAGGGTGTCCCATGCTCGCCATATTGAATTTAACTCATAGGATAACCAACATTTCCCAACAAACTTAATCAAATACATTAATTGGAAAATGCAACCAATTACTAAAAGACTAACAAGATTTTGGAGCGTGAAAGCCCCAAACTCTCTATGAAAAATACAAAGGAACAAGAAACAAATCCCTAGACCTTCCCTACCTCGAAAAAGAAATCAATTAAGAGTTCCCCCAAGATACCAGCCTAAGTCCAACAAAAAGAAAGACCAACAACACCAACCCAAACTTGAATCCTCAAAACTCTACCCAGAAAGAACTTGGCCTCCAACTAAATTAATTTGTAGAGCTTTGTTAAGAAAGCTTAGCTAGAATTCTAGTTAAGCCACATGATACCACAACGTGCTTGATTTTGTGCTTCGCTCTCTAGTCATTGTTCCAATGCCTTCCTCTAACTCTATAATCCCACATGCAATTGGAATTAAGTTTTCCATTGGTTCAAAGTGAATTGATATTGTAGGAATGTCATGGAGGTGATGCGTACAACATCTCACCTCCATTTAAAATCCTTATTGTTGCTTGGACGTGGTGACATACAAGCTTTAAACCACATGCATAATATAATGTTATTCATGATTCTAGGGGATGGCTTGGAATTCAATCTCTCCACTTTTTCTTAGCAGTCCTTCATTCAACCTCAAGGCCATATAGGCATGTATGTTTTCTTCTCAATTGAAATCCCTTAGGATATGGAAAAACTTGATGTCCTCGAAGCGAAGGATCTCCTTTTAAATTCTTGTATTGAGATGAGCTAACTTATCATTAGTTGGGATTTTTAAGCGATTTATAAAATTGATAATTAATGTCGAGTCCCTAGTAACTATTATAAATTTTATGATGGTTGAGTTCACAAATTTTAGCCCCTTGAGAAATACATAAGCCCATGCTTAATTATTTGTAACTATCTGGAAGACCCTATTCATAGTTTAATTCTTGATTTCCACTGAGATCAATTATAATCACATCAACAACTACTACCTTTTATTTTAAATATTATCACACACACATCGCGCACACACAATTATTATAAAGCTTAATGGTTAGAAAATTTTCGACAATATACTTTTGAAGTAATTAATTGTAGATTTGATATTACAATGTCATACTCCCTTGAAAAAAAATGGTTCAACGAATCGAAATTTATGACCTAAAAGTAAATAGTTATTTCAAAGATATGATGTGTTTACAAAATAGACATTAAACATTAATATTTTTTTAAAATACATATTTAGAAATTATATAATTGGATTGGTAGATGTTTGAATTTTCATTAAAAACAAAATTTAACATATTAACTAATAACTATAAATATTCACAAAAATTTCGAAAATTATAGTCAATATTGTTTTAGTGGTTCAAATAACATTTTTAGTATATCAAACCTAATATTAAAGCATCACATCATCTAACACATAAAATCGTCCTGTCATAAAACCAGTATAGATTCATCTTAAACCCGTATCTATCAAGCACCGAGAGGGATCCAATTTCTTGAGGTGTATTTCTTTTTTTAAATTTAAATTCAAAAACTTTGATCTCTCTTGATTGATAGATTCGGGTTTAAGTTTTAAGTTTTATTTTATAAACGAACATCTATTTTTTAATTACTTTTCATAATATTTTATTTTATGAACCAACATGGATTTTTTTTAATACTTTCCATAATTTTTTATTGTATGAGCCGACATGATTTTTTTAAATTATTTTTATCACTTTTTACTTTTTATTAGATGTAACGCTACATCCATGTTAAAACATCTCTCCCATACTGGACTATAAAGCACCTCATTTCACTCGATGCAATGTAAATTGAAATTATAAAATCATATGCACAACTTTATAAAACATGCACACTTTAGTTTCATATACTATATATATATAATAGTGATGCTATAAAATGGGAGTTGAAATTATAAAATAATGTGTACAATATAGAACATGCACACTTTAGTTTCATACACACATATATTATAATGGTATTTTATACAAAAACTTTTAAATAATAATTAAGCTTAAATATCTAATTATTATATAATTTATTAATTTAATTTTTAATTAAACGTTATATATATATATATATGCAAAACATTTCAAAACTTAGAAGATGAATTAATATTTTTAAATAAGGTTTCGATTATATAGCTTGTACATATGTTCTAAAACCCAAAACACATATTATATAAAAACTTATGTTGTTTCCTTTTAGCCTCATAAACATAAAATCCTTTATTTTTGACATAAAACCATTGCTTGTGTTATAAGATCCATCCCTATCATACTTGATTTACAAAATTGGGTTCATATTAGTTCCATTGGGTAAATATTCCATATATAGGGGTTGCACGTATCTTTTGTACTAAAAAATAAAATTAGGGAACAAATCCCCAAGTTTTTAGCCTACTAAGTTATGGCTTGTGACATAAGAACCATCGTTTTTTATTTTTTATATGTAATAACGCACTTTACTATTTAGTCCTAGTCCATAGGCAAGGGTGGAATAATTTTCATGGCTCATGAAGAGTTTCAATCACAATGGGTTCACAAAGAGAAAACATGTTATTAGTGGGATTTGAATCCAAATGGGGAGGATACCAATTCTTCATCTCAATCACCTAAGATAGACCCAATAGACAACAGAAGAACAATCCCTATCTTGCCTAATGTAGGAAATAAGTTTATATTTGTTCTATAGAAAAAATATTCTATCTACAGAATTTGTAGTATGGTTTAGGGTGATATCCATGTTTCTTGAGCCCCCAAAAACATGTATCATGAATTAAATCCTTGGATTTTAGTCCGAAACCATGACTTGGACATTAAGAACTATCTTTCTTGTACTTAATCATTTCAATTGGGCATGTATCACACTTAAGGACTATGTACATAAATTTTCGCACCTAAAAACACAGTTTAGGGGCTAAGTTCCTTATTTTTAGTCCCAAACCATGGATTACACTATGAGAACTATCCATGTCGTGCATGATCCTTAAAACTGGGTCCATGAATACTCTTATAGGACAATACTCAATTGAGAAACTCATACCATGGTTAAGGCTACCATACATAGATTTTAAAGTTACTCCAAAACATGAATTAGGGGTTCAATCCCTATCTTTTTTTGGTCCCAAACCATTACTTTGACCATAAAAAACTTATTTTTCATATAATCCTTGTAATTAGTGTCATAATCCTTTTGTGAGCCATGTACATGGATTTTGAACCCAAAATGTATTATTTAAGGGCTAAATTAATGGTTTTTCACTCTAAACTTCGGATTGGACCACATAGGTGTTGTCTAAAAGTTTGTCGATTTCAAATGGAAAATTTCGATTTCTTTAGCATGATTTTGAAAAAAACTAGTAATTTAAAAAAACCTTGGTTACAATTGCCAAAATTTGAAATTTTGGGTGCTCTAGGGTTTTTGATGGTGTTTAATCTGTTTCTACCATCAAAATGGCCATTAAAACACAGTTAAATTCTGATTTTGAAAAATAAAAAATACCAAATTTCGACGAAAAACCCCCGTCTAAGCAAAATCATCAAATATTTAGACAACTTCAAACCACATATGACAAAAACATATCTAGATGATATAATACCAAATTATAATTATTGATCACAAATAATGAAAACATTTTGGCATGAGAGCAATGTAATAATGTCTTACAAAAAGGATGTACAAGTATAATCTTTTTACTAGGCAAAGGTCATTTGGGATTAGAATCAACACTATTCATAAAGCAAACATGTTTTCACTATGTATGGTGGAAACATTTTGACATGAGTTGTGCACCAAAAAGAAAGCACTTACAATTTATTGATAAAGCAAACATGTGTTTTCTATGTATGGTGGAGATATTTTGACATGATTTTATTATATTCTTGTGCATGAAAAGGAATGTACTTACAATTTTTAATGGGCAAATTTCATTTGAAAAATGAAAGCCATAGTAAGTTAGAGTAAACATTATTCATAAAAGAAAAAATGTGTAAGAATCAATATACAACATGTTTTTTTTGTTTTTATAAATATATTGTAAAGTTCGATCATTTTTTTTCATATGGAAGAATTAATGTATGACAAGGATTATATATTCCACTAAATCATTACATAGTCAATACATAGAGACTCAATAAGAGCATCATGTTACAAGAATTAAATCTAGGTTGGGAAGGCAACAATCATTCCTCTCAACCACCCAAGCTATATCATTATTAAAACAAGAGTTGCTTGTAGTTTAGCCTATGCTTTTTAATTTATTATTATTATTATTATTGGAAATTAATTTAAAAATAAAATCTAAATAATAAAAATTATTATATCAATATAAAGTGCTTTATATCATTATATATCAAATGTTAATATCTAAATTTTTTAAAAATTGTGAAATTGCATATTAAAAGTTAATATTTAAAATTTTTAAAAATTATGAAATTGAAAATGTTTAAAAAGAATAGTATAAACTAGATGAATCTCAATAAGTGAAATGCTTTTTTTCAAACAATAATATAAATTACAACATAAATAAATAGATGTGAGTTTGTTAAATTGTTTTGACATCAATATTTAATATTATTAATATACGAACCATTTTTTACATTACTAAATTATTTTAAAATGTCATAAGAATACAACCAATACAATTTCTCATTATAAAAAATTGAATTTAAATTTGAAACTTAAATTACAAATAAAAATCAATTAAATTATAATTACAAATATTCATAAAAACAACTTATCTTCTTCTATCGAAGTTTTAAGTCATCTTTTGACTTATATATATTGTACTATTTAATTCTACATGAATAGTAATAATACATTTTTTTCCGTTGAAAAATATATATATATATATTCAAAACGAAAGTGAAAATGATTTATTACATTATCATTATTTAATATTATTGAATTATTTATACTATTATTTAAAAAAAAAAAAGATTTTTTATTTATAATGCATTAAATAATATAATAATAATTTACTATTTCATAATTCAAACTTTTAATTGTAATTTATTATTGTACTGTAATAAATAATATAATAATATACCATTTCACAATTCAAACTTTAATATGTAATTTATATTAATATTTTTTTAATTAAAAAATTAAATTATAATTATGTTTATTAACATTTTTTATAATTTTAAAACTTAATTTAAAAAACTATATTAAACTAAAAGAATAAAAAATAGAGTTTTTTGTGTTAGTGTGAACATAAAATATAAATATTGTATATTTTGTTTCAAAAAATTAGTGTAAAAATTGTATAAGAGAATATTAAAAATGTTAATGGTACTATTTCAATATAAACATATAAATTTAAGTTGTATAAATTTTTGGAATAGGTAGGGAATATATACACACACACACACACACACAAAGTGATTAGTACAAGACTATGAAGTGACAATACCACAATTCTCTCACATAAATATTTCATGAACTTTGTAAAGTTTTCATAATGTATTACACTTATCAGTCATGATGGGGAAAAGTAAAGATTTTGTGTTACACTATAATTTATGGAAGTACATAGTCGCTCTTGAACATGGCACTCATTTGTATTTGCATTTAGTACTTGGGTAATCTGTTTGTCTTCGAGTCCTACTGATTTCATGAGTCTTGTCACTCCTTTGGGTCATCCAAAGAATGCTTCCATCATCAATTGCATTGGGGGATGGTATCATTCTCATTGTGTCAATACTGCCAAGTCATGCCATGCCCATGTTCAAGAGATGTTCGTTACTCATCATCTACAATCAGTACACCTTCCATCATGTCGGTCTACCCTGAGTCAGTCTTGCATATACTCCACCATCTGATCTACTCTAAACATCTGTTATCGAGTTTCGTGTCGATGATGGGGATTCATCATGGCCCTCCTTCGATGGATTCATCTTTGTCGATTTCAACGCATCATCCAAGGGTTGAATCTAGAAACCAATCAAGTACCTTGGGCCTACATGCATTAATGGCAGGTTACCTCGCTTTCATCATGAGTTTACATCATTGACTCTTGATTGAAATATTTCATCGAGCGTTTGACCTCAACTCATTGATTCATGCTCGGTGATGTGTACTATGATACCTTGGGGATCATTGACATCAATGGTGATGTCCCTCGCGCTTGTTAATGGTATACATCAATGACTGGTAATCAAGTGGTTTCTACCATGTTCGACTCCAAGACATTGTAATCACATGGATAGATTTGTATCATTACGGGTTCGGCTTGAAGTCCCTGGGGAAAATCATATCTTACCGAGGTTGCGATGGAGATTGTTTGAGTCATATTACACAGATCCACTTTGTATTGATCGTGGTTGTGTTATCATTTCATCATGGATCTACGATTGTGTTTAGTAGCCATGATTGTGTTAAGTTAGTCCCTACTACCATGTATATGCATTGTATTGGTCGGCAACCATGTTGAGAGTCATGTGAGACTTGGATCTCATAGTCAGTTGTACTGCAGCAACATCTTCCAACTGACAAGTCCTTGCCATCCATATTTCAAAGAATTTAACCTGTCTTGTTCTACCAACTTCATGATTTGGAGGGGATTATGTTAGACCTAAATCTCGCCATCATGAGACCCATGTCAACTCAATGCCTTGATCCCTGAAGTCTCTCTAATCTGAAATTCAATTAGAGCAAGTTGCTGGCCTTTTTCCACAATTTCTAATTGGTCCAGCGCAGATTTCCTTCTAGCAAGGAGCACCCAACTAGGTCAGGCGCAGATCGCCATCTGGCAGACTGCGTTGGTGGCTTAGGTTGCCTTTGTGCAGCTTGCGCTTTCCCTCTCAGGCACAAGTTTTCCTCATACAGCATGCATCGGTGTTGGTTAAATTAGATAAAGGTGGCTTTCGAGAGAATTCTAGAAGGTGGATGAGGTAGGTCTATATCCCTAACTTGCAGGTGAGTTGTCCTACGGTTCCCTAACCTCAAGGGAATATCCCTTAGTCCTCTCCCCATGATCCTCAACCTACTCTATCCACTTGGTCTTATAAATATGAAGCTCCTCTCCATTCCAAATGGAGGAAGTCTATAACACTTATATGCTGGTGGAATTAACCTAGGTGATCCCTATCCATCTCTTGGGAGGCATACATTTCTTTTGGAGGCATTGGCTTGGCTTGTCGGAGGAAGATTGCAATGTTAAGGCTTGGGTTGTAATCATCACTCTTCTATGTATTTCTCACTCATTTACAGTAATACAATCTCTTTACATAAATGTCTTTGTATTAATGATATTTAGAGTTCACTTAACTATTTACTTAGATCAGTTAATGTTTATAGATTTGCTTTTACTGCTCGTTTGTCTCTATGTGCTTTGACATGTTTTGCAGCTATGGATCTGACGACCACGAAGCTTGGGGAAACAAGAGGAGAAGGATCTACGAATCTGAAGGTAAGGCATCTATTTACCTTGATCTCTAATTGATCTAGGAAAGTAGTTTTATATCCCGTCTCTATTTGTTCTAGATCATCTTGGACTAGGGAGATCATGCTCGCGCCCGCTCGAGTAGATTGTCTGAAAACAAGATGAAATGGTAGAATTATTAAAAATTCTAAGATCCTTTCATGAGATTCTATGGGGAAATAATTGCATAAAGAAGGTAGTTTTGTTTTGATGGGCTACCAGGGTGCTTTGTTGGGAGGACAGAGTTGCATGAAATGATATGGTTGTGTAACCATGAATGATGAAAGTTTTATTTGACTTCATGTATATATGATGTGAATGTATCTCGCAGTTTATTGTGAATACAATGTACATAAAGTAATTGTATTTCATTTCATTTGAGATACTAACAACTGATAGTGTTTGAATTATGGTTTCATTATAATTCTGAGGTCACCCTAGTGGCTTTTATATATGCTGCAATGAAATGACTATGTGCATGGGTACTCACCAAGTGCTTGGCTGATTAAAATTTCAGATTTGAGATTTTTCTAATGAGTACTAATGGTTGTTTGGATTCTCCATAATTGTGTCAAAAGGACATGCTATAGGTGGATGTCCATGCTATGGGAGCAAGTGTAAGACCATAATGGATAGAGTGATACCACTTACAAGATTCAAACAATATGAGGATGGCCTCATGGTTGAATAAACCAAAATTCTGTAGTGAACATAATTGTAAAATTCAGATTTGACCCTGATTGAGGATGACACATTGCAGGAAGAGAAAATACATTTGCAAAACAGATAATTATTTTGTGACCCTTGTTAAAAATATGCATGTCTGATTATTAGAATTAATGTCCAGGGCATGCTTTTATTTCAGACTGCTTGAGTATGATTTTGTGTTTTTATTTCAAACTGCTTGAGTGTGCATGTTTTATTTCAGACTGCTTGAGTGTGATTAGGGCCTACATGAATCACATCGGAAAGGGGTGCACACCTTTCGGGTGTTGTGTTGTCTTATGGTTGTCAACATTGAATACACCCTAAAGGAATGGACGCATTCCTTGTGTCTCAATATTAGAGAGTGAATTTGTATGAAGTATGTTACAATTTTATATTAGCGATATTGACGAGCTTACCTACCCTTCTTGTGTTGTCAAGTATTACACCTGCAATTGGTAATGCATGCTAAGGAGAAAAGTGAATTGGGTTTCGAGGCTGGATGGAGCGCGAGGAGATGTTTAAGGATCCGTAGTAGAGCCCTTGACATGGAAATGGTCATGGTACAGTTTCCTTCCATTAGCCTGTTAACCCAGACGGGAGTGTTGGCTTGGCAATGGAGAGGGAAAACCAGGTATGGGACTGGTTTGGCACCATAAATTCTTGGTATATCTAGTCGGTGCACTAGTTGGGAATTGAATGTTGTGGAGAAGCTTGTGTGCTGGGAAAACATTCATTAAATGCTTGATAAACCCAGTCAGTGTACTGGCTTAGCATATTGATTAATGGGATGCCTGATCAATCCAGTCGGTGTACTGGCTTGGAATTGCCTATTTGAATGATTATGGTGCAGCCTGCATGTTGTCCCAACATTCGTTATTATATCCACATGCGATCCAAGGCTTGTAAAGCAAAGAAGGAGCCTATGGAGTAGCGTGAAGACGTCTAATACATATAAGTATTTGCTTACATATTCTTGTTTATTTAATGTGAACATATGTGTGTATATGATTTGGTTATGGCTTTTAAACCCTTGTTTAGAGATAAAACCCTATGAACATGAACTTGACATGTGAATTGACCCAATGTTTGAGTGTAGGTATTGCTAGAAGCAAGAACCTTGAAGGAATACAAATGATGCATTTGAACATGTTATTGTCCTAGGAAGGTTAGTATGGGTATCAATGGAAAGTGGTGCTAGTGGACTTGTGTGGGTCCTAGAATCCAAAGGTTCTGTAGGCAATAATGGGGAAAGGTTCCCTGGTTGAAAAGCCTTGGATAAACCTTAGACACCAAGTGTCATCGCCAAAAATAGGAAAGGGCGAATCAAGCATTCAAATTGAAGTGAAAGATACCAAGGAGCATGGAACCACAGTGGTGGTGGGGCTCCATATTGGAATAGGGCCAAGAGGGGAAAAATATTACTTTTCTCTTTCCTTTTGGTTGATGGATTTTAGAAACAGAAAATTGTTAAATGCATGTCATGGATGAAAGTTGAATATGTTTATCTTACTTGAAATAAATTGTGAATGCTGAATCAATTAATTCGTTGTGAAAGGATGAACATGAATGAGTTCATTTGTATGTTGGACAAGCATGAAATGTGTGAAAGTATCATGAATAAAGCATGAAATTTCCATGACAATTGGGCAAGTAATTGACTGATCTTAATGCTTATGTTATGCTTAGCCTAACAAAAATTGCAATGATGAATTTCACAGGTGAAAAGTAAATCAATTGGTTGCAGTTGTTACAAGACAAGTGTTTCTAGTAAGCTGTGGACAACTGTGCACAGTGATCATGTTAGCAGACCAAAAGCTATTGGACTTGGCTGAAAATATTCTTCAAACAATTTCCAAGACCCAAGAAAATCTTGGGGAAATGCTCAAGCTACAAAAGCAACATAATGAGATGAACCAGAAGGTTTTGCAGGACTCGATTTGTCTGCAAAATGAGGTAAAAGGAATTCTGGAAGCTATCAACAGTGGAAAGGACAATGTGTTAATGAAGAGGCAGTCACCTAATCATCCCCTTAAGAAACTCTCAAGGCTGGAAGACTCAAGGGAAATGGAGCATGTAAATAAAAAGCAGCCACTGAAATGATGGGAATGTGGAGGAAATCATTGCCTCTGCAACTGGCCAACAAAGGAAAACAAGAAGAATTGTATCCATGAAGTTCCCAGACTTGTAGATCAACTGGAAGGTAAAGAAAATGAAGGGATTGTTGTAGAGTGGGAAGGTCAGAGCCAGTAGGAGCATCATGTTGAAACCAAGGACTGGGTCTTGGAAGCTCAAAGTAGAAGATGAAATGTAGGACAAACCTGCCACATTTTGTGATCTTTTGATGTGTAAATTGTGTATGTATTCCTAAGTATTGGAACACCGAGGACAGTGTTATTCTACGGGGGAGGGAAATGTAATATCCCCATTTTGACCCTTAGGATATATTGGATTTTAAACGTAAATATTGTATATATGTGAGTTATTATTCCTAGCGTGGAGCTCAAGGCCAAGGTCCCGCCAGTGAATGCTCAGCTATAAGAGGAAAGTATTTGGCATTATGTGATACATGTGCTAATAAGCCATGAAAAATTGTAAAATGATGTAAATGTTGATGTATTTGTAACTTCAGAAGATATTCACTTGTATATTGTATGTATTACATTTGTACTTTATTGTATCCCCAACAGAGATCTATTATTCCTCCGATTGGAAGTGTCGTCATTTGTATTTGCAAGTGTTGCAAGTATTATTGTAAGTGTCGTAACTTATATTTGATGGGTTATTAGACCACCTTAGAGGGGTCGGCCTAGTATGGGTTAAAGGGTTATTAGACCACCCTAGTGGGGTCGGCCCAGTGACAAGTGGTAATGGGTTATTAGACTCTCCTAAGGGAGGTCGGCCCAGTTAGAGTTAAAGGCAGGTCAAGTCATTGTATAAATAGAGAGTGTGACTCTCTCATTCTATTCATTCACTCACTCATCCAAATCATATAGTTGAGAGAGAGGAGTGCGCACACATGGAGGAGGAGTAGCTGCTGGAAACATCTATCTTTTGGGTTTGATCTTTGTGATCTTTGTATTGGTGCTCATTCTATCTTTGAGGAAGTTGCGGGGTTTTTCACCTTCTTGGTTTTCCCCGATGAAATGCTTTGTGTCTCTTGTCTCTTGTGTTTGATATGCTGTACATGTTGTTCTCTCAGTTAATATCCTAGATAATATTGAATTAAATGATGAAAAACTAACATGGTATCAAAGCTAGCCTGAAGGAAGGCATTGTATGGCATTTATGACACTTGTTGCACTTGTGACAAATTGGAAGCCAGGGCTTGTTATAGTAAAAACCAGTCATCGTAGAAATTTCGCTATAACTCAGTTTTGGCAAAGGGTCAAGATCTGAAACTTTTACAAGTTGAAGATGAAATGTTCATGTACCTTGTGTCTGAAGTTCAGCCTTAGATTCATTATACTTTGTGAGATATGATTCGTACAAGTTAGGGTTTCTGCCTCTTCCAGAATGCATCCCTAAACAGGTTACCTAGGAACAAAGGTCATATCTCGGGATATGAAGCTCCAAATGAAATTCCGTAAAAAGTGGCAGTTAGGGAACAGACTTTAGTTTCACAGGTCCGGATTTCAAAGGCCGAAGTTGAAACCGTGACACGTGGCACTCCGTACAAGTTCGCTATACTGTTTCATCCCATTAACAGGTCACGTTGTGACACTTGGCATATCTCTCTCTTAGAGAATCCGTTAGAGCTCAGATCTGTGGGGTTGGAAAGATGACAGGTCATTCTACCATAAGACAAAGTTTCATACCCCGAGGATCCAAAATTTCAGATATACATCAGAAACAATATTGCATATATTTTTGTTCAAAATAGAATTGGATTCTGAGCACTTTCATTTTTGGTTTGTCACTGCTGCGGGAAATTAGGGTTTCTGAAAAAGTTGGAATTTTTGGAATCCGAGACCATGGCTGGATGGTCCTCATCAAAATCAAAATTTAGAGACCAAGATCGAAGTTTTTGGTTGGGTAGAACTCCGGGCTCTGTCAAACCCTAGTTCGGGATTTTGACCAGAAAACCAGAATTTGACAGAAGCTGCAGATCCGAATCTCGCAGGTCAATTTTGAGGGGTCAATTTTTGGGGTTTTTAAAAATATGATCACACCAGCTTGCTCGCCTCAGTCTTTTGCATCTCCCTGTACAGACGGATGTTTGAAATTCCAAGTTTGGATTTTTAGGGTTTCTCTATCAAACCCTAGCCAACTCCAGATCCAATTTCAACAAATCAAAGCGGTTTGGGTTAATCCTAGAAGAGAATTATTTGGACACCTACATAAGTGAAGAAGTTCCAGTTCCAATGGGAGATGAGGCTAAGGCCTTACATAATAAGGACTTGGTCAAGGCCAAGAGAATCATTGCAGATTCTATCAAAGACCATCTCATAACTCATGTGTCTTCTCTAAAGACACCCAAGGAGATGTTTGATTCATTGACCAAGCTGCTTGAAGGAAAGAACATAAATCAGGTATGACTTGAGGAGATACAGGTATGTGTCGAAATTTGTTTCATTTATCTGATGATTAAGTTCATGATATGTTTGTCTTCATATTGATGAGATTAGTACAATCTTGATTAATTTTAGATTGATTGATCACCTTACTAAAAGTATGAATGCATGTGAATGATATAAGACATTCATTGATTAGGGTTATGATACTTATGATTGTACTAATGCACTGTGGTGTTGTATGAGGATGATGTTGTCCACAAACATGAAAGGTACATCAAGAAAGACAAATCAAGTTCTAGATCGAGAACATATGACCATGGTGACATAAAGACAAAGACTCATCCATAGCCATTGAACACATAGAAGCTCTACTTATGAGGTATGTATAATTTGGTTCTATAATGCTTAACTTATGAGATATACAGGTTACTAGCACAAGGTCTCTAAATCATTGAAGAGAACAAAGAAGACATTGTTTGGGTATGTTAGACATAACTCGCAAACATGATAATCTAGGTATGTTTTTCCTATATCAAGTTAGAATCCTACCTCGTGTTAGGGTCGCATATAAGTATCCTTTCGTATGATTGATAATGATTATTTATGAAGTTATAGGTTTGAATAATCATGGGTTTATGCATATTATGCTTCTTAGTTTGATTAATGATATGAAAAACTAGAAGTGTCCAATGGTCAAATAAGAATATGCATGAGTAAAAAAAGTACTCCCTAACCTTGAATACTAACGCTTGTGATAAATTACCTGTGTATGAAATGATCATGACCATACATATTTAGAATCATAATGTTTTGATAGTATTGAGATTATACTAATGCATATGTATGAGATCTTGAGGATGACACAATGATGACACTAGTGCACACTTAAGCATACATAGTGGTCCAGGATGGATATAAGTTCAAAGACATATAATCAAGGAAGCAAAGATCAAGAGGGAGCACACTCCAGTAGTTCCTGCAAGGAAGCAAAGATCGAGAGGGAGTCCACCCAACAACCAAACAAAGATAAGTATTTGAATTGTTATTTCCTATATATATGATTACTTAAATGATGTTATTTAGTCATGTACATACTTATGATTTAGGATGTATATTATTCATTTTAGAAAAGTTGCATTAATGAACAAGATACTACTAATATGAAAGTAATAGGTAAGTGGCCTATGGTATTGTACAACATTCCATTGCTACTTATCTAGAATGAAACCTCTTTGTTGACATGTCGGGAGTTGTGCACACTCTTAACAATGTTCTGGTAGAGATGGAAGGCATCTAGAAAGTTACGGGATATGGATAAATGCTGTATTGAAGCATTGGCTAAGATAATTGCATGATTGTATGACACATGTCTTTATATGTAAGAATTTGTTCTGAAATCTATGAGATGTTTCTAATCATGCAATTGAACTTGGCTTGTAGGAAAGACTGTGTACACTCTTAACAATGTTTTGGTAGAGATGGAAGGCATCTAGAAAGTTACGGGATATGGATGAATGCTGTATTGAATCATTGGCTAAGATAATTGCATGATTGTATGACATATGTCTTTATATGTAAGAATTTGTTCTGAAATCTATGAGATGTTTCTAATCATGCAATTGAACTTGGCTTGTAGGAAAGACCATGTACCATCACCTACAAGAGAGACTTGTTTCGAAGAACAAGCAACGAAGACTCAACAAATCCAAAAAACTACCTATTGAAGATATTGAAGAATTTGAAGTTTCCAGGATCCGAGATGCAGTAATGGAAGGATGCTATGATCGAAGAATACCAGTCGATCATGAAAAATGATGTTTGGGGTGTGGTCCCGAGACCAGAATGGAAGTCTGTTGTGAATTCCAAGTGGATCTACAAGATCCAACATGCTGCAGATGGCAGCATAGAGAAATACAAGGAAAGATTTGTGGCTCATGGCTTCTACCAGAAAGAAGGGATAGATTATAAAGATACTTTTGCACCTGTATCCAGATACACTTCCATCAGAACAATACTTTCTCTGGCTGCAGTAATGAAGTGGAAGATACACCAGATGGATGTCAAGACAACTTTCTTGAATGGTGTAGTCGAAGAGGAAGTATATGTGGAGCAACCACTCGGTTTGAGACACATGACAGGGAGTCATATGTGTGCAAGTTAAAGAAAGCCTTATATGGCTTGAAGCAAGCACCCAGGACATGGTACGGCAAGATAGACAATTTCCTATTTGGGATTTACCAAGAATAAAGCGGATTCCAAACTTTACTACAAGGTTGAGGAGGGCAATCCAGTGATACTCCTATTGTATGTGGATGACCTGTTTGCGACAGGTGAGGATAGGTTGATTGCCGACACGAAGATGAAGCTTACTGCCGAGTTCGAGATGAAGGAATTGGGTATGATGCATTACTTTCTAGGTATGGAGGTGTGGCAGAGTGCAGATAGAATCTTCCTTGGAAAAGGGTGTAAAATTAGTCACAGCAGATCTAATGAACAAGTAAATCAATCACAACAGATGAATATAGAAAATATGGTGCAAAACTGTGCAAAACATGCAGCAGTGCTCAATATCCCAGAAAGGGTGAATGAATTACAATACAATACAATCCCTGTCAATGAGCAATTCGATTTGACTAAGTAGGCCATTCGAATCACTGAATGGAGTAGATTGACTCCAACTAGGATTCCTCATCATCAATCGGTGGTGGTCATCAATGCACAAGAACCAGTCATCCAGGTGTCAATCTGAGTCTAACTGAGTGTAATAAGTGTAACTGAAGTGTGTAGCACTGATTAAGGAGAGGGAGGCTCAGTGGGGGCGCATGGGAGGCTAACTGAAGTCAGAACAAGTCATCTAGTCAATCTGGAGGTCCAACGGAAGTGAAACAGTCAGTTGGGAGTGAAACTAGCCTCAAATCAGGGAGAATCGGAGCTAACTGAGTGTAACTGAAGTGGAACTGCAGTGGTAGGTGAACAAGTGCGCCCTTCTCTGGCAGTAGGTGAGAAGTGGGCACCTTTCAGCCTAGGAGGGCTAAAACTCTGTAGTAAGTGGCTCCCAGGTGCTAGAATGAGGTGGCTAAGGTGCTGGAGGCATCAAACTGGTGACTGGGATGCATGCAAGTGCATGCAGGTGCATGCAAACCCTAGATTCTGCATGCAAACCCTAATTGCATGCAAGATCCTGAAAAATATGATGTGGATATCCGAACACCCCCCCTCAAGCTAGACTATGATGTGCCAACAAAAATAATGTGGGGCCCTGGTAACTAAGACCAAAGGTCACGCCAATACAATGATCCAAAAAATGCTGAAAATAAACTAAGCGAGGAAAGAGGGAAAACCCAGTGGGAAGAAAGCCCCCCCTCAAGCTAAAGCATAATAATGAATCAATCTGTCTCCACCATGATGGAACTCACCCCCAACAGTGAACGGAGGTAAGAGAACTTCTTCTCAGTGAAGCTCTTGGTGAAGATGTCTGCAATTTACTCATCAGTAGGGCAATATTGCAGAATGATGGTGCGGTCATGCACCAACTGTCGAATGTAATGCATATGAATCTCAATGTGTTTGGTCCTCTGCCGCTGAACTGGATCTGTGGAGATCTTGATAGCACTTTTATTGTCACAAAATAGGACAGTCGAAGTAGTGCCACCAAAACCAAACTCGGAAAGAATACCTTGCAACCAAACTGCCTGAATGCAGGCATTGACTGCCCCTCGATACTCTGCCTCTGCTGAAGAAAGTGCAATGGCTGCTTGCTTTTTGCTGGACCAGCAAATAGCACCATGACCAATCATGAAAACATAACCGGAAGTGGAATTCCGATCAATGCTATCACCTGCCCAATCTGAATAAAAAAAACCAATGAAATCTAGCTCAGAATCTGCAGCATAGTGTATGCCAAACTGTCTCGTACCTTGCACATACTGCAAGATCCGCTTGGCTGATCACCAATGAAGCTCATGTGGCTGCTGCATATATCTTGACACGGCACTCACGGCATATGAGATATTAGGCCGTGAGTGTGTCAAATAAAGTAGTGAACCAATCAACTGTCGATACATACTGCAATCTGCAAGCGGTGTGGAATCTCCCTCCTCAAGACTGATTCCTGAGAGGAATGGGAATGGGGATGCCTTACATTCAGCCATATTAAACTTCAATAACAGGTCGGAAGCATATTTTTCCTGAGATATAGTGATCCCATCAAAATTTTGAGCTATCTCCAAGCCCAAAAAATGACTCAGCAAGCCCAAATCGCTCATGTCAAAAGCTAGATTTAAGGCAGATTTTAGCTTGTTTATTGAAGTAAGTGTGCTACCAGTAATGAGCAGATCATCAACATAAAGTACAATAACCAAAAAATTACCTTTAACTCGCTGAAGATACACATTCAGATCAGATTTGCACCTTTGGAAATTCTGAGAAAGAAGGAAGGAGTCCATCTCTGCGTGCCAAGCTCTTGGGGCCTGTTTTAACCCGTACAAAGATTTCTTCAATCTACAAACCAATGATGGATCTGATGTGTAACCCTCTGGCTACTGCATATAGAACTCTTCAGAAAGGTCTCCATGTAAAAATGCACTCTTCACATCCATGTGGTGCACTTCCCAGTGCTTGGATGCGGCAATAGCTAAAACAAGGCGGATGGAATCCATCTTTGCAACCGGTGCAAAGGTCTCAGTGTAGTCCACTCCTTGGACTTGGGAGAAACCTTTTGCCACCAACCTTGCTTTATATTTGCTGATAGTGCCATCAGCAGCAACTTTAGTACGATAGACCCATTTACACTTCACTAATTTTCTTCCAGGTGGAAGAGAAACTAGCTCCCATGTGTTGTTCTTTTGAAGAGAACTGTACTCTTCATCCATGGCACTTTTCCATCTCGGATCTCGATGAGCAGAATAGTATGATGTAGGATCTGAACCAGCCATCAAATAAAAAATCTCAGGAAGAAATGGATCAGCAATAGAAAGAGCCATACCTGCTCTTTGAAAGTCTCCTCTTGTTCGTCTCGGATCAGCAGGATTTCCAAGATTCGAACCAGCAGAATGTAGAGTGTTTTGGGCCCACTTTGGTAACTGAGGAGGATCATAATGGTCGGATTCCAAACCTGATATGTCATGATCATCATATGCTGCTACAATATCAGAAATATCAGAACTCATACCTTCATTATCGCTGCTCGGATCTTCTTCTGGTGAAGGCGGTGAATCGGCAGTCTTCTCCTCGACTAGTTGCAATTCTTGAAGCGGTTCTTCAAATTGCACACTGCGCTCTATGAATATCTTTTTAGATCTGATATCCATGAGTTTATATGCTTTTGATTCTTCCCCATATCCTATCAATATGCACTCGATGCTTTGTGGATCCAAAGCTCGTCTCTTCTTAGAAGGAATTCTAGCCCATGCAGTAGAGCCAAAAACTCTCAAATTTGACACATCCGGTTTGTGACCAAAGAATGCTTCGAAAGGAGTCATACCTTTCACGGATGAATGTGGAACACGGTTCTGTATATATGCAGAAACATTGATTGCTTCAGCCCAAAGATTTGCAGCCAAACCTTTCGATTCAATCATGCATGTAGCCATCTCTTTTAGTGACCGATTTTTCCTTTCCGCTACACCATTCTGCTGGGGTGTGTAGGGAACTGTATGTTGGATCTTGATTCCGCTTTGGGCACAAAGTTGCAGCAACTCGGACTTTATATATTCCCCACCATTATCAGATCTAAGAGCTTTGATCTTGCTCTCAGTGGTGGTCTCAACAGAAGCCTTAAAATCCTTGAATTTTCCAAGCACTTCTGACTTGTTTTTGAGAAAGAATACCCATGTAAAGCGGGAAAAATCATCAATAAATGTCAAAACATACCTTGAACCATTTAATGACATATGGGGCAGCGGATCACTGATATCAGAATGGATTAATCCCAAAATAGTAGAAGCTCTGCTAGCTTTGCCGCAGTCGAATCTGTGCTCGGGGTGCTTCCCAATGATGCAACCAGTGCATATTCCCTTCGAGGAACGGAGTTGTGGAAGCCCATCTACCATGGATTTGTTTGATAACAGTAGCAAATACTTATAATTAAGATGTCCAAATATTTCATGCCAAAGCCTACTAACCTCATTACCATGTGTGCGAAGAGCAGTGGGCTTTGCAAGCGGAATAAAGTGTGAAAACTCATAGCATTTTGCAGTGTGATTTGCCTTTCCGACTGCAACTAGTCTTCCACTTTTGATATCAGAAATTTCAACTGTATTAGGGCTGAATGTAACTTGCTTTGGTTCACCAGTATGTGTCATTTGATACACAGAAAGGAGATTTGAAGCCAAGGAAGGCACATAGAGAACATTCTAAAAGCTTCCATGTTCTACATGAATCGTACCTTTGCCCTTTGAAGAAATTTTTGAGTCATCTCCCAAATGGATGGGGATGGAGCTGTTTGGATCGAATGAGGAAAAAGAATCAATATTTGCAGCCATATGATTTGATGCACCCGAATCTATCAAGAGAGTAGTGGGCTTCGAAACCGTTGCCATGAATGCTTGTCCTCTTTCATGATCATCATTCCTATCCTTCTTCCTTGCACCGTCAGGAAGGGTTATGTTGTTCTTTTCCAAAAGGAGGGCCATTTGATCTATAGTCTTCTTCATACATGAACTTTCGGAATGAAAGCCACGGTTACAATAAGTACATTTAGATTTTTGGTTACCTTCTTTGCCCTTTTGCTTGGATTTCGAACTGGATGGTGCATCCGTTTGCTTGCCTTTGTCTTTTTGCTTGTGAGGCTCGAATTTGGGCTTCTCCTTCTTTTGCTTTCCTTTACCATTCGAGATCTTGGGTCCTTGAACATATAGGGCTGAATCTTTGGAGCTTATGGACCCCATTTGAATCAACTTGTCATGCTCTTTTGTGACGGACTCAATGAAGGCATTCAAGGTAGGCATCTTCCAATTCGGGGTAGTTAGCCGACCGGAATTGAAAGTAGAGACAAATACCGAATAATCTTTCCCAAGCTTGCTTAGAATGGAGAGGATCAATTGTTTATCCTCTTTGATAACTCCACTGTTCTTCAATTGCAAGTTCAAGTTCTTGAATTTTGTGAAGAATTCATTGATGGTCTCGAAATTCTCAGGATTAAGGCCAATCAATTCATTCTCTAATTGAAAAGCCCTAAGCTCATCCTGCTTGCCAAATAGTGTTTCAAGTTGCTCCCATATAGCTTTTGGAGTCTTCAATCCGCTGAGATGGAAGTGAAGATCTTTGGAGATGGAGAGACAAAGAAGACCATAAGCTTCATCAAGCTTGTTGTAGTGTTTGGTTCGATCTGACACATTGTTTGGCTCCAATTTAAGACCAAGAGTGACTCGGTAGTAACCTTTTGAACGTAATATGATCTCCATATCATCTTTCCAATCAAAATAATTGAATGGGGTGAGGATAGGATTTGAAGAAGAGTATTCCATTGCTAGGAGCGAGTCAAACTGATGTAGATGAGCTTGCATGCAGAGAGTAGCGAATGCAAAAGAGGAGTTTGCATGCACAGTATAGCGAATGCAAGAGAGGAGCTTGATAACCTGCAAATCACAATCAAACCAAGAACCGTAAGGTCGAACAATCCACCCTTTTAGAGTTGCATCACACCTGGGATTGGAGATCAAACAATGTTGAATGGGTCCAATGTATCAGATCCAGGAATTATGTGGAAACTCAAGCTTCTGGAGTGGTATTGGATGTATTTTCAAGCTTTGCATGCACAGGAGCGAATGCCCTTGAGATATCTCATGCCAAAACTTTTTGCAATTTGAGCAATTCAGTCAAATCTTCTTGTAGAAACACCTGTAGAAAAGAGATCTTGTCCCTGCAATGGCTCTGATACCATGTAAAATTAGTCACAGCAGATATAATGAACAAGTAAATCAATCACAACAGATGAATATAGAAAATATGGTGCAAAACTGTGCAAAACATGCAGCAGTGCTCAATATCCCAGAAAGGGTGAATGAATTACAATACAATACAATCCCTGTCAATGAGCAATTCGAATTGACTAAGTAGGCCATTCGAATCACTGAATGGAGTAGCTTGACTCCAACTAGGAGTCCTCATCATCAATCGGTGGTGGTCATCAATGCACAAGAACCAGTCATCCAGGTGTCAATCTGAGTCTAACTGAGTGTAATAAGTGTAACTGAAGTGTGTAGCACTGATTAAGGAGAGGGAGGCTCAGTGGGGGTGCATGGGAGGCTAACTGAAGTCAGAACAAGTCATCTAGTCAATCTGGAGGTCCAACGGAAGTGAAACAGTCAGTCGGGAGTGAAACTAGCCTCAAATCAGGGAGAATCGGAGCTAACTGAGTGTAACTGAAGTGGAACTGCAGTGGTAGGTGAACAAGTGCGCCCTTCTCTGGCAGTAGGTGAGAAGTGGGCGCCTTTCAGCCTAGGAGGGCTAAAACTCTGTAGTAAGTGGCTCCCGGGTGCTAGAATGAGGTGGATAAGGTGCTGGAGGCATCAAACTGGTGACTGGGATGCATGCAAGTGCATGCAGGTGCATGCAAACCCTAGATTCTGCATGCAAACCCTAATTGCATGCAAGATCCTGAAAAAGATGATGTGGATATCCGAACAAAGGGAAGTATGCAGTAGAGATCCTGAAGCGGTTCAGGATGATGGATTGCAAGGCCATGGCCACACCTATGGCATTGAACCTGAAGCTATTGAGTGATGCTTCATCAGAGTCGGTTGATGCCACGATGTATCGTCAGATGATTGGGTCCTTGATGTACCTAACGAACACGAGACTAGATATTTGTTTTGCGGTGAACATCTTGAGCTAGTTCCTGACGGTTCCTAGACAGGTTCACCTGATTGCTGTAAATCATATTTTGAGGTACCTGAAGGGTACGTTTAACAATGGGATCAAGTATGATGTGAATCAAAAGTTTAACCTGGAGGGTGATGTTGATTCAGATTGGGTAGGTAGTGCTGTAGATAGGAAGAGCACTCCGAGGTGTTGCTTTAGTATGGGATCAGGTGTCATCACTTGGTTTAGTAGGAAGTAATACTGCATAGAACTGAGTACAGCCGAAGCAGAGTATGTCGCAGCTTGTTTGGCTAGTTACGTGGCAGTATGGATAAGGAAGCCAGTGTCTGATTTATTTGATCTCCAGTTGGATGCTACTTGTATCTATTGTGACAACCAGAGCTGTGTGAATTTGTCAGAGAACCCGGTGTTCCATGACAAGTCGAAGCACATCGAGATCAAATATCACTATATTAGGGATATGGTACAGAGAGGAGCAGTGAAGCTCCTGTATGTTGCGATGGATGAACACATTGTAGATGTGTTAACCAAACCACTAGACAGAGTGAAGTTTGAGTACTTCAGAGATAGGTTTGGTGTTCTTCAGATAGAAGATACTTTGAGGAGGAAGTGATGGGACACATTTGTAGGAGCCATTCCAAGCATGCTGGTAGGAGGATCCTTCCCATGGCTGTGGATGTAAGAGCTGTGTGATGAGCATCAGGACAATGCTCCGGATGTTTCTATGATGATCAGGTTGATCATGTGTGATGACCATCAGGACGATGCTCCGGATGATATGCATCGGGATGATGCTATGATGATGATCAGGTTGATCACGTGTGATGAGCATCAAGATAATGCTTCAGATGATATGCATCAAGACGATGCTATGATGATGATCAGGATGATCATGTGATGATGATGTGCATCGGGATGATGCACTGTATGATGATGATCAGTATGATCATGAGCATCATGACGATGCTCCATGTGAGGATGATTAGGTTGATAATGAGTATCAGGATGATACTCCGTGGCCATGGAGAGGTTACGCGATAAGCATATAATATTGCCCTGGGAGATTTGCAGATACTCTTGCGAGGTTTTTCCTATGACATATAATAGTTCCCTGGGAGATATGGAAAATGCTCTTTCGAGGTTTTGCTCGGAAGGACATATAATATTTCCCTGGGAGATTTGCAGATACTCTTATGAGGTTTTTCCTATGGCATATAATAGTTCTCTGGGAGATCTGGCAAATGGTCTTTCGAGGTTTTTTCTTTGGCATATAATGTTTCCCTGAGAGATCCGATAGGTTGAGCAGTAAGCTCGTAATCAGTCTTGGGATGCTCTTTCGAGGTTTTTCCAGACCACATGTAATCAGTCCTAGAGATTCGATAGGTTGTGTTAGGCACGTAAAAGTACTGGGATGCTCTTTAGAGATCTTGTCGGTGCTAGGCACATAAATGTTCCTGGGATGCTATTTTAAGGTTTTTTGGTGGTCACATGTAATATCTCCCTGGGAGATATGACAGGTTGAGCAGTAAGCTCGTAATCAGTCCTGGGATGCTCTTTCGAGGTTTTGTTAAAGCATGTAATCAGTCCTGAGGATTCCACAGGATGGCTAGCTTGCAGAGATGATGAAGACCTACAGGGGGCTAGGCCTACATCCAGCATAAAAAAGGGCTGGCTCTGCAGAACTTCTTATGATGAGAAGAATTGAGAGATAGCACCGGTGATCGAGATGACGAGTACAGCAGCAGTGACGATGATGCTCCGTGATCCAGTGACGATGATCCAACTCCAGTATTGAAGACTTGTGCCTACATGTATTGATGACTTGTGTCAAGAGAATACCTTCCTAGTTAAGAGGGAGTGTTGATGTATTTGTAACTTTGGAAGATATTCACTTGTATATTGTATGTATTACATTTGTACTTTATTGTATCCCCAACGGAGATGTATTATTCCTCCGATTGGAAGTGTCGTCATTTGTATTTGCAAGTGCCGCAAGTATTATTGTAAGTGTCATAACTTATATTTGATGGGTTATTAGACCACCTTAGAGGGGTTGGCCCAGTATGGGTTAAAGGGTTATTAGACCACCCTAGTGGGGTCGGCCCAGTGACAAGTGGTAATGGGTAATTAGACTCTCCTAAGGGAGGTCGGCCCATTTAGAGTTAAAGGCATGTCAAGTCATTGTATAAATAGAGAGTGTGACTCTCTCATTCTATTCATTCACTCACTCATCCAACTCGCATAGTTGAGAGAGAGGAGTGTGCACAAGTGGAGGAGGAGTAGCTTTTAGAGACATCTATCTTTTGGGTTTGATCTTTGTGATCTTTGTATTAGTGCTCATTCTATCTTTGAGGAAGTTGCGGGGTTTTTCACCTTCTTGGTTTTCCTCGGTGAAATGATTTGTGTCTCTTGTCTCTTGTGTTTGATATGCTGTACATGTTGTTCTCTCAGTTAATATCCTAGATCATATTGAATTAAATGATGAAAAACTAACAGTAAATACCATGTAATAAAAATACTAAGGGGCTGTCTATGGATGCAACTAAATGAGGGGGAACTATGTATCCACTAGGGAGAGGTGGAGGGTTGTGGGATTGAACCTTAGGCTGCCATATGTCACCTTGGGAACCCACCTTTAACTATCCTAGATGTCATTTAATTCTGGTGCAGGAAGTGGGCGAAGAAACGGTTCATGAGATCGATGGAGTGGGGGCAACTGTGGAGGAAACCCCGAAATTCAGATAGAAGGGTATGGAGCTCTGATTGCCTTGATATGCACGTTACTCTACCCTGGCAGTTCGTATTCCCGGATCCCCATTCCATTATGGAGGAGAAACCAGAGTTTGGAAAAAGGAGGACAAAGAGTTGAGTGGTGAATGAGAATGAGAAATCACGAGTCTGGGTGAAGCCGTGTTGGGAAGTACCTAGATCGCTCATGAATTGCATGAGAAGTGAAATCTGTTGGGGAAATACTTAGACCCGAACCTTGAGGGTGAATTGCAAAGTGTGAAATGCTCAGAACCCATGAGGAAACCCTGAGTTTGATATCCAACCCCCCCCAGTCGCGGGATAGAGCCTTTCGGTCGTAACCCTGAGGAGATCCAAGCATGGATGACATAATGTGGAAGAGAGAGCAGAGGTTGGAACCGCTTGATAACCCGATGAAGATTGTTTGATTGAATCTGTAGCTCTGTGGTTGATCTCACTGGCTTAGTTTACTCCTCCTTGTATCTTGGAATGCTTGATAAACCAAATTGTGTGTTGGCTTAACATGACTGTTGGTGTGAAACCAAAGCTATGAGCAAACCTGGGTAGTTCCTCCTTAGTGGATACATAGCCCCATCTCGGGGGTGGTCTCTGAGTGTTGAAATACTATAGGCTCAAAAGAGACCTATGGTTGTTTTGGAACGTTGCAGTCCATAGCCAGTTTGCTTGGTGATTTCATCTCAAAGATAAGTGTTTCCTGTTGTGTCTGAATTATGCCAATTTATATACATGGCTAATTATTTGTTTATGTATAAATGCATGGAATGATCCAGCTGATTGATGGACTGAACGCTTGTATTTATGTTGTTATTATGCCCATGATGAATGCTGGTAAATGCATCTGAGTGTGTGTTAATATGGATTAATGCAACTGTGTTTTTCCTCCATGTGCTTTACTTATATGTAAATTTGTTCATTGATGAATAGGGATGAGTTTGGTTGAGGCCCCGAGTGTGGAAAGGGTTCAGTTGGATATGTGAGGAATAAATAGACACCCCCTGTGTTTTTTAGGCTCCTCCTGTGGATCAGATGAAGGAAATGCGCCATGACAGAGTAGTATAAGAGCCTTGCAGAGTGGAGAAGAGGCCTTGAGGAATCTTGGGGGACACCTTTTAGATTGGATGAATGATAGTATTATATTCATCGGATGCAGCATAATATCATGTAGTTGCATAGGGATCGCCGAGAGCTTTCCAACGGTATCGAGTTTTCCCAAAATGGACTTGGGATAAGAAAGTTATGAGCCATAGAAGTTGTGTAGTTGGGATTCCAACTTCTCGAACCTGCAATGCGGATTGCAGAAGTCGGAAGGGTGAGTCTATGGATTTATGCACGGTGGTTACAACTTCGGACTCCCGCAATGCGGATTGCGGAAGTTAGAAGAGTAAAATTGCCGAAGTTGTGAAATGGTGGTTCCGACTTCTGAGTTCCACAAGGCGAATTGCGGAAGTCGGAGAGGTAATTTTTTCAGATTGGTGAATTTGGAGTTCCGACTTTCGAGTTTCACAAGGCGGTTTGCAGATTGCGGAAGTTGGAGGAGAAATGATTCGGAGTTGATATTTTGGAGTTCTGACTTTTGAGTTCTGCAAGGCAGATTGCGGATTGCAGAAATCGGAGGAGCAATTCTTCGGAGTTGAGATTTTGGAGTTTCGATTTCTGAGTTTTGCAAGGCGGATTGCAGATTGCGGAAGTCGGAGGAGCAATTCTTTGGAGTTGAGATTTTGGCGTTCCGACTTCCAAGTTCTACAAGGCGGGTTGCATATTGCAGAATTCGGAGGCGTGATTCGACGTGGTGGAATATTTGGTGTTCCGACTTCCGATTTCTGCACTTTAGATTGCGGATTGCATAAGTCAGAGGCGCATTTCTTCTACGCTGTGCATTTGGGGGTTCTGATTTCCGACTCTCACAAGTGAGATTGCGGATTGCGAAATTCAGAGAGGAGATTTCTTCGGAACAAAGAATTGGTGTCCTGAGTTCCGATTTCCGCACGACGGATTGTAGATTGCGGAGGTCAGAGGTGTGATCCTCGTCGAAACTGTAATCTACAGTTTCGACTTCTGACTTCCGATTGTGGATTGCGGGCTGAGACCATTGCGGCTGTGAAAAAAGATTAGAGTTGCGGATCAGTTTTGGAAAAAAATTATAGAAGATTGTTTCAAGATTGTTCCCCCATCACTCTAAATGGAACTGAGGGGATCAAGGACGTGCAAATTGTTGGTTTGAAGAGAAATTTGACTTGGAAGTAAGGTTTGTCTATTGCAAGAATAACTTATTCCAATGTGAAATAATATAGATGCATAGAGGAGATGTTGAGAAATATTTGATGAAAATCCTTTAAGAGTCCTCTACTCATGCTTCTTCACGGTAAAAGGGGCCCTTACAAGGTAGTAATAGTCGTCATACTTCTTATGACAAGAGTGCGACTCTCATTACCCTATTATCTTATATGGATGCGAATTTTGGGACTACAACATATTTAGAGAAGCATGGAGAAATATTGAGCAAAACCAAAATTGTTTTATAGCTTATAATATTAAAATTAAAGGCAATACACCCTTTCCTATTTTCCTCATAGAAACGAGTCATTCTCCATTGAGAGCATGACTATGACTAAGTATATAATTCACAAGAACAAGATAAAAAACATGGAATACAAGAGGATTATTAGGATTACTTCAAATTCTAGTCAAAACCACTAGAGGCTCAAGCAGGGTTGGCAGAGATATGCCAAGTCTTGGCTAATTCGTTGGGGGAATCGATGAAGAGGTCGCTATCCATAATATTGTTAATATTAAAAATACTATTACATCTAAATGTAAATATAAATTGTGGTGCACTAAATAATTAGATCATAAGAGAAAATTAGGATACTATAAGGAGGTGACTAACCCTAATCTTGAATATCGAAAGTATATCACTATTTTAACTAGTGTAAAGAAGAAAATCAACATTGCTAAAATAACAAAAAAAATCCCACAAACTCCAAAGGGAATTGAACAATTTCAAAAATGTTGTGAGTTGAAAGAATTTGTCGTCTTTGGGACACTAACAAGGTTGAATATGTAAAGCACTTTCTCTTATAATGTCCTAAGTTCATCCACATAAAATCTCAATTTCAAAATATTTGTTTCAATACTGGCCTTCCTAACCTTTTAACTCATCAAAATTATGGTGATTTAGGACAACTTCTCTTAAATATTTTGTAGCACACAAATACAATTCTAAATTAAATCACATAATTCCCTGCATTATTTTTAAAATATGATATAGCAAAGTTGGTCTCACCAAATATTAATAACCGTCCTCTTTATCATCACACATTCTTTAAAAACTTGCAAATAATGTTTTTATCAAAAATAAGTATTGGACGATTAATTTTCTGATGGCTTCTTTAGCCATTCAAATAATGTTGATGCTTGTAGAGAAATTCCAAAATTAGACGAACAAATACAAGCAAATCAATGATCCTACCTCCCGCACGGGTGTGGATCATTGGCGATTCGCTTGATAGGAATTCATATGTTGTAAACAGAGGTCACGAGTTCAATTCACACCCGGGCTTACCCGTGTCCCATGCTTGCGGGCGGTTGTGGGGCACCTAGGGGTATAATGGTAGCGGGATTGGATCCCTGGACCCCGTGTCAAGCGAGTACCATCCCAGTCTCCAGTTGTCGATTCCCCTAGTTACAAAAAAAAATGATCCTACCAAGATTAAAACATTTAAGAAATTCCTAAAACAAGACAAAATCATTACTCATTATAAGGAATTCAAGTGTTTAAGAAAGCAACTTCATAAACTACAAAGTTAGGTCTCCACTCAAGACTCAATAGAAAGGAAAAAAGTATGATTATTATTTATTTATATTTTTAATTATAATTAATAAGGTTGAGATATTTTCTCATTATTAAAAATAAGTAATGTAATAAGTAAAATAATTAGTAGTTAAATTGTTTGTAATATTATTATTATACCTATTTTAGATGGAGTAAGCTAAAAGAGTGACCCTTTGCACCTTTCCGACAAATTTTGTCAAAATCCGACAACACGATTTTTGTTGAAATCATGATTTTAGTTGTTGGAATTGCAATTTTGATTGCAGAAATGGATTCAACAACCTTGATTATCCATGGAGAACCCCGATTATGCAATTCCAACAACCTAAAAGTGCAATTTCAACAATTTTCGCTGGATTTTGGCTAGAAAATCCAGAGTGCAAATGGTCGCTCTTTTAGCTTACTCTATTTTAAATTTCGATTTTGTTTTGTTTTAAATTTTTTAATTACAATTAAAATGAATAGGGATGAGATGATTAAGATACGATACGATTCCATTAAAATAAATTACAGAGTAATTATGTGATCGGTTATATTAATTAGTTTTCCTTCGACATAAAGAGGTTTTATCAGGTAAACACATGTCCCAGTTATTATCAAATTATGTGTTGCATTTCAATTCATTGTAAAATAATTAAATATATTATGCAAAATACATCATGTGTGATTGACTGAATTACCAAGCAATTGTAATTTCCTTTGCAAAAGTGGAGCCATATTTGAACAAATATATTATGCAAAAGTGAATTGTGTGAGCAGCTCGAGGAAATTAATGGAGGTGGACGCAGTTCAAAAAGTATCTATAAATGTTGTACAAGTTTGGCATGATATTATTATATTGCATTTAATTCAAACTTCCACATGGCAATGTGTAAGAGATTATATAATTTTATTTATTTTTAACCTAAGGAAATGAGGTTGTCTTTCTTTCTTCATATTCACATCTTCTATCTCTCTAAAGGTTTCTAACATGTTGGTCCATAGTTATTTTGTTGCATCGATAATGCTATGTGTCTATATGTTATTAATGATGACATGGTTATAACATTTGTATATAATATTTAATTATTATTTGAGCATACTCAACATTGGACTCTTGACCACTTACCATGTGATTCATGGCATCTCCATTGTTGCAATAGATACTTAATGGTAAGAAAGTACAATTAATACTTAAATGTAAATCTCTCAACAATCCATCGAGATTTTATAGCTTTGGTCAAGATCATTGTAAAGATAATGCATAGTTTTTCTTCATTTCACACAAAAGTGTACTAATGGTGTTGTTTTGGGAAAAAAACTATTAAGTTCAATGAAATATTTTGACTTGTTTGTTCTTGATTGAGTTTAGATATGAACCTATGCCAAAACCTTGTCAACATCACAAAACCTAAAATTGAGATTAAAATAGTGATGATTTTGATTCTATTCATTCAATTTTTTGCATCATCAAACCCTCAATTCTTTGCTCTCCTCCAAATTGATCATTCTCCTTTTCTCGATTCTAGGCACCTTGATCTATTACTCTCTTGTAGTCTCTTGTTGTTTCTAGCAACATTGATATCAACATGATGATACTTCACATGCAAAATATTTTGAGAATGCCCCATAGCTCTCTTTCCTCATGCCTCAAGCCCAAGACGTATGAGATGTATGATTGGTATAATGAATGCTTGTACCGGCATTTTTTTATCCTTGGGTGGTATTCTTAAGGAAGTTATGGAGAATGTGACATAATTTTTGTTATCATCGGATCTATGCATTATAGATTTTCTTTTAACATCTGCTCTTGTATGGTTTGAGAGATAAAGTGAACGATCAATATCCTCAATTATAATAACATAATTGGTGATCTTGATGAATAATGTTCTTTAGCTCTATGCTTGTATGGATATGAGGAAGATCCAAATCATACACGTCTTAGCCTAAATGATAAGCAATAAATGCAATCATGCTAGATCTGCATGTTCCTAGAGGCCTATAAAGGAATTAGGTTCTCTTCATGGCTCTTATCATGTTTTCATAGAAACATCACCCTTACAAAGACGTAAAGGTTTATTACAATTTCCTTTTTGTGGATGAGATTTCAAATAAATATACCAAATATACCTAAGAGTTTAAGGCATTGACTTACATGGTTAAACATCACTGTGATATGATGAGGATATAAATCCAAAATGCAATTCTAAAGCATCATATAGATATATAATCCACAAATATATATATATAACACTTTGAAATTTCCCAAAAAACAATAGTTTTATTAATTTTTTCTACTTTTAGTGGTTACTACAATCATATATATATATATATAACACTTTGAAATTTCCCAAAAAACAATAGTTTTATTAATTTTTCTACTTTTAGTGGTTACTACAATCATGGTATACTATCCCATCTTATGCATGAATAACAATCAATAGGGAAGTTGTAGAACATTTAATGCTCTCCCGCTCTAGTTTTTAATAGATATATCTATTTTTAGTGGTTACTACAATCATGGTGTACTGTATTGTTCCTTCTTATGCATGAATAACAATCTATAAAGGCAGTTGTAGAACATTTAATGCTCTCCGACTTTGGCCTATCTAAGCACCTACTTGTAAGCATTTAAAGCTTTACTGCTTTGAGGTGTGCACTATGATACTGTTGTTGCTTTGGGGTGTGCATTATTATTCAACAGTATGGCTAGTGATTACTAGGCACCCGGTTGCATAATATTAAATGATTTATTGTTTTGGAGTATGCACTCTTGAATAACGATCACTAAACATGCATTTGGGAGTAAGTTAAATGATCAACGATTTGCATCCACTTTCTAGCATTTTTTTTCTAGATTTTGGTTGAAATTATTAAAATTCTAGTTTTAGGTTGTTGGAATCCATTTATGCAATCAAAATTACAATTTGAACAATGAAAATCAGGATTTCAACAAAAATCACATCGTGGAAAAGGTGTAAATCGTCTACCGTTCAACTTACTCTTAACCATGCACACTCCAATGTAGTAAACCTATTCAATGGTACACACTCCAAAGCAATAGAGCATTAAATTCTCTGCAGCCAGGTGCTTAGTTATCACTAAGCATACTTCTCCCCTGGCTCCTTCACCAAAGACGAATATACTGATGGTGGCGAGGTGGATCATTTGAATTGGGTTAATCCCCAATTGAAACTACCCAGAGGAAGGCAATCTTTGCAGATATATGCAATATTTTAGACACACCCAATAGAGGAGATTGCAAACACTTACAATCTACCTTCGTCTCTAATTTAGACATAAGAGATGATAAGCTATTGCCAATGAAGATAAGATAACCTATGCAAAACCCCTCTTGCATCAATACCCCCCTTTGGTCATGATTGGCCTATAGGGTATTTTGATGGTGCTTCTTAGGAAGGTGGCACTAAATGAGGTGCTGGTATATATTATTGAAAATGCAAATTTTGAATATAAACTGAAATTGAATTGTGGCAGAGGTTCCAATACAAGAGGAGAGCTTCTTGCTCTTTGGGATTTAGTATATTTTGCAAAATTAAAGAATTTGACTCGGCTGCAATTTCGTTGGTGATTCACAAGTCATTATTGATTGGGTTTTACACAATTGCTCTCTTCAAGTTGTTTCTTTGGAAGGATGGCAACTGAAGATTAGAAGACTTCATGATGACTTTTCTGCTATTAAGTTCAAACACGTTTTCCGGGAGTTAAATGAAGTTGCATACTCACTCTCAAAAGATGTTTTATCATTGAGGGAAGGTGGCTTACATGTGTTGGAGGTGAAAGACTCCAATGTAGTAAATGAAGTTCTTCATTTATTATGATTCTCCTTTGATGTATCTTTTTCCTTGAAGTGATGGTATCTCCCATTAGAGATCTTATGGTATATTTGTATTTTTGGGTCCATGTTTCTATTAGGATGGGTATTGTAAAAGGTCCTATGCCTGACTTGTTAGACAAGTACCTTGTTTTAATTTTTAGTTGTGGGGCATTATAGCTTTGATTAAAATATGTATCTTTTTGGAATTTTGATTTCGGGGTTGGTGATTTTGGACAAATTTTCCTCTTTGATTTGGTATGAGAAAACGCTAACATGTAATCTTATACTTATTAATATAAAGTATAGTATTTTTTGTTAAAAAAAGAGAATAAGATTAAATATTTCATTTTCAATTTTATATTTAAACATTCCCTAAATGAAAGTTATAAATTTATTATAATTTTCCAAGGTCGTCCTAAAAAATATTAAACATTAAAACTAATAAAGTTATGTTTTACGTCATTAAAGATAAGCATTTTAAAATAACTTTTTATATTATTAAGTAAATTTATTAACTTTTTATATTATTTTTCATAATTAAGAAAATTTATGTATTATATTATTAAGTAAATTTATGTATTATATTATTAGGGATAGAGTGTGTTAAAAAAGGAGATTTATTTAAAATTTTAAAAAATTGTTTAATTATATAAAATTGTTTATTGCAACATATTTTGGATTAGCTTTGCTAAGCATTTCTATATGCAGATTATGAATATTGGTTTTGATATATTATATTATTAAGAGTAGGGCATGTTTTCCTTGAAAACAAATATTTTATGAGAAATTTTTCTTTTAAGTGAAGCCTTAAAAATTTATAACTACTACATAATTATTTATCTTAACCATTTATAAAATAAAAAAGATTATTCCTTTACTGGTTATTTTTCACCACTACACTAAGTTAAGTTAGCTCTTAAGGTCTTTTGAAGTAAGGTGTGTTCCTTCCTCACCAAATTGCATTCTAACCACCTAAATAGTGACAACACAAATACCTCACAAGATGACCACATTATATTTTTTTAACGAAAACATGATTAAAAAAATAAAACCATTTTTTTTAAAGCTACAAAATTCTATTAATAAAAAAAGGTCCAAAATACATGAGATGTTACAGTCTGCGGTGGCTTGAAAGAGTGTAGCCACCAACCCAAAAACTTGAAGGGATCAAAATGGTGTTGATCAATATTACATAAAACCTACCCTAAGTATGAAGTCTGGGGTGTTTCTATAAAACAACGTTGTATGTATAAACCTATTAAACTGTAAGCTATTAAACTACTAAACAGATTAAGAAAGAAAAGCTAGAAAACACAGGGAGTGACCAGAGACTTCTTAGCTGTGTGCATTTGTAGGTGCATTTGCTTCGGGTGCAGGAGTGTCAGGGGAATTCTCTTCCAGGATGGGACAAAGAGGATACTCCTTCGTGACCGAGTCTTTCACCGATAGTTTGACGGGAAAAGGCGTGGTCTTTCTGAAGACAGTGAACCCCTGATCGTTGTGGACTCGCTTGGACAGAACAGGGTCTGTAGTGGTGGGAATGGGGAAGGTCAATGGTGCCTTACCCTTGGACAGGCTCGCTTGAATTGGCTCGCTTGCACATGCCGCGGTGGAGAGGTCCCTCTGACTGCCCATTCCGATGTTGTTGTGTTGAGGATGACTGCTGGGAACGTAAGACTGCCAATTGAAGGTGCCCTCCAGACTTCCCAGAATAGCTTCCATGTTAGGCATGGAGGCCTTCAAGGTCTGCGTGGCGTTTCTAACAGTATCCCAGTTGGCTAGCATGCCCTCTATAAGAAACCCAAGCATGTTCTTAACGAGCCAATAAGGATCAATTTGATTACCAGGGCGTCCAGTGGAAAGGCGGTCCGCATTAGTCTGGCTTCCCAATTGTCGATTAGCAGACGAACGGGGACGGTGACCTCCTCCCCATACCCTTTTTCCATGGCTTCTGCATCTTTGTGGGTTTCGCTTTTCTTCCCTCTCCCCCTGGAACCTTTCGGTCGACCCATATCAAAAGACCAAATAGAGGGATCCCAAGAGAAAACAAGAAACGCCGGTAGTAGGATGCCTGCGTGTAGCAGAAGCCATCTCGCGAGGGGAGCAAGTAAGTGGATGGATGTGAACAACAGGAACCAGAGGGCGGGAGGAGCCCAGTTCACAGGCCTGTTGAGGATGGAGAGCATTGCAATGATGTGCCTGGGCCGGAGGTGCATGATAATCAACGAGTCGGGATGACGGTTGCCTACGCTCCTTAAAGATGCACGAAGGAACCACCTGGAGGTGGTACGTCGAAGCTGAGGCCATCCAGGTCGAGGGGACATATCCAGCGGGGGTGTTTAATGAGCCAGGCCTTGAGGCGACCGTCTCCTCAAGTCGCTCTCCTCTTTAGCACCACAGAGCCCGTCCATGTGTCTAAGTGTCACGTGACTGGGTTCGCGTGTGTCCAAGCCCGTCCCATCACCCGCATCCGGGGTAAAAAAAACAAAACCATTGTTATAGAGATTGTCAATCATTAAAAAAGAAAACCTTAAAATACAACCACATGCTCTTATTGTTGCTTGATGTTGGAAATATATCAAATAATGCAAAAAACCACTACATTGGCATAAAAAATGCAACCATTCTAAACATCATTCATCTTATATCAAAGCCTCAAAAGGATAAAAAATACATTTCCTCTTGATGAAACTAACACATTAAGAGAGCAATATCTTGTAATGTAAACAACATTTTTTCCCATGTATGTTCCTAGTAAAAAAAGAACTCAGGAACACAACAATTGCTAGCTTTATACAAAAGTTGAAAACCACCATTAAATATAAACTTGTTTGATGGAATTTATTCCCAAATGATGTGTAATGGAGATGGAAAGAATAATCAATTGTTTAGTAACTTCGATTTTATATGATATGTTTTTTTTTGTAAGTTCAAATTTATATTAACAAAACAAAGGAGTATAAAGATGTTGAGGTCAACATAGCCAAAACTAGAGAACCGGACTTTAGACTATTGCTAATTACTTGAAAATTAAGTAGAATGTATGTGCAGAGTTTGAGATAGAACCCATCGATCACCCACAGGTTGGGGGTTATGACTTGATAACAAAATATAATAACTTTGAACTTCCCCCCAAAAATGGAGTGCATGATAAGACCAGAGACTTTGGACAATACTAGGACTAGACATGAAAGCTAAATAAAACCAGTGAGACAAATTACTTTGGAACTTCCGTGATATCCACAGAGTGACTAGGAAACCCTAGGGTTGCGACCGCTGCCGAGGCACAAACTACCGCGTCCAGGTCACGTCTAAAAACAAGTTGCTTCCCCACGAACTACTTCCCAACCAGCTCTCGAGCCAACGCGTCTAGTCTGTTGTTCAGGTTGTCGTACATAACCACCTAATTCTGACCCAACCTTCTCATATTGTCTTCAAACGAGCCAGGTGGCCATCCACCATCAAGGGGAAACCTTCTAGCTAGATATGGCCAACGAGATAGTCTTCAAATTCCAAAGTTAACATGGACTTCATAGCCCAGAAGAGGCCTAAAGTGTGGGTATGCCTAGTTTCTCTGGTGCGCGGCACCCCAAAGTCTTCAATTATCCCATCGAATAGCTGCTTGAGCTCTTCGGGGGCCGGGCAAGGTCTCTCTCCCAACGAACGTCTTTCCTAGCGCACGGTTCAGGCTTTAGCCTGACTACTCAGCTTTTTATCAAAGAAACCCCGCAACTTTACTGTGTCTTTCTAAGCGCGCAGAGCATGGGTGCGACGAGGGCCATTGGTGGTGCGATGCCTAGTGACTTTGGTGTGCACCATAATGCCAGTAAGCATAGAGGCGGGTCACTAGTCGATGGGTTGCAGACAGACTGAGAAATAGGATGGTCGTAGTAACAGAGAAAGCCTCAAGCAAGAAATCCCAAAGGTGGTGGAGGGGCGATTGATTAAAGTTGAAGGGCTTCTTACGAACTCCACAAATACACCTAATCCTCCGCATGTGCTGCCAGCCTGAGCCATAATGAGAGGGGAGATCAATATAAATCATGATAGCAAGTCCAGAGTGGAATGTAGGTTCCATACTACCATTTGCAGAGCGGTGTGATGTTTTTCAATACCTAAGGGATTGCACGTAATTACAAGATTGACCAGGCGGGCCGGGAGGAGGAACTGGCCCCTCGTATTAATATTTTGATTATGCATGATGGTGCTGTGGGTCTAGCAGCGTGCGTTGCACGTGGTCCTCACTCGCTTGTGGTGTTCCCTAGGGAAGGACACTTGGCTACCAATCAGTTGCTCCGGGCACACATTTGGCAGGGAATTGTGGCCCATGGTTGGACACTCGCCGTGGGGGATTTTATATGATATGTTACCATCATAAAATATACAAGATGGGGTAACATATAAAGTAATTTCACATTTAACACTATATAAGGTTAATGCATGCAATTTTGAAACACCATACTTGGTTTGAAAAGAACACTAATTCTAACTTCAACATACAATTAGTCATACAGATTTGTGTACAATCAAGCATTTGGTCTCGTGTACCAATAACTTTAAAAAAATGAATTCAGATGAGTAAGACAAAGTAATAATGGATTAAAACCAGCTATGTAAGTATTATTATGTTGTTACTGATTGCATTTGATAATGAATGTACTTATTCAAACTCAGCCATTGATTTAATTTAGGTAAAAGCCAATTAAAAGTTTTGATTATATAAATTAAAAGCATCCAACCACATGGGGAGTCAAACTCTTAGTGAGTGAGGTCTGCAAAAGAAAATGTGAACTTATGCAGTAAAAATACGTGACCACATTAAATTAAAATAGACAAAACAATTATAACCTATAATCTGCCAAACCATGTTACATCGAATGTGTCCAATTCCATTCATTTTGATACAAATGATTTTCTCTACGTACAACTCCTAGATAATATTCAAGTAAAACAAAAGGTTAAGTGTTGAAAATCATCATTTCGTATGATGGTTTAAATGTTCCAACTATAAAATCTTTTTCCAACTTCGTGACATTGTAGGCAATTCATAAAGTAATGATTGCATCATCGGTTAGCCTCTACCAATTCGGCCTACAAACTTCCACTAATGGAGTAAAGCATAAACAAAAACTCGTGACAAAATATCTTGTCAAATATAAGAGATTCAATAAGGTAATCAAAGTAATTATCCAACAATCATAATGTTCATTTGCATGTTCATTGTTGTACATAAAAATTACATCTATTTTTTATTTTAGAAGATTTGTCCATCCCTTCATGCTTTTCTACCTCAAGGTTGCAATGTAGGTCTCTAAAGGATAGTAGACTTATTTTCAAAAGCAAAAATATTGTTCTAAAAATAAAATGAGATGTCTTCAGTTGAATGACTTGAATGACTTTTGGGTGATTTTTGTGGATGCAGAGGGAGGAGCATTCAAACTACCTACACTAGAATAGAAGCCCTCCTTGTGGTGACAACTATAATGTTATTGCATAATAGATTTTCATTTCAGATATTTAAAGCATCCATCATCTCAACATAGGTATGCACCCTTCAAACCCGAGTTTCATTAAACAATCAAACATCATTGGTAAATTAATAAGCTTGGTGAAAATTGCAACCATTAATAAGCCAACTAAATGAAAGTAATGGACCTTTAGTTTCCATCCATTATTAGTTTAAAATGATTGCAATTGCACAATTTGTATGATCATAGGCTTCATTATACCCAAAAATAAAAATAGTGAGCATGAATTAAAAACCTTTGAAATAATAATAACAATAGTAATAATAATAACAAGAATACAAAATTAGATTTATATACAAATATAGCTTTTCCAGCTTCCCAAACTTATACAAGATTCCAACCATAACTATTTTGCACTAGATAGATTTCGAAATGCATGTTTTAATGCAAACCCTTTAGCGACACTTAAATCAAAGAAAGTAGTTTAGTGTCGAATGGATTCAAAAGAGGGTTGTGTGATTATAATGTGTTATGTCCATAGTGTGCTTTGTCAAGGCATGCCAATGACATTGACTCATAGTGAATCTTTTCCATTCTATCTCAATATCGTTAGCATTTTCCACTGATTTCCTTTGATGCAACACAACCATAGGTGTAACTGAGAATTTAACGTAGAATCTGTATACAATAATATATGACAAAAGCTTTAAAAGAAGGCTCCATTATTGATCATGATGTTGTGGTCCATGTTGATTAGGGGTTGCATTTATAGGGTGATAGATTATGTTGAGCCTGCCTATGTCGACATAAATGATGATGCCCCTCTTGACCCCATTGATGGAAGATTCTTGGGTCATGTTCTTGGAAGAGTCAAGAAAAATTGTAAATTTCACAAAACAAGAAAAATGATGATATGGAGGTAGAGTGAGACCATAGTGCAGAGGGTTCAAATTTCAAGATCTGGTTCCCAGACCCCTATAATTATTAAACCACTGTCGACTACTAGAATATAATGACAAGTATTATTGAGATATAGGGGAAATTATTCGAATGGATTCACAAATCCATTACTTGCAGAATTATTAATGCAAATGACAATTTACAACTATTGTGACAACTACAAAAAATCAATCATTTGCATTTACAATTGTGACGCTGTTTTTTTGTATATGGTAGAATTGGCGACTACAATCCTTGTTTAGTAAGTGTCCTTTAATAGATTATGAGGTCCACTCCTATGGGTACCACTATATAACCTACCATGTCTCATCTCAAGTTGGCCTTAGGTGGGAGAGTAAGGCACCGCATGGGATTGAACATGGGACCAATAGTTGGCAAGGCACTCATTGGTGTCCATCAAGCTAATTGCTCCACCTCAAGTGGATGAAGTAACTTTTTTATTATTATCTTGTGCTGAATTTTAGCCATCCTAAAATATGGGCATGGCCCAATCAAAATTAAGAAAATTGACATTTAAAATATATTAAATTATTATATTATATTAAACGTTATTATCTCTTCAATGATTTATTTAGAATATATATTAATATATTAACAATTATTATCATAGTAATAATTTAATTATAATTATACATAACTATTATAATTAAAAGTAAAAATTATATTTATTTGTATTACTTTTTTTCCAAGGAACAACCTCACAAAAAACCTTCATGAATTGTTAGCCCAACCTAACCCAAAGGGAATTAAGAGAGCTGTACTCGTGACCTTCCCAATTTTGGGGGGAGATATCTCATGTTATGGCCGCTTGAGATAACACTTGGGGACTATTTATTTGTATTACTTATAAATAATTAACATTTAAATATATTAATAATCAAATACTTGCACATAGATCCTTACTCTACTTTTTTCCTTGAATTTTGTTGTTTCAAAGTATTGTACCTATTTTTTGAGATTTGTGTTCAAGAATTCTCCAATAACTACTTGATAATGAGATTTTTGTTTAATTAGAAATTGACAATAGAGATAACACAAATTATTTCTTGCTTCATCACTTTGGCATTCCCATTTCTGCATCTTCAATTTTAAATGGTAGTAATGATAATCTAATTGTCACTTCTACATTAATATAATTGATGTTAGCTTTTGAATTTAAATGAATTATATACAAAGTTCTTCACATGTTAATCCTAATGTACCAATTTCTTACAAACGTTTCATTGATTACGATTGTTATTTCAAAGAGCATCTTTTCCTAATGTACAAACAAATGTAAGAGTTGGGAAGTCATGAAAGTTGTGGGTGAACCTCACTATCTTTGAGGGTGGTCCTCCCCACTCCTCCCCAAGGTCATATTTGATGAACAAACCATGTAATTGCATGAAGGGATTCTCTTTGCTACATTCAACCTTACAACATTGTTTGTTTGTTGTAGGCCATATGGTTACAAACAGAGACACACTCATCCGGCACATGTTCAATTCAACATTTAGTTTTAATTACAAAGTGATTTTCCCATGTGCACCTCTGCCCTTGATTAACATGTTTTTGGATGCCCAATTACATTATATTTTGATGATTTTAGTAAAATTTAAATATATACAAAATAAAGATATCAATAAAAGGATAGTATCCATCTATCAACATTTTAAATTATCTAGACCAAACAAAATGTAAATGCATTTTGCACATATTGATACCTAAATATTTGTGTCGTACAAGGGTGGCAATGTAAGCATAGTCACATCATATTCAAAATCTTTCAGAGATTTTTTTTAGTGAATCCACCAAAAGGAAAAAGTCATGCTAAGGGTTGGCTACAAAGATGCTTAACTTCCATCTCTAATAAATGAGTTGATTGTAAAATTGACTTTTAATACATGTTAATGGAAAAATAACAACATAAAATATTCAACTATATAATATAAAGACGGAGCATGCACTGGCTGATTTACAAAAAACAAAAGGGTTTACTAAGATGGACATGGATATCTTCAAGACAAAATTAGGAAATGAACAATCACATAACTTGAATTTCTATGCCTTTTGACCTTTTGTGCATGTGCGATAATGTTTATGACCAACTGAAGTCACATTTCAAAGAAATACTTGAAGCTTAAGTTTTTAACTTTCATATCATTTGATTATGTGAAAGGAGTGGGAAACGAGAAAGAAAGAAATGCACCATGGAAAAACATGTCAAAAGATGGCATCCTTAGAAGTAAAATCTCCTCCTTGTGTTCTTATGAGAGCCTTGATTCTTGATGGAGATGGAGCCATAGGTAGACCACTATGAAAATGGCCATAGATACACTGGCTAGCTAGTTCCATGGATCAACCGAAAATGGGATGTAGAAAGGAACAAAATCTCCAAGTCTAACTTTTCCCATTAGTGTCTCAGCTAACTATAGACCAACAAAAGTACAAGAAGATCACATTGCATTGGAAATCACCACACAGGGAGAGGTGAGGTAGCTAAGTACTAATTGTGCTTGTCATGCCATAAGATTCATGGAAAGTTAAGCTTTCTTTGCAACTTTCTTATTTCATGCATTACCCCAATGCCTTGTGTTAGAAGCCTTCAAATATTAGTGGACAATCATATAAAGGAAAATTGGAAAAATCTTGCCAAGGAGCCAACCTACTTCAAAATTTTAGAGTCAATGAAAGAAAAATGGAGGGCGGGAGAAGTTCCCATCAAAATATTGGGATGTAATTTTTTTTCAAGCCTAGGTATATGTTATTTTGCATATGCTCGCAACATTTGAATGAAAAAAATAATCCCACTCATCGAATTACTATCGATACAATTTTCCACCAAACAAATTAAAACTGATTGATTCCCCGGATACCAAAGTTAAATGGGATTTTGAATATTTGTCCAACAACAAAATTAAGTTTGAGAAATTAAGGACCCCATCAACAAAGACAAACATAATCAATTAATTCTTTTAACCATATTTGAAACTGAAATTATTTCCTCATTGCCATTTTAACTATCAAATTCCAACAAGGGTTGGAATTTCACATCTTCTATGCCTGTCAAATGAGAATTTGATGATAGTCTTGTATTTTTCATTCCTTTTATTTTACATTTTATGCAAATTCATGAGTGTCAAATTATTTTGCATTTTTATATGACATTTCACCATTACAATGTTTCCTTTTTTGTAAATTTTAACCATACAATTTCTTGTTATAGAAAAATAGCCAAAAAGAATACACAAAAAAACCATTCATAATAATAAACATGCCTATGTAACTTTAACTTGTATAATCAAATGAAGTCTTGCACAATAGTAGTGAAAGTTTACAAAAGACATATTGAAGTATATTTTTTGACCAAATTATCTTTCAACATATATATTAGTAAGATCATGACTCTAAAAGTTGAGGTCGGTCTGCGAGCTGCTCTCGAGGCTGAGCGCGAGCGTTAGATAGGGTTTCACAGAGCTATGGCCGCCGATGGGGGCGAGGATCCCACTCCTCCCCCCTTTCTTGCTGAGTTGGATGCGTTCAGAAGGCTCGTTGCAGGTGGTGGGAAGAGGAAAGCTTCCCCCCTGGTCCCGAAATTCATCAAAAAACTCGCTGATATTCCTGAAATCGCCTTGCCAGAGACTACCACGGTAAAGATTGCTCTTGCTCTGTCTGAAAGAGGGCTGGTGGGCCAATTTATGGGGCTCTGGCCTTCAGCAAAGACCACCGACGACTGGATACAAAGAAATTGGAAGCCGCATCTAAAACATGGAGTCACCTGTTACCCTCTGAGCAGTGGTTACTTTCTGTTCGAGTTTATCAACAAGGAGGATAAAGATCTCATATTCAGGAACGGCCCATACTTTATGGGTTCTCAGGGGATGTATCTTAATCGATGGTCCCCAGACTTTGACCCATCGGTGGATCTGCCTAAGGAGGTGCCGGTTTGGGTTAGGCTTCCCAATCTACCGGTCCACTGCTGGAATTTTGAGGCACTGCAGATGATCGGCAATGGAATAGGAAAGTTTGTTGATAAGGCAGACAACAAGAACATCTATAACTGTGCCAGGATTTGTGTTGAAGTGAACCTCGAAGCAGGGCTTCCAGAGGCAGTGAAGCTAAAGGTGGGCAATTGGACTCATTACCAGAAAGTGGACTACGAACATCTCCCGTTCAAATGTAGACTCTGCCAAGAGCATGTGCATTTTCAGAGGAATTGCCCAAAAAACCAAATCCTGGACAAAGAAGAACAGGAAGGGTGGCAAAAGGTTAAGAGAAACAAACCAGGTTCAAAACCCAAAGAGACAAGACCAGATCAATTGCAGAATCAGCCTCAGGAGAATGTGAATCCTTCGAAGGAGCCATTGGCAAAAGAAACAACGTCACCAAAGGAACTAGAAAAGGAATGTATAGAGTTAGAAACTCACTCAGCGTCCTCTTCTGAAAATACAGACAAGAGAAAGAATGACTTGATCGCAACAGAAGCTCTGAAATCGGATGAAGACAATATCACAAAAGGCTCTGAAACTGGAGCTGAATCAGACGGGGGGGCCACTGAAACCAGCAGCTCAGTAGGTACTCCTGAAAGGACTCCAAGAGGAAGAAAGCCAGATCGGAAAAAAAGAGAGGAGAAATCGTATAGAGATGTAACAGCAGGAGTCCAGCAAACCATACCGGACATGATGGAAACCAGATCCTCAAAGAAAGGCAGGGCTCCGAAAGGAGCCATCCCCCCATCCTCCTAATCCCGATGCAGGTCGTCTCTTGGAATTGCAGAGGGATGGGAAGTAAGTCCAAAGAAGAAGCAATCAAAGATCTAGTCAGAATGAATTCCCCAGATATTCTTCTGATCCAGGAGACGAAGATGGAGGCGCCTGAGACCATAGGCTAGCAAAAAATTTTGGAAAAAAGGAGAAGGAAGAGCAGTCAGTTCCAGGGGAGCCTCAGGAGGGATAGCCACCTTCTGGCACTCCTCCACGCTTAATCTGCTTGAGGAATATGGTACCACCCATTGGATCTTCACTAAACTGCAGCACAGAGATTCGGGGCAGCAGATCAGCCTTTTTAACATCTATGCCCTGGTCCTTCTGTCAGAAAAAAGAGAATGCTGGGACTCGTTGAATGTATTCCTATCTGCAAACCAGCATGACAACCTGGTGCTCGCTGGAGATATGAATGTCACCTTGGCATTATCGGAAAGGAAAGGAGGCTCCCCCGTAAGAGATCCGACGAGGGAGTGGGTAGAAGATATCATCTCAGGATGGGATCTGGAAGATATCAAACCCAGCAGAGGCAAATTCACGTGGACTAATAAAAGAGTTGGTCCGGGTCATATTGCTGCCAGACTGGATTGGTTTCTAGTGCACACGTCCTTCCTGACTCTTGGTCTTTTTGCCAAATCTGAAATCCTTCAGGCATGCACCTCGGATCACAAGCCGATCTCTCTGTCTCTGACCACGGGAGAAAAGCTGGGACCCATTCCCTTCAGATTCAGTCCCCTCTGGGTCTCCAGGGAAGGGTTCCTCGATCTGGTCTCGGAAAATTGGCGAAAGGCAGTTTCCGGGTCACCGTTCTACATTTGGGAAGAGAAATTGAGAAGACTGAAAGCAGCTTTGAAAGCCTGGGCAAAGTCCCAGCCCTCCACAAGCTCTGATCGATTGAATGCCCAACGAGCGCTTGGTAACCACCAGTTACTCATGGAGGAGTCCACGACCACCCCGGAGCTGTTAAAAGATGAAATCGACCTTCAAAAGGCTCTTCACTCAGCGCTGAGAAAAGAGGAACAGCTCTGGAGAATTAAATCACGATGTCTTTGGCTTAAAGAGGGCGATAAAAACACCACTTTCTTCCATAAGCAGGCAGAAGCTCGGAAGAATTTTAATGACATTAGTGAAATCCAATTTCAGGACCATTCGATCAGCAACTTCGAGGAGATAAAGATGGCGGCCCACTCTTTCTTTAAAGATCTCTTCACTGAAAATATGAACACGGCCCCTCTGCTGGATCGATACCCCCTTTCTGAGATCCCCTCACTGATCAATGAGGAAGACAATTGCAGGTTAATGGCTCCTATCTCGACTGAGGAGATAAGCAAAGTTATTCACGGAATGAACCCTGATAAAGCTCCAGGGCCTGACGGATTCACGGCAAGATTCTTCACAGCCTGCTGGGACATCATTCAGAAGGATCTGGTCAAAATGGTGAAGAAATCTCAGAACTGCTGCAAAATCGGAGGGAGCACAAATTCATCTTTTCTGGCGTTAATCCCAAAAGAAAAAGGAGCCCAAAATTTTTCCAGATTCCGCCCCATCTCGCTCTGCAACACGGGGTATAAAATCATTACCAAAATTATTGCTAACAGATTAAAAAAAATCCTTCCAAGGATCATGCCAGAGAATCAGGGGGGCTTCATTCAGGGTAGACAAATCCAAGACAACATCATCCTGGTTCAAGAGGCAATACATTCAAGCTGTCAACAGAACGAAAAAGGTATGATAGTCAAGCTAGACCTAGCTAATGCATTTGATAGAGTTCGTTTAAATTTTCTGTTTGCAGTTATGGAAAAAATGGGATTCCATCCCCTCATAATCAAATGGATCAAAGCCTGCATCTCAGGGCCCTGGATCGCCCCCTTGGTGAATGGGAGACCGGCCAACTTCTTTCATGCATCCAGGGGTCTAAGGCAGGGATGCCCACTATCCCCCCTGCTATATGTTATTCAAGCTTCAGTCCTCAGCTTCCAGCTTGACAAAAGAACCCCTCTGCACTCTCTAATGGGGCTTTCAATCTCCCCTAGGGTGAAGCGAATGAACCATGCCCAGTTCGCTGACGATACCCTTCTCATGGGCAGGGCAAATCTCTCCACGGCCAGATCCTTCAAGAATGAGTTGGATATCTTCACAGAGGCATCCGGAAGTGAAATCAGTTTGAGGAAAAGCAAAATCTACAGCTGGAACTGCCCCCCAATCGAATTGACAGAGATTTCCAGGATGCTGAATATGGACGGAACTTCCAGGTGGGATTCCATAAAATACCTTGGCATTCCTCTAGTGAAAGCTGCCACTAGAAAGAGCCTTTGGATGCCCCTGATGGAAAAGCTCAAGAGCAAAATCATGTCTTGGGGGGCCTCTTGGCTGAACAAAGCAGGTAAACTTGTGCTCATAAACTCTGTTTTAGCTTCCCTTCCTGTCTACCAAGCCTCGCTCATGTTAGCCCCAAAAGGAATAGTGCTGGAAATCGACAAGCTGTTGAAAAAATTCCTCTGGGAAGGGGGAAGGAATGAAGGTAGGAAAATACACCTCGTAAGCTGGAATAAAATCAAAGCCCCAAAATGGGAAGGAGGGCTGCAAATTAGAGATGTGGCCACTCAAAACTTAGCAATGGGAGGGAAGATCCTTTGGAAAATGATTAGGGGGAAAACACTTGGAGCTCCAAAGCGCTGAGAACTAAGTACTTTAGAGGTCACAAAGAGAGGTGCCTGGACCACCCCCCAAGGACTAGGAAAGGCTCCCCAATCCTCTCCCTCTGTCTTAAATCCCTGAACATGATTACTACCAATCTTACTTGGATTCCAGGAAATGGTGCCAAAATAAAATTCTGGGAAGACTCCATTCTAGGACAGCCTCCTCTAAAAGAATCGGAAGGTTTGGAAAATATTAAAAACTGGCTTCATTCAAACAGCAAATTCTCCCTATGGGACCTATCATTGTGGGGCCCGGATGACTCTTGGACCAAGTGGGAATTGGGGCCTGTCCCGCAATTTCTAGAATTCGAAGCTCGTTCTCTTCTTGTTGCCCTTCAAGGTCTCTCCCCCACGTCTACTAAGTTGAAAGATAAAAGAGGATGGGGATCCTCATCTGGAAGGTATTCTGCTGCTGCTGGTTATGCAGCCCTGCAAGCAATTCCTTGGGCTGCTCCGGATCCTACGGTATGGAGGAACTTGTGGCTTCACCCCTCGCTTCCCAAAATCGATCTGTTTTGTTGGTCTCTTCTGCACAATAGCATTTTAACCTGGGACAATCTCCTAAAAAGAGGATGGGAGGGGCCCTCTAGATGCCCTCTATGTGCCAGCCATGAAGAAAACTCGATCCATCTGTTTTTACAGTTCCCTTTTGCAATTGAGCTTTGGAACATTCTTCTTGCTCAGCTGAACCTGACTCTCCCCCCTTCCATCTTCGTTCTGTTTGCATTTTGGTCCGATTTAGCTCCCTTTCCCCTCTCAAGTATGAAGCTGATCAAAATGTGTTGGATGTGGGTTCCTAAAATCTTCTGCTGGAAAGTCTGGCTGGAACGTAACAGCAGAATTTTTCGTGGAAAAGCAGGTACTCCTTCCCATGTTGCATCCAAAGTGAAGGCCTTGATTGGAGATCTGGTTAATTCGAACCCTAATCTTTCAAATGAATCCACCCCTGACAATAAGGAGCATGGCTGGTTCCATGAGTTAGACCCTTCAATTCTCACTAGAATCAAGCTCTCTACGAAGCAGCATGAACCATGGGAGATCAGATTAGAAGAACAGGAGTTTATTAAATGGAGATCCTCGTTGAATGAGCACATATTGCAGGTGGATGGGGCCTCAAAGGGAAATCCAGGGCCTGCGGGCAGTGGAGGAGTTCTGATTGAAAATACTGGAAGGAACATTTTCAACTTCTCTTGGGGACTGGGTATTACAACTAACAATACTGCTGAAATCCTTGCTATCTGGCAGGGTCTTAATCAGGCAAGAATGCTCTCCATCAAAAAGCTTACTATAATAAGTGACTCCCGTATTATCATTCAAGCTCTCAACTTGAAGAAGGCCCCAAATAATATGGAGCTGACCCAAATCTATAGGAAAGTCCTATTACAGATGAAAGCCTTTGAAGATTTGAAGTTCTTCCATGTCCTCCGGCATCTAAACCAGTTAGCTGATCATGAAGCGAATTTGGGAGTCCAGTTGATCAAAGGAGTTCTCAGGCTTAATGGAAACATCATCAATGTGCCCATTCCTTAGTTTTAGTGGTGGAACAGATTGGACCTGTGATATTCAGTGCATAGGATCTCCAAGTATTGTCTGGGCTGTCAATTGGCGTCCCCCAGCAGAGTCCTTCATCCTTCCAGCAATGGATATCTCAAGGAATCAATGTTACTCTTTCCAAAGTCAGTTGAAGTCAAAATTCAATTACCTCCACCAAGTATTGCTGAATTCTGCTGATGGAAGTGCTGAGCTTCTCTCAGTCTGCGTTCAATGGAATGGAAAGGTAGCTGATAGGGTCGAAATGGCATCCAGATCGCCCTTCCTTTTTGAATAGTGTCCTTCCCAATTCTCCAGGAAAGACACAATACAGATGAATTCCTTAGTTTTAGTGGTGAAATGAATTGGACCTGTGAAGCTTGGTTTCAGTGCATAGGATCTCCAAGTAATGGATCTGGGCATTCAATTGGCGCTCCCCAGATTGGTCAAGCACCTCTCCAGTAATGGATTTCTCAGGGAATTACTGTTATTCCTCTCTAAGTCAGTGGAAGTCAATCGTTGGTAACAACATTAACCAGTTTATTCCAATTTCTCCACCTGGAATCGCTGAGCTCCTCTCAGTCTGCGTTCAATGGAATGGTTAGGTAGCTGATAGGGTCGAATTGGTACTGATCGTCCTCCTTTTTGAATTATGGTATTCTGGAAAATATGGATGTATAGAATTTGAATTTTAGTTTAGGAAGAACAGAATTTTTATTGTAAAGCCACTGGCAGTTTTTAGCCAGATTTTAATTGAAAGCTCAATAACCGTTTTAGTAAAAAAAAAAGATCATGACTCTAAAACTTGATGTGGATAGTATCCCCAAGATCTGGTTTTAATTTATGGTTGGGATAATATTTTACACAAAGAGACATCTCAAATGCAACACCCGTATCCTTGGGAGAAATACAAAATTGAGGATATTGCTAACTATGACATCTCAACATGTGATAATAAGCTCAAACAACATGGAACATCAAGGAACTCTTCCTACGACACGATGAAAAGTGAAGCTATGACAATGATGTACTACAATTAGATTTATTTGCCCGCAAAACTAAATGAGGGAAAACAACAAATAGATAACACAAAGAATAATTTTCTCACATTAAATATGCCAAAAGAATAGTGAAAATGAATTATAAATAGAACCCCTACTATAAAATCAATAATCATTTTATTAGTAGAATGGTCAACGTGTTTTCCTACTCAAATAAAAAAAATGCTTGGTATTTAAGAAGATGTCACTCATCCATTTTCTAAGGAAATGGCCACCACTTTTGCAACTTCATGACCAGTGACAAATGATTCCATATGAAGTTCAAAATTTTCAAAACTTTACCTTTCTACAATGTTTTTTTTTTTTAAAATTAAAAATAAGTTGTAAGATACCAATGCTTTATTTACTATAATTTACATAATATTTATGTCCTAAATCTAATATAAAAACATACATATTGTTCGCATTTAATTTATAGTAAAACCATAACTTTATACATTTCAAAAGTGAAAATTATAGCTAAAAAGATAATGTATGTATTGACCAATTAAATATCATTCAATTGAATATGAAGCATTGTACTTAAAACCTTACTTCTTTTCGTTCAAGCTTTTTATAACCAAAGTCCTTTAATTGTAGTCATACTTCATTGTAAGATCAAAACCTCATTAATAAGTATATCTTGATGTATACATCCCCAAAACATGTGTATAATTAGTTTGAAAATAAAAACTTAAACTTCTTCCCGAAGTCAAAAATTCACAAACCATCTTGGCTTGGATCCTCCACTCAATGTAACGCAAAAGATTCCATACAGATTAATAATTTCTTTGTAAGAGAAAATCAACTCACTTGAGGAGATTAAGAACACGAATTTCCGAACTCTCAAAGCTCAAGAAGTCTTCTTGACTTTGCATCTTTGTACCTCATACACCACATTCACATTCCAATCGACATTAAATAGTTCAAGTCCATTCAAATATATTCTTATTAGTGTGTCCAACCCTAACTTTGATTTTCTAAAGTCCTTAATGATGTTTTGTTTAGAAAATGCCCTTCCACAATCCACTATACTTGCAAGAATAATACGTGCAACTTGCCATAATTTCATCATATGAGGATAAGTTTTGTCCACTGTTTTGTGTTATGAAAGAACTTTCATGCTTCTTTTATTGAAGAATCCTCACAAGCCAAATTTAATGAATAAACAAAAGGGTGCAACTCTTTTTTACAAGCTTTCATATAAAATATATGTACAAATATGACATCATTTGATATGGTATGCTACAAATGTTGAAAAAAAAAAAAAACAACTCTCTAAATTTTATGATGGCTACGATGCTCTTGTGGATAATAACAAGGATTGAAAAATTTTGTTGCATTAGAAAGATGAATATCTAAAAATATTTCATTCAAAGAATATATGAGAGACTCAATATAACCTTTTATGAGTTGCTAGCAACTCTCCTATGTGCGTTCAATATGAGGTTTCATAGTTTGTTTCCTTATATCACTATAATCAATCTCCATAGTTGGGACAGAGATGTATTCTAACTCTTGTCTATTTATAACTATCCCTTCACTTTAATTTCAATATATCAATATTGAGAATCAAATAAAAAAATTGAAAGATAGGTTGTACCTTTTGCAAATGTTTCTCTTCTCAAAAACCATATAGACAATGTACTTATAGTTACTTCAAGATCCAACCTAATAATTATAATGTGTACATTTTCTTTTTAAATTAAACTTATTCAATTCACCAAACACATCAACGAGCATATGCAAACAAAACTGAAGGGAATACATTTGTATCTTATCATACCATGATGAAGTTTTTCTTTATTTTAGCAGAATGTTAAAATGACTGACATAAGCTTCACAAGCCTTATAATAACTTCTCCCTTAGATAACCATCTCAGTGAGTATATTTGTAGAACATCAATTTGCATGACTTTAAGCAAATAATTAAGTTTATTACTTCTCTTTGGTGATTTTTGAATTCGTAAATATACTTCATTTGCAATTTTTTCAACATATAATAACATGGGTACTTTCTTAGAAGCATATGTTGCAGCTAAAAACTTATGATGAGCTACACAATGAACAATAATAAGGTTTGAAGTTTCTTAAAAAAAAATACAAATTCAATTTGATGACCAATCATTGCTGAAGTCCCATTTGTAGAAGCAACTATCAAATCCTTATATTGAAGGCCTCTAACATTTATTAATTGATTGACAAGTTATCATATATTGTTTTCTCTATTTCATCCATTACATCCTTCAATTTCATAAAATGTGAGATAGGTGGCTCAAAACCTTTTGAATCTAAATATGTTGAATAAACAAGAAGGTGTTGTTCTAAGTTTTGATCGATGTTTTCTTCAACCATTAATGAAAATAAAAGGACTTTCCAACATATTTTTTATTTGAATATGTTCAAGATGTCTTGATATGCAATATATAAAATCATTTGTAAGCTTATGATTTATGTATGAAGAGTACTCTTAAGACTTTGACATAAATGGTGCTTTTTACGTACATGAGAAATTTGCAAAGTTTTTTGTACTTTGATAACGAAAATATGATATTTTCATTGTAGCAATCACTCTTTCCTTATTGGCATCTTCAATTTGTCTAAAATGATTTGGAATTGGCTTCCTCTTTCTCTTTAATACACTAATCCATCTTGCCTTAACATCTTTATGTACTAGTTATTTTTCATAAGTAACAAGAGCACAATGTTGTAATGTAGTACAACCATTCCTTAAACCCCATGGTCCACTCATCCTATACTTCTCACAACTACATTTCATAAATATTTTATCATCATGCCTCACATTTTTTTATCTAACCACTCCATACATAATTTCCTTTTTGTTTGCACTTTCAATTTCCTTTCATTATTAGCCTCTTATTCAACTTAATTTATTTCTTCATCTAGATCATCATAAAAATTTCATGGAATTGTTGTTTCAATGAAGTATTATGGATTTCTTCGCTCATGTTTGAATAACTTTGGATCTTAGAAGTTTGTGCTTTTTTCCATCTATACATTTCTCCAATTGTAACTTGATCTTTATTTTTAAGACATTTAAAAGTTTTAACCACTTAGAGTGGGTTATTGTAGTGAATATAAGCTAGGGTGTGTTATTGTAGTAAATAGAAGCCTCCCTCCCTTTGACAAAAATATTTGGGGAAATCCAAATGCAATACAGAACTTTGTCGACTCTCAAATCACTCCAAGTTCAAATACTTTGACAAATTTTCATATTATTCAATATTAAGTATTGTTATAATCCAAAAAAATAATAAATTTTATATTTTTAAATTTAAATTAAAAATAATTCACACTACAGAAAAATATAAACTATTGAAAATGGTGACATTGCTTAATTAGGTCATTTCTTTCAAATAAATAGGTTAAGTAGGTAGAAAAGTGATGAGAATGATAAACTCTTGCATCTTGTATTTTTGCTAGGTCACAAGCTCTCCTTTGCTCTTTATGAAGCTTATACAAAATTAGATCAAAGCATTTGGTTTTGGAACACCAACCATTCTATATTGTTGTACAATTTTTCTTTCAATTTCTTATTTCTTCTTGATTGGAGGTTTATCTTAATAGTGCTAAGAAATTTTTCATAGTCTAATCTCAATCTTTATTCACCAAAAATTTCAAAATACAAAATGCTTCTTATCTAAAACTTTCAAAATACATTTCACTTCTACTGATATAATAAAACTCAAACATTAAACCTTTACATGTTTTAATGTTCTAATTTTTAATTTGAATTTTTAATAAAAATACTTAATAATCTAAATTTCAATACTTTCTTAATGATTACAAAATACAAAGTCAATACTTTCAAATTTCAAACATGAGTATATTTTTTATTTGTTAAAAATTGAGACTCTAAATTTTTAGCATAAAGTGTTAAGCAATATACATTCCCAATAATTCTAACTTGCTATGTTGCATTGGCTTTGGGGACGGGGGAATGATGGGGATGAGGGGACGAGTCTCTGGGACGTCTAGAGCGTACTCCCAATTTTTCAGGGGACGAGTCTCTGGGACGGCTAGAGCGTACTCCCAATTTTTCAGGGGACGACGGGTTGGGGACAACAATCATATATATATATATATATCCCTTACACTTTCTAGTTCTAAAAAAGCTCAGTCAAATAAGAAAATGGTTGAGTGACCATTATTGGCACTTGAACGTGAGCAAAATGTAGTTTAGCTTTAGGAAACTTAAGTTTAACTATCTTCAATTTGCATTAAGGTCCATGAAGGGTCCATGAGAAGAATGCTTGTCTCTATAACAACTCTGCGTCCTTATATATCTTGTTTATAATGATTGAGTTAAAAAGCATTCCCTTCTCAATAGGTTTTGCAGATTTTTACAGCTGAGTGCAAAACACTACAAAACACTTTGGGATATACATGCTTGCATTCTGCAAAGAAGTTAGATTCATATTTTAGATTAAGGACATTGAATAGGAATTTCTTCAAATGTTTACTACCCAATCTAAGTCTTTACTATCCAATTGTTTTCATAGTGCTTGAGGTTTGGATGGAAGAAGAGTTGGACTTGAATAACCCCTGGACACCTATGTATAATAGCAATACCCAAAAGGATCAAACCTTTGAGTTGTTGCATTTCTTAGTTTGTTGGCATGGAGGCTTTGCTGCTTGTAATGATGTTGCTAAAAAGACAATAGTTAAATCACAAAAAAAATCAAAATCCATCATACACAACCCATATTTTGAGTTGCAACTTGTATAGATTTAGAATAATACGAAAAATATGGATGGGATAAATGATCATTGTCCAATCATCAATGTTCATTGTCAAAAATTGAAGATACATGCCCAAAACATCTCCAAAATTTGCTTGGGACATCTTTGAAATTTACTTGAAATGTCTCCAAAATCTACTTGAAATGTCTCCAAAATCTACCTGGAAGTCCCCGAAATCTGTTCGAGACATTTTGGGTACGGCCAGCAAGTCCCCAAGTCCCTAGTGAAGTCCCCAAAATATTAGGAACGTTTCCTAGAGATCCCCAAGTCCCCGAAATGTGGGGACGGAGGGTACGGGTCTTTTTTTAAGGGGGACGGGTCTCGTGCAACATAGCTAACTTGTAATAATTCTAACTTGTAGAAAATTGTCAAGAAAACAAACAAACGTTTAGGTTTCTATTTATAATCCATTTTGTTTTTTCCTCATATGCAACCTCAACAGAAACCACATAGCGAGTAAAATGAGTCTTTCAAGTAGCACCAACCAAAACCAACTTCCAATATCTAATTTTTTGGGGAAGGAGTTTCTTTACTTTCATCCCCTTTATGTCTCACTCAACACGAGTCGCAACCACTGCTCTGAAAATTGATAGTGCAGGAAGGTTCTAAATTGTTCCTTGATATATTCAATAGGCACGTGAGTCTAAGGGCATGGGATAACTGGCACTCAAATCACCCCGCCTTTTCGGTGATTTGTTCCCTAGATCCAGTTATAAAAACCGGCGGAATCGTAGTTCCACCCCATTTACTGGGGAACTATGCCATGGAATTGTGCCCCTCGGGGTTTTGGCCCATTTTAAGACGACCCAGATTGTCAAAATTCCAAAAAATTAACGAGAAGGGGTGGAACTGTGCCTCACCCGAAAATTTTCCGTCCCTGGCAGGGAGCAATTTGAGTGCCAGTTACCACACGCCAAGTCTAAGCGGTCTTCTCGCTTTTTTAAATAGCATCACAACGATATGGCCCTAAGCCACATATCATCTCGTTGGCTTCGAAATTGGGTTGAGGGTGAGAGTAAGTGGTGGGTTCTAGTGAGTCTAAGTGGTCTTCTCGCTTTTTTAAATAGTATCACAAAGATATGGCACTAAGCCACAAAGCATCTCGTTGGCTTCGAAATTGGGTTGAGGGTAAGAGTAAGTCGTGGGTCTTCTGGTTGATTCAGGTAGCAGAGCAAAAAGCCTTACAAATTTTGGAGTCTTACATGGTGACAATTTCACTTGTGGCTGGACAAATGTTGCTGGTATTTTTAATTCAAAACCTCACCTTACATTTCACAGACATATTCAAATGGATGGTGTCGGATGGAATAAGTGGGAGAATCAAACTGTAGACTTCCACTTGGAATACAAATTCTGTCCATGCAGAGCTTTCTCCATCTTGTTTTTATTCCATCAAACAAAGATCCCTCTTGTCCTCTAATATCACCATCTCATCCTGCCGAGTGAGTGGTCAATATCAAACTATTGAATAGCAAACAAGAATGAAAACGATAGGTTCAGTGTTACTTACAATCTGAACAATTAACCAAATGCAAGAAAGAACAGCAGTGACTTACTTTGTGGCAACGACACACCAATAGCGTCTTATCATGTTAATATTTCATGCATTCTATGTACTCGATTATTAATGTTGATAACACATTTGTCAATGGCCTTTCAAGCGTTCCTTTCTAAGGTGATTGAAAGTATAGAGGATGAGCAGATTTCATCTTTTACCTAGAAAAGAAAATCTAAGAACTTTGAAGAAAATCACACTTTTTGAGAGAGGATACAGCAATAGAAGTGCTGAATCTTGAAAACATCTTAAAGCAAAGGCTTGAAATAGAAGCTATAACATTTGAGGTTGGCTGACCATTATCATCTTAAAGCAAAGGCTTGAAATAGAAGCTATAACATTTGAGGTTGGCTAACCATTAAAATCTTTCAAAGGAATAGACAGACATATAGGAGAGTTGGTAAAAGTTAAAACAACCATCATCGTTTTCATCACCAGGTATTTGATTTGGTGCCCAGGGATTTAATCGGAAATTATGCATTAAATTGGAAATATGAGAGCAGTGGAGGTATTTGATTTGGTGCCCAGGAATTTAATCGGAAATTATGCATTAAATTGGAAATATGAGAGCAGTGGAGGCAACTACAGTGGCTGGAAGTGTGCCCAGTTGATCATCAGAAGTTAGAACCAACAGTTGGAGAAGCCACAGGGTATTCAAGAGGAAGACCAGGTATTGCTAATATGAGGGCTCATTGACCATATTTTCATTATCATGGAAATTTTTTTCAAGGACACATACCACCAATGATTGTATTCCGGACCAGAAATTCCATGGTGTCAGAATGCCCTAAAAAATCGAGGATGAGGCGACAAACGCGTCCTAACAACGATTTATTTTTTCAAAAAGCACAAACCAAAAACATACAAAATGGGAAAAGCTATATGATTTCTGAATTTGCTATTTTATTTATCGATGTATTTTTTTGGAAGGTGCTTAATTCTTTCTCTCTTCTAAGTGCGAATGGTCGTATATGTAATTACACCACAGTTACTAAAGGTTGTGCACTGGACTACAATGACGAAGGTGCCTTTGATAATGGAATTGACCGCTGGAGAAGCCTTGGTGGGGCTCTAGGATTGGCTAGCGATAGCAGGAATCGGGTAGATTGACAGACCATCATAGAAGAATACATGCAGAGAGGGTTACGTAGGGTGGAGCATATCCATCACCATGAGGTGGTTCTGTAGAACATGTAAAAATATAGCCATATCTCCATTTGGAAAGGAGTAAGTTAAATGGATATGTAGTTTTTAGGTGATTTTTTTTGGAATCAATTAATGTTATTTTTGTTAAAATTGTGATTTTTATTATTCAAATTGTAATTTTGATTATAGAAATGGGTTCAATTCTTTTTGATGAATATGCAATTCCAATAACCTAAAATTATAATTTCAACAATTTCAACAAGATTTTGACTGAAAAATAGCCCACAATAAGTGCAAATCCTCCACCATTTAGCTTACATAATTTGAAAATGCAGCAATTTAACATTTACAATGGAAAGGTGCAAGAGATGACAGATAGAGTTCAATCAACATGTCATTATAAGATTGGCTTTATAGACTAAAGAGTTGGCAGTTTTTTATTGGTTTAAAAGTCAGCATCGAAGTATTTCTCATAATATAATCTCCTCACGATGTACATAAAAGATAAAAATTAGAAGCAAAAACTTTGGTGTCGATGAAATGACATGTTAGCAGTGGGTGCCTCCTTTCTGCCAAAGTTGAATGTATGCAGTGGATTTTTAGTTTTGAAAATCTGGAATTTTATATCTTTTTTCAACTCTATTGCAGGATATATCATATATGTCGATCATGTCCACCAGGGAACCTTCTCGCAGTATAGCTCTGGTCCACCACGGAACCTTCTCGCCCGAAACCTCTGCATTGGGATAGAGGGAAACCAAGCTGCGAGGATTCACATAAATCCCCCAAAATGGAAAACACATCCTAGAACATGAAAAATTTCAAACCAAAGACATGACATCCAAATATCCTAAAACATTTAAACCAAACATACTGGCATGAAAAATTTTAAACCAAAAATATGACATCCAAATATTTACATTAAAATTAACAAGTTAACATTGGCATGAAAAATTTTAACTGTAGATTTGACATCCATCCGAATATTTACATTACCTGTCATAAATACATATATGGTAATACATTGTTTATATTTATAGAGTTGGTGAATAATAACTATGGAATTGAATTGGTAGCTGAGGCCGGAGGCCGGAGGGTAGCCTCCAATTTCCAACCCACCCACTGAAGTGTCCGTGGAAGCTGTACGTATTGTTATGAAGCCATAGAAAAGGTTTTGGTCCTCGTGAGTCCTAACTTCCAGAGAAATTCGAAAATTATAAAACAGCAGGTTGGACTGACGTGACAGAACAGTTGGGTCACGGGAAGTCTTCATTTCTTTATGGAACAATCGATTTGTGTAGCTGGCAATAAAAAGTCAAAATGGTGGCAATTTGAGATTCGACAGAATGACAAAGCTAAATCTTATAACAAAACCCCGAGCTTCTTCAAAAAAAATTACACAGGCGGTTTAACTGGGCGGTGGACGTCGGTGCAGGAAGGAATCTTAAAAGAAATTGCAATGCTGGGCACAAAAAGTCAAAATGGTAGCAAATTCAAGATTAATATTAATATGGCAAAGCTAAATCTTATCACAAAACCCTGAGCTTCGCTTAAAAGATTCCAGATAAATCTTATTATGACGAAGCTAAATCTATTTCAAAACCCTGAGCTTCTCTTAAAAAATCAAGACACAGGCGGGTTATCTGGTTGGTGGACGTGGGTGCAAGCAAAGAGTATGACAAAAATTGCAATGCTGGGGATAAAAAGTCAAAATGGTGCCAAATTCAAGACAAATCTTAATACAAAACCCCATAAATGAATTTGTTGAATCTCAAGACGCAGGCAGCCTGCAGGTTGTTCGACGTGGTGTACGTTGACTTTATGTGTTGGATCGTAAACGGATCTCGTCTAATACTTTCTTCTAACTCGATTTGACGATCTGAGCAGAACAGCTATGGAGCTTTTCTTGTAAGTCATGCCTCTCTGCTCACCCAATGCTGCTTCTTGTTTTGTTCAGGTTCAATTCCCTTACGTTTCACAAGCTCTGTTTTGCAGTTTTATCATTCAGTATTTTACTTACCATTTGCTTTGTCATATGCTCTTGCAACTTACGTTCATTCAGTGGTCCACATTGTGTGTATACCATTTGCTTTGTCATATGCTCTTGCAACTTACGTTCAGTCAGTGGTCCACATTGTAATGTATTGATTGTGTAGTTTCTGGCCATAAAGCTACCACGCAGTGAAATCCAGAAACCATACAAAAAATATGATCAGCTGCGAAAATCTAGATTCTAGAATTTTAGATGTAGTCTAATAGTTTAGTCGCCTTAGCTTTGTCATTGGTTTTTACAAACTTTGAGATATAAGAAATGCAGAGCAACTCTTAATGAATGTGCAAAAATTGCCCCAGTACTCTGAGAAGTTGTCCCAAGCTAACGAAATGGTTTGCCAACTCTGAAATTAAAGAGACACTTTGTTCAAAATAACTTGAGAAGTTGTCTCAAGATGGCAAAATGGTTTGCAACTCTGAAATTAAAGAGACACTTTACTCAGAAGGGAAATTAACATTTTTGATCTAAAATTTGGCAAGAATAATTTTGGATCAAAATGCAGATATTAAATGTTAATATTACACAATCGGGTTGTATTAAGAATATTACATCAATCCAAAATTACAATTTTGATCAAGATTGTCTAACCAATTTTTGATGATGACAAACCAAAAACACTAACATAAAATGTTAAGGCCACTTCCCCTTAAAAAATACTTTTTAAAAATATAAAATGTTTGGCCCACTTCCTCTTCCCTTTCCATTTTAACGTTTTCCCTTTCCTTTTTAAGGTTCTGGACTTTATTTTTGAGCCTAGTGAATATTTTCAAATCAGTTTAATTAACTGTTTTTTTTCTCCGTCAATCTGTTTTAATGATTTTTTTGGAGTAGAAGCTATTATCGACTTTACAGTTTGGTTATATTCACTTCATAATAATAAACTTATTTTGGCTCAACCTTTAACAGATTTGCCAGTTTCTCCGTAATTTAATTTAGCCTGTGCCCTCCTCTGAAAACTATTAGTTTTTCTTTCGAGTGTATCACATGCTTGCAGATCTGAATTGAAAATGTCTAGACCTCTAAAATATATTTCAGGGAACCTCAATGGTTTAGTGCCTTTACCCAACATTATTATGAAAGCAACATATAGCTGACTTTAGACAGTGCCACTCTCTTTGCTCTATATGGGTGAAAAAACAAGATGGTTGACAGTGACACATTAAAACAGTTATTATTTGCTTACTGGCTGAATCTTACGACTATTTGATGAAAACGAGGGAAAAAGTAATGGCCAGCAATTTGTCTGACAAGATGTGTTCCAGAGCTCAGATGGTTCAGTACTTTTAGCAGAAAACCGGTATGAATGTGAAAACAAGCAAACATTATTTTCATAATGTGGAATAGATTAGTAGTATTTTTGGACGACTGGTTTCCGAGAAAAGCGATTTTCTGCAATTCGTCCAATATAGTCGGATTTACTTTTAACTGAATTAGCCTTGTGAATTCACCTTACATTCACTAAAGTTTGCTATCTGAAGTTAAGGAAATGTTAGCAGATGTTTGTTTCACCCAACCCACAGTCCTCTATGGTTCAGAGATTTGAGGGCTTTGTCTACTAGATGCCGATTGGGCCTCAGTAGAGAGAGTGCAGACCCTCCTCCTCCATCGCATCATTAGATGCATGAAAGTTTTCTCAGATTTTCAAACACTCGGTTTTATGTCAAATTTGCATAGTTTAATGCCCAACCCAGTTTTGTGTATTGGCTAAAAATTACACTAAATTTTCAGACATTTAAAACACTCCTGAAAATCACATTTAAAGACAGAAAATTAAATATTCATGCACATCATTAATAATTTCAGACTCAGAAATTTTTGGCCAATAGCCCAGGAAAAACCCCTAAGGGAAAACCTATCAGAGAGAGAGAATTTGTATTTCTTCAGAAGAATTTCAGTACAGTAATTTTTACAGTCAAAATGTACTTATCTCAACCAACCAACCTCACCCAGAAAGCTGCCTCGATTTCTGTGCCTAGCTGCCTTGATTTCTGTGCATAAAACAGCATCTTGATTTCTGCGCCAAACACCACCCTGATTTCTGTGCCGGCTGTCTAGAAATTTGTGCAAAAATAGAATCTCGATTTCTGTGCCAGAAAGTACAGTCTGTACAGACTGTATGGACCTCGAAATATGTGCCTGAAATTTGTGGAAAATCGTGCCCATATTTCTACCTGGAAACCCGTGCCAGTTGCCTCGGGATTTGTGCCCAATACTCTCCTCGAAATGCATGCTGTATGGTACAGCAATAAATGCTGTGTACGAATTCTCGAATTTTGTGCCCAAGCCTCTGCTCTCTGCCTCGGGAATTGTGTTGTACTAAAACTGTCCCTCCTCGGAATGCGTGCTGCTCACTGAACTTGCCTCGAAATTTGTGCCCTCTCTCTAGCTCTCTTCTCCACTCTGCTTCAGCAAAAAGTGCGTCTCATTTGCCTTTCCCTTGCTTTTTGGTTGAAACCCTAGGCAAGTGAGGGGCCATCTTATCCAATGGCTGAGATTAGATCAGATGGGTGGATGAGATTAAATGCTCTCATTTAAATTTCATAAAAATTAAATTTACTCACTCACTTAAATTTATCAAAAGTGACTTTAATCACTAAAGTCACATTAAATGCTCATCTCAAGTCATTTAATGCAAGGGTCACTTTATTTCCCTCTTTTAAGTGACTAAGGAAAAAGTCACCTAGGGGAACATTTTCCTAGGTACAAAAAAATCAACACTCCCTCTTACCGAGGAAAGTGTTCTGCATCACTCCCAACTTGTCTCTGAAGAAGACAAACTTGCCCCTCCCCAAAGATTTCGTCAGAATATCTACAACCTGCTCATCAGTGGAAATGTACTATAACTCCACAACTCCTCTCTAAACATAGTCTCAGATGAAGTGGTATCTGATCTCTATGTGCTTAGACCTGTCATGGAAAACTGGATTCTCAGAGAGCTGGATGCAACTCTGATTGTCACAGTAAATCACCGTAGGTCTCAGCTCCTGATCAAATAAATCAACCAACAACTTACAAAGCCACAATGCCTCGCAAGTAGCCTGACGAGCTGCCATATACTCAGCCTCAGCAGAACTCAAAGCAATGGACTTTTGCTTCCGACTGAACCACGACACTGCTGTCGAGCCCAAACTGAAACAACAACCGGAAGTGCTCTTTCGATCCATCACACTGCCTGCCCAGTTTGAATCTGTGAAACCAACCAAACTGACTCCACCCGAACCCCTGTAGTCCAAACCATAGTCCACTATCCCTGCAAGGTATCTCAACACATGTTTCGCGGCTACCCAGTGCACACTCCTAGGCTCCACCATGAACCGACTAAGAGTGTTCACCGCAAAACATAAGTCTGGCCTAGTGTTGACCAGATACATCAATGACCCAATGAGCTGACGGTATAGAGTAGAATCCACCAACTTACCCTCGGAAGCATGAAGCTTCCTCTAGTTGGTGATCATAGGTGTGGACATCGGCCTGCAATCCTCTATCCGAAATGTCCTCAGAATATCTACTGCATACTTTCCCTGTCCCAAGAAAATATGACCAAGCTCTTGCCAAACCTCCATCCCTAGATAATAGTGCATCAACCCAATGTCTGTCATCTCGTACTTTGAAGCAAGATCTCTCTTGCAATGTGCAATGAGACGCTCCTCCCCAGTGATAAACAAATCATCAACATATAACAAAAGAATGAGAGGATCTCCACCAACCACAATGTAGTAAAGGTTGGGATCAGCCTCACTCTTCTAAAAACCCATCGATGTCAAATACGCATCAATCCTGGAGTACCAAGCTCTAGGAGCTTGCTTCATTCCATACAAGGCTTTTCTCACCCTAAACACATGAGAATCTCTCCCATGAATCTGAAAGCCCTGTGGCTACTCTAAGTAAACCTCCTCCTGCAGAAGACCATTGAGAAATGAAGTCTTCACATCCATCTGGTGGATCTTCCAACCCATCTTTGCTGCTATAGAAATCACTTCTCTGATGGAAGAATAACGAGCAACTGGGGCAAAGGTCTCATCATAATCAACTCCCTCTATTTGTTAAAACCCTAGTGCCACAAAACGAGTCTTGTACTTCTCCACACTGCCATTTGCAGCATGCTTCACCTTGTAGATCCACTTGGAAGTCACAACAGACTTCCCCTCTGGTCTCGGTACTATCTCCCATCCATCATTCTTCATGATGGAATGGTACTCTTCCATCATGGCATCTCTCCAAACCTGATGCTGAGAGGCCTCCTCAAATGTGGAAGGCTTTGAATCACGAAGACTCGCAACTAGAGCCATGCCCAATCTATCCAGCATCACAACTGTCCTGACCTCCTCCTGGGGCCTACCAAATGCCTCTGCTTCCTCCAAGGTATCACGAAGCCATTTACGATTCCTTTTCCTTGAAGGCTCCTCCCAAACTGGTCTCTCCTCATCTGAAGAACTGCTAGAAGCAGATGATCCAGCAACCCGTGGACCAGTAGCCCGTGAACTAGTCATTGGTGAACCTGTAACCTGAGAACCAGAACCTGTCCCTAGAGTACCTGCTAGCTGAACCACTGAACCTGTAGAACCTGTGCCTGTAACCTGTGGCCCAGTAACTCCGGAAACCTGTGAACCTGTGATCTGTACTGAAGATCCCTATGTCACCTGAGGTGTGGAAGCCGGTGGCTCCCCATGCTCCAACTCTCTAGACTTCCTGAAGGCTCTCTCCTCCTCAAATTTCACTTCCCACCTCACAAAAACCTTCTTCTGGCTAGGAAGATAAATGCGGTAAGCCTTCGAAGTCTCATCATAGCCCACAAAGATGCCTCTCTCTGCAGTGGGATCAAACTTTGTCCTCTTCTCAGAAGGGACATGAGAGTAAGTCAAGCAACCAAATATGTGAAAATGGCCAACCTTAGGCTTCTTGCCTGTGAACATCTCCTCAGGAGTCTTCCTCCCCAAGGCATGGTGGGGACTCCTGTTATGTAGGCAAACTGCAGTACTGCAAGCCTCTGCCCAAAGAAAGAAAGGAAGACTCTAATCATGAAGCATAGCTCTCGCTGCTCCCACAATAGCCCTGTTCTTCCTTTCCGCTACTCCATTCTGCTCAGGAGTGTATGGAATTGTCAACTGTCTCTGTTTGCCCTCCTGTCTGCAAAACTCATTGAACTCATTGGAGGTATACTCACCCCCATTGTCCGATCTCAAGACCCGAATCCTCCTCCCTATCTGATTCTCCACAAGAGCTTTGAACTCTTGGAAGATCCTCAAGACTAAAGGTGACTTCTTGCTCCTCAAGAATTAGATCCAGGTTTTCCTGGAATAGTCATCGATGAAAGAGACATAATACTGAAATCCTGTCAAGGAAACTGATGACATAGGACCACATATATCTGTATGGATCAAATCAAGCACCCCTGTTGACCTGCTGTCACTGCTCGGAAAAACAGTCTTAGTGTACTTTCCCAAAGTACACCCCCTGCAAACATCACTCTGCTCTGTGCTGAACTCAAGTAAACCTGTAACCATACTCCTCAGCAATCTCAAAGATGGATGATGCAAATGGGCCATCCTCCGATGCCATAGATCGCATAGCTCACTGCTGCTGATATGTGCCAAAGCATGCTGAGGCTGAAACAAGAGCTTGTATAGTTTCCCACATCTAACCCCAATGTCCATGGAGGTAGATAGTCCTGTAGTCTTGGGGAATACCTGCACACGTCCATCTAAGAAACAAACCCAAAGACCCCTATCCTCAATAGTGGAAACTGATACCAAGTTCTTTTGCAGCCTAGGGACAAACAATACATCCCTCAGAATCATAGGACTCATAGACTCCCTCTAAAAGGTAATGGTCCCACGACCAACTGCTCTGTCAATGGTGTCATCTCCCAGTACAACTTCCACATCTGTACCTGTTTGTGAAAGCTTAGAGAACATCTCTCGAGCACTTGTCATGTGACTCGAAGCTCCGCTGTCAATATACCAAGTGCTAGTGGTGGAAGCACCCATCTGATGGCCAGTCAACAAAGAATACTCCATCTCAGTATCCAGATCAGTGCTAGTAATACTAAAGGCTCTCTCTCTCTCAACATATCTAGCATAAAGAGAAAACTCTCTCCAAAATCATCAACTTTCGCTGAGGCTGCTGTCTGTTGCTTCTTCTTCTTTTTTGGACACTATGAAGCATAGTGCCCAAATCCCTGACAAGCAAAGCACTTGACATTGCATAAATCTTTCTTCTGCCCACCCTACTGCTGCTGCTTGGCCCCACCCTGCTTGGCGCCCTTCTTCTTCTTGCCCTTTGCAGTCAATGCCACATTCTCCTCATCCTCCCTACCCTGTGAAGAGTTGCCCTATACAAGACCTCTCTTGGTCTCCTCCTGTGCAAAATCATCCCACAATCTATCCCAAGAAGGTAAGTTCTCCTTGCCCACTATAGCCTACACAAACGCTGCCCAAGGTTTGGAAGCCCCATTTACTGCTGTCCGCACAAGCTCAGTAGCTGTAACTACCTCCCCAACTGCTGCCAGCTCATCTTTAACCTAAGATATTCTGGTAAGGTAAGATGTCACTGCCTCTCCACCATTCATCTTTATACCTTTCAGCTTTTCTCTTAGAACCATCTTCAGGTTCTCATTAGTGCTCTGTTACAAACTAGTCAAGGCTGCCCACATTTTAAATGCACGGTCTTTACCTGAAATGTGGGGAATGATGTGGTCTTTAACTGCATCTAAGATAATTCTTCTAGCCTTACAGTCTTTCTTGTAGAAGGTTGATAATGCTGTTGCATCTGTAGCAACGAGAATCTGAATAGGGTTGGTTGTAGTACTATTTACCACTTCATCCCATAACTCATTCTCTTCCAAAATCAACATTATCCTAGCTTTCCATGGAACAAAATTCCCTATCCTATCTAGCCTATCCTCCAACCTAAGTCCTATAGCCATCTCACTGGCAACTCAACAAGGTGCTGCCCACTGACAAAAGAAATATACTGAGTTCTGGAAATTTCTGTCTGTCTGCAATAAATTAAGTTTTTTGCCCACCAAGCTCTGATACCATGAAAGTTTTTCTCAGATTTTCAACCACCCGGTTTTATGTCAAATTTGCATAGTTTAATGCCCAACCAATTTTTGTGTATTGGCTGGAAATTACACTAAATTTTTAGACATTTAAAACACTACTGAAAATCACATTTAAAGACAGAAAATTAAATATTCATGCACACCATTAATAATTTCAAACTCAAAATTTTTTGGCCAATAGCCCAGGAAAAACCCAAAGGGAAAACCTGTTAGAGAGAGAGAGAATTTGTATTTCGTCAGAAGAATTTCAGTACAGTAATTTTATAGTCAAAATTTACTTATCTCAACCAACTAACTTCACCCAGAAAGCTGCCTCGATTTCTGTGCATAAAACAACACCTTGATTTCTATGCCAAACACCACCTCGATTTCTGTGCCGGCTGTCTAGAAATTTGTGCAAAAATAAAATCTCGATTTCTGTGCCAAAAAGTACAATTCGTACAGACTGTACAGACCTCGAAATCTGTGCCTGAAATTTGTGGAAAATTGTGCTCAGATTTCTGCTTGGAAACCCGTGCCAAATGCCTCGGGATTTGTGCCCAGTACTCTCCTCGAAATGCATGATGTATGGTACAACAATAAATGCTGTGAACAGATTCTCGATTTCTGTGCCCAAGCTTCTGCTCTCTACCTCGAGAATCATGTTGTACTAAAACTATCCCTCCTTGAAATGCGTGCTGCTCACTGAACTTGCCTTGAAATTCGTGCCCTCTCTCTAGCTCTCTTCTCCACTCTTCTTAAGCAAAAAGTGTGTCTCATTTGCCTTTCCCTTGCTTTTTGATTGAAACCCTAGGTAAGTGAGGGGCCATCTAATCCAATGGCTGAGATTAGATTAGATGGGTGGATGAGATTAAATGCTCTCATTTAAATCTCATAAAAATTAAATTCACTAACTCACTTAAATTTATCAAAAGTGATTTTAATCATTAAAGTCACATTAAATGCTCATCTGAAGTCATTTAATGTAAGGGTCACTTTATTTCCCCCTTTTAAGTGACTAAGGAAAAAGTCACCTAGGGGAACACTTTCCTAGGTACAAAAAAATCAACAATGCAAGCATACAGTTCCTCAGCACATCATACTTGTAGAGTTTAGCGCCCACCCCTTTCGGCTTGAGACAGTGTTCCACCTTGTCTCACTCCTGCATCGTCTTTGGAGCTTCGCTGACTTGACGACAGGGTGAGATCAATACCCGTATTTGGCCTATCTCTCATTGCAATCCATTGCCTTGGATATCCCTTCAGGTTGCATTAAATCTTGATATATGATGGTTATGGATCTTTTGGCATTTGTTGACATTGCGATGGACCGACTTCCTCCATTTAGGTATTCTATAATGTCCCCAATTTTGGATTCCCTCGTTTTGTGGTTGGAGATGACTTCCAGGGAGTGTGTTAGCCAGGTCAGAGGAGTGCAATATGTTACCAGAGAGCTCGGAGGGTTTGGAGGAGTTTTAGGGGGGCCCAACCTAGTCCATTTACGATTATTCATCATCAGGATCATTTCTGCAGAGTTTGTTCTGGGTTCCATTGCATTTCGACGATTCCCATAAAGTGGGAGTATTATTGAGCATAATTTAATTAATTGCACTAAAGGTGTTATTTGGAGCATATTATTTGAGGAGACACCTTAGTGTAATAGCACATTGGAACTGGGACGAAAAACTCTAAAGATTGGGATGATGAGAAAGTGACTTCCAGCATCTGGAAATGTCTTAAAAGCAAATTAATCACTTTCTGGAGTTAAAAAGGGGTTAAAAAGTGATATAATGAGTAATATGAAGAATAACCTTAGAAAGTCACTTAAATAATTTAAGAATGGGAGAAAAGAAAAGAGGGCCTACAAAAGAGAGATGAGAGCTCATTCTTTGAGATATTCATGGTTATTTGTCTATTGACATGGGGAACTCTTGGAGCCTTTGAGGGTTTGGAGTAAACCTTAGTTTAGATTGGTTTCGATGGTGAAAGATTGCACCCTAGCTTATTAGGTTTCGGTGGTGAGAAATCCACCCTAGCCATCTAGTTGGGGAGATCATTCAAATCTTCCACTTGTAGTCATTGTTGAAGGAGGTATCTACTTATCCAAGGGATATTTCTCAGTGATTTGGTGTTTGGGAGAATTCCAATTGTTTGTTGAAGTTGGAAGGGCCATACCCAAGCTGTGGGTATTGTTTCCAATGCGTGGGTAAGGAAAAGATAGGTTGTATTTATTAATCCAGTTCATTTCAACAAGAGGAGAACCGTACCAAGAGTTGCACTCTAGATCATAGGCTAAACTACAGATCTAATGGGTTTCACAACAGTTTAAGAGGCTATACAACTAGCATACAAATTGGAGGAAGAAGGACATAGGGCCATGTTGCCACTTGATACGCACCTCGGGGTTAACATGGTAGAAATCTTCAAGCCACTGGGTGTGACCTTGGGGGTAAGTCTCGAGTCAAGAGTTGTCACTTGATTCTTGAATCCTCCATCTAGGTCAACTCCTAGCGAATCCAAGGGGGGTGGTCCCTAAGAGAATAACTAAGGCTTTTAAGCTAAGTTACGAATGTAAATGTTATTCAAGGAATTTAAATGAATTACTGAAACAAGAGTTGCAAAGATAATTTAAATAACTTCAATAGTATATAAAAGAATATCCCATCCAACATGTAAATTCACTTAAGAAAAATGATTGTTGTAGGTAGACCAGTGCCGGGTAGGTGAAAAGTGTTGTAAAGGAAGATGTTTTGCAAATCTCTCTTGGTCAGTTTTAATTATTAAATATGAGTAGATTAGAGGTGGGTTTATTTGGAGATTGCAATGAAAGTGAAATGCATAAAAGAAATAAACTACTCCGAAGTTTGGCCCATCTTGGATTTATCCTCGAAGTGAATATTGAGCAACAGTACTAGGTGTCCAACAGGGCAAGACGTAAAGTCTGCTTAGAGTAGCCCCCTAACTTCATAGTAAGTTCATAATAACCCTTCACTTGTAATAATAAACCGTTGATAGGTTTCCCTATTAAGCTAGTCGCTCAAATCCCCTTTCTGATTGTTCCATAGATCAAGCAAGCCCGTGATGGACAAGAGCATACAGGGGGCCAAATGAAGGTTCGTTACTTCTTTGCAAAAATGAAATGAATAAACATAACAACTATGCTAAGTTTAGTGAGTGTTGAAGTGTGATTAATTTAATAAAAATGAAAATGCGAAAAAGTATATGATGTGCTGTGAGTGCTAGTGTTGCAAAAATGAAATCTACGTCCTGAGTGAGTTTGTGGTCCAACATTGAATTGGAACCAACAAATGGTTAATTTTAGCCTTTAAACTCAACTAACTAAAGCAGAAAGCACAAATTGTTAGAAAATGGAAAACCACAAAAGAAGATGCAAATCCCCCCAGGAGGGATGGGGTGTGGGTCTTGTGTAGCCTACTCGCTTCTCTTTTTCTAATGATTTATTACAAATTTTAGGGAATTCCTTTGGTCCTTTATGAAACAGGACCAAATAATGCTTACAAGGTTTGAAAATGACATTAAAATGAAGTAGGAAAGCTCTTGGTGCTTCGAGTGGTTCAAAAGTTGAAAATTTTGCCTACATCTTCTCTTACATGTTCATCAAAAGACAAAAACCAGCAAGCGTTTGTTATAGAAAAATGCCAAAAAACACTTTAAAAGTGTTCTTAGATAGGGTTAGAAAAATCTAAGAAGAATTCTAAGTTAAGACTAGATCTAAAGCACAAAAGTAACTAAGAGAAGCAGGCTAAAAAGAAAGCTCTCTTAGGATCTTTGCTTGCCCTTTTTGGGGCAACAAATTATAATCCCTTGTAGTTGCTAAATCTAACTTTTAAAACACAGAAGAAACCTTTTCACTAGAGCCCTTAAATGTAATATAAAAATGACTTTGCAAGAAGGAAACTTTATGATAGATCTACTTATAAAATGGTGAAATCGTTGAAAGCACTTCAGATCTATGCATGAATAACTATAAATCAGATCAAATGTAAAGTATTACTTTGTCAAAAAGCAGATCTAAACTATAGCCAGAAGTAATCGGTAACCAAAAGATTGAGATGTTTTAAATGTGAAAGAAGGTGAGAAGAGAAATCCCTGAACTTGGGTGAATGGAGGCCTGGTGATGGAACTAAGAGGGACTATGCCTTTTCCAATAGAATCTAGAGAGAAAGGAGAGTCAAACAAGATCTACCTTCTCCTCTGGATGGGAATTGTTATCACATATATAGTAGCCGAGCTACCGTACATTTTTTTGTCAGATTCCAGTACACTATTTAGCCAGTTCCCTTACATTGAGATGGAGAGATGAGCATCTACTATGGATCACTATCAGATTTTGGACAGCATATATATTCCCCATGCCATGACCGAGTCTCAGGACACTCAGAGAGAGGACCGATGTAGCTATTATACCATTTGTATAGAGCAGTCAGTAGTACCCAGAGTTACAGCAGTTATTTCAGAGAACAGATGATGGTTCAGATTGATGAGCATTCAGGTATACGACTCAACAGGTATATTATGGTGTTGTGGTTATATTGTTTTTATTTCCATTTTCTCAGCATGTCTTAGCACTTAGTATCATGATCTGGCAATCATATAGATATGTGGACCTGGTTATACTATATATATATCATACTTGTCCCTACTCAGACGTAGAAGTTCTTGGCCTATACTCACTGGTTTTACCCTCCCTAGGGAGAATAGAGGTGATCATTCCCGCCATGTTTTGGCTTGCTAGTGTCGGTTTCATTACTCACTGTCTTCATCCATCCATGACTTACCCAGTTTGTCCATTACCTTGACTTACTACTTGACTAGTGCCATGGAGGACCTTCCCCCACTGTAGCCTCTATATTGGATAAGCTTTCCTGTTTATTGTGTCTCGGCTCTGAGTTGGTGACAAAACTTACCTACGGTGAGTTGGATTTCCTTGTGAATTCCCCCTAGTCACTAAAGATGTTGTTGGCTAAACCTGAAGCTCTTAGTGCTGCCAGGAATACAAAATTTGGAAATGAAATGTTATATCTTGTATGAAAAGCCCATTCATGCAATGTGTTTCTAAACACACATGAATGAAAGGCAAGCCAAATGAAAGTGGCTATGAAATATCAAATATTATATCTTTTGTGAAATGTAAAATACCTAGGTAAACAAGCTGTCTGTGACACACCTAGAAGTGCTCAGGTAAACAAGTGCCTTAAAAACACACCTGCAGCAAAAAGCTTAAATAAATATAAATCTATGCAATGTGTTTTTAAACACACATAAATCAAAGGCTATGGAAACTCTAGGGCCAAAAAGCAATGGAACTTAAATGCTATATCAAAAATATTGCTGGCCTCATTTGTATTATGGATTGTGCGCATCTGTGTAAGGTGAATAAACACTCTTTGAACAACTTATCCATTTGTGAGACACCGCCATTCCCTGTGTTGTTGCTTGTCCACTATATGCTATGGTGTGTATTCCCTTATCCATTGCCAAAGTGTCACAGTGTTAAGTCAGTAAGTCATCCCTTGACCTAGCCATGTCATTCTTAGCCTTCACCCTTCACTAGCAAATTGATCACAACTATGAAATGAGTATGACCTTGAAAGTCTTGTCTGAGTAATTAATAATAATTAATGACATATTATATTTGGATTTAGATCGCCAGTAATGATTACTTTTTGTTATAATTGCTATGTGAATGGATTGTAAAGCATCTTTTAACCCTTGACACCTTGCAGCAGCTTGATGACAGTTTGAGTCATATTTTGGTTATCTTGACTTGGTCAAACCTCAGTTTGACCAAAAGTCAACCACAGGACATGAGGTGGCAGACCTCAGATGTTACAGATAGATGATACATGGTCTAGTGCAGGTCACCTTGGTGGGCTTATGCAGTAGTTTCAGGCTTATGATGATGATTTGTGCTTTTCAGCACTTTTTACATGTTATTATTATTTGGTCTGCCGGATATGATGAGCATTTATTTTCGACCATGCAGATGTTTATATGGTGTATGAGTACACATCTTAGATGGATTTGGACCTTCTGAGTCCAATGAGACAGTCTGTTTTCAGTTCCGGGCAGTTACAGTGATGATGGAGCCTCAGTAGGCTATCGTAGTGCAGTTTTGCTCTATCGGAGACCTTGTCAGAGCAGTGATGGGATTCACTTGGTTCACCTAGGGCGCTGTGCATGAAGGGGGTGGTCCAGCCACTTGTTATTACCATATTACCCCCCTCCCAGACTCATTGGTGAGATCATCTTGACAGCGCAAGCACTCCAGGAGGCAGTTTGGGCAGTTTCACGCTTCCCGAGGCAGTTCAAAAATGATAGAAATGGCTACAAAGGAATTCGATTTGGGCTACTGAGGCAAAGTTTTGGCATGGGATGATCAGTGATGTTGAGTGGGATGTCTTCCACACCTTCTCTAGTAGTTTCAGCTTCATCGGGACCCACATCCATCACTTATGGCATTTTTTGATGATTTTTAGAGCCTCCTAAGGCTCACGATTTGTCCATAGAGGCACGATTTGGTACTTTGATGATTATTTTATTGATATTGTGCTATGGGGATTGACCAAGGGTGTCTAAAATTACCCCTTGGACCCACCATAAGCTAGATCTATTATTTTATCATCATGATTTGGTGGGATCCCCTCTTCTAGGGCAATTTTGTCCACTTATTGTATTATTTTATTAGTGATCCATGTATTGTATTGTTGAGCTCATCTCAACCATTGATTAGATCTTTTGATCTTTTAATCTTAGCCACTCATTGAAAAAGTGGTTAGATTGTGGACTCTCTCCCTCCTATTTAAAGGAGAGAGCTTCTCATTGTCAAGGGGTCTTTGGCTCTTGGAATCTTGATATAGAAAACCTTTCTTGTGGAAATTCTTGTGGTCTCCTTTGCATCTGGTGTTCTTAGATGGTGATTGGAAAGTCTATTGCATCCTTCAAATCGCTCCACTTGGCATTTGCTTGTATTAGGGGGTCCGTTATCACCTAAACTGTAGTTACCCCTATGGATGGATCCAGTCATGGATGGCAATAGGGAAGGGCAACTCAAAAGGTGCAACCACGATCACCTCGACCTCCAATATATGGTTGTCACGCCAGTCGAGGCAACCTTCACTTTATGTTATCTAGCTCAGACAACAAAGGGGGAGACCCGATCTACTCCCGACAGGAGAGATCAAAACCAAGACACCAAATCAGGGTATTTCCAAGTGAAGTTAGGTGTATGGTTTATCCTAGACCTAAAGATGAAGTCACAAGCCAAGTGGGGGTTCAATAGGTATAGCTTTGGTTCATAGTTGATGTGAGAGTGACTTATAATGTTTGAAGTGAGATCTAGGATGAGTGTACTAGTTCAATGTTGGAAAATCCACTGCCTTGGGAACTGTGTCCAATGCAGGGTTGTTTAGGGGTCAGATTGGGGCTAACTAGTACATGAGACAAGCTTGACCATGGTTCATGATGTCTTCAAAGGTATAGTTTACCATGCATAGGTCAAACCACAAGTCAATCCAACAATCTAGGAAAGTTGAATTATCTTAGAGAGAAACCAGTGCCTTGGGAATTGGGAAGTGGAGTCAAAGTGGGGTTGACTTATGGTTTAGGACTCCTACAACATGAGACAAGTGGGCAATAGAGGTCTTGATGGTTGAATGTGTCTAGATCTAGGTTTGACCCAAGTGGACCACAATCCCTTAAAACAAGGAATGCTATCCCCAAGGCAAGATTTGACAAAGTGATAGTCTAGACCTAGGTTTTGAATTATTCCGGTTTCAGATCTGCAATAATCTCAAGTACCCAGTTCCTAGAAGTGAGTGAACTCACTTCTCCAAGGTGGTGCGACTTTACCCAAGGAGGCTGAAAGTGGGGTTTGGGTGGGTCAAGACAAGTCGGATGGCACCCAAATTTTAGATCCGGGTAGATCAGTCAAGTAGGGGTATGGATCTATAGTTTCACGGTAATCCGATGGCTAGATCTTACTAGATCTGAGTTTAAGTGTTCCAAGTGGTCCAAAGTGGGGTTTAAATCCCTTGAAATGTGGAATAGGGCCCACAAGGTGAATTTCAGAAAAGTGACAACCTGGGTGTATGTTATTTGATGTGTAGATGTCAAATCAAGTGGAATCTCAAACACCCACCACCTAGATCTAGGTCAACTTGCTCAACTAGTGAAGTGCGCCTTGCTTGGGAGAGGCTAAGTTGGCCTGGGAAGGGGATCAAATGGAAGCCAATCCTCACCAAACTATAGATCCGGGATGCCTTGGATGCTATAGAGGTGGGTTTTCAGTATTATGCCCAACAACCCACTAGATCTAAGTAGATCTAAGAAAATGTAAAATGGGGGTTTTAAGATATTTAGGGTTTCAACAATTTATGAGCTATGTCAATGGATTGGATAAAGGAAAGAGAAACAAACCTGTGGATCTTACCTGGGTAACCTTGTAGATGCCTTGATGATGATGATCTATGCAAACCCGATCAATTTGAGAAGCTTTGAGGTAGTTTCTATGCAAGTCGATTTGGTCCAAGAAGCCAATGCGCCCTCTCTCCTGCACAACAAACGTCAACAATATCAGATTTGATGCATCAAGAGATAAGACTAATGCCACAAAAGAAGTAACAGAAAGATAGCATAGATCACAATGATGCTAATGATAACCCCCTGATACAAGCGAATGCCAAGAAAGTCGATTTGAAGAAGCCTTGCAAAATCGCCCTTGTTGACGTCGCCCTCCTGTAGACAAACAATGATTTCCAAAAAAAGATAGATCTTGCCACAATTTCCAAATGCTAGGTTGCAATAGACTTTCCAATCACCATCTAAAAACACCAGATGCAAAGGAGACCACAAGAATTTCCACAAGAATATTTTTCTATACCAATAATCCAAGAGCCAAAGACCCCTTACAATGAGAGGCTCTCTCCTTTAAATAGGAAGGAGAGGCACCAAAACCCTAACCACTTTTTGAATGAGTGGCTAAGATTAGAAGATACAAATGTCTAATCAATGGTTGAGATGAGCTCAACAATAAAATACATGGATCACTAATAAAATATAATGTAAGTGGACATAATCGCCTTATAAGAGGGGAATCCCACCAAATCATGATGATAAAATATCATAAGAGGCTTATGGTGGGTCCAAGGGGTAATTTTATCCCTCCTTGGTCAATCCCCATAGCACAATAACCAAAAAATAATCATGAATGTACCAAATCGTGCCTCCATAGTGAAGTCGTGGTCCTCAAAAGACCTCAAAAATCCACAGAAAGTGCCATAAGTGATGGATGCGGGCCCCGATGAAGCTGAAACTGCTGGAGAAGGTGTGAAAGGTCCCGATCTATCATCACTGATCATCCCATGCCATAACCTTGCCTCAGTAGCCCAAATCGATTTCCTCAATAGCCATTTCTACCAATCCTGAAATGCCTCGGGAAGCGTGAAACTGCCCCAAACAGCCTCCTGGAGTGCTGGTGCTGTCAAGGTGAGGGCACCAATGTGTCCGGAAGGGGGGTAATATGGTAAAAACAAGTGGCTGGACCACCCCCTCCATCATCAGCGCCCTAGGTCAACCGGAAAAAAGTCATCTCTGCTCCGACAGGGCCTCCAACAGAGCAAAACTGCACTGGGACAGCCTACTGAGGCTCAATCATCACTGTAAGTGCCCGGAACTGAAAACAAACTGTCCCATTGGACTCAGAAGGTCCGAATTTATCCAAGATGTGTACTCATACACCATATGAGTCTCTGCATGATCAAAATAAATATCCAATATACCGGAACAAGGCCAATAATAATGCGCTGTACATATACAAACACTGCTGTAAACCCAGAATCATCATCATAACCCTGTAGCTGTTGCATAGAATCATCCTGTATGTGTACATAGACCATATATCATCTATCCATATCATCATAAGGTCTAACATCTCATGTCCCATGGTCCTCCATGGTAAATATAACTCAGTCCATCATCCAAGGCTGCTGAAAAGTATCAAGGTTAATACATGCTTTACAACTTATTCAAATAACAATTATAACACATAATGATCATAACTGGCGATCTACATCCAAATATATAGTGTCGTTAATTATTATTATTACTCAGACTAGACTTTCAGGATCATACTCACTTCATAGTTGTGATCAATTTGCTAGTGAAGGGTGAAGGCTGAATTAACTGGCTAGGCTAAGGGATGACTTAGCTGTCTTGACTTTGTGACACTTTGGCAAGGGAAAGGGAATACACCATAGTATATACTGAATGAGCAATAACACAGGGAATGGCGGTGTCTCACAAATGGATGAGTTGTTTAAAGAGGGTTTATTCACCTTCACAGATGCGCACAATCCATAATACAAATAAGGCCAGCAATTGTTTAGATATAGCATTTAAGTTCCATTGCTTTTTGGGCCTGAAGTTTCCATAGCCTTGATCTATGTGTGTTTATAAACACATTGCATAGATTTACATTTTTTCTTTTAGGCTTTCTGCTGCAGGTGTGTTTTTAAGGCACTTGTTTACCTGAGCACTTCTAGGTGTGTCATGGACAGCTTGTTTACCTAGGTATTTATTTTCCACAAGATATAACATTTTATTTTTATGGCCATTTTCATTTGGCACGCCTTTCATTCATGTGTGTTTAGAAACACATTGCATGAATGGGCTATAGCATTTCATTTTCCAGATTTTGTATTGATGGCAGCACCAAAAGTTTCAGGTTTAGTCAACACAACTTTAGTGACTGGGGAGAGTTCCAAGGAACTCCAACTCACCATAGGTAAGTTTTGTCACTAACTCAGAGCCGAGACACAATAAACAGGGAAGCTCATCCAATACAGAGGCTACAGTGGGGAAAAGTCCTCCATGCCACTAGTCAAGTAGTAAGTCAGGGTGATAATCTAAAAGGTAGGCCATGGATGGATGAAGACAATGAAATGATGGAGCCAACACTAGCAAGCCAAAGTATGGTGTAATGATCACCTCTATTCTCCCTAAGGAGGGTATGTACCAATGAGTATGAATAGTGAATTTCTAAGTCTGAGTAGGGACAGTATAATATATATAATAGATCAACCAGGTCCATATATCTATATGATCGCCAGATCATGACACTAAGTGCTAAGACATGCTATAAGAATAAGTATAAAAGCAATCTAACCATAACACCATGATATACCTGCTGAGTCATATACCTGCAAGCTCATCAACCTGTACCATCATCTGTCCCCTGAGACTGCTGCTGTAACTCTGGGCACTACTGTTTGCTCTGTACCAATGATATAATGGCTACAACGGTCATCTCTCTGAGTGTCCTGAAACTCAGTCATGGCATGGGGAATGCAACTGCTGTCCACAATCTGATAGTGATCCAATATAGATGCTCATCTCGGCATCTCAAATGCAAGGGAACTGGCTGAATAGTGTACTGGAATGAGAAAAATAATGTATGGTAGCCCGGCTACTATATATGTGATAACAGGGTCATCATTAGTATCATTGTGATCTATGCTATCTTTCTTTTACTTCTCTTGTGGCATTAGTCTTATCTCTTGTTTTCAGTAAATCTGATATTGTTGACGTTTATTGTGCAGGAGAGAGGGCGCATTGGCTTCCTTGGGCAAATCGATTTCATAGAAAACTACCTCAAATCGCTCCAAATTGATTGGGTTTGCGTAGATCATCATCATCAAGGCATCTACAAGGTTATCTAGGTAAGATCCACAGGTTTGTTCTTCTTTCCTTGGCTCCAATCCATTGACATAGCTACCTCATTGATAAAACCCTCAATTTACAAACCCTCATTTTACACTTTCTCAGATCTAGTAAGATCCACTTGGCTTTTGGGTATAAAATTTAAAACCCACCTCTACAGTATCCACGGCGATTCGGATCTGTAGTTTGGTGAGGATTGGCCATCATTTGACCCACTTTCCAAGGCAAAGAAGCCTCTCCAAGGGAGGTCGCACTTCTTGGGAGAGGTGAGTTTGCAGGGATCTAGCACCTGGGTAGGTGAGATTCCACTTGATCCTTCATCTATACATTTAATAACCTACCCCTAGTGTGTCACTTTAGTGATTTTGACCTTGTGGGCCCCATTCCTCATTTTGAGGGTTGTGCCCCACTTGGGTCACTTTGTGGCATACTTCAATCTCAGATCTACTGAGATCTAGCCATTGGATTGCCCTAATCTTTTAGATCCACTTACCTCCATACCTCAACATTCCAGATCTGTAATTTGGTGGACATCTGACTCCATTTGGCCCATTTCCCAAGGCACTGATCTTTCTCCAAGCCCATTCGACTTTCCTGGATTGTTGGGTTAGCTTGTGGTTTGATCTTTGTTTTGGTTGCTTGAACCCCTTGACATTGTCATATCACTTCATCAAGCTCACTTTTGGTACTGGGTAGCCCCAATTTGGACCTCAACTACCCTACATTGGACCTCATGCTAACATATCCTTACAAAATCCCCTGCAAGGGTGCGAAAATTTCATAGAGAGAAGAAAAGAAGAAGAGCTGCCTTGCTTGAAATAATCACTATGTACTTTTTTCTCATCTTCAAGGCACATTCAACATGTGCATGGTACATCGTTGTCCACCTAGTTGGTTTTGGTGGTCAACAGGATTGATGACTAAGTCTATTTAGGCTAAGCCTTTTACAAAAATTCATCATGCTACGTCACTTATTACAATCCCCCCACAGGGGTATGAACATGCAAAAAATTAAAAAGAGGCCAAAATTAGTCTGCATGGGCTTCTGAACTTCTGAGAATTGAACAACTGTCTTGTTCACTCTTCAAAGGCTCAATTGAATAGTTCATCCAAGTGCAACTTGGAGGTAATAGGCCATATTGTCTTACTTGTGCCCACTCTCTCTCAGTTGGGTCATACTCTCTTTGTTGGGCAACAAATAACATTTTTGGGTTGTGTTTTGTATTGTTGGGACCATACCACATCACTGCTAGGTTGTATTATGCTTTCTTGAGGACAGTTTGAGAGGAAGGAAAGGTTGTGGGGATTTGGTAGCTATTCTACAGTTGTTGGTGGACAGTTTGGAAGAGTTCAAGCATCATACTACTGTTATCACAATTCATGTAGCAACCTGATTTGATTGGTCCTGTCCAGGATGGCAGAGATAAACGGTTGCTAAAGTTGTGACCCTTGAGAATCCTACCTCCCAAGATATGATCTGGTTGTCACTTTGGGAAGGTTTCCCCTCTATTTAAGCTTCCTCGAACACCTAGGATGAACTAGACTAGCTACGGGAGGTGACCCAAGTTTGGCCCAAAGACCAAACCCTTTTTATGATCCAAGATACCAACGAAACATGGATGATTGGATGAACAAGATACCTTGTTTACTCCTAGATCTTGAGCTAAAAATTGAGCTAGGGTTTAAGTGGATAGGTTAGGGTTTAGGCACATAATCTTAGAATGCTATCTAATTCGAAATGATGCTCAATAGTGAAATGATCCAGGGGATCTAAGAGGCAATAAACGAGGGCAATAGATTTGTAAATTTAGATATACCCTAGTTACGATAGATATGACAATTAATCCAAGCAAGACAATAAACACTTCATGTAGAAAACAGTTTCAAACTCTAAAAGAAAATTAACTTTGAATGAGATCAATGCTTCTTTCAGTGTGCAATGGAGTCTATAACCAAACTTGATAGGCTTTAATTTCTCAAAAAAAATCATGCCAATGAATTAACAAATTTCAGCCTCAAATCCTATAGGGACTTAGTCTTTGTGAAGGATTTATACCTCTGATTTAAGTAAAACCACACTAAGTTATCAAGGATTTAAAAGTTAAACTATGGCCTTATTACTCCAAAAGAAAGAAACGTTTCAGGCTAAATCGAACTCTCACCCGACACTAGCGATTTAGCTTATGAACCCGATTTTTCATAAAGCTTTAAAAAATGATACAATATAAACCTAAACAACTTTCAAACTTAATTTAAATTGAACTAAATGAAAACCGCTGCAAGATGTCAAGACAAAATGCCAAATCAACTCTCTGAACCCTTCAGCACATTGCATTATGGAGAGTTTTTCTTTTTATGATAAATGTGGCTCAAAGGTCGCCTAAGGAAAATGATAGAGACTCATGAGAAATACGACCCTTCATCCATAAATTTGACTCAACAAATCTTGCAAAAAACAAATTGAAAACCTTGAATGCAAATCATTTTGATTAGATGACAAATTGAATTCGATTCACACTACAACGAACTGATTCGTTTGTGGAAAGAAATTGCTCTATGATAAAATCGTGGCCTAGATCAATTCGCTTGATTCTTAAAACTGATGCCGAGGGTAAAAATGACCACAAGATCTACAAGTTCGATTGATTATGAAGAGATGATAATGCTATTAAAGATAACCAACGATCTCAAAACCCCAATATGAGACTTCAAACTTTAGTATATCAATTTGTTCTTGGGTATAGACGAGTTTGAAACCAAGCGTGAGGTTTTGCAAATGATGTCTATGGTAAAAATGATTTCTTCCAAGCAAAACTGTTGGCTTTGCATTTAAATGTGATTTCGATCGAAATAGGAAATTCGATTTTTATGATAAATTTGTGCTCAAAATCAAATCGGGGAAGTTTTCAATAGTGACACCTAGGGTTAGCTACAATTCCCACAAAGTAAAATGTTTTCACCTTTAGATTATTTAGCCTTCACATAAAATGCGATTTACAAAATAAAAATTTGAAATTTTTTTATTTGTTTGAAGTGACAATTGGTTTCCTTTCACATGAGAGAAACTGCAAAAAAATGGTAGACCACTCTTACCCGGATCTACCCATTTGTGAGGCACCGCCATTCCTCGAGTGTTCTCTGTCTGACATACGTCTAAGTGGTTTTCCCTTTTCCCTCTTGTCTGAGAGATTACAGTGTTGAAATTACAAGTCCTCCCCATTATCTTAGCTTGATTTTTCACCTCACCCATCCTAGCAGTCTATTTAAGTCTGCAAGCGAGCATATGTAAGGAGCTTCATGAAAGACTTAATAGTTTCTCTCACACAGGTGTTACCAACTATTTTGTACCATAGTTGGACTTCTTGTGAGCCGCTAGTTTCATGAACATGTCAATTGTTCATCATCAGTGTTCAGAAGTTCAGAAGACTTTTTTAGGGCCATTTTTGGCCCCTTTGTAATAATTGCATGTCCAGACCCCCATGGGGGAATTGTAATAAGTTGGTCTAAGCATGGTCATTTTATAAAAGACTTGGCTTGCCTTAGGTTTGGCTATCAAGGGGATACTTTAGAGTGTGTTTTCCTTAGGAATTATGCGTTACTCTTCAGTCTCACATGTCTTTAGAGGATGGTGTTTTGATGCAAGTTCATGACAACTCAATGAGTTGGCAAGAAGATGCTTTAAACAATCTTACTATTTTTCAAGAATCTCCTTCTCACAATCATGCTTTATCTGCATATCCTCACATCCCTAGATTTGTATTGCCACCTGAGGCACCTAATCATCGAGATCATGATAATTTTCCGAATAATTTGCAGTTAGGGTTTAAACGTAGATGACAGATGGGTAAGTTACAAGAATAAAATACGTACGTTGCAAGCCTACCTGGATCATGAGAATGGATGGTGGCATGTCAAGGACTACTCCAACAAAGATCAAGTGAAGATTTGATACGTTTTCTTTCCTCCATGAATTTGCCCAGATCCACTAATGTGCCCCTCTCTTCCTGCAAAGCCAAATAGATAAACTCAGTCAACAAGCAACAATGAAGGTAAATGAAAATGAAGAAATAACACAGAGAATAAGTAGTACAAAAACATAATTACTCCCTGAATCAAACCAATCGGAAGGAGAGAGACAAGGTAAGTCTCCTCAGCCAGTGCACCCCTCTTCCAAAGGGTTCTCTTCACCAGCAAGTAAAATATGGATCGAAAGATATGCAAAATATTCACCGAGATCTTCAATGCAATGGAAAAGCAGTTTCAATTGAGATAGCCAAACATCCAGACCAAAATCACAAGAGTTTCTCGCAAAATATATTTTCTATTCTAGTAGCCAAGAGCCAAAAGTCGCTTTACAATGAGGGGGGTCTCTCTTTTAAATAGGAATGAAAGAGACCAAAACCCTAACCACCTTTTGAACGAGTGGTTGAGATTAAAAGATACATCAATGATAATCAATGGCTAAGATGAGCCCAAATATAATACACATGGATCAACTCAATAATAGAGGGGGGCGCACTTCACTAAGTCGCCCAAGGGGGACATACCACATAAAAGTGACTAAGACACATAATAGAAGCACATGGTGGGGCTAGGAGGTAATTATTTCCTTCACTAGCATGGCCCCATGGCACAATAATAATGATATGATCATGTAACATCATAATGTGACCAAAAGACCAAATCGTGGCCCCCTCAAAAATACAATAAAATATCAAAATAATAGCCTGGAGTGTGTGTGGACCCCACTAAATGCTGTAAGCTGTGCTGGAAGGTGTGGGATGCATCACAAAAATTATCTGAACAAACCTCATGCCATTTCCTTGCCTCAATTCCCCAAATCGATTTCTTCAGTAACCATTTCTTACATTTTTTATCCTAAGAAAATCACACGTAAAAGAATAAAATGCATGTATCTCTCTGCCTGGTGCCCCATGCACAAATCTGACTGCACCAAAATGTCTGGGAGCATGGTAATATGGTAATAACAAGTGGCGGGACCCCTTACTCCCTCTGTAGCACCCTAGGTGAACCAAAATAATCTGAAACTATGCTGACAGACCATTTTATATGGCAAATATCCAGTAAAGTGATAAACTGATCATGATCTCATCTAAAAGTGCCTTAAACTGATAATCTGAGTGTACCAATGGACTTAGAAGGCCCAAATATAGTAGAGATCAGTACTCATACACCATATGACCACCTGGATAATCATCTGTAACCTCAACCATGCCCGGACAAATAAAAATAATGGTCTGTAAATAATAATAATAATAATAAATCCATCAAACCATCATATAAAACCTGTGTCTACTGCATGGAACCATCAAGTGGGCATCATAGGACCACAAATAATCAATCTCAAACATCATAGGTCCAACTCATCTCAGATCCTGCGGTTGACTTGGTCAAACTGGGTTGACCAGGTCAAAACTGATCAAAATAATGACCCAGGCTCAATCTGACTGATACTGCAAGTGCAAATGGATAAGATATGCTCTTCTAATTATTTCAATAGCAAGACTAAAGTATAAAGTAGCATTTCACTAACAAATAAGCAATAATATATCATCAAATATAAGTCTGGATTAAGATAATCAAATACTGAGAAAAAGACCCTCAAGTGTATACTCAATTTATGGACTTGACCATTTTGCTAAGAATAGGTGAAGGTGGAGAAAGCAAGGCTAGGACAAGGGAATGACTTAACAAACTTCAACACTGTGACACTTCGGATAAAGGAAAAGGGAACATACCTAAGCATATGTTGGATAAAAAACACACAAGGAATGGTGGTGTCTCACAAATGGAATAAGTTGATTTGAGGAGTGCCTATTCACTTTAACAAATGTCTATAGCTCACATCCAAGTTGGAACTAGCTCCGTGAGGATCTTTTCTAGAATCACCGTGACTAGGTGCATAGCTAACCGTAACTTGGGGTTCTAGGGGACACTTAGAATTAGTTGTCCCTTACTCCATCTCACATCCCAACCCGTAGGCTCCGTGAGGAAACAATCATTACATTTTTCCATGGCCAACAGTCTTTAGATTTAGCATACATTTAACCACTTCTTTTTAGGCCTTATGACCCTTTGGATTTTTTGCATGTGCTTAGAAGCACAACTAATTGCAGCTTTTATCCAGGGTGTGTTTCATTTAATTTCATAGCCCTCTTTCATTGTGTTTAAAGACACAGTTTTATTTCATAATCATGGGCTTGCATAAAAGATATAACAAATAGTAATATATGCATGTAATGATGGTTGTACAATTTGCTTCAAGTTTAGTTGACACAACTCAGGAAACTAGGGGGACTATCCACAATCAGGACCAAACAAACATCGGGGGCAACCGACCAAAGAGGTCAAGGCTTCAAATCCAACTCACCTAAACTCAGGAACCAACACCAACGGGTTCTCCTGGCCTAGAAGGATCAAGGCTTCGGCAAGTTCTGTTGCACAACTCAAAGTCGAGACACAAAACAACAGGGAGTCTATCCAACATAGAGGCATAAGTGGGGAAGTCCTCAGTATCACAAGCTGAAGTGTAAGTCGGGGTAAAACCAAGTATGGAAGAGAACGGATGGATGGGGAAAGGTGATAGGTGATGCCATAACTAGCAAGCCAAAAAATGGTGGGAATGACCAAGTCCATACTACCAGAGAGGGTGAGACCAACTAGTATACACGAGAAATTATTTAGTCCAAGTAATTAGATAACTTCAATTCCAGACAATCAACCAATAACCATATATATATATATGTTAAATTTTCAGAATTTACTTCAATCTGATCTAGGATCTTAACTGAGAGAACAACATGTATAGCAAATCTACAGCATATCATTCATGGACACAATAATGCAAGCACAGAAGAGACACAGAGTTTACTTGGGGAAAACCATAAAGGTGAAAAACCCCAATAACTTCCTCAGAGATAGATAGAGCAATGATACAACCAGAATACGAGAGATAGTCTTCTCCTAGTAGCAGAGCCTCCTCCTCCACAAGTGCGCCACTCTCCACAGTGTGAGTGAGAATAGAATGTGTAAAATGAGAGAGACACACTCTCTATTTATACACTAACTTGAGTTGACCTTTACTCAACTAGGTCGGCCTCAACTTAACCACTTAACATAATGCTGACTAGGCCGACCCCCACTAGGGTGGTCTAATAACCCTTTGACCCACATGGCCGACCCCTAATAGGGTGGTCTAATAACCCTTTGACCCACATGACTTATACAACGTCGACCCCAACAAGGTGGTTTAATAACCCATCAAGTATAAGTTATGACACTTACAATATAAATGACGACACTTCCGTATAGAGGAATAATAACATCTCTATAGGAATACAACCACTTCCGTATAGAGGAATAATAACATCTCTATAGGAATACAATATACATATATGTGAAATACATTCCGAAGTTACATATACATCAACACTCCCTCTTAACTAGGAAGGTATTTCTCGACACAGGTCTTCTAGCACAAGTCATCTTCTCTGGATCATCGTCACTGAATAATCGTCATCGAGTCATCATCATCGCTATTGCTGCTGCTATCTCAATCAATCTTTGAATCTACTCGTCATAGGAAGTTCTACAGAGCCAGTCCTTTTTCATACTAGATGTAGGCCCACCACCTGCAGGTCTTCGTCATCACTGGCCATACTGTGGAATTCTCAAGACTTATTACGTGCGTCACAAAACCTGGCTACAGCATCCCAAGCTATTACGAGCACACAGCTCTACTTGTAGGATCTCCCAGGAGCACATTACATGTGACCCATCACAAAACCTGGCTGAAGCATCCCAGGCTGTTATGAGCACACAGCTCTACCTGTCGGATCTCCCAAGAGCACATTACATGTGATCTCACCACAAAACCTGGCTGAAGCATCCCAAGCTGTTACGAGCACACAGCTCTACCTGTCGGATCTCCCAGGAGCACATTACATGTGGTCCACCACAAAACCTGGCTGAAGCATCCCAGGCTGTTACGAGCACACAGCTCTACCTGTTGGATCTCCCAGGAGCACATTACATGTGGTCCACCACAAAACCTGGCTGAAGCATCCCAGGCTGTTACGAGCACACAGCTCTACCTGTCGGATCTCCCAGGAGCACATTACATGTGGTCCACCACAAAACCTGGCTGAAGCATCCCAGGCTGTTACGAGCACACAGCTCTACCTGTCGGATCTCCCTGGAGCACATTACATGTGGTCCACCACAAAACCTGGCTGAAGCATCTGAGGCCTTTTTCATCCTATCCAGATCTCCCAGGAGCAAATTACATGTGGTCATGGCAAAACTTGGCTGAAGCATTTGAGGCCTTTTTCATCCTGTCCAGATCTCCCAAGAGCAAATTACATGCCATAGGACAAAACCTCGAAAGAGCATCTGCCAGATATCCCAGGGCACGAATTACATGCCATAGGCAAAACCTCGAAAGACTATCTGCAAATCTCCCAGGGCACAAATTATATGTCCTCCCAAGCAAAACCTCGAAAGAGCATTTGTCAGATGTTTCAGGGTATGAATTACATGCCATAGGCAAAACCTCGAAAGACCATCTGCAAATCTCCCAGGGCACAAATTACATGCTTATTTGCACAACCTGATCCACGGCCACAAAGTATCATCTGATACTCACCATACATCATCCTGATGTACACATGATCATCCTGATCTTCATCACTGCAACATCCTGCTGCATGTCATCTGGAGAAGCTCGTCATCCACGATCACCCTGATCATACAATGCATCCATCTGATGCACACCAAGTATCTACTTGATACATATCATCATACATAGTGTATCCACCTGATATATAGATACATGATCCACACAATGTATCCATCAACATACATGATCTACCTGATCATACCTGATACATATCAATATACATGATCTACCTGATCATACAATGTATCCACCTGATACATATACAGATACATGGTCCAAGCATCCAACATGATGCTTATACAAAATACATACACATGATCCAACCGATCATATCCAGCGTCCAACATGATGCATACATACATACATAAAAATGATCCAACTGATCATATCCAGCATCCAACATGATGCATACATACATATAGAAATGATCCAACTAATCATATCCAAGCAAAAACTAGAATATCATCCTGATGCTCATCATCCAGTGCTTACATCCACAGCCATGTGAAGAATCCTCCTTCCAACATGCTTGGAATGGCTTCAGCAAATGTGTCCATCACTTCTTCCTCGAAGTGTCATCAATCTGAAGACAACCAAGCCTCTCTCTGAAGTACTCGAACTTCACCCTGGCTAGTGGCTTCATCAGCACATCTGCAATCTGCTTGTCCGTCGCAACATACATGAGCTTCACAGCTCCTCTCTGCACCATATCCCTGATATAGTGATATTTGATCTCTATGTGTTTCGACCTGTCATGAAACACTGGATTCTCGGACAGCTTCACACAACTTTGGTTATCACAGAAGATACCAGTAGCATCCAACGGGAGATCAAATAACTCAGACAGTAGCTTCCGTAGCCATACTGCCTCACAACTAGCTGAACAGGCTGCAACATACTCTGCCTCAGCTGTACTCAGTGCTACGCAGGACTGCTTCCTCCTAAACCAAGAGATCACACCTGATCCCATACTGAAGCAGCACCCAGATGTGCTCTTCCTATTTGCAGCACTGCCAGCCCAATCTGAATCAACATAACCCTGCAGATTAAACTTTTGATTCGCCTCATACTTGAGCCCATAATCCACTGTACCCTTCAGGTACCTCAGAACATGCTTTACAGCAACCAGATGAACACTCCTCGGATCTATCAGGAACTGACTCAATGTGTTCACTGCAAGGCAAATATCTGGTCTCATGTTTGTCAGGTACATCAAGGACCCAATCATCTGACGATACATAGTGACATCAACTGGTTCAGATAAAGCATCACACAGAAGCTTCAGGTTCGATGCCATAGCCTCGCAGTCCATCATCCCGAACCTCTTCAGGATCTCTACTACATATTTCCCTTGTCCAAGGAAGATTCCATCTGCACTCTGCCACACCGCCATACCTAGAAAGTGGTGCATCATACCCAAGTTTTGCACATATATGACTCCCTGTCATGTGTCTCAAAACCAAGTGGCTGCTCCACATACACTTCTTTTTCAACTACACCATTCAAGAAAGCTGTCTTGAATCCATCTAGTGTATCTTCTATTTCATCACTTTTATATTTCTCTATGCTGCCATCTGTAGCATGTTTGATCTTGATAGATCCATATGGAAGTCATAACAAACTTCCCTTCAGGTCTTGGGACTACATCCCAAACATCATTCTTCATGATCGACGGATCATGGCATTCCATTTCTTCATCCCAGATCCTGGGAACTTCAATATCTTCAATAGATATCTTTGTTGCTAGAACAAATGTTGTAGTCCTTTTGTAGGTGAAGATATACGGTCTTTCCTACAAAACAGGTTAAATTGCATGATTAGAAACATTTCATAATTTTCAGAACAAATTCTTACACATAAAGAAATATGTCATACAGTCATGCAATTATCTTAGCCAATGCTTCAATACAACATTTATCCATCACCGTAACTTTCTAGATACCTTCCAATCTCTACCAGAACATTATTAAGAGTGTGCACAACTCCCAACATGTCAGCAAAGAGGTTTCATTCTAGATAAGTAGCAATGGAATGTTGTACAGTGCCATAGACCACTTACCCATGCATATTAGTAGTATACTGTTCATCAATGCAATTATTCTAATATGCATAATACACAACCTAATTCTAGGAACATCAGTATATACATTATTGAACAGTATTATTTAAGAAATGACAATTCAAATACTTATCTTTGTTTGTTCGTTGGGTGGACTCCCTCTGAGTCTTCGCTTCCTTGCAGGAGCTACTGGAGTCCTAATCTAAAGTAGCTTCTTCTACACCTTTCTGTTGTGGAATGTAGAGAGATGGTCAACTCCCTCTCAATATCTGCATCCTTGCAGAAACCACTGGAGTGTACTCCCTCTTGATCTTTGCTTCCTGGATTACTTGTCCTTGAACTTATATTCATTCTTGATCCCTATGCATGCTTGTTAGTATCATCATTGTGTTATCCTCTAGGTCTCATACATAATCAAACATTCATTAGTATAATCTTAATATTATCAAAACACAATAATCTCAAGCATGTATAGTCAAGATCATTTCAAACACAGATAATAAACATTAGTATTCAAGGTTTCAGGGAAGTCTTCTTTTACTCATGCATATTCTTATTTGATCATAGGACTCTTTTGGTTAGTTAAATCATCAATCAAGATAAGAGATATAATATGCATAAAACCCGTGATTACTTAAACCTATACCTTCATGATTCTTTTGGTTAGTCATATCATGAATTATGGTAAGAAACATAATATGCATACAACCATGACTATTCAAACCTATGACTTCATGAATAATCATTATCAACAACACAACAGTATAAGATCCTAACACAAAGTAGGATTCTAGCTTGATATAAGAAAAACATACCTGGATTAGCATGCTAGCTAGTTATGTCTAACATACCCGCATAATGTCTTTTGGTTCTCTTCAGTGGCTTGTGCTAGTGACCTGCATGTCTCATAAGTTAACCATTGTAGAACCAAGTTATACATACCTCGAAAGTAGATCTTCTATATGATCCATGACAATGGATGAATCCTTGTCTTCATGTCACCATGATCATATGTTCTTGAAGTAGAACATGATTTGTCTTTCTTGGTGTACCTTTTATGTTAGCAGACAACATAAACCTCATACAACAGCATAATGCATTAGTACAATCATAAGTGTCGACACCCTAACCAATGAATATCTTCTATCATGCATTCATAATTTTGTTAAGGTGATACGACAAATCTAAAATCAAGATTGTACTAACCGTAATAACATGAAGACAAACATACCATAAACTTAATCATGAACAAATATCGAAACATACCTCGATGAGTCATACCTGTCGAGATCGCTTGTAATATTCTTATGTAAGGCCTTAGCCTCATCTCCCTCTGAAACAGGAACTTTTTCACTTATGCAAGTGACCAATCCATCTTCTTCTAGGATTAACCCAATCCACTTGATTTGTAAGAACTGGACCTGGAGCTGGATATGGGTTTGTCAGAGAAACCCCAAAAATTCAAACTTTGAATTTCAAACTTCCGAAATGATAGAAATATGCGCCTTGATGAGCTGATCAAGTTGGTATATTCAGAATTTGAAAACTGCAAAGTTTCACTCCTCAATTTTGCCTTTGAAACTTCCGGATTCACTAGACGTGACCCTGAACTGGGGTTTGATGAAGCCCACTCTTCTGCTCAATCAAAATGTTTGATCCAAAGCTCTAAGCTTCTATTTTTCTAAAGAGCTTCCAGCCGTGGTCACAGATTTCAAAAATTCCCATTTTTACAGAAGCCCTAATTTTCCACTTTTCTGATCAAAGTCCCGAAATAGGGTTTGATCAAGCCCGACCTTCTGCCCAACCAAAAATTCTGATCTTGGTCTCTAAATTTTTATTTTGATGAGTAGCATTCAGTCGTGGTCTCCGATTATAAAAATTCCAACTTCTCCAAAGCCTTAAATTCCGGAAGCCATGAATGAAGGTACTAAAAAATAATTCTGTTTTGACAGAAATATGTACCTGATTGTTTCTGGTGTAACTCTAAACTTTTCGATCCATAGGGTCTGAAAAAGTTTCCTGAGATAGCCCAACCTGTTATCTTTCCATCCTGATAGGTCTGACCTCAATTGGATTCTCTGAGAGAGAGTTATGCCAAGTGTCGCAACGTGACCTGTTTATGGGATAATACAGGAGAGCGAACTTGTACGGCGTGCCACGTGTCACTGTTTCACCTTCGGCCTCTGAAAATTTTTCTTGAGACAGCCCGACCTGTTATCTTTCCATCCCGACAGGTCTGACCTCAATTGGATTCTCTGAGACAGAGTTATGCCAAGTGTCGCAACGTGACCTGTTTATGGGATAATACAGGAGAGCGAACTTGTACGGCGTGCCACATGTCACTGGTTCAACTTCTGCCTCTGAAAACTTTTCCTGAGATAGTACAATCTGTGTACTACCTGTCATTTTTTACGAAATTTAATTTGGATCTTCCTAGCCCAAGTTATGACCTTTTTCCCAAGGTCACCTGATTTTGACTCAGATTTGGAAGAGGCAGAAACCCTATATTGTATAGATCATAAATCACAAAGTACAACGAATTAGAGGTTGTCCTTTGGACACAATGTACATGGGGATTTAATCTTCGACCTGTAAAGGTTTCAGATCCGAAAACTTCGCCAAAACGGATTTATAGTGAAAGTGCTACGATGACTGGTTTTTGCTATATCAAGCCCTATCATCGTAAGTGCAACAAGTGTCATACATGCCATATCATGCCTTCTTTCAGGCTAGCTCTGATACCATGTTAAATTTTCAGAATTTACTTCAATTTGATCTAGGATCTTAACTGAGAGAACAACATGTACAGCAAATCTACAGCATATCATTCATGGACACAATAATGCAAGCACAGAAGAGACACAGAGTTTACTTGGGGAAAACCATAAAGGTGAAAAACCCCAATAACTTCCTCAGAGATAGATAGAGCAATGATACAACCAGAATACAAGAGATAGTCTTCTCCTAGTAGCAGAGCCTCCTCCTCCACAAGTGCGCCACTCTCCACAGTGTGAGTGAGAGAATAGAATGTGTAAAATGAGAGAGACACACTCTCTATTTATACACTAACTTGACTTGATCTTTACTCAACTAGGTCGGCCTCAACTTAACCACTTAACATAATGCTGACTAGGCCAACCCCCACTAGGGTGGTCTAATAACCCTTTGACCCACATGGCCAACCCCCAATAGGGTGGTCTAATAACCCTTTGACCCACATGACTTATACAAGGTCGACCCCAACAAGGTGGTCTAATAATCCATCAAGTATAAGTTACGACACTTACAATATAAATGACGACACTTCCGTATAGAGGAATAATAACATCTCTATAGGAATACAACCACTTCCGTTTAGAGGAATAATAACATCTCTATAGGAATACAATATACATATATGTGAAATACATTCCGAAGTTACATATACATCAACAATATATATATATAATCACCGAATCATGACCACTAGATACCTAGTCAAGCTACCAAGATAAACAGAAGAGCAAGATAAGGCTATCCAATGCACATCCATATACCTGCTGGGTCATATACCTGTACATACCATCTGAACCATCCACTGTCACTAGAACACTACTGCTGTACAAATCTGGGCACTATCACACTGCTCTGTATGGAAGAAAATGGCTACATCGGTCATCAAATCTGAGGTCATGAGGCTCAGTCATGACATAAGGCTGTAATGTCTGCTCTAGGGCTGCTGAAAGTAAGAGTGATCCTGGAATAAATGCTCATCAACTGTCGATCTCAAACATCTCAAAGTAAAAGACTGGCTAAGAAAAGTACTGGAATCTGATCTGAAGATATGGTAGCCCCAGCTACTATTAATGTGATAACAAGACCCAAATGATAATGATACGTAGTCGGCTAAACAAAGTTAACAAAATGAGATGGTTGCTTCTTTTTAGACAGGCAATTTCTTCTAGAAGCTGCAATAAATGCACAATTCTGAGATGATGAAATCTGAAGAAAGGGTTGTGTATCTACTATCCTATATAGTGGCTCTGTGCAGCACCCTAGGTAGCCTTTGGCTGACTTGCATGGTTTTATCTAAGTACTCCCTTGTGAACACTTCCTGGCAGTGCACTGTCAACTTTTAAAACCCTTATCTTGCAGTGTCTAACATTCTTGTCATGAGGCAATATTACTTCCTGTGTTTAGTTGAGGGTCCTACCCTAAGGTTAACTTGTCTTGTGTGATATGATACCCTCATTCTTGAAACCAAGGGTCATAGAAGTTACTTGTTTATTTATGATTGGCTTTGTCAGTTCCATGGACAATTGGCTGGAGTAGACTAAAAAGTCCATGTTGCACTTTCAGATAAAGCATGGGCATATCAAATATAAACAAAAGTGAACTTTCACTATATACAACTTAACACATGTAACATTTCCAATGCAGCTTTGTTTATATCAACACTTCAAATTTGAACTTGCTCCCACAAAGATCATTTAATGCCAGAAATATAATGGCGTAAGGATGCAGGTATTTCTAACTCCTGCACATTGCGAGAAATCATGGACATTGGATTCTAATGATTGATCAAGGATGCAGGTATTTCGAACTCCTGCACATTGCGAGAAATCATGGACATTGGATTCTAATGATTGATCAAGAATGTGACAAAATCAACTAGTTTTTGAGATGGTAGGGTGCTTTGAAATCCATATTGTCTAATGTCTACAGACAACCCCACACACCAAATTGTCCTCCACCATTACTGCAAACATTGTTTTTCCACTGATGCTATTCAGCATAACTGAAAGAAGCAGAATGAAGCAAAACGCTACAACACTTGCTTTGGCAGAAAACTATATTTTGGCATGACTTTACTGGTAATCGCGATAGTTCTTATTATTTAACTGTTGAAGCATGGGAAAAATCACAAGTATATTTGAAATCGTTTCTAGATTTTTAAGCCTCAACTTGTCAATACTTTTCATTTTGTGTATTTGATTTGAGCATAATGCTCAACTATCACAAAAGGAGATCATGTTCAATGTGTATGGATATTCTACGTATTGGATGGAATCTGGATTTTTAATTGTGAGATCATTGAATTGTATAAATTCTTTTACGAATTCTTAAAATTCCCTTGGTCTGTAATTATTTTGCCTTTAATTGTTTTTTAAATGTACGCATCTGCAGTTAGGAACTTGTCTATAGACATATCTAGGGTTTCATGATTGTATAAGATATGAGTTTATATGCTTAATCTCATTTTTATTCCATAATGCAGAATGTGGATATTAAACATTTGGGGTAAAATACATAGAAAAGCAGAATGAGAATTCCTATGTTGAGCAAACTTTTTTTAATGCTCTGCAGCGAGCAGGGGACTAAATGACAGCTACATAGTCATCATATGGCAGACTGGTGGTTTTTGTATTGTCAGAATATAGTTGACTGGTAATTGTCCTACAAGAATTCGACAACATGGAATCCCCTGGCTGTTTACGGTTAGCTACAAAATTATTTTCTAGGAAAAGAGATTCCTTTCCAATTTATGTTTACACAGTTGCTTGTATATTGGTGCTTATCTTCCTGCAGCTTTGGGCATATGAAAAGAAACCAGAATGGTTTTCATTGAAATGGGAACGGAGAGCCAACGGAAATTATACAGCATCCCAACATTTCGAAAATGCAGATACCAAAGACAGGGCAGTGAACAGTGAATCAACATTGGAGCAGGATATTGCAACGATGTGTTTGCCAAAGAACATTGACATATATAATAAAGTGGGGTTAACTGCCGCTGAAGCTCATTGCTTGATAAAAGCAATAGTTGATAAACTGGCACAAAAGGAAGCTAACCTCAATATATATACACACGATGCAACAATAAGTGATAATTTTATAAATTTACTTGCTTCCGCCGCACACAGAAATGGAAAGAGTGACACTGAAGTGTCACAGCATGAAATAGAAGAGTTGAAATTCAAACTGAAGGCTTCGGAACATAAAATACGAGAATCTGTGACATTATTACCCTTAAAAGATACAAGGCTTCCAGGATATTCAGATCAAGGTCACACTTGGTTCATGAGCACATTGATAGGGAAGATAGAAAATAACAATTCTGAGCACTTTTACTTTCCGTCTGAGATCTCTAATGGTAGGATTCTCTGTGTGCAAGGAAGGCATCCCACTGATGGTTCCCAGAATTCTTATGGATTTGCCTGGCCACAGCAATTGCCACCCAATTCAATTCTGCTTCCTGGTCTAACATTTGTATGTGACAACTATTATGACTATGTAAATCCCTGGCACAGCTTAACAGCATTGGCAGGTTTTGTAAATTGGCATAAGGAAAATGAATGTACAGTGCCAGAAAGATTTGTTCTTTATCACTGGGGAGAGCTTGTAAAGACAATGGGCTCCTGGGTTTCGCACATCATGCATGCTTCTTTTGGTCGTGGTGTAAAAGTAGATTCCTTGGAATATGGTGATGGGCCTGTCTGCTTTGAAAAGGCAGTAGTATACCGTGACGGCCTTGGGCCTATCTCTGATGATAAAAGGATCATGTTGTTTGATATGATCCGCTGCAAAGCATGGAAATTATGCAATGTTTCTGCACGGAAGCACTTCATCAATGGGATTCGGGTGGTAAATTTAACGCTTCTTGCACGGACTGGCAGTAGATCATTCAAAAACGAATCAACTGTTGCAAGTGTGTTTGAGAGAGAGTGCAGAAAGGTTGAAGGTTGCAACTTTCGTCTAGTTCATATCACGAATTTAAGTTTTTGTGATCAGGTACAGTCTATTTCTTTTGCCTATGTCTATTTTCTTGGCTCAAGTAATTTCTTGTTTTTCTTTGTCTAATGGAGTAGAGCATTCATTTGTGGTACCTTTCGCAAAAACGTAATTTTTTAATTAATGGTCTAAGAACTATTACCTAATTGCTTACTTAGTATTCTCCTCAGCATGGTGCAGCAGTAATCCAGATCCATACAGCAGCAACTCGCTTTCGCAGAGATCATCTGAGGTTCTGTGCAGCAGTCTCGGCAGAGAGATTGCAGTGTGGAGAAGGCGCTGTTGCGTAGGTTGGAGTAGAGAGCACATTCATGTGTATCTTAGCATCGTTTATTTCGGAAAACAGTTCCTGTTTTAGGTTTTCCAGAATAGCAATAGTTGCTTTTCTCAAGTTAGCATTTCCCGGGACCAGAATTAGCCCAGCGCATTATTTAGGAGTGACTTCTTAATTAGGATAGGGCGCAGACTCTTAGGAGAGTACTGCTTTGCATTCATCCATGCTTCACTACTTTAGGGTGCTTTTATCTAGAAAAATATCTATGCAAATCTGGGTGCTTTTTTCATCTAGGAAAGTATCATGTAGATCTGGGTGCTTTTTTCATCTAGGAAAGTATCATGTAGATCTGGGTGCTTTTCCCTAGGTTAATTTTAGGTTTGTTTTGAGTTGGCCTTTCATCTACAAATAAAATAGTGTGGGCAGGGATGGAATTTAATGGGTGTGTTACCAACTATTTTGTACAACAGTTGAACTTCTATCGAGCCGCTAGTTATTGAACATGATTCATGTTCTTTTCCAGAGTTTGGAGGTTCGGTGTGTTCAGACTTAGCCAATTCTGGCTAGACTTTTCATTTTTGTGTTGAAATGACCATGCCCCATGGGGTTTGTAATAAAGTGTGCTAGTATGGGGGTCTGAGTGGCTCGGTTCCCTAAGACTTGACAGTCAACTAAGGTATTCCAAGGAGTTTTTTCACTCGTCGATTATGCTTTGCCTTTGGCCGAGTAATAATCGATGAGTTTTTCTCCTACAACCTCCAAAGTAGGAATGCCCGAATTTGGCGGTTAAGCCTTGGGGGTTTATTAGAGCCCAACTATAAAATATGAACCTACTAAACATTGTTTGTATGTTTTATGGTCATTTCCTAGGTCCCTAGGTGTATTTAAAAAATCGTCCGAAATTTTTTTACCGGACACGTTGGATTTTTATTTTTTATTATTTTAATAATTAAAATTTTCAAATTAATTAATCCATTTTACTATGGTTTAATTGAAAATTTTCAAGATGTAATAATTAAGTGGTTAAGGGGTGGATTTTGGCAAATAAAGACTCATTTTCTAAGCCAAAGTATCAAGTTGACCCCTAAACCCACTTATCCTAAGTTTCAGACATTTATTTGACCTTGTAATTAAGTATTTCCTCAAAATAAAAAAAATGATGAATATTTACTTAAAATAATCAGAAATATTAAATTGGAGATAATCCAAATCTCTCCAAAAAAGACCAAATTGAATAAAATAAAAGGTTGAATGACATGGCAGAGAGCATCTAAGAATATTCCAAATCTCACCTCCCTGATTGATGTTAGTATCGGAGCACTGGGGATGACTTCTCCTTGGGAAATGCACCCTCCTCTCTAGCTTGGGCGACTTTCCCAATTGGAGGCTTGTTATTGGTTGGGTGATATCTACAATGAAGAGGGGTGGGCGCCTTGCCTAGATGGAGGCCACCTCACCCCTTCTTACCTTCCAAGCACTCAGTTAACTCTTAATCAAAGAGCTTGGCTCTCTCTCCCTCAAGCCAATTCGAATTAGGTCATGTTATCACATATATAGTAGCCGAGCTACCATACATTATTTTTCTTATTCCAGTACACTTTTCAGCCAGTTCCCTTACATTGAGATGCTGAGATGAGCATCTATTATGGATCATGATTACATTATGGACAACAGTGTTGTTCCCCATGCCATGACTGAGTTTCAGGACACTCAGAGAGATGACCGATGTAGCCATTTAGCTATTTATACAGAGCAGTCAGTTTTGCCCAAAGTTACAGCAGTAGTTTCAAAGGACAGATGTTGGTTCAGATTATGTGCATTCAAGTATATGACTCAACAGGTATATTCTGGTGTTATGGTTATATTGCTTTTATATTCATTCTTGTAGCATGTCTTAGCATTTAGTATCATGATCTAGCGATCATATAGATATGTGGACCTGGTTGTATCTTATATATATTATATTGTCCCCACTCAGACTTAGAAGTTCACTACCCATACTCATTAGTTTTACCCTCCCTAGGGAGAATATAGGGGATCATTCTCACCATACTTTGTCTTGCCAGTGTTGGTCTCATTATTCACTGCCTTCACCCATCCATTACCTCCCAGTTTGTTCATCACCCTGACTTACTACTTGACTAGTGGCATGAAGGACCTTCTCCCGCTTTAGCCTCTGTGTTGGATGAGCTTCCCTGTTTCTTGTGTCTTGGTTCTGAGTTGGTGACAAAACTCGCCTTTGGTGAGTTGGATTGTAGTCCTAAATCATTCTGGTCGGTTGTCTCGATATTTGGCACTGGTACGAAGTCCCCCTAGTCACTTAAGATGTGTTGGCTAAAACTGAAAGCTCATGTACTACTTATGGAAACTTATGTAAATTCGCCCATGGAAATTGTAAACTCTAGAATGTGTTTCTCAACACATGTGAGTAAAGGGCAAGAGCAATGAAAAGCTATAAATACTCCTTGAAGAGTATAAGAAAGGTCCAAAAAAGCAATGGTTCTTAAACTCTATATCTAAACGATTGCTGACCTTATGTATATGTATGAACATGCCCTGGATGCAAGCTGCAATTAGTTGTGCTTCTTAGCACACCTGAGATCCGAAGGGTTATGTAGGCCAAAAAGGCCATAAAGTGAAATCAATGGATCCTAATGAACTTGGATCATCTTTAAAAGTACACATGATGCTTAAGTTGAATAAGCATTCTTTAAACAACTTACCCATTTGTGAGACACTGCCATTCCCCGTGTTACTGCTTGTCTAGCATATGTTTGAGTGTGTATTCCCTTTCCATTTCCAAAGTGTCACAATGTCATGCCAGTAGTCATCCTTTAGCCTAGCCTTTTTATTTTAGCTCTCACCCTTCATTAGCAAATTTATCACAACTATGAAGTGAGTATGGTCTTGAAAGTCTAGTCTGAGTCATAAGCAAATATTGAAAACCCTTTATATTTGGTTTTAGATCGCTAGTAAAATGATTACTTCTTGTTATAATTGTTACTTGAATGAATTGTAGAGCACGCTTTAACCTTTGACACTTGCAGCAGTTTGATGATAGCCTGAGTTATATTATTGGTCATGTTGACTTGGTCAAACCTAGTTTGACCAAAAGTCAACCACAGGACATGAGGTGGCAGACCTCAGATGATGCAGAGATATGTTATATGGTATATTACATGTCACCAGATGGTTCTATGCAGTGGTTTCAGGCTTATGATGATGGTTTGTGCTTTTCAGCACTTTTACAAATTATTATTATTTGGTCTGTCGGGTATGTTGGATATTTTATATGATCATGCAAAGATCTATATGATGTATGAGTACACATATTAGATGGATTTGGGCTCTTTGAGTCCAATGCGACATTCTGTTTTCAGTTTCGGGCAGTTACAGTGATTTTTGGCCTCAGTTGGGCATCCTAATGCAGTTTTGGCTTGTCAGATGGCCTGTCAGAGCAGAGGTTGGTTTTGATTGGTTAACCTAGGGCGCTGTGCATGGAGGGGGTGGTCCAGCCACTTGTTATTACCATATTACCCCCCTCCCAGAGAGCTTGGTGGGCTCACCTTGACAGCACAGGCACTCCAGGAGGCATTTTGGGCAGTTTCACACTTCCCAAGACAGATTAAAAATGGTAAAAATGGCTACTGAAGGATTCGATTTGAGCTACTGAGGCAAGGGATTGGCATGGGATGATCTTTGATGATGAGTTGGATGTCTTCCACACCTTTTCCAGCAGTTTCAACTTTCAGTGGGGCCTACACTCATCACTCCGACATTTTTTATGGATTTGTGGAGCCTCCTAAGGTTCACGACTTTTCCAGAGAGGCACGATTTGGTGCTTAGATTATTATTTTGATGCTATTGTGCCATGGGGATTGACCAAGGGTGCTAGATATTACCCCTTGGACCCACCATGAGCTAGATCTTATGTTTATTCATTGACATTTGGTGGGACCCCCCTCTCCTAGGGCGATTTGGTCCATTGATGTATTATATTGTTATATTGATCCATCTACTTTTATGTTGAGCTCATTTCAACCATTGATTAGATCACTTTGATCTTTTAATCTTAGCCATCCATTCAAAAGGTGGTTAGGGTTTTGGTGTCTCTCCATCCTATTTAAAGGAGAGAGGTCCTCATTGTAAAGGGACTTTTGGCTCTGGATTATTGGAATAGAAAATTATTATTGCATCTACTTGTCTTGTGGTGGTGAATGCTTTTGGAGTTCGATTGTTTGTTCTTCTTTTGCACTGGGTTATTGGAGATTATCTTGCAATCATTTTTGTTCCACGTTTTCTCATCTACAGGTGGAGGCCGATTTGCTTCAAGGAGGTCGCATTGGTAGGGGAGACTCTCCCTACCTCTTCTTTGGGGTTTCTTCGTCGGTAACAGGGAGTATTACTGTCTTTGTACCTTATACTTCATGTTATCATTTGCTTATGCTTGTATTTCCTCCATTCTTGATCTTACTGATTGAATCGATTTCCTTGGTTTGACAGGAAGAGGAGGGCACATGTGTGGAGCTAGGGCATCTCATTGTGCCAAGAAAAATCAAATATCTCTCATTTGATCTCTGCGGGAACATTCCTCAACAACAAGGCAACCTCATCCATCACTCAGGTATGATCTCAAGGTAAGTTTCTCATTCCATTAAGTTATCCATCTGTCAAATTCACTTAAAACCCTCAATTAAAATCCACTAAAATTCTTAGAAAAATTCCCATGATCAAATCCCTTGGTCATTTGGCAAATCCTTTCTACGTATTGTAGATTGGGCACATTGTGAAGTGGGTTCTCAAAAACGTCTTACTTGGGTGACTCCATAGGCCCAAACCCCAAGGCACTAATCTCTCCAAGTCCTCACGACTTTCCTGGGTTGTCCAATTTCTTTGTGATTTGATCTTTGTTTGGTTGCTTGCACACTTAGACATTGTCATATCCCTTCATCAAGCATAGCTAGAAAGCCCTAACTGTCAGATCTACGTTTTGGGGTACTTTCCCTATTTTAAGGGTCATGTTTCCCAAGGTAGTTGATTTTGACCATTTTGAACTAGCTTTGAATTCTTGAATCATACCTAATCATAGAATCACTGTGTGTTATCTATCCCTATCATTTTACACCTTTCCTAAGCCTCCACAGTGGTCCTAATTCTTTAATTCTAGGGTTCCACACCTGTCACCCTACGTACTTCACTTGATTGATTTGATATGGTGATTGGGTTGATCTCTCCTGTCAGGAGTAGATCTAGGTCTCCCCCTTGCTATATTGGCTTTGATAGCTAAAGCGAAGAGTGCCTTCGTTGGCGTGACAACCATCCTTTTGGGAACTAGGGCTCTCTTGGTTCACCACTTTAGTTGCCTGCCCCCTCTACCATCCACCTTGGATCCATCTGTAGGGGCAACTACAAGATTGGTGATAACAAGTCATTGGAGCTCTCCTTTTTGTATAAATAAGAGCTCTTTGCTCTCAGTCAAGGGTGGAAGATTTGTGCAAGAAACCTCTGCTAAAATTATAGTGTAATATTTTTGTCTTTTGTGCAACATTGAATAAGATTGAGACTTTGGAGGTCCACTTGGTGCATGCATGGTTCATGATGGCTTATTGAGTTAACTGTTATCACACCATAGTAGCAAGGCTACTATTCTTGCTTGGCAAATATCTACACATTCCAGAGCTTCCATTTTTCAGCACTTGGCTATGATGACTTTATATTTTGAGATCACTCATAATCAGAGCAGTGTATTTTTTAGACTTATGTTAGACCTTGTGTCAAGGCTGAGCCTTGAGAGTTCAGATTTGATGACCGATGTGACCCTTTATTCCATACAGTTTCAGTTCAGTGCCTAGAGATGTATTGCAGCAGTGTTTCAGATGGTATATGATGATGTTGTATGACCTATGGATGTATGATCATTAACTGTGGATTATTATCTTGTTATTTTAGTCATGTTCACAGCATTGGCTTGGTATATAATTCATGATGTGGCAAACTGTATAAAATGAACTATCTTTATAATAATTTAAAATGGACTTTTTACTTGCACGTTTAGGTTGTTTGACAAAATTCACTGGTTCACTACCTTGCATAGATATGGTCTTTCTTGACACCATTTGTCAGCTAGCTTAGGCTCCACCTTCACTTGACTCCATCCATACATGACTTTCCTTATTTGACTTTGAACCTTGACTTGTCTTACTTGACTTTCTGGTACTGAGGACTTCCCCTTTTTCTACCTTTGTGTTTGGACCGCATCCCTGTATGTTTAGTGTCTCGGCTCTGAGTTGGTGACAAAATTTGCCTTTGGTAAGTTGGATTGTTGGCCTAAATCATTTTGGTCGGTTGTCCCGATGTTTGACACTGGCTCAAACTCTCCCTAGTCACTTGAGATGTTGTTGGCTAAAACTGAAAGCTCATGTACTACTTGTGGAAACTTATATAGATTCGCCCATGGAAACTAAAAAGGGCAAGAGTGATGAACTGCTAAAAATACTCCTCGAAGAGTATAAGAAAGGTCCAAAAAACAATGGTTCTTAAATGCTATATCTAAACAATTGTTGACCTTATATGTATATGTAAACATTCCCTGGATGCAAGCTGCAATTAGTTGTGCTTATCAGTACACCTGAGATCCGAAGGGTTATGTAGGCCAAAAAGGCCATGAAATGAAATGGAATGATCCTAATGAACTTAGATCAACTTGATGTAGACATGATGCCTAAGTTGAATAAGCACTCTCTAAACAACTTACCCATTTGTGAGGCACAGCCATTCCCCGTGTTATTTTGTCCAGCACAAAGTTTGTAGTTTCCCCTTTCTGCCAGTCCAAAGTATCTTTTAGTTGAGTTTAGACAAGTCACCCCTTTGCCCAACTTTGTTCCTAGCCTTCATCCTTAGCTAGCAGTTAGACCATGTCCAATGGGTGAGTTTGTCATTTAAGCTATTGTGCAAGTAATTATAAATAACAACGGAATGAACAAAAATGTTTAAATGCCACTAAATGATGTTATACTCTAAGTTAAGCTGTGAGTATGATTAGAGGAACATGTCTTAGTCTACTGATATGATTTATCCTTGGTTGTATGTTGACCTAGTCAAACCCAATTTGACTATGGTCATTTATTGGGATCCGTGATGATGTGGGCCATATATATACCTATTGATGATGATGGACGGTCCCACATACTCTTGATGATGTTGCTATATGATGGACATATGATTCATATGATGATTGATGCAGTTCAGCAGGTTTTATTATTACTTCAGATCATCAGATTATGCACTGTCCATATATGGTGGACCCTACAGTTAGCCCATCAGGGAAACCCATGGTGTATGAGTACACATTCTTAGTAGATTTGGGCCTTCTGGATCCAATAAGACACTTATCTTTCAGTTCCGGGCACTTCTGACAGTGATAGATGTAGTTTTACACTTGTTGACCAGATTTGGGGCTGATTTCCCAGCCTGAGCAGCAGGGGCCATGAGAGGCCAGTTCACCTAGGGCGCTGCATGAGGAGGGTGGTCCAGCCACTTGTTATTACCATTTATCCCCCCTTCTAGAGAGCCTGGTAGGCTCAATTTGACAGCGTAGGTGCCCTGGGAGGTAGTTTCGGCACTTTCACAGTTACCGAGGTAGTGCAGAAATGGGATAAAAGGGTCACTAAGGAATTCGATTTGGGCAATTGAGGCAAGGTTTTGGCACTTGGTTTTCACAGAGGTCTTCCAGGGTGAACCCCCTATCTTCCAGCCAGTTTTCATCACTTGGGTGGGTCCACAGAGGCCACAGGAGACTTTTTACTACTTGTCTATCACAGATTTTGAGGACAGATTTGATCATTTGTATTTATTTTGGACATATTATATTATTTTATTGTGCCATGGGGATGAGCTAGCAAGGATTGATGCCTCCTAGCTCCACCATGTGCTTTATGAGTCATGTCCTAGTCATATGAGGTGGGCCCTTGTACTTTTGCCCCCTCTAGTGGATGACTTCACCCTCCTTGAGTATCTTTTAGTTATGACGTCATCATTGTTTGAGTAATGCATGTGTTATATTGTTATGTTCATCTTAGCGATTGATCATGTATTGAGATCTTTTAATCTCAACCACTCATTTTATTGTAAAGTGGTTTTGAGATCTAGGGTTTTAGTCTTTATTATCCTATATAAGGAGGAGACCCCCTATTGTATAGCTCACCTTTGGGCTCTGGAAAACTTGGAATGAAAAGAATATTTTGGAGATCTACTTCTTGGCTTTGATTGGGTTTCTCTTGCATGTGTTCTTGGATATCTTGCTTCTAGACATTGTTTGCTTTTCAGGTGAAATCGACTTCAAGAGAGGGAGGCCGAATTGCTCAAGCTAGCTCATCGAATTGCTTTGTGGAAAGATTGTAGGGGTTGCTCACATCCCCCATGGGCAAATCGACTTCATAGAGAGGGAGTTTTTCAATTGTGCTTTGTCCATTGATTGCTTTCTTGATATGACATGTTTAGATCTTATGGAGTTGTAGATCAAATCTAACTTGATGTAGTTTGATTTGCAGGTTTTCATGAGACATATTTCCTCCTAGAGTTTGAATGCTATTGGTTGAAAACACTTGGATCAAGCTTGGAATTGTAACTAGGGCAAGAATTCTCCATATGCTAAGAGGCCGCAAGCTTTGAGGTAAGATCTACAAGGTACGTATTGATTTCGCTTGCTATCCATCCCATTGGTCAAAATTACATTAAAATCAAAACCCTCATTTTTTGTTTTTCTTAGATCTACTTGGATCTAGCCTTGCTTTTGAAAAGATATTGAAAACCCACCTCTATAGTATCCACGACAATTCGGATTTATAGTTTGGTGGTGATTGAGTTCCATTTGACACACTTTTCAAGGCAAAATAGCCCTCTTGAGGCAAATCGCACCCCTTGGGAGAAGCTAGTTGGGTTAGATCTAAAACATGGGTAGGTGAGATCCCACTTGATTCACACTTCTCACTTGATAACCTACCCCTAGTGCTTCACCTTGTTGATTTTTGCCTTGTGGGCCCCATTCCTCATTTTGAGGGTTGTGCCCCACTTGGGTCAATTTGGTGATGCATTTTCAAGTTCAGATCTATGGAGATCTAGCCATTGGATGCCCTTGATATTCAAGATCCACATTGATACTTGCCTAAACTACTTGGATATAAAATTTGGTGGCCATTGGACTTAATTTGACACACTTTACCATGCTTTTAGTCCTCCTTGGGCAAAGTCGCACTTCTTGGGTGATTAGTTGTCCTACTTTGAGGAAATGGGAGTTTGAGATCCCATTGGATTTGGAAAGAGCATAATTTAAAACCTATATCTAGTGTCTCAATTTGTGAAGTTCTGCCTTGGGGGTATCATTCCTCATTTTGGGGATTGTTGCCCACTTGGGTCACTTGGTGAAACATTAGATCTATTAAGATCCAACCATCACATCTTGAATAGCCCACTTGATTTGCATCCTAGGTGTCCCGATTTACATTTCCACATCTCTTTTGACTCCATTAGCCCATCCATCAAGGCACTAGTCCACCTAGGGCAATTCGCACTCCTTGGGATGTGTGTCAACTACTAGATCCCATATGTGGGTATCTCTATTTTCACCTTAGATCTATAGATCTACTCTTCACATACCCCTTAGTACCATTTGCACCCCTAACTTCACCTTGTGGGTCCCATTTGAGCCATTTCCATATCCTAAGGAAGTGGGTCCTGTTATCACCAAAATTGTAGATGCCCCTAGAGATAGATCCAAGGTGGATGGCAGAAGGAAGGGGCAACCAAAGAGGTGCAACCAAGATAGCCTTGACTCCCAACGGATGGTTGTCACGCCAATCAAGGCAATCTTCACTTTATGTTATCTAGCTCAAGACAACAAAGGGGGAGACCCAGATCTACTCCCGACAGGAAAGATCAAATCAAGTATAGGTGAAGTACGTAAAGTGTATGGTGAACCCTAGATCTATGGATAAAGTCACAAGGTAAGTGATAAGTTGGATCAAGGGGTTTAAACAATGTAGATTTGGTCCAACATGTTTATGTGAGTGACTTATGAAGTTTACAATGAGATCAAGGATTAGGGTCCAATCAATTGTGAGAAAATCCACTGCCTTGGGAATCGTGTCCAATGCAGGGTAGTTAAGGTCCAAATTGGGGCTAACCAGTACCAAAGATGAGCTTAATGAATAGATGTGATAGTTTTTAGGTATTCCAGCATGCAAGACAAAGATCAAACCCTAGCTAACCAACAATCTAAGAAATTCGAATTGGCTTGGATAAGATTAGTGCCTTGGGAAATGGGCCAAATGGAGTCAAAAAGATGTTAACTTGTAGATCAGGACACCTTGGATGCAAGACAAGTGGGCTACCTAAGATATGATGGTTGGATCTTACTAGATCTAATGTTTCATGATGTGACCCAAGTGGACAACAATCCCTTAAAACAAGGAATGCTACCCCCAAGGCAGAGTTTCACAAAATGATACACTAGATATAGGTTTCAAGGTATGCTTGTTCCAAATCCACCGGGATCTCAACTACCCATGTCCTACAAGTGGACAAACTCAATCACCCAGGAAGTGCGACTTTGCCCAAGGAGGGCTAAAAGCATGGTAAAGGGTGTCAAATCAAGTCCAATGGCCACCAAAATTTAGATCCAAGTAATTTAGGCAAGTATCAATGTGGATTTAGAAAATCTAAGTGATCTAATGGCCAGATCTTAGTAGATCTGAGATTGAAAATATCACAAAGTGACCCAAGTGGGGCTCAACCCTCAAAATGAGGAATGGGGCCCAGAAGGTGAAAATCACTAAAGTGACAGTCTAGAGGTAAGTTATCAAATGTGTAGATCAAGGATCAAGTGGGATCTCACCTACCCAGGTGCTAGATCCTAGCAAACTCACCTCTCCTAAGGAGTGCAACCTCTCCGGAAAATGGGTCAAATGAGGCCCAATCCTCACCAAACTACAGATCCGAATTGTCGTGGATACTGTAGAGGTGGGTTTTAAATTTTATATCCAGAAGCCAAGTGGATCAAGCTAGATCTGAAAAATTGTAAAATGAGGGTTTGAAGCATGAAATAGTTATGCCAATGGATTGGAACCAAGACAAGAAGAACAAACCTATGGATCTTACCTAGATAACCTTGTAGATGCCTTGATGATGATGATCTATGCAAACCCGATCAATTTGGAGCGATTTGAGGTAGTTTTCTATGAAATCGATTTGCCCAAGGAAGCCAATGCGCCCTCTCTCTTGCACAATAAACATCAACAATAACAGATTTACTGCGAACAAGAGATAAGACTAATGCCACAAGAGAAATAACAGAAAGATAGCATAGATCACAATGATACTAATGATAACCCCTTGATACAAGCGAATGCCAAGTGGAGCGAGTTGAAGAAGCCTTGCAAAAACGCCCAAGTGAAGTCGCCCTCCTGTAGACAAGACAAAAGTTTTCAAAAAGATAGATCTTACCACAAATACCCAAATGCTAGGATGCAATAGACTTTCCAATCACCATCTAAGAACACCAAATGCAAAGGAGACCACAAGAATTTCCACAAGAAAGTTTTTCTATATCAAGATTCCAAGAGCCAAAGACCCCTTTACAATCAGAAGCTCTCTCCTTTAAATAGGAGGGAGAGAGTCCACAATATAACCACTTTTTGAATGAGTGGCTAAGATTAAAAGATCAAAAGATCTAATCAATGGTTGAGATGAGCCCAACAATACAATACATGGATCAATAATAAAATATAACAATAAGTGGACAAAATCGCCCTAGGAGAGGGGATCCCACCAAATCATGATGACAAAATAGTAGATCTAGCTTATGGTGGGTCCAAGGGGTAATTTTAGGCACCCTTGGTCAATCCCCATAGCACAATATCAATAAAATAATCATCAAAGTACCAAATCGTGCCTCTATGGACAAATCGTGAGCCTTAAGAGGCTCCAAAAATCATCAGAAAGTTCCATACGTGATGGATGTGGATCCCGATGAAGCTGAAACTGCTGGAGAAGGTGTGGAAGACATCCCACTCATCATCACTGATCATCCCATGCCATAACATTGTCTCAGTAGCCCAAATCAAATTCCTCTGTAGCCATTTCTACCAGTTCTGGAGTGCCTCGGGAAACGTGAAATTGCCCAAACTGCCTCCTGTAGTGCCTGCGCTGTCAAGGTGAGGGCACCAATGTGTCTGGGAGGGGGGGTAATATGGTAAAATCAAGTGGCTAGACCACTCCCTCCATGCACAACGCCCTAGGTGAACCAAGTGAATCCCATCACTGCTCTAGCAAGGTCTCCGACAGACCAAAACTGCACTAGGAAAGCCTGTTGAGGCTCCATCATCATTGTAACTGCCTGGAATTGAAAACAGACTGTCTCATTGGACTCAGAAGGTCCAAATCCATCTAATATGTATACTCACACACAATATAAACCTCTGCATGGTCCAAAATAAATACTCATCATATCCAGCAGACCAAATAATAATAATCTGTAAAATGCTGGAAAGTACAAATAATCATCATAGGCCTGAAACCACTGCATAAGCCCACCATGGTGACCTGTATCAGACCATATATCATCTATCTGTAACATCTGAGGTCTGCCATCTCATGTCCTGTGGTTGACTCTTGGTCAAACTGAGGTTTGACCAAGTCAACATAACCAAAATATGACTCAAACTGTCATCAAGCTGCTGCAAGGTGTCAAAGGTTAAAGCATGCTTTACAATCCATTCTCATAGCAATTATAACAAGAAGTAATCATTACTGGCGATCTAAATCCAAATATAATATGTTATTAATTATTATTAATTACTCAGACAAGACTTTCAAGGTCATACTCACTTCATAGTTGTGATCAATTTGCTAGTGAAGGGTGAAAGCTAAGAATGACATGGCTAGGTCAAGGGATGACTTACTGACTTAACACAGTGACACTTTGGCAATGGATAAGGGAATACACACCATAGCATATAGTGGACAAGCAACAACATAGGGAATGGCGGTGTCTCACAAATGGATAAGTTGTTCAAAGAGTGTTTATTCACCTTACACAGATGCGCACAATCCATAATACAAATGAGGCCAGCAATATTTTCATGTATCATTTAAGTTGCATTCCTTTTTTGGGCCTAGAGTTTCCATAGCCTTTGATCTATGTGTGTTTACAAACACATTGCATAGATTTACATTTATTTAGGCTTCTTGTTGCGGGTGTGCTTTTAAGGCACTTGTTTACCTGAGCACTTCTAGGTGTGTCATAGACAACTTGCTTACCTAGGTATTTTACATTTCACAAAAGATGTAACATTTGATATTTCATAGCCATTTTCATTTGGCTTGCCTTTCATTCATGTGTGTTTAGAAACACATTGCATGAACGGGCTTTTCATACAAGATATAACATTTCATTTCCATACTTTGCATTAATGGCAGCACTAAAAGTTTCAGGTTTAGCCAACAACATCTTTAGTGACTAGGGGGACTAAGCCAACTCACCATAGGTAAGTTTTGTCACCAACTCAGAGCCGAGACACAATAAATAGGGAAGCTTATCCAATATAGAGGCTACAGTGGGGGAAGGTCCTCCATGCCACTAGTCAAGTAGTAAGTCGAGGTAATGAACAAACTGGGTAAGTCATGGATGGATGAAGACAATGAGTAATGAAACCAACACTAGCAAGCCAAAGCATGGCAGGAATGATCATCTCTATTCTCCCTAGGGAGGGTAAAACCAATGAGTATAGGCCAAGAACTTCTAAGTCTGAGTAGGGACAAGTATGATATATATGTATAAGTACAACCAAGTCCACATATCTATATGATCGCTAGATCATGATACTAAATGCTAAGCCATGCTAAGAAAATGGAAATAAAAGCAATATAACCACAACACCATAATATACCTGCTGAGTCATATACCTGAATGCTCATCACTCTGAACCATCATCTGTCCTCTGAAACTATTGTTGTAACTTTGGGCACTACTGACTGCTTTGTACAAATGGTATAATAGCTACATCGGTCATCTCTCTGAGTGTCCTGAGACTCAGTCATGGCATGGGGAATATATAAGCTGTCCAAAATCTGATAGTGATCCATAGTAGATGCTCATCTCAGCATCTCAACGTAAGGGAATTGGCTGAATAGTGTACTGGAAAAACAAAAAAGTATGGTAGCCCGGCTACTATATATGTGATAACAGGTCCCACATGTGTTTTTCATGGTACTAGATCTTGTCATCTTATCTTATCATGTGGCCTAAATCATTCATTGGTTGAAACACTAATCATTCCTTAAGCCTCCTTCAACCATACTTAAACTTCTAGGTCCACCTAGCCTTGCATTTGTTTCCGTAACTTATCTTTTACATATCCCTAGGAACCCTTGTTTGGGTCCAATCATCTTTGATTGGTTATAGGGTCTCCCCCTAGGTCTTGATTCATCTCAATCTAAAGCGAAGAGTGCCTCGGTTGACGTGACTCCCAACTTGCATTGGGAATCGTGGCATCTCTTGGGTCACCTCTTTAGTTGTCCATCTCCTCTACCATCCCGGATGGGATACCTTTAGGGACAACTACAAGTTGTGTGATAACAGTAACATTTTTCAAAGTTTATGCATGCTTATCTATTTGAGTTTGGATCTAGCTTAGAGGGCTTGTTATCAAGCACATAGGACAAATATTTGTAGGCTTCAAGTTATTTGTTGATGTTTAGAGTTCAAAAGATTTTAAAGTAGCACGCTTTAGTTGGACTCAATACATGCTCTTTGAATTTTCTTTATACTAACATACTAGATCTAAGCTCTTTTGTTTGAGTGTGTGAATATAAGTTTCAGGTTATTTCTTGGAGTAAGGGATGAGCTAGGTTGCATCTCCCCCTTCTTCAAGCCTCAAAGGGATCATTGTCCTTGAATGCTCATTGGCATCTACATAAGCTCTTCTTGATCCAAAGATCCAAAAAGTGTTTGGTTTCTTCTCATCTCCACCATCAAAGACAAATTCAAATCTCTCTTGGTTACTATTATCACACAACTTGTAGTTGTCCCTAGTGGTATCCCATCCGAGACAGTAGAGGAGATGGACAACTAAAGAGGTAACCCAAGAAATGCCATGGTTCCCAATGCAAGGTGGGAGTCACGTTAACCGAGGCACTCTTCACTTTAGATCTAGATGAATCAAGACCTAGGGGGAGACCCTATTACCAATCAAAGATGATTGGACCCAAACAAAGGTTCCTAGGGATAAGTAAATGATGAGTTACGGAAACCAATGCAAGGTTAAGTGGACCTAGAAGTTAAAGTATGGTTGATGATGTTTTGAGAGATGATTAGTGTTTCAACCAATATATGATTTAGGCCACATGATGAGCTTAAAAGACAAGATCTAGTACCATGTATTACACAAGTGGGACCTACTTTCTTGGGATATGCGAATGGTTCAATTGGGACTCACAAGGTGAAATTAAGGGATGCAATTGGTACTAGAGGATATGTAATGAGTAGATCTATGGATCGGAATACCCACATATGGGATCTAAGGTTTGACACAATTCCCAAGGAGTGCGACTTGCTTAAGGAGGACTAATGCCTTGTTATCTGGGTTAATGGAGTCAAAAGATATGTCAAAGTGTAGATCGGGACACCTAGAGGTCAAAGCAAGTGGGCTAATTGAGATAGAGTGGTTGGATCTTGCTAGATCTAGGATTTCATGAAATGACTCAAGTGGACCACAATCCCTTAAACTACCCCCAAGGCAGATCGTCACAAAATGATACTCTAGATATAGGTTTCAAAGTATGCCCGTTCCAAATCCACTGAAATCTCAACCACCCAGGTCCTAGAAGTGGGCAAACTCAATCACCCAAGGAAGTGCGACCTTGCTCAAGGAGGGCTAAAAGGTGGATAAGGTGTGTCAAATCAAGTCCAATGGCCACCAAATTGTAGATCAAAGTGGTTTATGCAATGATCTATGTGGATCTAGAAAATGAAGTCAATCCAAGGGTTAGATCTTACTAGATATGAGTTTTAAGGTGCCAAGTAGTTCAAAAGGGTGTTTTAATCCCTTAAAATGTGGAATGATGCCCACAAGGTAGAAATCACCCAAGTAAAAGTCTAGGGGTAGGTTATCAAGTATGTAGATTGCAAATCAAGTGGGATCTCACCTACCCATGTGCTAGATCTAACCAAACAAGCCTCTCCAAGGAAGTGCGATTTGGTTCAAGAGGGCTTTATTGCCTTGAAAAGTGTGTCAATTTTAACCCAATCACCACCAAACTATAGATCCAACTAGGGGTGGATGCTATAGAGGTGGGTTCTTAAGATCTCTTCAAGAGCAAGGCTAGATCTAAGTAGATCTAAGAAAAACCAAAATGAGGGTTTTGATTAATTAGGGTTTTTATGATCTAGAAATTATGGATGATTCAAAGAAGAAGAAGATCATACCTTTGGAGCATACCTGGATGAAGAGATGAATGCTAGTTGAGATGAGGATTACTTTTGCCAAAGATCAAATGGAAAATTTTTGAAGCCCTCTTGCCACATCGATTTTTCCAAGCCACATATGTGTCCCTCTAACCTATCAAAACCAAGGAGCAAAGCATCAATCAGTTTAACATGTTGAAGGTAGATACAAGCAAGAAAGAGATAAGCAAAGAATAGTTGGTGCAAAGACAAAACCACTCCCTGTATAACCCAAAATGTTTTCCTCCAAGCTTGAAGGGCAAGCCTCCCCACCAATTCGCACTTGTTGAAGAAGTCTTCTCCACCTGTAAAGGATATGACAAATATGCAAGATAGCTACAATAGATCCTCCAGTGCAATGGACAAAAGCATTTACAATCAAAACAACCAACATCCACTCCAACCCAAGCATGTACTCCAAAAGATAGAAATTTTATTCCAAGAGCCAAGAGCCAAAAATCTCTAGATGATTTTACAATAAGAGGCTCTCTCCTTAAATAGGATGGAGAGAGAGCATAATCCTAACCACTTTTTACATGAGTGGCTAAGATTAAAAGATCAAAAGATCTAATCAATGGTTGAGATGAGCTCAACAATAAAATACATGGATCAACCATAAAATATAACTATAAGTGGACAAAATTGCCCTAGGAGAGGGGATCCCACTAAATCATGATGACAAAATATAACAATAAGCTTATGGTGGGTCCAAGGGGTAATTTTAGCCACCCTTGGTCAATATCCATAGCACAATAATAATAAAATAGTCATCAATATACCAAATCGTGTCTCTATGGACAAATCGTAGGCCTCAAAAGACCTCAGCAATCATCAGAAAGTGCCATAAGTGATGGATGTGGGCCCTGATGAAGCTGAAACTGCTAGAGAAGGTACGGAAGACATCCCACTCATCATCACTGATCATCCCATGCCAAAAATTTGCCTCAGTAGCCCAAATCGAATTCCTTTGTAGCCATTTCTACCAATTCAAAACTGCCTCGGGAAGCGTGTACCTGTCCCAAACTGCCTCCTGGAGTGCCTGCGCTGTCAAGGTGAGGGCACCAGTGTGTCCGGAAGGGGGGTAATATGGTAAAAACAAGTGGCTGGACCACCCCCTCCATCATCAATGCCCTGGGTGAACCAGATAAAAATCATCTCTGCTCTGACAGGGTCTCCGACAGACCAAAACTGCACTAGGACAGCCTACTGAGGCTAAATCATCACTGTAACTGCCCGGAACTGAAAATAGACTGTCTCATTGGACTCAGAGGGTCCAAAACTATCCAAGATGTGTACTCATACACCATATAGCTCTCTGCATGATCATATAATATACCCAATATACCGAAACAGGTGAAATAATAATAATCTATAAATGATCAAATAATGCTGAAAACCATAGATCATCATCATAAACCTGTGTCTGATGCATAGAACCATCATATACATGTACATAGACCATATATCATCTACCTGTGTCATCATAAGGCCCAATAATCTCATGTCCTGTGATTGACCTTGGTCAAACTAGGTTTGACTAGGTCAATATCGACCAAATATAACTCAGACTACCATCAGAAGCTGCTGCAAAGTGTCAAAGGTTAATGCATGCTCTACAACTCATTCAAATAGCAATTATAACACAAAGTAATCATTACTGGCGATCTAAATCCAAATATATATTGTCATTAATTATTTATATGACTCAAACTAGACTTTCAGGACCATACTCACTTCATAGTTGTGATCAATTTGCTAGTGAAGGGTGAGGGCTCAAATAAAATGGCTCGGCTAAAGAGTGACTGACTGACTTAACATTGTGACACTTTGGATATGGGAAAGGGAATACACACCATAGTATATACTGAATGAGCAACAACACAGGGAATGGCAGTGTCTCACAAATGGATAAGTTGTTTAGAGAGTGCTTATTCAACTTAGGCATCATGTCTACATCAAGTTGATCCAGGTTCATTAGGATCATTCAATTTCATTTCATGGCCTTTTTGGCCTACATAACCCTTTGGATCTCAGGTGTGCTGATAAGCACAACTAGTTGCAGCTTGCATCCAGGGCATGTTTTTTATACATACATAAGGTCAACAATTGTTTAGATATAGCTTTTAAGAATCATTGCTTTTTGGACCTTTCTTTTATACTCTTCGAGGAGTATTTTTTTAGTAGTTCATCGCTCTTGCCCTTAGTTTCCATGGGCGAATTTATAAGTTTCCATAAGTAGTACATGAGCTTTCAGTTTTAGCCAACAACATCTCAAGTGACTAGGGAGAGTTCGATCCAATGCCAAACATCGTGACAACCGACCAGAATGATTTAGGCCTACAATCCAATTCACCAGAGGTAAGTTTTGTCACCAACTCAGAGCCGAGACACAATAAACAGGGAAGCTCATCCAATACAGAGGCTACAGTGGGGAAAGATCCTCCCTGCCACTAGTCAAGTAGTAAGTCAGGGTGATACACTAAAAGGTAGGCAATGGATGGATGAAGATAATGAATAATGGAGCCAACACTAGCAAGCCAAGGTATGGTGGAATGATCACCTCTATTCTCCCTAAGGAGGGTAAAACCAACGAGTATGAATAGTGAACTTCTAAGTCTGAGTAGGGACAATATATATATATATATATATATATAACAAGATCAGCCAGGTCCACATATCTATATGATCGCCAGATCATGATACTAAATGCTAAGACATGCCATAAGAATGAATATAAAAGCAATATAACCACAACACCATGATATACCTGCTGAGTCATATACCTGAATGCCCATCCTCTAAACCATCATCTGTCCTCTGAAACTGCTACTGTAACTCTGGGCATTACTGACTGCTCTGTATAAATGGTATAATGGCTACATCGGTCATCTCTCTGAGTGTCCTGATACTCAGTCATGGCATGGGGAATACATACGCTGTCCAAAATCTGATAGTGATCCATAGATAGATGCTCATCTCATCATCTCAATGTAAAGGAACTGGCTGAAAAGTGCTCTGGAATCTGAAAAATAATGCATGGTAGCCCGGCTACTATATATGTGATAACAGTTACCAAAAGCGAATCTCGATCTTAAAGGTTCTTATCTCTCTTGTTTTCGCTTTTTCATAAAGAGTGCAATTTTTCCTAAGTTCATCATTATTTAAGTTTGCGCTTCTTTTGCTAAAGTAGATCAAAGTTTCATAGCTCTTGATCCACTTCAATTTTCTAGATCTATTTGTCATAAGCTTAAATCTTAAAGATCTAGTCTCTTGTTTTATTTCCTTAAAGTTTTTAAATCCATTTTCATATTTGATTGTTTGCCTTTTCACCTTAAGAAGAGTGCCAAAAAATCGAAAAAATGCCCAAAACACCTTGAGAAAAGTGTCAAAAAATACCTTAAAAAGTGCTAAAAGCTTGCCTTGGAAAGTGTGCCCAAATCTTACCTCGTTTTGTGTGCTATTGGCAGCCATCTTAACTCACTGTTTTCAACATTCTGATTTGTTCAAAACAGTCCCCAAAAATCGCAAAAAACAGTCCCTAAAAAAATTCCAAATTTTGTCTTGAAAAATGTGCACGAGTTTTCTCGAAAAGCGTGTAATTTCCAGCCCTTTTAGCTCACTGTTTTTGGGTCTTTTATCACTGTTTTGCGTATTATTTTGTCTCCTTTGACATTCCTTCTTGGTCCATTCATCTTTCTCTTCTTTGACTTGTCACTTTGGTTGACTTTTCTTCACCCTTTTTGGTCTTTTTTTCACCATCTCTTTGGTTTTTTTTTTTTTTTTTTTTTCTTTGATCTCTCCATTTTTGCTAGCTTAGTTTCCATTTTCTCATCTAGATCTAATTTGTACTTTGATAAAATTTTCATTTTTTAAGCTTGCATAAAATCAATTTTCCATTTTCACACTTCGCTTGAGTGTTGGTTTGATTCCAAGATCTCATCTTGCATACTAGTTCATTTCTAGATCATAGTTCATTTTTGGTTTTACTAACATCATAACAAGTCTTTGTTGAGAGCTATTATCCACAAGTTAAGAGAAAATCAAACAAACAAAGAGCCCAAAGGCTAATAGCAAAACCAAGCAAGCAAACCACAAAACCATTTGAAAAGCACTCTCCCTCTTCTTCATTCCCCCATCTATTTCGTGCTTTCAAGTGAAGAAAAACCAAAAATATTGTCACAAGTTAATAAAAGAGCAAGTGGGATTATGGCTCCCACACCCTACTTCCCCCATTTGGGGGAAGCTTGTAGTGTCTTTGTCTTTTTATTGCAGTAGCTTAGATTTGATTTCTAGTTTAGTTCCATTTTTGATATACTACTAGAGTAGTTCTGTTTTGCTTAGATTAGATTTCTTGTTTCATATAAAATTGTTAAATTAAAAAAATCCAAGATCTCTTGAATCTCACCGAAAGGTGGATCAAGAGTGCTCTTTGTCGGAGAGTTTAATTGCTTTTGGTTTAAGTTTTTATTAACCCCCTTGCTTTCCCGAGTACGGTCTCAGACCTGAAAGAGACCCTTGGGTAGATTAGATTTCATTTCAATACTTGTTTTTTGCATCTCATAAATCTCTTGAATCTCGCCATAAGGCGGATGAAGAGTGCTCTCTGTCGGAGAGTTTCTTTTTGGCTCTTTTCACACATCCCCTTAAAATTGGAATTTACTATTTTCTATACTGCGTATGCTCTACCCAATTTTGGAATACTCAGAAATGGTATAGGTTCTTTAATTTTCACATTTAAATTCCAACTTTAACCTCAATAAAACACTCTCCCGCAAAACCAACGAAAATCCAGCGTTGATCGTCAATACTCAAAAGTGGGCAAATTCTGCCTGGGGAAACTGGTCACACTATACCTCGATCTTAAAAGCACAGTTAGGCTACATCCCTGGTTGGTGTAGTGTTGAACACCGCTTTTGAGACTTGGATAGCCAACATGTCCTTGTACGGAGCCACTTAGAGTATTTTCCGGACATATTTCCAGTACCGCAAGGTATATCTTGGAAATTCCCTCACCCATAATAATCAATTCATCTTAAAAGTTTACAATAAAATTTACCAAGAACACTCGCAAAACAATTCTCAAGCACACCAAGACTATGTATCAAGCATCTCCAGCATTTTTATTTTGACTCCTGTTATCACACAATCTCTAGTTGTTTGTGGTAGATATCCCAATAGGGATGGTAGAGGATACAACTAGGAAGGTGTAACCGGCAATAGCTAGGTCCTCCGCTCAAATGAACGGAAGTCACATTGGACAAGGCTACTGTCACTTTAGACGAGGCACTTGGCCAAGTCAAGGGGGAGACCCTGCTCAACCAGTGATGGTTGAGGGACAACAAATACACCCAAACACAGAAAGATGAGAGATGAAAGCAAGGAGTGAGTGTAAATGAGCTCCTTGTGTTTGATTTCAGCCAATAAATGGACACAAGCAGTAAAACGAGAGTGATGAGACAAGTGACCAGCAATCGGAAATAATTAGATACCAAGATTGTAACAAGGGATTGTATGGCTGAAAAGATTAAGGGAGCTGTAAAAATAGAAGTGATGTGCTATAATGAACTGCCCAGGTTAAATAATGAGTCAAGTAGACCTAGGGTAGCAAGAAAATGACGTTTATGATCACTTCTAGGAGATGGTACTTGATTTCCCTAAGGTAAAATGACAATAGAAATCCAAATCAGAAGTACCCAGAACCCCAAATCAACTCAATTGAGCAACAAGAGAAAAACACCCAAGTGGGGCGTTTTTGCCAGGTGGACTAGTGCTAAAATTACGGGCAAATGGACTCCAAAAGATTTGAAACTTGATTCCCTAAGGTAAAATGGCGTTTTAAGCTGGAATCAAGACTACCCACAACCCAAAAATTAACCCAACAGTGAGATTGGCTGAAATGCCCAAGGAGGGCGAATTTAGCAGGTGACCAGTGCCTAATTCTAAGGGTAAACGGGGTTGGATTCGAATGAAACTTGAGATATGAAAGTTTAAGCATATATCATTACTGGGTTTTTAATTAGAACAAGTTCCTATGGTGAAATCCTAAGTTACCAATTTTTAGGGGTTTTTTGAAATAGTTGCAACTTAGCATCTAACAGTGAAAGAGAGATTATAAGAAAGGAGAAAAGATCAGTACTCGGATAATGGAGAAGGTATTCTTGTGCTGAAGACACACTCCAAAGATCAAGTGCAGAGCTAGACAGCGTTTTCCCCTCAGCGTTTTTGGAGCAGCCAGTGAGCAAAGGCGTTTTTCTTGTACCTGCCAAGGAGAAGATGAAATCAGTTTCTAAGGCAATATGACAATAATAAACCAGCAAATGAGATGACAAATAATGAGAGAAGCAAGTGACAATACAAGTAAATTCACTTCCCTGTTGGAGAACCCAAAGAAAAACGAAAGCAAGGAGACCCTGTCTCAAGAGCTGCATTTTCCCCTAGTGGCCAACTTCACCTGCAAATCGAAAATGCTCAAGGAGATATGGGGACACCACAAGTAACTCAGCAATGCATCAGAAATGTGATCTCAATCAACACAAGAAGAATCCAACTCCAAAATCCAAGTAACACCGTGAGGATGTCTCTCTATAATCTCAGTGTCAAGTCTCTACAATGCCAAGAAGAAGTAAAATGAAGTGATTCCATTCTCTTATAGAGATGGTTCACACTCTAACTAGGTTTCCCCCCAAAAGGGAGGGTTGAGATCATCTCCCCATCCACAAAATCGAATGGTGGAGATGACTCAAGGAGGGGGGTGCGAATTGCCCCAAGGAGAAGCGCACTAGTGGATAGAGAGGGGCCCATGTGGGCCATACAACAAATGCCAATGGGTTGGGGGATGTCTATATGGGGTTTTATCCCCCCAACCATATATAATAAGGGTCCCACCATAAAAAACAAGAAAATCGAATTCCCCACTAAGGAGAAAAAACGCCCCTTTGGACCAAATCGAACTCAAATGGTGAGTTGTCATATGGAGGGGCCCACAATGCCCAAATATAACCTCAAACATTACCAAAAATACCTTAGTAATTACCTTTGCCATTGCCAACCTTTAATGTTGTCATTTACCTATAGTTGCCTTAGTCAAATTCTGATTTCCATGTATTTTCTGCTGGTTTATATGGCTGAAGATGAAAACTGGGCTTTTGACCCACTTTTATTGCTCGGATTGCCGAACCGTCTGCTGCAATGTGATCGTGGACCGCAAAAGTAGTAGGGATGACCACTCGAGCAACCTTGATCCATCACTTTGGCATTATTTGCCCCAAATCCATGATTTTTAATTAAAACAGATCAAACTTCACCAATAATAATTAAAAATCTCTCGAAAGGTTCAATGTTTTGCAATTCTGTCAGTTGCATGCTCATATGGAACCCCTGTAGATAATAAATGATCGAAATCGAAATTCCGATCGCAACATTTTTTCGGGCCCATTTTTGGCCTAGTCAACCCAGTTTGACCAAGTCAAATCTGGTCAACAATAGTGCTAGCTGAAACCTGTATACAATCATGAAGTGACAAGGCTCGATTAAATAAATTAGTACATTACTAAGCAATAAATGATAACATGGTGATCAAAAATTCATTAAATCTCGAAATAGTACAAGGCCCTGGTGAAGCGGGCCCACCACCTCCAAAAGACTAGGATGCTATACACCTCCATAGAATTGACCACCTTGCTGACTCTAGGTGATGTGGACAACAAGGTAAAAGATATGGGAAGACGAGGATAAAGATCATGTGACCACTAGACATCTCGGGAAAGCGAGGTCCACTGAGGTAAGTATGCCATGACAGAACACAGGGAAGGGCAGTGCCTCACAAATGGGTATAGTGCAGGGAAACCACCACTAGTCATCTAACAAATATCCCACAACTCACATCCGTATTCGAAGACTCCGTGAGGTTCTTTTCTAGAGCCGCTAAACTAGGTGTTCGGCAAACCGTAACTTGAGACTCTAGGGGGCAATCTTGAGCTTGTCCTTTGCTCCTTCTCACCTCCTTGTCCCGCAGAACTAAGTGAGGAATAACCACTACAAATGCTGACATGTATGGCTGACCAGAATCCATGTGTGTTCATAAACACATTGCATGGATTTTACAATGAGTTTCATACTTAGCCCTTTTTTGGCTAGATTTTACATTTACAATACAAAGGCCCTTTTAGCTTGATTTACATTTCATTTCTTCATTTCTTCATGGCCCTCTTGGGCTACATACATATCTCAAAAGATATAAACATGGCGCTCATACTGCAAAGGTAATGGGGGTGGGTAATACAAGCTTCGACGACAAGTGGGGAGCACCCGGTGAGGCTACACAATCCTAACTGCATTGCAACATCAGGGGCAACCGACAGGAGCAAATCCCAGGTCTAACTGTGTATCTCACACACTAAAGAGCCGAGGCAAAATAAACAGGGAATCATGGCAAACTCAGAGATCAGTGGGGAAAGGGGGTCCTCGTGATCACAAATCAGAATCCAAGTCGGGGAAGAAGTGTCATGGATGAGTCGGATGGGTGGGGAAGGTGATAATGGTGCTAAAGTCAGCTATCAAGGGGCTAAGTGATCAAGTCTAATCCAAGTATACAGGACATGACTCAGCGTGCATATACATAAGTCTAACCGGAGGGGTGGACTGACATCACCAAAGGCCCAAACACAATATATCATAAGCAGATCACCAAATATATCATCTCATGCAAAGTTAGTGTACTAGCAAGTATAAAAGAGTCTAATCTACAACATGAGCAATAATCAATATATGCAATACCTGCTGCACCATATACCTGCTGCTACTGAACCTGTATCTGAGCTGGATCTCTGCTGAATCCGGGCACATAATAAACCAGCACTGTACTGTGATAATCTCGATCAGAACAAGACTAGGCAACTGTCTCAAATGGGCTTGTGTCAAAGCCTGGCAAGGAAAGGTAACCCTGTGGTAGATGGTAAGTCCAACTGTTTGTCCCCTCTGATATGTCTGCTAGGGGCAATCTGAACAAAAATGCCTCCTCTAAAGGTAGCTGATCTCCTGATCTGGAAAAAAGGTGTTGTGCGGTCCTTGGCCGCACAGTCTGCAGTGTGGAAGCTGCTCCCGACATAAAATGTGATAACAACTCCATAAGGCACTGGTCCTTCAGTTGATTTATTTATTTGCTTATCTATCTGAAGCACATTTTATATGCTTTAATTCATATCATACTGTGGATGTCTTATATTTAATTATCATTATCAAGTGGTTTTGTATCTTTAAATCAGTTTTGCAAGTACATACTTGGGTTTTATAAATTATTATTGTGAATCACAAAAGTTCCTAAACAACACCCATCCGCATCACATCACCTTAGACACATTTAAATCAAGAGCCTTAGAAACTCTTTTTAGGGACTACCCCCTTTGGCTTCATTAGGAGTTTGCCTAAACGGAGGACTCGGGATCAGGTGACAGCACCTGACTCTTTGCTTGCCCCCAAGGCCACACCTTTCCCACTTGGGAAACAACTTTTGAAAGATTTCTGCTGCTGGTGTGCACATGCGAGTTGGCCTCTCATCTACAAATAAAATAGTGTGGGCAGGGATGGAATTTAATGGGTAAATTGCCTATTATTTCATTGTATATCTCTATACTACAAACCTTTGCTAGGGGAACCCTTTTGGAATCACCTTGCTCCTCATTGCTTTGCCCTATGTTGTAATATGTGGGATTACATGTGGTTACTAGTAATGCATCACAAACTTATAGTCATACATAAAAGCATACACACATAAAGAGAACAAGAAAGTAGTGATAATGCCAGCAGGAAACTTCTTTATATTACATCATAGCACGAGATTGTACAAGGAGTAAAACATCACTGATGGTACACGGCTCACCAGCCTATATATATATATATACACATACATTCGGTTGGACAGTTATAATTGTATAACTACCCAATAGTCAGCTTAACTGACTCAACTAGACTAACCGACCAAGTGGGTGGTCGACGTTACCTGCCAATGTGCACACAGCAGCAGAAATCTTTCGAAGCTGCTTTGGGAATGTGTGGCCTTGGTGGCAAGCAAAGATTCAGGTGTTGTCATTTGATCCTGACTCCTCCGTTTAGGCAAACTCCTACGAAGCTAAGGGGGGTAGACCCTAAAAAAGAGTTACTAAGGCTCTTTAAGTGTTTTTGAGTGTTTTTATGGATTGGGATGGGTGTTTTTTAGGAGTTTTTAGGCAATTTGCAACAAAATTATATCCAAGTATAGATTTGCAAGATAAAGCACAACCACAATATATGATGATAACTTGTAAATTTAAAGAAGCATCCATAGCATGATATGATAAAATAAATGACAACAATTTCAAGATGGATAATAAGCAAATAAAAAGATTGAACAATTGTAGTTGTTGAATGACCAGTGCCAATGGAGTCACTGTCTTTGAAATGCTTGGAGTGCTTGGAGATGTTTTGCAAATGTATCTTGGTAAATTTTATTGTAAATTTTGAAAGTGAGTTGGATTATTGTGGGAAAAAAGGAATCTACAAGATATAGCTTTCGGTCCAGAATACAGTCCAAGTGGCTCCGTACAAGGACATGTGGGCTGGAACGGAGTCTCTAGAGCGGTGTTCAACACTACACCAACAAGGATGTAGTCTAATTGGTGCTCCGAGGTCTCTTCCCAGTGGTTCTCGCGTCCCCAAGCAGAATTTTCCCACTTTTGACTGTAGCGATCAACACCAGAATTTCGTTGGTTTTATGGGGAGTTTATTTTATTATGTTGAAGTTGGATTAAATGTGAGGAAATTAAATAAGCTACGACTGTTTCAGGGTATCCCACAGCTCCGAGGGACTATTGGTGGGTAGAGCATATGCAGTGTAGTAAATAGGTTCGTTCCAATTTTATTTATTAAATGATGAACATGAGAACCATTGACTCTCCGATAGAGAGCACTCTTGATCCACCTTATGGCGAGATTCAAGAGATTTTGAAATAAAAAATGAATCTAAAACAACGTAATGAAATAAAGCTCTCCGACAGAGAGTGCTCTTGATCCACTTTGCAGTGAGATTCAAGAGACTTTTTGTGCTTTTAAACAATTTATATCAAATAAAAAGTAAATCCAAGCAACTAAACAAAACTAAGACTCTCCGATAGAGAGTGCGCTTGATCCACTTTGCAGTGAGATTCAAGAGACTTTGGGTTCCTTTTAGCATTTTTATATCAAAGCAATAAAATAAAAGATTTAACTAAACACAGGCTAAAGCAATGAAAAGTAGTGAAACTAATCTAAACTAACAACTATTTAACTTGTGCATGTATAAATCAAATGAAAAGAACTCAAAGGACGATACAGGCTTCCCCCAAATGGGGGAAGAAGGGTGTGGGAGCTGTAATCCCACTTTCTCTTTATTTATGCTTTACAAAAGAAATGGTGTTAATCCTCTTGAAGGCACAAGGATAGAAATGGGGATGAAGAAGGGGGAAGATAGAAGTTTTTGTGCCCTTTAGGTTTGCTTTGCTCTTCTTGTTTTCGCTTTAGCCTTTAGGCTTTTTGCTTGGCCTTCTCGCTTTCCTGTAGATAAGAGCTTTGAACAAAAGGCTAATTAATGGATTAGTATTTGTTAGTATATAAACAAATAAACACAAACTAGATCAATAAAGGATGAAAGCTTTTAAAAAACAGATCTAGATACTAAAGATGAAAGCTTTAAAAAATCAGATCTAGATGCTATAGATGAAAGCTTTAAAAATCAGATCTAGATGCTAGAAAGTAGATCTATAAAAGATGAAAACTTTTAAACTTTGAACTACTTTAAGGAAGATGAGCGAATAGGTGAAAGAAGGATAAAAACTTGAAGCTTAAAACAACCTATTGCATGCACAAGAGCGAATAGGCTAGATGGATGAAACTCGAAGCTTGAAAACCTATTAGCTAAGTGGAAAGCAAATGCATGAAAGATTTAGACTTTTAGAAGTAAAGCAACTCACTTTTGTAACCAAAAAAAAGGGAAAAGAGTTTGATTTTAGTTTGAAGAGGTGAAGAAGGAAACCAATCCCAAGTTTGAAGAAGCTAAAGGTTTGTAGAGATCTGCAAAACAATATTAGATCATGATCACTTGCTAGAGAGGAGAGAAGCCAACTTAGGTTCGCTTCCAAATCAACCTGAGAGATCATGCATTAAACATTCATACACTTGCAAGACAAAGTGGAATAATTCTAGAAGATATGGTTAATAAAAAAGTATGAAGAGTACTTTGTATAACCGACTACGCATACTACTTCTTATTCTTTTAAAAGCATACCAAAAGCCTACAACTCAGAGCCTATCAACGTATACTTCTATGGGCTCAAAGGCCTTCCTAGCTAAACCATCCACAATAACCAAAATAGAAAATGCATAAACATGAGATACCAGATTACCTCAGATGAGAACATACACCATAACACAGATCTTGCACACCTCTTTGACCTCCAAAGTCTTCAACAAATTCTCATTAAAAAATATAGAATACAAGAGCAGAGCTTTGAAGCTAATCCACCTTGAATAATGGATCTTGAGCCTGCTTTTATAGCAAATACAGAAGGAGAGAGGGGGCAGCTTAGAGGGCACAACCACCAACTGACTAAGCCAACTCGCTCTTGATTGAATGGCTTGGAGTTTAACTGAGTGTTGATTGTTGTGATTTGTAGAGGTGGCACCCCTCTCTACATCGGTTTCATCTCCATCCATCCAATACATGCCGAATGGTAAGTCGCCCAATGAGGGAGAGGGCGCATATCCTGACGTGAGGAGAGATCAACGCTTGACTCATGCGTGAATTAAGCGCTTGGTGGTTGGGATGTGTTATGAGGTGGCTGCCACCTCATGAGAGGGGCGCCCCTCTCACTTAGGAACTCTCGCCCAAGCACATGCGAACTTCAACCATAGGGCATCCGCCCACATGAAGAGGGAGGCGCACTCCCTTAATTTAAGTTCAACCTTTGAATTTGATTTAACTCTAAAGTGACGCTTGAGTATGGGGATATATTCGCCCTCCATGATAACTATTATGTCATCCCTTTCCATATTTTTTAAATCAATTTTTGACTTTTTTATTTTTTTGTCTTGGTGCATTTTGTTCTTTTTTAGCAATTAATTGCCAATTTGTAGCACCCTTAGTAAATAATGCTCCTATAGGCAACGTAATTGCCCGGAACATGAAGAAAGTGGGCACTAGGGTAAAGAGGACGCTCTGAGCGTCAAAATGATCCTCCCCACGCCAAATTCGACCTCCAGATGAAGCCTTTATTACATTTTGAGCTTTTCCAATTAAACCATTAAAAAATGGTCTAATTTACGGAAAATTTTATTTTTGTCGGAATTGACTCAAACTCCTAGGGGACCTAGTGCATGTCCATACGACTCAATTTAGATGGCTAGCATGTAAAAAATCCTAGACACGAAGACTTTAATAACCTCCCTAGGTTCAACCACCATGGTAAATACTCCTGCTTTGGAGGTGTGAGTGAAAAACTCAGGAATTATACTTCACTGAAGAGTAAGGCATAATTCCTAAGGAAAAAACACTCTAGAGTATCACCCTGACACTTAACCCTAAGGAAATCCAAGTCTTTTATAAAATGACCATGATTAGACCAACTTTATACAATTTCCCCAAGGGGGTATGAACATGCAATTTATTACAAATGGGACAAAAATTGCCCTGAAAATGACTTCTGAACTTCTGAACTCTGAAGATGAACTTGTATCATGTTCATGAAATTGGTAGATCACTAGAAGTTCAACTATTGTACAAAATAGTTGGTAACAATCGGTCGAGAGGACCTAGTCGGCCCAACGACTAGGCTCCTCCAACACCCTAGTAAACTTTAACCCTAGGGAACACTATCCCTTGAGTTGGAGAAGAGCAACCTAAAGTGAGAGTGGATAAGTGTGGTTACATTGGCTTGTTTCCCTGGGTTCCTATTATCACACAACCTGTAGTTGCCCCACAAGGCCATCCTATCCAGGACGGTAGAGGAGACGGGAAACTAAATAGGTGACCTAAGAGGATCATGATCCCCAGATAACTTGCAGCCGAATTTAGTATTCTTATTTTCAATCTTGACATTGAATATTTTTCGATAAGATCTGGTGCTATAACAAACTTAATCTTTAGAGCCTTCAGTTGTATCTCCCTCTGGATGATTGAATCCTGGTACTGACTGAAATCTTCCATTGTTTTCATTTTCAGATCCAAAAATCTCTGGGGAACAAAAGTCACACATTTATCAATATCAAAGTCAGCTCAAAAAACTTATTGAGATAAATTTTGTACATAAAATCAGCTCAGAAAGAGTTCATTGTGACTAGTGTCATTAGGGAATGATAGATCATTTCAGCGTCCTAAACATGTTTTTACTCAATCATAACTAAATAAATAACTCTTGAAGTACTTCACTCATGTTTGTGGGCAAGGGAAAAAATTAACTTACATGTTTTATGACAAAATAAAAAACACTCATTGTTTGTGCCTGTCCATATATAAGGTAGATATGTCTGATCTGAAACGCTTGATCAAATATTTCCCCTGCAGGTTAGTGTATTAAGTACAACTGATATTTTGGCAACTGTTCATGGAGCTCAACTAGCAGACATGATCTTCATGGAAAAGGAGAGTTACGTAATGGAAATGTTTCCAAAAGGCTGGTTAGAATTTGCAGGAAATGGACAAAATGTATTTCAATGGCTTGCAAGTTGGTCAGGGATAAAGCATGAGGGAACATGGCGAGACAATGAGGGAGCTGAATGCCCAAACCCCGAGAAAGGGATATTGCATTGCTTTGATTTTCATAAAGATGGGCAAGTTGGCCACAATGAGACTTATTTGGCAGGCTGGACAGCAGATGTCCTTCAGAAGTTCAAAAACAGGACTATGCATTTGACTACTGATAGCTTGGGGAAGGATTTTGCACCTCTTAAATGTCCTTGTGATCATGTTAATGATGCTTGACAGTTGTTTCATTCAAACCTTACTATGCCATCTGCATTTTTGGAGGTAAATGTTTCAGATTCTAGCTAACTTTTAGTTATGGTTTCAAAGGCTATTTTAAAAAAGGTAGCCAAATGTTAGCTAAAGGCCTCTTTCATAAAATACAGTTAAATGTCAGCTCAAAGATCCTGATTGTATGCAGCTGCAGATAATCTCTAAAACCCTGAGGTGGCTTCTAATCTGAGCCACATCATGTACACAGATCCCTGATTTGGACAGCACCTTTCCCATTCAAGTGCATTATAATATTATCCAGCAAAATAATAGATCAAGGATCAAATTTGACAGAATAATCATTTTAAGAAGAAGAAAGGCAATTTTAAGGGGATAAACCTTGTATTGGACTTTTGATAGGATTGAAACAGTTTTCAATATTGCATTACAATTAATCAGGAACACACATTTGCCAATTCCTTAGTTTAGATGTTTATGCACTTCTCATCTTGTGGTGACATCATATAAACCGTTTAAACCAGGAGTTTGTCAACATTTTAATTCCACTGAAAAGTTTCTTACCCATCCTCTAGTTTAATGGAATGTCAATTATAGGTAATGGTGGCCAGAATACCTGCTTTGAAAATTTGCATCTCCACTACAAGAAAACTATCTTGTTCTTATCCTCGCAAAAGCAAATACATGTAGCAATTCCTGTGTTATAACATTGAAAGGCCATCCAGGATTACGGCACTAAGATGGCGTTTATTTGAGATGAAATACTTTGAGAAAATGCAAACCAGTCTACTAAGATTCAGTTCCCAGGCGTTTTTAAATTATGCTGACATCCATTGATAAATTTACTATGGGATAATTCTGGTAGAATTTTAAAGATAATGATTTTTACAATGTTCATTGATATAAAGTTTATATTGTGTTTTTTAATAGAAAAAGGTGGCATTAGAATCACTCTAGAACTGCTTCCATTCTTTCTGCAATGAGCTAATCTTTTAATGATGATGCACTACACCAATGCCATCTCTAATAGGTGATGATCAGGTTCAGCACTTGCATTATGTGCATGCCGCCATTGGAGGCATCAGTGTCAGTGTCCTAATGGTTTTAGTTGTGCAAAATCAACTTTCCACATATATAGAGATAGTGGATGTTTATACAACACTGAGGAAAATTTGGGAGAAGAAGAGAAGTGTATCTTTGCAAATGAGTCTCCCTTGATGGTTGATGGCCGGTGTAACATGACATTTTTTCTATATGCCACTGCTACATTACCAACACCATCATTGGTTATTAAGGTGTCCATTATCACAGTAACATTCTTCTCTTGCATGCCTAGAATACGGGGCCAAAAATTTAAGTGCAGGATCCAAAGTTCTTGCTGCTCTGGCAATTTAGTATATTAAAGCATTTGTTTCCAAGCGTATTTGAACCAACTGTGCAACCTTCTAGAATGTTTGTCCTATTCCTACATAGATGCAACACAAGTTTTCACTATCAACTTTTTCTTTCCTTTGATAACTTTGATTGCTTTTGGTTCAATATTAGAGCAAGAGCTATAATAGTTTTTACAATTTGTTGGTCTTGTTAGTGCTTAAACTACAAGGGTTTGTTACCTTTTAGATTGTATGAGAAATTATCCGAGTAAAATGTTGATAAAGTTCAATGTATGGCTTGTCTAATCCAAATATGTAAACTATGTCATTTGTATCAAGTGATCCAAGGTTGTGATGTACTATAATGTATTGATGTAATTGAGATTATCATATATATATAATGGGTCAGTTATAACACATATTCAGCTCCCCTATGACTATTGCACAAAGAGAATGTCCCTTGAGTGTTTTCTTTACCGAGGATTATTTGCATTTTCACGTGTAAATCTTCCAAGCCGGGGATGTTTCTTAGGTGCACCTCACCATATACTTGAGCACTTGAGCCTTAAGAGTCAAAATAACGTATAACATCTCATATGCTGAGTCACCATGGACACTTATGTAATGTCAAGTTAGAGTCTAGAGTCTTCGGAGTCCCTCTTGCACATGGTTTACAATAATTTAAATGTGTTAATCTTTAAAAACAAGTTAGAAAGTTAGGATTTCCTTTTCCTTGAGCCTAACTTTGGGATTAATGTTCTAATTGTTCATTAATTTTATAATTCAAAGTTCATTTTTCTCATGTGAAACCCTCAACATATTTTTATGTAGTCTCACATATCCACATTCAATCTACCTAAGATGTCTCATATCTTTTGATTGAGTGCCCATAATTGTATCATCTCATCGATAATAAATCTAGAGTGGCCGTGGGAATTCTGAAAAGTGTTTATAATAGAAAATCCAATAAATATTGAGGAAGTTGGAAGACCCAGAGCTGCCATTTATAAAGTCAAGACCCTCTTTTTCCCCTTCCTAACCAATTCACCCCTTCTTTAAGACCAATTTGTCCCCTTTTTTTGCGAGTCATTTCCCTCTCTAAGCATAGCGCCCTCCTTTTGGGACTTGTCTCAACCACGTCGATGTATTTTTATTATTGTTTACTATGTTAAGATGATTTAATTAAGGTTTTGAGTCTTCTATAAGGAAAAATAATTGTTTAATGAGAGGAGGTTGAGTCTCTCATCCTATATAAACAGAACTCTTCTCTTATTTCATTTGTTGGTTGTTGGTGCTATTATCACCAATCTTGTATTTGCCCCTACAGATGGATCCAAGGTGGATGGTAGATGGGATAGGCAACTAAAGTGGTGAACTAAGAGCCTTGGTTCCCAAAAGGATGGTTGTCACGCCAACCAAGGCACTCTTCGCTTTAGCTATCAAAGCCAAGATAGCAAGGGAGAGACCCAGATCAACTCTCGATAGGAGAGATCAACCCAATCACCAGATCAAATCAATCTAATGAAGTACGTAGGGTGACAGGTACGGAACCCTAGAATTAAGGAAGTAGGACCATTGTGGAGGCTTAGGAAAGGTGTGATGTGATAATGAAAGATAACACACAATGATTCTAGGATTAAGTATGATTCCAGGATTCAAAGCTAGTTTCAAATGGTCAAAATCAACTGCCTTGGAAAACGTGACCCTTAAAATAGGGAAAGTGTCCCAAATCAAAGATCTAACAGTTAGGGCTTTCTATCTATGCTTGATGAAGGGATATGACAATATCTAAGTGTACAAGCAATCAGACAGAGATCAACCCCCAAGGAAATCTAACAACCTAGGAAAGTCGTGAGGGCTTGGAGAAGGATCAGTGCCTTGGAAAATGGGCCAAATGGAGTCAGATGTCCACCAAAATGTAGATCGGGGTTGTCAAGATGTAAAGCAAGGTGGGTTTTGAAGATCAAGGTCATCCAATGGATAGATCTCAGTAGATCTGAGATTCAAAATGCATCACCAAGTGACCCAAGTGGGGCATGTTATCACACTATCTCTAGTTGTTTGTGGTGGATATCCCAATAGGGACGGTAGAGGATACAACTAGGAGGGTGTAACCGGCAATAGCCAGGTCCTGTCACTTTAGACGAGGCACTTGGCCAAGCCAGGGTGTAACCGGCAATAGCCAGGTCCGAACAAGGCTACTGTCACTTTAGACGAGGCACTTGGCCAAGTCAAGGGGGAGACCCTGCTCAACTAGTGATGGTTGAGACTCGACAATCAGACACCCAAACCCAAAAGATAAACAAAGTGAGACACAGAATGGATGGCTAAGTGTGAGTTGTCTTCCAGCCTTGGTGGAATCGGGACTCTGGATGGAAAGATGTACAAGATGAGACACATTCAGATCTGATTACACATGTAAATGATAAAATCAATGAATGAATAGAAGGCTGGAAATTAAATCAGCGAACAGAAATTTACTGGAAGAGTGATTGGAAGCACTACCTATGGGGAATGAGGCTCTTGATGATTTATTCATATATGGCAATGATAGATAAACAAATTAGACACATTTTCCAACTATTATATAGATGATTAACTTGCTGATTTAAGACAGGGAAAACAAGCCAGCAATAAGTGAAATTTACAGCCCTAGGGGAATGAGTTAAACAGTAAAAAAAAGGACATAGGGCAGCCAAAAAAACACGTAAAAAATCACTTCCAGCCTGTTATCACCTATTTTGTACAAATAGTTGAACTTCCGATGAGCCGCCAGTTTATCAGAACATGATTCATGTTCATCATTAGCATTCAGAAGTTCAGAGGTCAATTTCAGGGCAATTTTGCCCCTTTTGTAATAACTGCATGTTCATACCCCCATGGGGAATTTGTAAAAGTTGGTCTAAACGGGGTCCTTTTATAAAAGGCTCGGCTATCCGTAGGTTTAGCCATTTGGGGGATACTCTAGAGTGTTTTTTCCTTAGGAATTATGCGCTACTCATCAGTGGCGTATAATCCCCGAGTTTTTCACTCAAACCTCCAAAGCTGGAGTATTTCCCATGGTGGTCAAAACCTAAGGTGGTTATTAGAGTCCTGTGTCTAGGATTTTTTACGGGTTAGCCACATCGATTGAGTCGTATGAACATGCACTAGGTCCCCTAGGAGTTTCGTTTGATTCCGGCAAAAAATAAATTTTTCATAAAATTAGACCATTTTTTAATGGTTTAATTAAAAAATTTCAAAAAGTGATAAAAACCTCATCCGGAGGCGGAATTGGGCGTGGGGAGGCTCGTTTTGATGCTCAGAGCATCCTCTTCACCTTGGCACCTTCATTTTTCAGTTTCCGGGCAGTTACATCACCCCAGGATCAGTTTTGGCTAAAGATGCATCATTTTGACATTTAATTGCCAAGAAGTGACAAAATGCACTTTGGCAAAAAATTGAAAAAAGTCAAAATACATTATTTTAAACTTTGGAAAGGTTGGGAATATGATTAAATGAGATGTACGACCACCATAAAGATTAAAGCACATGCTTTAATACAAAGTTTGGATAATAAATATCAAATTAGCATTAGCGTTGCCTCCTTCACGTGAATGGTGGTGGGTGCATGAGACTCACGATTTGGGCGAATAATGGTTCCATTAACTAATATGGTGGGCCAACCTTTGAGTATTAATGCATATACCATAGCAAGGGTTGGATGTACGAATCATTTTGAAGGGATGACGTGAGCCATTTCCGTACGGCTCCCTCATGCATGCAAAAACGAATTGGTGATGTGGAGGTTGTATTAAATGGTTTTTTGGTTGGTTTGGAGTTGCATTAAATGAAGTGGGGGTGCCTTGCCTAGGTGGAGGCCACCCCTCACTCCCACCTACCATAATTACAATCAAATCTTTGATTGGAACTCCAACCACCAACCTCAAGCTCACGCTTTCCTTCTCCTCACGTCAATTTCTTGGTAGGAGGTCGAGTTTGCCACATGGCAATAGATATGTGGTATGGTGGAGTTGTTTGGTAAAGCTTGGCTCTCAAGCTAATGGTGATTGGGGTTTGAACTTGGAGATTCGATTCTTGTCAAGTGCCATTGGAGCCTCATCAAGCCAATTCGAATTTGGGGGTTGGGTAGATTGTTATGTTATATAAGGAAGCCATTTTGGCTCTCCATTCATGGATTCTTTAAGCACCAAAACTCTGAAGAAATTTGTAATTTGTTGAATATTGAAATAAAGTGAGACTTTGGAGGTCAAAGTGGGAGCTCTTGATGTGCCATGCTTCATCTTGTATGAGGTGATATCATGTTTTGTCTATGCATTTTGGATTCTTAAGCATTTGATTTTATGATTTAGAGGGCTAACAATCTAGCACAAATATTATAGATCTATGCTTTTCTCTTAAGTGTGTGACTTTCAGGTATTATTCCGAGTACAAGGGTTCTTGTTTGGTAATATCTTCATTCCACAAAGCTATCAAAGAAGTCTTGTTTTAAAAAGTTAAGAACTAGGAGTTTTTCGTGTTTTGTTCCATCAAACTTCTTCAACAAAATCCTTTAATATTGGTTACCTTGGCCCTAGAAGGCTCTCTCTTCAAGCCTTATCTTTTGCTCCTTGATCTCCTTTCTTCCATTGTCTTGCTAGGCCTATCTTCTCCATAGTTTTTCCTACCCCATTCCCATTTGCCCTATTCTTCCCCTTCTCTTTCCCTTTGTTTTTTGGCTTTTCTTCACTTCTTCACCCTTTCGTTTTTTGCCCTAGTTAGCTAGCCTTTCCTCCCTCTACCCTTCATCCTATTCGTTCTCCTAGTCTTCTCCTCCTCTCGTCCATCTAGCTCCTTCTAGCTCTTGTCCATCCCTTACCTTCCTCCTTTCGTCCACCTACAAAACACAACAAAAGCACAAAAAATTGTTAGTTAGTTTGTTTAAAATCTAGTAATTAGTTGCACTATTTTAAAGCATTATTGTAGATCTCATACCATGCTAGCGTAGATCTTATATATTGTCGTTATCTAGTTCCATCTTGTTACTAGACTAATCCACTTTTTTTTTCCATCTTGGTTGAGTTTGTTGGCTGCCATCTTAACAAGGAGTTGACTGCCATAAAACAGGGTTCATTGGCTGCCATCTTAACAGGGAATTGACTGTCATAAAACAAAGTTTATTGGCTGCCTTTCAAAGTAGTGTGTTGACTGTCACGTCTTATAGATCCATTGGCTGCCTTTTATGCATAGAGAGGACTGTTATCACATTGTTTGGTTTAACTTATGATTGGCTGCTATATGAACTGTTAGAGGACTGTTTTAACACTTATGTTGGCTGCCCCTTCAAGCATCGAATCCTTGCACTTCAAAAAACAAGTTAGAGTTAGTGTTAGTTTCTCTCTTATAGATTGCATTTAGTTTCTTGAAGCATTTAAAATCTCATAAAATATTTTAAAATTTTATAGTTTAGATCTCATTTTTAGTGAGTTTTAGGCAACTTTTGTTCGCTGGTCCATTTTCCCATATAAACTTTTTCAAACAAAAAATCTCATTTTCTCATGTTTTAGGCTTTAAATTTTTATATTAGACTTAGTAGTTTTTCATATCCTATTTGATTTGATTAACAGAATAACGGGTGCCTTGTTGAGATGTTATGATCTTGTGTAGGTCATTTGAGAGAAGGACATTTGATAAACCTTGAAGTAGGGAGATCTAAGCAGTACTACAAGAACGCCATAAGGAGTGATCAAAATCACAAAGTCTTGTTATCCTTTGTAATAAGCTTATAAGAGCTAGCCTTGTATTTCCATCTTAACTTCTTTCTCAAAGACCTTGCAAGGTTTTAAACCCAAGGCATCTGTAACAGTTTAATAAAAAGTTTCAAGTGGAGGGGGCCTCCACTTTCGGGTTTTCTTCCCCATTTGGGGAAGAGTGTTGGGTCTTGTGGTTGGTTTTAGCTTAGATTTACATTTTCATGCTCTTAGTTTAAATTTTGCTCCAAATAAGTTATCTTGATTATATTCCATATCTACTTACCCCCATGCTTTCCCGAGTAGGGTCTTCAACCTGAAAGAGATTCTTGGGTAGTTTAGTTTTATATTGCATTTTATCTTGCTTCTCTTCCAAAGCCCTCAGCCGGAAGTTGTATCCTTGAGATTTCGTCTCAAGGGCAGGACCACATAATTTGTGGTTACTCTTCCATCCCCGTCGGTTTCCTTGGTAGAGCTTTCAGCTAGCTGGAGGTTCTCAAGTGCAGGCGATTCTAGTGATTGATCCTGTTTCGGGGATCAATCCTACCTAGTAGATTAAAGTTGTGTGGTAGAACACTAGATTTGTTTATCTTGCAAGCATTGTGCTAGTAGTAATTTATATCTTGTGATCAATAATATTGCTTGAAATCTGTTTAAATCTGAGATATACTGCTACTACTTTTTTCTTAAAATAAACCAAAGTCTCTTGAACTTGGCCAAATCCAAGTCAAGAGCACCCCCTGTCGGAGGGCATTTTAGTTTCTTGCATTTCCCTGCATTAGGCATTGTTAATCTAGCAAGTCTCTTCAACTGTGGTCATAAGACCGAGTCAAGAGCGCTCTCTGTCGGAGAGTTGAACAAGGTTTCTTAATAATAAAAAATTTCACTCATACACCCCCTAATTAATTTATCTTGGTTTGTCCTACACCCGTATGCTCTACCAACCGGAAACGGTTGGGCTAGTACTCAGAAAGGTGGAAGACTTGATAATTTACGATCGATAACTTAATTAAAACCTTTACCCAAAACCTCAACCAAGGCAAAGTACTGTTCTTCCCACGAGAGGTGGCGCCGGGAATCCACTGTCAGACTCAGGGGCGGTTCAAACATTGGACACCTATCCTTTTGAATCTGGGTGCTTTCGACAGGTCACTTAGGGTTGCCAGTATTTTTCTTGGTCAAGGTTCCACCATCTTTTGATACCTTTGGTCTTATCCTAATAATCAAGACAACTAAAACTTTGAATTTACCAAGATAAGCTGCATAACGTTCTCACAAACTTTCAATTCAAGCACTTGTACCAAGTTTTCACAACTCACATTAAATCTTTGACTCCATAAGGCACTGGTCCTTCATCTTATATTCTGTTTGCTTAAATATCAATATTGGAGTATCTGCTTATATTTATGTGAAGTGATCTGCTTATTGTCCAAGTGTATCTTTCATCTTGTGTTTGCAACGTGGATTGTGTTATCTTGTTTTATCTTCAAGCTTTATATATTGTCTCTCATCTCAAAAAACTCCTAAAAAACACCCATCCGCATCACTACATCAAAAACACATAAACACACAAAGAGCCTTAGACAACTCTTTTTTAGGGACTACCCCCCTTGGCTTCGTTAGGAGTTTTGCCTAAACGGAGGAGCTGGGATTCAGGTGACAGTACCTGGCTCATTGCTTGCCCCCAAGGCCACACCTCTCTCACTTGTAGTGAAGAGACAGCTTTCGAAAGGTTTCTGCTGCTGGTGTGCATATTGGCGGACAACACAGCCAATGAAAATTGCTATCCTAAGGTAAAAAGACGTTCTGAAGCAGATTAGCAAGTACCCATAACCCCAAATTGACCCAATCACCCAGAAAATCGAAAATGCCCAGGGAGGGCGAAATTGTCAAAGTGGCCAGTGCTGGTTCACAGGTTAAATGGAGTCGGAATGCAATGAAACTTTAGATATGGCTACTTAAGTATAAATCATTATTGGGTTTTTAATAATAAAAAAAATCCTACGGTTAAAACTAATATTTTGTATTTTTTAGGGTTTTTAAGTAAGTTTTCTGCTCAACACACACATACAATGGAATTTAAATGCAAGAGACCAACAAGAGAGACCTACTTGAGAATGAATCGATGGACAAGATTGCCGAAGACTAGCCCTCCAAACTCAATTGTTGAACAACAACGTTTTTCCTCTGCGTTTTGAGCTCCAAATGACCAAGTGCGCCCTAGGTACCTGCCACAAATAGGAACAAGTCAATGATGCAGCAAATAACAAGAGAAACCAGCAAGTAAAAATGACTAAAATGAAGGAAATTGAGAGGCAAAATGCAATAACAACTCCCTTTGTTGATATTCTGAAGAAGATGAGCAAGTGTGGGGTTCCCACTCCAAAACCAGCGCCCTCCTCCAGCTGTGCTCTTCACCTGCAAGTCGAATGGCCAAACACAATAGTGGAAACAATACACTAGCAGCTCAACAAGGCAAAGGAAGTCTAGATATCAGTCAAGCAATACATATCCATCCATAAACTCTCAAGAAGTGAAGAAGAATGGCTCCATATCATCAAAAACTCAAGTGTACAAATGTGCCAAGAGGATTACAAAATGGGGGAGTGCTCTCTCTTATAGAGGAATGCAGCTCTCAATACCTATTTCCCCCCAAAATGGAGGGTTGATATCAATCCCCAACCATCTAAAACGAATGGAGGAGATCACTCTCAAGAGGAGGGGCGAGTTACCCTAAAAAACGCCCAAGTGGAGAGTGGGGCCCATAAAATCAATACAATAGTGGTTGGGGGGTGCCTATGGGCTGTTTTAGCCCCCCATACCAATACACTATGGTCCAAGTACAATAAAACACCAAAATTATGAGTTTTGCTAAGTGGAAAAACGCCCCCTATGGGCAAATTCGCCCCTCATGGTGAGTTGGGCAAATGAGGGCCCCACAACATGTAAATACACATCAAACATTACCAAAAATACCTTAGTAATTACCTTTACCATTGCCAACCTTTAATTTTGCCATTTGCCTATAGTTGCCTTAGTCAAAATTCTGATTTCCATGTATTTTCTGCTGGTTTATATGGCTGAAGATGAAAATTGGGCTTTTGACCCACTTTTATTTCCCGGATTGCTGAACCGTCTGCTGCAATGTGATCGTGGACCCCAAAAGTAGTAGGGATGACCACTTGAACGACCCTGATCCATCACTTTGGCATTATTTTCCCCAAATCCATGATTTTTAATTAAAACAGATCAAAGTTGACCAATAATAATTAAAAATCTCTCAAATGGTTCAATGTTTTGCAATTCCGTCAGTTGCATGCTCATATGGGACCCCTATATATAATAAATGATCGGAATCAAAATTCCGATCACAACATTTTTTCGGGCCCATTTTTGGCCTAGTCAACCCAGTTTGACTAAGTCAAATCTGGTCAACTATAGTGCTAGCTGAAACCTGTATGCAAGCATGAAGTGATAAGGCTCAATTAAACAAGTTAGTACATTACTAAGCAATAAATGATATCACGGTGATCAAAAATACATTAAATCCCGAAATAGTACAAGGCCCTGGTGAAGTGGGCCCACCACCTCCAAAAGACTAGGATGCTATACACCTCCATGGAATTGACCACCTTGCTGACTCTAGGTGATGTGGACAACATGGTAAAAGATATGGGAAGACGAGGATAAGGATCATGTGACCACTAAGACAACTCGGGAAAGCGAGGTCCACTGAGGTAAGTATGCCATGACAAAACACGGGAAAGGGTGGTGCCTCACAAATGGGTATAGTGCAGGGAAACCACCACTAGTCATCTAACAAGTATCCCACAACTCACATCCATATCCGAAGACTCCGTGAGGTTCTTTTCTAGAGCCGCCAAACTAGGTGTCCGGCAAACCGTAACTTGAGACTCTAGGGGGCAATCTTGAGCTTGTCCCTTGCTCCTTCTCACCTCCTTGTCCCGCGGGACTAGGTGAGGAATAACCACTACAAATGCTGACATGTATAGCTGACCAGAATCCATGTGTGTTTATAAACACATTGCATGGATTTTACAATGAGTTTCATACTTAGCCCTTTTTTGGCTAGATTTTACAATTTACAATACAATGGCCTTTTAGCCTGATTTACATTTCATTTCTTCATTTCTTCATGGCCCTCTTGGGCTACATACATATCTCAAAAGATATAAACATGGCGCTCATACTGCAAAGGTAATGGGGGTGGGTAATACAAGCTTTGATGACCAATGGGGAACACCCGGTGAGGCTACACAATCCTAACTACATTGCAACATCGAGGGCAACCGACAGGAGCAAATCCCAGGTCTAACCGTGTATCTCACACACTAAAGAGTCGAGGCACAATAAACATGGATTCATGGCAAACTCAGAGATCAGTGGGGAAAGGGGGTCCTCGTGATCACAAATCAGAATCCAAGTTGGGGAAGGAGTGTCATGAATGATTCGGATGGGTGGAGAAGGTGATAATGGTGCTAAAGTCAGCTATCGAGGGGCTAAGTGATCAAGTCTAAGCCAAGTATACAGGACATGACTCAGCGTGCATACACATAAGTCTAACCGGAGGGGTGGACTGACATCACCAAAGGCCCAAACACATCATCTCATAAACAGATCACCAAATATATCATCCAATGCAAAGTTAGTGTACTAACGAGTATAAAAGAGTCTAATCTACAACATGAGCAATAATCAATATATGTAATACCTGCTGCACCATATACCTGCTGCTACTGAACCTGTATCTGAGCTGGATCTCTGCTGAATTCGGGCACATAATAAACCAACACTGTACTGTGATAATCTCGATCAGAACAAGACTAGGCAACTGTCTGAAATGGGCTTGTGTCAAAGCCTGGCAAGGAAAGGTAACCCTGTGGTAGATGGTAAGTCCAACTGCCTGTCCCCTCCGATATGTCTGCTAGGGGCAATCTGAACAAAAATGCCTCCTCTGAAAGCAGCTGATCTTTGATCTGGAAAAAAAAAGTACTGTGCGGTCCTCGGCCGCACAGTCTGCAGTGTGGAAGCTGCTCCCAACATAAAATGTGATAACATCTGGCTCCATCTGGGACAAGTGCTCTAAGGGAGAGAGTGCTTGAGAACCACAGAATCTCTGGTCCGTAGCACCCCTCTCATCATCATCAACGTACATGCACCAGCATGCTCTCTGCATCATCATCAATATGTACCTAGTCCTATAAAATGCAGACGCTATACCAATTTCTGCAGACCACATGTCAAGCCGCACAATATACATGTATAATAATCCAGCAGAAATGAACAAAATGGCAATGCTGAAAATAATGATATATCAATAAATTAACTCTACAGCATTTAATTTTATTAAGCCGACACAAGAGGTGTAATAAAAAGAGAAAAGATAACTGAAATGGAAACTATGTTACAAAAGGGCGCCAAAATGTGAAAAGAAAAGCAAAAACCAAAACAAAAGGACAACTAACTACTGCTCACGAGAGCTTATTCAATTTACCTACCCTACTCTAACCAGTTCAGACCAATACTAAGTAAAAGCATAGCTCCAACGCAACCATTCATCCGATAGATCAGTAGTTCTTCCTTGATGTTGTTCAGCAAGACAAGTCAAGCCTGGATTAAGAATTAATGAGTTTAAGATCAAAATTCTCTTGATTTGTTCATAGATTGGAAAAGGATTAGAGGGGTGCAGAATGAAATCATGCCAAGGTTGAGACTGAGTTTCACAAAACACATCCATCAATAGGCAAAAAGGATCATGAAAATGGTTTGAGTTATCTTTTAAGTTTGATGGAAGAAAATGACATAACACATGACTCAAACCCCCCTGGGACATGTTGTTCTCCTCGTCTATCAAGTTGGTATTCTCAATGGCGTTCATCCTTGGATTGATGAGGGAATCAAGTGGGGACAAACTCATGGATGATTTTAAGAAGCCCCCCAAAATTTATATGTATAAAAAATGGGCGAATCTCCCTGATATATAGGAAAACTTGAAGGCGATTTTATCAGAAGGTGATTTTATCAATAATATAATATGTATATATATATTTTTTTGGCGAATCTTTCATTTCATTATATACTGTTGTAAAATCTTGGCGAATATTTCACTAAATTACAAGATATTGTAAAATCTTGACGAATATTTCACTTAATTATAAAAAATTGTAAAAACTTGGCGAATCTTTCACTGATTTATAAAATATAGTAAAAATTTGGCGAATTTTTTGCCAATAAGACTCAAGCTTTTGATTATGTAGATTACTAAGGTAGTGCAGCAGAAGAACATACACCGGAGCTCAACTCTGGACTCTCTCGACTCCTAGACTCTCGAATGAACAAGTGTATGAATGAGGAGAGGATGGATTTATTTATACATTTCACAAGCAGTATTTGATCACTCACAACTAGAAGGTGTCGACAAAACATGACTCACTAACTAGATTCAGAACAAGCAGGGACTCCACTTGTTATCTCATCCCTTAATGGTCTAATGAACATGTGGGGTAATGAATCTTGACAAGCCAACAAACTGATAGAATTAAGTGAATATCCTAGTAGTGGGGAACTTCCTTTATATAGAGAGATAGTTCTTGGACCAATTCCAAGCTTCCAACCAATCTTCTCACCAAAATTTCTTATCTTTGGTGTCGAATGGTAGGAGAGTTGCATATTTGTCAGTGAATACTTAATGGCTCAATCCACACAAATTTTCCTCGGCAAGTGATAACTTTTCCCATCAATGTTTTAAAACGTCCCAACACTATAAAAGAATCCATAAATTGATAAATAACAACCCCATGCACTTATAAATTCACCCAGTGATGAGAATAACGCCCCATGCACTTCTAAATTCACCCAGTGATGAGAAAAACGCCCCAGACACTTCAATACTTTCCCCGAGCACTTCAAAATTCTCCCAAAGATGATAAAAATGCCCTAAGCACTTCAATATTTTCCCAGGCACTTCTAAATTCTCCCAAGGATGATAAAAAATCCCCATGCACTTCAATATTTTCCCCAAGCACTTCAAAATTCCCTTGAGGCACTTCAATACTTACCCCATGCACTTCTAAATTGACCCAATGATGATAGAAACGCACCATGCACTTCAATACTTGCCTCAACCACTTCAAAATTCTCCCAACGATGATAAAAACACACAGACACTTCAATATTTTCCCCGGGCACTTCAAAATTCTCCCAACAAAGATAGAAACACCCCCATCCACTTCCATGATTTCCCAGGCACTTCATTACTTGCCACAAACACTTCAAAATTCGTCCAATGATGATAAAGATGCCCTATGCACTTCAATAGTTTCCCTAGGCAAGGGAGAAAAACACCCGACAATGATATAATCACCCAGGCAATCACAAAAATGCCTCAATCCACACAAATTTTCCCCGACAAGTGATAACTTTGCCCATCGATGTTTTAAACATCCCAACACTATAAAATCATTCATACATTGATCAATAACAACCCCAAGCACTTATAAATTCACGCCGTGAGGAGAAAAATGACCCATGCACTTCTAACTTCACCCGGTGATGAGAAAAATGCCCCATGCACTTCAAAATTCACCCAGTGATGAGAAAAATGCCCCAGGGTTCACAAGGTTGTGTCCACACTATTTTCTTATGCTTGTAGGGGTGTGTGTGTGTGTCTGTTTTGTGGTTTTACTTCTGACAAGGTAGGTTCCATAACCTGTTCTGTATGTTCTGGGGAGTAAGGTATGCACAGGAATTAGGTACACCCTTCTCAAATTAAAATTAATTTAGCAAATATGCACATTAAAAACAGAGAATATATGACTAAATACCTGGTAGAAGCTACTTATTTAATTTGTTGGATCTGTTGATATGCTTCATTTTACTTTGTTTATGAAGGTCTAATCAAACCTTTAAGGTGCAGGCAGCAGAGACCCAATTACAAAATGCAGTCTCCTTGAGTCTTCAATGCTTCACACATAAGCAAGGCAGATAAATCCACAAGCATGGGCAGCAGCATAGTCTCCTGAATCTCCTTGTGGTGGCATAAATCTATCAAAGATAACTCCAAAATGACATAGTGACGTGCATCGGCACGACATGAAGAGAAATGGGTGAATCATGTTTCCTTGGGTGGCTTGAAAGTTGAAATGCATTTTCTTATAAAAAGTTTAAGGTTTCTGGGGAGATGACTTCTTTTTGTGAAAATCGGATGTGGTTTGGTTCAGTTTGAACAACAATTACCTGGCCATACTGAATCCTGATTGAACCGAATTATATGGGTGGACCAAATTTTGTTGCAATTTTCAAATGTTTTTCTCCAATTCGGCCAAATTTAGTTACCATGTAAAAGATAGTTGCTTACATTAAATAGAAATGCAGTCAATTGAAACGAGGAAAAAAACAACAAAACGAAGCAAAACAACCACAATGTTATAAAAGCATTTATGCAAACTATACTATGTCAACAGAAATTAATAAAACATAGCATTTATTACATGAATGTGAAATAAAATAGACCCCATATTTCAACAGTAATTTAAAAAAGCAGCACTCAAACATCAATCTCAAACATAAAATGCCATGTTTCATCAACTACTATATAAGTTGCAATGGAAAGAGTTACATGGAGGAAATTAATCATTTTGGAACATTATATACCATTTGTTAGCAGAATGGTTGTCACAAATAACAAATCATTGAACTTTTAATGTCTCACTATACAACCTATATTTTCAACACATTGTTGTTTTCATTCCTACCAAAATCCATAATGTGCTACTTTTAAGTGACAATCATTTGTTAATAACCTAATTATGTTATTGCAGTAGTATTTTAAAGTGCTTATAACAGTAGAGGATATAGAGAATTGGAAACAGTTTACAGAAATGTTCACTTTCAAGCTTTCTGTATATGCTGCTGGCAATCCTAAAAGGAAATCTCCAAATCTTTCATATCAACATTAATGGGGAAACCAACAAGTAGACAAAATATGATTATTTATTTTCAAATCAGGTCTCTTCTACATTTGTAATCATTCACAGTTAAGGTCGGGCTATGCTGCCTTCCATCATTCCTAGGAACTTGTACTCCAATAGTTGCCTTGATCCTCTGCTTTCTAGCCATAAAAGCTAAATGGGCCCCTTGAGCACCCCCATAGAGCACCCCCATACTTCTACAGTCCAGCAAGTGAAATTGGAAGTTCAAAATCATGCAAATAAAACACCACTGCATCTTCAGATATAGGAGCATTAGTGTCCACAAGCTTTCCATCATCCTCGGTTGTTTCCAATGCCGTGGCTCCCTCTACCTTGGCTGCATTTGCCTCTTTGTTAGCACCCATGTTGTCTTCCGCAACATTTCCCTTTGTAGTGTAATAATTTTGAGATTGAGTCCACTGCTAAGTGAAAGGATCATACCCGGCTTCACCTGCTTTAAGATTAAGGCTTACAAGCTTGATCTCAAAAGCATTCTTGAAATTTTCAGCCTTGTTTTTCTTATTTATTTTTGCAAGCATCAAGGATTTTGCATCCTTGTTTTTGTTGTGAAGAGAAAGGAATTCTAATTCCTTCAATCTCGCTTTGATTCTCTTGACTTCTGAATACTCATGACTGCTTTCTGCAAGATACATCTCTCTTCTAAGCATGTCCTTTTCAGGAAAAGTTGAATTCCTCCAGGCATCAATGTAATTCCATTTTTATTTATGAATTATGTTCTGCTAATGCATTTTTAAGTTTGTCTTTTTCCATTTTAGGTTTTTTCCATGCAACCCATGCATATATTTACTTCAATAAAAAAAACAATGGATTGCTTCAACTACAAGTTTTGTACAATCTAAGAGGTTTCTAGGATGTTTTCTCATGTTTTTTTATCATGACATAATATTTAATCTATGGTTTTCCACGTTTTTGTAAGACCTTCAAAGGGCCCTACAAAGATTTATGGGTCCATCAAAATAATACTCTTCTTTTACTATTGGAAATTACATCTACAGATCTTGCAGGAACTAATAGTGCTCCTTTTGGGAATACAAAGCTCCTTTCACTTATACACATGAGATAAATTGATAGTGGCATCCAATCTTGAATTAAGATGAAAAAACTTTTCAACATTTTTCCCTTATTCTACCCTATAACTCCTTCAAGACAAAAGTTCCTTCAAGACAAAATAATCTTGAGGAATGTCTTAAGGCTCAAGAGGACATATTACCAAAATAGTTGCACCTGAGGACTTTTAATTTGTTGGCAGCAACAATCATTGTATTTTTTTGTTTTTGTTGTTAATGAATGCTCATTGCTCAGTCAGCAATCTGCTCATTACTTCCATTTTGTTGGCAGCAACAATCAATGTAATTTTTGTTTTTGTTGTTAATGAATGTTCATTGCTCAGTCATCCACCTACTTCCCACTTCCTTCAAATATCAAATTCGACAAATGCAATCCTTGCTATAGATATAATTCACATAATGACTGGGGATCAATTAGCGCTATATGGGCTACTGGAGATCAATTAGCCCCACATGGGCTATTTGTATTAGGTTTTCTTTGCTTATAATGAGTTAAACTTGAAAAGAAAGAGTGGACCTGTAAATCTGAATTAAGAGAAGCTCTTCCTCTTGTGAGGAACAAGGGTCCAAAAAGGTTTATAACGAGTTAAACTTGAAAAGAGAGAGCAAACCTGTAAATCTGAATAAAGAGAATCTCTTCCTCGTGTGAGGAACAAAGGTCCAAAAAGGTTATGACAATATTTTGGTGACAATAGTAGGTGCACAAGGACTAGACAGGGTAAATTGATGGCATCCCTGAATAAAGGAAGTGGAGATGAACCCTCCCGTAAGTTAAAATCAATCATGTAGCGATGATAATTAAAAATATGTTTTATCAATTGCCATTGTTATATTCTCAGCATTAATGGAAAAATTGATTGGCATGAATATGACAAGCCGGAAATAGATGAATAGGTATGGAGACAACCTTCCTTAAATTTTAACTTCTTTGCATTAGCGGTGATGATGCTGTGGTTGCAGTTCGAGATGGATCACCCTCGGCTGTGACTTTGAGCAAGAAGATGATGATGGATAATCAAACTTTGAATTGAATTGTTTCTGGGGCAGTGAGAGTAGTGCAGCAAGATGGCCAGATTGTCTGATTCACCTCCACTTGCGAAACAATTTACAAATTGGGAAATATGAAGTAGTGCGCAGTGGTGGTCGGATGATTAGTCGTATAGAAGTTGAGGAAAACAGAAATGCAGTAAAGGAGATAAATAAATTTGTGCATTCTGCAGAAACTGTGAAAAAAATGCTGCAGTACATTTGGGTTTTTGTCTCACTACTACATGAAGTACCCTCCATACCCTTCTTGGTTCTCAACCCAACTTGGAGTACCAAACAAAGAAACACTATACATGAACTAGTTGAGAAATTTGGTTTTGTTTGGACTTGCATTTTAATTTGTTGGATCCCCATGTTAGTAGGCCATGGTTTATGCTATTGCTATGTGTTCGTAATTGTTTGAAATTATTGGGCTCCCCCTCACTCCAAGGAATAACATAATCAAATACAAACTCTATATATAATACAGCCAAACCACAACCATAATCACGGTAAGGTATAACACATTTTTTCAGGTTTGTTTTTCATCCTCCAAGCAGAGTTTACAATCGATAGTGTGTTTATCAGTATCATAGATTACATTTAAAAAATGGAGGTATTTGAAAGATCTGGTGTTAATATCTGGAGGAGGTATTTGTGTTTATCCAATCCCGAGGTTATGATTCAGGTAATTTCACACCTTCATTTTCACCCATTTTTGGAAGGGATTCCTATGAAATTCTACAAAATTAAAACTAGTCAACAAAAACCATAATTAAACTGTTTAAAAATAAAATTCCATAGCAACGAGCTGCTACTTCCTGCACTTCCTTAAACTTCACAATTTTCCAATTCTCAAGTTCTCTCTTAAGTATATCACTTCCACTATGCCTCCTTATTACAGCATTCTTTTTGCACCATCAAGTGCAATTGCTAATTTAATGTCATTGCTAGTTTAATTTCATTAGAAACAAATTTGGGAAAAACAAAATCCACATGAAACAAAGTTAATCAACTATTCTCCATACTATCTAACACAAAAGGGAAGAGATAGCTTCTAGTAATGTCAAGGATCTTTATAAATACTGAATTTGCATCCTCTAAATAATGGCATACAGTGAGAATAATCTAAAGTTATTGTTATCACCTAAACTGTAGTTACCCCTATGTATGGATCCAGTCATGGATGGCAATAGGGAAGGGCAACTCAAAAGGTGCAACCACGATCACCTCGACCTCCAATATATGGTTGTCACGCCAGTCGAGGCAACCTTCGCTTTATGTTATCTAGCCCAGACAACAAAGGGGGAGACCCGATCTACTCCCGATAGGAGAGATCAAAACCAAGACACCAAATCAAGGTATTTCTAAGTGAAGTTAGGTGTATGGTTTATCCTAGACCTAAAGATGAAGTCACAAGCCAAGTGAGGGGTTCAATAGGTAAAGCTTTGGTTCATAGTTGATGTGAGAGTGACTTACAATGTTTGAAGTGAGATCTAGAATGAGTGTACTAGTTCAATATTGGAAGATCCACTGCCTTGGAAACCGTGTCCAATGCAGGGTAGTTTAAGGGTTGAATTGGGGCTAACTAGTACAAGTGACAAGCTTGACCATGATACATGATAGCTTCAAGGGTTTAGTTCACCATGCAAAAGTCAAATCACAAGTCAATCCAACAATCTAGGAAAGTTGAATTAACTTGGAGATAAACCAGTGCCTTGGGAATTGGGAAGTGGAGTCAAAGTAGGGTTGACTTGTGGTTTAGGACTCCTAGTACTTGGGACAAGTGGGCAATAGAGGTCTTGATGGATGAATGTGTCTAGATCTAGGTTTGACCCAAGTGGACCACAATCCCTTAAAACAAGGAATGTTGTCCCCAAGGCAAGATTTGACAAAGTGACACTCTAGACCTAGGTTTTGAATTATTCCCGTTCCAAATCCGCAAGAATCTCAAGTACCCACGTCCTAGAAGTGAGTTAACTCACTTCTCCAAGGTGGTGCGACTTTACCCAAAGAGGCCTAAAAGGTGGGTTAGGTGGGTCAAGACAAGTCCGATGGCATCCAAACTTTAGATCCGGGTAGGTTGGTCAAGTAGGAGTATGGATCTATAATTTCACGGCAATCCGACGGCTAGATCTTACTAGATCTGAGTTTAAGTACACCTAATGGTCCAAAATGGGGATTAAATCCCTTAAAATGTGGAATAGGGCCCACAAGGTGAATTTCAGAAAAGTAACAACCTGGGTGTATGTTATTTGATGTGTAGATTATGGATCAAGCGGGATCTCAAACACCCACCACCTAGATCTAGGTCAACTCACAACCACCAGGAAGTGCGCCTTGCTTGGGAGAAGCTAAGTTGGCTTGGGAAGGGGGTCAAATAGAAGCCAATCCTCACCAAACTATAGATCCGGGATGCCGTGGATGCTATAGAGGTGGGTTTTCAATGTTATGCCCAACAACCCACTAGATCTAAGTAGATCTGAAAAAATGTAAAATGGGGTTTTGAAGTATTTAGGGTTTTTGAATATTTTAGACAATTGGATGGATCATGGAGATAGAACTTACCTTGAGATCATACCTGAGTGATGTGAATGAGATGCCTTGATGTTGAGGAAGATTCCCGCAGAGATCAAATGAGAGATTGTTGATTTGCTTGCCGAATTGATGCCCTAGCCCACAAGTGCGACCTCCTCTACCTGTCAAACCAAGGAATAGCGATTCAATCAGTAAGATCAAGTATGGAAGAAATACAGAAGAAATGCAATAGTAACATGAAATAGAAGGTCCTGGGACAGTAATACTCCCTGTTACCAACGAAGAGCTCCAAAGAAGAAGTAGGGAGAGTCTTCCCCTACCAATACCTCCTCCTCCAAGCAAATCGGCCTCCACTTGTAGATGCAAAATCGTGGTACAAAGATATGGCAAACAAGATCTCCAATAACTAAGTGCAAAGGAAGAACCAACGAACGAACACCAAAAACATTCACCACAACACTGGAGATAGATGCAATAATAATTTTCTATTCCAATAATCCAGAGCCAAAAGTCCCTTTTACAATGAGAGGCTCTCTCCTTTAAATAGGAATGAGAGGCACCAAAACCCTAACCACTTTTTGAATGAGTGGCTAAGATTAAAAGATACAAATGTCTAATCAATGGTTGAGATGAGCTCAACAATAAAATACATGGATCAATAATAAAATATAATGTAAGTGCACAAAATCGCCCTATAAGAGGGGAATCCCACCAAATCATGATGACAAAATATCATAAGAGGCTTATGGTGGGTCCAAGGGGTAATTTTATCCCTCCTTGGTCAATCCCCATAGCACAATACATATAAAATAATCACCAAAGTACCAAATCGTGCCTCCATGGTCAAGTCGTGGGCCTCAAAAAGACCTCAGAAATCCACTGAAAGTGCCATAAATGATGGATGCGGGTCCCGATGAAGCTGAAACTGCTAGAGAAGGTGTGGAGGACCCCGATCTATCATCACTGATCATCCCATGCCATAACTTTGCCTCAGTAGCCCAAATCGATTTCCTCAATAGCCATTTCTACCAATCCTGAAATGCCTCGGGAAGCGTGAAACTGCCCCAAACAGCCTCCTGGAGTGCCTGCGTTGTCAAGGTGAGGGCACCAATGTGTCCGGGAGGGGGGTAATATGGTAAAAACAAGTGGCTGGACCACCCCCTCCATCATCAGCGCCCTAGGTCAACCGGATAAAAATCACATCTGCTCCGACAGACCAAAACTGCACTGGGACAGCCTACTGAGGCTCAATCATCACTGTAAGTGCCCGGAACTAAAAACAAATTGTCCCATTGGATTCAAAAGGTCCAAATCTATCCAAGATGTGTACTCATATACCATATGAGTCTCTGCATGATCAAAATAAATATCTAATATACCAGAACAAGGCCAATAATAATGATCTGTAAATGACCAAACACTGCTGTAACCCCAGAATCATCATCATAACCCTGTAGCTGCTGCATAGAATCATCATGTATGTGTACATAGACCATATATCATCTATCCATATCATCATAAGGTCTAACATCTCATGTCCCATGGTCCTCCATGGTCAAACTAGGTCTAACCAAGACCAAATATAACTCAGACCATCATCCAAGGCTGCTGCAAAGTGTCAAGGTTAATACATGCTCTACAACTTATTCAAATAGCAATTATAACACAGAGTAATCATAACTGGCGATCTAAATCCAAATGTATAGTGTCGTTAATTATTATTATTACTCAGACTAGACTTTCAGGATCATACTCACTTCATAGTTGTGATCAATTTGCTAGTGAAGGGTGAAGGCTAAATTAACTGGCTAGGCTAAGGGATGACTTGACTGACTTGACTTTGTGACACTTTGGCAAGGAAAAGGGAATACACACCATAGTATATACTGAATGAGCAATAACACAGAGAATGGAGGTGTCTCACAAATGGATGAGTTGTTTAAAGAGGGTTTATTCACCTTCACAGATGCGCACAATCCATAATACAAATAAGGCCAGCAATTGTTTAGATATAGCATTTAAGTTCCATTGCTTTTTGGGCCTGAAGTTTCCATAGCCTTGATCTATGTGTGTTTACAAACACATTGCATAGATTTACATTTTTCTTTAGGCTTTCTGCTGCAGGTGTGTTTTTAAGGCACTTGTTTACCTGAGCACTTCTAGGTGTGTCATGGACAGCTTGTTTACCTAGGTATTTATTTTTCCAAAAGATATAACATTTTATTTTCATGGCCATTTTCATTTGGCATGCCTTTCATTCATGTGTGTTTAGAAACACATTGCATGAATGGGCTTTTCATACAAGATATAGCATTTCATTTTTTCCAGATTTTGTATTCATGGCAGCACTAAAAGTTTCAGGTTTAGCCAACACAACTTTAGTGACTAGGGGGAATTCCAAGGAACTCCAACTTACCATAGGTAAGTTTTGTCACCAACTCAGAGCCGAGACACAATAAACAAGGAAGCTCATCCAATATAGAGGCTACAGTGGGGAAAAGTCCTTCATGCCACTAGTCAAGTAGTAAGTCAGGGTGATAATCTAAAAGGTAGGCCATGGATGGATGAAGACAATGAATAATGGAGCCAACACTAGCAAGCCAAGGTATGGTGGAATGATCACCTCTATTCTCCCTAAGGAGGGTACATACCAATGAGTATGAATAGTGAACTTCTAAGTCTGAGTAGGGACAATATAATATATATAATAGATCAACCAGGTCCAAATATCTATATGATCGCCAGATCATGACACTAAGTGTTAAGACATGCTATAAGAATAAGTATAAAAGCAATATAACCATAACACCATGATATACTTGCTGAGTCATATACCTGAATGCTCATCAACCTGTACCATCATCTGTCCTCTGAAACTGCTGCTGCAACTCTGGGCACTACTGACTGCTCTGTACCAATGGTATAATGGCTACATCGGTCATCTCTCTGAGTGTCCTAAGACTCAGTCATGGCATGGGGAATACAACTGCTGTCCACAATCTGATAGTGATCCAATATAGATGCTCATTTCAGCATCTCAAATGTAAGGGAACTGACTGAATAGTGTACTGGAATGAGAAAAATAATGTATGGTAGCCCGGCTACTATATATGTGATAACAGTTATCTCACCTCAATTGGTGTCATCAATTCTAGATGCTTCTCCCAACTTGACTACCTTATCTTCTTGTTGAAAAAATATCTACACAAGATTAGAGGATGCAATTCACTCAAAGGTGCCATGCCCTCCAGGTATTATAAAACCTAGAAACAGTATTTACTGGAATGTATAAATTAAATCTCTTCCTAACACAAGACAAGTTAACAAAGCTTCCAAAGTATTACATACAAAGGTTCTTTGTTGCATAAAATAAATGATACTACTGCTAGTATTAACTAAATCGAAATTCAACATTTAATCAATGAGCAATACCACAAGATCACAACTACATGCATCCCTCATCCTACTACTCAGGAGATCAAATCTGTTCTGTCACTTCTGACTAAAATATTACACATAAAAATAAATAATACACCTTTGAATTACCGCTGCTCATACCTTCTTCTATCTGTAGCAGTATGTTCTTGCCAATCTGAAACAACAATCTTCTGCATGATTGAATTCCAGAGCCAAGAGGAGGACATCCTATATCTTTCCGTAGATCAAGGACAACCACCTATTTTAGAGGAGGGAATCCTTTATCTTCTGCAAATCAAGGACAACCACATTATTTTAGAGGGTTGAACTGCATATCAAGTGATATCTTAAACAATGGCCTACATGGGATTGGGAATTCATAGAATTCAAACATTTATGGTGAATAAAATAACAAAGTGCAATCTTGAGGTCCTTCTGACCGTATAGTTGTGGGAAGTGTTACCACCCATTTTGCATGGGTGTCATCTCATGAAAATGGAATTTCTTGGTGCAAGTACAACACTCTGGTTTGCAGGCTTCCTATAGCAACAGTCTGGGTATTGACGAAGGCTGAAAACCCTCGATCATGTGCATTTACAGCAGCAATTCTTGAATCTGGGTAGTCTCTGACTTCATAAGGGAATTCTAGGCAGTATCTACAATCTCAGGTAGTGACCTACAATAACCTACAGATAGTCTGGGCATAAACAACAGCATGTTATGTGACAGCTTGATGGACATGTATTGCAGCATATTGAGGAAAGAAATCAGAGTTTCAAACACAGAGCATTGGCAACTCTTTGGAAAAGTTAGTGCAGATGATTTACTAAGACAATTTTGAAAAGGGGCTTCTAGTAGACATATTTCTTGCAATGAATATCTGTGCACTGTACATAATCTATTAGTAGCAGACTTGGAGACTCTTCTAACAGAATTTTGAGGAGTTTTCACCAAGCTTGATGCACACATCAGATAAAGGGGAAAGACAGCTTTCGACAGTGGTTAAATTCTGGTTCTGGAGGTTACTCCAAACCCAGCATCTGAATGGAATTCCTCAGTCGCAAACGAAGAGTATTTGAAATATCAACACATGAATCAAATCCTTGTTTCTGGCATGCTTGGAAGGTTTCTGCATCTTGGGGATTGGTTCAATGAATCTGAACACATGACAGAGCCCCTGTGATAATAGTCTGGACTGTGCTTGGAAAATACGTTGTGGTAATTACTGTGTTATCAGATGGATTCCATTTAGTCAGTTTTATTGATTGAAGTACCGAGATAATTCAGGATGGTTCTGACCTGTAGTAAGCAGTTATTTTGATCCATAAACAAAGATCATTTCTCCCAACCATATCGATTATACCTCAGTAGTATGGAAGTGGCACTTCGAGGGAAAAGTGTGAGAACGGTTTGTAGGCCTTAGGGATGTCTGATCCATGTTCATCTCTATGTGACAGCCATCAAGTTTGGGCATGAATTTCATCCGATTCGTAAGGTGTTAATGCTTGTAAGAACGCCCAGCCACAAAGGCAAATCCGCCCTTTATCATTTTGTGCCCTAGGTCATTATTCATGAGAACGATGCCTGGGGAGATCTTTTTAGGTTGCTGCTGCACAATTTTGTGGAGGCCGTCTCATCCCTTAAGGACCTCGAGCTGGAGATTGGAGTGATGTTCATTATAGCAAGCCTAAAGAAGCTTCCCTCAACCCTAGCGCAGCCTTGAACCCATAGGCTGCTGTCGTGGAGTTTCCTGATAGACTTGGAATGGAATTAATTTTAAAAGAGTCATATTTCCAGAAAGAGACTACCCTTGGCTCACGATTCTTGCAAGTGACGGCCAGGGATCAAATTTGAAGGGTGGGGTCCCATTTCACTTTGAAGGGCTATGAGATATTGAACCCTTCAATGTTGCCAGGTAAAATTAAGTCATTCTTTTCATTTGAAAATGTACTAGTAAATCAAAATTTCATTGTTTACTTACGTAGTAAAGTTGAGAGGCTTTATTTTGTAGTGGATACGAGAGCACTGAATGTTATATATGCCATATAACACAACCATATTTCGACCCAATGTAGTGGCTCGGTCTCTAGGCCACTATGGCACCTTTTCCATCTTAGCAATTTCCCAAATTGATCTTGCCTCTTAAACTTTTAACTAGTATATAATAATACAGTTAACTTGCTAACCCCATTCCAATCCAACTTTCATCCTGACAGTTAAAATTAATACTATTTTACTCTTTCATAATCTGCTTGAACATGAGGAATTTATTAGTGAAACATAAATTAGGAGACACATAGAAAATCCACTTTCCAGGTGTTCAGTGTGAATTGCCATAACTAATTTTATAGATCTTTTTTTCTGCATCAGTGCAGCTACAGTTAGCTTGTTAGCCCAATTCCAATCCAACTTTTAACCAGTATAATAATATTTATTGCCTCTTAAAATGGGTTCCTAGGCTGCTTCGAACAGTACAAGCTCGATGAAGAATTGGGCTCTTCAACTCTTCTAAAAGCAACGTGATGCTTATTCTTGGAAAAGTTCGGTCTTTGTAAATCACTAGCATTCTTCAAACTAATATAAATTCTAGCCTACATAAAATCTAGCCTACTTAACAATGGAAAAAATGATAATGTAAGCAAAAAAAGGAAGAAATTGTTTCAAAAGCCAAAAAAATTGGACATTGAGTCTGGTCTGTATTTGTTGGTAAATTAGTGAACAATAGAGATGTATGCAGAAAAGCAGTAAAAAAGGTGAAGGGAAATAATCTGAATGGTAACTTTTTTTACTTCGTTGAATTGAGGACCATAATTCACTTTCATGCACCTTTATCAAACAACAGCGTTGCCTATGCCAGTTATAATCCTCCTTCACGCAAGTCTATTAGAGAGAACAATTCAACAAAGAAGTTGGATTGGATTGAAAACTAATAGCAAGTTTCTTTGTCACTCTAATTGTGTACCCTACGACAGAATTGAATGTCAATGACAACAATATATGTTTTAATTTTTCATTCAACATTATGAATGCCACACGTACTTGGGATAGAATAAGTTTAAGCACTCCTTACATGTTACATGCTATGTTATGGTTTGAGCAAAGAGAACTATCTGACTCTAGGTAGCTTTTGTTCTCAATAGCTGATTAAGGACCCTAGATGCTTCTTCTCTATATCCCTCCTCCTAGATCTCATTATACATACTAACTCTGTATACTAACTATGTGGTATGATGGAGTAGAGGATGGGTTGTGAAGCATAAGAAAAACGTAGGTAGACCAAGTAGAGAGGAGATGCATAGATGGTTGAAGTTCTTGTTCTATTCCAGACCAGCCGATAAGGGCAACAAAATCAAAAGGTAAAGTAGCACTGTCGTTCTAAAAATCAAGATTACAAAAAAAACAATTGTCCCAGTTCATACAGTCAAACGTAGGAGTGGGCACTGGGAATTCTAAGAAAATTGCCAGCTTTCAACATTGTCCTTCACCAGATGTTGTTGCATATTCTCAATCGTATTGAAATTCGATAGCTAGTTGGGATTGTAAGTGTAGTAGCATCGGTGGTCTTCATATTAATAAATACCAAGAATCTTAAACCGCGTACTAGAGGAAGGTGTCGATTCGACGATCGAGCAATTGGGGAAAATAGCTCATGCAATACAATTTTAGATACAAGTTCTGGATTCTTGATCTGACTCATTAACTAGATGCATGGAGATTGGCAGAGTGGGAACTTCCCCAAATCCCCAGGATTTTTGATAAAGCTGGGGGGCACAGTGCGCACACCTGTTTCCTGTAGGGCTGCAATCGTGGCCAATGGTAGCTGCACAGGGAAGCACTCAGTTTCAGAGTGAAAACAATGGTCTTCCTTGTCCCCTCCATTTCAAGAAAGTTAAAGGGCAACTAAATTCTCAAGAGCCTCGATCGAGCAACAAGAGTTACCAGTTATCACATACCAACTAATGTTCTGTTGAGTATACACAGAACATATGAAGAAAGAAGCAATTGTTATTGTTGCTACAGTTGGGAATTGATAAATGCCGTTCTAAATAGCATCTGACGAAGATTTGTGGCAAACCCACTCTCGGGTCCAGGCTTCAAATTTGAAGCCTTCAAGGCCCATTTGAAGTAACAAAATTTCAGTCAAATAATAATATTGTGTTTGAACTTTGAAGTTACATCATTTTAATCAAATAAAAAAAAAAAAAAAATTGATGGGATCATGAATGGATAAAATGATATATACATGCCTGTAAATTCATAGGATGTCAGCAATCCAGTCAGCCTTGAAGTTGAGCTCCTCAAAGAAAACGAATTTCGTTATATATGTTTATGGCAAGCTGGCATTGGTAGCTTCACTCTACAAACTGTCCTAGAGGACTGGAGGAGATAGGGTAGTTGGAAATTGGAAGTAGCTCGACCACAATGGAGTAGGGGTATAAGAAAAATCTTGTTTGTATTCCTGTAATATTATATATTGATGGTCAGATCCATGGAAGCATGGAATTCGAGCATTGACTTGATACAACAAAGAAAACACAAGGTGGGACTTGGGAGCTGCAGGATTCACTTGATACAACAAAGAAAACACAGGGTGTGAGGATGGGAGTCGTAGACGGTAGGATTAACTTGATACAACAAAGAAAACATAGGGCCGTGGGTAGGGGCCTCGGGTGGGAGCAGCAGCTTGCAACATTACAAGAAGTTTTTGGATTGTGGATTTTATCCGAAATGCCAAATTCGGGGCAAATTAACATAATATATTATACATTGAATACTCAATTAACTCACGGAGACAGAATTCATGAATTGGTATGTGATAAGTGGTAACTTGGTAAGCCCGCTGCCAACAACACGTATGAGCCACCAACCATGTATAATAAAGTTGTTGCTACCATTAAATGTGTTAAACACGCAAGCGCTCGCTGCAAACACGAGGACTTAGAAGCATTCAAGCCATGGGATGCATAGTGTAATCCCGTCCACGTAAGCTGGTCAATGATATTATTAGAGGCCCAATGTTCCATGATCCATCGATGATCGAACACGTGGATATTGGAGAGTAACCGAGTCCCACTCCCAAGTCACCTAGCTAGTAGCTGCATTTCCAATTTCCTACTGAAAACTGTCAATGGGTGAAATTTGAAGCTACCCTTCTATTGCAATTTTAAACTATAGTGGTTAATTTTATTATTGACAGGCTTACCATGAAATTAAATTTTTTTTGCATGGTAAAATTTGAGGTGGTCTTCTATGACGTGTAAAATGGCCTCTGAAGGGCCCTGAAGGCTTCAAATTTGAAGCCTTCTAGCAACTACGTTCAAAAAATCTCCAAATACATGCAATTAATGCATGAGGTAACTGTTATCACATATATAGTAGCCGGGCTACCATACATTATTTTTCAGATTCCAGAGCACATTACAGCCAGTTCCTTTACTTTGAGATGATGAGATGAGCAGCTATCTATGGATCACTATCAGATTTTGGACAGCATATGTATTCCCTATGCCATGACTGAGTCTCAGGACACTCAGAGAGATGACCGATGTAGCCATTATACCTTTGGTACAGAGCAGTCAGTAGTGCCCAGAGTTACAGCAGCAGTTTTAGAGGACAGATGATGGTACAGGTTGATGAGCATTCAGGTATATGAATCAGCAGGTATATCATTGTGATTATGGTTATATTGCTTTTATACTTATTCTTATAGCATGTCTTAGCACTTAGTGTCATGATCTGGCGATCATATAGATATGCGGACCTGGTTGATCTTATTATATATATATTATTGTCCCTACTCAGACTTAGAAGTTCACTATTCATACTCATTGGTATTACCCTCCTTAGGGAGAATAGAGGTGATCATTCCACCATACCTTGGCTTGCTAGTGTCGGCTCCATCATTCATTGTCTCCATCCGTCCATTACCTACCTTTTTAGTTTATCACCCTGACTTACTACTTGACTAGTGACATGGAGGATCTTTTCCCCACTGTAGCCTCTGTATTGGATGAGCTTCCCTGTTTATTGTGTCTCGGCTCTGAGTTGGTGACAAAACTTGCCTATGGCGAGTTGGAGTTCCTTGTGAATTCCCCCTAGTCACTAAAGTTGTGTTGGCTAAACCTGAAACTTTTAGTGCTGCCATGAATACAAAATCTGGAAAAATGAAATGCTATATCTTGTATGAAAAGCCCATTCATGCAATGTGTTTCTAAACACACATGAATGAAAGGCATGCCAAATGAAAATGGCTATGAAAATAAAATGTTATATCTTGTGGAAAATAAATACCTAGGTAAACAAGCTGTCCATGACACACCTAGAAGTGCTCAGGTAAACAAGTGCCTTAAAAACACACCTGCAGCAGAAAGCCTAAAATAAATGTAAATCTATGCAATGTGTTTATAAACACACATAGATCAAGGCTATGGAAACTTCAGGCCCAAAAAGCAATGGAACTTAAAAGCTATATCTAAACAATTGCTGGCCTTATTTGTATTATGGATTGTGCGCATCTGTGAAGGTGAATAAACCCTCTTTAAACAACTCATCCATTTGTGAGACACCGCCATTCCCTGTGTTATTGCTCATTCAGTATATACTATGGTGTATTCCCTTTCCCTTGCCAAAGTGTCACAAAGTCAAGACAGTTAAGTCATCCCTTAGCCTAGCCAGTTAATTTAAGCCTTCACCCTTCACTAGCAAATTGATCACAACTATGAAGTGAGTATGATCCTGAAAGTCTAGTCTGAGTAATAATAATAATTAACGACACTATATATTTGGATTTAGATCGCCAGTCATGATTACTCTGTGTTATAATTGTTATTTGAATAAGTTGTAGAGCATATATTAACCTTGACACTTTGCAGCAGCTATTGATGATGATCTGAGTTATATTTGGTCTTGGTTAGACCTAGTTTGACCATGGAAGACCATGGGACATGAGATGTTGGACCTTATGATGATATGGATAGATGATATATGGTCTATGTATACATACATGATGACTCTATGCAGCAGCTACAGGGTTATGATGATGATTCTGGGGTTACAGCAGTGTTTGTATACGTACAGCGCATTATTATTAGCCTTGTTCCGGTATATTGGATATTTATTTTGATCATGCAGAGACTCATATGGTGTATGAGTACACATCTTGGATAGATTTGGACCTTCTGAGTCCAATGGGACAGTTTGTTTTCAGTTCCGGGCAGTTACAGTGATGATTGAGCCTCAGTAGGCTGTCCCAGTGCAGTTTTGGTCTATTGGAGGCCCTGTCGGAGCAGAGATGACTTTTATCCGGTTGACCTAGGGCGCTGATGATGGAGGGGGTGGTCCAGCCACTTGTTTTTACCATATTACCCCCCTCCCGGACACACTGGTGCCCTCACCTTGACAGCGCAGGCACTCCAGAAGGCAGTTTGGGGCAGTTTCACGCTTCCCGAGGCATTTCAGGATTGGTAGAAATGGCTATTGAGAAAATCGATTTGGGCTACTGAGGCAAGGTTATGGCATGGGATGATCAGTGATGATAGATCGGGGTCCTCCACACCTTCTCCAGCAGTTTCAGCTTCATCGGGGCCCGCATCCATCACTTATGGCACTTTCTGAGGATTTCTGAGGTCTTTTTGAGGCCTACGATTTGACTATGGAGGCACGATTTGGTACATTGATGATTATTTATTGATTATTGTGCTATGGGGATTGACCAAGGAGGGATAAAACTACCCCTTGGACCCACCATAAGCCCTTTATTATATTTTGTCATCATGATTTGGTGGGATTCCCCTCTTCTAGGGCGATTTTGTCCACTCACTTAATATTTTATTAGTGATCCATGTATTTTATTGTTTAGCTCATCTCAACCATTGATTAGACATTGGTATCCTTTAATCTTAGCCACTCATTCAAAAAGTGGTTAGGATTATGCTCTCTCCCCATCCTATTTAAGGAGGGAGCCTCTCATTGTAAAATTCATCTAGAGATTTTTGGCTCTTGGCTCTTGGAATAAAATTTCTATCTTTTGGAGTACATGCTTGGATTGGAGTGAATATTGGTTGTTTCGATTGTAAATGCTATTGTCCATTGCACTGGAGGATCTATTGTAGCTATCTTGCATATTTGCCATATTTTATTTACAGGTTAAGAGGGCGATTTTGGACAAGGGCGAATTGGTGGGGAGGCTTGCCCTTCAATCTTGGAAGAAGTCGTTTTGGGTTTGACAGGGAGTAGTTTTGCCTTTGTGTCAACTATTCTATGTTTCTCTCTCTCTCTTGCTTGTATCTACCTTCGATTTGTTAAACTGATTGATGCTTTGCTCCTTGGCTTGACAGGTTAGAAGGAATCACGTGTGGCTTGGAAAAATCGATTTGGCAAGAGGGCTTCAACAATTCTCCATTTGATCTTTGGCAAAGTAATCCTCGTCTCAACTAGCATTCATCTCTTCATCCAGGTATGTTCCAAGAGGTATGATCTTCTCTTCCTTGAATCTTCCATAATTTCTAGATCATAAAAACCCTAATCAAATTAAAACCCTTGTTTTTGGTATTTTTCAGATCTACTTAGATCTAGCCTCGCAATTGAAAAGATATTAAAAACCCACCTCTATAGGATCCACCCCTAGTTGGATCTATAGTTTGGTGGTGATTGGCTAAAAATTGACACACTTTTCAATGCAAAAAGCCCTCTTGAACCTAAATCGATTTTCCTAAGAGAAGCTTGTTGGGTTAGATCTAGCACATGGGTAGGTGAGATCCCACTTGATTTGGATTCTAGACACTTGATAACCTATACCCACATCTTTACTTTGGTGAAAACTACCTTGTGGACATCTCTCCATGTTTTAAGGGGTTAAAACCCCCTTTTGATTCTCTTGGCATCTTAAAACTCAGATCTACTAAGATCTAGCCATTGGGTTCACTTGAAATTTTGAACATACATAGATCGGGGCACTAGCATCCCGGATCTACAATTTGGTGGCCATTGGATTTGATTTGGTCCACCAAACCCATTTTTTGGCCTTCCTTGAGCAAGTCGCACCCCCTTGAAGATTTGAGTTGGTCCACTTCTAGGAGGTGGGTGTTTGAGTTTTTCGTGGATTTGGAATCCCCATGCCTTGAAACCTAGGTTCATACTGTCTTTTTGTCATGATCCACCTTGGGGGTTGCATTCCTTGTTTCAAGGGATTGTGGTCCACTTAGGGTAATCACTTAAAAACCTAGATCTAGTAAGATCCAACCATTGGATCTCCTTCAGTCCACTTGACTTGGCTTCTAGGTGTCCCGATCTACACTTTGACATACTTCTTGACCCCATTAGCCCATCCAACAAGGCACTAGTCCTTCTCCAAGCAAGTCGCACTCCTTGGGATTTGTGTCAAACCCTAGATCTAGCACATGGGTACTCCTAGAACCAACTCCAACTTATAGATCTAGCCTATACCTAACTTATAGTACCAACATCACACTTAACTTCATCTTGTGGGCCCACCTAGAACCATTTCACACTTCCCAAGAAAACAAGACCCACATGTGCAAACACATGGTACTATACCTAGTAATCATACCCCATCAAGTGGCCTAAACCATACATAGGTTGAAACATTAATTATCCATTACACCACCTTCAGCCATTCCTTAACTCTTAGGCCCACTTAGCCTTGCATTGGTTTCCGTAACTCATCATTTACCTACCCTTAGAAACCTTTGTTTGGGTCCAATCAACTGTGATTGGGGTATAGGGTCTCCCCCTTGGTCTAGTTACACCTTGACCTAAAGCGAAGAGTGCCTCGGTTGACGTGACTCCCACATTGCATTGGGAACCGTGGCATCTCTTGGGTCACCTCTTTAGTTGCCTGCCTCCTCTACCGTCCCGGATGGGATACCTCTAGGGGCAACTACAAGTTGTGTGATAACATTTTTGGCGCCGTTGCCGGGGAGGTAGAGGCCTACCTTGGTTCAACATATGTTTTGTCTCACTCTCTCCCTGCACTTTAAACGACACACATCTCGGTAGAAGAGTTTTAAAGTCTACTTGGCGACTCCACATAAGCGACTCCACTGGTGATCGATCCTATCATTATCTAGAACCCATGGGGTGCATCATTTTGTATTTAGGTTCTTGATTTAAAAAAAAAAAAAAAGTAAAAAAAAAAAATAAGAATAAAAATAAAAGTAAATAAATAATTTTTTTTCCATCCATGGCTGCTTCTGAGCGGCCTAGGACTTTTGGTCGCTTGAAAGTTTTTGACTTCTCAAAAATTGTTGGGTATCCTCATCACATCCCTCATCAAGCCCGTGAAAGGTTGTCTAAATTTGATGGAAGTCATGAAGTATCTGCTAAAAGACACCTTGAACTTTTGGCTGAGATATGGTTTGTAAATTTGAAGTCCAATAGCATTTCCGGGTATGACATGTTTGAGAAAAGTTTCTTAGAAAGATGGGGAAGTGAATCCGATGCTATATATTTTTCAAATCAAAACCTTCCCCTTTTTGATCCTATTGTTGAATCTCTTAATAATCAAACATCAAGTGAATTGTCAACATCCGAAGATGACCCCTCCTGCTCAATTTCTTTTGAGGATAAGTCTTCCACTTTTGAGTCGATTGATAGTCAAATCCATAATCATTGTACAAATCGCAAGTTTTCAAAATTCTTTTTAGGTAGCCCTAGTCTTGATCCTGAGGAAATTTCTGAGGATGAGCCTTTATTCAGTCAATCTATTGAAGTTCCTCCCTCAGAGAAACTCATTAATCATTCCATATTTAATGATCATTCAATTCCTTATCACTTTATGGAAGAAGAAGAAAGTGAAAGCATAGACCAAGATCCTTTAGTGGTGATCTCTAGTGATCATTGTGCAAATAATCAGGATACTTTAAATGAGCTTGTTAATTTTCCCCCTGATCAATTAAATGAAAATGATCACCTATCCTCTTATAATTTTAATGATGAATCAATAGAAGGTCAATCTCAAGATGAGGATGAATTAGTGAATCACACTAGATGCTCTAATCTATGTTCCACTTCTTATAATGAGTCTTTAATTTTTTCCATCCTTAATCAAGACAACTTAGAGTTAGGTAGCTATGGTCAATCTTGTCCTCAGATTGTAAATATTAAACTTGATCAAAAGATTAAAATCATTCCTACAGTAAAGAGTGCTTTCTTTCTAAGTTGCACTGAAACGGATACGGAAACGGATACGGATACGGGGGGGGACACGGATACGGCCAATTTTCAAAAAATCTGGATACGATACGGCAGGGAAACGGCTTATATATATATAATATAATAATATATATATAATAATTTAATAATTTATAACTTTTTGCAATTTCAATTTTCAAACTTCATAGTATTTTCAGTTTTTTGTTTAATAATTTATTTCTATTTAATAATAATAATTTATAATTTTCTATCTAATAATTTATAATTTTATGTTTCTATTTAATAAATTATATTTATAACTTCATAGTATCATACTTTATATTGGTTGATTTAGAATTAAAAAAATAAATAACTTTTACTTTAAAATTTTTAACTTTTACCTAAAATAAAAAAAATTAAAAATTGACATACCGAGGTTTGGATGTATGCTGTCGAAACCTTCACTCGACGGCTGGAACTTTGGAACCTTCACTCGTCACTGTAATAACGTGCTACCTTCAGGCTGGATACTGGCTGAGGCATTGTAAACAGTAATAGCGAGCGAGTTTGAACTTTGAAGTTTGAACACAACTTTCAAACCGCCTGCACAACGAGCACAGTCTTCAATCGGCACAGCGAGCAAGTTTCGACCTTCAAACCGGCACAAGAGCACAATGTATCGGGTATCCGGGGTATGTTTTAAGGTAGCCGAAGGTACATACGTATCGGGCCCACTAGGGCAAACCCAGGTTCAATAAAAAAATTAAAAATCGAAAACGAGTTTGCCCATGCCGGATCGCGATTTTTTTTCAAAGGGTGGATCCGTTTCACCTTTCGGCTGATCAATTTCACCTTTCGCGGGATCTATCTTTGAAGTTTGAACACAACTTTCAAACCGCCGGCACAACGAGCACAGTCTTCAATCGGCACAGCGAGCAAGTTTCGACCTTCAAACCGGCACAAGAGCACAATGTATCGGGTATCCGGGGTATGTTTTAAGGTAGCCGAAGGTATATACGTATCGGGCCCACTAGGCCAAACCCAGGTTCAATAAAAAAATTAAAAATCGAAAACGAGTTTGCCCATGCCGGATCGCGATTTTTTTCCAAAGGGCGGATCCGTTTCACCTTTCGGCTGATCAATTTCACCTTTCGCGGGATCTATCTCCAGAACAGTCCGATCCGTATCCAAATCCCGTGGATCCGTTTCCAGAACTGCTGATCCGTATTAGCTCAGTTAGAAACGTATCTGCACCGGATCCCACCCGTTTCGAATCCGTTTCCGTATCTGAAACGGGGAACGGCGTTTCCGGGGTGCCACTTAGCCGTTTCCGGTAACTTAGCTTTCTTTTGTCAAAATCCAAAGTCAAACTTATTTATTCATTTGGGAGAATTTTCATATTTGCAATCCACCCTCCCTTCCCAACTCTTTCAATCATCTTTGGATTGGTGCTCTAGTCAAATTTTTGCCTTGGACTTTTTCAATAGGAAGTATATGCACGATTACATAATTGAAGAAAAAACACTTCATTTCCCTTTTCAGTCACCTTGGAACAATAATGCTTGTCAAATTATCAATCATTTTTTGTGGCTAGAAAAGGTGTTTAAAGATCAATTTCATCTTTTCTCCATTTTTGAGCATCAAGTGGGTCTACTTTTGATTTTTCGCCTCTTAAGCCTTGATCTGTCCCCACTTGGTTTTTATTTGATCATCAGTCCCAAGGGGAAACGAATTGAATATGAAAGTGAAGTAAATGAGGAAAGTAGTTTATTAAATCAAATACCATATGTTTTCCCTCCATCAAATTTAAACAATAATTTGCATAAATTTTATGATCCTATCAGTTCTTTGATGGAGGATGTCTGCTTCAGTCAATATTCTCCTTGGCATGATTTCATTTTGCTCCATTCAAATCCTTCTTCAATTTCTAAACAAGTCAGGAAGATTGTGCTCTCAAATTCAGTAATCTTTAATCCAATCTTGACTTGCTTTATCAACAAAAATCAAAGAAAAATCATTAACTTATTTGATGAATGGTTACACTGGATTTATGATTTTACCTAACATTTGTGCTGATTGGTTAGAGTAGGGTAGGTAGGTCTTGAATAAGCTCACTTGAGCAGTAGGATTTGTGTGATTTTTCTTTTTCTATGTGATGAGTATTGTCCCTTTTTTTTTTTTCTGCCGGGTGTGTCTGCTTGCTTTTCTTCTTTATTGAGTTGAGCCTTGCTCTCTCCTAAGCTTGGCTCTTCTCCTGCATGCATTTAAGAAATTGTAGTTGGCATTTCTATTTTTGGCTGCCTGTGCAAGATGAGATTGCCTGATTAAAGAAGTTACTCTTTTCCTCCTGCACAGTAAATAAAACGATAAATGGATAATATATGCCATGTTAGTTATATTTATATTTCGGTGCATTTCAGTTTATGCTTTAGATTAGATTGCAGTTCAGTTTTATTTTATATTTGTCCCATACATGCTTCATGATGGTATTCTAGTGTTTGTGAGAGCAGGAACAGGTGCAAGATAAAAGCTGAAGGCAAGGATGGTGCAGTGCTGGATTGAAGATCGATGCAGAGCAGTTCGAGACCAGAGATTCTGAGGTTCTCAAGCGCTCTCTCCCTTAGAGCACTTGTCCCAGCTGGAGCCAGATGTTATCACATGTATAGTAGCCGGGCTACCATACATTATTTTTCAGATTCCAGAGCACATTACAGCCAGTTCCTTTACTTTGAGATGATGAGATGAGCAGCTATCTATGGATCACTATCAGATTTTGGACAGCATATGTATTCCCTATGCCATGACTGAGTCTCAGGACACTCAGAGAGATGACCGATGTAGCCATTATACCTTTGGTACAGAGCAGTCAGTAGTGCCCAGAGTTACAACAGCAGTTTTAGAGGACAGATGATGGTACAGGTTGATGAGCATTCAGGTATATGACTCAGCAGGTATATCATTGTGATTATGGTTATATTGCTTTTATACTTATTCTTATAGCATGTCTTAGCACTTAGTGTCATGATCTGGCGATCATATAGATATGCGGACCTAGTTGATCTTATTATATATATATTATTGTCCCTACTCAGACTTAGAAGTTCACTATTCATACTCATTGGTATTACCCTCCTTAGGGAGAATAGAGGTGATCATTCCACCATACCTTGGCTTGCTAGTGTCGGCTCCATCATTCATTGTCTCCATCCGTCCATTACCTACCTTTTTAGTTTATCACTCTGACTTACTACTTGACTAGTGACATGGAGGATCTTTTCCCCACTGTAGCCTCTGTATTGGATGAGCTTCCCTGTTTATTGTGTCTCGGCTCTGAGTTGGTGACAAAACTTGCCTATGGCGAGTTGGAGTTCCTTGTGAATTCCCCCTAGTCACTAAAGTTGTGTTGGCTAAACCTGAAACTTTTAGTGCTGCCATGAATACAAAATCTGGAAAAATGAAATGCTATATCTTGTATGAAAAGCCCATTCATGCAATGTGTTTCTAAACACACATGAATGAAAGGCATGCCAAATGAAAATGGCTATGAAAATAAAATGTTATATCTTGTGGAAAATAAATACCTAGGTAAACAAGCTGTCCATGACACACCTAGAAGTGCTCAAGTAAACAAGTGCCTTAAAAACACACCTGCAGCAGAAAGCCTAAAATAAATGTAAATCTATGCAATGTGTTTATAAACACACATAGATCAAGGCTATGGAAACTTCAGGCCCAAAAAGCAATGGAACTTAAAAGCTATATCTAAACAATTGCTGGCCTTATTTGTATTATGGATTGTGCGCATCTGTGAAGGTGAATAAACCCTCTTTAAACAACTCATCCATTTGTGAGACACCGCCATTCCCTGTGTTATTGCTCATTCAGTATATACTATGGTGTATTCCCTTTCCCTTGCCAAAGTGTCACAAAGTCAAGACAGTTAAGTCATCCCTTAGCCTAGCCAGTTAATTTAAGCCTTCACCCTTCACTAGCAAATTGATCACAACTATGAAGTGAGTATGATCCTGAAAGTCTAGTCTGAGTAATAATAATAATTAACGACACTATATATTTGGATTTAGATCGCTAGTCATGATTACTCTGTGTTATAATTGTTATTTGAATAAGTTGTAGAGCATATATTAACCTTGACACTTTGCAGCAGCTATTGATGATGATCTGAGTTATATTTGGTCTTGGTTAGACCTAGTTTGACCATGGAAGACCATGGGACATGAGATGTTGGACCTTATGATGATATGGATAGATGATATATGGTCTATGTATACATACATGATGACTCTATGCAGCAGCTACAGGGTTATGATGATGATTCTGGGGTTACAGCAGTGTTTGTATACGTACAGCGCATTATTATTAGCCTTGTTCCGGTATATTGGATATTTATTTTGATCATGCAGAGACTCATATGGTGTATGAGTACACATCTTGGATAGATTTGGACCTTCTGAGTCCAATGGGACAGTTTGTTTTCAGTTCCGGGCAGTTACAGTGATGATTGAGCCTCAGTAGGCTGTCCCAGTGCAGTTTTGGTCTGTTGGAGGCCCTGTCGGAGCAGAGATGACTTTTATCCGGTTGACCTAGGGCGCTGATGATGGAGGGGGTGGTCCAGCCACTTGTTTTTACCATATTACCCCCCTCCCGGACACACTGGTGCCCTCACCTTGACAGCGCAGGCACTCCAGAAGGCAGTTTGGGGCAGTTTCACGCTTCCCGAGGCATTTCAGGATTGATAGAAATGGCTATTGAGAAAATCGATTTGGGCTACTGAGGCAAGGTTATGGCATGGGATGATCAGTGATGATAGATCGGGGTCCTCCACACCTTCTCCAGCAGTTTCAGCTTCATCGAGGCCCGCATCCATCACTTATGGCACTTTCTGAGGATTTCTGAGGTCTTTTTGAGGCCTACGATTTGACTATGGAGGCACGATTTGGTACATTGATTATTATTTATTGATTATTGTGCTATGGGGATTGACCAAGGAGGGATAAAACTACCCCTTGGACCCACCATAAGCCCTTTATTATATTTTGTCATCATGATTTGGTGGGATTCCCCTCTTCTAGGGCGATTTTGTCCACTCACTTAATATTTTATTAGTGATCCATGTATTTTATTGTTGAGCTCATCTCAACCATTGATTAGACATTGGTATCTTTTAATCTTAGCCACTCATTCAAAAAGTGGTTAGGATTATGCTCTCTCCCCATCCTATTTAAGGAGGGAGCCTCTCATTGTAAAATTCATCTAGAGATTTTTGGCTCTTGGCTCTTGGAATAAAATTTCTATCTTTTGGAGTACATGCTTGGATTGGAGTGAATATTGGTTGTTTCGATTGTAAATGCTATTGTCCATTGCACTGGAGGATCTATTGTAGCTATCTTGCATATTTGCCATATTTTATTTACAGGTTAAGAGGGCGATTTTGGACAAGGGCGAATTGGTGGGGAGGCTTGCCCTTCAATCTTGGAAGAAGTCGTTTTGGGTTTGACAGGGAGTAGTTTTGCCTTTGTGTCAACTATTCTATGTTTCTCTCTCTCTCTTGCTTGTATCTACCTTCGATTTGTTAAACTGATTGATGCTTTGCTCCTTGGCTTGACAGGTTAGAAGGAATCACATGTGGCTTGGAAAAATCGATTTGGCAAGAGGGCTTCAACAATTCTCCATTTGATCTTTGGCAAAGTAATCCTCGTCTCAACTAGCATTCATCTCTTCATCCAGGTATGTTCCAAGAGGTATGATCTTCTCTTCCTTGAATCTTCCATAATTTCTAGATCATAAAACCCTAATCAAATTAAAACCCTTGTTTTTGGTATTTTTCAGATCTACTTAGATCTAGCCTCGCAATTGAAAAGATATTAAAAACCCACCTCTATAGGATCCACCCCTAGTTGGATCTATAGTTTGGTGGTGATTGGCTAAAAATTGACACACTTTTCAATGCAAAAAGCCCTCTTGAACCTAAATCGATTTTCCTAAGAGAAGCTTGTTGGGTTAGATCTAGCACATGGGTAGGTGAGATCCCACTTGATTTGGATTCTAGACACTTGATAACCTATACCCACATCTTTACTTTGGTGAAAACTACCTTGTGGACATCTCTCCATGTTTTAAGGGGTTAAAACCCCCTTTTGATTCTCTTGGCATCTTAAAACTCAGATCTACTAAGATCTAGCCATTGGGTTCACTTGAAATTTTGAACATACATAGATCGGGGCACTAGCATCCCGGATCTACAATTTGGTGGCCATTGGACTTGATTTGGTCCACCAAACCCATTTTTTGGCCTTCCTTGAGCAAGTCGCACCCCCTTGAAGATTTGAGTTGGTCCACTTCTAGGAGGTGGGTGTTTGAGTTTTTCGTGGATTTGGAATCCCCATGCCTTGAAACCTAGGTTCATACTGTCTTTTTGTCATGATCCACCTTGGGGGTTGCATTCCTTGTTTCAAGGGATTGTGGTCCACTTAGGGTAATCACTTAAAAACCTAGATCTAGTAAGATCCAACCATTGGATCTCCTTCAGTCCACTTGACTTGGCTTCTAGGTGTCCCGATCTACACTTTGACATACTTCTTGACCCCATTAGCCCATCCAACAAGGCACTAGTCCTTCTCCAAGCAAGTCGCACTCCTTGGGATTTGTGTCAAACCCTAGATCTAGCACATGGGTACTCCTAGAACCAACTCCAACTTATAGATCTAGCCTATACCTAACTTATAGTACCAACATCACACTTAACTTCATCTTGTGGGCCCACCTAGAACCATTTCACACTTCCCAAGAAAACAAGACCCACATGTGCAAACACATGGTACTATACCTAGTAATCATACCCCATCAAGTGGCCTAAACCATACATAGGTGGAAACATTAATTATCCATTACACCACCTTCAGCCATTCCTTAACTCTTAGGCCCACTTAGCCTTGCATTGGTTTCCGTAACTCATCATTTACCTACCCTTAGAAACCTTTGTTTGGGTCCAATCAACTGTGATTGGGGTATAGGGTCTCCCCCTTGGTCTAGTTACACCTTGACCTAAAGCGAAGAGTGCCTCGGTTGACGTGACTCCCACATTGCATTGGGAACCGTGGCATCTCTTGGGTCACCTCTTTAGTTGCCTGCCTCCTCTACCGTCCCGGATGGGATACCTCTAGGGGCAACTACAAGTTGTGTGATAACAGTAACGTGTGGATGGCCCGCTGAAAAATTCAGGATTTTGTCAGGGAGTTTGTCAGTGTCTCGATGGCGTGGGTACCTACAAACCGACGATGGGTTTTCAAACAACGACCAGAGACATAACGATTTGCAAACATCGTGAGGGCTCTCTCAACGGCACCCGGTGGGCCCCGGGTGAAAATCACCGAGAGAATAACCCACTCCTTTAATTAATGGTTGTCAATGACTGTGAATGGTGAGAGAATAGAATTTTGCTGAAGCTACAATTGTTTAATGCATTTTTGAGTTATTTTTTTGGTTTGGGTAAAGGATCCAACAGCTAGTAAATCACATCCACTGGATGCCCAATTGATCTTAGAGATCAAGAGACCGAATTAAAGAGTTGTTGTATTTCTGTAAGAGTTTCTAAATTGATATTTTCTTAAGAGTTATTAACTATATGGGGCTATTTTTCTTTGTGGGAGCTATTATCTCATTACTTGGGGTGAATTTCTTTTGCCTTAGACAAATTTATCAGTGCCTCTGCGATTTTATAAATGCTAGGGCGTTTTTAGAGGTGCCTGGACCGTTTTTATCACTGTTGGGTGAACTAAGAAGTGTCGGGGGCATTTTTATCATTGTTGGGCCGTGTTTATCACTTTTGTGTGAATTAAGAAGTGCCTGGGGGCGTTTTTATCATTGCTGGGTCGTTTTTTCAGTGTTGGGTGAATTAAGAAGTGCCTGGGGGCGTTTTTATCATTGTTGGGATATTTTTATCACTGTTGCGCAAATTAAGAAGTGGGGGGGGGGCGTTTTTATCACTGCTGGAGAGTTTATATCATTGCTTGGTGATCTAGAAGTGCCTGGGGCATTTTTTAATCACTATTGGGCAAATTTAGAAGTACCTGGTGTGTTATTTATCAACAGCTATACGTTTGAACATTGTTGGACAAATTCCAGTTGCCTAAAAATGTTTTTCTATTTGTTGAGTGGTGTACATCCTTGTTGGGGTGTCTACATTGTCTAGCTAGTGATAAGAATGGATATGAGGTAAATATTGAAGCACGATCTCTGTATAAGACTCAAAATAGTCAACAAGAGTAATTTTGTACATAGGGTCTGTGTTGGTAAGTTGAGTGGGCTATAAGTCCCTTGAACACGGATCAACAGCTGGCCTAAAGACATATGTTACAAGATTGTATGGGTGAATATTGAATAAGCCATAGCACCTTCATTATGCTAAATTTACAGTACAAGGGGTACTCTTCCATCGTAATCATGTAGACTTGCATTTGGCCAAGCACTTGTTCATGCCTTCTGGGGGAATTGAACCTTGGTAGGTGGCCTGAGACTCTTCCATCTTCACCACTAGGTCATAATTTGTTTCCCAAAATTTGTGTTTCACCTCAGAGAAGAGAAATATATTCCTTCCTACTACGATTCTTGATGGACTCGTCAATATCAATGGGAAAACTCTAATATGGGATTTTCCCAAGAGATCTAGAAGAGGATTTGATGCCTAGACTAATAATAAGCTAGTCTCTCTCTGGACCAAGCAAAGAAAGATCGGCTTGGACTAAGGCTAGTTAATAATTTATATAGATCTATTCGAGAATCAATCTAAACAGAAACCCCTGACACTTTTACATGTATAAAAACTTGATTTTGGTGCCTTTCTCTGATGCAAAAAAATGATACATGGTTGGGCCAACTGCGAATCGGGCTGACTCGACAAGGTAGCAAGGGAATAAGCCGGAGGCATAAGTAATGCCTATCGCCGGGGGGCATATTGGCCATTTCCACCTCTGGCTCCAGCACACTACCAAATTGATTGGTAAATGGACAATTGTTCAAATGGCTAAGAAAAGAAAAAAAAATACCAATGCCATAAAGCACATAAATAAATACATTTGTAAATTCATTTCTGAGAACCCATAATTCGAAATGCCAAAAAGAACAAGGATCCAGTAAGAAAAACCACACGAAAGGGGAAATGGAAATCCAACAACAAAATTGTAAATAAAATTATAAACTTACAGGATGTTCAACGGATGTTTCCAATGTTTCCTCCAGTTGGTGCTTATGGATCCTATATAATTTTCCTACCAAATCCAGGCTAGTAATTCTAGTTAAGAAAAGTTGCCGAGAAGAATATATTGGAAAGAGAATAATAATTTGTTCTATGTAGCTCATGTAGCAGGTCATAGGAGGAATCTTGTGTGCCAATGCATTGCTCTCAAAAGCCCCTTTTACTAATGGTTGGATATTGATAAAATGATGTGCTTAATTATAATCACATTTGGCATGGCTACCAAATTCCCAACACTCAAAAACCCTAATCCAAGAAAAAATAAAGCTATATAGTGAAGATTACACTAGAAACCATTACTGTAAAACACTGAAGAAAATCCTGAGGTTAATTTGTTCTTGTAAAATTGCAATACCAGAATATGCAGGTGAAATAGTTCAAAAAAATCCTGCAACCGAGGAAACTTTGGCGAAATGGCTCGAAAAATCCCTAATTCAGGGAAATTTTGGCGAAATGGCTCAAAAAGATCCCTGAATTGAGGAAATTTTGGCGAAATGGTTTAAAAAAATCCTTGAATTGAGGAAATTTTGGCGAAATGGCTCTGTTAAAATCTTCGTTCCCATAAATTAAGGCGAATTCCAAGCTAAATCGTGCGATTCAAAGGGCTAAACCCAACCATCATTGATTTTCTTATATCGTAGAGTGGGCTAATGAATTGATATATAAAAATATTTATTTAAATTTGGGGCTAAATATTGTAAAAATTTAAAAACATTACTATATTAAAAATTCGCCCTCCCAAATTTTTAAATGGGTTTATTTCGCCCATGGGCTAAATTTCGACCTTAAAATCATCCTTGGTCAGTATTGCGTCCACCCAAGAGCACGATTAGAAAATTGGTCTTGAATCCTAATGCTCAGGCTGCTCAAAACTACAACATTGTAGAGGACCTAGCGCAAGCTCCTTGCACTATGTCGATGCTGGAGATTCTGCAAAACTGTCCTAATCAGCCCAAAACTCTCCTCGCTACCATCAGTGCATTTGACCCAAACTCATCGAATACTATTATGTTCTGGCTGGAATACTTTAAACCGAGGCTCTCCCATCAGTTGCATTTCAATTTGCCATAAACATCATTGGGAAGACAATCCATCGTTTCGTTTTGGACGAGGGCGGCTCCACTTCAGTCATGTCGATCTCATGTTGGAGAGCCATTGGCTCTCCCGAGTTGAACCGTTCGCCTACCAATTTGAGAGCATTTGACGGACGTGGATTTCAACCTCATGGGCTACTACAAGCTTTACATGTCGAGCTGGGGGGAAAGACCACAACCATTAACGTGGAAGTAGTCGTTGCCCCATTAGATTACAACATTATGCTTGGTCGTAATTGGTTTTACGCCATGACCGCAGTTGCCTCATCAGTCTTCCGCATAGTGCAATTCCCCCATCAAGGCCAAATTGTCACAGTCGACCAACTGGATTTCTGCACACCTGACACCACTTCTCACCCAAGCGATAATGTGCCTTCCATTGGACAATCTTCGCAGAAGTATGAGAGTGTGGGGGTTGGCCTCCTTAAGGATTCATCCCTTATGGGCATTACTCCAGATCCCCCCAACCATGTTGCCACGGTGAACATGATCTCCTCGTAGACTTCGTTCATTCCCAACTCCACTGATTCGTGGCTTGTACCTGATGAAGCCACCACACACCTGATTGGAGACATTATGCCTTTGTCACCTGCCGAACTTATGTACAAGGCTATCCAGTCAGCCTCGGAGGATCACTTAGTCGTGACCTCCACCTCTAGTTCTCTGCAGTGGACATCATCTGATCCCTTCCTACGGACTTTTCATTCTGATGAGTCCATCATGGAAATCATGAGTGCGGATGATCCTCCGTGGGAAGACCTCCATCATCATTCGTCTTCCCTTCCCATTTTGGCTACTGTATAGAACAACATTCGCACCATCTCTACACCGGATGTCCTTTCTAGCTCTCGGTCTTTGATACTCGCGTGTCAAACGAATTCTAAAGGAAACTTAGCCAACATTGAGCCTACCACTTTGATCGACATCTCGGTTAAACCTGGTGTAGTGGAACACATTCAGTTAGGCCGGAAGTGTTCCCCTGAAGAAGTCATTACTGCTACGGCCTTATTCAATCGATTTCGAGACGTATTTGCTTGGACCTACGAGGAGATGCTTGGGATATACCCCTCCATTGTTTTGCACAAGATCAAAACCTATCCCGACATCAAACCTGTTCACCAAAAGTTGCGACCAGTACACCCCTGGAAGACTACGGCAATCAAGGCAGAAATTGAGAAACTCTTGAAGTCCGGCTTCATTTACCCTGTCCCATTGACAGAGTGGGTCTCTAACGTCGTCCCTGTTACTAAAAAACATGGTACTATTCGCGTCTGTGTCGATTATCAGGATCTCAACAAAGCTTGTCCCAAGGACAACTACTCGACTCCCTTTATCGACCAGATTATCGACAATTGTGCCGGAAGCATCATCTTTTCATTTATGGATGGCTTTTCTGGGTACAACCAGATTGAGATTCACCCCACCGACCAACACAATACTGCTTTCATCTGTCCTTGGGGAACGTTTGCATACCGCAAACTTCCGTTTGGTCTTAAAAACGCTGGTGCCACATTCCAGTGGGCCATATCGTACGCTTTCCACGATGTGAAGGACTTTGTGGAACCTTACTTGGACGATCTCCCTGCCCATTCGAAGCAGCGTGAGTTCCACTTCGATCATCTGACGGATGTTATCCTCAAATGAAGGCAGTACAATATCCGTCTGAATCCTCATAAGTGTATTTTCTGTGTCGAGTCTATATGCCTCCTAGGGTTTATTATCTCGAAAGATGGGATCCGCATTGATCCCTCAAAGGTGGAAGCCATCGTCGCTCTTCCACCTCCAACCAATATTACAGAACTTCAGAGTCTGCAAGGACGAGCGAATTATTTGCAGCGCTTCGTTTGTATTTTCGTGCTAAAGATGCAAGGTTACATGAGATTGATGAAGAAAGACGTCCCGTTCATTTGGGACGACCACGTTCAACAATCTTTTGATAGTTTGAAGCATGCCATCACGCATGCCCCCGTGCTCCAATCGCCGAATTACTATCGAGATTACATTCTATATCTTGCTGCTTCCGACACCACTACTGCCATGGTTTGGGTTCAGGAAGACCAAGACACCCAGGAACATGTGATATATTATGCCAGCAAAGGTCTCATTGACACTAAAACCCGGTATTCACATGTTGAAAAACTCGCTCTCCTTGCCGTCGTAGCCGTGCAGAAGTTCCAACACCAAATTTTGCTCCGCACCACCACCATCATTGCCGATTCGAACCCCATGTACCACGTTTTGACACGTCAGGTGCTTCGGGGAAAGTATTCACGCTGGATCGTGATACTGCAAGAATTTGATCTTCTTTTCAAAAAGGCCAAGTCTAAAAAATCATTGGTGTTTTCCGAGCTCATCTGCGACCGCCCCCATACTGATGAAGAGTCTGAGCCCAATGACTCCTTTCCGGACGAGTCATTGTTTCTTATTAGTACGTCTGACCCATTTCTTTGGGTATGGACCACGTTGTCATCCATTTGGACTCTCAACTAGTGGTCTCTCATCTTAACCGAGTTTACGCCATCCGCAACCCCTTTTTGCTCCATCTATATTGACGAGTCCATCTTCTGGAAAGGTCCTTCGAGTCCATTCAGTACCTGCACATTCCACGAGACGTTAACACAGTTGTCGACTCTATGGCCAACTTCATCTTAGATTGGTACATTGCACACACATAAGCATATTCATGAACTATTTAAAGTAGACATAACATGTAGTTAATTCATTTTATAAGCAAACACATAAGCAAGACCACATCATTCACTCATTTGAAACACATAATGTATAAATCGTCGGAATGTCTGTATATATATATATAATCTCAAAAGGTGGTGCTGGTAGAAAAGTATGAAGCACGACGGCTTTCAGTGAGTCTCTACAAAATCTGAAGCCTTGTAGCTTTCAGTAGTACAAAAATCTGAGGCCTCTAAGCTCTTAGTACACACACAATAACAACATATGGCCTATCTCCTGGCCCGTACAGCCCTAGGAGGTCTATCAGCTCTAGCCTGCTGAGTCTGGAAACAGTCGACTGCTCTCGCAACCCTGCAAAGCAGCGTGTTGAAGCATGCAGTAGCTCCAACCATGTGTACCTGCATGGGCCGCGACACCTCATCTACTATCGACTCAAGAACGTCTAGTGTCAACCCACTCAGGTTGGCATAGACTCTATCCATCTCTGCGATGGCAACGTGCACATCCGGACCCACAACTGCTCCCTCTCCTCTCTCTCTCCTAGCAAGAAGAGAGGTCCCCACTGGTCGTACAGGCCCCACATCTGCACACACATGTTGTTCACTTGTCAGCACTATATATAAAAAAATCATAAATGCACAAAACTTAAAAAGTACAAGGGTCATTTGTTCTTACCGAGGTCTCCCCATGCTGCTCCCTCTGGCAACGGCAAGTCCGGGTCATCTCTAAAGTCCGTACCATTGTATGGGAAGTCCTCCACCATCAGTAACTGGCCCTCTAGCCAAGTGAAGAACTTAGGAGGGTATCCAATAATGGGGCCCCCACCATGTCAGGCCATCACATCGGTCCACCTAGCCATGTGAGGATATATAGGATCCCTATCCTCCAGTGGTACCTGAGGACACAAAAGGGGAACCCGTTCCAGTAAGAACGAGATCACTATCAATTCGTAGCCAAACTGTTTGAGCTCTCCCCGTCGACACTTTATCAGTTGAGCTCGCATGTTTGCGAGGACTCCCTCGCACCAGTTAAATATCTTCGGAGACATACAGTCCTCTGCATAAAGCATTTGTGCCCTGGTGGCTAGGTGAGGAGCTTGGCTCCCCGCCATCCTCGCAATGGTGAATAGTATGGCGCGTAATGGACGTTCCCGTACATATTTAATGGGAATCTTCCCACTAGATGCACGGGTGTTGGGACTACAATGCTATTGGATCATATCATCCACGGTCCGATCACTCCTGCGTGATCCAGTAAGTAGCACATTGTCCCCCCTTTGGAACAATCCGGTTAGAAAGTAGATGTCCTCGACATCTATGGTAAGCTCGTTCTCACCGATCACGAAGTATTGCTGGGCCGCATCCCAACATCGGAGCATATGAGTCAATAGTGAGATTTGGGATCTCATCCCCTGGATGCAAAAGAACTTGAGGAGCCCACAGTTCCTCAATGCTTCTATGCATTCTGGATCATTTACAGCATGCATGTCATCTATTTCATGCTCCCTTTCTTGCCATTCCAAAACCATTTTGGATGCTTGGAACCTGTCAATAAGAGAATTTTAACAATCTTAGAACTTGCTTCAACCACTGAAAGTCCTTCTTTTGAGCTTGGATTGAGTTTGGGGATGGACGTCGCCATCGTCGCACCCCATTTTTACAAACAGAACGACGTCGTCGCAGTCCAGCTGTGAGACCCTAGCGATGACTCAGTCCTGTCGCAGCTCCCAAAAGGGCAAACTATGACGAGCCGAGGGTGCAATGGCCCTTCCCAAATCAAGCTAAAACCCAAAAAAAAATGACTGAAATTCGAAAATGTAAACCACTACAATCATGCTGGATGAAGTTTATGGTTACCTGCTCCTGACGGCGAGTGGAATGACTGCTCGTAGCTCCCGGAATCGACAAGTGAAGATTTGGCTCCAAATGGCACCACTCCTCCAAAATTTGGCAAATAGAACAATGGTGACTATATTTAGTTTTTATTTCTATTTTATAAACAAAATGGAATATTCTTTTTTCAAATATTTGATGTCGTTATGCTATTTGCTATAGTTTGGATCGATTTTATTATATTTGAACGTTCGGTTGACTATTTGACCTAGTTTCCGAGTGTGCAGGAGTTGTGAAGTGCCTTTCTATGCCATTTTCGCATTGAAACGGTCATCTCAAGTATGAACACCCCTTGTGTATTTTGTTGCTTATCTTTTCATTTCATTAGATTGTAATTATTTAATGATTATGAGCTTACTCTTTGTTCTTTCTCGTGCTCTTGAAACTATGAGAATACATTACCGAGTTACGATTTTCCGGGCTAGTTAAACTCCTACGGAAAAGGAACCCCCCCGAAGTCTGTCTTTAAGCTCTTTTCAGGCTCTCGAAATACGAAAAGATTGCCAAGCAAACTTGTCGCATTCACGCTTGTAAAAGAATTTGAATGGTCATCTTCTTGGTGATAGTTTACCCCTTTTTCGGACCAGGGGGCACTAGTTATGAAAAAGGTATACTCTAGCCAATGATGACTGGAAGAGTCCTCTCCCGCATTGTTTTACCCTTTTTCGGGTGATGAGGCTAACTTTACGAAAAAGGACCGTTGGAGTCTTCTTTAGTTCTTTTCGGACTCTCTAACATGAAATGACGACCAAGTTTACCTTCTATGGACTCGTTAAATTCTTACATTGAAGGGCCCGCCATGGGACGAACCCCTCCTATCCTAGATTCATAAAATATTTGGGATTGGACTCATATATGAGATGAGCTATACCGAGCATCTGGTTACCCTCATCAAGCTCGTAAAAAACACATGAGGCATTCATTGTTCATGATGGGGAAAAAGGAAAGCTTTTGTATTACACCTTTATCAGTGGCAGTACCTAGTCATTCTTGAACATGGCACTCATCTGGATTTACATACAGCACTTGGATCATCTGTTTGTCCTCGAGTTTCGCTTACTTCCTGAGTCTTGTTACTCCTTTGAGTCATTCAAAGAAAGCTTCCATCATCAGTTGCATTAGGAATTTGTGTCATACTCGTCGGGTCAATACTGCCAAGTCATGCCATGCCCATGTTCAAGAATACTTTCACTATTTATCTATTTGCAGTCAGTACACGTTCAATCATGTCGGTCTATTCTGAGTCAGTCTCACATATTATTATACCATCCGATCCACTCTACACATCCTTTGTTGTGTTTCGTGTTGATGATGGGGGATTCATCATGGCCCTCCTTCGACAGATTCATCCTTGTCGACTTCAACACATCATCCAATGATTGAGTCTAGAAACCAACCAAGTACCTTGGCCCTGCATGCCTCAATGGTAGGTTACCTCGCTTTCGGCGTGAGTTTACATCATTGACTCTTGATCGAAAGATTTCGTCTTGCGTTTTACTTCAACTCATTTATTCACGCTTGATGATATGTACTGTGATACCTTGGGGATCATTGACATTAATGGTGATTTCCCTCGCACCTGTTAATGGTATACATCAATGACCGGTAATCAAGTGGTTTCTACCATGTTCGACGTCAAGACATTTGTAATCACATGGATAGATTCGTATCATTGCGGGTTCAGCTTGAAGACCTTAGGGAGTCATGTTTTACCCAGGTTGCGATGGAGTTTGTATTGAGTCACATTACACGGATCCACATTTGTATTGGTCGTGGTTGTGTTACCATCTCATCATGGATCTACGCTTGTGTCCAGTAGCCATGATTGTGTTCAGTCGGTCATTACTACCATGGATCTGCATTGTATTGGTCGAAAGCCATGTTGTACATCATATGAGATTGTCAGTTTAGAGTCAATTGTACTGCAGCAGCGTCCTTCATTCGACAAGTCCATTTTGCCATTCTTTCTGTCAAAGCATTTCACTTGTCCAATGTTTAAACAACTTCATGCTTTGGGGGGCATTCTGTTACACCTAAAATCTTACCACCATTAGATTCAGTGTATACATCCCTGAAGTTCCATTGACTAAGTCATTTACTTGGAAGGGACATCATTGTGCTTTTGCTTGGTTTTGAGAGGCCGTCGCAGGCTGCACTCATGCAACCTGCGACGTCGCACCTTGCTCCATTACAGGGTGCGACGAAGTCAGTTAAATGGCAAAAATAGCTTCTTCAAGCTCATTCTCGAAGGTTGCTGACTTGGATCCCTATCCCTGACCTGTTGGGGGAGCTGGCCTTTGGTTCCTAACCTCTTGGAAGGATCCCCTATCTCTCTCCTACCATATCTCAACCTACCCTATCCATACCCTATCCACTTAGTCCTATATAAGTGAAGCTCTACCCCTCTCCAAAGAGAGGAAGTCTATAGTGTCTACATGCTGGTGAAATCATCCTTGAGATATCTCTACTCATCTATTGGGAGACTCATACTTGCTTGGGAGGATATGGCAAATGGCTTGGATGGAGAAGGGCTGCAGCGTTAAGCCTTGGTTGCAGTTCTATGTCTCTACTATGTATTTCCCTATTTACAGTAATACAAATGTTTTCCACCAATATTGTTAATGTGTGATGATATTGAGTAGTTTACTTGCTTAACTGTTTACTTAGATCTCTTATTGTATAGATGCTCTTTACTCGTGTTGTGTTGTTCTTTGTGTCTTAACAGGTCTTGCAGCTGAGATCTGATGACCACTGGACGTGGAGCAACATTCAGGAGAAAGGATTGCGAAGTAAAAGGTAAGACATCTAGCACTTGATCCTTAAGTAGATCTAGGAAATCCATTTGTAGTTTGTTCTATTTTTTCTAGACTCACATTGAGCTAGGGAGATCCGGCTCGCGTCCGCTCGAGTGGATTGTCCGTCAAACATTGACTGGTGATCAGGACCAAACATCAAGTAGATACATGTGCCACTTTTATTTGTCAGAAAATTTGGATTTGGAAGCCTTCCATATCATATTCTCTTTGGTTTATGTCATTTTTGGACTAATTGGCTTCAATGAAGGCTTTTCCCTAAGTTTTGATTTTAAAAAGCCTAAGTCTAGATTTAATTATTTGGAGCAAAGCATTTGAGGCATTTCCCATGAAATTTGAGCATGGATTCTGGTATGTATGATCTTCAGAGGCTATGAGGACTCATCACGCAAATTCCCTTCTTGGTTCACAAGGATTCATTATTGTTTTAATATTGGCGTTTAATTAGAGCTTTTCCTAAGGTTCCGATCTAAAAATGCCTAAATATGGTTTGTTTAATTAATTAATCCATAAAGGGATATTCTTTTGATGATTTAAAAATGATGAATCATCTCCAAAGACTATGTGTGAACCTATTTGACTTTCAATTGATTACTTGGCATCTATTGGGTCCACTAAGTGGGGCAAATTTGACCAAGCAAGGCACTTTTTTAAGGAGGGAAAATTAGATTGAGAGAGATACATTGTATGTCTTCATCTGGTAGCTCCTCCATTACTTTGCAGTAATGATTGACATGGTATACTTTAGTAAGTAGTCCACCTATTCCCTCTCATTCAATTCACATGATCCAAACTAGTGATGCGCCACACTAATGAGGTGACTTGACATATTCTAGAAATCATCTTTGTAATTATTGTAATATCATCCGTTGATCTATTTTCTTGAGATCATCACTCCACCAATGTAATAGATCATCAACACTTTCAAATTAGCAACTCCTTGTCTTATAGAAGGAGGAGGGATTTCATTTAGAAGGGGTCGAAAGTTTAGGGACTTGAATAGAGAAATTTGTTTTGTTGTTAATTCCTTGTTTAATGTTCTTCCTATGATTGGGCTATTGTGGATCTATTGATTCATGAATCATGGTGATGTTGGTAAACTACTCATATCTAAGAAAATATTGTGATTATTTTATTTGCATGCAAACAAATAATCTTAGATTGCTAGTAGCTTCTAGGATTTAATAAAATATTTATATTGAAAGAATAAAATTGCTTGTCCTTCATTCTAAGAGATTAAATATTTTATTCTTGCATGTAAATTTTAGTTTGATATAATTGAAATGCTAACTATTTGGATTGTTGATATTCCTTTTGATTGGTGTGTGAATTAGATTAGATTGAAGCAAGATAAATTTTGGAAAAATCTTAGTTACTATTTGTTGAAGATTGAACACTTCCTCTTAAACTATTCATTACTAATGTTGTTGTTATGAAATACATATGAATCCATAGACCTTCACCATATTACTAAGGCACTTGGTCTCTAAACCCCTTCTTTCCTCCACATTCTACTTATTACTCTCTTTGATACCGCATTTCACCATACATTTGGCTAAAAGACACTTGTTCTTCTTGAGGATATTCACTCCCCCTTTCTTTGTCATCATTTCCAACTTATGAAATCCACATTAAGGAAGGGAACCAAAATTTTGGTCAACTCAAGAACAACTTAATTAATATCTAAAATCAATCACTATAAATTGTTGGTTATACATTACTGTCTTTTGTTTCTTTTTTTATGGTAAATACTTGTAACTTCTCATCATTCCTAACACTCTTTTGTAGGTGTATTTTATTACAACAAGTTTCTTAGCTATGATTTATCTCACTTCTTTTCAAACATGTATTCACTGCAAAATTCGTCTTTTAAGCATTCAAATAGTTTTTTTTCATATTGTTGTTCATACTTTAAATTGTGTACTTAATAAACAACAGTTAACCAAATGTGATTGATATTAACATTGTACAAATATTAGGCTAATTCACTTCACCCTTTTGATTAGGTATTTTTGCATGCTTACTGTTGTTGAGATCTACTTCATATAATCACACTCTTGTATATGTTAATGCTCTTGATTACTAGCACTGTATAGTTCCTAGATCAAGTAATTTTCATTGAGAAAAATCCATATCTTTACTTTATATCTAAAACTATATGCTCACTATTGCTATTACACATACACTTAACATATTTTGATCATTTCATATCAACATTGATTTATACTTGGACAAATAATTGCCTTAAATGTTTCATGTTCTTATTTTTGTAAAGATGAAATTGTGAAAGCATTTCATGGTTGATGTAGTACTTAGAAAATTTGTTTTACTTATTGTTCAAGTATTACATAGATTTTGATGTTCTTCTTTCATGGCATAGTTATTCAATGATGTTTGAGAAATATATGGCTTATGGGATATCATTTTGAAATATTATGGGTAACTTCATTGTTTAAACTTCTATATCCACTTGTCATGACATTTTAAATATTCTTTGTATCTACACACATAAACACCAACCTTCCTATATTCACTTTGAACCTCACCAAGCTACGGAATTTGTATCATTATATTAAACCCTTGGCTTGTTTCCAAAGTGTGCTATTTCAATCCTTGTAATCCTAGACATGCTCCCAAAAGGATTAGGCCGATTAGTACTTTTAAAAGATAGCAATTGTTGGTTAGTACTAAGGAAAGTCTCGGGGTTTCCTTCCAGTAGTGACACGTTGGGTTGGAGATCCCATAGTTTTGTCGGGTTATAAATTGATTTAACTTGCAATCATTTGACTACTAAGTTGTGAAACACCAAGACCTATAATTTATATTTTGGTGTTTAAAATCACGTTTAAGTTTTGAATGCAAATAGTAATAAAGATTGTTGAAACTGTATTTTTTTATTGTTAAGAATTCTAATCCTACCATGGTATGTTTTGATGTTTATATTTATGTTTAGGTTTTGAAAGCAAATTTTAATAAAGATTATATTCTTTATGGTTCATATTTCTATAACGAAAATTATTGAAATTATAATATTTGATTGTGCAGATTTTTATGATAAAACTTTTAAATTTTTTAAGTTTGATTGTTGAAATTGTTGAATCTCATAAAACCCAATCGAATAATCTTTAAGTTATAATGTTTGATCATTGAAATCCCCATGCCTAATTGTTATGATTCTTCTTATTTCTTTGTGTAATCAGTGGCTCATGTCATAAAAACATATGCAGCATAGCAAACACCATATTGTGAATTATGGATGCCAACTAAGCAATTATCCAATCACGATTTTCACATATCTATGTTATGTATGCATAGAAATTTGACTCTCGTCATCTATGCAAATTAAGAGCTCCAACAAAATGAATCATTGTTCACTTGGATTCAATGATAACAAATCCAAAGCATATGGCGGGTTTCATTCAACATATATGATCCACCAAATTCCTGCAACATTTCCCATGTGACAAGAGTAGTTTCTCTACTCAAGAAAATAAGTAATATCAAAGTCACACGCTACCTCAAACTCTTATTGCATTGAGGTATGGGGTTTTTAATGGTTCTTATGCTCATTAGAGAATGTGTACCAATCAAGAAAGAGATTCAATTAAGCTGACACAAATAATTAAGAGTTGCTAGTGATGATCTAAATTACTTAATGATTTAAATATGTATGCTTTCACCATATGTATGATTTTCGTGCATAAGTATTATTTAGCTATATAATATTTGGTTAAGTTGTATTTTTAAATATATAAATGGATTTGGTTCCTCAAATACCCCTTATAACACTTATATTGTATAATCTAAACAATTTTATATATATGAAGTTTTATTTTTATCAAATTTCAAACAAAACTAATTAAAAAAATATAACTAAAAAACTCAAATCATATTATATTTAAATTAATACTTATTAAAACACCTTTAATTTAAATTATGTTGTGGTCATCACCCTTTTCTTCCTATTCCAAATCTACAATTTGTTCGCTAATATGTCACCATCCCATTCACCCTTATTTGTATATGTTGACATTGAAGAGTGATGTCACAAGGTACAATATTTCTTTGAAAAGATAAATTGATTTCATGCTATTTAATTAGATAGAGTTCCATTTTCATATGATTTAAATTTTGGAACATTTATAACAATCATTTTATGATCCTTAAGGGGATGAGGTGTAGGAAGGTGTATTTCGTACTTAGATTTATAATTTTGGTTATGTTATTAGTAGTTTTCTTAATATTTTAAAAAGGAGTCCAATTTCGTATTTTAAATAATCGATAATGAAACACTTAATATATACTTCATTTATATTTTGTAAAACACATTTGATCAAAATTTAGTTTGAAAAATGATAAGATTGATGATGATTGGCTTATTTCTACATTAAATGGCCAAATATTAGATTTAAGAAATGATAGGATTAATGATTAGTTTATATCTCAATTAAAGAACCAAAATTCAAAACAAGTGTATTGCAGGATTATATTAACATGGGATTAAGTGTTATGCATTGCACATTATATAATAATAATAAGTATTATTTTATTTTCTTCTTTTATTTCTTTTTTTATGTGAGGTTTCTAAATTATGATAGATTTAGGGTTTTTTAATGAGGTTGACTCTAATTCTAGAAAAAATAAAAAATAAAGAGATTTGGGTTGGATGTAGACAAATACCTTGTTTTTCAAGAGTATAAACACAAGTGAAAACTATGGCAAATAAGAGATAATATCTTCTTTCTCAGTTAGGTGAGAGTTTCTAAACCTATCATAGATTTAGGATTTTTGACTCTCATCTAACTCTTATTCTAAAAATATTAAAAATTTAAGGAAGAGATTTATGTTTGATGTAGACAAATGCCATTGCATTACGATAATGTAGAAAGATGAAATGATCGAAATGTGACACAAGTGTGAAAATGATGGCAAATGAGAAACAAATTCTTCTCACTTCTTTCTTTGTTAGGTGAGGGTTTCTAAAACCTATTATAGATTTAGGCTTCTTTACTCTCCTATAACTCTAATTCTAAAACTATTAAAAAAATAAGGAAGAGCTTTATGTTGGATGTAGACAAATATCGTTGCATTATGAGACATTATGAGAAGTTAAACAATGCAATGGGAATTATGTGACGCAAAAGTCAAAATTATGGAAAATGAGAGACACATTCTTCTTTCTCTTTGTAAGACCCGTCCCGTTAGCAAAAAAAATTTATTTTAAAAGCAAGACGAAGATCTTGATCTCCAGGTCTTTTACTTCTAACTAACACATTGACGAAATCATAAAAGATTTACAATAAATTATCTATCATTCTTCTTTTAGTTATCCCAAAAACATTACATTTTGATTAAAGCAATATGTCATATGAAGAATTATAATATAAAAATATAAATTGTAAAATAATATATTGTATTATCCTTTCTACCTAAATAAATTATTCTATCATGAGAAATCCAAGCATTACATCATCAATTAAAGATTAATATTTTGTCAGTGTCCTTCACTAATCCTTATCAGTACCTTATTATATATAAAATACTATATTTATCTCTTTTAACCATACCATTAGGAAGGCACAATTTATAAACATGAATTTAACAATTCCTCTACTCTCAAATATCTCTTAACTTAAGTGATGTTATATATTTCTATCCAGACATATAACTTCACATAATAGCATATAATATTCATTAATAATACAAATCTAAATGAATCCATTCATAATTAGCCTATGAAATAAATACATACAATAGATTAACTATACTTAAATGCTTCCCTAATCCATTACACATAATAATATATATAAATATTCCTTCAATAAAGTAAATTTAAATGAACCAACTCCTACATAATAATATATATAAATATTCCTTCAATAAAATAAATTTATATGAACCAACTCCTACATAGTTTATAAAATGAATTCTAGAGATATATTAACCTTGCTTGAATGTTTCTTTGACCCGTTACACATAATAATATATATAAATGTCCATTTAATAATACAAAACTTAAACAATGTCCATTTAATAATACAAATTCATAAGAACCAAGTCATGCATAGTTTATGACATAAACTTAAGTAATAATGTAATCTTTACTTGAATGCTTCCCTAATAATCCGAGAGTCGGTAATCGTGATATATGAAGGAAATGAAATAAAATACCCCAAAATGCAACTAAATGAACTTCTTGTAGATACATCGCAATATAAAAATCATAACAACACGGATTCCATTTCATACATATACGACATCCAGTATTTATCAAATGAATACAAATAATGCAATTCCAATACGATTCCATATATAAAATAATACGATTCCATTTCATATAAAACAATACAATTTCATTTCATATAAAATAATACAATTCCATGCACAGGAATGGGAGGGTTTTTTGCAGGTTGGTTTGCAGGATTAGCGTAGTATGGTGTTAAGATAGGGTTTTTTTTTGTAGCTTGGAGTCAAGCCAGTCTGGGTTGGATTGGCCCAGTACCACCCAAATAAAGAAAGTGGGAATAGGGGTTTTGGGGAATCATAATCCTTTTTTCTTTTTCTTTTTCTTTTTCTTTTTTCTTCTTTTTTTCTTTTTCTTTTTTCTTTTCTTTTCTTTTCTTTTCTTTTTTCTTTTTTTTTTTTTTTTTTTTTTTTCAGTATTAGACTCTCCAGTTTGTGGGTTCATATGAGATGGATTGTACCCTAACAGAGAACTGAAAGTTACAAGAAAATACACTACTGTGTAGTGCATAAAACAGCGTACATTAGGAAAGAAATGCTACTGTGCAACAGACAAAGCAGCGTTCATAAGCTAATATACGCTACTGTAAGTAGGGTAAACCAACGTACAAGGCTCAGAAGCGAACAAAAAGGCTTTGCATCAGTGGACTGAGATGAGTCAGGATATAAAGAATAGGTAACAAAGACCTATAAGACCTCTCAGAGAATCAAAAACTGAAAATGGACTGGAAGAAACCCTAAATTAGGTCTCATAGAGCAGAAAAACTACTGGTTACTCCCCAACAGAGTTGCCAGTCTATTGTGCAGGATTATTACCTTATAGTGAGGAGAGACACTACCAACTTGGGCGGGGTTGACAGGTAAATACATTCATTGCATTACATTTAGTTCTTACAAAGGAAAGAGATCAAGATATCGAAAGATGTACCTTTTATCGACGACTGGTCGTAGCTTTCGCTTGGTCTTTCGCTTGATCTTCCACTTGATGAACTTGCAACACAAAGGAAACCTTCCTCAGCATATCTTGACTGCAACAAAAATGATGAATATAGAAAGGAATTAAACATCAACAACAATCAGATACTAAGCCAAATGAACATACAATCTAATAGACATTCAATTTGGGACAAGAAGGGTATTTCCACCTTTTTATTGTTAAAGAAACATGAATCAGTACAATATACCTAATGTGTCAAGATGCTTCTGCAACCAAGTCTTGGGCTCCTGCTCTTCACAATGACTTGGGAATTCCTACAACGTAACAACACTTCAAGCCTTTCTTCTAGGTCCCTCTCTCATGGATCCTCCTTGTATTTATGGGACAAGGTAGGCAGTTGGATTCGAGAGGTGGTTGAATTGGGAGGTTGGGGAAGTTGCAGAACCAACTTCAACTAATCCCAATTCGTAATCTTAATATATTTTTTGACTTCATCTTAAGATGTACGTGGGTTTCTTATAACCAAAGTAGCGCACAGTATGCAACTTTTATGCTTTACAACAAGCGTTTGAAACATTTTTATTTGTGTACGCTGGTTGTCCTTGAGGAAAGCAGCGTTCATCTCCAAGGTGTACGCTAGTTTGCTATATAGAGAGTAGCATACATGTGATGAAATCAGTAGAAACAGTAAGTTTCTCAGTTGAAGAGAGTAATTTCAGTCAATAAGTCATCCAGGTCAACCTAGCTCTTCAATCCTTAATGTCATTTTTGTGTGATCAACAGAGCAATGTGATCACGAATGGAGAAGTGCAGATTTGACCTATAACACCTGCTACACTTTTCTTAGTTATTATATCATCCCAAAGAGCAAATTTTATCTTACTATCCCAAGATTTTTTATTATCCCCCACCATTCTCTTAATAATGGTCATTAAATTTTTGTTACTTGACTCAGCTAGACCATTTCCTTGGGGATAATAATTCGATGAATGGGATAGGATAATGCCATACTTGAAGCAGAATGAGGAAATTTCTGCTAAGCTAAAGGAATGGGAATTATCAGTTGTTATCTTAGCTGGCACACTAAATCTGGTTATGATCTTATTTTCAAGGAAGTTTATGACAATCTTGTCAGTTTCTGCTTTAGTGGGAATGGCTTCTACCCACTTGGTAAAATAATCGGTTGTTGTAAGAATCCAAGTATGACCATTACTTGCATTTTCTTTAAATTGATCGATAAAGTCAAGATCCCATTGATGAAAAGGGGCTTGAAGTACTATTGGTTGTGGAGGTAAGGCTGCCAACTTTTACTTCCTAGTGAAAAAATGACATTGCTGGCAACTTCTGATAAACTTGTGCACATATGAGAATAGACTTGGCCAATAGTAACCTGCTCTAAATATTTTGTGGGTTGTTGTCTTTGTTGTGAAATTCCCTCTGCAAAATCCTGAGTGAAACTTCGTCATGAGTATTTTGGAATCTGACTCATCAACACATCTAAGCACTAAGCCATCAGGGTCCCTCCACCCCAATCCATATTGAATAATGAAATACTTAGATGCTTTTAACCTTAAGGCCCTTCTCTTATGACCGATTAAGTGATTTGGGCATGTAAGGTTAACAAGGAAGTAAACTATATCTGAGTACCATAAATGCTGCTCTAATTTTTTAAGTTCTTCTGACATTACCTGTGCTGGATTATTGTTATGAAACACCATCCCCAAAGCCTCTTCATTTCTCTGAGTTAAAAATTTAGCCAATCTGACCTTTGATTAACTTAGTGGGTTTAATTTCTAATCCATACTCCTGAATCTTGGAAACCCACTTTCCTCTTATGCCCAAACAATCCTGTTGAGACAAGATGTCTTTGACAGCTGAGTGAGGAACATACCCCATAACTTTTGAATAGCCAACATAAACTCTAAAGTGCTTAATGGACTTGACAAGAGAATAGACCTGATTTTCCATGATAATGTACTTTAACTCTGTGTTTTACAAGGCTCTACTGTAATGTACCCACCTGCGGACCCAATTCGAGCAAGGGAACATTCTACCAATCTACAGGGATTTCCATAAAACTCAACCAATTTCATTGGATTGATACAGTTAAAAACATTTGTGTGCAGATGCAAATTAATCAAACATGCACAGCAGAAATAAACTCATCCACACACATATTTTCATATGCATTCAATATATCAATAATAGTCATCAATTAAACATTGCAGAAGTAAAATACATATACAGAGAACACTTATCTTCGTTGTGAAATTGTCCCAAACAACTAGTTATGTTGCTGCAACGTTCCACCCAACCATAACTCTCTGCCCAATCTGTATTCTTTCAGCACTCAGAGACCACCCCTGAGCTGGGCATGATTTCTACAAGAAAAAGGGGACATTCCAGCTCATTCACAGCCAATTACTCATTTCATCTCAGCCAAGCCAGTCCACAGCTGGGTTTATCAAGCTACATCTGAACCCTAGATGCTTACTCTCAAGCTCAAGCCAAAGCAATGAATACCCATACCCATACCCCAACATATTCATTTGTCATACAACAAGCACAAACATTGGGCATAGATACACATTTCCAACAATGGAATTCACAAACAAGATGGCCATAGATTTTCCCCAAATCGTGACTCACCCAAAACGAGCTGTGGGAAGGGAAATGCATCCACAGGGAGGAAAAACGTTTTCTCCCAACTCTCTCAGCATTTAACAACAAAAACGGTCTCTATGGAACCCCCGTTCCATTCCCCTTCTTCCCCACTGGTATACAACACAAAAACGCCCTTCTCCACGGGGAGAATGAAGGAAAACACAGCAAACATGCCTGGAAAATGCCCAGGTAGCTCTAAACTCGTGAGGGAGCAAGAATGATCATGGACAATGGCTTGGGGGAGATATTCATGGCTCTTTTCTTGCCCAAGAAGAAAAACGTGAATTCCCATGCAGGGTGGCTTGCCCATACTCGAATTTGGATAGCCATACCTCTCATTCCCCAAGGCATTAACTACTTCAACCAACTCTTGGAAGAAAATCAATGATTGGGTACAAAAGTCAACATGCCCTGGTTATCTCATTGACACTTGGCTTGACTTGAGTGGCTCAAGGGTTTGAATGTTTTCCCCCCAATTCCTTGTAAAATCATGCCCCCATCTCTTGTTGCATTGCATAACTAGTTGTGGGTATTTTTATTAAATGCATATTACATGATGTTGAAATTCCAATGTGCCTGGCTAGCATGCAAACCGTATGCATCAATAAATTGATGGCGGGGCCTTGGCCTTGAGCTCCTCACCATGATTTTATAACAATATTACATCATTTACATTTTAATATAATGGGGTCAAGATGGGGGACATTACATCTACTCATGAATGCGATAGGTTTCTCTTGTCCCTCATCATTCTTTTGAACCAAAAATCCTGCAATTGTGTCTTATGAGGCAAAGGAGAAGATTTGGAAATCCTTGGAATAATTAGGGATGATTAGGACTAGTGAAATAGAAATGGAATATTTGATACACTTGAATTCTTCTCTTCCTTCATTTGTCCATTCAAACTTAACATCATTTTTTAATAATTTATGCATTGGCTTCATTAATTCAACTAAGTTAGGAATGAACCTCCTAATGAAATTGATCTAGCCATTAAATGATTGAAGGGCCTTCACATTTTGGGGTAATGGGACCTTTTTGATAGCTTCAACTTGTTTTGGGTCAATATTTACCCCATCCTTTGAGATGATGTGTCCAAACGAATTCCCTTCGTCAACACCAAATATTGACTTGGTCAGATTTAAGGAGATGCCATACCTACAACATTTTTCGAACACTTGCCTTAGATGATTAACATCATCTGATCTTTATTTAGATAATACAGTTAAATCATCTTGATATATCTAAATTATTTTTCCAATAAGCTCACTGAAGGAAAATTCCACAGGTCTCTGGAAGGTAGCACCCGCATTTAGTAAGCCAAAAGGAATCCTTAAAAACTCATAGGTACCCCAAGGTGTGGTAAATGTAGTCTTATGTTGATCCTCCTTTTTAACCAATGCCTGATTATAACAAAAAAAACCATCCAACATGGACATCATTCCAGATCATGCTACCCTTTGTAGTAGAGTCTCCATGTTGGGAAGTGTATAATTGTCCTTTAGACACGATACATTAAGATTTATGAAATCTGTACATATCCTTATGCTTCCATTTTTCTTTCTTACTACCACTAAGTTGGAGCACCATAATGAATGCCTTCTTGGCCCCAATGATTCTAACAACCAACATTTTCTGCAGTTCTTTCTAGACCATGGGGGCCAAATTAGGGTTTAAGTTCATCATAGGTAAATTCCAACACATCTCTATACTCTTTAGTCAAGTTGACTAAGTCTTTTATTTCCTTTTCTAATGTGATTTTTCCAATTTTTATCAATTTAGGATCCTTATCTATTCTAATATTTATTTCAATATAATCCCCTGGTTTTATTGACTCTTTCTTATTTTTAATCCTATCTTACATGTCGAATATTTTATCTAAAGAAATAAGACTCTTAGGAACTTGATTCCTCATATTCTCCTCCTCTTCCTTATACTCTTTTCCCTCCTACCGGTACATGATCTCACAATCTGAAAATTCCTAGACATTGTGAATAAACCTCAAGACTTGCTTATCATCATTGAAAACTTGCTAATGATCTATATTATCAAGAATTGATGGCCTAAAGTTTATCTCGAGTTTACCATCTCCATTTATCATCTCATGTATAGGTTGAAGGGTGGAAGTTGCTACTACTAACTTATATGTCAAGCTGTTAGTCTCTCTAGGGATTTCCTCAAGATTTAGTGCATCAAACCATTACATAGTGTCCCAAATAGCATTTCTATATTTCTTCAATCTGTCACTCCTACATTTATAATTGTTTTTAAGTTGGAGAATTACTAAGTCAGAGTCGTCTTTAATGCTCAATATTTTAATCCATGTATCCTTAGTAGTCTCTATCCCAAGCAGGAGTGTTCCATACTCTACTACATTATTAGACGCCTTGAGTTCAAGTCTAAAAGCAAAGTTAAAAGTTTTCTTCGATGGTGAGATGATTACTATACTTACCCCTTTTGACTTTGAATATGCCCCATCAAAATACATCTTCCATACTTCATCTATATTTTCTACCTTCAATTTTTCTTTTATTGGAGCCAAGAAGTTAGGTAGAATAACACAATTCCCAAAATTATTTGTATTAAAAAAAAATCATTTGATGGATTCTTAGGATTTTCCACATGGCATTTCCTTTCAATTTATTTATGGAGTCTAACTCTTGTGCTATCTGATGTAGGTATTGTTGCATAAGTCCAATCCATTTGGATACATCCTCCTAGATTTGCAACCCACTTTCTTGATAAAAGCATTGCCCAGTTGTTTGGTACATCAATTACTAGCACATCCCTGGTTAAATGGATATTTGGGTAGTTAGCCAATTTTACTTGAAGGTTCAGAATTATTCCTACCACATCAATCTCCCTAGCATCCATATTGGCACAAACATTGTGGTATGGTCTGGTGATCTTTAGATTTAGCTTCTCCATTACTTTCCTTGTAATAACATTTGATGAAGCCTCAAAGTCAAACATGCAATTGTGAAGTAGAAGATCATTTATCATCAGAGATACATAGAAAGGCAGGAGATCTTATTTGCTTGGGTCCATACTATGGAGAATTACTGAGGCATCTTCAATAACAATTTTATTCCTAGGATGAGCTTTTTCTTTATTATAGGATTTATCTTGAGGGCCCTCTATGGCCTTAATCAACTTATCCTTTTGCTCTGGAATCTTCAGGATCAATTACAAGTACAATCATATTTTGATTAGTTAACCAACTACCCATATCAACATTAAAATCATTAGAAATATGAGAAGTTATTACCTTAGGAGTATATTGATTTGCTTTAGTTGGTCCAGCATTATCTCTCCTTTGGTAAGTAGTTGCTTTGAATCTAGCATCATTCGTCTCCTGGATCTTCTTAGGTGTAGGCTTCTCACCATAGTTCTAGGTAGCATAGTCCTTTTCTTAACTATCTTCCTTGGCTTGTTTCCAATGCTCTTTAGATATAGGGTGAGTTTGGACTACAACATTTATGAAGTCTGGGCCCCATGGAAAACCCACATAGTTGCTTGTCTCAAGAAATCCTTGTTCATTAGTATGAAAAAAGATGGGGCAAGTGGATTCCTCATGAAGGTAATCACATGTTATGCAATAAGGAGGTAACTCATCTTGGACCATGTTGGATGTCTCCAACTTAGGTGGACTTTTCTCATGGGGAGGTGTTGTCTTTTGCCATGTTCCATTGCATCTATTTTGAAACTTCTTTTGCACTTGAGAGGCTTGAGAAACTTGTGACCTTTCCATGGAAACTAACCTATTCTGCATGGCATTCATTTGGGATGTATGGTTAGCTACCAAGGCCTTCATCATTTCTTCCATTTCTTTTATGGGGTCTTTGGAAGAGTCCTTATCTTCAGATTCTATGGATTTTCCCTTTGATTCTTATTGCTTGTGTGATGAAGAATTGCCTCTTAACTTGGGATATTAGATTTTCTCAAAGCTTGCATGTTTCTATCAATCCTTATGGTCATTTCTTGGGCACTCTTCAAGGTTGTAGGCTCCTTATCCCTTAGCTGGTATCTAATTTCACCACTAAGTGCCTCCATGTACTAGATAAGAATAGATGCATCTGGAGGTTTAAAATCGTCATGGAGACTTGATACTAAGTCCCTGATTTTTTTATGAACTATTTCATAGTCTCATTTTCATTCTTTTTAATGGAGTGAAGGGCTGCCAACCGGTGGAAATGTTCCTTCTTTTCACCCCACCTCTCCTTGAAAACTTTTGAGAACTCGACAAAAGTTTTATAAGAGTTATCATCAAGGCCCATAAACCAATCACAGACATCCTCTTCCATAGATAAAGCAAAAAGCTTCATGTAAACATCCTCATGTTTGTGAACAGGTTCACGACATCAACTGACATGGAATTTTAGAAATTCTCGAGATGAATCATAGCACTGCTGGCATTATTCCCTTGAAAGGATGGAAACTTCTCAATGGATTGTTTTGTTAACCCATGAGGGTATCCTGTTATCTGAGTGAAGTCAGGGGTTCTTGAAATAATCGTCCATTTCTAACAAATTATTGTTGTTATTATTATTATTATTATTATTATTAAACAGGTGGATGTATGAAAGAGACTCAGATCCAAAATTATCAAGGATCCTACGAGAAGTGAGTCTATTTTGTCTCCTTCGATAAACCCTTTCAGGCTCAGGAATGAAACTGAGCAAACCTTATGAATTTATTCTCGTAGAATACCTTGTTGAATTAAATGACAGTGGAGTCGCAACATGCATCTTAGTAAATTTCAATTATTGACTAGACACATCAAACAAAGTATAAAACAAATAAGTCGTACTTCGGGAATAAAAATATGTATCCCCGAAAATGATGAAAAAAAATGTTGCCACTTGATAAGCACCTTGGGGTTAGCATGGCATAAATCTTCAAGCCTTAAAAAAGGGTAAGGATGGCGACATTGATATTGGATTAATCTAAAACCACTGCGTGTGACCTTGGGGGCAAGTCTCGATTCAAGACCTATCGCTTGCTTCTTGAATCCTCCATGTACACCAACTCCTAGTGAAGCCAAGGGGGGTGGTCCCTAAGAAAAGTAACTAAGGATTTTAGTTCTAAGTTATGAAAATGAAAGTGATTTCTGTGAGTTAAGATGATTTAATGAGACAAGATTTGCAAAAATATGATTTAACTTAATAGCATTTGATAGTAAAGCATTCACAACATGTAAATTGACTTAAGCAAACACCGATTGTAGGCCAGTGCCAAGAAGTGAAATAGTGTTGTTGTGAAAGGAAATGCATTGCAATTGTATCTTGGTCACTTTTAGTTATTAGGATGACTTTATTAAGAGTGGTTTAGTTTGGATATTGCAAAAATGAAAGTACAATGCTGAAAAGTAAACTACTCTAAAGTTTGGCCCAACTCTAATTTATCCCTCAAAGTGAGTGTAGAGCAACTATACCAAGTGTCCAATGGGGCAAGACATAAAATATGCTTAGAGTACCCCCCTAGATATATAGTAAGTTCAATATAACCCTTCGATAATAATAACAAATCTTTACCAGATTTCCCTATTAGACTAGTCACTTAAATCCCCTTCTTGATTGTTCAAGATGATCTGGTAAAGCCTGCAATGGACAAGATCATACAGGGGATATAATTAAATGTGCGTTACTCTTAGAAAAAATGAAATAAATTAAATGGAAACTAATTAAGTGATTATGTGTGCATAGGTGATAATTAATCTAATAAAATGAAATATATATAAAAACAAGTATATGGTTGTGTGTGCTAGTGTTTGCAAAAAATGAAACCTGTCCTGAGTGAGTTTGTGGTCCGATGTTGAATTGAGATCCACAAATGTATAATTTTAGCTTTTAAAATTAAATAACTAAAATAGAAAATAAAAATTGTTAGAAAAGGGAAAACCACGAAAAAGATGCAAATCCCCCCAGGGGGGATGGGGTGTGGGCACTGTGTATCCCACTTGCTTCTCTTTTTATTATGTATGATTACAAGCTTTAGAGAATGCCTCTTGATCCTTTATAACTCAGGATCAGAGAAGGATTACAAGGCTTCAAAAATTCTTAGATTCATAATAAGGTGCCTCTGGGGTCCTGGATTGTCCAAATCCTCGAAAATTGAGCAACACCTCCTCTTAGTTGTTCATGTATAGAAAAATACCAGCAATATTTTGTTATAGTAAAAATGCCCAAAACCACTTTAAAAGTGTTCTTGGACAAGGTTAAAAAAAATCTTAAAAAAATCCAAGTTAAGACTAGATTTAAAGCACAAAAAGGAATTAAGAGAAACAAGCTAAAAAGAAAGCTCTATTGGGATCTCTGCTTGCACTTTTGGGGCAGAAAATTAAAGGCACTTGATCTTTCCAAATATAAGTTTAAACCACGGAAGTGAATCTTTCTTGCAAGCCTTTAAATATACACCAGGATGACTTGCAAAAGAGAAACATTCATGTGCTAGATCTAAATATAAAGATGAAACTTTTAATGAAAACTAAGATCTATGCATGAATAGATATAAATCAGATCTAATGTAAAGTATTACTTTAGGAAAAGTAGATCTAAGCTATAGCAAGAGAGTAACCAGTAACTAAGAAGAATTTTTTGTTTTAGATGAGAGAAGAAGAAGCAGTAAAAACCCCTAGACTTGGGTTGTAGAGTCTTTTGAAGTGGGTCTAGGAGGGACTATTCTCTTCTTGAAACCTTTAAGAGGGAAAATACACAAACAAGTTCAAGACCCTTCTCCAAGTAGCATAACCTGCACCTATAAACAAAGCTTGCCTAAGGTAGGTTAAAAATATTGGTGTTAACTACAAAATAAACCCAAAAAATATGTGTTTAGACAAAAATCACATATATATTTGAGACACATAATGTAACTAAGTAGTAAAGAATAATCAAACAAGAAATTATTTACCCTATCGAGTGATATCTCCCCTTATAAGCCAAGCATTAACCAAGAAAAGATGCAAGAATTGGAAAACATATACAAGTTACCTCACAAGACTAGCAGTGAACATGCACACACATAGAAAGACACACCAATGCAGCCTCCAAAGCCTTTTATTCATCAACTGATTCAACAAAATATTACAAATAATTTTGGCAGAACTTCAATCCTTCCAACCAAATGATAAAAAAGAGCCCAGGGGGGGCACATTCCTAACTGAGAGTGGAGGGTGAGTTAATGAGAGAAACGAGGGATTTGATTGTTAGTTGAACTCAAGAGTATGGGAGGCACCTTTCATGAGGTGCACCCCCCTCTCTTTGGATTGCATCCCATCCAATATGAAGCTGCCAAGTAAGAGGCTATGCCCTCCTTTAAAGAGATGTGCCTCTCTCCTTCTTGAGTTAGCTTGCCACATCTTCAATCATGATCTCAACCACCAAATTAGAGTTCAGTGAACTCGCCTTTAACTATCCATTATATTTCCACCACTCCGTACATGTCCCTGACATGTTTCCTTTGATCGAGGGATGCTAATTTTGACTTTATTATGTCTTGTTTTGCCATTTATTTGGTATTTTTGGCCATTTTTTTAGAGAAAATCAATTTAAGTGAAAGAATCACATTTTTTCTCTTAAAAGTGGGTTTAGGGGTTAGTGGGTGCTCTGGGTTATAAAACGAGCACCCCCATGGAAATTTCCACCTCCTAACACCACTTTGATGACTTTGTTTTATTTTTACATTAAAAACAATAAAAATTTGCTCGTTTTATGGGAAATTTTTTTATTAGTGGAAACTAGAAAAAACCTAGGGGGAAATTAGTACATGTTCATATGAATCAAACATAGTTCGTAGCACAGTAATATACACTAACACTTATAATTTAATAAACTCCTAAGGCCTAACCATGAAGATGATTACTCCAGCTTTGGAGGATTGAGTGAAAAAAATGAAAACTATAAGTCCCTAAAGAACAACAAATCATTAACAAGGAAAAAACACTATGAGGTAATGGATTGATGTCTAAGTCCTAGGAAATACAAGTCTATTACAAAATTTCATCATGCTACGACTCTTTATACAATTTCCCTGCAGGTGTATGAACATGTAAAAAATTAAAAAGGGGCCAAAACTGACCTGCGTGGACTTCTGAGAATTGAACAATTGACTTGTTCACACTTCAACGGCTCAATTGAACAATTCATCCAAGTGAAACTTGGAGGCAACACACTGCATGAACTATCAACCAAGTAATTTTTTCACTACATGAAATATCAACCAAGGAATTAACAACAATTTTCAACCTCAATCTTAATTGTTATATTTTCAAAGGTTCCAATTGTGTATAGAGAAGCAATCATGATACCAACACCATATAAATACCATGGGCCAAGTTTGAATAGTGGGAAAATCATTAGAATTCGACAGATGGAGGAATGTATGCGAGAACTAAAGTAGAAAATCCATACACTACATGAATAAAGGGAATGCCAATATTCATAAATTTCAACAAGGCCTTCCTATAAAAAAATTTTAATGCATTCTTCGTATACAATGCACAAATCACTAATATGTGTTAGTAATTACAAAGTAGTTTGTTCACTGCATGAACTATCAACCGACTAATTTGTTCACTACATGAAATATCAACCAAGGAATTAACAACGATTTTCAACCTAAATCTTAATTGTTATATTTTCAAGGGTTCCAATTATGTATATAAAAGCAATCATGATACCAACACCATATCGATACCATGGGCCAAGTTTGAATAGTGGGAAAATTATTATCATCATCATCATAGTAATAGTTTGCAAATACAAAGAGATAAATAATCATCATCATCATAATCATTCATCAACAACAAATAAACAAACAATTCAATTCATAGAGGGCATGCCATTGATATATATATATATATATATATATATATATATATATATATATATATATAATGGAACACATCATGGGAAACCCTCAAGAACTTCCCCTCATTTCAATGATGGTACCCAAGGTAAACCATTCAGGAGCAGTTAATTGCACCCTAACCTAGCGGCAACATCAAGTGAGGCCCTTGCATAGCCACCTGGGATTTGATCCTGAGACCTTATGCTTGCATGATACAACACTCAACCACTTGAGCTAACCCACCGGGATTAAATGTACATTATATATATATATATATATATATCAAATGTACATTTTTTACAAAATGGCACCGCGTGCCTAATATACAAAACAACACACACACACACAGTCCACGGGGTGTATTTTATATATATATATATATATCAAATGTACATTTTTTACAAAATAGAACCACGTGCATAATATACAAAATGAAATCTTGTGCCCAGACATTGAAAACTGGCATATGGTGCCCTATATACAAAATGACACTCATTGGTCACTCATTTACCACTACCACCCTTGCCACTTTGACCTACATCTTTGAATTCAATCTTTCTTCTTTTACTAGACCTAGGAACTTGTGCGTTTCTCTATCTCGGTGTACTTCTTGTCTTTGGGGATTGGACAAAGAAATCACTTAATAATAAGACTTTTTCACAATGAATTAACAAGAAACCGCTTATGAATTGAAATCTAGGGCCACCCTTTCCACTTTGACCTACATCCTTGAATTCAGTCTTTCTTCTTTTACTAGACCTAGGAACTTGTGCGTTTCTCTATCTCGGTGTACTTCTTGTCTTTGGGGATTGGACAAAGAAATCACTTAATAATAAGACTTTTTCACAATGAATTAACAAGAAACCGCTTATGAATTGAAACTTTACAATTCAAGCTAAGAAAAATCACCTCATATGGTATTGTGATTCAAGACGGTGTTTCCCTCTTCCGCGACCCTAGTCTCTCAGATATGCCACCCTGCAATAGTTGAATGAATTAAAACATAAAATTTAAGTAAGAAACGACTAAAATCAATTCCATTCATGATACATAAAAAATTCCTCAATGAATGATCTCACTGTGAATATATCAAGAGATGGTGGAGATTCACCAACAAGTGGAGCACTCGGTTGTCCACTCAATTTCACAAGTTGCTCCAACGGAGCATCTCCTATCACATCCACTATGGTATCATCATGGGTTGGTCGTGGTGGAGGTGCATGGGGGCGAGGTGGTGAGATCGAAGTAGATGTGATAGTGGTGGCTATAGTATGGGATACTGGTGGGTGTTGCATAGGTGCATGTGATGGAAAAGGAGGTGGGGCCATAGGCCGGACTTTCCATGTATCTTGGGACAAATAATGGGAGGAAATTCGATAATGGTGAAAAGTGAGGTGGCAATACTGTCGACTTGAAAGGGAATGAACCCACCTACATACACATTTAAAAATATTTTAATTAGTTAACCAAAATAAGATAACAAAATTCTCATTTAAACAAGATTTAACTTCACACATGATACCCAGGGAAGGTGGTGATGCATCCACCCCAGGTGGACAAGGTTCATCACCGAATGGTACCACAACTTGTAGAAACATTAAATGAAGGAAACCATTATAAATAAACTAAAAGCACATTCAAACTAAAAGCATCTAGAATATGGAATGAAAACATATGACAAAATTTGCAAGGAGATATCATTTTAATTCATGAATCACTCACTCCACCATACCTGGGTGTGTGGTACACCAAAAGAGAGAGTTGCTACAAAAATTGCATCAATGGAAAAAACTGACACTAATGCATCACTTGGTGTGGCATGTGTGCTATCTGGGTGTAGCATTTGGAAACATCATTAAATTAGATATATAAAAATAAAATATAATAATATATATAATCAATGAAGAAAAAAGAGATGGTCAACATACTAACCTCCTGCATAAAAGTATCAGGCCGTTTGTTGCCCTCCATTTCCCCATAACAACTCTTCTCACAACTCGAACACTTATGAGGCTCACGTGAGGCTCCATGTTGCATGTCCTGGCCGAACCCTATTGCAGGGGATGAAAGGCCAACTCCTCCCCCAACGTCACCTTAATCTTGCTCCTCACTAGATAATGCTATGAAACTGGCATGTTGCACCAATCTGCGAGTCACGACAAATAGAGATGCCCCGGTTTGGGAAATACTCTCCCCTATCGATGGATGATAGACGAGGGGAGGGGGTAGGCCTTTTCCTAGGAGGACAAGGACCTAGTAATTGGTTACGCCTATAATGCTATCTATCTTGTGCATACACATGACCCACCCAATGAAATTCACCAATGTCAAAATAGTTGACATGGTGACCTAATACAAACTATGCCCATAATTTCATTAGGAAATATAGAGGCACTTCCCTATTATTGTAGGGAGGTTTTTCAAATACCATAAACCACCTTTCCATCCAATGGTATTTGAATGGTTGGAAGTTGCACCAATCCATACAAATAAGTTTATTTGTAACTGGTGGATTTAATCTAGTTCTTGGGTCAATAAACAATGTCATCCACTGTTGTTTGGTGATGTCCAGGTCTCTAACTTGGTCTTTATTTTGACTAGTCCTATAATATTCAAATATTCTATCCTTGTAATCAAACATAATAATTGGTTAATTTTCATTGGGAATATGCAATGGAAGATATAATTGCCTCTAGAGGAGTGGCTAGTGACAATCTGGTGGGATTTCTAGTATTTCACAACTCATTACAAAGGGTTCTAAGAGATCTCAAATCTGAATCAATTTCCATGTTAACATTGTTAAGATTCAATATGCTAAGACAGAAAATATCAGCATTCCATTTCATTTTACAACAATAGCATATACAGGATCACTGAAGAAACAACAAGCACAGCATAAACACAAGAGACATAGATTTATCCTGGGAAACCCTCATGGGGTAGACAACCCAGCAAAGCTTCCTCAATATAGATAACCAACAAATACAAAGATGCAAACCCTAGACATGGGATCCTTCTCCTTCACAGCAAACCTCTCTCACACAAGTGCGCCACTCACAAGTGAATGAATGAGTGAGTTAAGTGAGGAACATCCTCCTCTACTTATACTTGTTCCCTGACTGACTTTTACACAAGCTAGGTCGGACCCAACTTAATTACTGGGCTAAACACCCCATTACAACTGACTGGGCTGACCCCTCTAGGGTGGTCTAATGACCCTTTGACCCACATAACACATAGAGGGCCGACCCCCACTAGGGAAGTCTAATAACCCAAGTTACCACAATCCGACGGAGGAATAAACATCTTCGGATATACAATAAGATCTTCACGGAGGAATGAAACATCTCCGGAATAATAAAGTACAAATATAATATTCTTAGAAGTTACAATATTTCAACACTCCCCCTTAACGAGAAGGATATTATAACAACATCTGCAGAAGCAAGGAGTCATCAACATCATACATGATACATCTATAAATCATTCGAAGCTTCCTCAACATCATCAGTAACTCAAGCAATTACTGGAACATCTTCAATACTGGAACATCAACATATTCAGTACTGAATCTTTTGCAGCACTTGAACAGCTATAGCAATATCATCATCTAGATCCTCACGATCAACAACATTGTCATCACACGATCATCAGTATCGTCATCATACGATCATCAGCATCGTCATCACACGATCATCGGCATCGTCATCATGATCTACAACATCTGGATCATCATCTCGATCTACAACATCTGGATCATCATCTCGATCTACAACATCTAGATCATCATCTCGATCTACAGCATCTGGATCATCAGCGTAGCATACTCTGCAATACACACGATCATATTACAGGATGATCAATCCTGCTCTCTTTAGGACATAGGTCCATGGATGATACAATCCAGATCAATTTCCAGGATGATCAATCCTTATCACTTTAAGACATCTCACCATGTCTAGGGACGATGCAATCCCGATCAACTTCCAGTAGGATCATTCCTTATCACTTTAAGACATCTCACCATGTCTAGGGACGATGCAATCCCGAGAAACTTCCAGCAGGATCATTCCTTATCACTTTAAGACATCTCACCATGTCTAGGGATGATGCAATCCCGATCAACTTCCAGGAGGATCATTCCTTATCACTTTAAGACATCTCACCATGTCTAAGGACGATGCAATCCCGATCACGTACCTTTTGAACCAATGTTCACGGACGATGCAGTCCTCTCACGTACCTTTTGAACCAAAGGTTCATGGACGATGCAGTCCTCTCACGTACCTTTTGAACCAAAGGTTCATGGATGATGCAGTCCTCTCACGTACCTTTTGAACCAATGTTCATGGATGATGCAGTCCTCTCACGTACCTTTTGAACCAATGTTCACGGACGATGCAGTCCTCTCACGTACCTTTTGAACCAATGTTCACGGACGATGCATTCCTCTCACGTACCATTTGAATCGAGGTCCAGGGACGATGCAGTCCAATCACGTACCTTTTGAACCGAGGTCTAGGGACGATGCAATCCTATCATCAATTCTTGGAGACATCTGTCCACAGATCAATTCAATGGACCAAAGTCCAGGGATGATACAATCCCCACCTGTCCACCAAGGACTTCATTCTCGAAGACATATGTCTACGGATCAATTCAAGGGACCGAAGTCCGGGGATGATACAATCCCCACCTATCCACAAAGGACTTCATTCTCAAAGACATATGTCTATGGATCAATTCAAGGGACCGAAGTCCGGGGATGATGCAATCCCCACCTGTCCACCAAGGAATTCATTCTCGAAGACATCTGTCTATGGATCAATTCAAGGGACCGAAGTCCGGGGACGATACAATCCCCACTTGTCCACTAAGGACTTCATTCTCGGAGACATATGTCTATGGATCCTTTTTAGAACATGTGTTCAAGGATTATGCAATCCCTCTTCTTTCTCGGAGACATATGTCTACAGATCCTTTTAGAACATGTGTTCAAGGATGATGCAATCCCCTTGTCAACTTAGACCCTGTCTAAGAACCATTCACCAATCTTTTTGTTGGCATCATCAATATAGGTATCCTCATCAATACATGTAAGCATATCATTGATACAGGTATACTCATCATCGACTTCACTATTGATGTGGGCAATCTCATCATCAATGTCTACATCACGCCCCCTTTCGAGGAGGGTCCTTCTGAACTACACCAAGCTTGTCTTGGAAATACTCAAACTTTACTCGAGGTAGAGGTTTGGTTAGTACATCGGTAACTTGTTCATTTGAGGTAGAGGTTTGGTTAGTACATTGGTAACTTGTTCATCAGTGCCTACAAATTCGAGCTTTATAGTTCCTTTCTGCACCATATCTCGTATATAGAAATATCAGATCTCTATGTGCTTTGACTTATCATGGAATCATTGGGTTCTCTGCCATCTTGATACAACTCTGTTTGTCACACAGGATCACAATGGGATCCATCTCTAAGTCAAATAATCTTGATAATAGTTTCCGAAGCCATACTACTTCACAACTAGTAGAGCAAGCATCTATATATTATGCTTCGGTTGTGCTAAGAGCCACACTGGACTGCTTCCTGCTAAACCACGAGATCATGGAAAATCCAAGACAATAACATCCGCTCGATATGTTATTCTTGTCTGCTACACTTCCTATCCAATCAGCATCTGAGTAGCCATACAATCTGAAGTCATGATCTCCAAAATAATATAGACCAAAGTCTATCGTACCCTTCAGGTACCTCATCACATGCTTTGCAGCTATCAGGTGAACTCGTCTAGGTTCCACTAGATACTGTCTCAAGGTGTTTCACAGCAAAGCATATATCCGGCCTGGTATACGTCAGATACATCAATGACCCAATAATCTGTCTGTACAGAGTTACATCCACTAACTCTAATGAGTCATCAGCTAACAACTTCAAGTCGGAACCCATGAGAGTGGCCATGGCTTCACATTCCAACATATCAATTCTTCTCAAGATTTCCACAGCATACTTTCCCAGGATGAGAAAGATTCCTTTTGAGCCTTTCCATACTTCCAGACCTAGGAAGTAATGCATCAATATGAGATCTTTCATTTTCATTTCTGCAGCCATCTTCTTCTTTCTTTTCATGATCTGTTTGTAAAAATAGATCATCCACATACATTAATAGTATGATAGGTTCATCATTTGTAACGGATCAGCTTTACTTTTGGTAAAGCTCAAGCTTATCAAGAAACTATCAATTCTCCCTTTGTGACTGAACATCATTCACACTCTGCATTGAGTGATCTTCTGCATATCTATCTATGCCATCTCTCGTCAGATGGGTCTACTGATATGAGCCTCAATATCATTCGAACTCTGTGGTGAGTTCCTTCTTGCATCCATGTCATCTGTGTATAGAAACCATATTCAACCTTGTAGCAAAGGTTGAGATCCTCATCACCCATGGTGATCATTAAGCTCATCAAATGACTATCGATCCTGAGTACCCATACAAAGCCTGATTCACACTTCTTCTTCAATTACACCATTAAGAGAATGGTCTTATCTAGCCACTTGGAGCAAACATCTCGGCATGATCCTCTTCCTCTTTCTAAGAGAATCTTCTAGCCACGAGCCTTCTATATTATGTTTGATTTGTAAATCTTCTTGTTGAACATCCATCACTTGTTCAGTGTTCATCATTCTTCATGATCTTTCCTACAAATCAAAATTAAGTACATGATTAGTAATACTTCATAATCATTAAATCATATTGACATGATGACCTATTATGCATATAGATATGATTTACATAGTTATGCTACTATCTTGACCAATACTGTGGCACAACACTTTTCCATATCCTGTATGCATACAGTGGCTATCTAGATGCCTTCCATCTCTACCAGAACATACTATCGAGAGTGTGCACAGCTCTCAGCATGTCAACAAAGAGGTTTCATTCTAGACAAGCAACAATGGAATGTTTGTCCAACTTACCAATCATATGCATATTAGTAGTATACTATTCAATGCTATATGAATGTTTACACTCAGCGTGATATATTCTAAATATGCATGCAATCTATTACAAGCAATATCATTTACTAACTCAAATACTTATCTTTTATGTTTGTGTGGTTCCCTCCCGCTTGATCTTCTATATGTCTTTTGAACTTCTATTCATTTGGTACCACTGTGCATGCTCAAGTGTGTACTAGTGTCATCCTCATGATCTCATACACAAACATACATTCATTAGTATAATCTCAATATTATAAAAACATTATAATTCTACATAATCTTGAATATGTATGGTCATGATCATTCAATACATGGGTATACTAAGATCCCAGCACAAAGTAGGATTCTAACTTGACATAGGAAAACATACCTGGATTAGTATACCTACTTAGTTATGTCTAACACATCTAAACAATATCTTCTTTGTTCTCTTCAATGATTTAGAGATCCTATGCTAGAACCTGCATATCTCATAGGTTAAGCATAGTAGAACAAAGTCATACATACCTCGTAAGTAGAACTTCCATATGATCAAGGATTATGGATGAGTCTTTTCTTCATGCCATCATGGTCATGGAACTTGATTTGTCTTTCTTGATATACCTGTATCTTGTTAGCAGACAACATCAACCTCATACAACACCACAGTGCATTAGTACAATCATATAACCCTAATCAATGAATGTCTTCTATCATTCACATGTATTCATACTTTTATTAGGGTGATAAGACAATTCTAACATTAATCAAGATTGTACTAACCTAAATAATATGAAGACAAACATATTATGACCTTAATCAAGAATCAGATTTCAAGACATACCTGTATCTCCTTAAGTCATACCTGTCGAGACTTCTTGTAGTCTTCTTATGTAAGGCCTTAGCCTCATCTCCCCCCGAAAATGGATCTGGAGCTCGATTAGGGTTTTTCAGAGAAACCCTAAAAATTCAAACTTTGACTTTCACACTGCTGAATGTATGGAAGGATGTGTCTTGCTAAGCTGATCAAACTAGCGTACTTCAATTTTGAAATCTCCAAAATTTGACCCCTCAAAATTGCCTTCGAAACTTATGGATCTCCTGGATAGGATCCCGAACTAGGGTTTGATGAAGCCCACCCTTCTGCCCAATCAAAAGGTTCGATCCAAGGCTCTAAACTCTTATTTTTCTGAGGAGCTTCCAGCCATGGTCACAGACTTCAAAATTTCCAACTTTTGTTGAAGCCCTAATTTTCCACCTTTCCAATCAAAATCCCGAATTGGGGTTTGATCAAGCCCGGTCTTCGACCCAACCAAAAAATTCGATCTTGGTCTCTAAATTTTGATTTTCCTGAGTAGCATTCAGCCATGGACTCCGATTCCAAAAATTACAACTTTCTCTGAAACCCTAAATTCCGGAAGCCATGAATGAAGGTGCTAAAAAATAATTATGTTTTGATAGAAATATGTACCTAATTGTTTATGCTGTAACTCCGAACTTTTTGATCCACAAGGTATGAAATTTTTTTTTGTGGTATCCTAACCTATCATCTTTCCATCCCGAAAGGTCTGACCTCAATTGGATTCTCTGAGAGAGATTTATGGCAAGTTTCGTAATGTGACCTGTTTATGGGATAAAACAGGAGATCGAACTTGTACGGCATGCCACGTGTCACTGGTTCAACTGCGGCCTCTGAAAATGTTTCTTGAGATAATACAGTCCGTGCACTACCTATAAATTTTTACAAAATTTCATTTGGAGCTTCCTAGCCCAAGTTATGACCTTTTTTCCTAGGTCACCTGATTATGACTGAGATCTGGAACAGGTAGAAACCCTAACTTGTATTGATCATAACTCACAAAGTACAACCAATCTGAGGTTGTACTTTGGAAACAAGGTACATGGGGATGTCATCTACGACCTGTAAACGTTTCAGATCCTGAAACTTTGCAAAAGTGGATTTATAGCGAAAGTTCCACGATGACTGGTTTTTGCTATATAAAACCCCAACCTTCAAATTGTCGCAAGTGAAGCAAGTGTCGTAAGCGCCATACATTGCCTTCCTTCAGGTTAGCTCTGATACCATGTTAATATTCAATATTATAAGACTTAAAATATCAGCATTGCATTTCATTTTACAACAATAGCATATACAGGATCACTGAAGAAACAACAAGCACAACATAAACACAAGAGACACAGATTTATCGTGGGAAACCCTCATGGGGTAGAAAACCCAGCAAAGCTTCCTCAATATAGATGACCAACAAATACAAAGATGCAAACCCTAGATATGGGCTCCTTCTCCTTCACAGCAGACCTCTCACACACAAGTGCACCACTCAGAAGTGAATGAATGAGTGAATTAAATGAGGAACATCCTCCTCTACTTATACTTGTTCCCCGATTGACTTTTACACAAGCTAGGTCGGCCCCAACTTAATTACTGGGCTAAAAAACCCATTACAACTGACTGGGATGACCCCTATAGGGTGGTCTAATGACCCTTTGACCCACAGAACACATACAGGGCCAACCCCCACTAGGGAAGTCTAATAACCCAAGTTACCACAATCCGACGGAGGAATAAACATCTCCGGATATACAATAAGATCTTCACGGAGGAATGAAACATCTCCGGAATAATAAAGTACAATATAATATTCTTAGAAATTACAATATTTCAACAAACATTTGGTGGTTCAGGAATCGGGTTTAGTGTATCTTGATGTGGTGGTGATTTATTTGGATTATCTTTGAGATTCATTGTAATTAGTTTTGTTGCAATTTAATAAAAAAAATTATGCCTAGTTAACAAATTTAGGTTTAGTTGTTTGTTTATTTTTTAAACAAAATATGAAATTAAAAAAAAAAAAAGGAAAATACTAACCTGGAATCCAATGAAGATGCAAGCAGTGGTCCCTTGCTTGCTTGATTATCTCCTCAGGCACTCTAATTTGAACAATAGTTTTCTCGATCTCCTCTAAGACGCGTAGCCTGGTCTATGGAGAAAATAGACTGGCCACAACCTTAAAAAAAAGCATGTGCGTGCTTTAGGAGCATGCACACATTCCTCATGCGTGCAAGCTTTAGGAACACAAACACTCTCTTGTAAGGATGACTTGGCATCCTTGTTGGGGGTTTGGGAATTCTTGAACCTAGAAAATTAGGATTGCAAGTGTGTTATTGAAAGCGCATGCACGTTCCTGCGTGAGTGCATTCTTGATGAAGTCAATGCCACTTTTGAGGCCATCAACGTCGTGTGATCACCCTATTGGGAATTTCTCTAAAGGGAAGTCTCCATAGGGGATTTTTGGCCAAAACATTAAAATTTTAGGTAGAATACCTACAGAAGTAGTGGTGTCGCAAAGGATCAAACTTCTATTCACCTATAACACTAATTTTGAGGGATCCATTCTATCAAAGATATATCATTTCTCAAACTTGTAGAAGGTTGATGTTTCAATAGAATTTTTTCAATAGATCGATTGATGTTGAGCTTGAGAGTTCAACAATTTTCATTATTAGTGAACTTCTTACATTGTATTAATGCCTATGCACATCCTCATGTAAGGATGGAACACATATTGGGAAAATCAACAAATGCTTAGGCATTGTCCTTACACAACAACAATCACTATTGTTAATGCCAAAGGTGATGAGGTAATAATACTAGTAGGGAAAATTTTAAGGATTCATATTTATCTTAAAGTGTAAAACCTTGCCAAAACTTACTAGCTCTTACAATCTTGGCCATAAAATGATTGACAATATTTCTATAAAAATATTCAAATTTCAAATGATTATATAGTTTCTAGAATATTTTGGTGATTTTTACAAGTAAAATAATTTTATCCTATAGAATTTGGGCAAATTGTTTTAGAAAAAAGAAAGAGAAATTGATTTATTTTTTTAAACAAAACTTGCAAAATTAGTCCTTGGGTGAAATTTAACCCCTAAGATTTTCATATTTTTTTGAAATTGTATTATTTCCATTGCATTGGAATTATGTAATTAGTATAAGAGTGGATAAATAAGTTTAGATTTGATGAAAATATTCAATGTTCATTAACAAAAGGATGAAAGGTCAAGTTCATCCAGAATACTTTGGCAAGTAATTGAAGTTATTAGAAAAAAACATTGTACATGCATCATTGTGAAGATGTTATTTTCTTCCTATGGCTATGTTTTTGTCTCTTAATTTTATATGTAGGTCAAAACTGCTACTTGGATTTTTTTCTTCTTGAAATACGTTGGATTGAAATTTGTTGATGCCTATCTTTATTTTGTTGCTCATAAATTAAAAAAATTAAAACTAGCATAGATCCATCTTAAACCTAGATTTATCAACCATAGAGAGGGATAAAATTTCTTGAGAAAATTTACACCTCAAGAAATTGGATCCCTTTCATATGGATTTGGGTTTAAGATAAATCTATGCTAGTTGTATTCTGTGAGACACCATTTAGCTTTTAAGAGGATGCCACACAAAAGAAAATCTTGAATATATTTAACTATTATATTTCATTGCCAACTTTTTTGTGGTGTGTAACAAAATGTTGCTTATAATGGAGTTGATGACCTTAGTAGGAATAAGATTTGACATTTAGTTTTTTAAAAAGTTGTTTCTTGATATTCATTATATGAATAAAAGACGACATAGTTCAATACAATACGACTGTCGACATATATTTGTGTTCCATACATCTCCCAACCAACCATTAGATGCTCATGGAAATCTACAAAAAACATATAGTGCAGTCTTTCCAATATGAAAAAAGTACATCATAACAAGAACTTACTTTTCTGCATAGATCTAAAAAACTATATCAATAGTTCTAGTAGTCATCCAAAAAGATGTTAACAAAATTTCATATTCTTAATAAGCTAAGAATGATCCACTCGACCACACAAAGAAGTCTTTGTACTCCACAAAATAAAGTCTTCCTTCAAGTTGACCAATCGCTTTCTTTGATAATCCATCCTCCACTGAATTCAACTATCTATAAACATGTGAATATGAGATATCATTGAAATTACCTTGTAAACCCTTGATCCTAGAGAACTAGTGAATCAAAGAAGCTACTTGAAGCTTTGACTTCCCAACTTCCCAATACACTATTACTTTTGAATCACCAAATGCCGGAAGAGACAAGATACCTTTATTTGAAGCAAATAAAAAGACACCCCACAAAGCCAACAACTCAACCCTTGTATGTGTTCCTTTTCCACATCCCAACCACAAGTGAAAGAAATGGCTCCTATTGAATTTCAACATCATCCCCCCCATCCCGAACTGGGAAGAAACATCAAAAAAGGAAACTAGAAAATCCTCTGATAAGTCAGGATAAAAAATAACCCAAGGCACCTTGAACTTCTACTCTTTATGGTATTCACAATAAATCCCAACAAATCTAGAACTGGCCACTTAAGCATTGGGATTCACATTGTCAAAGATAACAACATTTCTAGATCTCTATGTCCCCTAACAGATAAATAAGGGGACCTCTTTGAATTAAGGAACATTGCTAATCTGGGATCTTAAGGAAATATCAAATGAGGAAACATCAAACAACTCATAAATCTAAAGGCTAACCTTAACATCCCTCCAAATTTTCTGATCAAATTGATAGTGAAAAGAAATGTGGAATAGTTTTGGCAACCTTGTAACACATACAACATATATTTGGACTAACTCTGCCTCTCTTTAATAAGTTGTCCCCAATCATAATTTTATTTTCTAGACACAACCAAATGAAACACTTCTACTTCAAAGAAACATTCCATTTCCAAATTTTATGATGCCACCATTTAACATAAACAATAGATGTTAAATATATAACATCATATGCAGTTTTGGCACTAACTTGCTCATTTGTACCGTTCCAAACCCAAAAAAAATTATCCTCAAGATTTGATAATTTGATACCAGCATGATTTAATCCTAAAATATAGAAGTTCCATTCCTTTGCAATGTTAACTTCTAAGCCTAGATTTGCTGCAAGGAGCCAATAAGATGAAGAATTTGGAAAACAAACATTCCTTCTCACATGAGCCGAAAGAATAAATAAGAGCTAGATATAACTTGAAGAAATCTTTGCCTCTCAAGAAAGGATCTATACCCAGATGTACAAGATTTCCATTGCCAATTTTCCATGATAGTCTTGAACCCAACCAAGGATAAGAGTAAACAAGTCTTCTTTAAAAATTGGAAGCCTTTGAAATTGATTTGGTTGGCAATCTAATCCAATCAGAGAATCCCGATATAGGAATCCTAGAAGGGTCTCCCAATATATGCAAGGTACGTGGAAGCTCAAATCCATAGTGGTGTTGTCTAATGCACAACCGTACAACAAGAGCCTTCTGATATACTACCGAGTACATGAAGTGCCTTTCAATATACCCAAGGGTACATGAATGAACATTCTATATACTGGTTGGTACGTGGAAGAATTGCAGGCTCCCGGGATGCAATGCAAGCAGATAACGACAGCTGCCATGCTTAATGACGTTGGAACACGTCACTAACTTATCACACAAGTTACTAGCAAGTTTTAACCTAGCACTACCGTTAATATTATCTTGAGCGGTTAGGTCAATGCATGGACTATAGACAGGAATTTAAACAAATGCAACTTAAGCTACATAAATGCAATTTTTTTCTTTTCCGATTCAATGAAATCTATCTAAGGTAGGGAGAAATTCCTTTGTTGCCGTTATGAGAAAAATAAACAAGTACCCCTATAACTCAAAATCAGTGAAAAATACAACGAAGTACTCTTTTCACTATGTCAACAAAAATCACTAAATAACAAACAAGCACCAAAATATAAACGCTTTTCTTTTTTCTCTTTTCAATTTAATCGAATCTACGAAATATGGAAAGAAGAATTTCGCTTTCAAATGCAACAATCTCTAACTTTCGAATTAATGACCTAAAAGATGAAGGAAAATCAAAGAATGAGAATTTTCAATCTTTAAAGATGCTTTGCAAAAACTCAAATATGCGTATATCTTTCTAAGAAATGAACAAGATATCATAACCGAGAAACTACAAGATTGATCATTCAAGCTTTCCAAATATTTTTATCCCAAAGTCATGAAAATTCTTCCCAACAATTCCAAGAATGAGACTCGAAATGAAGATGATAAAATTTTGTTTTCCCTACTCAAATGTTCACAATGGATTTGAGAATTATAATGCTCTTTAGATCTACCATTCAAAAAATCAAAGATGATGTCTCGACCAATTATGGTAAACTGGAAATTCCCAAAGAAAAGAGATCACCCAAAACTCAAAAACACTCAAAATCAAAGAACAAAATTGCAAACAAAAATCCAATGGTTGAATGTAGGAAGGGGTTAGGAATCATACCTAACAAACTGAATAGATATGGAAATGGGATCAGGGATCGCAAGACCAAGTGGATAGATTGGGGATTGAAATTTCCCTCCACTACCAAATTGCTCACTTGACTAGATTAAGACCCAAAATCAACCAAATCAAACTCAGACACAAGCAAGCAGGACCTAGGGTTTCTGTGGCTGAATCACACAGCATACAAAGCTCAATCAATAAGACCAAATGATAAAAAATGGAGAAATCATGCTAATTACCAAGCAACAAGTGTTGGCGCACTTTGTTCTTGTACATCAGAGTGCCAGGCGTAGGCTCTATGAAGGCTAAATGTGCCAATGGCACAGACTGTACTCAGGATAGAGGTGCCAGAGGCGCAGGATGATCATGGACAGTGAGTGCTAGAGTCCTTGTAGCGCAGGGAGTATACACCCCAGGTGCGCCAGGAGAATAGTAGGTAGCAAGAAAGCAAAGATCTCGAAAAATATAAAGTAAAAGGTCCAATCTTGATCCCAGACAAAGTCAAGGAAAGCCAAGAGACTCTGAAATGGAAAAAATTCAAAGGTTTGAGGGGCTTAGGAGGCTAGAAAATGAATCAAAAGAAATCAATGAAAATAAATCAAATTGAAATCAAAACGATGTTATTTCCCTAGTATGGTCACCAGATTTGTTTATGGATAATCTACTCGAGCGGACGTGGGTGTGATCTCCCTAGTCCAGGTGGATCTAGAACAAATGAATACAGAATATATATCTAATTTCCTAGATCAATTAGAAATTGAATTAGATAGATGCATTATCTTCATATTTGTGAATCCTTCTCCTCTTTGTCGCTCCAAGCTCTGTGGTCTTCATATCTAGAGCTACAAAACAGTGTCAAGCATATAGAGACAAACAAACAATAAAAGCACATCTAAACACTAACTGATCTAAGCTAATAGTTAAGGAAGAAATCTCTAAATATCATTGATAAAAAGACATTTATGGAAAGAGATTATATTACTGTGAATAAATGGGAAATACATAGAAGAGTGATGATTACAACCCAAGCTTTAACATTGTAACCTTCCTCCAACAGTCCAAGCCAAGCCTCCAAAGGGTGTGTGTGCCTCCCAAGAGATTAAGAGGGATCACTTAGGGTAATTCCACCAGCATGTAAGTGCTATAGTCCTTCCTCCCTTCTCAATGGAGAGAGAGGTATTTCATGTACCCTTGGGTATATTGAAAGGCACTTCACATACTCGGTAGTATATCAGAAGGTTCTTGTTGTAGGGTTGTGCATTAGAAAACACCACTATGGATTTGAGCTCCCACTTACCTTGCGTATATCGGGAGACCCTTCTAGGATTCCTATATCAACAAACATCACCACCCCTTTTCTTCACACGATTTGGGTTGAATTGTGATGGCTCGATACAAGAGATGAGAAAATTTTCCCAACTTGTACAACAATCCCTTCTCACTGTCAAAATGGAAATGCATTGTGTAACTCCATTGTTAAATACACCCTTCCCTTGTAGAGTTTGAATACACTCTTCACTTAAAAGAGATTTCTCATTAATGGAATAAACTGAACATCAATTTTTTCCTCAACTCTTCCCTACAACAATCACAGTAGGAAGCACAGCGCACCCTCTCTCTCACAGTTATCAAGTGTTGTAGATTGTCTAAATGCCCAACTCTCTGCAATAAGTTACGGTGCTAAGTATTTAGCTCCCAAAGAGTTCGTCCCAATGCCATATTGACTCCCCACAAGGAGTGTGACTTTCCTTCAACAAATTTGGTCTGATCCCCAAATGGTCCTTTCACCGGAACTCAACCCTCCAAGTGTCTTCGGTTTAAGCCAACTCGACCCCAACAAATACAGTTCCAGCCTTTGCATTCTCCCTCAAGTTGCTTCAATCTTCTTTAGTGAACCCTTACGGCCTTCCTCCCATTACTCATGACCTTCCTTTCGATGGAATCGACTCTCCTCCACTAAATTCAAGGAATGTGACCCGCTGTTATACCAAAATATCGTCATCATGAGCCATGTATCAACCCAGTGCCTTAATCCGTGAATTTTCCCTGGCTAGAACATCATTGGGCAAGTTGTTGACCTTGTTTTCCACCTTTCCTAATGACGTTGGCGCACCTTGCTGCCTAGCAAGGGGTGCCAAACCTGGTTGGTGCTTAATGTACACTAGCATCATGTGCCATTGGCTCTTTCTGTCCTCATGTAGGATGTGCCAACCCTTCCTAGCGCCTGTTGTCTTCATTGAAAGTGTGCCAGGATTGGTTAGAGTGGATAAAAAGGGGCTTCGAGCGAATTCTCGAAGCTGGGTGACATGGATACCTATCCCTAATTGGTAGGAATAGCTGGTATTCGTCTCCTAACCTAATGGGAGGATCCCTTACACCTCTCCCCCTAATTCTCAACCTACTCTATCCCCCTACCCTTATAAATAAGACCTATCTCTCCATTGAGAAGGGAAGAAGGACTATAGCACTTGCATGCTGGTGGAATTACCCTAGGTGATCCCTATTCATCTCTTGGGAGGCACACACACCCTTTGGAGGCTTGGCTTGGACTGTTGGAGGAAGGTTACAACATTAAGGCTTGGGTTGTAATCATCACTCTTGTATGTATTTCCCATTTATTTATAGTAATATAATCTCTTTCCATAAATGTCTTTGTATCAATGATATTTAGAGATTTCTTCCTTAACTGTTAGCTTAGATCAGTTAGTGTTTAGATGTGCTTTTACTGTTTGTTTGTCTCTATATGCTTGATAGTGTTTTGCAGCTCTAGATATGAAGACCACGGAGCTTGGAGCGACAAAGAGGAGAAGGATTCACAAATTTGAAGATAATGCATCTATCTACTTCAATCTCTAATTGATCTAGGAAAGTAGATCTATATTCTATATTCATTTGTTCCAGATCCACCTGGACTGGGGAGATCACGCCCGTGTCCACTCGAGTAGATTATCCATAAACAAATCTGGTGACCATACTAGGGAAATAACATCGTTTTGATTTCAATTTGATTTGTTTTCATTGATTTCTTTTGATTCATTTTCTAGCCTCCTAAGCCCCTCAAACCTTTGAATTTTTTCCATTTCAGAGTCTCTTGGCTTTCCCTCACTTTGTCTGGGATCAAGATTGGACCTTTTACTTTATATTTTTCGAGATCTTTGCTTTCTTACTACCTACTATTCTCTTGGTGCACCTGGGGTGTATACTCCCTGCGCTACAGGGACTCTAGCACTCACTATCCATGATCATCCTGCGCCTCTAGCTTGAGTACATTCTGTGCCATTAGCACATTTAGCCTTCATAGAGCCTGCGCCTGGCGCTCTGATGTACAAGAACAAAGTGTGCCAACACCTGTTGCTTGGTAATTAGCATGATTTCTCCATTTTTTTATCATTTGGTCTTATTGATTGAGCTTTGTATGCTGTGTGATTCAGCCACAGAACCCCTAGGTCCTGCTTGCTTGTGTCTGAGTTTGATTTGGTTGATTTTGGGTCTTAATATAGTCAAGTGAGCGATTTGGTAGTGGAGGGAAATTTCAATCCCCCATCTATCCATTTGGTCTTGCGATCCCTGATCCCATTTCCAGATCTATTCAGTTTGTTAGGTCTGATTCCTAACCCCTTCCTACATTCAACCATTGGATTTTTGTTTGCGATTTTGTTCTTTGATTTTGCGTGTTTTTGAGTTTTGGGTGATCTCTTTTCTTTGGGAATTTCCAGTTTACCATAGCTGGTCAAGACATCATCTTTGATTTTTTGAATGGTAGATCTAAAGAGCATTATAATTCTGAGATCCATTGTGAACATTTGAGTAGGGAAAACAAAATTTTATCATCTTCATTTCGAGTCTCATTCTTGGAATTGTTGGGAAGAATTTTCATGACTTTGGGATAAAAATATTTGGAAAGCTTGAATGATCAATATTGTAGTTTCTCGGTTATGATATCTTGTTCATTTCTTAGAAAGATATCAGCATATTTGAGTTTTTGCAAAGCATCTTTAAAGATTGAAAATTCTCATTCTTTGATTTTCCTTCATCTTTTAGGTCATTATTTCGAAAGTTAGAAATTGTTGCATTTGAAAGCGAAATTCTTCTTTCCATATATCGTAGATTCGATTAAATTGAAAAGAGAAAAAAGAAAAGCGTTTATATTTTGGTGCTTGTTTGTTATTTAGCGATTTTTGTTGACATGGTGAAAAGAGTACTTTGTTGTATTTTTCATTGATTGAGTTATAGGGGTACTTGTTTATTTTTCTCATAACGGCAACAAAGGAATTTCTCCCTACCTTAGATAGATTTCATTGAATCAGAAAAGAAAAAATTTGCATTTTTGCATGTAGCTTAAGTTGCATTTGTTTATATTCCTGTCTATAGTCCATGCATTGACCTAACCGCTCAAGATAATATTAACGGTAGTGCTAGGTTAAAACTTGCTAGTAACTTGTGTGATAAGTTAGTGACGTGTTCCAGTGTCATTAAGCATGGCAGATGTCATTATTTGCCTGCACTGCATCCCGGGGGCCTACAATTATTCCACGTACCAACCAGTATATAGAATGTTCTTTCATGTACCCTTGGGTATATTGAAAGGCACTTCACGTATTCAGTAGTATATAAGAAGGCTCTTGTTGTACGGTTGTGCATTAGACAACACCACTATGGATTTGAGCTCCCACGTACCTTGCATATATCAGGAGACCCTTCTAGGATTCCTTGCACCACTTCACAAACAACTGAATCATTTACAATAGACTAGTGAACAACTGAGACGTCAGAGTCTTTCACGATGAGAAAACTTTCAACACTCCCCTATACACTCTTTATCGTTTGCTTCACCTGAAACATTTGTTTCTAATGCGACCACTTATGAACCCGGTCAACCCTTGTTTCCAACGAGCACACCTCTAATTCAATCGATTGGTTCTATACCTACTATGACTCCCACCACGACATCCTCTGAAGGGAAACCTTCAACATCAGTTAACTTTGGGACATTACCTCCACCTCCCCCACCTCAAAATTCGAGGGGAGGATATAATTTGCCTGTTATTTTACTATCAGGTGGAAGTAACCCTTTTGTTAGCACTCAACCCTTAGTCACGACTCAACCTAGCATCAGTGGTCAACATTTAGTCACCAGACACATTCCAGTTTGTGGACAACTTTCAACTGCGGGGAAACCCCTAGTTGGTGGACCTAACCTGACTGGGGGCAATAACCCAGCCAATAGTCATATCACAAGTGGAAGATACACTTCTCATCCAATTTTTAGTATGGTTGGTAGTCCTATCCCAACCATCGGACATCCCACATGGACACATCATGTGGGTCCATCCATTTGGACCCAACCCCATGGGGACACATTATTCCAAGACATCATAACATTAATTTTGGACAAAACTATCCATGAAACCTTTTTCCTGGATTACCCTACCCTGGAAACCATAATACCCCATGGGGGCACCATAATGTCCCACCGGTCGGCGGGGCACTCCCACCGACTAGACTTCGGTCGATGGGGCACTCCCATCGACCGGACCTGCGGCTAGCGGGGCACCCTCACCACCTCCACAACCTGTCCCACCACCTCCACTACCATATGGTCTACCACCACCACCTATGCCCCATTCCGGAGGAAGAGGACCCTTACCTTACGGTGGCGACCCACCCCACTTCGGAGGAGGTAGACCCCCGCCTTCCGATGGAGGACCACCTTACTCTAGAGGGGGAGGACCCCCACCCTTCGGTGGAGGCACACCTTACTCCAGAGGAGGAGGACCCCCACCCTTCGGTGGGGGACCACCACATTCTGGCGGAGGAGGACCCCCACCTTATGGTGGAGGACCACCTTACCCTAGAGGCCCCCCACCTTTTGGTGGCAGGCCACCTCATTCTAGCGGAGGCAGACCTTCTTCCGGTCCCCCTCCTAACCCCAGCGGCCCACCTCCATACGGCCAATTTCCTATGGGAGGAACCTATGGTCAATCTGTTCCTGGTCCTATTGGTACACCGATGCCATATAAATACTACCAGTATCCATAGTCCAACCAACAATTACCTTTTCTGGCTACTCTCGATCTGCCATATTTATCACGATTGACCAACGATCCCATCTATCATGGAACCAATTGGCCAGCTATTCCATTGAAATTACCTTCCGACATTATGAAATTTGACGGCAAACCGAGTGAGGATCCCAAAAACCATGTGATGACATATCATTTATGGTGTTCATCTAATTCCCTAATGGATGATTCCATCCATTTACAGTTATTCCATCGAACCCTCACTGGCCCTGCCGCCAAGTGGTATATCGAACTACCACCACACTCTTTTCATGATTTTCGATCCTTGGACATGTCCTTTTTGACACATTTCTAATTACCAATCTGGTACGAAATTGGTACAGATCTTTTGACCTCTCTCCGTCAAACTACCGCCACTCACATTTCTGATCATATTCACGAGTGGAGACGGAGATGCCATTTGATAAAATCTCCCATTCCAGACCAACTCCTTTCGGATTGGTTTACTAAGTCACTCTTACTCGTCATGGCTAGAGATGTCACTGTGGGTGGGGCCGTCACCGAAGATCAATCTATAGTACGTGCCCAATACTTAGACTTGCTCTATGCTCAATCTGTCACTCTATACGATATTGTCCTCGACGCACCCCACTCTACCTACGACCTAGCAAAACCACCCCAGGGACCTCATGCCGACGACATCATAGGTTCCATTCAAAACCAAACTGCTTCTCAATCCAATACCCATGTTGGTTCCACTCCATCCCATCACAGTATGGGAATAACACCAATAGATCACCCAGCCCTGCTGCCACCGAAGAATTGAATTCAGTCCAGTATGCTTCACCTTAGAAATCTGGTGGTAAAAAGAAGAACAAGGGGAAAAACAAAAATCCTTCTAATCAGTAGTAACCAAAACAGAATAATCTTGATACCACCAAACCTAAGAAGAAGGCTAAGTTTCCATGTTTACTGTGCGGTGGCAACCACTTTACCAAAGAGTGCCCACATCGGGACGAGGTCCAAAAGTTCCTGAAAGGGAACCCCAAACCCGCAGTTCTAACCGATCCCTTCCCCACACAACAACAATAGATGGTCGCGCAACAACCCTCTCCTGCTCACGGAGAGACATCCTCTACCGCTCATGTTCTCATGATGCGTAGTGAAACCGTCAACTTGAATACACGATCATGTTATTATGACTCAGTCCCACCGAAGGAACCTACTTGAAGTAATACTGAAAAAGTTGTTATCACATCCATGTTAGCTAGGGCTACCATGGTACAAATCGTATGGTCAAAGATATTTTTTTCCATATTATTTTTTATCCGGAGCAGAGATGAGATGAGATGAGAGGGGGCATTATATGTTTTGATGGTCCAGTTGATACTACTGAGCAGTATTACAGAGACCCTCTTCCTTTCCCACCTTTGCATGACCCCATTGAGAGGGGTAACTTGGCCATATTATGATGAGAGAAGCACGGGTCATAGATGGTTCACTACTTCTTACCCACATACAACAGAGATTGGTCTTTAGATCCACTTACAGCAGCAGGTATATGGTATGGCAGGTATATATTATTTATGGTTATTGCTCTTAGTGTTGTTTGAGGCTTGTTTATTTGTATTAGTACATTGACTTGACATATGATGGTTGACTTGGTGATCTCGTGTATTATTTGTATGATTCTTGTGGCCCATGGTGATGTCATTTCAACCCTTTCGGTAGAGACTCCTACCTATGCACACTGGTTCTTGTCCCCTCTTTGGTATATATTTGGCCATTCGACCTATAGGACACTAGCTTTGGTATCACTTGTCACTTCTGTCCACTCATCCGACCCATCCATCATTGGTTCTTTCCCCGAATTAGACCTGAATAGGTGGCCTTGAGGATCCATTCCCCCAGTGGCCCCTGAGTACATTATGATTCCATGTTTTTTTGTGACTCGTCTCTTTAGTGTGTGAGATGCATTCTCAAACCTGGGATTCACTTCCTGTCGGTTGCCCTCGATGTTGTGATGCAGTATAGGATTGTGTAGCCTCACCGGGTGCTCCCCTTTAGTCCTCGAACCATGCACACTTGCCACCATTACATTGCAGTATGAGTATCATTTTTCTATCTGATGTGAATTGTAAAATCCAAGAATGTGTTTCTTAACACACACGGATCAAAAATCCTAGTAAAATGTAAATCCAAGAATGTCTTTTTTAACACACACGGATCAAAGGCTAAATGTGAAATGAAATGTAAAGGGCCAAGTAGCGGTAACCCAAGCACTATCTAAATGACTGCTTGGCCACATATGTATTTGAGCATGTAATGGTTATGTCCTCACCGAGTCCAAAGGGACTGGGAGGTGAGATGGAGTAAGGGACAACTAATTCTAAGTGTCCCCTAGAGTCTCAAGTTACGGTTTGTTGGGAACCCAGTCCCAGCGGCTCTAGAAAATATCCTCATGGAGTCTGTTGCAGGCGCGGATGTGAGTTGCAAGGTGTGTGTTAGAGTCTAGTGGTGATTTCCCTGCACTATACCCATTTGTGAGGCACCGCCCTTCCCTAGTGTTTCTCATGGTGTACTTATGTCATTGGATCCCCATTTCCTCGCTTATTCGAGGGGTCACACAGTTCTGGTCTATGTCATTCCCCTCATCCTTTTAGCCTCATTGTCCACCTCGCCCAAAGTTAGCTCAATGACCAAATCTATAAGTGTGCATAGCAGTGGAGCCTTTGTTGAAAGTGGTGGGCCCACCTCACCTCTGGCCTATTTTTGAGTTATTATTTATTATGATCACCATATGTTCGTCATTTTATGCTTATAGTTTTTGTACTAACATAAATAAGGAAGCCTTAGCATCCCATGTTGCATGCAAAGACATACACTTCAGCCATTGCCATTGTTGACCAGATTTTACTTGGTCAAACTAGGTTGACCAGGCCAAAAAAAATGGGTCCCGAAAAATTTTGGAACCAAAACTTCAATTTTGGTTATTTGGTATGTATTGGGGTCCCATACAAGCCCCCAAGCGTCAGATTGTGAAAATATGGAAGCAGCTATGAGATTTTTAATTATTAATGGCCAGCAGGGCCATATTTTAATTAAAAATGCTTGGAGTTGGGAAAAATGTGCTCACATGATGGATCATGGTTGCTCTAGTGTCCACTGGTAGTGGATTTGGGGCCTATGATCGTATTGGAAAAAACGGTCCGTTAATCCGGGCAAAAGAAGTGGGTCAAAATAGCAATTTTCATCTTCAACAATATGAAACAGCAAGAAATTAATGGAAAATATCAAATTTGGCTAAGTTATACTTTGATATGGCATGTGCAATGTTGGGTAAAGGTAAAAGGGTCTCTCATTATCATTTTTATATAGTTTGGACATGGATATATTGGTGTGGGGCCCTTCATTCAACCCAACCATTTGTATGGAGCGAATTTGACCATACTTGGGCCGTTTTTGCCAAGTGAAACTTCATATTTTGGAATTGTAATGTAATGAGACTTAAGGTATGGGGCCTAGGGGGATAAAACAACCTAAATCCACCCCTAGGTGTCCCCACTTGATGTATTTCACACTTTTGATTCCCCCTCACTCTCCTTGGGCGCACTAGGGTAATTCACCCCCCCTCTCTTATGTATTTTGGATGCATCTCAGCCATTGATCGCTCATCAAGAGATATAATCCTAGCCCTGCATCTCTTTGGCTAGGGATTGTGTATGGAGTTTCTCTACTTAAGAGAGAACTCACTCATTTTGTGCCTCTCTTGGACATTTTTTGTGACACTTGAGATTAATAGAGAAGAATTCTTCTGGAGCACTTGAGATATTGTGTATTTGGGTGTTTGTTTTTGTGATTGGTATCTATATTCTACTGCATTGTTGAGTGATTTGGCATGTTTTCCCACCATAGATAGTTGGTTCGATTTGCAGGTTGGGAGACCATCTGAAGGGGGGCGCAATTCTTGGAGTTGTCGCTCCACTCTTGGTCTTTCTCTCCGGAATATTAACAAGGGAGTTGATTCTACATTTTGTTTACCAATTTCCTTATCATTTGTCTTTCATTTTTGTTGTGCATTTTCTATTTGCTTCAGATTTCTGATTTTTCCTCTTTTGTGTCAGGTAGTAAGGGCGCACTTGGTGAGTTGGCTCGCTCAAAATCAAAGGAAAACGCTGGTTGCTCAACACTTTATCTCTGGGAGTAGTCTTCATGCAAAAACTCATCCAATTACCACTATTTCGGGTATGCTCCCCATGCTTCTTTCTCTATTTAAATTTCTGTTGTTGTTGCTGAGTTGAAACATAGTTAAAACCAAGTGAAAATTTAAAATCTAAAAATTCAACCGCTAAAACTTCATTTCCTTTAAAAACCACTCCTATTTTTCTTTGAAAATTAAATCTAAAACCCCATCTCTTTTTTACTCCATTTACCCCTGTATTTGGCACTGGTCTTTTTTCTGATTACGCCCTCCTTGGGCATCTTTCCCTACCACGTTGCCTAGGTGTTTTTTTGGGTTGTGGGTGTTGTTGGTTTTGCTTTGCATTGATCTAATATCATCTAATACCAACTTAAGATCACTAGAAGTGTTATTTAAATCGCTAATTTTACTTCTGCCATGCATGCACAATTGGATTGAAGTCGTTTTCCCCCATAGGCAGAAATTCTTATTTCACTTCTAGTTTAATTTTCTTTTTTTGAACTAATTTCCAGCCATATTTTCATCAAATTTCCCTATCCTTAGCATTTGCATCAGATCTGGACTCATTTAATTAAGTACATTGTTTCACCATAATCTTGATAGATTGGCTGGAAAGAGTCTCAAAACCTTTCAGACATTCTCCATTTGCTTCCATTTACTCTTCTTTTGGGATTGGGTGTCTAATCTTGAGTCTCAACCTTGGATGGTCGAATAGCAAAGTGGTGGGCTTGGTGTTTGCAGGTGTCACCTGCCTATCTTCCCTACCTCTACCATCCCGGATGGTATTCATTTAGTAGCAGCTAGAGTTTGTGTGATAACAAAAGCTTTCGTCTCTACACCGGATATTCCCACGCCACAAGGTTCTCTCACTATCGAGAAACCTTCCTTTGATTTAGTGCTATGTCCACCCAAAAGCACGATTAGAAAAGTTGTTTTCAATCCTAATGATCGGGCTGCTCAGAATTACAACATCATAGAGGACCTCGCACAAGCCCCTTGTGTTATGTCGACGTTGGAAGTCTTGCAAAACTGTCCCAATCAGCGCAAGACTCTACTCGCTGCTATCGGCGCTATAGACCCCGATTCCTCAAACACCATCATGTTCTGACTCGAGTAATTTAAATCGATACTTTCCCACCAGCTTGCATTCCAAATTGTTACCAATGTTGCTCAAAAAATCATCCATCGTTCTGTGTTAGATGAGGGAGAATCCACCTCGATGATGTCATTATCATGTTGGAGAGGCATCGACTCTCTTGAGTTGAACCGTTCCCCTACCACGTCGAAAGCATTTGATAGTCGTGGATTCCAACCACACGAGTTGTTACAAGCTTTGGTTATTGAACCGGGGGGAAAGAACGTTTCCATTAATGTGGAAGTAGTCGCTGACCCATTGGATTATAACCTACTCCTTGGTCGTAATTGGTTTTATGCCATGACTGCGGTTGCTTCATACGTATTCCGCATTGTGCAATTTCCCCACCAAGGAAAATTTTTTATTATCGACCAACTTGATTTCTGTACACCAGACACCACTACTCATCCTAGTGACAATGTACCCCTTTTAGGTCATTCGTCCCATATATATGAGAGTCTGGGGGTTGGACTCCTCAAGGAATCATCCCTTATGGGAGTTTTTCCATCATTGGATCCCCCTTCCCATGATCCTCCATGATCCCATCATCATCCAACTCTAATGACCAATGGCTCGTTCCCACGCTTGATACGTTGGAATCGATTGGAGATTTCATGCCTCTCACACCAGCGGAAGCTACATACGAGGCTATCCAATTGGCATATGATGACCACTCTTTAGTGGAATCTGATGACCACTCTTCAGTGGCATCTACATCATATTATCCACCACCACAGTGGTCTTCATCCCTACCTGATTCTCTCCTTCGGACTTTCCACTTGGATGAGTCCATTATGGAAGTCATGAGTATGGATGAACTTCCTTGGGAATACCTCCACCATCGATCATCTTTCCTACCACCACTTGATTCTGTGGAGAATCACATTGAAACCCTTATCCCGCTGGATGTCGTTCCTTGCCTCTAATCTCCTATCCTCACTTGTGATACGGTAACCGAGGGTAACTTGGCGAACATCTAACCTACCATACTCATCGACATCTCGACAACACCTGGAGTCATGGAACATATTCATATAGGCCACAAGTGCTCTCCTAAAGAGCTTACATCATACACAACCTTATTCAAACAATTTTGCGACGTATTTGCTTGGAGCTACGAGGAAATTCCTGGGATTGATCCTGCCATTGTTGTTCACGAGATCAAAACATATCCCTAGGCTAAACATGCCCAGTAAAAGTTACGTCCAGTGCACCAAAGAAAGACTGCGTCTATAAAGGCTGAGATTGAAAAAATGTTGAAAGATGGCTTCATCTACCATGTCCCCTTGGCAGACTGGGTCTCTAATGTCGTCGCTGTTGCCAAAAAGTAGGGCACCATTAGGGTTTGCGTCGATTGCATGGATATTAATAAGGCTTGTCCCAAGGACAACTACCCTACCCCGTTTATCAACCAAATCATCGACAACCGTGCTGGGAGCGTCGTCTTCTCATTTATGGATGGCTTTTCCTGCTACAATCATATTGAGATCCACTTGGCCAATCAACACAAAACTGCATTCATTTTCCCGTGGGGTACCTTTGCGTATCGTCAACTACCCTTTGGCCTTAAAAATGCTAGTGCCATATTTCAGTGGGCTATGTCATATACATTTCACAATGTGAAGGAATTTGTAGAACCATATCTTGACGACCTTCCTGCTCATTCACAGCATCGAGAGTTCCACATTGACCATCTGATGGTGGTATTCCTCAGATGCAAGCGGTATAACATCCATCTGAACCCTTACAAGTGCATATTTTTTGTCGATTTTGGACGCCTCCTAGGCTTCATTGTTTCTAAAGACGGGATCCGCATTGATCCCTTGAAGGTAGAGGCCATCGTTGCTCTTCCACCCCCCTCTGATATACCGAAACTACAAAGTTTGCAGGGGAAGGAAAACTACATAAGGTGTTTTGTCTGTAATTTCGCCGAGAAAACGGAGGTATACATGCGGTTGTTGAAGAAGGATGTACCATTCATTTGGGATGACTTTTCTTAGCGATCCTTTGACAACTTAAAACACGCTATCACCCATGCCCCTGTACTTCAACTGCCTAACTACCACAAGGACTACATCCTCTATCTTGTTGCTTCCACTACCACCATTGCTATGGTCTTGGTTCAGGAATATAGTAATGCCCAAGAACATGTGATCTATTACCTGAGTAAGGGTCTTATTGAATCCGAAACGCACTATACACATGTTGAGAAACTTACTCTCGTAGCGGTCATCGCTGTCCAAAAGTTATGTCACTACATTATCCTCTGCACTACCACCATAATTGCCGACTCCAACCCTATGTACCATGTTCTCACGCATCAAGTACTAGGGGGCAAGTATTTACGTTGGATTGTCATTCTCCAAGAGTTTGACCTCCAATTTGAGAAGGATAAGTCTAAAAAATATCTAGTCTTTGCAGAGCTTATATGCGATATTCCCTGTACTGATACGCAATATGAGCCCATGGACTCTTTCTTCGATGAGTCCTTGTTTCTGATCAGTACTTCTGACCCATGGTATGTGGATATCACTTTGTATCTCCAAACCCAACGGTTCAATCCTCATCTATCTCGTGACGATCGTCATCGTGTGCGTCGCCATGCCAAGTACTACCTGATCATTAGTGATACCTTATACCATCGTGGTGTTGATTCAATCCTTCGATGATGTCTAACCCATGAGGAGGCTGAACACGTTTTGAATGACTATCACTCTGGGTCTTGTGGTGGTCATCTTTCTGGGATGGCTACATACCAGAAGATATTGTGCACTGGATACTATTGGCCCTCGATCTTCAAAGATTGTATTGAAGCGGTCAAGAAGTGTCCTCCTTGACAGCTTTTTCATTACAAAAAGCGCTCGCATCCAGCCCCACTACATCCCGTTATTATCGTCGACCCCTTTGCAAAATGGGGCATATATTTCATGCATTGTAAGCCTACCTCGGCCGCGGGGCATGGTTACGTCATCGTTGTCGTTGACTATTTTACCAAGTGGGTCGAGGCTATGCCTACATACAACGAAGACGACAAAACTGCTACACTCTTCATGTTTAACCATATTATTGCACGATTCGGAGTCCCACAAGCCATCGTTACTGATCATGGATCCCATTTTCAGAACAAGATGGTAGATGAATTGAGCGCCAAATTGGGTTTTCGCCATGATAACTCAACTCCATATTACCCATAGTCCAATGGACAAGTAGAGGCCATCAACAAGGTCTTGAAAACCATGATCCAACGGATGGTGGGGACGCACGAGTCTAACTGGCACAATATGATTTTCTCATCCCTTTGGGCATACCACACTTCCATGAAAATTGCCACTGGTTTCACGCCCTTTAAATTGGTCTATGGACTAGATTCACTGCTACCGATAGAGTACGAGATCCCATCGCTACAACTTGTTTTCAAACTCCTTCCCAATACCACTACCGAGGAACAACACTTCCTCCACCTCGCAAAACTCGACGAAACCCACTGTGACTCTGATCTGGCTAACGAATCACATAAGAAACACATCAAGGCCCAGTATGAAAGATTCGTCAAGCCTCGTGCTTTCAACGAGGGTGATATGGTCCTCACAAATGACCAAAAAAATGATAAGCTTGGGGCAGGCAAGCTCGAGTCCATGTGGCACAATCCATATGTGGTAAAATGAGTGTTGGAAAAAGCAGCATATGAGCTCGAAGATTATGATGGGATATCTTTAGGGGAGCCTCGTAATGGGCTCTTCCTGAAATGGTATAATGCTTATATTTGTATGCATTAGTACTATGTAGATATTGTACATGATGTGTGTTTTGTGTGGTGTGACGCTTTGATTGAGTGTGCTAGGATCTTGTTTCTACGCTCATACCATGTTTTTCCTGGATGTATCGATGGCGATATGTGTTGGATTTGCAGACGGCGCCAGTCGGCATACTCGTAACCTCGCTTCGACATCTTGGGTGCTTTACTCTCCTACCGGCGAGCTTATTAGTTTAGGAGGAAGTTGTCTAGGGTACGCAACCAATAACGCCACTAAGTATCATGCGGTGATTGGAGTCTTAACCGATGCTCTTTCCTTGGGTATGGACCATGTTGTGATTCACCTCGACTCGCAACTAGTAGTCTCCCACCTTAACCGTATCTACGCTATCCGTGACCCCACCCTACTCCGTCTATTTCGATGAGTGCGTCTCCTAGAGAGGTCTTTTGAGTTTATTCAAGACCTGCATATTCCTAGGGAGATGAACACTAATGTTGATTCATTGGCCAATTTTATTCTAGATTGGTACATTGCACATACATGAAACATCCAAAATATATGAAAACAGACACAACATGTATATAAGTAAACATGCAAAATATCCCATAATCATCCATAGAACACTGTATATAGAGACGAAAATAGAGTTTTATATATATCATGTTGGTATAAATACAAAAGGTGGTATTGATACAAAATCTAAAGCTCATGAGATTTCAGTAAGAGTCCTCTCTACCAAAATCTGAAGTTCGTAGCTTTCATTACAATACATATATGCATGAGCCTAATCCCTAGGACTCTCATGATAACAGACAATGGCTCTAGCCACCTTCCTGAGTAGCATGTCAAAACGCTTGGATACACCCACTATATGTCACTGGTAGTGACGAGGTAGCTCATGTACACGTGAATCCGGGATGTCAAGATTCAACCGCTGGAGATTCTCCTCTAGCTCATCCAGCTCCTCCATGGCATCATAGTCTGCAGCCTCCATCTCCTGTACTACTCCCCTGCACGCAATCGGATAAGCGCCCATTGGACGGGATGGACCAATGTATGCATAAACATATACAAATCATCAATACTACACCAAAAACATCAAAAAATCATAAAATGAAAAACACAACAGAGTTTTCGTTCTTACCTATGTCTCCCCACTGCATGCCCTTAGGAAGCACCAAGTCTGGGTCTCCTCTGAAATCGGCACCCTTGTAGGGGTATTCCTCCACCATGAGGAGTTGTCCCCTCAACTAGCTGAAGAAAGAAGGACCATAACTAATGATGGGTCCCCCACTGTCGTGACGTGCCATCACCTCATACCATCGTACCATGTGTGGATCCCTCGGATCCAACTGATCTAGCTCAAGATGTGGGCGCATATGTGGAACCCGCTCTAGGAAGAACGAGACCACAACTGATCCATATCCAAACTGTTTCAACTCACCATGCCGATATTTGGTGAGATACTATCTGAGAGATACGAGGAGCCCCTTGCACCAATTGAAAACCGTGGGAGCCATGCACTCCTTTGCGTATAACATATGGGCCTTGCTGGCCAAGTGAGGTTCTCTACTACCTGCCACCCTCTCGATGGTGAATAGGATTGTACACATGGGACGATCCCTCACATATTTGATGGGGATATTCCCACCAACTGTCTGTGTGCTAGAATGGCACCATTAGGCCACTACATCCTCAGTGGTCCGATCACTCCCACGTGATCCTGTCAGAGACACGGAAGCCCCCCGTCGGGATAACCTCGTCAGAAAATATATATCCTCGATATCTATAGTCAATGTATGCACACCGACCCGGAAGTGTTGTTGCTCGATATCCCAACGTCAGATCAAGTATTCTAGTAACTCCACTTGGGCCCTCATGCCTTGGATGTGTAAGTATTTCAGTAACCCGCAATTCCTCAATGTATTCATGCATTGAGGGTCATTTTCCTCTTGGGAATCATCTAATTCATGCTCTCTTTCATGCCACTGGACCATCTTTTCCACCTAAACCTGTCCAAACATCAACAAGACACTCATTAGAAGTGGATCAAACTACCCAACCCCTTAATTTTTCGCTTGTGCATGAGTTCATGGGGGAATTCGGCGTCGATGCACCCCGTCCATATGGACAGGGTGCCATTGGCGCACGACATCCCCACATTTTTGGCACCAGGAGGCCCTTGGCGCACATCCCGAAAGGGAGAAGTGCGTTGGACCGAGGGCGCAATTTCCCCCATTCACATAAGCCAAAAAATGGGAAATTGGAAATAAAAATCAAATCTACTCCAATGAAATTCTAAAGGGAAAAGTTTAGGGTTACCTAACACTGACAACATTGCAAACGGTTGACCGGAGCTCCTGCAATCAACACTTGAAAAATGACTTCAAAATGGTATTTTCACCTCCCAATTTGGTAAAAAAAAAATAGTAAGTAGTTTTTACTATTTACCCCTATTTTATATATTGGTAAAGGAATATTCCTTTTTTTATTTATTCTTTGTGGGTCATTTTTCTATAGTTGGGATTATTTTTGTGTCTATATACCTAATTGCTCATTCTGACCTAGCTTTTGAAGTCTATAGGTGAAGTAAAGTGCTGTGTTTAACTTCCGATCGTGATTGTGGTTATTCTACGCCTGTTACTACGTGTGAACGACTCTTCGAGCGCTTTTGTGTTGTTGTTCTGCTTGTGAAAACTAAACATTAATGACACCGAGTGTACTCTTTGTTCATTCTCGTGCCCGTAAAATGATGAGAATAGGTTACCGAGTTATCTTTTATCACTTTTTCAGTCTTGTAAAACTCCTACGAAAAAGTGACTCCATGGGAGTCTTCCTTTAAGCTCTTTTCAGGCTCCCTAAATACGAAAAGATCGCCAAGCGAACTTGATGCTTTCACACTTGTAAAAGTATTTGAATGATCGTCCTTCTGGTGATAGTTTACCCCTTTTTTAGAACCGTATGTACTATTTACGAAAAAGGAACATTCCAGCCATTCATGACTGGAAGAGTTCTCTCTCACGTTGTTTTATACTTTTTCGGGTGAAGAGACTAGCTTCTACGAAAAAGAACCTATGGAGTCTTCTTTAGTTCTTTTCAGACTCTCAAAATATGAAATGACGTCGATTTTCCCTTCTTTGGACTCGTTAAAATCTAACATAGAAGGGCCCGTTTTGAGATGAACCCCTCATATCCTAGGTTCATAAAACATTTGGGATTGGACTCGTCCGAAGGATGAGCTATACCGAGCATCTGTTTACCCTCCTCAAGCTCATTAAAAAACAAAAGAGGCACTCATCAATCATGATGGGGAAAAGGAAATATTTTGTGTTACACTATACTTTATGGCAGTACATAGTCACTCTTGAACATGGCACTCATTTGCATATGCATTCAGTACTTGGGTAATCCATCTATCTTCGAGTCACACCGATTTCATGAGTCTTGTTACTCCTTTGGGTCATCCAAAGAATGTTTGCATCATTAGTTTCATTAGGGGTTTGGTATCATTCTCGTTATGTCAATAATGCCAAGTCATGCCATGCCCATGTTCAAGAGACAATTTTCATTCACTACCTGTAGTCATACTTACCTTCCATCATGCTGGTTGTCCTTGAGTCAGTCTCACACATTACTTTCTGATTCACTTCAAACATCTATGATCGCGTTTCGTGTCAATGATGGGGGATTCATCATGTCCCTCCTTCGACAGATTCATCCTTGTCGACTTCAACACATCATCTGAGGATTGAATCTAGAAACCATTCAAGTACCTTGGGCCTGCATGCCTCAATGGCAGGTCACCTCGCTTTCCACATGAGTTTACATCATTGACTCTTGATTGAAATATCTCATCGAGTGTTTGACCTCAACTCATTGATTCACATTCGATGGTATGTACTGTGACACCTTGGGGATCATTGACATCAATGGTGATTTCCCTCGCGCTTGTTAATGATATACATCAATGACCGATAATCAAGTGGTTTCTACCATGTTCGACTCCAATACATTTGTAATCACATAGTTAGATTCGTATCATTATGGGTTCAGCTTGAAGACCCTAGGGAAATCATATCTTACCCAGGTTGCGATGGAGATTGTTTGAGTCATAATACATGGATCCACATTTGTATTGGTCGTGGCTGTGTTATCATCTCATCATGGATTTACGATTGTGTTCAGTCGGTCCCTACTACCATGGATCTACAATGTATTGGTCAGAATCCATGTTATGAGTCATGTGAGACTAGTATCTCAGAGTCATTTATACTGCAGTAGCTTCTTCCATCCAACAAGTCCTTGCCGTCAATCCTTACAAAGCATTTCACCTGTCTTATTTTACCAGCTTCATGCCTTGGGGGGCATTCTGCTATACCAAAATCTCGGCATCATGAGCCATGTATCAACTCAGTGCCTTAATCCCTGAAGTTTCCCTGGCTAGAACATCATTAGGCAAGTTGTTGACCTTGTTTTCCACCTTTCTTAATGATGCTGGTGCACCATTATTCCTAGCAAGGGGCGCCAAACCTGGATGGCGCCTGATGTACACTAGCATCATGCGTCGTTGTCTCTTTCTATCCTCATGCAGGATGCGCCAACCCTTCCTGGCACCTGTTGTCTTCATGTAGAGTGCGCCAGGGTTGGTTAGAGTGGATACAAGGGGATTCGAGCGAATTCTCGAAGCTGGGTGACACGGATACCTATCCTTAATTGATCAGAATAGTTGGTATTCAGCTCCAAACCTAATGGGAAGATCCCTTAGACCTCTCCCCCTAATCCTCAACCTACTCTATCCCCCTAGCCTTATAAATAATACCTCTCTCTCCATTGAGAAGGGAGGAAGGACTATAACACTTACATGCTGGTGGAATTACCCTAGGTGATCCCTATTCATCTCTTGGGAAGCACACACACCCTTTGGAGGCTTGTCTTGGACTGTTGGAGGAAGGTTACAACATTAAGGCTTAGGTTGTAATCATCACTCTTCTATGTATTTACCATTTATTTACAGTAATATAATCTCTTTCCATAAATGTCTTTGTATCAATGATATTTAGATCTTTCTTCCTTAACTGTTAGCTTAGATCGGTTAGTGTTTAGATGTGATTTTACTGTTTGTTTGTCTCTATATGCTTGACAGGGTTTTGCAGCTCTAGATCTGAAGACCATGGAGCTTGGCGCGACAAAGAGGAGAAGGATTCACGAATCCGAAGATAAGGCATCTATCTACTTCAATTTATAATTGATATAGGAAAGTAGATCTATATTCTGTATTCATTTGTTCTAGATCCACCTAGACTAGGGATATCACACTCGCGTCCGCTCGAGTAGATTATCCATAAACACCCTCCCGAGATAGATTCGGCCCTATTGTGAAGACGGTTTCCACAAGCAAGGATGCCAAGAAAAGACTCTTCTTTGTAGAACGCGACCTTCACAATGCTCTCCCAAGCAATGAGTCTGGTCTGTGGGTTTTATCCAAGGCTCTCGGCCTCCCCACCACTTAATTTGGCCACTCTTAATGGCCCCTACAACAACTCAAACCCTCCATAAAATGCCTCTGAATGAGAGCGGCGACCCTCTCCATGAATTTGATCTTTATTCAGAGAGAAACTCGACCCAAGAGAAATGTGACCCTCACCTGATCAATGGTCACAACTTCTACCCAATGGGTTGGTCTCACACAGGGTCCACCAATCACAAGAATTCAGCACGATGTCAAGCAAATGATAAATTGTCAACTATAGAATATTCCCCTAGTGCCACGATCCTCAAAGAAGATGGGCTCGACTCACCACAATGGTTCGCCCTCCCTAAGGAAATTGTCCTTCACAAGAAATCACAAACAATTGTCCCAAACAAGCTGTAATTTACACAAGACAAATGACTAATAGATCAAATGGAAATTTTGACTGAATTCCCCTTAGGCTGGCAGGAAAACCAGCTCTAATACCACTATAATATCCCTAGTACAAATATTGATCTATAACTTTTTTCAACAGTTTTGCATTTAGTAAAATATTTCATCAAATGCTTCGCACATGAAATAAGAGAGAAATCCCTAACATTTTTATTATGAATTAATATCATATTACAAGCTATAATGGATTCTATGGAAACTGAAAACACACAATAAGAAAATCAAACATCGGGAATATTCCATGGCTCTTCTACTACTAACTTGCCACTCTCCAAAATGGAGCCAAACCAAAAGATGAAGCTCAAGTAAAGACCCTGAATGGATCCTCGTCCTTGTCTATCCAGCATAAATATCTCATCACTAAAACTAAGACAACAATGGAAGGGTTTTTCCAAACCCTAATGAAAAATCTGGAAAAACCCCCATATGGTCACAAGAAATAATATCAAATCAACCTATCCTCCAATGAAGTGTTTCCCCTCTTTTAAACTTTCTCTAGACTCCAATACCACATTCAATACCATCCACCATGCTATTACTCACTTTTCTAGAGATAAACAATACCATGGAACACCCAATACCATCCACCATGCTATTAGTCACATTTCTAGATGTAAAAAACTTTTCTAGGCTAAGTGACATCAATAGTGACTCCCAACTACAGAACATGTAACTCTAAAATTGGGGACATTACACTTATTCACTATTTATGTGGACTAATTTCTTAGTCTTCCAAGAAGTAATCGATTGTGGATCTCTATTCCATAGAATTCAAATATGATTGTGTTTTTCTCACCATAAAGGACCTTGAATGAATGCAAATAATTCTTGACTAGTTGGGTCTTCATCAAGAAACTCCCACCATTCTATTTGGTGACACTCAAAGCACCATTCAACTTATATACAATATCATGGATCATCAAAAGACAAAGCACATTCATATTTGTATGCACTACATTTGGTACCTTCATTCTCAAGGATGGCTTGTACCAATCTTTGTCCATTCAACCAATCATCTTACCAACATATTCAACAAATTTCTACAAAGGCCACCTTGAAAATTTACGTAGTCATAAAGGTGTGGTAAATTTATCATTAACAGGGGATTTGAAGTAATGTCTTCTCTTTTTGGATTCCTATTCAAATTAAGGGGGGAGGTTAGAATTATAGGTGTAATCCTCACATTTGGTTAGAATCGACATTATTTGTAAATTATATCATATTTCTAGGTTCTATTAAGGTTGACCTAGTCAACTCAATGTAGTTTCATTACATCTCCTTAGGGAAGTGCCCCTCCTCTTTAATTGTGTATAATACATAACTATTATTTGTATTCACGCACTATGATCATTCATAATTTCTTATCAAAATGATTTACCCCAAGGGAAACATACAACATTGTGCTCTCTTGTTCTTGGTTTAATATATCTTATGCTCGACTTATTTCTCTCTCTAATACACTTGTTCTAAGGATTATTTCTCTCTTTAGGGTTGTGCCTCTCGTGGTTTCCCTAGTGGTGTTTATCACTGCTTTCTTCATTGCATAATTTGGGTTGATTTTAGTTCCATTCAATTCTCTTGCTACTACTTGTGAATATCAACATCAAATTGTGGATGACCATCAATAATATAATTTAGTTTAGTGCCCATGGTTTAAATACCCTTCCCAAAATGGGAAGTAATCTTCATGTCTATATTTGAAATGATCTTTTTAGGAACTCAAAGGTAACAAATAATATCCTTCACAAAATCCCCATCATTTTCTATACATTTATGAGTAGTTTGCATGTGGATAAAATGGGTAACCTTGGTGAGTCTATCCATGACTACCTAATGAAACCAACCTTCTTTATTCACTGGGGCACGCTTATCATAAAATCAATAAATATTTCTTTCCATTTCCATTCTAGAATGGGAAATAAATACAACAAACAAATAAGGTGTTGATATTGCACTTATGTGTGCTCCTCTCTTGTCTCTCTATTATCCATCCATTTCCTTTGGATTTACCGTGAAAATTATTTGAACATTGATTCCATGTTTCTTCTCTTGACCTTTTAGACATCATCCATTATCAACCTTATAGTTGTAGATTAGATCCCTTAATCTTCTTGATATGTTGACCAACTCTTCATATGGGATTGGCTCTATATGTGTTCTTTCTCATCCTTGGGGTTTGGAATGCCCATCACCAAGTAACTAGTTTCTTTGCTAATGAAATTATGGGTATGTTTAGGCCTCGACAACCCCCCAAGTCGACTGACCTAGGGATCCACCTTTATATTATGATTGAGACTTGTTAAGTGAATGTCACTGACCCTTAGTCTTTTTCTTTTAATTCAGGTCAACGTTGATTGAAATTGCCTTGAATGAATGTTGGGCTTGATTCTTTTTATCTCTTGTGTAATTGTGTAGTTTGCGACAGTGGCATGTTCAAAATTATTCTTGCGTTGTTTGTTTTCCATATACACCCTTACCCATTTAAAAGGTACTATGCAACTTTATCTAGGGTTTTGAATCTATTATTTACCATGCATAGGCATGCAATTGAGTTAGTGAAAAAATCAACCCTTTCACAAGGAGTTTGGTTTGGGTTGAACTAAAAGACAACAAGCCTTGTTCTTGGGTTTCACTATTTCAATTGCTCATGATTCCTGCAAATTTCAATCAAGGTCTTGAGAGCATATATGAATGAGATATAAGATGAGCTAACACAATTAAATTTGGGCAAATTAGTGTTCTCAGCAGAGCTTAGAATCTTGTTAAAAATGACCTTTTGTGTGAAATATTGGGTAGCATCTATTTGACATGTCTACTCTTGGAAAATGTGATTTATAGGTTTTCAATAATTGCAAATGAAACACAATTGTTGGTTTTCAAATCTAAGGTCTAGAAGTGGGAAATCAAGCATGTTTGATTTCTTTCCATATTTGGTCTCTGGACTTCACCAATTATGATATTTATGAATTGGGAAGTAAATAAAGTTGTGTCAACATTCATTGGAAAGCCTGTTATCTTTGCTATATGCATTGTAACATAATGTTTTCCAATCGGAGGATAAATATGTAAATTTACTTAACGAGTATGACATTCTCATGATCATAATGAGGGCATGGTAGTAACATGTACTCGAATAAGTATAAAATTTGTAAATTCCAGTGACTTACATGGCTTCAAAATGAAAGTTTGTAGGTGTTGTCAATGTTATGATTTGACATCTTTGGGGATTTTCATTTTGATTATTGGGGCCATGGTGCAATAACATATATTCCGAAAACCATTTTATGATGTAAAGAAGGCAGCATGAAATTTTTTTATGGGACACCAAGGGAATATTAAAAAGATTTGTGGTGAGGATATATTCACAAGTGAGAAGAAAAAATATTTTAAACCCTATGTGCAATCTGAAGTAGGTTGTGTTGTTAAAATAAAGAAAGTGAAAGTCAAAATATATAATATGATACCTCGTGTGCCATATGACACCTACATTCACTAGAGGATACCTCCTACACCATACTTGCATTCACCACAAAGACAACATACTAGAGGGATGTTGTACAAAATCCATACTCACATGATTTCAATATTGATTGGTTGATCATCTAATGAATATGAAAACAAGTTACAGAGGGTTTGTTGCAACTCCTACTGATCAACCAATTTGGGTAATGAATGTCATGCCAATTTATGGGACATACACATTGCCCTTGATATTTGATAGAGGCATGTTTGGGGTTTATCATGGTTGGTGTGAATCGTTCAACACTTATCCAAAAAAATATTATCTCCTCCATGTGGACCTAATTCTCTTCAATCATTTAATCTCAACGTGTAATTTGGTTGATGCCATATTAGAAGTGGATAGAATCTTGAGGCCAAAAGAATGGATTACAGTGCATGATACTATCATGATTGTGGATCAGTTATTACCTATCATGCACTCCTTGCATTGGCACACAAATACTAAAATCATGTAGAGGCACAAATAAATTCTTCACTTGATTGTGGGATGGAATGAAGCATTTTGTTTTGACCTTCAAAAAACATGGAATGACCATTATGTCTCTGATGCACATAAAGCCATGCCTTGATATTAGTGAAATCTATAGGTTGATTATGTCTGATAAAAGAGGCATTCAAACCACCAAAAAATTTAAATGATTTAGTAAGGATGCATAGAGGTTTTATCTTCTTGTCTTGTGAGGGTTATTCAAATGGCATGCACACGTATTATATTTCCTCTCATGCACATGTTATCATTCTAATGATCATGTCTTACCTTTTCTCATCGCACCTAGGTTACATCGTATGAATATGCAGAGGGAAGAATCAACCCATGTGCACATAATATGATGAACCAATGCACACATATATGTATATAAATCAATTCACACATATATGTTATAATCCAATTCATAAAAGAATATTCATCCCCACATGCAAAGATAATATTCATCCCCATGTGCAAAGGAATAAGGAATATCCAAACCAACACATAGGGTTGTATCATTCCACACACTTAGGTATCATTGAAACCCACATGCATAGATATATATTCATCCTTGTGTGGGGGCTCAAGCCCCTCAAACCATCAAGTCCTTCACGATGATAATTCTATTCCCATTGGGGAAAATGTTCTATGCCAATACTAATGTTGGGCCCGACCCGTGGTTTTCACTCCAGTCATCAGATATAACGATTGCCTAAGCGAAGCAATCGTACAATAGTTTTGATTTCCATATATATATATATATATATATATATATATATATATATATATATATATATATATATATATATTCATCCTTGTACCCGAATATATATTCATCACCATGTGCAAAGGTTACATTGACCCATGTGCTAAGGGGAATAATCCCATGTGCACAAGATAGAGCAAAGGCAATGCGGAGAGATGAAGAACCAACATGTAGCGCACATGATAAATTAATCTACTGTATAGAGGTTATATATTCATTCCCATGTGTACATGATAGAGGATACATATTCATTCACATTCAGATGTTTCCTTGCAATGATCAAATTTAAAGGGTGGGTCTTAGTTTCTATTTGAAGGGCATATATTATTCCACCCCTTTAAAGATGAAGGGACATATAAATAATTGTACTTCAATTGAAAAATATAAATTAACTAAACACTTCAAAAAAATGCAGAAAACAAATATTTCCCTTCCAATATTTTACAATCTCAAACAATTGAATAGTTAGTACATGAAAAAATGATAAATTTACAATAAAACCTAAGAAATAAACAAAATTTTCTTTGAAGTTAGTAAGGTCCACAAAATTATTATTATTTTACATAAATGAGAACATTCCAACAAAAATAATTAAAAAACATATTTTTCTTGGATTCATTTGATATTATTCAAAAGTATTTGAACTTACATCACTAAAAACATCAATCTATTTACCCAATGGAAGAGGCTTTCTAGTTTTCATTTGTTTCCATACATCATAAATAGCATTCCAATCTACCTCATTTAGAGCATGAGGTGCACTAAGAGAGAAAAACATTAACATATCCAATGTCTCCAATGAAAGTCTTGACGTATCATCATTTTTATCATGTTTAATTTTGAGAAGCCTCTTTCACACACTATTGTACTTGTTGGAATAACAAGGATAGTTTGCCATAATCTCATCAAATAGGGAAATCCTTCAAACCATCCAAGTTCATCTCCACATAGATCCCATACTCCGAACATATGCTCTTTAGGGCATGCTTTATAAATAGTACAAATAAATTCATCCATCTCACTAAAACATTTAGCAGTATCCACAATAGGTGAGTCCCCAACACTAAACTTTTCACATAAGCATATCAACCACCTTTTCATTTCAAATTCTATGTCATCCATTTCTTCATAATAATGTCGAGGACTGAAAAATTACCATCATTAAATATAGGTAGATTTGTGAACCTCCTATATAGAGATCCAATCACCTTCATTGCAAAACACTTTACTAAAAGAATGCAATCATCTAGTGTCCTTGATCTTTATATCTTTGGTAAAATTCAAAACCTCAATGGATGTAAATGTACCATACATGTGCTATCTACAAAATCAAGAGTTCCTCAATATGTTGTAATTAAAAAAGAGGATATGTGCATTGCACCTACCCCAAATATGCTTCCCAAAAGCTGCTTACAAAGCATGTTAATAATAACATCTAAAGTAGTGTCAATAGAGGTAATATCAACATGATCCTCTTGGAACTTCCGATTCAACTCATTTAACTTAATGAGCACATATGCAAGCAAATGGATGCAAAATTGCACTTGAAATATTGTTGCCAACTCATACATGTTTTTCTCCCCTGACTTTGAATCTCTAACAAAGCGAGCATGATTTTGACGAATCTTTCCATGAACTTTCCTCTAGAAAGACAACTAATTTGATGAATTTGTAAAACCTATAACTTAGTGATTTGAAATGATTTCATCATCTCTTTTAGCTCTCCATGTCTTTTAGGACATTTGCCAAGGCATGAGTAAACTTTGTTTTCAAATTTATCAATATACTGCAACTATGGAAAATGAGACGAAGCACCATTTGCTACTAATGCTTCTCTATGAGCTATGCAATGGATATCTAATAAATGAGGAGAATCTCGACATATATTAGAAGATAAACCTTTACTATTACCGCTCATGGAAAATGCCCTATCAGATCCAAATCCAACTAACTTCATCATAGACACATTCCTCTCTATTAGAAAAGTTCTCGCTCCATCATACATAGATTGAGTTCTTCCATCTTTTATTTGAAGCAAACATATGAATTAGTTACACATTGACCTCTTCCTTCATTTTTCAAATATGTAATATAAATAATCAAATGGTGCTCCATAGTTCGATCATGCTTTTATCAACTAAAATTGAGTAAAATAGGCTATGGAAAATCTCATCTTTTAGTTTTTTCCAATATACCTCCTTAGCAACTTGGAGAAACTCTTTTCCAGATTGTGTATGTGTATGTAGAGTATTCATTTGTTAAAGGAATGTGTGGAGTGCACTTATACCTATTCAAGTCACAAATAGTGTTGGCAGATGGTAAGTTCCCAGTTATGCCATTAAATTCTCATGCATTCCTCCTAGATTTCTATTTCTTACATTTCTCACAAAAATCAAAGGACTTAATATTTCATTATTTTGGGATGGGATAGGACATTCCAAAGGAAATTTGAACAAAAAATAATGAATTTCTACTCTCGAATCCCAATTCCCCACCATCCAAGGGTTCACAAATTGAAATTAACATGATAGGTAATTTAAAAACTTTCCCTTTAAAATGTTGCTATAAATTGTGCCCTTCTTAATTGGACTCGTGAAAATAGGATTTAAAATTTTTTAAGGTGAATTTTAACTAAGCACTTTTGGTACAAGCCAAAACCCTATGGAAGGACCAGGACATGTTCAAATTTAAATGTTGTTTCCTTGCATGCAGCCAGGTTATCATGCGCACAAGCCAAAGAGGGAATAAAAAACAAAACAAAGAAAGGTACATACTACATTCCCAAAAAGACAAATCATTTGATGCAAACGATAAAACAAAGTCAACGGGCCAAAGATAAAACCAACTCATGTGAACAGAGATTATGGACCCTGCAAAGAAAATAATAATAAGCCTGCGAGCAAATATTAATAAAACTTCCGTGGAGGGTATTCAATGAAACCAAAAAATCAATGAGAAGATGTAACTAAGCCACATTAAGGAGAAATATAAACAAGTTGCGATTATGGCATCAAAAGACTGCGACGAAAGAATGAAGATATATATAGTGATTGTAGACTCATAAGTGACATTGGCATTCATAGGAATGATAATCACATGATAGATGAGATATTGCAAGTGTGGGATCGATATTGACAAAATTGTGATTTTCCTAATAAATAAATAAATGATCAATGGTGTGAAACCAATATTTAATAAATATTTAGTTAATGAAGGAAGGAAAACACAATGATGAGAAAAGCAAAGCATATAAAAAAGTGTTGGGGTGATTTGGAAGGCTAAGAGTCATATATAAATCTTTATAAATAGGGTCTTACTACCCTAAACAGGGATGTACTTCTTCTTGTAAACTATTTTGTGAAATTTGAAGACCTTGTTGGTCTACCTATTTAGAGATGAATTTCAAGTCTAAGGCTTCAATCCGTAGAATTCTTTTATGCTAGTTTAAGGAGTTTTATAATTTTTGTAAGAATGTTTTTTCTATATTGTAGATTGTTCTTCTATAGAAGTAACATATCTTGCTCTAATTTGTCTTTGAAATGGTTTGTCTATAGCCATATGCATATAACTGTAATCAATTATTCATTTTTAGACTGCTTTGGTATGCATCTAGTTACTTGTGCTTCTATTCTTGTTCTTACAATAAATTTTTGTTGAAGAAATAAGCAATGGCATATATGATTCCATGTTTGCATTTATGATTTGGTTAGTTAGATCAGGCATCATTCCTCATATTATATTAGTTGCATTTCAAAATGACCTAAATGGTGAATTGGGCTGCAACCGATGAAACCTCAAAACCATAACGGTTATTGGACCAAAATCCGGATGTGTTCCCCAGTCCAAATGGTGTTAGATCTAATTGGGACTTTTCACTAGGAGTAACCCCTATTGTTTGCATAGGATAGTTCTGCCTTAACAATATGGTGATTCTAAATTGCTCATGTAATTAGACCAACATACAGATCTAAGTTTAGGTCTAACTTGGATAAATTATAAAATACAACAAATAGAAAACTTGAACAAGAGAATTAAATGATTGCATTTTCCTTTGAACAAGCTCTAGGATGATTGGTTTCTTGCTCAAAATAAAATTCAAGATGATTTTCAATGGACCTTGAAAGTAGGCCACTCAACACTTTAAAACTACTATTTATTAAGACAAGGTAAACTTTCTTGATACCAACTTTTGCTACTTGTATAAGTTTCTAAGTAAAAAATGGGCAAATTAATGTAGGGAGTGTTAACTCTATACCTTGCAAAATGACAATTTCTCATCTTTTGAGCCTATCATGCATTATTGAATGAGTAGAAAGGCTAAGGTCCTCAAAAGTGCACTATTCACTCTCTATATAACTCACAAATTGTATTAAGTGGAGAAAACCATGATTTGGAGGTTGTGGTTCAATTGGAGTGCTTTCTCTCCAATTAACATTTTGAGACAATTTTGCCCCAATTACTATTTTTCACCTCTATCAAAGAACATAGTTTTTTTATCATGTTGAATTTCTTGAGTTGGATAAAGAATCTTCCCCAAATGGTTTATGGGTTAAGATATACACAATGTCTAGTTGTTATAAATCAAAATTCAACTCACTTTGAGCTGTGGATGTGTTATATCACTTAACTTTGTAAAAATGTGAAATTTGTAGATATCTCCTAAAAGAGTCAAATAAAAAAAATAGTGTAAAAACTTATAGATGCAACATGATTATATTGTTCTCCCCCTATAATATTGGATTAATATGAATTAGTATACACGAGGTATCTAAAAAAATAACAAATTTTTCTTTGTACTTTACCTATTCTCTTTGCTCCTCCCGTGAATTTGTGGCTCATGAAGTTATCATTGAACTTGGATTAATCCTTTGACAACAAAACCTTAAAGCCCAATTTACCAATTCTCTGATTGACTTTACCAGTTGACAAGCTTGTTTTTTCCTATGGATTGAGAAATGTCGATGCCCAAATTAACCTGACTAAAATGTTATGCCCATCAAGAAATCTGAGTTCGTTTTTGAAATGAAGAACTTGATGAATACAATGCCAAATATAGTACTAAATCAATTTTCATGACCAATATATGGCCTATTAGTTAATTTGAGTCCACCTTCAAAATGTAAAACCCAATGACCAAAACTCCAACTTCCATACCTAGTCAAATTTTCACAAGCAACACTGTCTTTACCAAGAAATTTGAGTTCTAAAATGTAAGACCCAATGACCAAAACTTCCACTACAAGTAAAATTTTTACAACCAATGTTTTTTCTTTGAAGTAATTTAATTTGATATGTGAAATGCAAAACACAATGACCAAAATTTGTTTGCTTAATACTTTGCCATTTTTCTAAATCAACATTTTCATATATAGTGAACTTGGTTCTTCCCTTGACCGTTGACATCTTGATGGTCACTTTCCTAATTGTTTCATCTTTAATCAAAATTTCACCAACTCTGAAATGTTACTCCATTGGATTTGATTTAGTGACCCCCAACACATATTGCATAAAACTCTTAGGTGAATGCTTCTTGCAATGGGAAATATGAGCAACAAATTGTTAGTAAGAATAACAATCATTTTTCTATGAGATAATAGATTTTTTCAATATTAATAACAAGAAGATCTGTTGGAATATTCATCAATACTAACAGGGGGGTGAATGAGTATTGAGCACTTTTTACTACTATTGCGCTGAGAGGCGCCCTACAACCCAGTATGAGGGAGATCTTGTAACATGTGTGAGTTTGTCGAGTAACAAAATAATACAAAGTAAAAAATAATAAATATTATGTCGGCCATAAACAAAAAAGAATAATACAAAGTAAAAAGTAAATATGAGACTTAAACTAGAGACTTTAGAGCTTAAGATTAGGTGATAAATATTATGTCGGTCATAAACAAAAAATAATAATACAAAGTAAAAAGTAAATATGAGACTTAAACTAGAGACTTTACGTTTTACTTTTAATACAAAGTAAAAGGTAAATATGAGATTTTCGAGTGTTTGTCGAGTTTGTCGAGTAACAAAATAATACAAAGTAAACAAAAAAGAATAATACAAAGTAAAAAGTAATAAATATTATGTCGTCCATAAACAAAAAAGAATAATACAAAGTAAAAAGTAATTATGAGACTTAAACTAGAGACTTTAGAGCTTAGGATTAGGTGCCTCAGGTATTGCACTCAAGGAGCTATTCAAGGAGAGGTTTGCACCTCGGGAGATTTGATCCCTCTCGGCGCTTGATAGAGCCTAGGATTTGGATCTATGCTGTTTAACCTTAAGCACATCATGTAACATTAACCATTAACAATTCCATTCATCATCACATAAAACCATACACAGTGCACAATAGATTTTATGTGGAAACCCAAATGAGAGAAAACCATATAATGCTTTTCTTATATAATAACAAGATTACATTCATAGGAAGCACCAAATTCCTGTTTATGAGCACCAAATCAAAGGAGGCTCCAACCCTCTAGTCTACAAGTGCCAACCTATAGAGAGGACACCAATCCTCAATGATCTCCAACTCACCCTAGAACCATCCACCCACCCTGGTTTTCCAGCACCAACTAGAAGGAAGCAACAACCCCCTTTCCTTGCACCACCTTGCCACCCTATACAAGTGCAAGATTCAACTTTCAATGTGCAAGAACCAACCTTCTAGGCATCAACCTGTGAGGACACCAATCCTCCCGAGCACCACCCTGCCACCCTAATATGAATAAGAGTATCAACCTACCACTGTCACTATCTTAACACTGTTATTATCTTCACATTGTCATTGTCTTTATACTGTCATTGTCATTATCTTCACACTGCCATTGTCACTGTCACTGTCACTATAATGTCATTGTCACTATCACTATATTATCATTGTCACTATCATTATCTTCAACTACTCTTCCTCTAATCTTCAACACACTTCAATTATGCCTCATGCACAGTTAAATGTTACCTCAAAACACATGTCAATGCTACCTCAAAACTCAAACCAAAGTTTGCTCCAAGTCCTCTTCAATTTTGACCCAAGTCTTCTACATGATCTGTTGCCACTGATCACCACATATCCTTGCCTTACAAGAAATATTTTCCTCAAAGAGTGGACTCTATCTACAAGAATACTCAGCTACCAATGCCACAAATATTCTCTTCCAATTTTGCTTTGATATTTCTCTTCAAAGGTACAATGCTTCCCTTGGCACTTGTGCCAAAAAACTTTACAACACAGCTCATCATGTATGTCCACAATTTCGAGCAAATATGATTCTTTTGTAGCCCTTATGATAGTCAAATGTACTCTTCAAAACACTTCTTAAACTATTTATAATAGGTCATCAAATAGTCCCTCAAATGATGGTCTAATAGTTAATCTTCTTAGCATATTATATATAGTCCCAAGATTGGTATTATCAACAATACTTGTACAGTCAATGATTTCCTATTTCTAGTCCTCAAGCAGCCCTTACAATTAGTTCTTAACATGTCCATTTTAACTCTTCAAAATGATCTTGCAATAAATTCTTGCTCAATTCTTTGACATTCTCAAGTCTTCCTTTAAATTCAGTCTCTAGACCGTGTATATGCTTAGCTTATGTACAATCCTAGGGCTGGCATTCGCAGGCCTTTAAACAATCCACAACTAATCCAGGACTCATGACAAAATATTTCTCAAACAAGTACATATTTGATCCTAAGACCCAATTAAAATATTGTTTATCAAAATATTACAAACAGTATGAAAAATGTACTTACACAAGACTGGTGTGGCTCCTTGATCATCCTTAGTCTGTAGCCATCATTTCTTCCCCTCAATCCTCCTTTTTGCTTTCACACATCTCTACTGCTAGGTTCGCTACCTCAAACTCGTCCTCTCCTTAGCTAGCCCTTAGTCTGTTGCTCCTAAACAAATTACAATTTCCCTTAGCATTCTCACTCAAAAATATACTTTAGATCTGTTCTAAAAGGTGACAACACAGTCCTCGAATTTACTTCTTATATGCCCCCCCAAAAAGAAATAAGTCCTCTCAAGGTATTCTTCAATTCTGCAACCAAACCCTCACAAACAAGGATAAAAGTATGTGTCAAGATGACCTTCATATATGTACCAAAGTACCTTTGGAATTGCTTGAAAAGTGTGCCAAAACACGTATTTAAATACACTCGGATATGTGACAAACGAATAGTTTCAAAACCTACTAGTATCTTCAAACAAGGTTGAATATACCCCATAACAGATTTAGAATTTTACACCTTCGTTCTTGCTGCTCTATACCTTCACTCTATTGCTCCTGTCGGCATCCTCCATTCCTCTCTTGTATCTTCATCCTCCTTTCTTCCCATATTGCTTCTCTTCACCTCAAATCATGCGCACTCATGGCCTATATATATACACATTGGTGTAATTTTAGAGGGGTTGACCTTAAAGATATAAAAATAATCCGTCTTCACTTTTTTGAGGGTTGACCTGTCACTTTATTTGACCAATATTTTAGAGGGGGATTCCAAGGCCAACATGACATTGTTGATGTATATGTAACTTCGAAATGTATTTCATCCATGTATTTAATTTATATATTATTATACTCCTATAGAGATATGTCATTCCTCTATACGGAAGTGTCGTCATTTGTATTGACAAGTGTCGCAAGTGTATGAACTTATACTTGATGGGTTATTAAACCACCTTGTTGGGGTCGGCCCTGTATAAGTCATGTGGGTCGAAGGGTTATTAGACCACCCTATTGGGTGTTGGCCCAGTCAGCATTATGTTATGTGGTTAAGTTAAGGCCGAACTAGTAAAGGTTATTAGGCAAGTCAAGTCGTGTATAAATAGAGTGTGGGAGGCACTCTATTTGATCATTTTATTCTCTCTCACACTCTCAGGAGAGTGGCACACTTGTGGAGGAGGAGAAGCTACTGCTAGGAGATGTCTATCTCTTATTCTTGGGTTGTATCATTGCTCTATCTATCTCTGAGGAAGTTATTGGGGTTTTTCACCTTTATGGTTTTACCCAAGTAAACTCTGTGTCTCTTGTGTGCTTGCATTATTGTGTCCATGATTGATATGTTGTAGATATGCTATACATGTTGTTCTCTCAGTTAAGATCCTAGATCATATTGAAGTAAATTCTGAAAAATTAACATGGTATCAGAGCTAGCCTGAAAGAAGGCATGGTATGGCATGTACTACACTTGTTGCACTTGCGATGCTAGGGCTCGATATAACAAAAAAAAGTCATCATAGAACTTTCGCTATAAATAAATTTTGGAAAGGTTTCAGGGTCTGAAAATCGTATAGGGCAAAGCTAAGATCCCCATGTACCTTGTGTCCAAAGGAAAACCTCTAATTCGTTGTACTTTGTGATTTATGATCTGTACAATATAGGGTTTTTGCCTCTTCCATATCTCAGTCATGAACAAGTGACCTTGGAAAAAAGGTCATAACTTTGGCTAGGAAGGTCCAAATGAAATTTTGTAAAAAGTGACAGGTAGTGAACGGAATGAAATTTTTCAGGTAACTTTTTTAGAGGCTGAAACTGAACCAGTGACACGTGGCACGCCGTACAAGTTCGCTCTCCTGTTTTATCCCATAAACAGGTCACGCCGCGACACTTGGAATAACTCTCTCTTCGAGAATCCATTTGAGGTCAGACCTGTGGGGTTGGAAATATGACAGTTTGGGCCATCACAAAAAAAAATTTCAGACTCTGTGGATCGAAAGGTTCGGAGTTACACCAGAAACAATCAGGTACATATTTTTGTCAAAACAGAATTATTTTTGAGCACCTTCATTCATGGCTTCTGGAATTTAGGGTTTTGGAGAAAGTTGAAATTTTTGTAATCGAAGACTATGGCTGAATGCTACTCATAAAAATCAAAATTTAGAGACCAAGATTAGAATTTTTGGTTGGGCAGAAGGTCGGGCTTGATCAGACCCTAGTTCGGGACTTTGATTGGAAAAGTGGAAAATTAGGGCTTCTGCAAAAATGGGAATTTTTGAAATCTATGACCACGGTTGGAAGCTCCTCAAAAAACTAGAAGCTTAGAGCTTTGGATCGAACCTTTTGATTGGGTAGAAGGGTGGGATTTATCAAACCCTAGTTTAGGGTCATGTCCAATGAATCCAGAAGTTTCAAAGGCAAATTTGAGGGGTGAAACTTTGCAGTTTTCAAATTCTGAGTATACCAGCTTGGTCAACTCATCAAGGCGCATATTTCTATCCTTTCAGAAGTTTGAAATTCAAAGTTTGAATTTTTAGGGTTTCTCTAACAAACCCTAATCCAGCTGCAGATCCAGTTCCTGCAAATCAAGTGGATTGGGTTAATCCTAGAAGAGAATGGATTGGTCACCTGCATAAGTGAAGAAGTTCCTGTTTCAGAGGGAGATGAGGCTAAGGCCTTACATAAGAAGATTACAAGCAATCTTGATAGGTATGACTCATCCAGGTATGTTTTGAGATTTTTTCATGATTACGTTTATGGTATGTTTGTCTTCATATTATTACGGTTAGTACAATCTTGATTAAATTTAGACTTATCGTATCACCTTAATAAAATTATGAATGCATGATAGAAGATATTCATTGATTAGGGTGTTGACACTTATGATTGTACTAATGCATTATGGTGTTGTATGAGGTTTATGTTGTCCGCTAACATGAAAGGTACACCAAGAAAGACAAATCATGTTCTAGTTCAAGAACATATGATCATGATGACAAAGATTCATCCATTGTCATGAATCACTTAGAAGATCTATTTGCGAGGTATGTATAACTTGGTTCTATAATGATTAACCTATGAGATATGTAGGTTACTAGCACAAGTCATTGAAGAGAACAAGAAGACATCATGTGGGTATGTTGGACATAACTAGCTAACGTACCAATCCAAGTATGTTTTCCCTATATCAAGTTAGAATCCTACCTTGTGTTAGGATCCCTTATATAAGTATACTTGGTATGATTGGTATGTTTATTCATAAAGTTAGAAATGTAAGTAATCAAGGGTTTATGCATTTTATGTCTCTTATCTTGATTGATGATTTAACTAACCAGAAGAGTCCTATGATCAAATAAGAATATGCATGAGTAAAAGAAGACTTCCCTGAAACCTTGAATACTAATGTTTATTATCTGTGTTTGAAATGATCATGACTATACATGTTTAAGATTATTGTGTTTTGATAGTATTAAGATTATGCTAATGAATGTGTGATTATGTATGAGACCTCGAGGATAACACAATGATGATACTAATAAGCATGCATAGTGATGGATATAAGTTCAAGGACAGGTAATCCAGGAAGCAAAGATCAAGAGGGAGCACACTCCAGTTGTTCCTGCAAGGAAGCAAAGATCAAGAGGGAGCACACTCCAATTGTTCCTGCAAGGAAGAAAAGATCAAGAAGGAGCACACTTCAATAGTTTATGCAAGGATGCAGATATTCAGAGGGAGTTGACCACTTCTCACAATCCACATCAGAATGGAGTTGCAAAAAAGAAGCAAAGACTGAGAGGGAGTCAACCCAACAAACAAACAAAGATAAGTATTTGAATTATCAGTCCTTGCATATTTTATTGTTTAAATAATACTGTTCAATAATGTATATACTCATTTTCCTAGAATTAGGTTGTGTATTATGCATATTAGAATAGTTGCATTGATGAACAGTATACTACTAATATACATGGGTAAGTGGCCTATGGCACTGTACAACATTCCATTGCTACTTATCTAGAATGAAACCTCTTTGCTGACATGTTGGGAGTTGTGCACACTCTTAACAATGTTCTGGTTGAGATTGGAAGGCATCTAGAAAGTTACGGGATATGGATAAATGTTGTATTGAAGCATTGGCTAAGATAATTGCATGACTGTACGACATATTTCTTTATGTGTAAGAATTTGTTCTGAAAACTATGAGATGTTTTCTAATCATGCAATTTAACTTGTTGTGTAGGAAAGATCGTATACCTACAAAAGAAGGACTACAACATTTGTTCAACAACAAAGTTATCTATTGTAAATATTGAAGATATTGAAGTTCCCAGGATCTGGGAGGAATGCCATGATCGAGGAGTACCAGTCGATCATGAAGATGTTTGGGATGCAGTCCCAAGACCTGAAGGGGAGTCTGTAGTGACTTCCAAGAGGATCTACAAGATCAAGCATGTTACAGGTGGTAGCATAGAGACTTTTGCTCCTGAAGCCAGATACACTTCCATTAGATCCGTACTTGCTCTGGCTGCAGTGATGAAAGGGAAGATACACCAGATGGATTTCAAGACAGCTTTCTTGAATGGTGTAGTTGAAGAAGAAGTGTATGTGGAGTAGCCACTTGGTTTTGAGACACATGACAGGAAGTCATATATGTGCAGAACTTGGTATGGTAGGATAGACAACTTTCTATCCAATTTGGGCTTTACCAAGAGTAAAGCGGATTCCAACCTTTACTACAAGGTTGAGGAAGGCAATCCAGTGATACTACTTTTGTATGTGGATAACCTGTTTGTTCAGGTGAGGATAGATTGATTGCCGACACGCAGCGGAAGCTTGCTTCCAAGTTCGAGATGAAGAACTTGTGGATGATGCACTACTTTCTAGGCATGGAGGTGTGGAAAAGTGCAGATGGAATCTTCCTTGGACAAGGGAAGTTTGTAGTAGAGATCCTGAAGAGATTCGGGATGATGGAATGCAAGGCCATGGCCACACCTATGGAATCAAACCTGAAGCTTCTGTGTGATGCTTTATCTGATCCGGTTGATGTCACTATGTATCATCAGATGATTGGGTCCTTGATGTACGTGACGAACACGTGGCCGGATATTTGCTTTGCGATGAACACATTGAGCCAGTTCCTGACGGATCCTAGAGGTGTTCACCTGGTTGCTGTAAAGCATATTCTGATGTACCTGAAGGGTACAGTTGATTATGGGCTCAAGTATGATGCAAATCAAAAGTTTAACCTACAGGGTTATGTTGATTCAGATTGGGCAAGCAGTGCTGCAGATAGGAAGAGCACTTATAGGTGTTGCTTCAGTATGGGATCAAGTGTGATCTCTTGGTTTAGTAGGAAGCAGTCCTGCGTAGCACTGAGTACAGCTGAGGCAGAGTATGTTGCAGTCTGTTCGGCTAGTTGTGAGGCAGTATGGCTTCAGAAGCTACTGTCTGAGTTATTTGATCTCCCGTTGGATGCTATTGGTATCTTTTGTGATAACCAGAGTTGTGTGAAGCTGTCTGAGAACCCAGTGTTTCACGACAGGTTGAAAAACATAGAGATCAAATATCACTATATCAGGGATATGGTGCAGAGAGGAGCAGTGAAGCTCCTGTATGTTGCAACAGATGAGCAGATTGCAGATGTGTTGACGAAGCCACTAGCCAGAGTGAAGTTCAAGTAATTTAGAGAGAGGCTTGGTGTTCTTCGGATCGACGACACTTCGAGGAAGAAGTGATGGAGACATTTGATGTAGCCATTCCTAGCATAGTGGAAGGGGGATCCTTCACATGGCTGTGGATGTAAACGTTGGATGATGAGAATCAGGATGATGTTCTAGTTTTTGCTCTGTATGATCAGTTGGATCATTTACATTTATGTATGTATGCATCATGTTGGATGTTGGATATGATCAGTTGGATCATTTACATTTATGTATGTACGCATCATGTTGGATGCTGGATATGATCAGTTGGATCATTTATGTATGTACGCATCATGTTGGATGCTGGATATGATCAGTTGGATCATTTATGTATGTATGCATCATATTGGATGCTTGGACCATGTATCTGTATATGTATCAGGTATGATCAGGTAGATCATGTATGTTGATGGATACATTGTGTGGATCATGTATCTATGTATGTATCAGGTAGATACATTGTATATGATGATATGTATCAGGTAGATACTTGGTATGCATCAGGTGGATGCATTGTATGACCAGGATGATCGTGGATGACGAGCTTCTCCAGATGACATGCATCAGGACGATGCAGTGATGATGATCAGGATGATGTATCGAGAGTATTAGGTTGATACTCTGTGGCCGTGGATAGGTTGTGCAGATGAGCATGTCTGGGAGATCCTATAGGTCGGAGTTGTGTACCCGTAACAGCCTGGGATGCTCTTTCGAGACATTGCTCTGGGAGGACATGTAATTTGTGCCTTGGGAGATCTTCAGGTCAGAGTTGTGTACCCGTAATATCCTAAGATGCTCTTGCGAGGTTTTGTCCTATGGCATGTAATTTGCTCCTAGGAGATCTGGACAGGATGAAAAAGGCCTCAGATGCTTCAGCCAGGTTTTGCCATGACCACATGTAATTTGCTCCTGGGAGATCTGGACAGGATGAAAAAGGCCTCAGATGCTTCAGCCAGGTTTTGTGGTGGACCACATGTAATGTGCTCCTGGGAGATCCGACAAATAGAGCTGTATGCTCGTAATAGCCTGGGATGCTTCAGCCAAGTTTTGTGGTGAGATCACATGTAATGTGCTCCTAGGAGATCCGACAGGTAGAGCTGTGTGCTTGTAATAGCCTGGGATGCTTCAGCCAGGTTTTGTGATGGGTCACATGTAATGTGCTTTTGGAAGATCCGACAGGTAGAGCTGTGTGCTCATAACAACTTGGGATGCTACCGCCAGGTTTTGTGACGCACGTAATAAGTCCTGAGGATTCCATAGTATGGACAGTGATGATGAAGACCTGCAGGTGGTGGGCCTACATCTAGTATGAAAAAGGAATGGCTCTATAGAACTTCCTATGATGAGTAGATACATAGATTGTTTGAGATAGCAGCAGTAGTGATGATGACAATGATTTGAGAACAATGCATCGATGACGATGATCCAGAGAAGAAGACTTGTGCTAGCAGATCTGTGTCAAGAAATATCTTCCTGGTTAAGAGGGGGTGTTGATGTATATGTAACTTCGGAATGTATTTCATCCATGTATTTAATTTATATATTATTGTACTCCTATAGAGATGTGTCATTCCTCTATACGGAAGTGTCGTCATGTGTATTGACAAGTGTCGCAAGTGTATGAACTTATACTTGATGGGTTATTAGACCACCTTGTTGGGGTCGGCCTTGTATAAGTCATGTGGGTCGAAGGGTTATTAGACCACCCTATTGGGGGTCGGCCATGTGGGTCAAAGGGTTATTAGACCACCCTATTGGGTGTCGGCCCAGTCAACATTATGTTATGTGGTTAAGTTAAGGCCGACCTAGTAAAGGTTATTAGGGAAGTTAATTCATGTATCAATAGAGTGCGGGAGGCACTCTATTTGATCATTCTATTCTCTCTCACACTCTCTCGAGAGTGGCACACTTGTGGAGGAGGAGAAGCTGCTGCTAGGAGATGTCTATCTCTTATGCTTGGGTTGTATCATTGCTCTATCTATCTCTGAGGAAGTTATTGGGGTTTTTCACCTTTATGGTTTTCCCCAAGTAAACTCTATGTCTCTTGTGTGCTTGCATTATTGTGTCCACGATTGATATGTTGTACATGTTGTTCTCTCAGTTAAGATCCTAGATCAGATTGAAGTAAATTCTGAAAAATTAACAGACATTGTCTTAGCCATAGGGCCAACCACTCCCTATTTTTGGGGATCCTTCAATACTTCTTCCAAACATAAAAAGGCACTTGTCTTCTTGACCACTTCATGGCTTCAGCAAGGGGATTTGACTTGTTATCTTGACCATTTCATGTCTTTAATGCTTTTAAGGGATTCTTCAATGGGTCAATGGGATTTGACTTGTCTTCTTGACCACTTCATGGCTTCATCAAGGCATTTCAAGTGGACATATCACCATTGCTTCAGGGGCTTCTTCCTTTTACTAACGTTGTCATCAATGGAAACCAATTTTCCAATAATGGATTTTACCAATATTCTTTTACAAGAATTCTTCTTCAATGCTGATGATGTTTTGTTGCTCCTTTCTTCTTCAATACTTCATATGGACACATCATCATTGCTATAAGGGACTCTTCAATGTTCATTGATATTGACTTGTCTTCGTGGCTTCATCAACATTACTCAACCATTCTCCTTATATCACATCATCAACATTATTGTTATGTCCTCATTATTACTGCCACATCATCATCATCCCTTAACAGTATTATAATCTCATGATTTAATATCAATGGAACATATGTCTTGACCACGTTGACATCAATGACAACTTTACTCAACAATATCCCCCTTTGTCATTGATGGAAACAACTTCAACTCTCTCCCCCTTTGACATTAATGACAAAGGGGTGAAGCAACTTTGTTCACCTACTCCCCCTAAAATTATGCTGGCTCAACCTGTCAATATGCTTCTTTTATGTGACTTTTTTTGCTAAATATCATCTTCTCCTTGCAAAGGGTAGCTTTACTTGACTATGAATGTCTTCTAAGAACATCTTTTCTTGTTGACAATGCCCCCCTATGACTGTGTTGACTCCCCCTTATACTGGGCCATTTCTTGAATTTTTTTAAATAGATCCCCCTATGTTCCTGTATGATTTACCAAGCCCCTGTATTTTTCTTTGTACAATACTTAAGCTGCTATTCTTTTTTTGGTTTTCCTTGCCTACTACTTAGACTCCCGCTCAACATTATCCTTGATACTAGGAGTCTCCATGCCAAATTGTTTAGAATAATGTATAATGCTACTTTGTTGTAGGATCATCACTTGTAATCTTGACACCTTCCTTTTTACTTGTTGATTTATCATTATTACTCAACAATAGTCGTTTCAACTTCTTCATGGTTCTTATGTATTTCCTCTAGTTTCCCTATCATCCTTTCTTCAACTTTTCTTGCCTCTTCCTTTTGAATCATAGAATCCTATAGGTTTGTGCTTAGTTGGGTATCTTGATCTTCTAGTTGATTCTTCAATGTTTCTTCGTTCTTCTTAGCCTCTTCTACTTGTGCTTTTAAAACAATGAATGTTTTTTCAGTCTCACTTAGCTTCTCTCCTAGCTATGTACTCTTTTCTTGGTACCTCTACAGTTGTTCCATTAGCATCTTGTTCTTATTCCTTACTTTCCTCAAAATATCTAGGGCACTAATTAGTTCCCCTTCAAGGTCTACTTCAGCTTCTACTTCATCATTGTCTTCTTCTTTTGAGGCATTGCTTTTGCTCTCAATGACTTCATCATCTGCTTTAGAATGTTCTTCATTTTCTGAATTTGACCTTTCCTTTTGATTGTCTTCATGTTCATGTTCTTGACAAGTATCTTCCTTTTATTTCAACAACCCTATCAACCTTTCTATGTTTTACTTTGTATTTACCAGCTGTCCTTTTAGGCTGATGATATAATATTCTTTTTCAAAAATTAGCTACCTTTCCAATTTGAGAATCTTCTAAGACATTTTCTATGGTGTTGCTTTTGTCTTCATCTTTGTCAAAACTAATTTTATTTCCATAGGCACATCTAATGTCACAAGGTTTTGATTTATCACAACAATAATGCTTACTCAAGTAGACTTCCTTTACCTTTTCTTCATTTGATTCATCAACAACATGTTCATTTGGGCTATCGTCCATGTTCTTTGATGTTGTTTCTTCCTTTGGTATATCTTCCTTTTGATCTTCTACACATTCCTACATTGCTTCCTTTGTGTAGTTTTCTTGTAGTTTGTTCCAAAGGTCTTTAGCCGATGTGCATTGTCCTAGTTCGGTTTTCATATGATCAAATAGTCCATCCAAGATGATATCCATTGCCATTGCATTGTTCTTTCTTAACTCCTTCTTGGATGCAATTTTTGGTGGTCTTTTTGGAGCGATGTAACAATTCAAAACAAATTCCTAGATACCACAACTTTGTGCCTATAAAAGTAGTCTCATCCTTATGCTCCAACACTCGAAATTTGAACCATCAAACAATGGAGATCCATTGGGAGAGAAGATATTTTCATATTCATCCATGTGTGCTCCAGAGATCTTCGTTACCGTTGTTAGACTATTTTGAAGGAACCTGCTTTGATACCAATTATTGGAATATTCACTAAGAGAGGGGGGTGAATCAATATTGAGCACTTTTGACTATTATTAGCCTTAAACACATCATGCAACATTGTTGTATTCAATCAAGTTGTATAGTTACCAGTAATATATCATGTAAGATTACACAAGCGTTCACATGATAAGAAGGAAGACAAAGTAATGGAGACGGAAGCAACAAGTATTTTATTACTAAGTAGAGACTATATAAAGTATATACAGAGAACAATACTACATTCGTTTCTATCTTTTTTATCCCTCCAGCCTATATTTATATGGATTACAGACAGTTACATAACGGTCTTGTCGGTTCAACCGACCGACATGTTCAGGCCTGACAAATCAGAACCAACAAGTAGTCGGTCGACAATCCTAGTCGGCTTAGAGGACTAAGATCCTCCAACAAACATTAACCATTAACAATTCCATTCATCATCACAGAAAACCATACACAATACACAATATATTTTTCATGGAAACCCAAACGGGAGAAAACCACAAAATGCTTTTCTTATATAGTAACAATATTACGTTCATAGGAAGCACCAAATTCCTGTTCATGAGCACCAAATCAAAGGAAGCTCCAACCCTTTGGTCTACAAGATCCAACCTGTAGAGAGGACACCAATCCTCAGTGAGCTCTAACTCACCCTAGCACCATCCTACCACCCTGGCTCTCTAGAACCAACTAGAAGGAAGCAACAACTCCCTTGCCTTGCACCACCCTACCACCCTATACAAGTGCAAGCTCTAACTTGAAGTGTGTAGGCACCAACGTTCTAGGCATTAGCCTGTGGGGACACCACTCCTCTTGAGCACCACCTTGCCACCCTGATATGAATAAGAGTATCAACCTACCACTGTCACCATATTCACATTGTTACTATCTTCACACCGTCACTGGCTTTATATTGTCACTGTCATTGTATTCACACTGTCACTGTCGTTGTCATTGTACTATCATTGTCAGTATCACTATCATTGTCTTCACACTGACACTGTCACTATCAATATCACTATAATGTCACTGTCATTGTCATTGTCTACAACTTCCCTTCCTTTGATCTTCAACACACTTCAAGTTTGCCTCATGCACATTTCAATGCTTCCTCAAAACACATGTCAATGCTGCTTCAAAACTTAGACCAAAGTTTGCTCCAAGTACTCTTCCTCTTCAATTTTGACCCAAGTCTTCTACATGATATGATGCCTCTAATCACCACATATCCCTACTTTACAAGAAATATTTGCCTCAAAGAGTGGAATCTTTCTACAAGAATACCCAACTACCAATGGAGAAGATCTGCTCTTCCAGTTATGCTCTGAGATTGCTCTTCAAAGGTCTAATGCTTCCCTTGGCACTTGTTCCAAAACACTTCACAACACAGCTCATCATGTCTCTCCACAATATTGAGTAGATATGATTCTTTTGAATCCCTTATGACAATCAAATGTACTCTTCAAAACACTTCTTCAACTATTTACAATAGATTGTCAAATAGTCCCTCAAATGATGGTCTAATGGTTCATCCTCTCGGTATATTCCATGCAATCCCAAGCTTGGTCTTATCAACAATACTTGTACAGTCAATGATTGCCTATTTCTAGTCCTCAAGAATCCCTTACGATCACTTCTTAACATGTCCATTTTAGCTCTTCAAATCGATCTTGCAATAAATTATTGCTCAGTTCTTTGACATTCTCAAGTCTTCCTTTAAACCCAGTCTCAAGACTGTGTGTATTCTTAGCTTATGTACAATCCTAGGACTGACATTCTCAAGCCTTTAAACAATCCACAACTAATCCAGGACTCATCCAGGACTCGTGACAAAATATTTCTCAAACATGTCTAGATCTGATCCTAAGACCCAGTTAAAATATGGTTTATCAAAATATTAGAAACAATACCAAAAATGTACTTACATGGGACTAGTGTGGCTCCTTGATCATCCTTGGCCTGTAGCGATCATTTCTGCCCTCAATCCTCCTTTTTGCTTCCACACATCTCTGCTGCTAGGTTCACTACCTCAAACTTGTCCTATCCTTCCCTGGACCTTAGTTTGCTGCTCCTAAATGCACTACAATTTCCCTTACCATTCTCACTCAAAAATCTACTTTAGATCCGTTCGAAAAGGTGACAACATAGTCCTAAAATTTACTTCATATATGCTCCCAAAAAAGAAATAAGTCCTCTCAAGGTATTCTTCAAATCTGCAACCAAACCATCACAAACAAGGTTGAAAGTATGTGTCAAGATGAACTTCATATTTGTACCAAAGTACCCTTGGACTTGCATGAAAAGTGTTCCAAAATAGGTCTTTAAATACACTTGGATCTGCGCCAAACGAGCAACTCCAAAACCTACTAGTATCTTCAAACAAGGTTGAATATACCCCATAACAAATTTAGAATTTTAGACCTTCGTTCCTACTGCCCTAGACCTTCGCTATGTTTCTCATGCATCCTCCTTTCCTCTCTTGTATCGTCATCCTCCTTTCTTCACATCTTGCTTCCCTTCACCTCAAATTAGGTGCAATCATGGTCTATATATATACACATTGATGTAATTTTAGAGGGGTCGACCTTAAAGATATAAAAATAATTTTTCTTCACATTTTTTGGAGGGTTGACTTGTCACTTTATTTGACCAACATTTTAGAGGGGGATTTTAGGTCCAACATGACATTATCTTAGCCATAGGGCCAATCGTTCCCCTTTTTTAGGTCTCCTTCAATACTTCTTCAAGACATATCAAGGCACCTATCTTCTTGGCCACTTCATGGCTTCATCAAGGGACTTTGACTTGTCTTCTTGACCACTTCATGTCTTTAATGCTTTTAGGGCTTCTTCAATGGGTTAATGGGCTTTGACTTATCTTCTTGACCACTTCATGGCTTCATCAAGGCATTTCAAGTGGACATATCACCATTGCTTCAGGGTCTTCTTACTTTTACTAACGTTGTCATCAATGGAAACCAATTCTCCAACAATGGATTTTAACAATAATCTTTTACAAGTATTCTTCTTCAATGTTGATGATTTTTTGCTGCTCCTTTCTTCTTCAATACTTCATATGGACACATCATCATTGTTGTAGGGGCTTCTTCAATGTTTATTGATATTGACTTGTCTTCATGGCTTCATCAACATTACTCAACCAATCTCCTTCTATCACAACATCAACATTATTGTTACATCCTAATCATTACTTCCACATCGTCATCATCACTTAACAGTCTTAAAATCTCATGATGTAATATCAATAACACAGATCTCTTGACCCTATTGACATCAATGACAACTTTACTCAACAATACCCCCCTTTGTCATTGATGGCAACAACTTCAACTCTCTCCCCCTTTGACATTAATGACAAAGGGATTTAACAACTTTGTTCACCTACTCCCCCTGGAATTATGCAGGCTCTCCCTTTCAATATGCTTCTTTTTGTGACTTTGTTTTACTGAACATTCTCTCCTCCTTGTAAAGGGTAACTTTACTTGACTGTGAATGCCTTCTAAGAATATCATTCCTTGCTGACAATGCTCCCCCTTAGTATGGGCCATTTCTTGAAGCTTTCTGAAGTAGCTCCCCTTGTGTTCCTATATGATTTACCAAGACATTATCTTTTTCTTTGTACAATCTTAAGTTGATGTCCTTTCTTTGGTATTCCTTAGATGCTACTTCAACTCCCCCTCAACATTATCCTTGATACTGAGAGTCTCCATGCCAAATTGTTTAGAATAATGTATAATGCTACTCTGTTGCAGGATCAGATCACTTGTAATCCTTACACCTTCCCTTTTACTTGTTGTTTTATCATTATTACTCAACTATGCAAATGCTATGGGTATGTCCTCGGAGAATTCTCCATTGACCTGTTCTTCTTGTTTTTGTTTTCTTCTCCAAATCTTCGTATATCTGATATGAGTATTTTCTTTCGAACACTTTTCCTTCATTTGTTTAACATCAACAATCCCTTCTTTGTCTTGAGTACGTAGAGCTAGCTGACATGTTCCTTCATTTTCTTTTTCTTGTTTCCTTTTTTGGACTTTGTTGGAATTCTTCCCTTGATTGATTAGGACATTATCTTTCTCATTTCTTCTGAAGTTTCTAAAAAACCTTGCTATGTGACCATTGTTGTGACATGCATAACATTCAACATTATTTGGAGCCATGTAGATACCTCTATTCCTAACTTGAGTATTCCTTCCATAAGCTTTTCAATTCATAGCTTTATGTCCAAAATTATTACATGAAAAACAATAACTAGAAAAGAAACTTTGGTGCCTTGGAGAAAATGGTCTTCTTTGTGATGTAGTCCTTCTAAATTCATGATTTTCTCCTTTGTTGTTCCCTTCACAATGTCTGGAGCTTCTTTGATACCTAGGAGTAGTTGATCTTCCTTGAAATGGAGGTCTTTGAGATGCGTGCTTGTTATGTCTTGATTGATCATGGTCTTTTACTCTGCTGCTAGAATCTTTTGTCTTCATTTGGGTAATTGCATTATCCAAATCTTCTTTTAGTGAACAGATCTCAAGCTCTTGTCATGACAAGAATCTTCCTTCTCTTGAAGTTGACTTGTCAGGTTTTCTTCATTTTTCTTGTCTTCTTCTATTTGACTTTTAAGATCAACAATGGTCTTTTCAGCTTCTTCACGGTTCTTATGTATTTCCTCTAGTTGCCATGTCATCCTCTTCTTATATCTGAGTAGATATGATTATTTTGCATATGAGCTATCCATAGTATTGAGTAGATATGATTCTTTTGTAGAACTTATGACAGTCAATTGTACTTTTCAAAACACTTCTTAAATTGTTTATAATAGATCATCAAACAGTCCCTCAAATGATGGTCTAATGGTTCATCCTCTTAGCATATTCTATATAGTCCTAAGCTTGGTCTTATCAACAATACATGTACATTCAATGATGGCCTATTTCCAATCCTCAAGCAGCCCTTAGGATCAATTCTTAGCATGTCCATTTTAGCTCTTCAAAATGATCTTGAAATAAATTCTTGGTTAGTTATTTGACATTCTCAAGTATGGCTTTAAACCCAGTCTCTTGGTTGTGTATATGCTTATCTTATGTACAATCCTAGGAATGACATTATCAGGCCTTGAAACAATCCACAACTAATCTAGGACTCGTGGAAAAATATTTATGATCCTAAGACCCAGTTAAAATATGGTTAGTCAAAATATTACAAATAGCACCAAAAATGTACTTACACAGGACTAGTGTGGCTCCTTGATCATCCTTGGTCTATAGCCATCATTTCTACCCCTTAATCCTCCTTTTTTCTTCCACACATATCTGCTACTAGGTTTGTTGCCTCAGACTTGTCCTCTCCTTCGCTAGCCCTTAGTCTGTTGCGCCTAAACACACTCCAATTTCCCTTAGCATTCTCACTCAAAAATCTACTTCATATCTGTTCGAAAAGGTTATACAAAACAATACTCAAATTTACTTCATATCTGCCCCCAGAAAAAGAAATAAGTCCTCTCAAGGTATTCTTCAAATCTATAACCAAACTCTCAGAAGCAATGTTGAAAATATGTGTCAAGATGACCTTCAAATCTATACCAAAGTACCCTTGGACTTGCTTGAAAAGTGTGCCAAAATAGCTTTGTAAATACACTTGGATCCATGCCAAATGAGCAACTTCAAACAAGGCTAAATATACCCCAAAACAGATTTAGAATTTTAGACCTTTGTTCCTGCTTCCATATACCTTCGCTCTACTTCTCTTGTGTTCTCCTTTCCTCTTTTGTATCTTCGTCCTCCTTTCTCCACATCTTGCTTCTCTTCACCTCAAATCAAGCACACTCATGGTCTACACACACACACACACACATTGATGTACTTTTAAAGGGGCCGACCTGAAAGATATAAAAATAAATTTTCTATTTGGAGGGCCAACCTGTCACTTTATTTGACCAACATTTTAGAGGGGGGATTTTAAGGCCAACATGAGATTGTCTTAGCCATAGGGCCAACCATTCCCCTTATTTGGGGCTCCTTCAATACTTCTTCAAGACATATAAAGGAACTTGTCTTCTTGACCACTTCATGGCTTCATCAAGTGGATTTGACTTGTCTTCTTGACCACTTCATGTATCTAATTCTTTTAGGGGCTTCTTCAATGGGTCAATGGGATATGACTTGTATTCTTGACCACTTCATGGCTTCATCTAAGCATTTCAAGTGGACATATCACCATTGCTTAAGGGGCTTCTTGCTTTTACTAACGTTGTCATCTATGGCAGCCAATTTTGCAACAATGGATTTTACCAATATTATTTTAAAGAAATATTCCTCAATGTTGATGATGTTTTGTTGCTCCCTACTTCTTTAATACTTCATATGGACACATCATCATTGTTGCAGGGGCTTCTTCAATTATCATTGATATTGACTTGTCTTCATGGCTTCATCAGCATTACTCAACCAATCTCTTTCTATCACAACATCAACATTATTGTTACGTCCTCATCATTACTGCCACATCATCATCATCACTTAACAGTCTTATAAACGTATGATGTAATATCAATGAAAAATCTCTTGACCCTGTTGGCATCAATGACAACTTGACAACTTTACTCAACAAGATCTTCATCTGACAATAGATTATTTTTTCCAACAACAAAATCAACAAACCCCACTAGGTCCAATCCAAATCAAAGCATATGGATCATAGATTAATCTATCCAACCTATTGAAAACATTCCTACCAATATTAATACCCAACCCATGTTGACCACCATCAAATCAAAGTTAATTTCCTCTCTAGTACGTCAAAGATCAAGACAACTAGAGTCCTCCATATCCCCAAATCAAGTATGTTAGAGCTTGGACCATGAAAATAAAGGCTAACCCCTATTGTTTCTTTCATTCATTGCCACAAATTTGTTCAAGAACATAACAATTCAAGTACCACAAAATGTATGCATTGTGAAAGTAAAGAATGAGTGAACTTAAAGGCAGCCATAAAGGATGTGAAGGAGTGATAAAAGGAGAATGTATGGAATCTACAAGATGATGTAAGTGTAGGAAGTAACTTCCATATGGTTGTTTAGAAGTAGTTCTAGGGTTTCATAAAAAAGAATATTCCATAAGAGTTTTGCCACTTGTCACACATGCCCCCTAGGCAATAGGTTGGTTGTTGTTATTTATATGAGTTCTTGACTTACATAATATATCATGTATCCTTTTGTAAAATTCATGTTTTTAAGCACATGGCCAAAATATAGCTTTCATTCATTGCCACAAAATGTATGCATTGTGAAAGTACAGAATGAGTGAACTTAAAGGTATCCATAAAGGATGTAAAGGATTGATAGAGGAGAATGTATAGAATCTACAAGATGATATAAGTGTAGGAAGTAACTTCCATATGGTTGTTTAGAAGCAGTTCTAGGGTTTCATAAAAAAAAATTCATAAGAGTTTTACCACTTGTCACACATGCTCCCTAGGCAATAGATTGGCTTTTATTATGTATACGAGTTCTTGACTTACATATTATATCATGTATCCTTTTGTAAAAATCATATTTTCTAGCACATGGTCAAAATATAGCTTGTCAAACAAAAGGACCATTACACTTGCTCTTTCAACTATTCAAATACATCAAGAAAAAATATTGTTATTCCCACGAAAAATATAGACATTAAAATGAAATATCTCATATACCCTCTTCTTAATATTACATTAAGATAATTCAATAAACTTCATACTTCATTGCAAACAACTCTACTTGCTACTTATAAGTTTTTATGATAGGATCCATTAACTCTTAACATGTAAAAGCATGGTCCAACCAAATCAATGAGTGATACATACCTTCAAGGACTCGATCTACTAATCTAAGATAACTATTTGTGAAAATAATTAACATTTTACTCATCTACCACCGATTAAAAACTCTAAAAATGTATACATAAAAGGGAGTGAACCTTTATTCACACAAAGTGACTAAAATAATTTCATATTTCAAATAAGTTCATACAAATTAAAATGATGCATTGGATGATAATAAGATCATTTAATATAAGTCTAAGGGATTAGCTTGTTAATGTTGTTGGTCATTTGGTTAGTTTGTGCCATTAGATGCTCAATGTAGATTCAATGTAGTTTCCCCTAGGTAAGACACATTAATCTATGCTGATAAATTTACAAAGAATGTCATCCATGAATGTGGTGAAGCATTGTGTCTATGTAATATTAAAATTTATAACTTTTCACAAATTAATCAATTTTTTTTTTACTAATAAGTATTAAAATCCCCCAAAAAACATTCAATACGAATTAAAATATGAAATGCCAACTAAAAAATACATATTTTCTTATTACACACTTTTAAAGCAACCCATATATTACATACTTACACAATATTAAGTCTGTGTTAACACCTACAAAGTGCACTATACTTATTATTATGTCGCAAGCAATCTTTACAAAGCATATGACTTTAATATAATTAATTTAAGATTATTAAAATAAGCTATTCAATCTAACTTCCCAAGAAACTTAGAGATGAGTGTGGGGGTGGAGATGCCACTTTGTGAAACAAGAGACTTGGGTACATCTCTCTCTCTCTCTCTCTCTCTCTCTCTATATATATATATATATATGAAATTTAAATTATTTTTATTGTACATATATATTCACGTGCATCCGTATGAATCCAAACCATTATACACAAATATGCAAAGTTTCTCATGTATATAATAAGAGTGCATACAACTAAAAAAACATCAAGTGCAATCCATATATGACCCAAAATACATAAAAAAGAGCCTAAATGGCATATATAGTCCAAAAAACTTCATGCTACAACAAATAATTACATATCAAAATCCTTGCCTATATTGGGATCCTATTCATCAATAGCACCCTGTGCCCCCTCCTCTAGGCTCTATCCCTTGCCTCTATCTTGAATCTCAAAGTTGGTCTTTTAAGGACATTAGGCAACACCCTACAATTTTGATGAAACTTCCTAATCCAAGTGTTAAAATAATGTAGAAAAAACTTCCCATGCATAATAAGTGATTTTGCTTTAGTGAAGGGTACATTTTTGTTAAGGTCACAACATAGAAGTTCAACAATAAACACCACCAACATCAAGGTACATAGAGAGGTTGATGTGCTTGATTAAATGTCAATCTCATACCCTCATACATGATAGAATCTAGTGGAAACATTGCAATCTTGAAATCCTAAAAATTGTTAAGTTTGTTGAATTATAAATGTGATCTAAAATTCTACTTTTTGCACATGAAGTCCAATGAGATTGGAACCACTCTCAAACATCCTGAAACAATTAATGATAATGTTAAAAATTTAAGTAAAATGATAGAAAATGAACGATAAGGAGAATGCCACTTTTACTTTAAGAATTTAATATTACCAACTTCAATGTCATTTGTACAAAACCCGTTGGGCTCGTACCAAATTGGTCCCTAGGCATCCCCAAAATAGGGGTACCTCGTACAAAATTGGTCCTTGGCATCCCCAAGCATCTCCAAAACAGGGGTAACTCGTACAAAACTGATACATGGGCATCCCCAAGCGTCCCCAAAACAGAGGTACCTCGTCCCCTCTGCAATCAAAATCCATGACAAACGTCTCGAGTACTTCAACCAAGTTTTGGGCACAGTAGAGTACTTGGGTACGAGATATCCAATATGTGGGTATGGTTACACGTACCCTACCCCTGGGTACAGGTACCCATGCTAATTAGTATTCAATGAATATGTAAAAACATTTATAAAATTTTCAAAGAAAATTGTAATAATTGTTGAAATACATTATAGTATCTCATTGTTTCAAATGTTTGAAAAGTTTATCAAATATTTTATTGTAATGGAGTAGTCTATTTATCTACATTTTCGACTTTATGTTGGGTTTTGGTCAGAATCTGGTAATTTTTTTTTTTGTCAAATCCAAATTTCTACGTGTTTAAATTGTATTTTTGAATCCATAATTAGATTTAGCGCCCTCAAATACCCCCATGGCACCCAAATTATGCAATTTTCGTATAGCTAATATATGTGATTCTAAGATTTTTTAAAGATTTCCAATCGGAATACGAACAAAACTAGACGAAAAATATGCTCGTAAAAGGTTGAAAACTATATGAAATTCAAATGAACAATCTACATTAAATATAAATACTACTAAAAGTTTAGGGGTAGTAAATGTGTTTGTAATTGCATATGACGATGACATTGAAACTAATTTGATTTATGGACTATAAAAAAAGTAAGAAATATATATATATATATTATTGCGCCGAGAGGCGCTCTACAGCCTAGTATGAGGGAGATCTTGTGAGTCGAGTGTTTGTCGATATTGTCGGCCACAAATAAAATGTAATAATTAAAAGTAAAAAAGTAATAATACGAGGGAGATCTTGTGAGTCGAGTGTTTGTCGATATTGTCAGCCATAAATAAAATGTAATAATTAAAAGTAAAAAGTAATAATATGAGGGAGATCTTGTGAGTCGAGTGTTTGTCGATATTGTCGGCCATAAATCAAATGTAATAATAAAAAATAAAAATTAATAATATGAGGGAGATCTTGTGAGTCGAGTGTTTGTGGATATTGTCGGCCATAAATAAAATGTAATAATAAAAAATAAAAAGTAATAATATGAGGGAGATCTTGTGAGTCGAGTGTTTGTCGATATTGGCGGCCATAAATAAAATGTAATAATAAAAAATAAAAAGTAATAATATGAGGGAGATCTTGTGAGTCGAGTGTTTGTCGATATTGTCGGCCATAAATAAAATGTAATAATAAAAAGTAAAAAGTAATAATATGAGGGAGATCTTGTAAAGGCTCCTTGAGTGCAATACCTGAGAAGAGGTTTGCACCTCGGGAGATTTGATCTCTTTTGGTGCTTGATAGAGCCTCGGATTTGGATCTAGGCTGGTACTTAAAAAGTTTTGAGAGATTCCCTTTGTAGGGCCTGTGTTACAGCCTAAGGCCTCGCTAATAGCGAATGAGCCCTAATAAGTTATATTACATGACTATTCTCCTTCACAAATAAGTAACAAAGGGCTGATAATGTAAAAGTTATATTGCATGACTGTTCTCCTTCACAAATAAGTAACAAAGGGCCGATAATGTATAAGTTATATTGCACGACTGTTCTCCTTCACAAATAAGTAACAAACATCTTCATGTTCATTTGTGCATTAATAGTAAGCTGATAATAGCTTATTTTGGTAAAAACTTTCGCTATTGCTCCAAGAATAATGTTTCCATGCCCTTATTTCAAAGGGCCAACACTAATATTAGATCAAAGTATTGTACGTAAACTTGTTGTGTAATTGGGGGCCGCCGTTATGGCGGGGGGGGGCGCCGTTATGGCCGGGTGGCTGGGGCGGTCGGCTGTGGCCGTCCCCACCCAGGTTCGACCCCGAGACCTTGTTCGATTCGACGTCCTCCCCCACCATTGGGCGCCGGTTACACTGCGTATGATAAAAAAAACTTGTTGTGTAATTTGCATTGAGCAGAGGTAAATCAACTTCTCTATCTTGCACGACTGTTCTCCTTCACAAATAAGTAACAAACATCTTCATGTTCATTTGTGCATTAATAGTAAGCTGATAATAGCTTACTATTATCAGCTTACTATTAATAGCTTATTTTGGTAAAAACTTTCGCTATTGCTCCGAGAATAATGTTTCCATGCCCTTGTTTCAAAGGGCCAACACTAATATTAGATCAAAGTATTGTACGTAAACTTGTTGTGTAATTTGCATTGAGCAGAGGTAAATCAACTTATCTATCTAGTGCAAATATTATTCAATCTGACCAAAGAAAAACTGTAGCATGGCCCAGAGAGTTTCACCAAACTAATGACAACTCCGAGCAATATATTTCATTGGAAAAAAACTCCGAGCAATATTCCAAGAGATGGAAAATGACAGACAGAACTTGGTTTCACAACTTCCTTGAAGTGTCTTTCTTCTAGACAAAGTGCCACACGCTACATGTTCTGGAATCTGGCCGGCATAGCTTTGCGGCAAATTTCTACATGCAACATATTCTGGCCAGGGTAGCTTGCCACAAAATTTATCATCAGGATGCGATTATTGGTACGTTCCAATATATTACATTTTCAGGGCCTGCTGCATTGATAAAAATGCCACATTGCTTTGAAAGTGCATGCGTGGGAGAATACATTTAATAATTGGTAACTGTAATTTGGGCAATGTGTCACATGACCTATTGTCCCTTGCATATTGATAAAAAGATAGCACATTTGTTTTACAGGGTACAAGGAGAGGAAAATATCTCTCAACTTTTCATAATAGTGTACCGGCAAGAATCAGATCCTGAAATGGTTATAATTCTCTAATTTATTAATTTAATGAAGCCCTAGAACTAGAAGCCAGGGTTCCATGCGTGGGTAAGTGTTGACTCGGAGTACTTCAAGTGTAGTTAAACACACGAGAAAGGATCATAGCATTTTTAGTTAGGAAAGGAGTCGCCGGAAACTACTTGGGCTAAAGTTGCATGGGTACCGCTCTCAGGAGTTGGGAGCTTTGAAGCAGATACAAAACGCTCCCAAATCGTCAGGAGCTTGGGTACATTTCAGGTACTCCGGCATGAAGTTTCAACAAACTCTAGAGCATGTTTCCTTTGTTTTGGAGCGGGTAATTGTGACCGGGAGCTCCTAGAAGCTCCTAGACAGGCAGGGAGCTTCTACTGCTGCTCCTGAACACAAATAACCCTCTGAAAGATGCCTCTACAGCTAAAAAAGGGCACGAAACCAAGCAAAACCCTAGTTCTCCTGCGTGATAATAGAAAAATGCTCTTTTTTTTTGTGATGAAAAGAACCCCTCCCCTAGTGAATCATACATTAGTTTGTGTGAGGTTGTGACCACTTGAGTTTGTGAGCTGCCTGGAACCCAAGACCTTGTAACAAGTTACTGTCGGAAGAATCTGCAATCAAACATGAAGTTTGTTCCTCGTCCATTGGCAGCGTATCTGAGTTTACTTATTTATCTTGTTCTGTTTCATCCTAGAATTTGAACTGTTGTCTTGAGTCTCGACCCTCTCAATATCAGCTCCCTGTTGCACTAGAAGATTAGTTTTCTACAACTAGTGCCCTGAGAGGATATTTCTTATTTAATACTAAAGTACATGACAGTGTGAAAAGCCTGTTGCCAACTAAGTTGCACTTGGTTGGATTATCAAGCGAGCGGGCAAAGTGGAACATGACACATGTTCAATTTTGGTGATTTGATGTCCAGCTGGCCTTTTAAAGGCCCCCGTTTTTATTTTTTTTCCACATGTCCATGGCCCTGCGGGGTTTGTAACAAAACGTGCTAGCATGGTGTTTTGTAAAAGACTCGGTTCCTTAGGACTTTTTGGCCAAGTCAGGTATTCCAAGGAGTTTTTTCACCTATCTATTATGTTTTGCATCACTGCATTGCATAATTAATTGGTTTTTCTCCTGCTCCTCCAAAGCTGGAATGCCTGGGGAGGCTGACGGGCCTTAGGGAATTATTAGAGTCTATGGGTCAATGTATATGAACATGCTAGGCGTTAATTTTGAGTCATATGGACATGTCTAAGTCCCCCTAGGTTGTTTTTTAATTTTCGGCAAGTTTTATTTTTTCTGTAAATTGGGCCATTTTTTAATGGTTCAATTAAGAAATTTTGTAATTGGCCTATCTGGGGCGTCTGGAGGTTTTTTTTTCCTTAGGGGTGCTCGTTTTCTAACTCAGAGCACCCGCTAAACCCCTAAACCCACTTTTCCTAATGTTTGGGTGCTTCTACTTTGGTCAAAAAAATCAAAAAAATCAAAAAATCCCAAAAAAGTCATGAAAAAATAAAAAAAGTGAAAAAATGACTTAAAAAATTATTAATTTTTTGGAGTTATGACAACTCTGATTTGGATCAGCATGTATTATGGAGGATTTTTGGCTGATTTGTAAGGTGTTTGGGCAGCCCCAAACAAGGAGAGAATCATGCCCATTGAGGAGGGGCGCATTCACTTGAGGAGGGGGCGCATTCATGGAGTGGGCAGCCCATGGTTTAAGGAATGGGCAGCATGGTTAGTGCTGCTATGTTAGCACATTAAGGGCTGCGTATGGGCAGCTAGAATAGGGGATGGCAGCCCCATTCTCCTCCACCATTTGTGCCACGCTCCCCCTCTCCATTTTGGCAAGTGCGCCCTCCATCTCTTGGTGTTTTTTCTATATAATGCAGCTCTCTCTCCATTGTTCAGGAGTGAGAATTGGAGCACAAAAATTATCGTTGTATTACTCATATCATTTTGAATTTGAATAAAGAAGACTTTGGAGGTCAGATCTGTGTTGTTCATTGTGAGTGGATGGAACATCTTGGACTTATATGATGAGGTAACATGTGCATAAGCTTTGATTATTCACTAGTATCAATTGTACTCATTCAAAAGATTAGTGTTAATTTATGAGATAGACTAGTTCTAATTTGTTTATTGTCTAGTCTATTGTTATATGTTTGCAAGAGAGGATCATGTCTGTATGCTTCATTTGTTTATGAGTTTCAGCATAGATTTCTCTTTCATATATATCTCTACACTTGATCTTTGTTTGCAAAGTGTGTAATGTGCAGGTTATCTCAACTGGAGTAAGCGGATCTTGTTTGTTTCCTCTTCTCTAATTCTTGTTTGCAGATGCAGTCCCTTGGAACACCACAAATATTTCCCCAAGGCTTTGGATTTCAAACAAAACCGGGCTCATTTTCTCTCTCTCTCCAAATAAAATTTTTTTTTGGTTAACTGGTTACTTGCATTTGAAATATTTCTGACTTATATGCTCATATTGTATTTCAAATAGATCAGAAATATTTTCATAAAGGATTGGTTTAGACAGTTACAAAGCTTATATCTTTAACTGTTAGATTTTCCTTCATTTAGCATCTACTTTTCAAAAGGCTTGCAAGTGAAATCGTCATATCTTTTTAAGTCTTGTTGGGTAGTTGTAGTGCTGATATAAAAGATATATTTGGCTGCCATAGAGCTTGAAATTTGCAGCCATTAAAGGGCTAGCAAAGATCCCAGGTAGACAAGCCCATAGCTTGTTTTACTTGGTTATTTTTAGTCATTTTTACTTAGTTTTTAACTTAGAATTTTTTGGGTTTTTTAGGAGGTGTTCCAAAGACACTCTTAAAGTGTTTTTGGACATCTTATACTAATCATTGCTTGCTGGCTTGCAGCAAAAGACGAACAGGTAGGAGGAAGTGCTGCCAAAATTTCGAGCATCCAGGCAATCCGGAGGACAAATTTCCATATTTTTCAAAACCGGTCATATTTTTCCTATAATTTTGTAAGCCACCAAGTCACATTAAGTAGACTGGGGCACTTCTCTATCATTGTAAACATTTTTAAACGAGAGCAAGTGGGCTAGCCAGCGCCCATACCCCATCCCCCCAGGGGTGGCCTGTGTCGTCTCTTTTTCATGGCGTGAATGTTAGAGTAGTTTATTTCCTTGTTTTCCGGCATTTAATAAAATAAATTAGGGTTTAAAATAAACCTTGTTGGTCCGTTCCACTGGCGGGCCACAAGTTCACTCACAACCTAGTTTTTTTTCACATTTTTTTACAAACTCATAACGCCCCCCTTGCTTTCCCGAAGTAGGGTTTTGTATGAGGGCTTGCCCGAAATACATGCCTGAAAAGAGACTCCTGGGGTTATAAAAAGATAAAATTTGGGTTCATAAAATTTTATAAAAAATACCAAGGTCTTCTCCCGTATGCTCTGTGGCCAACTTGCAGCTTAGTCTGATCCAGTTGGTACACACCAGAAAGGAGTGGATGACTAGTAATAGAACTTAACACCACCCCAATAAAAAATCCTTTTTTGTGAAAATCCGGCACAACACGCAATTTGTTGTCGTGGGCAAATTTCCCAGAAGGCTTGGGATAAAACTGGATAGCGACCTCTTGGAAACCGTTAGGCTTGCCCTCATTGGTATAGCATCTGAACACCTCCTCGAGACTCCGATTCAGCCTAAAGCCTGAGAGGGAAGCCACGCTTCAAAATTCCGGACATGTTCCCCCGTACCTTGCGTATATTGGGAACCCCCCTGCCATAATAAAAAGATCACCATCACATTAAATTTAAAATAAACCAAGAACACTCGCACAACATCTACTTTTCTGCTTATGCATTTGTTTATTTGACTCCATTATAAGGCACTGGTCTTGTTCGATTTTATTTTCATATTATTGACTAATGTGCAGTTAATGATGATTATTCTAAATGGGAGTAAATGATGAATGAAATTTTTATTTTGACAAATGTATGTAGTGTTTATTCTTGGTTGCAAAAAATTATTTTCCTAACTCCTAGGTTAGAGACCTTAGTTTCTTTTATTTTAGGGTCCACCCCCCTTGGCTTCGCTAGGAAAGCCTAGACGGAGGAGTCGAGTCCCAAGTGACAGCACTTGACTCTGACTTGCCCCCAAGGCCACACCAGCAGCTTGAAGACTTCTGCTGCGTTTTCCCCAGGTGTGGAACCAGGTGGCAACAAAGCCAAGACAACATCAAAGATGCCTTGCAATGCCTGTTCCATGTCTTTCAACATAGAGTTATGATTCCAAGCAGCCTGATTTTTGCATCCTTATAAGCAACAATAGCCCCCACCAGAAGCATTCTTCCAATCTTAGTCAAGTGGTTGTTGAAGTGGGCTAAAATGTGACTCAAACTTATCTCATAGATATATTTATAAGTGTTTTATTGTATTCTATTGCAGAGTGATAATCCTTTTACAAAACAAAGGTCTTGAATTACTGTTTTATTTTTCTACACATTGAGATTCCTCTTGCTCTATTGTCTTCTGCCATTATTGCCCAGCCTAGTTGTTGGACGGATCAGTGCTCTTCATTAAGGTCAAGTCCTTCTACATGATGGATGAATCTCTTAAATGAATCTGAGGCTGATCAAGCTGTGAATTCAGCATTCAAATTTCACAGAAAATCAGACAAGCATTGGGATTGTATGTGGACGTTGTAGTCATGATCAACTCATAATTCCAGGCTACCTATTTTCTACTTGAGTCACAACATCAACTGTGGCTTGTTTTCACATGAAACATAGAAGTAAATGGAGTTTTGGCTATTTGCAGTTCTTCTGAAAATCTCCATTTGCAGACACACAGATGAATGCACTATTTAAAACCTCTTTACATTAGAAAGTTCCAAGACAAAAACTGAGTTTTCCATGTAAGCAGTCACATAGATAACCAACTACAGAAGATAATCAATTATGGTTAAGTTTAACTTGTTAAATTATGTTCTTTCCAGTTTTTGAAGTTTTCTCCAATTTTTTCTATTTTTGTTTTTTAAATTATTTTATATTGTTTTAATATATATTATTGCCACTCCCAACCTGCCATTTCCTACAAATTTGGGCAAAACTTCAAGCCATTCCAGATACTCGCACCCATGCTTCAGAAACTTGTGCCACATAGGAACTTCGGAGTATTGTACATAAACATTTTCAGCAGTACACAAGATGAGCACATCCAACAAAAAATTGAGAGCAATTTCCTGCATTTTCCATTTATAAAATGCAAAAGACTTACATCAAGAAGATATCCCCAGCAGCAGAATATAAGTCCATAAATGAGGCAATTGTGTGTCTTAGAAAAGCTTACAGTCTTCAGAGGCTTCCAATGGCTTCCAACTTTGGCAAGAGAATTGCTGCAGTTCTTGCCATACACACAGCAAAGTATCATGGGCATCCTCTGTAGTAAAGTCCATGCTGTTACAAAGTGATTTGTTATTTGGTGCTGCTAAGAGGGTCCTTAACCACTGCTCATGTATGGTTGAAAATTCTGCCCTCAATTCACTTGATTTGAAATTACTTGAAAGCAATGATTTCATAACCTGGCTAGCATCAAATGCTGCTTTGACTACTGATTTTGGTATCCCAGCAAGCAAGGCCACTTGCAGACCATAACTTTCATGAGAGGCACCAGACCTTAGCTTGTACAAAAAGATAAGCTGCCTCTCAGTTTCTAAGAAATCTGAACTACTATAACTGTTGTCAATATTGGCTGCTTTCTCAGAAAGGATATTAGAATCCCCTCTGTTATGTGCGAAAGTGGGATTCGCCTCGAATGAGCATGCCATGTGCTTCAGACTGACACAAGGGTGGGAAGCAAATTCCTTAGTTAAAGGATGATAATGTGTTGCAAAGAGCAACCTACAGTCCTTTGTTTCAACCAAATGTCGAAAAACCTGGGATGCATGAAAAGGACACCAATACATCAAAGTCTCGTCAAATTTCTTCTTGCTATCCTTAATCTCACTGTAAGTATGATGTCAGCAGGGACAGTAAATTTTTAAGCATCCATACTGTCATGAAACAACATGAGAATACAAATAGCTTTAATGATCAAACAGATGTATTTAAGTTTGGTCTAAAGACAGCATACCGCATAAGCAATGGCATATCCATCAAATGTAGATGTTCCTCGACCAAGTTCATCCAGCACTACAAGAGAGTCTTCTGTCGCATATCGCAGGACTGAAGCGGCCTCCATGCATTCAACAAGAAATGTACCTGCCAAATAGAAAGTTAGATGCATTTCTCCAAACATGGCATTGATATTTATTAATTTTTTTTTGCTCCTCACTGTATCAATGGAAATGATCCATTCAATCTCAATACATTGCATATTATTTTCACTAATTATGATTTCAGAATATCAATCCCAGCCAGTAAAAAATTGCAATATAGACTCACTTTCCCCAGACATTATATGGTCACTTGCACCAATACGAGTAAAAATAACATCCGCGGGTGACAGAGCACATGATTCACAAGGTACATAACATCCAAGCTGCAAATCCAAACAAGAATGGTGAACAAAAGTCAGAAACACTACCTTGAGCATTTTTTTTTTAAATGCCATAGCTCTTGATTTTTCAAAGAAGCTAACCTGAGCCATTATTACTGATAAACAGGTGGCACGCAATAGTGTTGATTTCCCTCCCATATTTGGTCCTGTTAAAAGCATTGCACGAGGACAATCATGCTCTCCATTGTTCCCAAGGTCAACGTCATTAGGAACTGCCACACCTCCCTGGCCTCCCACAGCATAAGGATGCCATAAACCTTTAATGCTGAGAATAGAACCTTCTTTTCTACCTCCCAAGCTATTATTTTTCATCCCAGCAGAGACAAAGAATGGTCTGCAGGTACACCCATCTGATAAGTTTGCTGAAATAGCAAAGCCTAATAGCACATCAATACAACTTATGGCATCAACAATATGTGACCAATATGCTGCCTGCTGACAAAACAGGCTCACAATTGAATTCAATGTTTCGACCTCATCCAGACACAGATCATTATCCTGGCAAGTTAAACACTAAATATATTAGCAGATACAAACCATGTGTATTAAGATAATACAAAACAGGCATGGAAATAAGTGTCAGGCATGGTATTCATATTATCCTCTCATAACATCAGCAATATTAATTACAAATAAACTCCAGATTCTTATAACTTTTATCCTGCAGAAAAACAGGAACATAAAGTTTCAATAATTCATCTGACCGTTATCAAAATCCCAGTCAAAAAATTAACATAATGTGACTCAAAGGAAGAGTTACTCATGAACATACAACCAGTGCTGAAAGCACGCTTACAAATTAAGTAGAAATGCTGATCAACTTCCTTAAAATTGGGATAACCATGTTACTGACCCAATGACATACGCAACTTACAGACAAAAATATGAAGCTACGGCAAAGGAATTGCTGAATTAAAAGGCAAAAGTTTAACTTAAAAATTTTTGGAAAACTTTTGACAATATTATTTTGCAAACCCTTTGACCGACCATTAAAAATTTCTAAAATAAACAAAAACAGAAGTTAAGGTATTGTCACATCCTGCTTGAGAGAGAAAGCAGAAATAACATGCAAAGAAAGGAATGACTTTAGTCTCCAAAAAGGTGTCTGTCTGTTGCCCTCATACAGAGAGCTACAACCTGCATGGTGAGTTGACATAATCGTCCCTGACTGACCGCTTAATCAATATCTGTTAAGTTTAACATTAACATTTTTTATCAACGCATCACTCTACATTTCTTGGTGAGACCACTAGTTGAATGGTTAACCTAGCATTCTTGGTTATTCCAGGGAAAAATCTTCAGCACACAGAAAACTTTCTATCCTGGGAGACTCAATGATCAGTCATTCTTGGCTAAAATTTGTCTACTCCTCCCCAGATTTATTTGCTGGAGAATTTGGAATGTAAGATACTGTATTATTTTTTAAAAGAAATCCTGGTGCTTGGAAATAGAATTGAGGAAAGTGGCCATGCTTTTACGTGATACCCTTCAAGCAAACTGCTAAAGAACAAAAAAGTTCAGAATCATGTAGTGGCTTGAGTGTACAAATGGAACATAGACAGACAAGCTCAAGGAAAATTATTTGGGCCAAGCCCTAAGAAAATCAAAAGAATAGGCACTGTTTTATGACAGGGCAGCCCAAAGTCACCCAAACAGAACAGGGACAGAGGTTTCATTATTAAATTGAGGGTAAGCAACAATGAAGTTTGTTTGGGGCAGGAGCAAACCACAAACAATATAGCTGAAGCGTCAGCATTGTATCAGGGTCTATCATTGGCTACAGATCTGATAATAAACAATTAAGGTGTATTGGAGATTCTCGATAATTAATTTTCTTCATGACCAATAAAGCTAAATCCAATAATACAAGGCTCTCTAGAGTCAAACAAAGCTGCAAGGCCTTATTGAAATCGCTTTGAGCACATTAAATTTGATAAAGTGTTTTGAGATTACAATTGGGGAGTGTATGAGCTTGAAAGCCAAGGTGCAAGAGAGAGGTTGAAATCTCCTTAATAACCGATGACGTGAAATCAAATTGAAATAAAAGATTATCTTCACTCAAAAGGTATGTGAGTCTCATTTTTATTGTTATATAACTGTTATCACATACATTGTAGCTGGAGCTACCATGATGCAGACCAAATTTTTTCACATCCATGAGCTAGTCCTATGGTTTAGATGAGCCTATTGATCAGCAGTAATACATATATTTCTGAGCCAGCAGCAGCAGCTTGCCCCCTTGTCATGACTGATCCTGCATGACCCCATTGAGACGTACTTGTTGTAGCCATGGTTCACTTAGCAGAGTAGCAAAGCACGCAGCTGGTACATTTCCCTTGCCCCATGAGCAATCCGAGTTGGTTCCAAGATGATCATCAGAGACAGGTGTTACCAACTGAGTTGCACTTCAGTTGGACTTTAGTGAGCCATCAGTATTGCCCAATCACTTGTGCTTTTTCAGAGTTCAGAAGTTCCAAGTTTGGCCTTTTCAGGGCCCCTTTTTCATTTTTGTAATGCATGACCATGCCCCACGGGGTTTGTAATAAAGTGTGCTAGCATGGTGGTATTTGAGTGACTCAGTTCCCTAGGACTTGACAACCAAAGAAGGTATTCCAAGGAGTTTTTTCCTTTGTCAATTATGCTTTGCCTTTAGCCGAGTATAATTGATGAGTTTTTCTCCTACACCTCCAAAGCTCTGGAATGTCCAAAGTGGTGGTTAAGCATTAGGGGGTTATTAGAGTCCATTTTGTAACATTTATAAACATGTTAGATGCTAAAATAATGTCATTTTGTCATGTACTAGGTCCCCCAGGAGTTTGAGTCAGTTCCGAAAAAAATAAATTTTCCTGCATTTTTAAGCCATTATTTAATGGTTTAAATAAAAAATTTCAAGTGGTGATAAAAGTGTTATCCGGAATCAGAATTTGGCGCAGGGATACTCGTTTTCACGCTTAGAGCATCCTCTTTACCCTGGTATCCGGTCTTCCTATGTTTTGGGCGATCAAATCATCTCGTGGGGCAGTTTTTCCTATCGAGGCTACAAAATGGCACTTTAATACTAAAAATGCATCAAAATGCACCATTATCAAAAAATTAAAAAATTAAAAAATGGTATTTAGCACATGCCAAATGACATGGCATTAAGTCACATATGATGGGTGACTATATTAAAAGGTCAAAGCATAATGCTACAAAGTCATATGGTGGTCGAATTAAGAGGTTAAGCAAATGTATTATTTCCAAAGTTTGCCCTCCATCTTCACGTGGGTCGACTTCTCTACACGGCATGTTTGGATATTGGTTAATGATAAGTCATTTGGTGGGTGCCTACATCATTGTGAGGTGGCACAACCCACTTGGTTGAGCTTCTAATTAAAACACCAATCGGAACCCATCATCAAAAGCTCCAACGTAGCATGGAAACATCACATGCTCGCTTTCTACCTTCGTGTGAGCTGCTTTCTCCACACGGCAGCTTCCTTTTGGAGTGTTGTGTCCATTAAGGAGTGCGCCTACCTCTCTTGAGGTGGCACACATCCTTTGGCTCTTAGCTACCTTGCTCTACAATCAAGGAAGTCGCCCCCCTTAGGGTTTTGCGCCCTAGCTTGCATGCTTTGTGCTATATATTGAGGAGCCGAGGTCCATTATTAACATCTGAAGGTGGAACCTCTGCTCATACTACATTGTAATATTTTTCTGTGTTTAATAAAGAAGGCTTTGGAGGCTAGTCTAGTGATTGTCTTTGGCGAAGAATCTTCATGTTTGTATACTTGAGGTAAACTGTATCATGTTTTCATATTAGTATTGTTGGGATTATATGTCTTTTAAAGGGAAGTTACCTTCTTAAAGATTAGTAAGTAATACTCTATAGTTTGCTTGCTCATGTGAATGATAATAGGATGCTAATAGTAGTGTGATTTCTTGCTTGAATCCATTGCTTTACTGTTTTCTTTTCATTATTTACACATATACTCCTATCCCCTTGCTAGTCTTGCAACTGTATTATAGGTAGCCTAAGCTGGAGGAGTTGATGAACATGTTAGTTCATCTCTTTATTCAGTAGAAATGAACCAAGTAAGTGAGCTTACTGGTGCATCAGGGAGCTTGACTCCATTTCTCCTCTTCAAATGCTCATTCCCCATGGGTTCCATTTTCTGATCCATTTTTCATCCTCTAATATTGGTTACTGGTTACTTGTCTTAAGATTTACATTTTATCAAGCAAATCTAAAAGTAGATCTGAGTTATTAGATCTTGATTCTTTTAAAATATAAATTTCAAATCTAGATTTAGTTTTACATTTTTTTTTCTTTTCAAGCTTGTTTTATCATAAAATATAGAGTTCTTGATAGGAAAAATTTGTTTTGGTTGAATAGTATATTTGGCATTTAAGTGCTTTGGTTTGCTTAGCTTTTCCAAAAGCAAGCAAAAGATCCTAAGGAAAGTAGTTTTCTCGCTCACTTTCCTTAGTCATTTGACTCCATTTTTGTAGTAGTTAAGTTAGATTTTATTTTTTATTTTTTTGCATCTAAACCGAACATACTCTTAAAGTGTGTTTTGGTTGATTCTAGAAACTTTTTGTTCGCTGGAAATTTTTGCATGCATATCAGTCCTAGATTCAAAAATTAATTAAAAGTTACTTAAAGACACAAAAAAATTGCCAATAAACTAGTTTTTCACATACTTGTTTAAGCTAGTTTCAGTTTTGCACTTTGTAGCATTGTCAGAACACTCCTAAAGTGTTTTGATTATCTTTCCTAATAATTATCATTCGCTGGTCTGTTTTATTTTCATAACAGGTTGGAGCCAAAGATTTCACGAAAAAGTCATCTTGAAGCTCCCAGAACCATCCTGTGAACTAGTTGTTTAATCATTGGTTTATTTTCACAATAAATTGTAAACTGTCTTGTTCCCTAATAAGCATAAAGGGCAAGCAATGTTTCATTTCAAGTTTCATATTGTAATCAAAAGAATAAAAAGAGCAAAGCAGGCAATTCCAGCGCCTGACCCCAATCCACCCTAGGGGGATTCACATTTTTTTTTTTCGCAACTTTTTTCCTTTTTTGTTTTAGATTAGTTTATTTTGAGCATTAGTAATTAAACAACAACATCAAGCACACAAAGCGTTCTCAAAGGACTTACAATCAATTGTTCAATCATTCTTCTTTTTGTGCTACAAACAACCACTACTGTTCTTAAAATCTGATCTTAAATTAACCCCTTGCTTTACCGAAGTATTCCATCACTTTGGGGTGCGAGGAAAATATATGCTTGGGTTGTAGTTTAGTTAATCATCCACTCACAAATTTTAATAAAACGAACCAACACCCCAAACCCAAAGTATGCTCTTGACCGCTGCAGCTTACTCGGAACAATTGGGTCAATCAAAAACAAGTGTAAGGTGCATAGTTTTAATAGGAAAATCCAATCTCATCTTTCTTTACGGATTCGGGAGGTTGCATGGGTGTATACTGTAGAGTCAACAGGCTACTTTAAGAAGGTTCATCCTTGCCTAGTTGGACACTCGGTGAAGCCACTAAAGTACTCAGTCCAAAGAGCTAGATTTGGTTGGGCCAAACCAACAATTTTACCCACTCCTTTAATACTCATCTAATAATCTAAACTAAACCAACAAGCCTCTTGCAATACTTTCACGACTCTACACAGCAACAATTGCATGCATTTATTTCTCGGCATTGGTCTATTTATTTTTATCATTCTTGCAAAATGCCGTGAAATGTATATTTACCAATATCATGTGTAGTGATTGATTGAATATTTGCAATGATGTTTTGTTGAGTTACTTTTTCATCTCATCATCTTCTAACTCCTAGAATAGACTTTTACTTTTGTTATAGATTAAAAGCCTTAGTTTAATTTTTATAGGGACCACCCCCCTTGGCTTCGCTAGGAGTAAGCCTAGACGGAGGAGTCGAGTAATCAGGTGACTGCACTTGACTCTCACTTGCCCCGAAGGACACACCGAACGACTTGAAGGTTTCCTGTCGCGTTCCTCCCAGGTGTGTATTAGGCGGCAACAACAGGTATATGGCCGGACGGGTATATGTGTATATTTGGGTGCTACTAAACTGTCTTGCTCACCTTATTAGCCTTAATTGGACACGGTAACTGATTTTGGTGATTGTGTATTGTAGTGCTATCATAGACTTGTTATTATGAGTTGATCTATCATTTTAAATGTTAAGACTTTTCTATGTGCTCACTAGTATTGCCTACCTTATGCAGACTTAGCCTTGCCTTTGCTATTTATGGCATCACCTTTTCACCTTTCTCCATTCATCCGTCTCTTCCATTATCTGGTTTGATCCCGACTTGTTCTTTGACTAGTGAGATCAAGGAATTCCCCCACTTATGCTTTGTGTTGGACAGACTCTATGTATACTTTGTGTCTTGGCTTTGGAGTGTGTGGCCTAGTCCCTTCTAGTTTGTTTGTATGATGCCAGGTGGATCGGTTGTGTGGCTAGTGTCACTGGGATGAACTCCTTTAGTTCTCGAAAGCAAGTACTCCTACAAAAAGTATCGGAACACATAAATGCTATATCTAAATGGAGGCAAAAAGTCAACTACAAACAGTGTTGCTAAACACTAATCAAATAAAAAGTCTTTCGTAGCTAGTTAGTGGCCAAGGGACGAGCACTCATCCCTTGTATGATGTAAGGTCATTTGCCCCTACAGGGAAACAGGGTGGTAACTCCATCGCACTTATGGACGATGGCGGGCAATGGTGGTAAGACAAAGTCATTATCTACGTCCTGCAAGGCTATTCAGGGCACCTGCTCTTTGAGGCTGGCTAGTGAAAGATGATCAAAATATAAATATTAAAAGTAAAAGGTTGCTTGTCTAGAGTCTACTGGAAGTCTTCCAAGCACTCTACCCATTTGTGAGGCATCGCCATTCCCTAGTGTCTTCTACCCGTCATATGTCTAATTGGTTCCCCTTTTTCTTCATGTCCAAGAGATCATAGTGTCGAGGTTATCAAGTCAACTCCCCTTGTCCTAACCTTGTTTTGTTCGCCTCACCCATCATAGCAATTTGGTTAAGTTTGTAAGTGAGCGTGTATAAAGGACTTCATGAAAAATCATTTATTTACTCTAATGTAAGTCTTATCTTTATTGGATCTATTCAATTATCACCATTATAATGTTACTTTTGTTATAGTTGGCTAGTAATATGAATAAGAGACTTATCTTTCACCCCTCGTACATATTGGATTGATCAGATTATAGTTCAGGCAGTAGATTTGTTATTTTTGACTTGGTCAACACAGGTCCCAAGATGGATATGCTTACAATTATTCTATTGTTGTGTTTTGATGCCTTTGGAGGCCATTCAGACCATTATGGTGCTCCAGAAATGCAAAAATTGGTTCAATACAGTAATTGGGTGAATTTTTAATGAAATGGACAAATTTTTATCAAATTTTGAAAAAAATATTTGAGAGCCTTCCACCAAAAGCGTTTTTGGGGCATGAGTAATGAATATTACCAAATTGCTAATTTTTGGAATTTTTGGTGTTGTTAGATTTTTATTCTAAGCAATGGAAAATGAAATTATGGGCATTTTAAATATTTATGGAGCATTCGAGGCAATTAATTATAAATGATCAAGTGACCATGGCTACCTCAAGGAAATCGATTTTGCTAATGGAGGTGAAGAAATGAATTGGGGATGATTGATCATAATGAGATGGGGCTCCGCATGCATATTCCATGGATTATCTTCATTCGAGGAAGACTTCACATGTTGCTACCTTGATCCTAGGAAGGACGTCTTCCTTGGGGGCGCACTTGATGATTGATCATTTGATGTATCTCATGTTATATTGTTATATCTGTTACCAGCTAAGTGACAGGACACGTCCTAAGGGGTCCCCGTGTCCCGTGGGCCACGTTTGGGCGCGGACACGCTGGCCCCACGTGGGGGACACGAGATTTTTCGTATCCCGAAATCGGGACACGCGTGTCCTATTTCCATATGGTGCTAAAAACTTTACAAGGTGAATTTTGCGTGTTCTGATTCCTTGTTGAAATTCTTTCTTGTACCCTGTTTTGCATCTCCTACGGTTTAATCATTCTGGTATTAGTTGCATCCGTGTCTTCTGCAAGAAAGTTCAGCTGAGCTTCACAATATGTTTGACACCTGTTATCTGTAATGATTCACGTGTTATCATATACCTTGTTTCTTTCATAGCTTGATTTTCGTGTAAGCTAGTTCACGTTTTTTCTCTCTCCGTCTCGGTCTCAATGTTTTTTCTCCTCTGAATCTCAACTTTCCCCTGCCTGTACGTAGCATATGCGTGCACATTTTCTTAAGTGTATAGGATTACTGAAATAACAGAATTGTTATTGCATTTGAGATTTGTGCCCATGAGAGGCTATCAATAGTTCAAATCTTGAACATATTGATATTGAAATTGAATGGTTTAGTGAACTAGTATATATGCTTTTGACTATTAAGAATAGATATTGGACCATTCAATTAAACCCTTTATGATTCCCCCATGCATTTGCCAGTGCCTAGTGGCATTCCGACATCTATGTAATACATTTTGATTTTGATGACTTAATGAGAAATATGGTTCCGAGTCTCTGACATGCATCTATGTGTCTCAATGTCTCATTGTGATTTGTGATTGTGAATGACAAATGTGTTGTGATTTGTGAATGATCTAATTTCTATTGAATATTTCATATTTGTAATTGTAAATGTAATTTCTATTGAATATTTGTAATTGTAAATGTTAAATTTTATTGGATCTATATGTTTATATTTTTAAATTGTAATATATTTAAAAATATATATATATGTATATAAAACGTGTCCTACGTGTCCTGATTCCGGGGGTCACCGTGTCCCGTGGGGACACTCGTATTTTGGGGACACTCGTGTCCCGTGTCCTCGTGTCATGTGACTTAGGTTACTAGCTATTTTGTACAATAGCTGAATTTCTTGTGAGCCGCCAATTTATTGAACATGACTCATGTTCATCATCAGTGTTCGGAAGTTCAGAAGTCATTTTCAGGGCAATTTTGCCCCATTTGTAATAACTGCATGTTAATACCCCCATGGGAAATTTGTAAAAAGTTGGTCTAAACGGGGTCCTTTTATAAAAGACTCGGCTATCCTTAGGTTTAGCCATTTGGGGGATACTCTAGAGTGTTTTTTCCTTGGCAATTATGCGCTACTCATTAGTGGCGTATAATCCCTGAGTTTTTCACTTAAACCTCCAAAGATGGAGTATTTTCCAGGGTGGTCAAAACCTAAGATGGTTATTAGAGTCCCGTGTCTAGGATTTTTGATGTGTTAGCCATCTCGATTGAGTCGTATGAACATGCCCTAGGTACCCTAGGAGTTTCGTTGGATTCCGAGAAGAATAAATTTTTCCATAAATTAGACCATTTTTTAATGGTTTAATTAAAAAATTTCAAAAAATGATAAAAACCTCATCCGGAGGCAGAATTGGGCATGGGGAGGCTCATTTTGACGCTCAGAGCGTCCTTTTTACCATAGCGCCAACTTTTCTAAGGTTTCGGGCGATTACATCGGCTCTGGGAGCCGTTTTTCATTATTTTGGCATTTAGTGGCCATAAAATGACAAAAGCACATAAAGACAAAAAATAAAAAAGGTCAAAAATGTGATTTTTTAAATGTGGAAAGGGAGGCATATGTTTCACTATGGTGTACAACCACCATAAAAGTTAGAAGCACATGTTATAGTAAAGTTTGGAAATATTTCTTAGAGAGAATGACGTGAGCCATTTAAACCGTACGGCTCTTCATGAGGCTATCACGAATTAGTGAGATGGCAATTGATTAGTGGGTTGTTGGTTTTACATTAAAGATAAGGTGGGGGACTTCCTTAAGTTATGGGCACATCTCAAGCTCTCATACCAACAAACTCGAGTTGTCTCCTCTTCAAGCTCACGTGTCTCCTCTTCAAGCTCACGCATTACCTTCATGGCTCACGCATTATCCACTTAGCATTCACATGATTGGTTGGGTGTGCATTATGAGGATGGGTGGAGCTTCCAATGTGGGAATGGAGGGCGCCTTGCCAAGGTGGAGGCCACCTCCCCACTCGTATTTACTTCAACCTCGAGTTATCTCATGTGTTGTCCCTTGGTTCTCAACTCCAAGCCCTGTAATTGATTGGGATTCGAATCCTGTCTAATGCCATTGGCTCCTTCTCATGCCAATTTGAATTAGGGTAAGGTAGTGTTCTAGTTTTTGTATAAGAGGAAGGCTTTGCCTCCTCATTCTTCATGGATCTTTGGGCAAGAGAACTCTGCCGAATTGTAAAGCTATTATTTGTTTAAGTTTGGAATAAAAGTGACTTTGGAGGTCTATGCATGAGTTCTTAGCATTGTGGATTCATCTTGTGTGAGGTGATATTTCTCTAAACCTCACTCTTTCTTTATGCAAGTGTATTTTGTCATTGCTAGCTTAGGAAGGCTATCAATCTAGCACGCAAGGTTAGCCATTTATCATCTTTAATTTGGTTATCTATGTATGATCTTTTAAATATCTACAGCGGGCAGGACGTAGTCAATTATACCAATGTCTTTTCGATATTCATTTGATTTAGCATTCTAGTATTTGATATCACTCGTATCTTGAAGTTTGTGGCTTTTCAGCGATCACCAAAGGTGGAGAAAGGTGTGAGCTCAGTTGCATCTATCCTCTCTTCACAAAACAAGAGCTCTTTTCATCTAATGCTTTCATTGTGTAGGATTTACAAGGCCTTTCTACTTCCAAAAGAAGAAACATAGCCACAAGGAGCTCTTTCTCATCCGTCAACCTTAAAATTAAAATTTATCTTGGAGAAGAGCAAATCCAAAACAAGAAGATTTGAACCAAGGGAGATCCAAAACATATTGAGATTTGAACCAAGAAGACAAAATCATAACCACTCTCCTTTTTGTAAAAGCCTTTAAGGCTTTTTCCATTTCATCTTTTCCAAATTCTTTTCAAGTAGTTGAAAATCCAAAAAAAAAAAAGTATTGTAATTGATTAATAAAGTTCATAAGTGGGGTTTTTAATCCCCTACATCCAACTTTCCCATTTGGGGAAGAGTGTCTTGTGCTTTCTTTTGAGTTCTTAGCTTAAATTTTCTTCAAGTTTTTAGAGTAGATCTCATTTATTTAATTGCTAGTTAGTTCATTTGTGCAACGTAGAAACTAATTGTTAGATTATTTTTTCAGTTTATTGATATCATATTGTGTTTCCTTGTTCATTAATTTGTTTATCTTTTAAAAGGAACCAAAGACTCTTGAACTTGTCATAACACAAGTCAAGAGCACTCTCTATCGGAGAGCATAAGTATTGCATTTTTACTGCATCTTAGCATATAGATTAGTCAAAGTCTCTTGAACCTCTGTCAGAAGACAAGTCAAGAGCACTCTCTGTCGGAGAGGTTCACTTGTGTGCTCTAATTAAAATTCGCAACTCATTACTCCCCAGAATAAAATTCAAATTTATCTTGTTGTTTCCTTGTCGGAGTATGCTCTAACTGACCTAAAAATCGGATTACTCAGAAACGGCATTGGACTGTTAATCTTACAAGATTCAAACGTAATAAAATTTTCACCCCATAACCAACGAACCGACGTTATTTTGATAAATACTCAGGTAGTGGGCAAATTCCAAGTGTGGGCGTCGGGCTACCCAATCTAGACACTTGCTGGTAAAATTCTCTGAACACCCAGTCTTTCAACGGAGCCACTGAAAGTATTTCCGGTTAGGTTTCCTAGACACCTAAAACAAGATTACATAAAATTTACAATAAAATAAACCAAGAACAATTGCAAAACATTCTCACAAACGTTACCACTTTGAACTCTTCTATCAAGCAACCCAAGCACTTAAGACTATCTTTGACTCCATAAGGCACTGGTCCTTGTCATCAATTTTCATTTGCTTTTTATCTATCTGGAGCATTTATATTATCGTGGTTGTCTTGCGTTAAAATTATCAAGTGGTTGTTTCCTCAATCTTGTGATCTTGCATTTATCTTGTGATTGTTTTATTTCATCATTATAAAGTTGTAATCATTCAAAAACTCCTAAAAAACACCCATCTGCATCACTTAACACCAAAAACACTTAAAACATAAGAGCCATAGAAAAACTCTTTCTTAGGAACAACCCCCCTTGGCTTCGTTAGGAGTTTGCTTAAACGGAGGAGCTGGGATTCAGGTGATAGTACCTGGCTCATTGCTTGCCTCGAAGGCCACACCTTCCCCACTTGTAGTGAGGGAACAACTTTCGAAAGATTTCTGCTACTGGTGTGCATCTCGGCGGACAACAATATCATTGTAAAAGGTGGGCACTTAGGGTGAGTTATGCCCCTAGTGACCCCCTTATTATGTTGCACCTGTTATACCATGATGTTATGTCATATTTTCCTTTCCTAAAGCGTTATTGGGAAAAAATGCGCCCCCCTTTATGACTTAGTCATTAATCCATGTAATGTAAAAATAAAAAGATCTCCATCGTTGATGATCTCCATTGTATCTTTTAATCTCAATCGCTCATTCAAAAAAGTGGTTAGGGTTTTGGTCTCTCTCGGATCTATTTAAGAGAGAGGAGCCCCTCATTGTAAAGGGACTTTTGGCTTTGGATTATTGGCAATAAAATAAATTTTTGGGGAAATCTTGTGTCTTTGTTGAAGATTGTTCTCGTGCTTGATTGTAGATCTAATAGCCTAAGATGTCCAAGCTATATGATGATGTTTCCATGCTATAAATACTAGACTAGTGTGTGATTTGCAGGAGGGCGACTTCACTTGGAGATATTTCGTGGGGGTTCTCCAGATCTATCCATTAGATGAGTTCAACAATCAGGGAGTAGTTTTTATTGTATCTTTGATCACTGTTTATGCTCTTTGATTTATCTTGCATCATTTACTTTTCATCTTGTGAATCAAGTCTCATTGTAGCTTGTCTTTGCAGGAGGGAGGGTGCACTAGCTCAACTTGGGAAAATCTTTTTCACCTTGAAGCTCATCAAATTGGTCGAGAATTGATTCAAAGGGGTTAGAGCATCATTGCACTTGGCATATACAAGACATAGAGTTTAGCCCCGTCTATTTTCTTTTGTTTCAAGATCTATTCCATTAGTCTTAGTTTAATTTTAATTCAAAACCCTAACTCCGTAACTTCAAAAAATTCTTTGGATCACACAACTTAAATTTTTGGCAAATACTTTCTGGGTTTTTATCTTTAGCCTTATCCCAAAGAGGGTTCCCAAGGGCGTCACCCGTGGAGGACTCCATCACCCTTATCCGGAAGGCACTATTCCTCAACCCATTTTCCCTCCTAGGTTTGCTCATCTTCCAGTTGGCTTGTGATATGGGTTTTGCTTGTGGGTGTCGATACTGTCAAATCTATCCCCAAGTTATCTCATCAAGGTGCTACAAAGCCTCAATCTCTTCGAGATCTACTACTTTGGTCATTTTCTCAAGATCTACCTTCAACCCCCCAGGGTAGTAGAATTGATCTTTTGGATTAGCACCTAGATCCTAGATCTGTAATTTAACCCCTGAGTCACTTGATTTAAACACATTGGGTTGATATTTCATTAGTCATAAGCCTCTCAACTCAAGTATAACCCCTATAGTGGCTTCATTCCATATATCTAGGGTTTCATCTACCTATCACCTTACGTACTCTATCCATATAGTTTGATTTGGTAGTTTGGTTTGGATCTATCCTATCGGGTTAGATCAGGGTCTCTCCCTTTGCTACCTTGGGCTTTGGTGGCATAAAGCGAAGAGTGCCTCAATTGGCATGACAACCAATCCATCCGAGGATCGAGGCCCTCTTAGGTCACCTCTTTAGTTGCCTAGTTCCTCTACCATCCTATGTAGGATCATCCATTAGGGGCAACTACAAGTTGTGTGATAACAATAGCTTAATCAGAAATTATGGTAGGATATGGCCATATATGAAGACAATTATAGATTTATCATCCATCACTAATTCATCATTATCATTCTAAATTTAAGGAATTTTAAAGATTCAATGGGGCTCTTTGTTTCAATTTTTTAATCACTTTAGTCTTCTTTTCCCTTTGTTGCTACCTCTCGAAGCTCAACTCTACTTCGTTCTCTCTTTAGGATGGGTCCTTATTGGGAGTCTATGGCCCCTGCTATACTTCTTTCACTTTTGGCCCCCATCTAGGAAGACATATACCAGCAGCTTAGTTATCTTACTTGTATCTACCCCCTATAGCCTCTTGACCCCAGCACAGTCATGGTTACTTGTATCTACATTAATGGGTACAACATTTGCTAGCAAATTACAAGGAAATGACACCCAAGACAAGACATTGCACAATTGCACTACAACTAAACCTCACATGCCTTGAAGTGAACATTTCCAATTGAACAAAACCAACAATGAGTAGGGCCATTGCTTTGTTCCCTCCATTGGTTTCCTGGAAATTTGGCCAGAACCAACTATGTTTTGTTGATGTATATGTAACTTCGGAATGTATTTCACATATATGTATATTGTATTCCTATAGAGATGGTATTATTCCTCTATAAGGAAGTGTTGTCATTTATATTGTAAGTGTCGTAACTTATACTTGATGGGTTATTAGACCACCTTATTTGGGGTCGGCCCTGTATAAGTCATGTGGGTCAAAGGGTTATTAGACCACCCTATTGGGGGTCGACCATGTGGGTCAAAGGGTTATTAGACCACCCTATTGGGGGTCGGCCCACTCAGCATTATGTTTTGTGGTAAAGTTCGAGCCTACATGAGTTAGGTAAAAAGGCAAGTCAAGTCAAGTATAAATAGAGTGTGGGAGGCACTCTATTTGCTCACTCACTTCTCACACATGCACTCAAGGAGGAGTGGCGCACTTATGGAGGAGGAGGATCTGCTGCTAGGTTATGGCTATCTCTCTTGGTTGGTTGTATCATTGCTCTATCTATCTCTGAGGAAGTTATTGGGGTTTTTCACCTTTATGGTTTTCCTCAAGTAAATCTTTGTGTCTCTTGTGTGCTTGCATTATTGTCTCCATGATTGATATGCTGTAGATATGCTGTACATGTTGTTCTCTCAGTTAAGATCCTAGATCAGATTGAAGTAAATTCAGAAAATTTAACATGGTATCAGAGCTAGCCTGAAAGAAGGCATGATATGGCATGTATGACACTTGTTGCACTTACGATGCTAGGGCTTGATATAGCAAAAACCAGTCATTGTAGCACTTTCGCTATAAATCCGTTTTGGCGAAGTTTTCGGATCTGAAATTGTTACAGGCCGAAGCTAAGATCTCCAGGTATCTTGTGTCCAAAGGACAACCTCTAATTCGTTGTACTTTGTGATTTATGATCTGTACAATATAGGGTTTCTGCCTCTTCCAGATCTGAGTCAAAATCAGGTGACCTTGGGAAAAAGGTCATATCTTGGGCTAGGAAGCTCCAAATGAAATTTCGTAAAAAGTGACAGGTAGTACACAGTCTGCACTATCTCAGAAAACTTTTTCAGAGGCCGAAGTTGAACCAGTGACACGTGGCACGCCATACAAGTTCGCTCTCTTGTATTATCCCATAAACAGGTCACGTTGCGACATTTGGCATAACTCTCTCTCAGAGAGTCCAATTGAGGTCAGACCTGTCAGGATGGAAAGGTAACAGGCCAAGCTATCTCAGAAAACTTTTTCAGAGGCCGAAGTTAAAACAGTGACACGTGGCACGCCGTACAAGTTAGCTCTCCTGTTTTATCCCAAAACAGGTCACGTTGCGACATTTGGCATAACTCTCTCTCAGAGAATCCAATTGAGGTCAGACCTGTCAGGATGGAAAGATAACAGATCAGGCTATCTCAGGAAACTTTTTCAGACCCTGTGGATCAAAAATTTCGGAGTTACACCAGAAACAATCAGGTACATATTTCTGTCAAAACAGAATTATTTTTTGGTACCTTCATTCATGGCTTCCGGAATTTAGGGCTTTTGAGAAAGTTGGAATTTTTGTAATCGGAGACCACGGCTGGATGCTACTCATCAAAATAGAAATTTAGAGACCAAGATCAGAATTTTTGGTTGGGCAGAAGGTCGGGCTTGATTAGACCCTAGTTCAGGACTTTGATCAGAAAAGTGGAAAATTAGGGCTTCTGTAAAAATGGGAATTTTTGAAATCTGTGACCACGGCTGGAAGCTCCTCAGAAAAACAAAAGCTTAGAGCTTTGGATCAAACATTTTGATGGGGCAAAAGAGTGGGCTTCATCAAACCCCAGTTCAGGGTCACGTCCAGTGAATCCGGAAGTTTCAAAGGCAAAATTGAGGAGTGAAACTTTGCAGTTTTCAAATTCTGAATATACCAGTTTGATCAGCTCATCAAGACGCATATTCCTATCCTTTCGGAAGTTTGAAATTAAAAGTTTGAATTTTTGGGGTTTCTCTGACAAACCCATATCCAGCTCCAGGTCCAGTTCTTGCAAATCAAGTGGATTGGGTTAATCCTAGAAGAAGATGGATTGGTCACCTGCATAAGTGAAGAAGTTCCTGTTTCAGAGGGAGATGAGGCTAAGGCCTTATATAAGAAGATTACAAGTGATCTCGACAGGTATGACTCATCGAGGTACACCAAGAAAGACAAATCATGTTCTGGTCCAAGAACATATAATCATGATAACATGAGGACAAAGATTCATCCATTGCCATGGATCTCATAGAAGATCCATTCTCGAGGTATGTATAACTTGGTTTTATAATGGTTAACTTATGAGACATGCAGGTTACTAGCACAAGTCACTAAAGAGAACCAGAAGACATTATGCGGGTATGTTAGACATAAATAGCTAGCATGCTAATCCAGGTATGTTTTTCCTATATCAAGCTAGAATCCTACCTTGTGTTAGGATCTTATACTGTTGTTGATAATGATTATTCATGAAGTCATAGGTTTGAATAATCATGGTTGGATGTATTTTTGTTCTTACCATAATTGATGATATGACTAACCAGAAGAATCATGATGGTATAGGTTTGAATAATCACAGGTTTTATGCAGTTTATATCTCTTATCTTGATTGATGATTCAACTAACCTGAAGAGTCATAGGTTTGAGTAATTACAGGTTTAGACATGTTATGATTTGACTAACCATAAAATCCTACATAAACCTTGAATGCTAATGCTTATTATTTCTGTTTGAAATGATCATGACTATACATGCTTGAGATTATTGTGTTTTAATAGTATACTAATGAATGTATGATTTTATATGAGATCACAAGGATAACACATTCATGATACTAATAAGCATGCATAGGGACTAAGGATGAATATGTAAGTTCAAGGACAGGTAATCCAGGAAGCAAAGATCAAGAGGGAGCACACTCCAGTTGTTCCTGCAAAGAAAGCAAAGGAGCACACTTCAGTAGCTTCTGCAAGGAGCATATATTCAGAGGGAGTTGAACATCTTTCTACAAAGGTGTAGAAGAAGCTACTTCAGATTATGACTCCAGTATCTCCCGCAAAGAAGCAAAGACTCAGAGGGAGTCCACCCAATGAACAAACAAAGATAAGTATTTTAATTATCATTTCTTACATATGTGTTTGTTTAATTAAAATTGTTCAATGATGTATATGCTCATGTTCCTAGACTTAGGATATGTATTGTGCATATTAGAATAGTTGCATTAATGAACAATATACTACTAATATACATGGGTAAGTGGCCTATGGCACTGTACAACATTCCATTGCTACTTATCTAGAATGAAACCTCTTTGCTGACATGTTGGGAGTTGTGCACACTCTTAACAATGTTCTGGTAGAGATTGGAAGGCATCTAGAAAGTTACGGAATATGGATAAATGTTGTATTGAAGCATTGGCTAAGATAATTGCATGACTGTATGACATATTTATTTAAGTGTAAGAATTTGTTCTGAAAACTATGAGATGTTTTCTAATCATGCAATTTAACTTGTTGTGTAGGAAAGATCGTATGCCATCTCCTACAAAAGAAGAACTACAACATTTGTTCCAGCAACAAAGATATCTATTGAAGACATTGAAGATATTGAAGTTCCCAGGATCTGGAATGAAGAAATGAAATGCCATCATCCGTCGATCATGAAGAATGATGTTTGGGATGTAATCCCAAGACATGAAGGGAAGTTTGCTATGACTTCCAAATGAAACTATCAGATCAAGCATGTTGCAAATGGCAGCATTGAGAAATATAAAAGTGATGAAATAGAAGATGCACCAGATGGATCTCAAGACAGCATGGTGTAGTCATATATGTGTGCAGAACTTGGTATGGTAGGATAGACAACTTTCTATCCAGTTTGGGCGTTACCAAGAGTAAAGCAGATTCCAAACTTTTCTACAAGGTTGAAGAAAGCAATCCAGTGATACTACTTTTGTATGCAGATAACCTGTTTGTTACAGGTAAAGATAGATTGATTGCCGACACGCAGCGGAAGCTTTCTTCCAAGTTCGAGATGAAGAACTTGGGGATGATGCACTATTTGTTTTTGGCATGGAGGTGTGGCAGAATGATGGAATCTTCCTTGGACAAGGGAAGTATGCAGTAGAGATCCTGAAGAGGTTCGGGATGATGGATTGCAAGGCTATGGCCACACCTATGGCATCGAATCTGAAGCTTCTATGTGATGCTTCATCTGAGCCGATTGATGTCTCTATGTATCGCCAGATGATTGGGTCCTTGATGTACCTGACGAACACGAGACCAGACATTTGCTTTGCTGTGAACACATTGAGCCAGTTCCTGACGGATCCGAGGAGTGTTCACCTGGTTGTTGTAAAGCATATTCTGAGGTACCTGAAAGGTACAATGGATTATGGGCTCAGGTATGAGGAGAATCAAAAGTTTAACCTGCAGGGTTATGTTGATTCAGATTGGGCTGGCAGTGCTGCAGATAGGAAGAGCACATCTGGGTGCTGTTTCAATATGGGATCAAGTGTGATCTCTTGGTTTAGCAGGAAGCAGTCCTGTGTAGCACTGAGTACAGCTGAGGCAGAGTATGTTGCAACCTGTTCAGCTAGTTGTGAGGCAGTATGGCTATAGAAGCTACTGTCTGAGTTATTTGATCTCCCGTTGGAAGCTACTGGTATCTTATGTGACAACCAGAGTTGTGTGAAGCTATCCTAGAGTTTCATGACAGGTCGAAACACATAGAGATCAAATATCACTATATCAGGGATATGGTGCAGAGAGGAGCTGTGAAGCTTCTGTATGTTGCGACGGACGAGCAGATTGCAGATGTGCTGACGAAGCCACTAGCCAGAGTTAAGTTCGAGTACTTCAGAGAGAGGCTTGGCGTTCTTCAGATCGAGGACACTTTGAGGAAGAAGTGATGGACACATTTGCTGAAGCCATTCCAAGCATGTTGGAAGGAGGATCCTTCACATGGCTGTGGATGTAAGCGCTGGATAATGGGCATCAGGATGATGTTCTAGTTTCTGCTGGATATGATCAGTTGGATCATTTATGTATGTATGTGCATCATGTTGGATGCTTGGACCATGTATCTGTATATGCATCAGGTGGATGCATTGATGATCAGGTGGATCATATATGGTGATATGTATCATGTATCAGGTAGATACTTGGTATGCATCAGGTGGATGCATTGATGATCAGGTGGATCATGTATGATGATATGTATCAGGTAGATACTAGGTATGCATCAGGTGGATGCATTGATGATCAGGATGATCATGGATGATGAGCTTCAGGATGTTGCTCCAGATGACATGCAGCAGGATGTTGCAGTGATGATCAGGATGATCATGGATGATGAGCTTCAGGATGTTGCTCCAAATGACATGCAGCAGGATGTTGCAGTGATGATCAGGATGATCATGGATGATGAGCTTCAGGATGTTGCTCCAGATGACATGCAGCAGGACGTTGCAGTGATGATGATCAGGACGATCATGAGTACATCAGGATGATGTATGGTGAGTATCAGGTTGATACTTTATGGCCGTGGATCAGGTTGTGCAGATGAGCATGTCTGGGAGATCCTATAGGTCGGAGTTGTGTACCCGTAACAGCCTGGGATGCTCTTTCGAGACATTGCTCTGGGAGGACATGTAATAGCGCCCTGGGAGATCTCAGGTCGGAGTTGTGTACCCGTAACATCCTGAGATGCTCTTGCGAGGTTTTGTCCTATGGCATGTAATTTGGGCCCTGGGAGATTTCAGGTTGGAGTTGTGTACCCGTAACATCCTGAGATGCTCTTTCGAGGTTTTGCCATGACCACATGTAATAGCGCCTTGGGAGATTTCAGGTCGGAGTTGTGTACCCGTAACATCCTGAGATGCTCTTGCGAGGTTTTGTGGTGGACCACATGTAATTTGTGCCCTGGGAGATTTCAGGTCGGAGTTGTGTACCCGTAACATCCTGAGATGCTCTTGCGAGGTTTTGTGGTGGGGTCACATGTAATAGCGCCCTGGGAGATCCTACAGGTCGGAGTTGTGTACCCGTAACATCCTGGGATGCTCTTTCGAGGTTTTGTGACGCACGTAATAAGTCCTGAGGATTCCACAGTATGGCCAGTGATGATGAAGACCTGCAGGTGGTGGGCCTACATCCAGTATGAAAAAGGACTAGCTCTGTAGAACTTCCTATGACGAGTAGATTCAGAGATTGATTGAGATAGCAGCAGCAGTGACGATGATGATGACTCGATGACGATTATCCAGTGACGATGATCCAGAGAAGATGACTTGTGCTAGAAGAACTGTGCTGAGAAATACCTTCCTAGTTAAGAGGGAGTGTTGATGTATATGTAACTTCGGAATGTATTTCACATATATGTATATTGTATTCCTATAGAGATGGTATTATTCCTCTATAAGGAAGTGTCGTCATTTATATTGTAAGTGTCCTAACTTATACTTGATGGGTTATTAGACCACCTTATTTGGGGTCGGCCCTGTATAAGTCATGTGGGTCAAAGGGTTATTAGACCACCCTATTGGGGGTCGACCATGTGGGTCAAAGGGTTATTAGACCACCCTATTGGGGGTCGGCCCACTCAGCATTATGTTTTGTGGTAAAGTTCGAGCCTACATGAGTTAGGTAAAAAGGCAAGTCAAGTCAAGTATAAATAGAGTGTGGGAGGCACTCTATTTGCTCACTCACTTCTCACACATGCACTCAAGGAGGAGTGGCGCACTTATGGAGGAGGAGGATCTGCTGCTAGGTTATGGCTATCTCTCTTGGTTGGTTGTATCATTGCTCTATCTATCTCTGAGGAAGTTATTGGGGTTTTTCACCTTTATGGTTTTCCCCAAGTAAATCTTTGTGTCTCTTGTGTGCTTGCATTATTGTCTCCATGATTGATATGCTGTAGATATGCTGTACATGTTGTTCTCTCAGTTAAGATCCTAGATCAGATTGAAGTAAATTCAGATAATTTAACATGTTTGACTGTACTAATGTTCATATTACGAACCAGGAACAAAGAAAAGAACCCCTTCAATGATTTTTGTGTCACTTTAAATAGGTTAGGTTATCTGCCTAGAATAAGCTTTGGCAATTCAACTTCCTATAACCATCACCTTCCACCATTGAAGACAACAATGTCTTCTTGTTTTGTGCTCTATGTTTGGCATCACTAGCTTTGACAACTTCCTCTATGATGCCAACGGTCTAATCCTAATAACCTTCTTCTTGTCAACACCACTAGCCTAGTCCTATCAGTGCCTTGAACTTGCTAATGTCAACAACTATGTTGTCATCAACAAATACTGATCATTGACACTAATGACCTACCTCGCAGATGTCAACAATGTTAGCACATGTTCATGCCCCACAAGGTTTGTAATAAAGGACTTGGATTCCTAGGACTTAGCAATCAATCCAGGTATCCCAAGGAGTTTTTTCATTTGTTAATTATATTTTTCATTTTAGCAAGACATAATTTTCGATTTTTTCTCCTGCTCCTCCAAAGCTGGAATACCTGTCTTGGTGGTTAGGCCTTGGGAGGTTATTAAAGTTCACGTGTCAATGTATATGAACATGCTAAATACTAAGATAAAGTCATATGAACATGTGCTAGGTCCCCCTAGGTTCTTGTTATCACACCATAGTAGCTGGGCTACTATTCTTGCTTAGTAGATATCTGCACTTTTCAGAGCTTGGATTTTTCAAAGATTGGCTATGATGAGCTTATTATTTGTGGATCAGAGCAGTATATTGTATCAGACTTTTGTTAGACCTTGTTCCAAGGCTGAGCCTTGAGAGCTTAGATTTGATGATCAATGTGACCCTTTGTTCCATACAGTTTCAGTTCAGTGCCTAAGGATTATATTGTAGCGGTGTTTCAGATTATTGATGATTATTTTGATGTGATGTGACCTATGGACTTCTGATTACTGACTTTGGATTATTATCTTGTTGTTTTAGTCATTTTAATAGCTTTGACTTGGTATATGATTCATGATGTGGCAAAACTATTTAAAATGAAATGAACTATCTTGATGATGTTCTAAATTATAAAATGGACCTATTACTTGCACACTTAGGTTTTCTGACAAAACTCATTGGTTTCATTACCCTCTTATGAGCATAGATATGACCTTTCCTGACATCCGTGTTTGCTAGCTTAGGCACCATTTTCACTTGGCTCCATTCATCCATGACCTTCCTTATTTGACTTTCACCTTGACTTGCTTTCTTGACTTCTTGATACTAAGGACTTCCCCTTTCTACCTCTGTGTTGGACCGCATCCATGTTTGTTGTCTCTCGGCTCTGAGTTGGTGACAAAACTTGCCTTTTGTGAGTTGGACTGTATGCTTAAGTCATTATGGTCGGTTGTCCCGATGTTTGGCACTGTGCACAAAACTCTCCCTAGTCACTTGAGATGTTGTTGGCTAAAACTGAAAGCTCATGTACTCTATATCAGAAATCTTTATAAATACACCTGTTGTCCACTGAAGTTGCACCATGGTGGACAACTTGTGAACCACAAAAGACTTGAACAAATTTTTTGTTCACTTGCCAGAGTTCAGTGTTCATCAGGGAAATTTTGCCCTTTGTAATAATTTGCATGTCCAGACCCTGCGGGGATTTTGTAATAAGTTGGTCTAGCATGAATTTTTTATGAAAGGTTTGGCCTTTCTCAACGTTTGTTATCATGGAAATACTCTAGAGTGTTTTTTCCTTGGAGATTATGCGTTACTGAAAAGCGATGTATAATTCCTGAGTTTTTCACTCACACCTCCAAAGCTGGAGTGTTTTTCTGATGACGAATTTTGAGAAGTTATGAAAACCTACTGGAATGTATTTTTGTAACATGCTAGCCATCAGTATTAAGTCATATGGACATGCACTAGGTCCCCTAGGTTTTTTGAGTCATTCTGAGAAAATTAATTTTTCAGAGTTTATGAGATTTTTTAATAATTAAATTAAAAAATGAGAAAAGTGACAAAAGATGGGATAGGAGGTCAATTTGGACATAGGGGTGCTCGTTTTCTAACCCAGAGCACCCATAAAACCCCTAAACCCACTTTTCCTAAGTGTTGAGTGAATAATATTCACTTAAGTCAAATTCTCTCCAAAATATTAAAAAAGTATTTTTTAATTCAAAAATAATGGATTTGGAGCAAATCCAAACTCCTACAGAAAAGGTGGGTGGTCTGGTGACTGAGCTCTAGTGAGTTGGCATGGACATTAAAGAGAACTACCAACCATATATCAAAGATTCCAATCAAATATTTGATTGCTATGAGGTGGCTCCTCATGAGGCTCACGCATTCTTCCAAGGGAGACATCAACCCTTATGTGGCAGCCATTTGATGGAGGGTGGAGAAAACAAGGTTGGAGAGGGAGGCACCCTCATGAGGTGTCTACTCCCCATTTATTATGGGGACCTATTCATCACTTAAATCATGGGATTGACTTCTACACTTGTCCTTTCAAGCCCTAGTTGGCTCCTTCCCTCACTAATTCGAATTGCCTTGGTGAGTTGTTATTTAAGCAAGGTCTATTGATCCATTTTTCCTATGGATGCATAGAACCTCTGCTATTTTGTATTACTATTGTTATTGAATATAATTTTGAAGGCTTTGGAAGTCAATCTTGCATTGGTGTTGGAGCTTTGGATCATGAGGTGACATTGTTGCATTGTTTTTTCACTATTTCTTGTTTGCAATTGTGTAGATCTAGTTTATTGATTATAGCAACAAGTATTTACGGTTGATAATTTGCTTGTTGGTGCTTAGATATTAGGAGATTCAAATGTAACAAACAGTATTCGGTTGTACTTATGTTCATTTGGTTTCATTTTACTCTAAGACACTAAGATCTCCATTGTTGTTTTGCAAGCTTTTTGTGATTGTTTCAAGCTAAAGGTTACAAGCTTGAGGGGATTTGGAATTCGGTTATTCCACCTTCTCTTAGGCAACTTTTTATCTAACATCTCTTGCATACAGATTTCTTCAAAGACATTTACAAGAGGAAGCATTGGAAAACCCAAGTTTCATCCATCTCTTTTAAACAAAACTATCTCTTTTCCTAGTTTTTTCTTGCTTTGCTTAAGAAGTAGATCCATTCTCATGCTTGGTATTTAGATCTTGTTATCACACTAGCTCTAGCTGCTACTAAAGATATCCCATCCGGGATGGTAGAGGGCAAGCAACTAGGTAGGTGACACTTGCAAACACCAAGTCCACTGTTCAGAGAACGGTCGTCATACCAGACGAGGCATTTGTCGCTTCAGACAAGGCAAGTAGCCAAGTCAGGGGGGAGACCCCACTCAACCAGTGATGGTTGTCAGACAAAACAGACACTCAAATCCCAAAAGATAAACAAAATGCAAACAAGAGATGAGTGTTGAAAAGACCCTAAGCTTGATTTCAGCCAACGACTGGACATAGTTGATGAAATGAGAGTGATATAGAATGCGACCAACACTTAAGTATGATGAAATTAATGAATTAGATTAACAATTATATGGCTGGAAATCAACGAGGGATGCAAAACAAACTAGAAGTGATGAAATGAAGCGATTCTGCCCAAGGAAGAGGGTTAAATCAGTGACTTAGTGGACCTAGGGCAACGACAAATTAGCGTTTTAAGACTGTTGTCCGCTGAGATGCACACCAGCAGCAGAAATCTTTCGAAAGCTGTCTCCTCACTACAAGTGGGAGAAGTGTGGCCTTGGGGGCAAGCAATGAGCCAGGTACTGTCACCTGAGTCCCAGCTCCTCCGTTTAGGCTAAATCCTAACGAAGCCAAGGGGGGTTGTCCCTAACAAAGAGTTTCTATGGCTCTGTGTTTTTTAAGTGTTTTTGTATGTGGTGATGCGGATGAGTGTTGTTTAGGAGTTTTATATGATGAGATCACAATTTTTATAAGAGTAAAATAAACACAAGATAAAGCAATCCACGTTGCGATTACAAAATATGATTGCAAGATGAACAATTCAATGACTTGGAATTTAAATAGGCATCCACAAGATAAACTTTAAGCAAATGACAAGGACATATGGTCCAAATTTAGGTGATACAAGTGAGTTTCAAAGACCAGTTCCTTATGGAGTAAAAAATAGTGCTTGGATGCTGAAAAGTGTAAGTCAAAATGTAATGTTTATGAGATCGTTTTGCAAATGTTCTTGGTTTATTTTAGAAAGTTTTAGTGATCTTGATTATTAGGGTTCAGAAAGCAAGGATGAAGTCCAACCGGAAAAGTATACCTTCAGTGGCTCCGTTCAAAGACATGACGGACCTGTCTGGGATCACAAGCTAGGTGTTCAGAGAATTTAACTAGCAAGTGCCCATATTGGGTTGCCCGACGCCCACACTTGGAATTTGCCCACTACCTGAGTATTTCTCGAAACAACGCCGATTCATTGGTTATGGGGGAAAGATTTTATTATGGTTTTCACTTATTAGATTAACAAATCCAATCACCGTTCTGAGAATGAGTCCAACCTTTTAGGGTCAACAGAGCATACTAAGTGATGGAAAGCAACGACGTAAATTTTAGAGGGGAATGTGAGTTTGAAAGTATTTTATTATTAAAGCACACAGTTAAACTCTCCGACAGAGAGTGCTCTTGACTTCGTCTTATGACAGAAGTTCAAGAGACTTTAACTAATCTATATGCTGAATGCAAGGATTGTGCAGTGCTTATGCTCTCCGACAGAGAGTGCTCTTGACTTGGGTTATGGAAAGTTCAAGAGTCTTTGGTTCTTTTTTAGAAGACAAGCAGCTTGTAAGCAAAGAACACAAATGATAACTCAAATGATAAAAATGAAACAATGATCTAATAATTAACAAACTACTTGCAAAATGAACTAATCTAGCAATTAGTGTTTTACAACAAAAACTGAAACTGAGCTACTTGCAAAAAGGGAAACCAAGCTAAAAAGACAAGGAAGCACAAGACACTCTTCCCCAAATGGGGAAGAAACACAAAATATGGGAGGCTTTATCCCACTTAGCCTTATTTTATTAATCAGTTACAAAGTGAGGGATTGAAACCCTTGAAATGAAAAGCAACTAAGAATTGAAACTAAAACCCCTTTTTTGGGTTTGTACAAAGGAGAATGATTGTAGTCTTGTCTTCTTGGTTCAAATCTTCTTCTTTGGGTAATCTCCAAGTGGTTTTGGTTCAAAACTTTTCTTGCATTAGTACAAAAATAAAAAAAGTAATCTCCAAGTAATCTACTCAAATCTCCAAGTACTTTTCCTGTTACCTGACAATCCACTCGAGCGGGCGCGAGCAGGATCTCCCTAGCTCAATGCGAGTCTAGAACAAATAGAACAGACTACAAACACGTTTCCTAGATCTACTTAAGGATCAAGTGCTAGATGTCTTACCTCTTTGGTCCGCTATCCTTTCTCCCAAATGTTGATCCACGTCCCACGGTCGTCAGATCCAAGCTACAAGACCTGTTAAGACACAGAAAAGAGAAATGAGTAAAGAGCATCTATACAATAAGAGATTTATGTAAATAGTTAAGCAGGTAAACAACACAACATCATTACACATAAGAACGATATTGGTGGAAAGCATTTGTATTACTGTAAACAGAGGAGTACATGATAGAGATATAGGACTACAACCAAAGACTTAACGTAGCAGCCCTTCTCTGACCGAATCAATTGCCATATTCTTCCAAGGAAGCATGAGTTCTCCAAGAGGTAAATGGAATGTCTTGGGAGAAATTTCACCAGCATGTAGATACTATGGCCTTCTTCTAAGGTAAATTTCACCAGCATATGGATACCTTAGTCTTCCTCCCTTTGGTATGGGAATGAGCCTCACTTATATAGGACTAAATGGATAGGGTGTGGATAGGATAGGTTGAGGAAAGGTATGAGAGAGATAAGGGATCTTCCTAAAGAGTTAGGGGTCGAGTACCAGCTCTCCTAGAGGTCAGGGATAAGCCCCCAAATGAGCAATTTTCGAGAAGGATCTCGAATAAGCTATTTTTGCCCATTAACAGACCTCGTCGCACCCTGTAGTGGTGCAACTTGCGACGTCGCATGTTGCTAGTGTGCAACCTGCGATGGCCCTTCAGAACCTAGCACAAATGGGTACAAACCCTCCCAGGATGATTATTAGTCCAAGTGCCTTCAGAGGTGTATACACTGAATCTGGTGATGAGTAGATTTTGGATGTAACAGAATGCCCCCCAAAGCATGAAGCTGTTAAGGATGTACAGGTGAAGTGCTTTGATAGAAATAATGGAAAAAGACTCATCGAATGAAGGACGCTGCTGCAGTACAACTGACTCTGAACTGACAATCTCATATGAAGTACAACATGGCTACAAACCAATACATTGCAGATCCATAGCAGTAATGACCGACTGAACACAATCATGGCTACTAGACACAAGCGTAGATCCATGATGAGATGATAACACAGCCACGACCAATACAAAAGTGGATCCGTGTAATATGACTCAATACAAACTCCATCTCAACCTGGGTAAAACATGACTCCCCAGGGTCTTCAAGATGAACCCGCAATGATACGAATCTATCCATGTGATTACAAATGTCTTGACATCGAACATGGTAGAAACCACTTGATTACCGGTCATTGATGTAAAGCGTTAACAAGTGCGAGGGAGATCACCATTAATGCCAATGATTCCCAAGGTATCACAGTACATATCATCAAGCATGAATAAATGAGTTGAAGTCGAACGCAAGATGAAATCTTTCAATCAAGAGTCAATGATGTAAACTCATGATGAAAGCAAGGTAACCTGCCATTGAGGCATGTAGGGCCAAGGTACTTGGTTGGTTTCTAGATTCAATCCTTGGAAGATGAGTTGAAGTCGACAAGGATGAATCCATTGAAGGAGGGCCATGATGAATCCCCCATCAATCAACACGAAACACGACAAAAGATGTGTAGAGTGGATCGGTTGGTACAGTAACATGTGAGACTGACTCAAAGTAACAACGGCATGACGACGTGTGTACTGACTGCAAATGATAGATGGTGAATGTGTTCTTGAACATGGGCATGGCATGACTTGGCAGTATTGACATAATGAGAATGACGCAAACTTCTAATGCAACTGATAATGGAAGCTTTCTCCGACTGACTCAGAGGAGTAACAAGACTCAGAAAGTAAGTGATGACTCATAGACAAACAGATGACCCAAGTATTGTATGCAAATGCAGATGAATGCCATGTTCAAGAACGACCATATACTGCCACTAAGGTATTGTTATCACATATATAGTAGCCGGGCTACCATACATTATTTTTCTGATGCTAGTACACTATTCAACGAGTTCCCTTACATTGGAGATGCTGAGATGAGCATCTATATTGGATCACTATTAGATTTTGGACAACAGTTGTATTCCCCATGCCATGACTGAGTCTCAGGACACTCAGATAGATGACCGATGTAGCCATTATACCATGTGTACAGAGCAGTCAGTAGTGCCCAGAGTTACAGCAGCAGTTTCAGAGGACAGATGATGGTACAGGTGATGAGCATTCAGGTATATGACTCAGCAGGTATATCATTGTGTTATGGTTATATTGCTTTTATATTTATTCTTATAACATGTCTTAGCACCTAGTGTCATGATCTGGCGATCATATAGATATGTGGACCTGGTTGATCATATTATATATATTAAATTGTCCCTACTCAGACTTAGAAGTTCACTATTCATACTCATTGGTTTTTCCCTCCTTAGGGAGAATAGAGGTGATCATTCCACCATACCTTGGCTTGCTAGTGTTGGCACCATTATTCATTGTCTTCATCCATCCATTACCTACCTTTTAGTTTATCACCCTGACTTACTACTTGACTAGTGACATGGAGGATCTTTTCCCCACTGTAGCCTCTGTATTGGATGAGCTTCCCTGTGTATTGTGTCTCAGCTCTGAGTTGGTGAAAAAACTTACCTATGGTGAGTTGGAGTTCCTTGTGAATTCCCCCTAGTCACTAAAGTTGTGTTGGTTAAACCTAAAACTTTTAGTGCTTCCATGAATACAAAATCTGGAAAAATAAAATGCTATATCTTGTATGAAAAGCCCATTCATGCAATGTGTTTCTAAACACACATGAATGAAAGGCATGCCAAATGAAAATGGCCATGAAAATAAAATGTTATATTTTTTGGAAATGTAAATACCTAGGTAAACAAACTGTCTGTGACACACCTAGAAGTGCTTAGGTAAACAAGTGCCTTAAAAACACACCTGCAGCAGAAACCCTAAATAAATGTAAATCTATGCAATGTGTTTATAAACACACATAGATCAAGGCTATGGAAACTTTAGGCCCAAAAAGCAATGGAACTTAATGCTATATCTAAACAATTGCTGGCCTTATTTGTATTATGGATTGTGTGCATCTGTTAAAGGTGAATAAACCCTCTTTGAACAACTCATCCATTTGTGAGACACCACCATTCCCTGTGTTGTTGGTCATTCAGTATATACTATGGTGTGTATTCCCTTTCCCTTTTCCAAAGTGTCACAAAGTTAAGTCAGTCAAGTCATCCCTTAGCCTAGCCAGTGATTTTAGCCTTCACCCTTCACTAGCAAATTGATCACAGCTATGAAGTGAGTATGATCTTGAAAGTCTAGTCTGAGTAATAATAATAATTAATGACATTATATATTTGGATTTAGATCGCCAGCAATGATTACTTTGTGTTATAATTGTTATTTGAATAAGTTGTAGAGCATGCATTAACCTTTGACACTTTGCAGCAGCTTCTGATGATGGTCTGAGTTATATTTGGTCATGTTGACTTGGTAAAACATAGTTTGACCAAGGTCAACCATAGGACATGAGATGGTTAGACCTTGTGATGATATGGATAGATGATATATGGTCTATGTACATGTACATGATGATTCCGTGCAGCAGCGATAGGGTTATGATGATGATTCATGGTTTACAGGCTTACAGCAGTATTTGATCATTTACAGATTATTATTATTTGACCTGTTCTGGTATATTGGATATATATTTTGATCATGCAGAGATTCATATGGTGTATGAGTACACATCTTGGATAGATTTGGGCCTTCTGAGTCCAATGAGACAGTTTGCTTTCAGTTCCGGGCACTTACAGTGATGATTGAGCCTCAGCAGGCTAACCCAGTGCAGTTTTGGTCTGTCGAAGACCTTGTCAGAGCAGAGAGGATTTTTATTTGGTTGACCTAGGGCACTGTACTTGGAGGGGGTGGTCCAGCCACTTGTTTTTACCATATTACCCCCCTCCCGGACATATTGGTGCCCTCACCTTGACAGCGCAGGCACTCCAGGAGGCAGTTTGGGGCAGTTTCATGCTTCCCGAGGCATTTCAGGATTGGTAGAAATGGCTATCGAGGAATTCGATTTGGGCTACTGAGGCAATGTCTTGGCATGGGATGATCAGTGATGATGGATAGATGTCTTCCACACCTCCTCCAGTAGTTTCAGCTTCATCGGGACCCGCATCCATCACTTATGGCACTTTCTGATGATTTCTGAGGTCTTTTGAGGCCTACTATTTGTCCATAGAGACACGATTTGATATATTGATGACTATTTTATTATTATTGTGCTATGGGGATTGACCAAGGGTGGCTAAAATTACCCCTTGGACCCACCATAAGCTTCTTATTATATTTTGTCATCATGATTTGGTGGAATTCCCCTCTTCTAGGACGATTTTGTCCACTTATGTTATATTTTATGAGTGATCCATGTATTTTATTGTTGAGCTCATCTCAACCATTGATTAGACTTTTGTATCTTTTAATCTTAGCCACTCATTCAAAAAGTGGTTAGGATTTTGATGCCTCTCCTTCCTATTTAAAGGAGAGAGCTTCTCATTGTAAAGGGACTGGTGGCTCTGGATTATTGGAATAGAAAATTATTATTGCATCTATCTCCAGTGTTGTGGTGAATGTTTTTGGTGTTTGTTCGTTGGTTCTTCCTTTGCACTGAGTTATTGGAGATCTTGTTTTGCCATATCTTTTGTACCACGTTTTTGCATCTACAGGTGGAGGCCGATTTGCTTTGAGGAGGAAGTATTGGTAGGGGAAGACTCTCCCTACTTCTTCTTTGGATCACTTCGTTGGTAACAGGGAGTATTATTGTCCCAAGACCTTCTATTCTATGTTATCATTGCATTTTACTTGTATTTCCTCCATACTTGACCTCTCTGATTGAAATCGATTTTCCTTGGATTGACAGGTAGAGGAGGGTGTACTTGTGGGCTAGGGCATCAATTTGGCAAGAAAAATCAACAATCTCTCATTTGATCTCTGCGGGAATCTTCCTCAACATCAAAGCATCTCTCTTCATCACTCAGGTATGATCTCAAGGTAAGTTCTATCTCCATGATCTATCCACTTGTCTAAAATATTTAAAACCCTAATCAATCAAAACCCCATTTTTACATTTTTTCAGATCTACTAAGATCTAGTGGCTTCTTGGGCAAGAAATTTAAAACCCACCTCTATAGTATCCACGGCATCCTGGATCTATAGTTTGGTGAGGATTGGCCTCCATTTGACCCTCTTCCCAAGGCATTTAGCCTTCTCCAAGCAAGGGCGCACTTCTTAGTTTGGGTGGCTTGACCTAGATCTAGTACGTGGGTAGTTGAGATTCCACTTGATTCATGATCTACACATCCAATAACCTATCCCCAGATTGTCACTTTTCTGATTTCTACCTTGTGGGCCCTATTCCACATTTTAAGGGATTTAATCCCATTTTTGGACCACTTGGTATTTTTAAACTCGGATTTAGTAAGATCTAGCCATTGGATTGCCTTGAAATTATAGATCCATATCCTCACTTGATCAACCTACTTGGATCTAAATTTTGGATGCCATTGGACTTGTCTTGACTAATTTATCCCACTTTTTAGCCTCCTTGGGTAAAGTCGCACCACCTTGGAGAAGTGAGTTGGTCCACTTCTAGGACGTGGGTACTTGAGATTTTAGTGGATTTGGAACGGACATAATTCAAAACCTAGGTCTTGTGTGTCTCTTCATCAAATCTTGCCTTGGGGATAACATTCCTTATTTTAAGGGATTGTGGTCCACTTAGGTAAAACCTTGAATCTCTAGATCTAGACCTATTCATCTATCAAGACTTTAATTGCCCACTTGTCTCATACAATAGGAGCTATCAATCACAAGTTAACTACACTTTGACTCCATTATCCCAATTCCCAAGGCACTAGTCTCTCTCCAAGTCAATTCGACTTTCCTAGATTGTTGGATTAACTTGTGGTTTGACCCTTGTATTGTGAACTAAACCCTTTGATGTCATCATGTATCATGATCAAGCTTGTCACTTGTACTAGTTAGCCCCAATTCAACCCTTAAACTACCCTGCATTGGACATGGTTCCCAAGGCAGTGGATTTTCTCACATTGAACTAGTACGCCAATCCTAGATCCTATTTCAAGTCACTTTCACATCAATAATGAACCAAAGCTACACTCATTGAACCCCTCACTTGTCTTGTGACTTCATCCTAAGGTCTAGGATAAACCATACACCTTACTTCACTTAGAATTAACTTGATTTGGTGTCCTGGTTTTGATCTCTCCTGTCAGGAGTAGATCGGGTCTCCCCCTTTGTTGTCTGGGCTAGATAACATAAAGTGAAGGTTGCATCGACTGGCGTGACAACCATATACTGGAGGTCGAGGTGATCGTGGTTGCACCTTTTGAGTTGCCCTTCCCTATTGCCATCCATGAGTGGATACATCCATAGGGGTAACTACAGTTTAGGTGATAACATTTTGGCGCCGTTGCCGGGGAGGCAATAGCTTACTCTGGTTTGACATATATTTCCTAGATCCCTACTCCCGTTCTTCTTGCCTAGCATTTTGGTATTGAAAGGCATAGGGCTTACCTTGGACAAACTAGTAGTCATTATTCACTCTCTCCTGCATATACAATGACACATATCTTGGTACAAGAGTTTAAATCTACCTGGCGACTCCCACCTGTGACTCCAATGAGGAGCGAGCTCATTTACATCCTTACAACACCTAGAACTATGCCTTGCATCACGTATTCAGAGAACGATATGATTTTGAAAATGATGACTGAAATGAGTGGTCTAATTCGAAACCTGAATGGGGTAGTTCTCAAAAAACAAAGTGAGAATATCAAACGCTATGGACCTTTCTATAAAACCTTTGAGGGTGTGTATACCAATGAATATCTTCAAACTAGGTCTACAAGCAAAGCTTCTGATGGTCAAGTAGTAACTAGGTCTCAAGCAAAGAATAACTCGAAAGATATAGATAAGAGCAAAACTACTAGGAAAGAAAAATCCCTTGACCAAAGGAATCACTCGTAGAGTCCCCACTCAAACTCCAAACATTCCTCCTAAAGGAATTTTAAAGAAAAATGATCAGCCCAGAAGGTTGTCTCCTCAAGTCACCAAGAAGGTAACAAGTTCGAGCCCTGCTAAACCCTAGGCTAGGGAGCCAGTGCAAAGAAAGCAAGTGGATACTCCTAGCAAAGAGGTTTCCCCTATAACACAAGAAAAGTTGAATTCAAATATATTGGGAAAACTCTCTGGATCCTTTGTCATGTTATCTTTGAAAGACTTGGTAGTTATCCGTTCTGTTAGAGCACAGGTAATGCATTTATTGGGTCTAAAAATGAATACCAAGGATCAAGAAAAGGCTTGCAACTTAAAGATTGATTTGAGTAATTTCTTATCCAAACCCAATATCCCTGTGCCTTTGGAGGAACTTTTGAAAATCCCTTCATACTTTAATCAGGCAACTAAATTCTTAGGAATCGAGCCTAAAGTCAAGAATCCTGTGAGATTAACAACTGAGAAAGATCCACCCGTTATGATTCAAAGTGTAGTTGATAAGGGTAGGGGTCACCCCCCTTTTTATATTGCTTTGGAGATCAATCAATTGATATTGCATAACTGTATGTTAGATTCAGGAGCAGAGGTAAATGTTATGCCTCTTAAAGTCATGGAACAATTGGAGCTAAAACCATCCAGAGAATATAGAAATGTGTGTGGGATGGATTCTAGGCCTGTTAAGTCAGAAGGTATGATTGAGAATCTCAAGATGAAACTAGCTGCTTATCCTGCAATTGAAATAAGTATGAATGTTCTGGTCTTAGATATTCCTGACGCATGGGGGGTGTTGCTATCAAAAGAATGGGCTGCCAAACTAGGAGGAAGTATTCAAATGGATTTATCTTACGCAACCATTCCTATTGGGGGAAAAGCTTCTTATAGATTGATGAATGAAAAACCTATGACAAAGCATGTAGAAACTCCCGATTATTTATTTGAAGAGGCTATGCGTCCCACTGAGGAAGTTGGAAATTATATGGTGATGGCCAACTTTTGGGAAGAGCCCCGGCAACATCCTTCTCCTCCTAGTCAAGTTTGGAAAATGCATTTTGATGGGGCTAAATCTAGGCATGGTGTTGGAGCTGGAATTGTCCTTACATCTCCTTCTAGGGAAGAAAAACTATTTGCATATCGTCTTGAAGTTGAGTGCACAAACAATGTAGCCGAGTATGAAGCATTGCTTCTAGGGTTGGAGATTTGCCGCAAACAAAAGATTAAATGTCTAAATGTAACAGGAGACTCTGATTTGATTGTGTCCCAAGTGAAGAACCAGTTTGCAACCAAAAATAATAGGCTTAGGGATTATCGAAATGCTGTTTGGGATACCATAGAAATGTTTGATGCCTTTGCAATACGAGCAGTCCCAAGAGAAGAGAATACCCTGGCCGATGCATTATCAGTAATAGCATGTACCTTTGAAACTCTAGATCATCTCAGGGATAAAGAGTGTAAGGTTGAAGTAATATTTAGACCATCGGTTCCTGATAATCAAGATCATTGGCAAATCTTTGATAATGATGCACAGATCATTGCATTCTTGCAAAACACTGAAAATTTTCAGAATTGCAATGTGAATTTGGAAGATAAATTAAACGGTTCTTCTATTCAAAATTTTGATGTTATGAAATTAGCAATACCTCTGGAGAAAAATTTCAACAGGCATGATGAATACAAAGGTAAAAGAGCTGAGTCGGTAGATGAGGTTCTAGAGATAAATATTGGAACCTCAGTTTCTCCCAGAATGATTAGGATAGGAAAGAATGCCTCCCCAGAAGAACGAAAGGCAATTGTAAATCTAATTAGGAAATATAGAGATATTTTTGCCTGGGCATATGATGAACTCAAAGCTTTTGATCCTGAAATTATTGAGCATACTATCCCTTTGCATTAAGGAACTAAACCTTATAGGCAAAAGTTAAGAAATGTCAATCCTAAACTTGCTCCCTTGATTAAGAAAGAGCTTGAGAAAATGTTGGCAGCTGGAATCATCCAACCTGTTCGACACACTTCTTGGGTTTCTAACCCGGTGATTGTAAGAAAGAAAAGTGGTGAAATCAGGGTATGTATTGATTTCAGAAACCTAAACCAAGCATCCCTTAAGGACAATTACCCTTTGCCGAATATGGAAAATTTGTTGCAGAGTGTTACTGGGGCAAGTATGTTGTCAATGTTGGATGGTTTTTCGGGGTATAATCAGGTACGTATTAGAAAAGAAGACAGGGATAAAACAACTTTTACTACTCCATGGGGAACTTTCCAATATATAAGAATGCCATTCGGGTTATTAAATGCCGGTTCCACTTTTCAAAGAGCTATGGATCAAGCATTTAGTGATTTGATTGGGAAAATCATTGCCATTTATCAGGATGACCTAACAGTGTTTTCCAAGGAACAGGGAGACCATATAGAACATTTGAGAAGAGTTTTTGAGCGTTGCAGAAAGTTTGGTATATCTTTGAATCCCAAAAAGTCAACTTTTGGAGTAGATGAGGGTAAGTTATTAGGACATGTTGTGTCAAAAGAAGGTATCAAAATCGACCCAGAACGTGTCCAGGCCATCAATGCTATTGCAGCACCCCATAATGTGGCCACCTTGCAATCTTTCTTTGGTAAAATAAACTTTGTCCGAAGATTCATTCCAAACTTAGCAGAATTGGCCAAACCATTAAATGCCCTTCTTAAAAAGGATGCGAAGTTTGTTTGGGATAAAGAGTGTGAATCATCTTTCACCAAGCTTAAAAAGGCCATTTCAACCTCCCCTGTGTTAGCTTGTCCTAATTACAATAAAGAGTTCATGATTTACTCGTATGCTTCGGAAGATACTATTGCTGGTGTGTTATTACAAAAGAATGATGAAAACCATGAACAACCTATAGCCTTTATGAGTAAAAATTTGAGAGACGCTGAACTGAAATATACCACAACTGAAAAGCAAGCTTATGCCTTAGTTAAAGCCTTGAAACATTTTAGAGCTTATGTGGGATATTCCAAAATTAAGGCATATGTACCTTATCAAGCAGTAAAAGATGTTCTATCACAAGCAGATGGTATAGGTGTGAGAGGAAATTAGATTTCACGTATACAAGAATATGATCTAGAGATTAAGCCAATCAAGATTGTGAAAGGACAAGGGTTAGCTCAACTTTTAACTGAAAAGGGAGACAACATGGTAAATATGATAAGTGAAAGGGATCTTTGTATTCTAAACATTGATGAAGAGCATGAATGGTACAAAGATATTGTATATTTCTTGAGAAACTTGTCATGTCCTGATCACCTGGTTGATCATCAAAGAAGGGCATTAAGGCTAAAAGATGAAAAGTATGTTTTAACCCAGGATGGAGGAATCCCGATGCGATAATCCTGAAATGTGTTAACCTGGAAGAGTCCAAAACCATTATAAAGGAGATGCATTCAGGATTATGTGGTGGTCATTATGCTCCAAGAACAACTGCTGCAAAAATCATGAGAGCAGGGTATTACTGGCCAACACTCTTTAAGGATGTGCATGCTTATATTAGGGTATGCCATGAATGTCAATTTTTCTCAGGAAAACCAACATTGCCTGCCTTACCTTTAACTAATCCAAAAAAATGAGCTTGTGAATGCTGAGGAAGGTCCTGATAGGGTTTAATTGTCCCTTTTGGCAGGTTACTAGCAAGCAAAAATGGTATTGGAGTGGCGAGAGAGAGAACATGAAGTGGAAGATGAGCAAGCTGCAAGCGATCCGCAATGTGTGGAAGTGTTGAGAAATTGTGGGTTGCTCAAATTCTTCGAGATACAGGGGATGAGAGCCCAGATCCTGTTCCTGACACACATGCTCTAGAGTTGGGATGCTGCCCAACAATACTTTGTGATAGGTGAGCATATTCTCAAGATTGACATTGAGGATATCTACTTTCTGACTGGTTTGTCCCGAAGAGGGGACGCTGTACAACTCACTGGGACACGGGCCAGTAACCGTACAGTTGAGGACATGGTGTCGCAACACTGCATAGCTACTTCTCGTCCTTCCAGCGGGAAGATAATCATCAAAGATGTGGTGAGTCCTCCACTGCAGACCATACTGCTCACTATTACTAGGGTGGCGGGTAGGCAAGCTCCACAGACGGCTACTTGGACTCAGATGTTGTATGCGGAAGACTGTTTGTCTCCCATGGTTTTTAATTGGTGCGAGGGTCTCCTCGCCAACATTCGAGCTTAGCCGACCAAGTGTCGGCGTGGGGAGCTCAAGCAGTTTGGATACAGATCAATCATAGTATCGTTCCTCTTGGAGCAGGTTCCTCTCTTGCGCCCGCAAGTGGTACTGGATTACAGGGATCTGAGAGATCCTCACATGCTCAGGTGGGCAGAGGTGATGACCTGCCATGGTGGGGGTCCCATCATCAGTTTTGGTCCCGAGTTCTTTAGCGGGCTGGAAGGCCAATTACTTATGGTCGAGGACTTTCCATATGGTGGCACAGACTTTTGAGAGGATCCCGACTTGGCGTTGCCAGAGGGTGCAGCATGGGGTGATATCAGTAAGAACAAAACCCTTGTATTTTTTAGTTTTGTATATTATATCATTTTTTTTTTATGTAGTGCTGACAAGTATGTAATATGTGTGTGCAGATGTGGGTCCCGTGCAACCAGTAGGTCTCCCTTCTGGCGAGGAGAGACAGAGGTGGGGAGGCAGTGGTTCCTGCAGGTGCTCATGCTGCCATCGAGGAGATGGAGGAGGTGTACCGGAACTTGTCCCAGTTGACCGTAGAGGTACCCGAGGCAGCTATTGATGACCTACTAAGACCCATGCAGAGATTTGGAGTTGGAGCGTCCGTGCGCTTCAACTCTTTACTCCGTAAGGTGGCTCGTACTGTAGACTGCTTTCTCACCCAGCGACAGAGAGCTGTTAGAGCTAGGGGTGTACGGGTCAGGCGTCAGGCCTGATGACACTACTATACTTGTACTGAGAGCTTAGAGGCCTCAGATTTTGTACTTACTGAAAGCTATGATGCTTCAGATTTTTGTAGATTCACTGAAAGCCATCGTGCTTTAGATTTTGTACCAGCACTATTTTTGAGCGATTTATATATATATACATTATTGACGATTTATACATTATGTGTTCTTCAAATGATTAAGTGATGTGATCTTGTTCATATGTTTGCTTCTGTAAATTATATTTACATATTATGAGTATTATGTGTGTGCGATGAACCGATCCAAAATGAAGTTGGCCATCGAGTTAGCAACTGTGTTAAACTCTCATGGAATGTGCAGGTATTGAACAGATTCAAATGACCTTTCTAGGAGATGTACTCGTCTGAAGAGACGAAGTAAGATGGGATCACGGATGGCGTAGACCCAGTTAAGATGGGAAACCACTAATTGAGAATCCATGTGGATGACAATGTGGTTCATACCTAAGGAAATGGCATTAGCTAGGGTTCTGATTACTGCCTGATATTCTGCGGCATTGTTGGTTGCGAACCCTAGGCAACTTTCTCCTGAGCTAATGAGCTCACCTGTTGGGGAATATAGTACCCAAGCTGCTGAAGCAAGGTGACAGGTATGCCGGCTGGCGTCGTCTGCGAATCCATAGCACGTTGCCATCTGCACACGCAGACAGAACATGGTATGAAAAGCAAAAACAAGATCAAAAGACACTCGAAAGAGAAAATGCGTCACACCACACAAAAACACAAAACACGCTATGTACAGTATATACAAGCAAGTTTATGCATGAGAGATCAAGCATAGTATCTCTTCAAGTAAAGCCCATTGCGGGGTTCACCCAAAGAGATTCCGTCATAATCTTCAAGCTCGTAAGCACCTTTTTCCAACACACATTTTATAACATAGGGTCCATGCCACATGGACTCAAACTTCCCTGCTCCTAGTTTATCGTGCTTCTGGTCATAAGTGAGGACCAGATCACCCTCGTTAAAGATACGAGGTTCAATCGACCTATCGTACTGGACTTTGATGCGTTTCTTATGTGCTTCATTAGCAATAGCGGCATCTCGGCGAGACTCATCAAGTTTTGCTAAGTGCAAGAGACATTCTTCCTCAGCAGTAGTGTTAGGAAGAAGTTCGACAGCGAGTTGAAGAGATGGAATTTCGCACTCTATCGGAAGGACAACGTCCAATCCATATACCAATTGGAAGGGAGTGAAGCCTGTGGCGGTTTTAACGGTAGTTCGGTAGGCCCATAATGCTGAAAAGAGCATATTATGCCAGTTGGACTTTTGTGTCCCTACCATCCTCTGGATCATAGTTTTCAAGACCTTGTTAATTGCCTCGACTTGCCCATTGGATTGCGGGTAGTAGGGTGTCGAGTTTTCATGGCGAAAACCCAACCTGTCGCTTAATTCATCAACCATATGGTTCTGAAAGTGAGAACCATGATCGGTAACTATGGCCTGCGGAACTCCAAACCATGCTATCACATGATTAAACATGAAGAGTGCGGCGGTTTTGCCATCGTTTTGGTATGTAGGCATAGCCTCGGCCCACTTTGTGAAGTAATCCAAAGCTACGATGATGTAACTATGCCCCCCAGTCGAGGTAGGCTTACAGTGCATAAAATCGATGCCCCATTTTGCAAATGGGCCAACGACAATAGCCGGATGTAGTGGGGCAGGATGAGTGTGCTTCTTCGTGTGGAAGTGTTGGCAAGGAGGACATTTTTTAACGGCCTCAATACAATCTTTGAAGATAGTAGGCTAGTAATATCCTGCGCACAAAATCTTCTGGGCTGTAGCCATCCCAGAGAGATGACCGCCACATGCCCCAGCGTGACAGTCATTCAGAACGCGTTCAACCTCATCATGAGTGAGACAACGTCGAAGAATTAAATTGACGCCACGACGATACAAAGTATCATTAATGATTAAATAGTACTTTGCATGGTGACGAATATTACGACGGTCGCCGCGAGAAAGTTGAGGATCGAAGCGTTGGGTTTGAAGATATAATAAGATATCTCCATACCACGGGTCAGTTGTACTGATGAGAAACAATGATTCATCCTGAAAGGAGTCATTGTGCTCAACTTCTACATCAGAACGGGGAAGGTCGCAAATGAGCTCTGCAAACACCAAAGACTTCTTAGCTTTCTCAAAACGAAGATCAAATTCTTGCAGTATCACAATCCAGCGTGAATACTTGCCCCCAAGCACCTGACGTGTTAGTACGTGGTACATGGGGTTCGAGTCGGCGATAATGGTGGTGGTGCAGAGCAAGATGTAATGACGGAACTTTTGGACAGCAATGACTGCCGCGAAAGCAAGTTTTTCGACATGTAAATATCTAGTTTCAGCGTCGGCTAGACCCTTACTTGCATAGTATATCACATGTTCCTGAGCGTTTTGATCCTCCTGTACCAAAACCATGGCGATAGTGGTAGCAAAAGCGGCGAGATATAAGATGTAATCTCGATAATAATTAGGCGGTTGGAGCACAGGGGCATGCGTGATGGCATGTTTGATACTGTCGAAGGATTTTTGAGCTTGGTCGTCCGAAATGAACGGGATGTCCTTCTTAAGCAATCTCATATAGCCCTGAGTCTTCTCCGCGAAATTACAAACAAAACGTCTTAAATAAGTCGCCTTCCCTTGGAGACTTTGAAGTTCCATAACATCAGTCGGGGGTGGTAGGTTGATGATGGCCTCAACCTTTAAAGGATCAATGCAGATCCCATCCTTCGAAACGATAAATCCTAAGAGGCGTCTGGACTCAATGCAAAAGATAAATTTATGAGGATTCAGACGGATATTGTACCGTCTGCATCTGAGGAAAATGGCCGTCAGATGATCAATGTGGAACTTGCGCTGCTTTGAATGAGTAGGGAGATCGTCCAAGTAGGGTTCCACAAAGTCCTTAATATCGTGGAAGGCGTACGAGATAGCCCGCTAAAACGTGGCACCAACATTTTTAAGGCCAAATGGGAGCTTGCGATAAACGAATGTACCCCATGGGCAGATGAAAGCCATCTTGTGTTGGTCGGTTGGGTTAATCTCAATTTGGTTGTAACCAGAAAAGCCATCCATGAATGAGAAGATGACGCTTCCGGCACAGTGGTCAATGATCTAGTCGATGAAGGGGGTCGGGTAGTTGTCTTTTGGACAAGCCCGATTGAGGTCCCGATAATCAACACAGACGCGAATGGTGCCCTACTTTTTGTTCATAGGAACGATGTTTGAGACCCAATTCGTCAATGGGACAGGATAAATAAAGCCAGCCTTTAAGAGCTTTTCAATTTCTTCCTTATTGCCGCAGTCTTCCGGGGGTGTACCGGTCGCAACTTTTGGCGTACAGGTTTGATGTCGGGATAGGTTTTTATTTCGCAAGAATCAATTGCGGGGTCTATCCCAGGCATCTCCTCATAGGACCAAGCAAATACGTCTCGATTTCTTCAGGGGAACACTTCTGGCCTATGCGAATGTGTGCCACTATACCAGGTTTCACCGAGATGTCTATTGGGGTGGTTGGCTCAATGTTGGCCAAGTTGCCCTCCATGTCCATAAGACATGTAAGGATGGGGGACTGAAAGGATGGTTAGATATCTAGTGAAAAGAGGGTGTGAATGTTGTTCTCTATGTATTCCAAAGGAGGAAGAAAAGATGACCTATGATGGAGATCATCCCATGGACTGTCGTCAACATTCATTACTTTCATGATGGACTCGTCTGAATGAAAAGTCCGAAGTAAGAGATCAGGTAGAGAGGATGTCCGTCGTAGAGAACAAGATGGGGAGGCCATGGTTAAATGGTCCTCCGGAGCTGATTGGATAGCCACATAAATGTGTTCAGCGGGTGAAAGAGGCATCACATCTCCAAGTAGGTGTGTTGTGGCTTCATCCGGTACAAGCCAAGCATCGTTTGAGTGAGATAAAATCTCAGTGGAGATCATGTTCACCGTAGCAACATGATTAGGGGGGTCCGCGGTTGGAAAAACGCCCATGAGAGATGAATCTTTCAAAAGGCCAACCCCTACACTCTCATACTGTTTTGACATCTGTCCAATGGAAGGAACATGGTCACCAGGATGAGTAGTGGCGTCCGGTGTACAAAAATCTAACTAGTCGATAGTAACAATTCGTCCTTGGTGGGGGAACTGTACTATGCGGAAGACTGAAGAGGCTACCGCCTGCCTGGTATAAAACCAATTGCGACCAAGCAAGAGATGATAATCTAACGGGGCTGAGACCACTTCCACGTTAATGCTTACGGTCTTTCCGCCCAACTCAACTGCAAGAGCTTGTAAGAGCCCATGAGGTTGAAAGCCACGCTCGTCGAATGCTTTCAACGTGGTAGGAGAACGATTCAATTCGGGGGAGCCAATGGCTCTCCAACAAGCGATGGACATAACAGAAGTGGAGGCTCCTTTGTCCAAAAGGGTGCGATGGACATGACAGAAGTGGCGGCTCCTTCGTCCAAAAGGGTACGATGGACAATCTTCCCAGCAATGTTCGTAGAAACTTGGAATGCGAGCTGGTGTGAGAGCCTCGACTTAAAGTTGTCAAGTCGGAACATGATGGTGTTCGAGGAATCCGGGTCGACTGCACCAATAGCTGCAAGGAGAGTTTTGCGTTGATTGGGACAATTCTGCAAAACTTCCAGGGTGGACATGGCGCAAGGAGCTTGTGCCAAGTCCTCTACGATATTGTAATTTTGTGCCACGCGAGCATTAGGATTGAAAACAGCTTTTCGAATCGTACTCTTGGGCGGACGCAATATCGAATCTAAAGAGGGTCTCTCTATGGTGAGAGAGGTCGATGGTACAGTGACATCAGTTAAAGAGTCGGAAGCTTTTTCAACATTACTTCCAGTGGATTCCTTCGAAGGGACCGGTTCGTAAAATCACGAGCGAGTAGTCAAATTGATCGTCTCGTTACGCAACATGAGAATATGCGCGGTATTGGATGGTTCCCCCTGGGCTGGGGGGGTTTGAGCAATCATCTGCTGGTTTTGAGCAGGAAACGGATCGTTGAGGACTGCGGGAGTTGGTTTACCCCTAAGAAACTTTTGCACTTCGTCTCTATGGGGACACTCTTTGGAGAAATGGTCTTCTCCACAAAGTAGACAAGGATACTTCAGTTTCCTTTTTTGCTTGGTATCGTCGGGAGTGCTCTTAGGTTCCTGCTGGGTAGAAGACTTTTTGGGTTTCCTCTTGTTCTTCTTCTTTACCATTAAACTTCGGAGATGAAGATGATTGAACAGAATTCACCTCTTCAGTTCAGCAGGAGTAGTGGACTTGGCGGTGCTGTGACCAACCGGAGTTGGGTTGGATGATCCAACAGTGCTAGCAGCAGACTAGGTGTTAAGGGAACTAATGATTCCATCAGCTTGGGGTCCCTTATGTGGTTTCGTGGGATCGTTAACGTCCCGGGGTGCGTCAGGCAAAATATTGAACAGAGTGCTAGACTGAGTGTAGACCAGGTCTAACAGATGAGCACTCGCGATGGCTTGTTCTTCGGTGACAGCACCTCGCATGGCAACATCTTTTGCTATGGTGGGAATGAGCGATTTAGTAAACCAGTCTGTTAGGAGCTGATCTAGAATGGGAGCTTTAATGAGACGTCGTCTCCTTTGCCATTCATGGATATGATCCGAAATGTGAGTGGTGGTATTCTAACGGAGCGAGGTTAAGAGCTCAATACCAGTCTCATACCGTATAGGCAGCTGGAAATGCGTCAAAAAGTTCATAGCAAGAGAGCCAAAATCAGGAAAAGAGTGCGGTGGCAACTCAATGTACCACTTGGCAGCCGAACCGGCGAGAGTCCTTTGGAACAATCTAAGACGAATTGAATCGTCCATTAAGGAATTAGATGAACACCATAAGTTGTATGTCATCACGTGGTTCTTGGGGTTTTCACCCAGCTTGCCGTCAAACTTGGGGATATCAGACGGAAGTTTCACCGGAATCGGTGGCCAGTTAGATCCGTGGTAAATAGGATCGTTGGTTAAACGGGATAGATCAGGTAAGTCCAAGGTAGCCAGAAAGGGCAACTGTGGATTAGGCTGCGCGTATTGATAATACAGATAAGGCGTGTAAGGACCAAACTGACCATAATGTGTACCAGGATAAAACTGACCGTAGGGGGTGTGTCGCTCGGACCGTAAGGAGGTCCGCCACCATAAGGTGGTCCATTCCAATAAGGTGGGGGTCCACCTCCACCTCCAAGAGGGGGCGGAGGTCCGCCGCCACCACCGGGAGGAGGTGGGGGTCCATAACCGTAATAAGGTGGCCCACCACCACCTCTGCCTGGAGGGGGTGGTGGACCACTTCCGTCGCTAGATGGATGGGGGCCCCCAACACCTCCGTTGCCGGAAGGATGAGGGTTTCCACAACCATTGCCACCACCATAGTAATTAGGTCCTCCACCACCTCCACTTGGAGGGGGTGGTGGGCCACCGCCACCACTCGAAGGGAAATGTCCTCCACCATGATAGGGTGGTCCACCGCCGCCTCCACCTGGAGGAGGTGGTGGACCATTCCCGCCACTGCCGAAGGGGTGAGGGGTGTTGTAAGTAAAGTGAGGTGGGCCTCCACCAATGTTAGGTGGGGGTCCGCCGCCTCAGGCAGGAGGTGGGGGAGGACCGATCAAGGGTGGTGGTACTTGAGGGATAGTCAGTTGGGGTCCGTGTTGCAACACAGGTTGTTTCCCCCATAGAGTGTATGGATTCTCGGGATAAGGTATCCCGTATGGCGCGTTTCCGAGATTAGGTTGGCCCGGCATAGGGTTAACGGAACCTGGATATGCTTGACTCCATGAGGGTTGAGTTACATTTGACGGCCCTCCAACATGAGATAATCCCGTGGTAGACGGTCTAGCAGGTTGGGAAGGTCCGTTGGGGACTCCACCACCTATGTTCTGGTTAGGAAACGGGGGTTGCCCCCCAACCACAACAGGTTGACCATTATTCAAAGGTTGAACCAGCGTAGGTTGTTGACTAGCTACCGTGGTAATAAAATTACCAATAAGATATTCCGTAGGAATGAAATACCCTCCCCTCGAATTTTGAGGTGGGGGAGGAACTGGTAAAGTAACTATGGTAGTGACAGGTGTGTTGGGTTGTTGTCCTTCCACCGGTTGGTTCACTTGAGGTGCAGGACTGGACTCTTGCGAGGGTTGACTAGTCTTGTTAGTGGTCTCGTGGTGGGGTGGTTCAGGTGATCCGAACGATATCGGATGAACTGGGATGGGTTGGTAAAGGGGTAACAATGGGTTTTGAACCCTCCGTTGGAGACTTGACTGCCGAAACTCTTCAGCCATGGAACGAAAGTGAGCCAATTGGCTACGAAAGTAAGCTAAAGTGTCTTCCGGAGTAGTCTCACTGGATGAGGATGAAATGGCAAAATGAGCCACTGGGTGGTCTGTAGAAGATGTCCAATAAGCTGCTGAAGGACCAATAGCTGTAGCAGGGTCGCCCTGGGGTTGGTTTATCCATTCCAACGATCCAGGTTCTCCTGGGATGATGGGAGAAGGGTTTTGAGAAGTGGGGCTGTGTGCTTCTTCATCCTGTAGGGGATGAGAGGCAGGTGAATCTGGTGGAAACAAAAGTCTGCCAACATTCAAGGTGGGGTTCCCTACTTCAGTAACTACGACCGCGTTACGCTGATCCATTCTTACCCTCAAAATAACCTCCGGGTTAAGGGGATATTCGGGTGGCAAGTTCAAGATCCTACGGGACCTTCTCCAGGGAAAATTTGCCAGAGTATCAGAAAAATCAGCCAGGAAAGGCTGAAACAGCGTTTCTCCTAAGGGTATGCTAAAAGAAAAGCAGTCCAGAAAAACCTACTCAAACTAAGGCAACAAGCAAACTTATGTGACAGAGTGGATTCAAAAGTCTGGAACCTCACGGGATTATCAAGGCATCACAAACCGCAATATACTGCAGGGTCTAACAATATGACGCGACAAGGAGGATTGGGACCGTACCCTTGCCTGCATACCCGATTACCTGGACAATACGTGCATGTTAATCTCCTCGAGTGCTGTTCTCAGTGTATTGCTTTGCCAAGACGGCCAAATGGTTGACTCGGTTGGTTTCAGGAATCCTAATGGTGTCTCCTGATACACGCAAGGTACGTGGGAGCTCAAATCCGTAGTGGTGTTGTCTAATGCACAGCCGTTGGCACGAGACCTTCCGATATACATGTCAAGTACGTGATACACCCTTCGATATACACCAAGTACGGATTATGGTACTTGGTGGGTACATGAAGGAGCTCGATATACCGATGTATGTGGAAGACTACAATATCCCCAGACTACAGTGCTGGCAAATAACGACAGCTGCCACCCTTAACGACGCCGGAACACGTCTCTAACTTACACACAAGTTGCTAAAATTTTTACCTAGTTCTACCTTTAATTTTATCTTGGACGGTTAGGTGAATGCATGAGGTGAGTACATAATCGGAAGCATAATGCAAGCCCTAGCTACATGCACGAAATATTCTTTTCTTTCGATGAATTCTACCTATGGGAAGGAGAAAGTTTTTTCTTTCCAATGGTATTGCCAAACAAACTCAATGCAACACAATCTCAATTCAAACAAATTTGACAATGAAAGTATTCTTTTCTTTTTCAACGAAACACACAAACGTACACAACACTACTATCCAAATCAAAGCATTTTTTTTTCTTTTCTTCTTCTTTTCAAAGTAAAATGACACTAAATGATGAAAGGAGAGGATTCTGAAATGAAATATGCAAGCTTTTCAATTTCAATTTCAATGATTCTAAAAGCAACAAAAGTTAAAAATGCATCTATCTTTCCTTAGCACGAAATCAATTTTGCAAAAATCGAAGTGTACTTTGAGCCTTTCAAGAAAATGAGCAATTCATAATTCGAGAAAAACACAATAGATCATACATTCATTCAACTTTTCCAAAATACAAACAAGAATTTTCCAATGCACAACAATCTTTCTTCAATAATTTTTTGAGAAACAATGGGAAAGAAGCACTTTTAAAATCTTTCAATGGATGTATCAAAGAATAAACTTGATAACAACTTCGCTTTCAGATCCAAATGACTGAAAAGAAAACACTACTCACAGCATTCATAGACTCAGAAAACTCAAGAAAAGACAAGCACTCAACCAAGCGGAAAAGACACACTTAACTCAAAATCAAGCAGCAACAAGCAAACTAGGCAAGCAAAGCTCAAAACAAAAGTAGATGAGGTCTGGAAGGTGATCCAATGCAATGATCAGGTCAGGGATGGAAGGAAGGGAATGCAAGAATGAACGAATGAAGGTGGAGGAGACCAAAGTATCCACCACTACCGGTTTCAAGCTTGTCCAAGACGAAACCCAAAGTCAATCCAAATGGAACCAAACTCTCAACACCCAAATTATCAAAGGGGTCTTTGGCTGGATCTCGCAGCACAAAGGGAGTCCAAACATCAGACCAAGACTCAGACTGTCAAATGAGAGGATGGATGCCTGTATGTCAACTTTTGACAGATCGACGCACTCTGTCTTTGCAGACAGTGCGACGTCGCAGGTTGCCTACACGGGAGGTGCGACGGTGTCGCAGTTCACCAATGCACAAGATGCGACGAGTAAGCAACAGACAAAGGACAGAGACTCAGAAAAACACAGTGTCGCTCTGTTTCCACTGCCCAGGTGCGACAGGCGAGTTCTAGATTCAAGAATGAATCAGATCTCTCAATAATGAACCACAAACAGACTTGGAACTGAGTTATATAGACTCAGAGGACGAAGATCAGAACCTTCAACGTGAAGATCTGAAAGTGAATGGCAAAAATGATAAACAGGCTCGTGTGAAGTAATCTACTGAAAATGACTTTCAGATGAATGACCACTAAACAAAACAAACAGTACTCCCCAGTATGGTCGCCAGATTTGTTACCGGACAATCCACTCGAGCGGGCGCGAGCAGGATCTCCCTAGCTCAATGCGAGTCTAGAACAAATAAAACAGACTACAAACACGTTTCCTAGATCTACTTAAGGATCAAGTGCTAGATGTCTTACCTCTTTGGTCCGCTATCCTTTCTCCCAAATGTTGATCCACGTCCCACGGTCGTCAGATCCAAGCTACAAGACCTGTTAAGACACAGAAAAGAGAAACAAGTAAAGAGCATCTATACAATAAGAGATCTATGTAAACAGTTAAGCAAGTAAACAACACAACATCATTACACATAAGAACAATATTGGTGGAAAGCATTTGTATTACTGCAAATAGAGGAGTACATGATAGAGATATAGGACTACAACCAAAGACTTAACGTAGCAGCCCTTCTCCGACCGAATCAATTGCCATATCCTTCCAAGGAAGCATGAGTTCTCCAAGAGGTGAATGGAATGTCTTGGGAGAGATTTCATTTGCATGTAGATACTATGGCCTTCCTTTAAGGTAAATTTCACTAGCGTATGGATACCTTAGTCTTCCTCCCTTTGGTATGGGAATGAGCCTCACTTATATAGGACTAAATGGATAGGGTGTGGATAGGATAGGTTGAGGAAGGGTAGGAGAGAGATAAGGGATCTTCCCAAAGAGTTAGGGGTCGAGTACCAGCTCTCCTAGAGGTCAGGGATAAGCCCCCAAATGAGCAAGTTTCGAGAAGGATCTCGAATAGTCTATTTTTGCCCATTAATAGACCTCGTCGCACCCTGTAGTGGTGCAACCTGCGACGTCACATGTTGCTAGTGTGCAACCTGCGACGACCCTTCAGAACCTAGCACAAATGGGTACAAACCCTCCCAGGATGATTATTAGTCCAAGTGCCTTCAGAGGTGTATACACTGAATCTGGTGATGATTAGATTTTGGGTGTAACAAATACTTAAGAGAAAAGCATAGATTATATAATATCGTGCTCGATTGTTAGCCTTCTAATCACAAATCATATGCTTAAGAATCAAAAGTAAATAACTAGAATGGTATCACCTTATACAAGATGAAGCATGGCACACAAAGAGCTTCCACATTGACCTCCAAAGTCTTCAACTTTATTCAAATACTAAACAAGATTACAAATTTCTCTAGAGTTTCTATGCACAAATATCCATGAGAAAGAGAGAGCAAAGCACTCTTACTTATACAAAAACTAGACCAAACCCCTACCCTAATTCGAATTGGCAAAGAAGGAGCCAATGGCACAAGTCTAAAGTCGAATTCCCAATCACATATCAATCAAATCGTAGCTTGGAGTGGAAACAATCACATGAACTCGAGTTCTAGTTGATGTGGGTGGGGAGGTGGCCTCCACCTTGCCAAGGCGCCCCCCATCCCTATCTTGGAAGCTTCACCATCAAGTAAACCATTTCCATGTGTAATATTCGAGCCCATACCCTAGATTGACGTGAGCTCTATGGAGGCATGCGTGAGCTCTATGGCAGACAAGAACTCAAGCTATAATAAATGGAACATGTGTTTAGTAGAGAGCCAAGCCCATGAGGTGGCAAGGGCGCCCACCATAGCCTTTAATACAACTAACTCAACCAATTAATTAATGCCATATCACCAAATTCGATTTCTGCATGCAGGTGGGCGAATTCACTTGGAGTTAAACACTGATGCTTACTGGATAGTTGACTGAATGATGTCTGGGATGATTGGAATCTTCATTAATGCCTTGTGCCATGTCATTTAGCCACTGAAATAATCCAATTTGGATTATTCTGGAGAGAATTGGATCATCTCCAATTTATTAATTTTTTCAATTTAATTAATTAATAATCCTCTTTATTGATTTTTTGAGGAATTATTAATTAAGTGGCCAAATAACGATCTGAAACTTAGGATAAAGGTGTCTGGAGTCTAAGTATGATTTTTTGGCTTAGGAATTAAGCCTCCAATCACTGAAAAACACCCCCGGACGACTGACATATTACAATTTGATTTTTTCCATTTAAACTATGGAAAAATTAATTATTAAAAAAAAAAAAAATTAACTGTCCAATGCGTACGGTAAAAATTTTTCGGACAACGTATAAAAACCACTACAGACCTAGGAAATGACCACTGACTCGACCCATAATGTCTAGTAGGTTCATATTCCTCAGTTCAACTCTAATAACCCCCATGGCCAGAATTTCAAAATCGGGCATTCCAGCTTTGGAGAAAGCGGGAGAAAACCTTGTCAATTATATCTCGGCTAAAAGCAAAGTATAATTGGTCAGGGTAAAATCCTCCCTGGAATACCTTAGTTTGATAAACCAGTCATGGGTGACCGAGCCACTCCAACCCTACTAGTACACCTTTATTACAAAAACCCTGTGGGGCATGGTCATTTCAAGACAAACAACAAACTGACTAGCCAAAACTGGCTAGGCACAAAGGATGGATCATCTGATACACTGGAACACAAACACTTATCATGTTTGTCAAATGGTGACTCTTCAGATAATCCAACTATGGTACAAAATAGGTGATAACAAAGACACTTCTAGCAAATGATAGTTTGATTTCTAGTGATAAAATGACAATTTAAATACAAATCAAAACTACCCACAACCCCAAAATGACCCAGCTAGACAGCAAGAGAAGAACACCCAAGGAGGGCGAAATTGCCAAAAGGACCAGTGCTAGTTCTAGGGGTAAATGGAGTCAAATCAAATTGAAATTTTGTATTTAAGCATTTAACAATATTTTAGAAGCGGGTTTAAAAAGAAAAACAAGTTCTAACGGTGAATTTTTAAGATTTTAATTTTCCCTTGGTTTTTTTTATGCAATTTCAGCTCAGCAAACACAACATAAATCTAAATGGAGAATTAAGCATGAGAGAAGTACCTGAAACACTGATGAATAACTGAATATTGCATGAAGACTACTTGCCAAATTCAAGTGATGAGCAACCAACGCTTTACCTGAGCGTTTGAGCCAACCAAAGACCAAGTGCATCCTTGCTACCTGCCACAAAAATGGAAAATCAGAAGTCTAAAGCAAATAGATAGTTTGCACAGCAAAATGAAAGACAAATGATTAAGAAATTGAAAGACAATGAGTAAATTCAACTCCCTTGTTAAATTCTTGAAGCAAAGAACAAGTGTGGAGCTTCCACTCCAAAAATTGCGCCCTCCTTCAAGTGGTCTCTCAACCTGCAATTCGTTTCAGCTATGTATGATGGGGAAATACACTAGATAACTCAGCAATACATCAGCAAATAGATATCAATCACAACCATGCTCATCCAAGCACACAATGTCTCAAGAACTCTCCAAGAATCTTCTCTATTCAGTCCAAGTGTTCACAAAAAAATGCCCAAGAGAGGTACAAATGAGAGAGCTCCTCTCTTAAGTAGAGAAAGCTCTCAATCTACCGTAACTCCCTCCAAATTCGATGGCTGGGATCATCTCTTCCCATGCTTAATCGAATGGTTGAGATCAAATCTAAGGGGGGGGGGGGGGGCGAATTGCCCTCTAACGCCCATGTGAAAGGTGGGGCCATTCGTGGGGCCCAATAAACATGCAAATAGGTGGTTGGGGGGTGTCTATGGATTATTGTTTTAGCTCCCCATACCACTCAACCAAAGTTTCAATACATTACATTTGCAAAATATGAAGTTTCACATAGTGAAAAATACCCAAATATGGCCCAATCGTCCCATGAGTGAAGCTGGGCTAAATGAGGGCCCCACATCATAAAATAAATGTTCAAACATTATAAAAATGACCTTAGGAGACCCCCATACCTTAACCAACCTTTGCACTTACCATTTTAATAATTACTGTTATCACGCAACTTGTAGTTGCCCTTAGTGGTATCCCATCCGGGACGGTAGAGGAGACAGGCAACTAAAGAGGTGACCCAAGAGATGCCACGGTTCCCAATGCAAGGTGGGAGTCACGTCAACCGAGGCACTCTTCGCTTTAGGTCAAGGTGAAACAAGACCTAGGGGGAGACCCTATAACCAATCACAGTTGATTGGACCCAAACAAAGGTTTCTAAGGATGAGTAAATGAAGAGTTACGGAAACCAATGCAAGGCTAAGTGGACCTAGAAGTTGAGATATGGTTGAAGGTGGTTTGAGAAATTGTTAGTGTTTCAACCTATGTATGATTTAGGCCACATAATTGGGTATGATGATAAGGTGTAGTACCATATGTTTATACAAGTGGGTCCTATTTTCTTGGGATGTGTGAAAAGGCTTCAAGTGGGCCCACAAGGTGAAGCTAGGGATGAAATTGGTACTAGATGTTGTGTAATTAGTAGATCTATGGATCTAAGTTGATTTTAGGAGTACCCATGTACCGGATCTAGGGTTTGACACAATTCCCAAGGAGTGCGACTTGCTTTGAGGAGGACTAGTGCCTTGTTGGATGGGCTAATGGGGTCAAAAGGTATGTCAAAGTGTAGATCGGGATACTTAGAAGCCAAGTCAAGTGGGCTAAATGAGATTGGATGGTTGGATCTTGCTAGATCTAGGTTTTCATGTAATGACCCTAAGTGGACCACAATCCCTTGAAACAAGGAATGCTACCCCCAAGGCAGATCGTCACAAAATGATACTCTAGACCTAGGTTTCAAGGTATGGCCTTTCCAAATTCACAAAAAACTCAACCACCCACTTCCTCAAAGTGGGCAAACTCACTCACCCAAGGGAGTGCGACTTTGCTCAAGGAGGGCTAAAAGGTGGGTTAAGTGGACCAAATCAAGTCCAATGGCCACCAAACTGTAGATCCAAGTGGCTAGTACCCCGATCTATGTAGATCCCAAAAATCAAGTCAATCCAAGGGTTAGATCTTAGTAGATCTGAGTTTTAAGGTGCCAAGAAATTCAAAAGGGGATTTTAATCCCTTAAAACGTGGAATGATGCCCACAAGGTAAAAATCACCAAAGTAAGAATCTGGGGGTAGGTTATCAAGTGTCTAGATTGCAAATCAAGTGGGATCTCACCTACCCATGTGCTAGATCTAACCAAACAAGCCTCTCTTAGGGAAGTGCGATTTGGTTCAAGAGGGCCTTTTGCCTTGAAAAGTGTGTCAATTTTTACCCAATCACCACCAAACTATAGATCCCACTAGGGGTGGATACTATAGAGGTGGGTTCTTAAAATCTCTTCAAAAGAAAGGCTAGATCTAAGTAGATCTAAGAAAAACCAAAAACAAGGGTTTTAATCAATTAGGGTTTTTATGATCTAGAAATTATGGATGATGCAAGGAAGAAGAAGATCATACCTTTGGAGCATACCTGGATGAAGAGATGAATGCTAGTTGAGACAAGGATTACTTTTGCCAAAGATCAAATGGAGAATTGTTGAAGCCCTCTTGCCAAATCGATTTTTCCAAGCCACATGTGAATCCCTCTAACCTGTCAAAACCGAGGAGCAAAGCATCAATCAGTTTAACATGTTGAAGGTAGATACAAGCAAGAGAGAGATAAGCATAGAATAGTTGACACAAAGGCAAAACTACTCCCTGTCAAACCAAAACGTCTTCCTCCAAGCTTGAAGGGCAAGCCTCCCCACCAATTCGCACTTGTCCAAAAACGTCCTCTTGACCTGTAAATAAAATATTGCAAATATGCAAGATAGCTACAATAGATCCTCCAGTGCAATGGACAAAAGCATTTACAATCGAAACAACCAACATCCACTCCAATCCAAGCATGTACTCTAAAAGATAGAAATTTTATTCCAAGAGCCAAGAGCCAAAAATCTCTAGATCATTTTACAATGAGAGGCTCCCTCCTTAAATAGGATGGGGAGAGAGTACAATCCTAACCACTTTTTACATGAGTAGCTAAGATTAAAAGATCAAAAGATCTAATCAACGGCTAATAATAAATCATAACAATATATCACATGGATCACCCAATATAATGATGGCGCCCCTACTAAAAGGTACAAAAGGAGGATGACGTCATCCACTAGAGGGGTAAAGGTACAAAGATCCACCTCATAATGACTAGGACATGATAAAATAAGCACATGGTGGGGCTAGGAGGCATCAATCCTTACTAGCTCATCCCCAAGGAACAATAAAATAATAAAATATGTCCAAGATAATATAAATGATCAAATCTGTCCTCAAAATCTGTGACAGACAAGCAGTAAAAGACCTCCTGTGATCAATGTGGGCATACCCACATGGTGAAAACTGGCTGAAAGATCGTGAGATCACCCTGGAATACCTCTGTGAAAACCAAATGCCAAAACCTTGCCTCAATTGCCCAAATCGATTTCCTCAGTGACCACTTTATCCCATTTTTTAACTGCCTCGGTAACTGTGAAAGTGCCAAAACTACCTCCTAGGGCATCTGCGCTGTCCATCTGAGCCCACCAGGCTCTCCAGAAGGGGGGGTAAATGGTAAAAACAAGTGGCTGGAACACCCCCTCCATCATCAGCGCCCTAGGTGAACTGGCCTCACATGGCCCCTGCTGCTCAGGCTGGGAAATCAGCCCCAAATCTGGTCAACAAGTGTAAAACTACATCAATCACTGTCAGAAGTGCCCGGAACTGAAAGATAAGTGTCTCATTGGATCCAGAAGACCCAAATCCACTAGGAATGTGTACTCATACACCATGGGTTGCCCTAATGGGGCAGCTGTAGGGTCCACCATATATGGACAATGCATAATCTGCTGATCTGAAGTAATAAATAAAACTGCTGAACTGCATCAATCATCATCTGCATCATATGTCCATCATATGATCTCATCATCAAGTATGTGGGACCATGAATCATCATCAATAAGCATATATATATGGCCCACATCATCACAGATCCCAATAATATACAACCAAGGATAAATCACATTAGTAGACTAAGACATGCTTCTCTAATCATTCTCACAGCCAAGCTCAAAGTATAACATCCATTCAGTGGCATTAATCAAGTTAGCATATTCCTTTGTTATATAAAATTACTTGCACAATAGTTCAAATGACAAACTCACCCATTGAACATGGTCAAACTGCTAGTGAAGGATGAAGGCTAGGAACAAGGTTGGGCCAAGGGGTTGACTTGTCTAACTTAACTCAAAAATACGTTGGACTGGGAAAAGGGGGAAGCTACAAACTCTGTGCTGGACAAAATAACACAGGGGACGGCTGTGCCTCACAAATGGATAAGTTGTTCAGAGAGTGTTTATTCAACTTAGGCATCATGTCTACATCAAGTTGATCCAGGTTCATTAGGATCATTCAATTTCATTTCATGGCCTCTTTGGCCTACATAACCCTTCGGATTTCAGGTGTGCTGATAAGCACAACTAGTTGCAGCTTGCATCCAGGGCATGTTTTTCAAATACATATAAGGCCAGCAATTATTTAGATATAACTTTTAAGGGCCATTGCTTTTTGGACCTTTCTTATACTCTTCGAGGAGTATTTTTTTAGCTGTTCATCGCTCTTGCCCTTTTTTTAGTTTCCATGGGCGAATTTATAAGTTTCCATAGGTAGAACATGAGCTTTCAGTTTTAGCCAACAACATCGCAAGTGACTAGGGGGAGTTCGAGCCAATGCCAAACATCGGGAAAACCGACCAGAATGATTTAGGCCTACAATCCAACTCACCAAAGGCAAGTTTTGTCACCAACTTAGAGCCGAGACACTGAACATACAGGGATGCGGTCCAAACACAGAGGTAGAAAAATGGGGAAGTCCTCAGTATCAGAAAGTCAAATGAGACAGGTTAAGGTTTAAAGTCAAATAGGAAAGTCATGTATGGATGGAGTCAAGTGGATATGGAGCCTACACTAGCAGACAACTGGTGTCAGGAAAGACCATATCTATGTAAGGTGGAAAACCAGTGGGTTTTGTTAAATGACCTAAATGTGCAAGCAATTGTCTATTTTATGATTTATAGTTCATTTTAAAAAGTTTGCCACATCAGGAATAATATACCAAGCAAATGCTGTGAACATGACTAAATCAACAAGATAATAATCCACAGTCATTGATAACATATCCATAGATCATACAACATCATCATAATAATAATCATCATGTACCATCTGAAACACTGCTGCAATACATCTCTAAGCACTGAACTGAAACTGTATGGGATAAAGGGTCACATCGGTCATCAAATCTGAACTCTCAAGGCTCAGCCTTGACACAAGGTCTAACATAAATCTGAATAATATACTGCTCTGATCATGAGTGATCCAAAATACATAGCCATGCTCTGGAATAATGGAAGCTCTGGAATGTGCAGATATCTGCTAAAAAAGGATAGTAGCCCTGCTACTATAGTGTGATAACAGTTACCTTTGCCATATTTGATTTTCCATATTTAATTTATTGCTGGTTTTATTTCTGAAGATGTAATTTGCGTTTTTGACCCACTTATATCGTCCGAATTGACGAACTGTCTGCTGCAATGCGATCGTAGACCCCAAATATAGTAGACATGGTCACTTGAACGACCCCAATCCATCAATTGGGCACTGTTTGCCCAAAATCCAAGATTTTTAATTAAAACAGGTCCCTGGTGACCCATAATAATTAAAAATCTCATCAACACTTCAACCTTTTCTGATTCTAACACTTGGAGGTGCATATGGGATCCCAAGACATAAAAAATGACCAAAATCGAAATCTTGATCGTAACTTTTTTTTTCGAGCCCATCTTTAGCCTAGTCAACCAAATTTGACCAAGTCAAATCTGGTCAAAATGGCAATGGCTGAAAACCTGTAAACAACATGAAGCGTCAAGGCTTCCTTATTTATGTTAGTACATTACTAAAACAATATAATGACGACATGGTGATCATAATAGAAAAATCTCAATAAAAAAAGGCCCCAGGTGAGGTAGGCCCACCACCTCCAACAAAGACTCAAAACTGCTATGCACAACTTATAGACTTGACCACGTAGCTGACTTTGGGTGAGGTGGATAAACAAGGTGAAGGATGGGGGAAGACAAGGACCAAGATCGTGTGACCTTTTGGATAAATAGGGAAGGCGGGACCCACTGACATAAGCATACCATGATAATACACAGGGAAGGGCGATGCCTCACAAATGGGTATAATGGAGGGAAACCACCACTGATCATCTAACATACACCTTGCAACTCACATCCGTGCCTTCAGAAGACTCCGTGAGGATCTTTTCTAGAGCCACCATGCCTGGGTGTTCGGCAAACCGTAACTTGAGACTCTAGGGGACAATTCGCATAGCTGTCCCTTACTCCATCTCACCTCCTTGCCCCGCAGGACTGGGTGAGGAAATAACCACTACAATGCTCAGATACATATGGCTGACCTGTGTCTGTTTGTGTTCATAAACACATTCTTAGACTTTACATTTGACTTTCATACTTAGCCTTTTTGGCTTCATTTACATTTCATTTCATTACATTTCATGGCCCTTTTTGGGCTACATACATATCTTAAAAGTTATACCAAGGCGCTGATACTGCAAAGTAATGGGAGCAAGTGTACATGCTTCGATGACCAATGGGGAACACCCGGTGAGTCTACACAATCCTATACTGCATTGCAATATCGGGGGCAACCGATGGGAGCAAATCCCAGGTTTGAGAATGCATCTCACACACTAAAGAGCCGAGGCACAAGAGACAGGGAATCATGGCATACTCAGAGGTCATTGGGGAAGGGGATCCTCAAAGCCACAAATCAAGGTCCAAGTCGGGAAGGACCAAACATGAATGAGTCAGATGGGTGGAAGGAAGTGACAGGTGGATCCAAGGTCAGCTGCCTAGGAGGACGAAATGACCAAGTCTATACCAATAGTGGGGAAAGGAACCAGTGTGCATATACATGAGTCTACTGAATGAGGTGGACTGACATCACCAAGGGCCACACATCATAATGAAAACCAAGATCGCCACATCAAAAATCATACGTCAAGTCCGTGTACTATCATAAATAAACAAGTCTCAATAACAACATGAGCAATGCTAACAAACCATAAAGTGCTATACCTGCCATACCATATACCTGCTGATGAAGCTGAATCTGGAACTGGATCTCTGCTGAATCCGAGCAATAAGTGGCAAACCAACTATACTCTGTAGTGCTCTCATCACAATATGGCTAAGTAACTCTCTCAATGGGATTGTTATCACACAACTTGTAGTTGCCCCTAGAGGTATCCCATCCGGGACGGTAGAGGAGTTAGGCAACTAAAGAGGTGACCTAAGAGATGCCACGGTTCCCAATGCAATGTGGGAGTCACGTCAACCGAGGCACTCTTCGCTTTAAGTCAGGGTATGACCAGACCAAGGGGGAGACCCTAATACCCCAATCACAGTTGATTGGACCCAAGCAAAGGTTTCAAAGGGTGAATAAATGATAAGTTACGGAAACCAATGCAAGGCTAAGTGGACCTAATGTTTGAGGTATGGTTGAAGGTGGTATCATGGATAGTTAATGTTTCAATCTATGTATGGTTTAGGCCACTTGATGGGGTATGATTATTAAGTATAGTACCATGTGTTTACACAAGTGGGTCTTGTTGCCTTGGGAAGTGTGAAATGGTTCTAGAAAGGCCCACAAGGTGAAGTTAAGTGTGAAGATGGTACTATAGGCTAGATCTAGGTTAGATCTTACAAGTTAGAGTTGGTTCTAGGATTACCCATGTGCTAGATCTAGGGTTTGACACTAATCCCAAGAAGTGCGCCTTGCTTGGAGAAGGACTAGTGCCTTGTTGGATGGGCTAATGGGGTCAAGAAGAATGTCAAAGTGTAGATCGGGACACCTAGAAGCCAAGTCAAGTGGTTTGGATGAGATCCAATGGTTGGATCTTGCTAGATCTAGGTTTTTAGGTGATGACCAAAAGTGGACCACAATTCCTCAAAACAAGGAATGCAATCCCCAAGGTAGATCGGGACAAAAGGACAGTCTAGACCTAGGTTTCAAGGCATGGGCGATCCAAATCCACAAAAATCTCCAACACCCACTTCCTAGAAGTGGTCCAACTTAAAATTCCCAAGGGGTGCGACTTTCTCAAGGAGAGGCAAAAAGTGGTTTTGGTGGACCAAACCAAGTCCAATGGCCACCAAAATGTAGATCCGGGATGCTAGTACCCCGATCTATGCATGTTCAAAGTTTCAAGTGAATCCAATGGGTAGATCTTAGTAGATCTAAGTTTTTAGTTACCAATGAAATCAAAAGGGGGTTTCAACCCCTCAAAACATGGAGAGATGTCCACAAGGTAGTTTTCACCAAAGTAAGGACATGGGTTTAGGTTATCAAGTGTCTAGATGCCAAATCATGTGAGATCTCACCTACCCATGTGCTAGATCTAGCCCAACAAGCCTCTCTCAAGGAAGTGCGCTTTAGGTCAAGGAGAGCTTTTTATCTTAGAAAATGGATCAATTCTTAGCCAATCACCACCAAACTATAGATCCAACTAGGGGTGGATGCTATAGAGGTGGGTTTTCAATATCTTTTCAAAATGAGGGCTAGATCTAAGTAGATCTAAGAAATACCAAAAATTGGGGTTTTGATTTAATTAGGGTTTTATGACCAATGGAGATAGAATGGATGAAAGAGGCACATACCTTGTAGATCTTACCTCAATTTGCTTATGGCCACCTTGCAAGTTGATAGCATTCTCCTATGTTTATATTCAAGAGTGAGATCCAAGTGCTCCAACCAAATCTCCCTTCTCCAAGATAGCCAAATCGTCCTCCTCCTACAAGACAAGATCAAAGAAACAAGTCAAGCAAGATGATTATGAAAATGGTAGAAAGATGTAATAGAAAGCATCAACTATGTCACGAAGATACAATAATGATACTCCCTGTCACAAGATCAACCCAAGAGAGAATATGTGGATCCCTCCAACAATAACCCTCCAAAAGTCGCCCTCCTCTCTCCAATTCGACTTTCCTGTCAAAAGGTTAGCAAAAACACATAGATCCACAATGATACATAGAAGAGATACTTTATATTCAATATGCAAGAGAATCCACAAGCCAAGAGAGATGTGCTCCACAAAAAATCTTCTATTCCAATATTCCAGAGCTCCAAAGGTGAGCTTTACAATGGGGGGTCTCCTCCTTATATAGGATAATAAAGACCAAAACCCTATACCACTCTACAATACTACATCAAATGAGTGGTTGAGATTATAAGATCTCATCATACAATCAATGGCTAGGATGAATCCATAACAATATATCACATGGATCACTCAACATAACAATAGCGCCCTCACTAAATGGTATAATGGAGGGTGACGTCATCCCACAAGAGGGGTATAAAGTACAATAATCCACCTCATGATGACTAGGACAAGATAAAATAAGCACATGGTGGGGCTAGGAGGTATAAATCCTTGCTAGCTCACCCCAAGGCACAATAAAATAATAAAATATGCCCAATATAATGATAATGACCAAAACTGTCCTCAGAATCCATGACAGTCGAGCAGTAAATGTCCTCCTGTGATCAATCTGGAGATACCCACATGGTGAAAACTGACTGGAAGATAGTGAGATCACCCTGGAAGACCTCTGTGAAAACCAAATGCCAAAACCTTGCCTCAATTGCCCAAATCGATTTCCTCGGTGACCACTTTATCCCATTTTTTTAACTGCCTCGGGAACTGTGAAAGTGCCAAAACTGCCTCCTAGGGTGCTAGCGCTGTCAATCTGAGCCCACCAGGCTCTCCGGGAGGGGGGATAAATGGTAATAACAAGTGGCTGGACCACCCCCTCCATCATCAGCGCCCTAGGTGAACCGGCCTCTCGGGGCCCCTGCTGCTCAGGCTGGGAAATCAGCCCCAAATCTGGTCAACAAGTGTAAAACTGCATCAATCACTGTCAGAAGTGCCCGGAACTGAAAGATAGGTGTCTCAATGGATCCAGAAGACCCAAATCCACTAGGAATGAGTACTCATACACCCTGGGTTGCCCTAATGGGCCAGCTGTAGGGTCCACCATATATGGACAATGTATAATCTGCTGATCTGTAATGATAATAACCTGCTGAACTGGATCAAACATCATCTGTATCATATGTCCATCATATGATATCATCATCAAACATGTGGGACCATAAATCATCATCAATAATCATCCATACATGGTCCACATCATCACGGATCCCAAGAATATATATAATCAAGGATAAATCACATCAGTAGACTAAGACAATGCTTCTTTAATCATTCCATAGCTAAGCTCAAAGTACAAATTCCATTCAGTGGCATTAATTATATTAACATATTCCGTTGTTATATAAAATTACTTGCACCATAGTTCAAATGACAAACTCACCCATTGGACATGGTCAAACTGCTAGTGAAGGATGAAGGCTAGTAGCAAGGTTGGGCCAAGGGTGTGACTTGTCTAACTCAACTCAAAAATACTTTGGACTGGGAGAGGGGGAAGCTACAAACTCTGTGCTGGACAAAAAAACACGGGGGATGGCTGTGCCTCACAAATGGATAAGTTGTTTAGAGAGTGTTTATTCAACTTAGGCATCATGTCTACATCAAGTTGATCCAGGTTCATTAGGATCATTCAATTTCATTTCCATGGCCTTTTTGGCCTACATAACCCTTCGGATTTCAGATGTGCTGAGAAGCACAACTAGTTGCAGCTTGCATCCAAAGCATGTTTTTCAAATATTTATACAAGGTCAGCAATTGTTTAGATATAGCTTTTAAGAACTATTGCTTTTTGGACCTTTCTTATACTCTTTGAGGAGTATATTTTTTTAGCTTTTCACTGCTCTTGCCCTTTTTTGTTTCCATGGGCGAATTTTTAGTTTCCATAGGTAGAACATGAGCTTTCAGTTTTAGCCAACAACATCTCAAGTGACTAGGGGGAGTTCGAGCCAAGGCCTACAATCCAACTCACCAAAGGCAAGTTCTGTCACCAACTCAGAGCCGAGACACTGAATAAACAGGGATGCGGTCCAAACACAGAGGTAGAAAAATGGGGAAGTCCTCAGTATCAGAAAGTCAAATGAGACAATGTCAGGGTTTAAAGTCAAACAGGAAGGTCATGTATGGATGGAGACAAGTGAATATGGAGCCTACACTAGCAGACAACTGGTGTCGGTGGAAAGACCATGTCTATGTAAAGGTGAAATACCAGTAAGTTTTGTTAAATGACCTAAGAGTGCAAGCAATTGTCCATTTTAAGATTTACAGTTCATTTTAAATAGTTTGCCACACCAGGAATAATATACCAAGCACATGCTATGATCATGACTAAATCAACAAGATAATAATCCACAGTCAGTGAGAACATATCCATAGATCATACAACATCATCATAATAATCATCATCATGCAATATCTGAAACACATCTGAAGTACATCTCCAGGCACTGAACTGAAACTGTAATGGGATAAGTGGTCACATCAGTCATCAAATCTGAACTCTCAAGGCTCAGCCTTGACACAAGGTCATAAAATCTGAATAATGTACTGCTCTGATCATAAGTGATCCAAAATATATAGCCATGCTCTGGAATAAGGAAGCTCTGGAATGTGCAGATATCTGCTGTACAAGAATAGTAGCCCCGCTACTATGGTGTGATAACATCTGGCTCCAGCTGGGACAAGTGCTCTAAGGGAGAGAGCGCTTGAGAACCTCAGAATCTCTGGTCTCGAACTGCTCTGCATCAATCTTCAATCCAGCACTGCACCATCCTTGCTTTCAGCTTTTACCTTGCACCTGTTCCTGCTCTCACAAAAACTAGAATACCATCATGGAGCATGTATGGGATAAATATAAAATAAAACTGAAAACTAATCTACAGCATAAACTGAAAATGCGTCAAAATATAAATTTAAACTAACATGGCGTATATTATTATCATTTATCATTTTTATTTACTGTGCAGGAGGACAAGAGTACTTCTTTAATCAGGCAATCTCAACTTGCACAGGCAGCCAACAATAGAAATGCTAACTACAATTTCTTAAATGCATGCAGGAGAAGAGACAAGCTTAGGAAGGAGCAAGGCTCAACTCACTAAAGGATGGAAACAAGCAGACACTCCAGGCAGAAAAAAGAAAAAGGGACAATATTCGGCACACAGAAAAAGAAAAATCACACAAATCCTACTGCTCAAGTGAGCTTATTCAATACCTACCTACCCTACTCTAACCAGTGAGCACAAATGTTAGGTAAAATCATAAATCCAGTGTAACCATTCGTCAAACAGGTTAATGATTCTTATTTGACTTTTGATAATAGAACAAGTCAAGATCGGGCTAAAGATTAACAAATTTGAGGGCACAATCTTCCTGACTTGTTCAAACATAGAAGAATGGTTTAAATGATGCAGTATGAAAATATGCCAAGGAGAAGATTGTCTGATACAAACATCCTCCATCAAAGAACTGATAGGATCATAAAATTTATGCAAGTTTAACTCAGAGATGGATGGACGGAAGACATAAGACATGTGATTCAGTTCATTTTCACACAAATTAACTTCTTCATTTTCTTCTCTCACATATTCAATTTGATTCTCCTTGGGACTGATGATCAAATAGAAACCAAGTGGGGACAAATTAAAGCTTAAAAGATGAAAAATCAAAGTTAAACCCACTTGATGCTCAAAAATGGAGAAAAGATGGAATTGATCTTTAAACACCCTTTCTAGCCACCAGAAATGATTGATAATTTGACAACAAGCATTATTGTTCCAAGGTGACTGAAAAGGGAAATGAAGTGCTTTTTCTCCAATTATGTAATCGTGCATATACTTCCTATTGAAAAAATCCAAGGCAAAAATTTGACTAGAGCACCAACCCAAAGATGATTGAAAGAGTTGGGAAGTGAGGGTGGGTTGCAAATATGAAAATTCTCCCAAATGAATAAATAAGTTTGACTTTGGATTTTGACAAAAGAAAGCACTCTTTACTGTAGGAATGATTTTAATCTTTTGATCAAGTTTAATATTTACAACCTGAGGACAAGATTGACCATAACTATCTAACTCTAAGTTATCTTGATTAAGGATGGAAAAACTTAAAGACTCATTATAAGAAGTGCAAAACAAATTAGAGCATCTAGTGTGATTCCCTAATTCATCCTCATCTTGATATTGACCTTCTATTAATTCATCATTAAAATTATAAGAGAATAAGTGATCATTTTCATTTATAATATCTTGATTAAATGCACAATGATCACGAGAGATTACCACTAAAGGATCTTGGTCGGTGTTTTCACTTTCTTCTTTTTCAATAAGGTGATAAGGAATTGAATGATCATTAAATATGGAACGATTAAAGAGTTTCTCTGAGGGAGGAACTTCAATAGACTGACTGACTAAAGGCTCATCCTCAGAAATTTCCTCCGGATCAAGACTAGGGCTACCTAAAAAGAAATTTGAAAACTTATGATTTATACAATGATTATGGATTTGACTATCAATCGACTCAAAAGTGGAAGACTTATCCTCAAAAGAAATTGAGCAGGATGGGTCATCTTCGGATGTTGACAATTCACTTGATGCTTGATTATTAACAGATTCAACAATAGGATCAAAAAGGGGAAGGTTTTGATTTGAAAAATATATATCATCGGATTCACTTCCCCATCTTTCTAAGAAACTTTGCTCAAACATGTCATACCCGGAAATGCTATTGGGCTTCAAATCTAAGAACCAGATCTCAGCTCTTTCTTTGAAGGACGAAGCCAATAGTTTCATACACACATCCTCATGGGTTATGGATAAATCTTTAATAATTTCCCTAAAAAGTTCAAGGTGTCTTTTAGCAGAGATTTCATAACTTCCATCGAATTTAGGCAACCTTTCACGGGCTTGATGAGGGATATGATGAGGATACCCAATAATTTTTGAGAAGTCAAAGACTTTTAATCGACCGAAAGTTCTAGGCCGCTCAGAAGCAGCCATGGATTATTTTATTTATTTTATTTATTTTTATTTTTAAATCAAGAACCTAAGTACCAAATGATGCACCCCATGGGTTCTAGATAACGATAGGATCGATCACCAGTGGAGTCGCTTATGTGGAGTCGCCAGGTAGATCTTGAAACTCTTCTACCAAGATGTATGTCGTTCAGAGTGCAGAGAGATAGTGAGACACAAAGGTGTGTTGAACCAAGGTAGGCCTCTACCTCCCCGGCAACGGCGCCAAAAATGTTAATGTTGGCAAAGAGAACGGGAGTGGAGGTTTGAAAAATATATGTCGAACCAGGGTAGGCCTCTACCTTCCCCGGCAACGGCGCCAAAAATGTTATCACACAACTTGTAGTTGCCCCTAGAGGTATCCCATCCGGGACGGTAGAGGAGTTAGGCAACTAAAGAGGTGACCTAAGAGATGCCACGGTTCCCAATGCAATGTGGGAGTCACGTCAACCGAGGCACTCTTCGCTTTAAGTCAGGGTATGACCAGACCAAGGGGGAGACCCTAATACCCCAATCACAGTTGATTGGACCCAAGCAAAGGTTTCAAAGGGTGAATAAATGATAAGTTACGGAAACCAATGCAAGGCTAAGTGGACCTAATGTTTGAGGTATGGTTGAAGGTGGTATCATGGATAGTTAATGTTTCAATCTATGTATGGTTTAGGCCACTTGATGGGGTATGATTATTAAGTATAGTACCATGTGTTTACACAAGTGGGTCTTGTTGCCTTGGGAAGTGTGAAATGGTTCTAGAAAGGCCCACAAGGTGAAGTTAAGTGTGAAGATGGTACTATAGGCTAGATCTAAGTTAGATCTTACAAGTTAGAGTTGGTTCTAGGATTACCCATGTGCTAGATCTAGGGTTTGACACTAATCCCAAGAAGTGCGCCTTGCTTGGAGAAGGACTAGTGCCTTGTTGGATGGGCTAATGGGGTCAAGAAGAATGTCAAAGTGTAGATCGGGACACCTAGAAGCCAAGTCAAGTGGTTTGGATGAGATCCAATGGTTGGATCTTGCTAGATCTAGGTTTTTAGGTGATGACCAAAAGTGGACCACAATTCCTCAAAACAAGGAATGCAATCCCCAAGGTAGATCGGGACAAAAGGACAGTCTAGACCTAGGTTTCAAGGCATGGGCGATCCAAATCCACAAAAATCTCCAACACCCACTTCCTAGAAGTGGTCCAACTTAAAATTCCCAAGGGGTGCGACTTTCTCAAGGAGAGGCAAAAAGTGGTTTTGGTGGACCAAACCAAGTCCAATGGCCACCAAAATGTAGATCCGGGATGCTAGTACCCCGATCTATGCATGTTCAAAGTTTCAAGTGAATCCAATGGGTAGATCTTAGTAGATCTAAGTTTTTAGTTACCAATGAAATCAAAAGGGGGTTTCAACCCCTCAAAACATGGAGAGATGTCCACAAGGTAGTTTTCACCAAAGTAAGGACATGGGTTTAGGTTATCAAGTGTCTAGATGCCAAATCATGTGAGATCTCACCTACCCATGTGCTAGATCTAGCCCAACAAGCCTCTCTCAAGGAAGTGCGCTTTAGGTCAAGGAGAGCTTTTTATCTTAGAAAATGGATCAATTCTTAGCCAATCACCACCAAACTATAGATCCAACTAGGGGTGGATGCTATAGAGGTGGGTTTTCAATATCTTTTCAAAATGAGGGCTAGATCTAAGTAGATCTAAGAAATACCAAAAATTGGGGTTTTGATTTAATTAGGGTTTTATGACCAATGGAGATAGAATGGATGAAAGAGGCACATACCTTGTAGATCTTACCTCAATTTGCTTATGGCCACCTTGCAAGTTGATAGCATTCTCCTATGTTTATATTCAAGAGTGAGATCCAAGTGCTCCAACCAAATCTCCCTTCTCCAAGATAGCCAAATCGTCCTCCTCCTACAAGACAAGATCAAAGAAACAAGTCAAGCAAGATGATTATGAAAATGGTAGAAAGATGTAATAGAAAGCATCAACTATGTCACGAAGATACAATAATGATACTCCCTGTCACAAGATCAACCCAAGAGAGAATATGTGGATCCCTCCAACAATAACCCTCCAAAAGTCGCCCTCCTCTCTCCAATTCGACTTTCCTGTCAAAAGGTTAGCAAAAACACATAGATCCACAATGATACATAGAAGAGATACTTTATATTCAATATGCAAGAGAATCCACAAGCCAAGAGAGATGTGCTCCACAAAAAATCTTCTATTCCAATATTCCAGAGCTCCAAAGGTGAGCTTTACAATGGGGGGTCTCCTCCTTATATAGGATAATAAAGACCAAAACCCTATACCACTCTACAATACTACATCAAATGAGTGGTTGAGATTATAAGATCTCATCATACAATCAATGGCTAGGATGAATCCATAACAATATATCACATGGATCACTCAACATAACAATAGCGCCCTCACTAAATGGTATAATGGAGGGTGACGTCATCCCACAAGAGGGGTATAAAGTACAATAATCCACCTCATGATGACTAGGACAAGATAAAATAAGCACATGGTGGGGCTAGGAGGTATAAATCCTTGCTAGCTCACCCCAAGGCACAATAAAATAATAAAATATGCCCAATATAATGATAATGACCAAAACTGTCCTCAGAATCCATGACAGTCGAGCAGTAAATGTCCTCCTGTGATCAATCTGGAGATACCCACATGGTGAAAACTGACTGGAAGATAGTGAGATCACCCTGGAAGACCTCTGTGAAAACCAAATGCCAAAACCTTGCCTCAATTGCCCAAATCGATTTCCTCGGTGACCACTTTATCCCATTTTTTTAACTGCCTCGGGAACTGTGAAAGTGCCAAAACTGCCTCCTAGGGTGCTAGCGCTGTCAATCTGAGCCCACCAGGCTCTCCGGGAGGGGGGATAAATGGTAATAACAAGTGGCTGGACCACCCCCTCCATCATCAGCGCCCTAGGTGAACCGGCCTCTCGGGGCCCCTGCTGCTCAGGCTGGGAAATCAGCCCCAAATCTGGTCAACAAGTGTAAAACTGCATCAATCACTGTCAGAAGTGCCCGGAACTGAAAGATAGGTGTCTCAATGGATCCAGAAGACCCAAATCCACTAGGAATGAGTACTCATACACCCTGGGTTGCCCTAATGGGCCAGCTGTAGGGTCCACCATATATGGACAATGTATAATCTGCTGATCTGTAATGATAATAACCTGCTGAACTGGATCAAACATCATCTGTATCATATGTCCATCATATGATATCATCATCAAACATGTGGGACCATAAATCATCATCAATAATCATCCATACATGGTCCACATCATCACGGATCCCAAGAATATATATAATCAAGGATAAATCACATCAGTAGACTAAGACAATGCTTCTTTAATCATTCCATAGCTAAGCTCAAAGTACAAATTCCATTCAGTGGCATTAATTATATTAACATATTCCGTTGTTATATAAAATTACTTGCACCATAGTTCAAATGACAAACTCACCCATTGGACATGGTCAAACTGCTAGTGAAGGATGAAGGCTAGTAGCAAGGTTGGGCCAAGGGTGTGACTTGTCTAACTCAACTCAAAAATACTTTGGACTGGGAGAGGGGGAAGCTACAAACTCTGTGCTGGACAAAAAAACACGGGGGATGGCTGTGCCTCACAAATGGATAAGTTGTTTAGAGAGTGTTTATTCAACTTAGGCATCATGTCTACATCAAGTTGATCCAGGTTCATTAGGATCATTCAATTTCATTTCCATGGCCTTTTTGGCCTACATAACCCTTCGGATTTCAGATGTGCTGAGAAGCACAACTAGTTGCAGCTTGCATCCAAAGCATGTTTTTCAAATATTTATACAAGGTCAGCAATTGTTTAGATATAGCTTTTAAGAACTATTGCTTTTTGGACCTTTCTTATACTCTTCGAGGAGTATATTTTTTTAGCTTTTCACTGCTCTTGCCCTTTTTTGTTTCCATGGGCGAATTTTTAGTTTCCATAGGTAGAACATGAGCTTTCAGTTTTAGCCAACAACATCTCAAGTGACTAGGGGGAGTTCGAGCCAAGGCCTACAATCCAACTCACCAAAGGCAAGTTCTGTCACCAACTCAGAGCCGAGACACTGAATAAACAGGGATGCGGTCCAAACACAGAGGTAGAAAAATGGGGAAGTCCTCAGTATCAGAAAGTCAAATGAGACAATGTCAGGGTTTAAAGTCAAACAGGAAGGTCATGTATGGATGGAGACAAGTGAATATGGAGCCTACACTAGCAGACAACTGGTGTCGGTTGAAAGACCATGTCTATGTAAAGGTGAAATACCAGTAAGTTTTGTTAAATGACCTAAGAGTGCAAGCAATTGTCCATTTTAAGATTTACAGTTCATTTTAAATAGTTTGCCACACCAGGAATAATATACCAAGCACATGCTATGATCATGACTAAATCAACAAGATAATAATCCACAGTCAGTGAGAACATATCCATAGATCATACAACATCATCATAATAATCATCATCATGCAATATCTGAAACACATCTGAAGTACATCTCCAGGCACTGAACTGAAACTGTAATGGGATAAGTGGTCACATCAGTCATCAAATCTGAACTCTCAAGGCTCAGCCTTGACACAAGGTCATAAAATCTGAATAATGTACTGCTCTGATCATAAGTGATCCAAAATATATAGCCATGCTCTGGAATAAGGAAGCTCTGGAATGTGCAGATATCTGCTGTACAAGAATAGTAGCCCCGCTACTATGGTGTGATAACAGGGATCATGCACAACTCGGCAAGGAAGGGTGACCCTGTAATCATTGCTCTGTAATAGCTCTGGACCAATGCAAAACAATCTGTCCCCTCTGATATCTCTGCTTGGGGCAATCTTAATACAATGAATGCCCCCTCTGAAGGCATCTGATCTCTGATCTGGAAAAAAAATGGAGTATGGTCCCCGACCACACAATTTGCAGCATGGTAGCTCCAGCTAACATGGATGTGATAACAGATCCATTCTTCTTTCAGCATTACAAACTAGTTTAGATCTGATATTTCAATTAAAAAGTTTATTATTCATTAGATCTAGGCTAGATTTGAGATTTTCTATACTTAGAAAAAAAATTCGAAATTTTTTCCAAGTGTAAAATTTTCCAAATTTTTTATTTTTTCATTGTCTTTCCCATCATACTTCAACACTTTTAACTTGCTGTTTTTTAGCAGGTCTGCACATAAAAGTGACTTTTTGGAGTGATCAAGACCATCAAAGAAGGCTTAAAACAAACCGACGGACACCCAATTTGTTGTAAAAATTTTGTACATTATTGTAAGCTCTTAGATCCAAGTTTAATGGACTAAGAAGCATTTTATTTTCAGCATACCAATTTTAAAAAGTTTAAACGAGAGCAATGGGGTAACCAACACCCACATCCCATCCCCCCTGGGGGGATTTGCGTTTTTTGTCAAATTTCGTGAGATTGTTTTTTTCTAAGAACACTTACTCACACACTCACTTTTGAAGTGCAGGGTGTATCTTCCATCTATTTTTGCAATTTAAATCATTTTCATTTTTGCAAAAGTAAAGTAGAAATAAAACCGTCTTCGTCGCCACGAAGTATGCTCTTACCTTCACCCAAAGGCAATTTTGTTGATTAGTGAAGGTTGATCAGAAAGTGACGCATAAGATTGGCCATCATATCTTTTAATTTATAAGTTTTGTATTTCAATTTCATAAGTCTCTTGAACTTAGCTGAAAAACAAGTCAAGAGCACTCTCTGTCAGAGGGTCAATGGTTACTTGTTTCTAATTGGAATAAACTATTTTCTTACACTACGTATGCTCTACCTACCAGCAGTACGTCTGAGCTGTGGGATACCAAAAGCAGTTGGAAGCACTTTTAATTCTCACATTTATTTTAATCAAGTCACCTAATAAAATTAACTACCCACAACATAGTGAAAATCCGGCACTTAGAGACTAGTTTTTGGTGGGGAAGTTCTGCTTGGGGGCGCCGGGTAGCTGTACTCTGACCTTGGGGCACCATTACACTACATCCTTGTTGGTGTAGTGTTGAACCCGCGCTCAGGGTATTGACAGTCCATCATGTCCTTGTACAGAAGCACCAATCTCTAGATTTCCGGACATTCATCTCTGCCCCTTTACAGTATATCGAGAGTTTCCCTTATTTCCCCTAATCAAGATTCATTTTAATAATTTAAAATCAACCAAGAGACAATTGCACAACATTTTACTTTTCTAGCATTTACAAATTTTGCACTGTGTTTTGACTCCATAAGGCACTGGTCCTTGCACTTTTCATTTGCTTTTTATCAATATCAACTATTTGTGCATCTTTATAATTCACAGTGATTTATCTGAACTTATGCTAGTGAAAGCTTTCTTAACTATTGTTGCAATTACATCTTGAACCTTTAATCAAAAACTCCCAAAAACATTAATAAACAACCCATTACTTAACTGGAAGACCCTAACAACCTTAGTAACTTTCTATAGGGACTACCCCCCTTGGCTTTTGTTGGAAATTTTGCCTAAACGGAGGAGTCAAGAACCAAGTGACATACTTGACTCGAGACTTGCCACCAAGGGCACACCGAGCGGCAGCATAGATTTCTGTGCGACAAAGACGGTGTGTAATCCGACGACAACATTTTTGGCGCCGTTGCCGGGGATAAATCTTCTATCTCTGGGTATGACATTTTAACTTCTTTTTTGTTTTATACCTTTGGTGTGTCTAGTTGAACACTTCTGAGATTCACTCGATCCACCTGGCGACTCCACTGGTCAATAATACAATCAAGTATTCTACAATAAGAACTTCAAACGGTTTAGTCAGTTTCATTCCTGAACCTGAAAGGGTTTATCGACGGAGGCATGCTAGACTTGCTTCTCATAGGGCCCTTGAACATTTAGGATCCGAGTCCCTCTTAGACATCCAGTTTTTGTTTACAAATAAAGAATTGTCTCCGATGGATAAAATTTTTAAACCCCTTAACCTTACTCAAATTGCAGGATATTCACATGAACTCTCTGAAAGAGCCATTGAGAAGTTTCCCTTCTTTCAAGGAAACAACGCCATCTCCGCAACAGTCCACCTTTAGAAATTTGATAGGAACCTGATTTGGTGCCGAACTCCTGCACACCAACATGATGATGTGTATATGAGGCTTTTTGCCTTATCTTTAGAAGATGATGCAGCTGAGTGATTCAGAGGACTAGCAGATAACACCTATGACTCTTATGATGCCTTGATAAAAGGTTTTGTGGGAAGATGGGAAGAAAAGAAAGAGCCACCTCACTTATTGAATGCCCTCCATTCCATGAAAATGAAACGATGGAGGAGTTTAATAAAAAGTTCAGAGATTTGGTTGCCAGTTTTGATGATGATATTAAACCCACTGATAAATCCATATTAATTTATTACATGGAGGCATTAACTGGGGAGCTCAAATTCATGCTTGTTGACAAAGAACCACCTACTTTGAAGGATGCTCAAGACATGGCTGTAAAAATTGATCTAAACATGCAAACATCGGGTAAATCAAACATCCCTGGGTTCACAAGAAACATTGTTAAGCATCATGAACTTAAGGATAAATCACCCATGGATAAAATGCAAGAAGCTTATAAAAAGCAAATGAAGGAGATGAGTGAACGTATGGAGGCAATGGAAGCCAACTATGTCACTCAACTTAAGACTATGCAAAATAGGGTGGTTGTTGTAGAAAGATCATATTCCAATCAGAAGCCTTTTCAACATAATAACAAAGGAAAGTGGTAGAAGAAGGGACCTCCTCAGGAAGATAGGATGCCTCACCAACTTGAAACCGCCAATACGGTGGAAGAAATTCCTCCATATTGTAGACCTTGTGAAGCATTACATTAAGAGTCTACATGTTATGTAGCATGCAAAGCCCTAGAACATGAATACATGGGAAGTAGCAGTAATGAAGTCCTCACAAGCGAGCCTGAATACATCAACACAGTAGGACATGTTCACCCACTCTCTCAAGAAACATGGAAACAAGCTAGAGAGCATTCCCAAGAAAAGGATAGATTAGCTAATGCTTATGGTGAAATTCCTACTCCGGAACAAATCAGAGAGATGCCTAAGTTTAAAGGACTTACTTATCAGAGACGGGATTATGCTGGAGCCCCCAAGGCCAAACAATAGTATGTACCAAAGGTAATTACTCAACATAATCCTAACCCTATTCCTGTTGAGCTTGATTTAGGCAAATGGTTTGAGAATGCAAAAGTTCCTGTACTTGTCATAGAAGTCCTTAAGATCCCTCACCAGGGGGAGAAATTAATGAAAGTAATTGATCCTCCACCAGAGATAAATCAAGAACAGCCAAAGAAAAGAACCCCTTTTCAAAAGAAAATTGATGAGAAAGATCCCCCAGTAGCTTTTCATACTAGGGACACAAGAAAAGATCAGTCGCCCTTTTATGTATCATTGACGATAAATGATCTTCTTCTACACAACTGTATGATTGACTCTGGGGCCTCATCAAACATCATGACCAAGAAGGTCATGGAAAAGCTGAATTTAGAGATCACTAGACCATATGGAAATGTTTGTGCCATGGATTCTCGAGAAGTTGATGTAATTGGCATTATTTTAAATCTATCTATGCAATTGGCCAAATACCCTGATATCCATATCACCATGGATGTTTTAGTGATCAATGTACCAGATCAGTGGGGCATGCTCCTTTGTAGAATGTGGGTTGCTGATCTAGGGGGCTCCATCCAAATGGATTGGAGTTATGCCACGGTACCTGCATCAGGAAAATTCTCTAGTTAAATTGCATACAGAAAAAAGCAAAGAAGTATCATGTTGAGGATCCTAAGAATTTAAAAAATGAATATGTATACAACACTGATAACAATGGATGTTATGCAATTTACTCCAACTTTCAGCCCATGTAAAAGAACAAATAAAAGATGAGAAAGTTAGTGAGATATGGAAAATGAATTTTGATGGAGCACATTCTAGAGCGGGTAAAGGGGCAGGCATTGTCATCACTTCACCTAGTGGGCAAACTTTCAACTTTGCTTATAGGTTAGAATTTGATGCAACAAATAATGTGGCTGAATATGAGGCATTACTTCTAGGATTGGAAATTGCTAAGGACACGGGAATCAAACTGCTTAGTATTAAGGGAGACTCGGACTTAATAATTCTCCAAGTTAAGAACAAGTATGCATGCAAATGTCAAAGACTTACAAGATATAGGAATGCAATATGGGACACCATGGAATTTTTTGATGCATTAGACCTTATTGCGATTCCTTGAGTTCAAAATTGCATGGCAGATAAACTAGCAGTAGTTGCATCAACACTTCAACCTACAAAAGAACTGTTAGATGAAAATGGTACACTAGATATAAATTTTAGACCATCTGTTTCGGATAATGTACACCATTGGCAAGTTTTTCAAAATGATGAACAAATTTTGAAATTCATCCACAATGTGGAAGAGTTTTCAGATTTTCAGGTCAGCTTCCAAGAGGAAGGTAAAGAGTATCAGAAAAAGCATGATCAGTTCAATCCTATCCCTAGGGGCTTTGTGGAATTAGAGCATGGTTTTGATCGGCAGGACAGATATAAGAATAAAAAGGATACAATCAAACCTGGGGAATACATAGAAGTAAACATTGGAACAGACAAAGATCCCAAATTAATAAAAATTGGAAAATGAACTTCAGAAAAAGAACAGAATGAGTTAATTAACTTGGTAAGGGAATATAAGGATGTTTTTGCATTCACATATGATGATCTTAAGGCCTACCGAGATGATGTGTTTCAGCATGTCATCCCTTTGAAACCAGAATTCAAAGATGTTAAGCCATTCCGGCAAAAACTGAGACAAATAAACCCAAAGATGGCACCAATAGTCAAGAAGGAATTAGAAAAGATGTTGGCAGCAGGAATCATCCAGCCAACAAGACATTCGACTTGGTGCTCAAATTTGGTGGTAGTTAGAAAGAAAAATGGTTCAATCAGGATTTGCATTGATTTCAAAAATCTTAATACATCCTGCCTAAAAGATAACTACCCATTGTCGAACATGGAAACTCTTCTCCAGAGAGTAATAGGTTCAGGAATAATGTCCATGTTGGACTGATTCTCCGGATATAACTAAGTTTTAATTAATAAGGAGGATCGACATAAGACTACTTGCACCATTCCATGGGGCACTTATGAATACATCAGAATGCCTTTTGGTTTAATAAATGCGAGAGCCACTTTTCAACGTGCTATGGATTACGCTTTTAAAGAGCTGGTTGGGAAAATAATTGAAATTTATCAAGATGACTTGACTGTCTTTTCTAAGGAAATGATTGATCATGTCAAACACTTAAGACAGGTTTTCGAGAAATGTCGGAAATTTGGCATATCACTCAACCCAGCTAAATGAGTACATGGTATTGATGAAGGCAAACTGTTAGGCCACATAATCACAAAGGATGGAGTTAAAGTTGACCCTGAAAGAGTAGAGGCCATAAAAAGAGTACCTTTGCCAAAAGATTTGAAAGCCCTCTAGTCATTCAATGGTCAGACTAACTTCATAAGGAGGTTCATCCCGAACTTAGCAGAATTAATGAAACCATTACATAAACTTTTAAAGAAAGATGCTAAGTTCATATGGTCAGATGAAGGTACAGATGCATTTAAATGCATCAAGGAAAGCATAGCAAAAGCACCGGTTTTGGTTAGCCCTAACTACACAAAAGATTTTCAGATTTTCTCATTTGCATCAGAGGATACGATTGCAGGGGTGTTGCTTCAAAAGAATAATGAAGGTTTCGAGCAACCCATTGCATTCATGAGCAGAGCATTACAGAACTCCGAGTTAAAATATACACTAATGGAAAAGCAAGCCTATGCATTGGTAAAATCCCTTAAACATTTCAGAACATATGTTGGTTATTCTAAGATAATTGGTTATGTACCACATGCAGCAGTTAAAGACATATTATCTTAGCAAGATTGCTTAGGGATAAGGGGGAAGTTGGTGTCTAAAATACAAGAATATGACTTAGAAATTAGACCCACCAAACTCATTAAGGGACAAGGCCTTGCAAAGATGTTAACTCAGGGGAATGAGGAAGCCTTGGGAATGGTGTGTCAGAATAGGTCATGTCAGCAGAGCTTTAATGGTTAGAACAGTGTGAATGGTATACAAATATGAGATATCATTTTCTTCTTAATTAACCTTACATGCCTAGAACACCTAATAGGACATAAGAGACGAGCATTAAGGTTAAAGGCCACTAAGTATTGCATTACACAAGATGGACAGGGTTGGAGAAACCCAGATGGATTAATACTTAGGTGTGTCGATGAACCAGAGTCCAAAAAACTCTTGGTTGATTTTCACTCAGGATTTTGTGGTGGTCACTACGCAGCAAGAACTACAACCCACAAGATCCTCCGAGCTGGCTATTACTGGCCAAACATATTTTTAGATGTGCACAAGTATGTTAGGAATTGTCAGGAATGTCAACTTTTTGTCGAAAAACAAAACCTAGCAGCCTTGCCTTTAAAACCAGTAATAGTCCAAGCCCTTTTTTAGCAACGGGGGGCTTGATTTCATCGGTAAGTTCAAGGATAACTCAAGCAATGGTTATTCATGGATCCTTGTTGCTACTGATTACTTCACTAAGTGGGTGGAAGCAATTCCCACCAAGAAGGCTACCGAAGGTGTGATCATGGATTTTCTTGAAGACAAGATTATCACACGTTTTGGTGTACCTTCCAAGATAACCACCGATAATGGCAAAGCATTCAGCTCAGCAGAATTCTCAGCATTCTGTTTCAGGTATGGCATTACATTATCCCATTCGTCAGATTATTACCCCCAAGGAAATGGCCTTGCAGAATCCAGTCACAAGAACTTAATGACTATTATTAAGAAAACTATTGGGGATAATAAGAAATCATGGGATAGCAAAATAAAATTTGCTTTATGGGCTGACCCGAACCGTATTACCAAGAAGAGTTCCACTGGGAAGTCTCCTTTTGAGTTGGTATATGGCATGGAGGTTCAGTTACCTATTCATCTTAAGTTGCCAGCATACCAATTACTTCAACCTTTCAGTACCGATCAGGATGCTATTGAAGACAGAATCAACCAGATTGTAGAGTTGGATGAGAACAGAAGGAAGGTTGTTGATAAAAGCATTAGGAATCAGGAAAAGATAAAGAAAAATTTCGATAAGTCTTCCAGACCTAGAGCTTTTCAGAAGGGTGACACAGTGTTACTTTGGGATAAGAGAAGAGAGAAACCAAGCAAGCATGGAAAGTTTGACAGCCTCTGGATGGGGCCATTTATCATATATGACTTGGCTGGTGCCAATTCTTTCTTTCTCAACGACATGGACGGAGAACGGCTCAACTTGCCAGTTAACGGGTAGTTCTTGAAACTATTCTTCAGAAATAATATTTGATGCCTGTTACCACCTTTTGTGTACCATAGTTGGACTTCCGACGAGCCGCCATTTGATGAACATGATTTATGTTCATATCGATTGTATCAGAAGTTCCAGTTGCAATAATTAGCCAATTTTGGCTAGTCAGTTTTATTTTTCAGTTGAAATGACCATGGCCCCACGGGGTTTGTAATAAGTGTGCTAGTAGGATTTTGAGTGGCTCAGTTCCCCATGACTTGACTAACAACTAAGGCATTCCAGGGAGTTTTTTGCCTTTGTCAATTATGCTTGCCTATAGCCGACCAATAATTGACGAGGTTTTCTCCCGCTTCCTCCAAAGCTGGAATGCCCGATTTTGAAATTTGAGCCTTGGGGGTTATTAGAGTCCAACTGATGTATATAAGCCTACTAGACACCATGTATGTCTTAGATGGTCATTTCCTAGGGTCCTCGTACAATAAAAACACTGTCCGAATTTTTTTTACCAGACGCGTTGGATTGAGTTTTTATTATTTTTCCAAATATTTAATTGGAAAAATCAAATTTGTAATATGTTAGTCATCCGGGGGTGGATTTCAGAGATTGAAGGCTTGATTCATAAGCCAAAATCACACATGAACCCCGAACTAGCTTATCCTAAGTTTCAGATGTTCATTCAGCCTCATAATTAATAATTTCTCAAAAAAAGTCATTTACAGAGAAATTATTAATTAAAATATTAAAAATGAATATTTTGGAGATAATCCAAATCTCTCCAAAATAAACCAAATTGAATAAAATAAAAAGCTAAATGACATGGCACAGGGCATTAATGAAGACTCCAATCAACTTCAATCAACTTCAGTGAGGTATTCAGTCACACCAAGTCAATCTGCTCAAGAGAATTCGCCCTCCTTCATTAAAAATACAATTTAGTGATGTGGCATGGTTTAAATGGATGGTTGGGTTTGCATTAAGTGCTATTGTGGGTGCCTCCTTGGATTGTGGCCACCGCAAGCTTGGCTCCTGTTATCACATATATAGTAGCCGGGCTACCATACATTATTTTTCTGATTCCAGTACACTATTTAGCCAGTTCCCTTGCATTGAGATGCTGAGATGAGCATCTGTTATGGATCACTATCAGATTTTGGACAACAATTTTATTCCCCGTGCCATGACTGAGTCTCAGAACACTCAGAGAAATGACCGATGTATCTATTTAGCCTTTTGTACAGAGCAATCAGTAGTGCCCAGAGTTACAACAGTAGTTTCAGAGGATAGATGACGGTTCAGATGATGAGCATTCAAGTATATGACTCAGCAGGTATATTGTGGTGTTGTGGTTATGTTGCTTTTATTTCCATTTTCTTAGCATGTCTTAGCATTTAGTATCATGATCTGGCGATCATATAGATATGTGGACCTGGTTGTATTATATATATATCTCATATATGTCCCTACTCAGACTTAGAAGTTCTTGGCCTATACTCATTGGTTTTACCCTCCCTACGGAGAATAGAGGTAATCATTACCACCATATTTTGGCTTGCAAGTGTTGGTTTCGTTATTCACTATCTTCATCCATCCATGACTTACCCAGTTTGTTCATTACCCTGACTTACTACTTGACTAGTGGCATTGAGGACCTTCCCCCACTGTAGCCTCTATATTTGATAAACTTCCCTGTTTATTGTGTCTCGGCTCTAAGTTGGTGACAAAACTTGCCTATGGTGAGTTGGTGTTCCTTGTGAATTCTCCCTAGTCACTAAAGATGTTGTTGGCTAAACCTGAAACTTTTAGTACTGCCATGAATACAAAGTATGGAAATGAAATGTTATATCTTGTATGAAAAGAAAGCCAAATGAAAATGGCTATGAAAATATCAAATGTTATATCTATTGTGAAATGTAAATACCTAGGTAAACAAGTTGTCTATGACACACCTAGAAGTGCTCAGGTAAACAAGTGCCTTAAAAACACCTGCAGCCAAAAAGCCTAAATTAAATGTAAATCTATGCAATGTGTTTATAAACACACATAGATCAAAGGCTATGGAAACTCTAGGCCCAAAAAGCAATAGAACTTAAACTCTGTATCAAAAATATTGTTGGCCTCATTTGTATTATGGATTGTGCGCATCAGTGTAAGGTGAATAAACACTCTTTGAACAACTTATCCATTTGTGAGACACCGCCATTCCCTGTGTTGTTGCTTGTCCACTATATGCTATGGTGTGTATTCCCTGTTCCATTTCCAAAGTGTCACAGTGTTAAGTCAGTAAGTCATCCTTTAACCTAGCCATGTTATTTTTAGCCTTCACCCTTCACTAGCAAACTGATCACAACTATGAAGTGAGTATGACCTTGAAAGTTTTGTCTGAGTAATAAATAATAATTAATGACATATTATATTTGGATTTAGATCACCAGTAATGATTTGCTACTTGTTATAATTGCTATGTGAATGGATTGTAAAAGCATATTTTAACCTTTGACACCTTGCACCAACTTGATGACAGTTTGAGTCATATTTTGGTCATGTTGACTTGGTCAAACCTCAGTTTGACCAAAAGTCAACCACAGGACATGAGGTGGCAGACCTCAGATGTTACGGATAGATGATATATGGTCTGGTACAGGTCACCATGGTGGGATTATGTAGTGGTTTCAAACTTATGATGACGATTTGTGCTTTTCAACACTTTTACAGATTATTATTATTTGGTTTGCCGGATATGATAAGTATTTATTTTGGACCATGCGGAGGTTTATATGGTGTATGAGTACACATCTTTAATGGATTTGGACCTTCTGAGTCCAATGAGACAGTCTGTTTTCAGTTCCGGGCAGTTACAGTGATGATTGAGCCTTGGTTGGCTATCCTAGTGCAGTTTTGGCTTGGCGGAGGCCCTGGCAGAGCAGAGCAAAAGTATGATTGGTTCACCTAGAGCGCTATTTTTGGAGGGGGTGGTCCAACCACTTGTTATTACCATATTACCCCCCTCCCAAACAGTTTGGTGATTTTTAGTTTTGGAGCCAGGCACTCAAGGTGGCAGTTTGGGCAGTTTCACACTTCCCAATGGCAGTCCATAAATGGTAAAAATGGCTTCAAAGAAATTCGATTTGGGCTACTGAGGCAATGTTATGGCATGGGATGATCAGTGATGGTGAGTGGGATGTCTTCCACACCTTCTCCAGTAGTTTCAGCTTCATCGAGACCCACATCCATCACTTATGACACTTTCTGATGATTTTTGGAGCCTCCCAAGGCTCACAATTTGTCCATAGAGGCACGATTTGGTACTTTGATGATTATTTTATTGATATTGTGCTATGGGGATTGACTAAGGGTGTCTAAAATTACCCCTTGGACCCACCATAAGCTAGATCTATTATTTTGTCATCATGATTTGGTGGGATCCCCTCTTCTAGGGTGAGTTTGTCCACTTATTGTTATATTTTATTATTGATCCATGTATTGTATTGTTGAGCTCATCTCAACCATTGATTAGATCTTTTGATCTTTTGATCTTAGCCACTCATTCAAAAAGTGGTTAGATTGTGGACTCACTCCTTCCTATTTAAATGAGAGAGTTTCTCATTGTATAGGGGACTTTTGGCTCTGGATTATTGGAATAGAGAATTATTATTGCATCTATCTGTTGTGTTGTGGTGAATGCTTTTGGAGTTCGTTCGTTTGATTCTTCCTTTGCACTAGGTTCTTGGAGATTTTGTCTTGCTATATTTTTGTACCACGTTTTTGCATCTACAGGTGGAGGCCGATTTGGTTTGAGGAGGACGTATTGGTAGGGGAGGACCCTCCCTACTTCTTTGGATCTCTTCGTTGGTAATAGGGAGTATTACTGTCCCAGGACCTTCTATTTCATGTTATTATTGTATTTTTACTTGTATTTCCCCCATACTTGATCTGACTGATTGAAATCGCTTTCCTTGGTCTGACAGGTAGAGGAGGTCGCACTTGTGGGCTAGGGCATCATTTTGGCAAGCAAATTCAACAAGTTCTCATTTGATCTTTGCGGGAGTCTTCCTCAACAACAAGGCATCTCATTCCAACACTCAGGTATGATCTCAAGGTAATTTCTCTCTCCATGATCTATCCATTTGTCTAAATGCTTCAAACCCTCATAATTTCAAAACCCTCATTTTACAATTTCTCAGATCTAACAAGATCTACTTGGCTTTTGGGTATAATATTTAAAACCCACCTCTATAGCATTTACAACAATTCGTATCTATAGTTTGGTGTGGATTGGCCTTCATTCGACCCATTTCCCAAGGCAAATTAGCCTCTCCAAGTGAGGTCGCACTTCTTGGACAGGTGAGTTTGGTATGATCTAGCACCTGGGTAGGTGAGATCCCACTTGATCCTTGATCTACACATTTGATAACCTAGCCCTACTGTGTCTCTTTAGTGATTTTCACCTTGTGGGCCCCATTCCTCATTTTGAGGGTTGAGCCCCACTTGGGTCACTTTGTGGCACATTTCAATCTCAGATCTACTAAGATCTAGCCATTGGATGACCCTAATTTTCACCTAGCTTGACAACTCAACATCCCTGATCTATAATTTGGTGGACATCTGACTCCATTTGGCCCATTTCCCAAGGCACTAATCTTCTCCAAGCTAAATCAACTTTCTTAGATTGTTGGGTTAGCTAGGATTTGATCTTTGTCTTGCATGCTTGAACACCTAAACACTATCACATCTATTCATCAAGCTCATCTTTGGTACTGGTTAGCCCCAATTTGGTCCTTAACTACCCTGCATTGGACACGGTTCCCAAGGCAGTGGATTTTCTCACAATTGACTAGTACCTTAATCCTTGATCTTATTCAAAACCTCATAAGTCACTCACATAAACATGTTGGACTAAATCTACATTGTCTAAATCCCGTGATCCAACCTATTACCCACCTTGTGCTTTATCCATAGATCTAGGGTTTTCCATACACCTTACGTACTTCATATATACTTGATTTGATCTGGTTTCTTGGTTTGATCTCTCCTGTCGGGAGTAGATCTGGGTCTCCCCCTTTGTTGTCTTGGGCTAGATAACATAAAGTGAAGATTGCCTCGATTGGCGTGACAACCATCCATTGGGAGTCGAGGCCATCTTGGTTGCACCTCTTAGGTTGCCCTTCCCTTCTGCCATCCATCTTGGATCCATCTCAAGGGGCACCTACAAGTTTGGTGATAACAGCTCCCTTATGATTTCGAGTTAGCATTAAATACTATTCAAGCTTGCTCCTTCATGAAGATTCACGCCTCCCTTTGGTTGCTCACGTCTTTCTTATGTGGAGATTAGTTATTGGCTTGGTGGAGTTTACAAGACGAGGAGTGGGGGCGCCTTGCCAAGGTGGAGGCCACCTCCCCACCCTCCTTTACTTCAACTCGAGTTGAATGGTGTGTTATCACTCCAAGCCCTGGAGTTGATTGGAAATCAAATTTATGTTAGGTGCCATTGGCTCTCTTGAGGCCAATTCGGATTTAGCCTAGGATGGCTTCTAGTTTTTGTATATAATGAGGTACTTGGCTCCTCATTCTAGAGGGGATAATTTGAGTAAGATTACTCTGAGAAAATTGCATCAGCTTTTGCATTGAATTTGTCAATAAAGTTTTCGACTTTGGAGGTCTATGGGCTCTTGTTCATTGTGGTGAATTCTTCATGGTTGAGGTGATCTCTTTCCAAGCATTTCTCTTTCAATACTTATATGTTGTGATCAAATGCTAGCTTTATAAGTCTAATTTTTTAGAACATAAGATCTGTCATTTGCAGTTGCCAACTTGACTTATTATGCAATGTTTGTCAAAGTTATATGAATAGGACGTATTCAGTTGTACTAATATTGATAAAACTTTGATTTGCTTAGCATACTAGTTGATTTTGATCTCACTATTGTATTGAGTGTTTTGTGCTTTGTCAGGTTTCACCAACTGAAGAAGGGTGTGAGTTCAATTGCTTCTATCCCAAGCTTCAAACAACCATTTTTTATTTTAACACTCTATGATTGCAGGATCTACAAAGCTTGTCAGCTTTTTCCATAAAAAGAAAGCCAAGAGTATCTCTTTCTTGTATTCCATCCTAAAACTACATCTTTCAAACTTGTTACTAGTTACTTTGTGAGAAGCCCTAGATCTACTTTTTTCATCTCTTGGCCTCTCTCCCTCCCTTTGGCCTTGTTTGGCCCTTACTTTCTTGTCTCCTTCTTCCCTTCCTTGCCTTCCATTCGTCTTCCTTCCTACTCTTCCATCCTTTTCCCTCCCGTCCCTCTAAGTTCTCCCTCTTTCTCTTGCTTTCGTCTCCTCCTTTGAAGCCTCCCTTTCCTCTTTCGTTTCTCCTCCCTTCAACTCTCGTCTTTCATCCTTAGCCTCCTCTCGTCCCTCCTCCCACTTCTCCCTTTCGTTTTCTCCTTATTTCCTTGTTTTGTTTTTGGCCTTCTCCTTCTCCTTCCACCCTTTCATCCTTGCCTCCTTTCGTTTGCCTTCCTTTGCTTACCCCAAGCTCCTCCTAAAAACTTTAAAAAACTTAAAAAAAAACTTGTACTCTCTAGTTTTAGTTTCTTTCTAGCTTGCATATTAGTTTGTTAGTTTGCATATAGTAGATCTCATTATAGGCTTTGTATCTAGTTTACTTTGGATAATTGCATCTAGATCTCATAGTAAGAGTTGCATTTCATTTTAATACTCAGATCTCAGTTGCATCTAGTTTCCTTTTGTTTGATTTGACTAATGCTAAAGGGTGTGTGTTATCACACAACTTGTAGTTGCCCCTAGAGGTATCCCATCCGGGACGGTAGAGGAGATAGGCAACTAAAGAGGTGACCCAAGAGATGCCACGGTTCCCAATGCAATGTGGGAGTCACGTCAACCGAGGCACTCTTCGCTTTAGGTCAAGGTGTAACTAGACCAAGGGGGAGACCCTATACCCCAATCACAGTTGATTGGATCCAAACAAAGGTTTCTAAAGGTAGGTAAATGATGAGTTACGGAAACCAATGCAAGGCTAAGTGGACCTAAGAGTTAAGGAATGGTTGAAGGTGGTGTAATGGATAGTTAATGTTTCAACCTATGTATGGTTTAGGCCACATGATGGGGTATGATAACTAGGTATAGTACCATGTGTTTACACATGTGGGTCTTGTTTTCTTGGGAAGTGTGAAATGGTTCTAGGTGGGCCCACAAGGTGAAGTTAAGTGTGATGTTGGTACTATAGGTTAGGTATAGGCTAGTTCTATAAGTTGGAGTTGGTTCTAGGAGTACCCATGTGCTAGATCTAGGGGTTTGACACAAATCCCAAGGAGTGCGACTTGCTTGGAGAAGGACTAGTGCCTTGTTGGATGGGCTAATGGGGTCAAGAAGTATGTCAAAATGTAGATCGGGACACCTAGAAGCCAAATCAAGTGGATTGAAAGAGATCCAATGGTTGGATCTTACTAGATCTAGGTTTTTAAGTGATGACCAAAAGTGGACCACAATCCCTTAAAACAAGGAATGCAATCCCCAAGGCGGATCTTGACAAACAGACAGTGTAGACCTAGGTTTCAAGGCATGGGCATTCCAAATCCACGAAAATCTCAAACACCCACTTCCTAGAAGTGGACCAACTCAAAACTTCAAGGGGGTGCGACTTGCTCAAGGAAGGGCAAAAGATGGGTTTGGTGGACCAAATCAAGTCCAATAGCCACCAAATTGTAGATCCGGGATGCTAGTGCCCCGATCTATGTATGTTCAAAATTTCAAGTGAACCCAATGGCTAGATCTTAGTAGATCTGAGTTTTAAGATGCCAAGAGAATCAAAAGGGGGTTTTAACCCCTTAAAACATGGAGAGATGTCCACAAGGTAGTTTTCACCAAAGTAAAGATGTGGGTATAGGTTATCAAGTGTCTAGAATCCAAATCAAGTGGAATCTCACCTACCCATGTGCTAGATCTAACCAAACAAGCCTCTCATTAGGAAGTGCGATTTGGGTTCAAGAGGGCTTTTTGCCTTGAAAAGTGGGTTAATTTTAAGCCAATCACCACCAAACTATAGATCCAACTAGGGGTGGATGCTATAGAGGTGGGTTTTCAAAATCTTCTCAAAAGCAAGGCTAGATCTAAGTAGATCTAAGAAATACCAAAATTGGGGTTTTAATGAATTAGGGTTTTATGACCAATGAAGATAGAATGGATGAAAAAGGCACATACCTTGTAGATCTTACCTCAATTGCTTATGGCCACCTTGCAAATTGATAGCATTCTCCTATGTGTATATTCAAGAGTGAGATCCAAGAGCTCCAACCAAAACGTCCTTCTCCAAGATAGCCAAATCGTCCTCCTCCTACAAGACAAGATCAAAGAAACAAGTCAAGCAAGATGATTATGAAAATGGTAGAAAGATGTAATAGAAAGCATCAACTATGTCACTAAGATACAATAATGATACTCCCTGTCACAAGATCAACCCAAGAGAGACTATGTGGATCCCTCCAACAATAACCCTCATGAAGTCGCCCTCCTCTCCACCAATTCGACTTTCCTGTAAAAAGATTAGTAGAAGCACCAAAATCCACAATGATACATAGAAGAGATACTGTATATTCAATATGCAAGAGAATCCACAAGGCAAGAGAGATGTGCTCCACAAATAATTTTTTTATTCCAATATTCCAGAGCTCCAAAGGTGAGCTATACAATAGGGGGTCTCCTCCTTATATAGGATAATAAAGACCAAAACCCTATACCACTCCACAATACTACATCAAATGAGTGGTTGAGATTAAAAGGTCTCATCATACAATCAATGGCTAAGATGAACCATAGCAATATATCACATGGATCACTCAATATAACAATAGCGCCCCCACTAAATGGTACAATAAGAGGGTGACGTCATCCACTAGAGAAACATAAGTACCAAAATCCAACTCATGGTGACTAGGACATGACAATATAAGCTCATGGTGGGGCTAGGAGGCATCAATCCTTACTAGCTCATCCCCAAGGCACAATAAAATAATAAAATATGTCCAATATAATATAAATGACCAAAAACTGTCCTCAGAATCCATGATAGTCAAGCAGTAAATGTCCTCTTGTGATCAATCTGGGCATACCCACATGGTGAAAACTGACTGGAAGATAGTGATGCCACCCTGGAAGACCTCTGTGAAAACCAAATGCCAAAACCTTGCCTCAATTGCCCAAATCGATTTCCTCAGTGACCACTTTATCCCATTTTTTAACTACCTCGGGAACTGTGAAAGTGCCAAAACTGCCTCCTGGGGTGCTAGCACTGTCCATCTGAGCCCACCAGGCTCTCCAGAAGGGGGGGGTAAATGGTAAAAAACAAGTGGCTGGACCACACCCTCCATCATCAGTGCCCTAGGTGAATTGGCCTCTCGGGGCCGCTGCTGCTCAGGCTGGGAAATCAGCCCCAAATCTGGTCAACAAGTGTAAAACTGCATCAATCACTGTCAGAAGTGCCCGGAACTGAAAGATAAGTGTCTCAATGGATCCAGAAGACCCAAATCCACTAGAAATGTGTACTCATACACCATGGGTTGCCCTAATGGGCCAGCTGTAGGGTCCACCATATATGGACAATGCATAATCTGCTGATCTGAAGAAGTAATAAAACCTGCTGAACTGGATCAATCATCTGTATCCTATGTCCATCATATGATATCATCATCAAGCATGTGGGCCCATCAATCATCATCAATAATCATCTATACATGGTCCACATCATCATAGATCCCAAGAATATACAACCAAGGATAAATCACATCAGTAGACTAAGACAATGTTTCTCTAATCATTCTCACAGCCAAGCTCAAAGTATAACATCCATTCAATGGCATTAATTAAGTTAGCATATTCCGTTGTTATATAAAAATTGCTTGCACAATAGTTCAAATGACAAACTCACTCACCCATTGGACATGGTCAAACTGCTAGTGAAGGATGAAGGCTGGGAACAAGGTTGGGCAAAGGGGTTGACCTGTCTAACTTAACTCAAAAATACTTTGGACTGGGAGAAAGGGAAAGCTACAAACTCTGTGCTGGACAAAATAACACGGGGGATGGCTGTGCCTCACAAATGGATAAGTTGTTTAGAGAGTGCTTATTCAACTTAGACATCATGTCTACATAAAGTTGATCCAGGTTCATTAGGATCATTCAATTTTATTCCATGGCCTTTTTGGCCTACATAACCCTTCGGATTTCAGATGTGTTGAGAAGCACAACTAGTTGCAGCTTGCATCCAGGGCATGTTTTTTTAAATATTTATAAGGTTAACAATTGTTTAGATATAACTTTTAAGAACCATTGCTTTTTGGACCTTTCTTATACTCTTCGAGGAGTATTTTTAGCTGTTCATCGCTCTTGCCCTTTTTTTTTTGTTTCCATGGGCGAATTTATAAGTTTCCATAAGTAGAACATGAGCTTTCAGTTTTAGCCAACAACATCTCAAGTGACTAGGGGGAGTTCGAGCCAATACCAAACATCGGGACAACCGACCAGAATGATTTAGGCCTACAATCCAACTCACCAAGGGCAAGTTTTGTCACCAACTTAGAGCCGAGACACTGAATATACAGGGATGCGGTCCAAACACAGAGGTAGAAAAATGGGGAAGTCCTCAGTATCAGAAAGTCAAATGAGACAAGTCAGGGTTTAAAGTCAAACAGGAAGGTCATGTATGGATGGAGTCAAGTGAATATGGAGCCTACACTAACAGACAACTGGTGTCAGGAAAGACCATATCTATGTAAGGTGAAAAACCAGTGGGTTTTGTTAAATGACCTAAATGTGCAAGCAATTGTCCATTTTATGATTTACAGTTCATTTTAAATAGTTTTGCCACATCAGGAACAATATACCAAGCACATGCTATGATCATGACTAAATCAACAAGATAATAATCCACAGTCAGTGATAACATATCCATAGATCATACAACATCATCGTAATAATAATCATCATGCATCATCTGAAACACTGCTGAAATACATCTCTAGGCACTGAACTGAAACTGTATGGGATAAGTGGTCACATCAGTCATCAAATCTGAACTCTCAAGGCTCAGCCTTGACACAAGGTCATACATAAATCTGAATGATATACTGCTCTGATCATGAGTGATCCAAAATATATAGCCATGCTCTGGAATAATGGAAGCTCTGGAATGTGCAGATATCTGCTGTACAAGAATAGTAGCCCTGCTACTATGGTGTGATAACATTTGGCTCCAGCTGGGACAAGTGCTCTAAGGGAGAGAGCGCTTGAGAACCTCAGAATCTCTAGTCTCGATCTGCTCTACGTCAATCTTCAATCCAGCACTGCACCATCCTTGCTTTCAGCTTTTATCTTGCACCTGTTCCTGCTCTCACAAACACTAAAAATACCTCATGGAGCATGTATGGGAAAAATATATAAAATAAAACTGAACTGAAATCTAATCTAAAGCATAAACTGAAATGCGTAAAATAAAAGCTTTAAACTAACATGGCATATATTATTCATTTATCATTTATTATTTTTATTACTGTGCAGGAGAAAAAGAGCACTTCTTCAGGCAGGCAATCTCAACTTGCACAGGCAGCCAAAAATAGAAATGCCAACTACAATTCCTTAAATGCATGCAGGAGAAGAGACAGGCTTAGGAAGGAGCCAGGCTCAACTCAATAAAGAAGAAAAAGAAGCAGACACTCCAGGCAAAAAAAGAAAAAGGGACAATACTCATCACACAGGAAAAAGAAAAATCACACAAATCCTACTGCTCAAGTGAGCTTATTCAAAAGCTACCTACTCTAATCAGGCAAGGCAAGGCATAGTACGGAAGGTCAGGGATGATAATCCCTTAGCTCCCTTTGGTTGATAGGGAGTAAGATACGTTGGCCAGTCCCAGTGGTGAGAAAACACATCTCACCAATGCAGCGCTCAATAGTGAGTGGTCCAACCCAAAAGTCACCTGATCCCCTAGATCGTATATAAAATAAATCATTAGGCATTACAACCTTATCACCAATTTCAAACCTTCGGTGATTTGTAGATTGAGGGATGGCTTTAATAACATATTCAGAAAAAGGTTGGATATCGGAAGTGCATTGAGGTTGAGGTGTAATTATACTTGAATTCCTATTAGGAGGAATCGCATCAAATCTTGGAGGTCCACCGTCTAAGGGTACAGCTACCCTACCAATCAAGACTTCTCTTACTGTTCTCCTAGGAGGATTTTCTACTTGTGGGTGAATGATGTTCTTTGGAATTTCCCCTACCGTCCAAAAGTCTATATCAACATCCTCATCCACTTCAGCTTGGGTTATGGGTGGAGGGCTTTGATTTTCACTACTTCTGCTACTACCCTCTCCCGATGGGATAGGAATGGTCATGTTTTCTAAAAGTGCCAGATGGTCAGTAGAAATGGGTATATGACTAGGAACTGTGCTGGGTATACTTTGATTTCCCATATCCAAAAATGTTGGTGAAGAATAAAGTGCGTCTGTGGAGTCCATGTCCTCTTCACCGCTAGGTAACTCACTAGGCAAAAGGAAGCTAGGGTAAGATGGAAGCAAACGTGGCTCAGCGGGTTCTTCCTGAGAAATGGCTTTGATTACTTAAAGAAAAGTCTTCCTCATGGTCATCATGGGTTGAGGCATGTTCATACCAACTCATAGAATTGTCATTCACTTGCCTCAAAATCTCATCCTCCAAGGACAAATGGGACAAATGATCAGGCACATCAGAAAAGTGATAATCAATTAGTTCTTCATCACTCCCCTCAGGTGAGGGAAGGTGTGTTCCTTCATTGTTATTTGTCCAAGGAGTGATTGTGAGGTAATCCTTGTCTTCCTCTTTCTGTGTTAAGGTCAACTAGGAAAAGCCACTCATGTACTGTCCTTGGTACATACTCACCCCTTCTAATTTGATCAAAGTTATCCTCCGAAGTGTTTAGCTGAGTAGGAGGTGCAGGTTGTTCAACGTTTGGCCCTACACTACTAGGTTGGTTTGAAGTCCTTAGGTTTTCCGACACTTCACTCCGAATGGACTGAGGGTCAACATCAATAATTCTTTCTTCTTCCGTGCTAGGATCATCATCATGGCCACCCATGACCATAAAGATACCCTCAGGTAATAACTCACCCTCACCAAATGTGTTTCTCACACCATCCTCATAATTCTCAAGATGTCCATCATAAAATGGCTCCCGATACACCCTAACCAAAGACCCATCAGAGTTGGGGATAGTAGCATATGATAAATCCATCTGAAGATGTCCCCCTAGCCCAGCGGACCACTTCCTACAAAGGAGCATACCATAGGCTGGGGGGGAGATCTATAACTACTATATCCATAAGCATGGATATGTCGGGGCATGAAAACAGGTCAGCTCTTAGGTTTTTTATCAAGCCAAAGACTTTAACTGGTTTAGAGTCAATCCCACAAACGTTCCCATAAGGTCTAGTTATTTTTAATCCCATGGCTTCCATGACTTGTAAAGGCATCACATTCATGGAGGCACCAGAATCCAACATACAGTTATGAAGAAGGATATCACCTATGCGGAGTGTAAGATAAAATGGTTGATGACCCCCATTCTTCCTCTCATATAGGGCAGTTTGGATGTTAATGGGAGGGTCATCCTCTTCATCAACCACATCACAAGGTGCTGGGTTTTGAGAAGATGAGTCCCTCACCACTACTTGTGGCAGTCTCAGGGATACTCTCGAAAAACTCCACCACTTGCTCCTTTATTGAAGGGATTTTCATTAACTCAGTGAGTGGAATGTTATGCATAACTTTGTCTAACTCTCTTCGATGTTGATATCAAAGTCATACTCAGGCAAAGGGAGTGGCTCACTAACTGGGCTAGGCAGCTCAATATTTTTCTTTTCACTAAAAGGCATAGGCTTTTGACCATCCTTCCTTCGTTGATAGGTTTTGTAGGGAGCCTGACCGCTATTAACTTGCTCAGAAACATAGATGGGACCACTAGGGTTGGTTTCTTCTATGGTGTCTTCTTCATGATCAATCAAAATCCTTCCGAAGTCTTTGTCAAATTTTAAGTCATCAACCCAATTAATGTTCTTTGGAGAATCCGAAGTATCATCACCATGGGTGGTATACTCAGGATCTTCCAACTTTTGCTCTTCAGACCAGTTTATGATAGGAGGTTCTTGGTTCATAGGGTTTCTTCTATCACCTTCATTAGGATTCTTTTGTTGATTCCAATAAGGCTTAGGGCCATAGGGCTGCCTATATCTATCCCCCTCTCTGTTCTTGGCTAGGTCCCTAGTTAGGAGAGTTAAGTTTTTTCATCATTTCATGCATACTCTCCATCATTTCATTGGGGTCTTTGCTAGGTTCCTTACTCTTCTTAAACTTAGGCTCAGATCTGGAGGAAGAGGGTCCACTGATTAGGTCAAAGAAATTTTGTTTTTCCCATGGAGGCAGCGTTTGCCTCAGCTTTCTTGGCATTGTCTTGGGCTATCTTCAAACTACTAGGGTCTTTGTCTTTTAGATGGTAACCCAAGTAACCTTCATATGCATTGAGGTAATGGATCAAGATGGCTTGGTCAAGGGGCCTTATGTTACTTGGGATGTTGGCAACAGTCTTATCAAAGCGTTGGTTAAACTCATGGACAGACTCATTCTCCTTCTTTTTGATGTCAAAAAGTTGGTGTAAAAGGAAGCGCCCATCTAACTTGACTGACCACTCTTGCTTGAGTTTATCGGTGAATACATCATATCCATTGATTGATGATGCAGGCAAGCGGTCAAAACCATTTGCGAGCATCACCCTCCAAGGATGCAAAGAGACCCCTAATAAACACATCCTCTTCTTCAGCCCCATAAGCTTCCATATGAGCCCAAACATTGTCTATGTGATCTTCAATAGAGGTGGCACAGTTGCCATTGAATTTTGGGATCTTTTCAAAGTACTTGTCTGGCATACTATGGGAGCACCCAAGATCTGAGAGAAGTCTAAGGGAGAGGCCCTAGCCTTGTGACCAAAAGCACGAGCAACAGGAGGATTGTTTTGGTTGTTGTTACCGGAGTTGGATAGACCTTGTCCAGCCATTGGATTGACTGGGATTGAACTAGAGTTATGATTAGGAGATAAAGGAGGAACTGAATGAACAAAGGGGATCCTAAGACATGGTTTGGAGATACCCGAGTTAACAAGTTTCCACAAGAAATTAGTTGATTGGGTTTTAGGATCTCTTTTGTGATATGTGAGTGGGGTTCCTTCCAATTGATTTGGATTCGATTTACTTCGAGTGTTGTAAGGATAATTATGAGCTCGTTCCTCAGCGGAAGTCACGATTAGGAGTCGCCAGGTAGATTTTTAGGCTTTACTACCAAGAGGTATGTCGTTTAAAGTGCGGAGAGATAGTGAGACACAAAGGTGTGTTGAACCAAGGTAGGCCTCTACCCTCCCCGGCAACGGCGCCAAAAATGTTATCACACAACTTGTAGTTGCCCCTAGAGGTATCCCATCCGGGACGGTAGAGGAGATAGGCAACTAAAGAGGTGACCCAAGAGATGCCACGGTTCCCAATGCAAATGTGGGAGTCACGTCAACCGAGGCACTCTTCGCTTTAGGTCAAGGTGTAACTAGACCAAGGGGGAGACCCTATACCCCAATCACAGTTGATTGGATCCAAACAAAGGTTTCTAAAGGTAGGTAAATGATGAGTTACGGAAACCAATGCAAGGCTAAGTGGACCTAAGAGTTAAGGAATGGTTGAAGGTGGTGTAATGGATAGTTAATGTTTCAACCTATGTATGGTTTAGGCCACATGATGGGGTATGATAACTAGGTATAGTACCATGTGTTTACACATGTGGGTCTTGTTTTCTTGGGAAGTGTGAAATGGTTCTAGGTGGGCCCACAAGGTGAAGTTAAGTGTGATGTTGGTACTATAGGTTAGGTATAGGCTAGTTCTATAAGTTGGAGTTGGTTCTAGGAGTACCCATGTGCTAGATCTAGAGTTTGACACAAATCCACAAGGAGTGCGACTTGCTTGGAGAAGGACTAGTGCCTTGTTGGATGGGCTAATGGGGTCAAGAAGTATGTCAAAATGTAGATCGGGACACCTAGAAGCCAATCAAGTGGATTGAAAGAGATCCAATGGTTGGATCTTACTAGATCTAGGTTTTTAAGTGATGACCAAAAGTGGACCACAATCCCTTAAAACAAGGAATGCAATCCCCAAGGCGGATCTTGACAAACAGACAGTGTAGACCTAGGTTTCAAGGCAATGGGCATTCCAAATCCACGAAAATCTCAAACACCCACTTCCTAGAAGTGGACCAACTCAAAACTTCAAGGGGGTGCGACTTGCTCAAGGAAGGGCAAAAGATGGGTTTGGTGGACCAAATCAAGTCCAATAGCCACCAAATTGTAGATCCGGGATGCTAGTGCCCCGATCTATGTATGTTCAAAATTTCAAGTGAACCCAATGGCTAGATCTTAGTAGATCTGAGTTTTAAGATGCCAAGAGAATCAAAAAGGGGGGTTTTAACCCCTTAAAACATGGAGAGATGTCCACAAGGTAGTTTTCACCATAGTAAAGATGTGGGTATAGGTTATCAAGTGTCTAGAATCCAAATCAAGTGGAATCTCACCTACCCATGTGCTAGATCTAACCAAACAAGCCTCTCATTAGGAAGTGCGATTTGGGTTCAAGAGGGCTTTTTGCCTTGAAAAGTGGGTTAATTTTAAGCCAATCACCACCAAACTATAGATCCAACTAGGGGTGGATGCTATAGAGGTGGGTTTTCAAAATCTTCTCAAAAGCAAGGCTAGATCTAAGTAGATCTAAGAAATACCAAAAATTGGGGTTTTAATGAATTAGGGTTTTATGACCAATGAAGATAGAATGGATGAAAAAGGCACATACCTTGTAGATCTTACCTCAATTGCTTATGGCCACCTTGCAAATTGATAGCATTCTCCTATGTGTATATTCAAGAGTGAGATCCAAGAGCTCCAACCAAAACGTCCTTCTCCAAGATAGCCAAATCGTCCTCCTCCTACAAGACAAGATCAAAGAAACAAGTCAAGCAAGATGATTATGAAAATGGTAGAAAGATGTAATAGAAAGCATCAACTATGTCACTAAGATACAATAATGATACTCCCTGTCACAAGATCAACCCAAGAGAGACTATGTGGATCCCTCCAACAATAACCCTCATGAAGTCGCCCTCCTCTCCACCAATTCGACTTTCCTGTAAAAAGATTAGTAGAAGCACCAAAATCCACAATGATACATAGAAGAGATACTGTATATTCAATATGCAAGAGAATCCACAAGGCAAGAGAGATGTGCTCCACAAATAATTTTTTTATTCCAATATTCCAAAGCTCCAAAGGTGAGCTATACAATAGGGGGTCTCCTCCTTATATAGGATAATAAAGACCAAAACCCTATACCACTCCACAATACTACATCAAATGAGTGGTTGAGATTAAAAGATCTCATCATACAATCAATGGCTAAGATGAACCATAGCAATATATCACATGGATCACTCAATATAACAATAGCGCCCCCACTAAATGGTACAATAAGAGGGTGACGTCATCCACTAGAGAAACATAAGTACCAAAATCCAACTCATGGTGACTAGGACATGACAATATAAGCTCATGGTGGGGCTAGGAGGCATCAATCCTTACTAGCTCATCCCCAAGGCACAATAAAATAATAAAATATGTCCAATATAATATAAATGACCAAAAGCTGTCCTCAGAATCCATGACAGTCAAGCAGTAAATGTCCTCCTGTGATCAATCTGGGCATACCCACATGGTGAAAATTGACTGGAAGATAGTGATGCCACCCTGGAAGACCTCTGTGAAAACCAAATGCCAAAACCTTGCCTCAATTGCCCAAATCGATTTCCTGAGTGACCACTTTATCCCATTTTTTAACTACCTCGGGAACTGTGAAAGTGCCAAAACTGCCTCCTGGGGTGCTAGCACTGTCCATCTGAGCCCACCAGGCTCTCCAGAAGGGGGGGGTAAATGGTAAAAACAAGTGGCTGGACCACCCCCTCCATCATCAGTGCCCTAGGTGAACTGGCCTCTCGGGGCCGCTGCTGCTCAGGCTGGGAAATCAGCCCCAAATCTGGTCAACAAGTGTAAAACTGCATCAATCACTGTCAGAAAGTGCCCGGAACTGAAAGATAAGTGTCTCAATGGATCCAGAAGACCCAAAATCCACTAGAAATGTGTACTCATACACCATGGGTTGCCCTAATGGGCCAGCTGTAGGGTCCACCATATATGGACAATGCATAATCTGCTGATCTGAAGAAGTAATAAAACCTGCTGAACTGGATCAATCATCTGTATCCTATGTCCATCATATGATATCATCATCAAGCATGTGGGCCCATCAATCATCATCAATTAAATCATCTATACATGGTCCACATCATCATAGATCCCAAGAATATACAACCAAGGATAAATCACATCAGTAGACTAAGACAATGTTTCTCTAATCATTCTCACAGCCCAAGCTCAAAGTATAACATCCATTCAATGGCATTAATTAAGTTAGCATATTCCATTTGTTATATAAAAATTGCTTGCACAATAGTTCAAATGACAAACTCACTCACCCATTGGACATGGTCAAACTGCTAGTGAAGGATGAAGGCTAGGAACAAGGTTGGGCAAAGTGGTTGACCTGTCTAACTTAACTCAAAAATACTTTGGACTGGGAGAAAGGGGAAAGCTACAAACTCTGTGCTGGACAAAATAACACGGGGGATGGCTGTGCCTCACAAATGGATAAGTTGTTTAGAGAGTGCTTATTCAACTTAGGCATCATGTCTACATAAAGTTGATCCAGGTTCATTAGGATCATTCAATTTTATTCCATGGCCTTTTTGGCCTACATAACCCTTCGGATTTCAGATGTGTTGAGAAGCACAACTAGTTGCAGCTTGCATCCAGGGCATGTTTTTTTAAATATTTATAAGGTCAGCAATTGTTTAGATATAACTTTTAAGAACCATTGCTTTTTAGACCTTTCTTATACTCTTCGAGGAGTATTTTTAGCTGTTCATCGCTCTTGCCCTTTTTTTTTTGTTTCCATGGGCGAATTTATAAGTTTCCATAAGTAGAACATGAGCTTTCAGTTTTAGCCAACAACATCTCAAGTGACTAGGGGGAGTTCGAGCCAATGCCAAACATCGGGACAACCGACCAGAATGATTTAGGCCTACAATCCAACTCACCAAGGGCAAGTTTTGTCACCAACTTAGAGCCGAGACACTGAATATACAGGGATGCGGTCCAAACACAGAGGTAGAAAAATGGGGAAGTCCTCAGTATCAGAAAGTCAAATGAGACAAGTCAGGGTTTAAAGTCAAACAGGAAGGTCATGTATGGATGGAGTCAAGTGAATATGGAACCTACACTAACAGACAACTGGTGTCAGGAAAGACCATATCTATGTAAGGTGAAAAACCAGTGGGTTTTGTTAAATGACCTAAATGTGCAAGCAATTGTCCATTTTATGATTTACAGTTCATTTTAAATAGTTTGCCACATCAGGAACAATATACCAAGCACATGCTATGATCATGACTAAATCAACAAGATAATAATCCACAGTCAGTGATAACATATCCATAGATCATACAACATCATCGTAATAATAATCATCATGCATCATCTGAAACACTGCTGAAATACATCTCTAGGCACTGAACTGAAACTGTATGGGATAAGTGGTCACATCAGTCATCAAATCTGAACTCTCAAGGCTCAGCCTTGACACAAGGTCATACATAAATCTGAATGATATACTGCTCTGATCATGAGTGATCCAAAATATATAGCCATGCTCTGGAATAATGGAAGCTCTGGAATGTGCAGATATCTGCTGTACAAGAATAGTAGCCCTGCTACTATGGTGTGATAACAGGGTGCTTGTAGTTTGATTTGCATTGTGTTGTAGGTTTGAAGAAAAGCAAACTCAAGAAGAAGATTTGAAGAAGAAGAAGAAGCGATCATCAAAAGAAAAGAAGAAGATTGCAAAACCAAGAGGAGATTTGAAACCAAGCTTTGAAACCATGACATAAACACTCTCCTTTTTGTAAAGCTCTTAAGAGTTGTTTAAAATTTGCTTCTACTTTCTTCATTTCTCATTCCAAGGTTGAAAATCCTCAAAAGTTGTATTTGATTAATAAAATAAGGCTAACTGGGATAAAGCCTCCCATAGTTTGTGTTTCTTCCCCATTTGGGGAAGAGTGTCTTGTGTGTTTTTAGCTTAGATTTACTTCAAGTACTTAGATTAGTTTCATTTTTGCTTAGAACACTAATTGTTAGATAGTCATTTCATTTTTGATTATTTAACCTATCATTGTGTTCCTTATTTATAATTTGCATCTCATATAGTGTAAATAAGTCTCTTGAACGTGTCGCAAGACGAGTCAAGAGCACTCTTTGTTGGAGAGCATTTTTATTGTTGCGTTGCATGGCATATAGTGTAGATAAGACTCTAGAATCAAGCCTTAAGGTCAGATCAAGAGCACTCTTTGTCGAAGAGCATTTTTCTGTGTGCTCTAATTAAAACACTTCCAACTCACACTCCCATAATAATTTATCTCGTTGTTTCCTTGCCGGAGTATGCTCTGACCTGCCCAAAAAGCGGGAATACTCAGAAACGGTATTGGACTGTTAATCTCATAAGTGATAACCATAATAAAAACTTTCACCCCATAACCAACCAATCCGAAGTTGATCGATAAGATAAGTTCGGTGGGTAATCTCCTAGTTGGGGGCGCCGGGGTTCCATGTTCAGCCTTTAGCTTGCTGGTTAAGTTCCTTTGACACTTAGCCTAGAGCACTGGGTGGCCTGATAGGTCCTTGAACGGAGGCACTTGATACTATCTTTTCCGGATAGACTTCCAGTACCTCGCGTATCGGTTGGAAGTATCCTTAGCCATAATTATAATCAAGAACACCTAAAATACTCCAAAATTTACCAAGAACAATTTCAAAACGATCTCACGAACATTACATTGAAACTTATTTTGCAGCATTCCAAGCACTCATTGACTCCATTTGGCACTGGTCTTCAAATTTATATGTATCACCTTGAGTTGGACCATTAGTCCTTTGGTATTTGTTTAATTATCTTGTGGATGCTTATTTATTTTCCAAGTCATCATATACTGTTCATCTTGATATTTGTGTTTTGTAATTGCAATGTGGATTGCGTATTTTACAGTGTTCTCATCACAAAACTCCTAAACAACACCCATCTGCATCATTTTATCACTTAAAACACTTAAAAACACAGAGCCATAGAAAACTCTTTGTTATGGACAACCCCCTTGGCTTCGTTAGGAGTTTGCCTAAACGGAGGAGCTGGGATTCAGGTGACAGTACCTGACTCATTGCTTGCCCCCAAGGCCACACCTTCCCCACTTGTAGTGAGGGAACAACTTTCGAAAGATTTCTGCTGCTAGTGTGCATCTCGGCGAACAACAATGCCTAAGGGGCATCTGTGTATCAGGGCTTTTCTAAACCCTATACTCTTTCATTTTTGTACATTATTTCTATATCATATTTTTGTATATTAGTTTTGTACCATAGCATGTATATTAGTTTTTGTATATTATGCTTTGTATATTATTGTGCAACTTTCCACTTCATTTGGCTTATTTTATATATCATGTGATTAATACTCTTATGGTGTCATGCAGAAAACTGAAGATTCTAAATTCTCGCATGATTTCCAACTTTAAAGAAAACTATCAATCACGCGTCCCACATTTGGAGTCAGATGTTGTCCACTGAAGTTGCACCATGGTGGACAACTTGTGAACCACAAAAGACTTGAACAATTTTTTTGTTCACTTGCCAGAGTTCAGTGTTCATCAGGCAATTTTTGCCCTTTGTAATAATTTGCATGTCTAGACCCTGTGGGGATTTTGTAATAAGTTGGTCTAGCATGAGTTTTTTATGAAAGGTTTGGCCTTTCTCAAGGTTTGTTATCAGGGAAATACTCTAGAGTGTTTTTTCCTTAGGGATTATGCGTTACTGAAAAGTGACGTATAATTCCCGAGTTTTTCACTCACACCTCCAAAGCTTGAGTGTTTTTTTGATGACGAATTTTGAGAGGTTATTAACCCTACTGGAATGTATTTTTGTAACATGCTAGCCATCAGTATTGAGTCATATGGACATGCACTAGGTCCCCTAGGTTTTTTGAGTCATTCTAAGAAAATTATTTTTTCAGAGTTTATGAGATTTTTTAATAATTTAATTAAAAAATGAGAAAAGTGACAAAAGATGGGTTAGGAGGTCAATTTGGACATAGGGGTGCTCGTTTTCTAACCCAGAGCACCCATAAAACCCCTAAACCCACTTTTCCTAAGCATTGAGTGAATAATATTCACTTAAGTCAAATTCTCTCCAAAATATTAAAAAAGTATTTTTTAATTCAAAAATAATGGATTTGGAGCAAGTCCAAACTCCTACAGAAAAGGTGGGTGGTCTGGTGACTGAGCTCTAGTGAGTTGGCATGGACATTAAAGAGAACTACCAACCATATATCAAAGATTCCAATCAAATATTTGATTGCTATGAGGTGGCTCCTCATGAGGCTCACACATTCTTCCAAGGGAGACGTCAACCCTTATGTGGCAGCCATTTGATAGAGGGTGGAGAAAACAACGTTGGAGAGGGAGGCGCCCTCATGAGGTGTCTACTCCCCATTTATTATGCAACCTATTCATCACTTAGATCATGGGATTGACTTCTACACTTGTCCATTCAAGCCCTAGTTGGCTCTTTCCCTCACCAATTCGAATTGCCTTGGAGAGTTGTTATTTAAGCAAGGTCTTGTTATCACCTAAACTGTAGTTACCCCTATGGATGTATCCATTAATGGATGGCAATAGGGAAGGGCATCTCAAAAGGTGCAACCACGATCACCTCGACCTCCAATAGATGGTTGTCACGCCAGTCAAGACAACCTTCGCTTTATGTTATCTAGCCCAAACAACAAAGGGGGAGACCCGATCTACTCCCGACAGGAGAGATCAAAACCAAGACACCAAGTCAAGTTAATTCTAAGTGAAGTAAGGTGTATGGTTTATCCTAGACCTAAGGATGAAGTCACAAGACAAGTGAGGGGTTCAATGAGTATAGCTTTGGTTCATTGTTGATGTGAGAGTGACTTATAATATTTGAAATAGGATCCAAGATTTATGTACTAGTTCAATGTGAGAAAATCCACTGCCTTGGGAACCGTGTCCAATGCAGGGTAGTTTAGGGGTTGAATTGGGGCTAACTAGTACAAGTGACAAGCTTGATCATGATACATGATGACATCAAAGGGTTTAGTTCACCATACAAGGGTCAAACCACAAGTTAATCCAACAATCTAGGAAAGTCGAATTGACTTGGAGAGAGACCAGTGCCTTGGGAATTGGGATAATGGAGTCAAAGTGTAGTTAACTTGTGATTGATAACTCCTATTGCATGAGATAAGTGGGCAATTAAAGTCTTGATGGATGAATAGGTCTAGATCTAGAAATTCAAGGTTTGACCTAAGTGGACCACAATCCCTTAAAACAAGGAATGCTATCCCCAAGGCAAGATTTGACAAAGTGACCTACTAGACCTAGGTTTTGAATTATGCTTGTTCCAAATCCATCAAAATCTCAAATACCCATGTCCTAGAAGTGGATCAACTCACTTTTCCAAGGTGGTGCGACTTTACCCAAGGGGGCTAAAAAGTGGGATAAATGACTCAAGACAAGTCCAATGGCATCCAAACTTTAGATCCAAGTAGTTTAAGCAAGTGAGAGTATGGATGTATAATATCAAGGCAATCCAAGGGTTAGATCTTACTAGATCTGAGTTTTAAGGTACCAAGTGGTCCAAAAATGGGATTAAATCCCTTAAAATATGGAATAGAGCCCACAAGGTAGAAATCATAAAAGTGACAATCTGGGGGTAGGTTATTGGATGTGTAGATTACGAATCAAGTGGAATCTCAACTACCCACGTACTAGATCTAGGTCAACCCACCAAACTAGGAAGTGTGCCCTTGCTTGGAGAGGCTAAATGCCTTGGGAAGAGGGTCAAATGGAGGCCAATCCTCACCAAGCTATAGATCTGGGATGCCGTGGATACTATAGAGGTGGGTTTTAAATTTTTTGCCGAAGAAGCCACTAGATCTTAGTAGATCTGAAAAAATGTAAAAATGGGGTTTTGATTGATTAGGGTTTTAAATGTTTTAGACAAGTGGATAGATCATGGAGTTAGAACTTACCTTGAGATCATACCTAAGTGATGAAGAGAGATGCTTTGATGTTGAGGAAGATTCCCGCAAGATCAAATGAGAGATTGTTGATTTTGCTTGCCAAATTGATGCCCTAGCCCACAAGTGCGACCTCCTCTACCTGTCAAACCAAGGAATAGCGATTCAATCAATAAGATCAAGTATGGAGGAAATACAAGAGAAATGCAATAGTAACATGAAATAGAAGGTCTTGGGATAGTAATACTCCATGTTACCAACGAAGAGATCCAAAGAAGTAGGGAGAGTTTTCCCCTACCAATACTTCCTCCTCAAAGCAAATCGGCCTCCACCTGTAGATGCAAAAACGTGGTACAAAAGATATGGCAAAACAAGATCTCCAATAACGCAGTGCAAAGGAAGAACCAACGAACGAACACCAAAAACATTCACCACAACACTGGAGATAGATGCAATAATAATTTTCTATTCCAATAATCCAGAGCCACAAGTCCCCTTTACAATGAGAGGCTCTCTCCTCTAAATAGGAGGGAGAGAGTCCATAATCTAACCACTTTTTGAATGAGTGGCTAAGATTAAAAGATCAAAAGATCTAATCAATGGTTGAGATGAGCTCAACAATAAAATACATGGATCACTAATAAAATATAACAATAAGTGGACAAAATCGCCCTAGGAGAGGGGATCCCACCAAATCATGATGACAAAATATAACTAGCTCATGGTGGATCCATGGGATAATTTTAGACACCCTTGGTCAATCCCCACAGCACAATAATAATAAAAAGTCATCAATATACCAAATTGTGCCTCTATGGTCAAATCGTAGGCCTCAAAAGACCTCAGAAATCATCAAAAAGTGCCATAAGTGATGGATGTGGGTCCCGATGAAGCTGAAACTGCTGGAGAAGGTTGGGAAGACATCCCACTCATCATCACTGATCATCCCATGCCAAAACTTTGCCTCAGTAGCCCAAATCGAATTCCTCTGTAGCCATTTCTACCAATCATGAACTGCCTCGAGAAGCGTGTAACTACACCAAACTGCCTTCTGGAATGCCTGCGCTGTCAAGGTGAGGGCACCAGTGCGTCCGGGAGGGGGGTAATATGGTAAAAACAAGTGGCTGGACCACCCCCTCCATCATCAGCGCCCTAGGTGAACCAAATAAAATCCATCTCTGCTCTGACAGGGTCTCCGACAGACCAAAACTACACTAGGACAGCCTACTGAGGCTCAATCATCACTGTAACTGCCCGGAACTGAAAATAGACTGTCTCATTGGACTCAGAAGGTCCAAATCTATCCAAGATGTGTACTCATACACCATATAAATCTCTACATGATCATATAATATATCCAATATACCGGAACCATGTCAAATAATAATAATCTGTAAATGATCAATAAATGTTGAAAACCATAAATCATCACCATAAACCTGTATCTGATGCATAGAACCATCATGTACATGTACATAGACCATATATCATCTATTTGTATCATCACAAGGTCCAACCATCTCATGTCCTGTGATTGACCTTGGTCAAACTAAGTTTGACCAGGTCAACATTGACCAAATATAACTCAGACTATCATCAGAAGTTGCTGCAAAGTGTCAAAGGTTAATGCATGCTTTACAACTTATTCAAATAAACAATTATAACACAAAGTAATCATTACTGGCGATCTAAATCCAAATATATAATGTCATTAATTATTATTATACTTAGACTAGACTTTCAGGACCATACTCACTTCATAGTTGTGATCAATTTGCTAGTGAAGGGTGAAGGCTAAAATAAACTAGCTAAGCTAAAGGATGACTTGATTGACTTAACGTTGTGACACTTTGGATATGGGAAAGGGAATACACGCCATAGTATATACTGAATGAGCAACAACACAAGGAATGGTGGTGTCTCACAAATGGATGAGTTGTTCAAAGAGGGTTTATTCACCTTTAACAAATGCGCACAATCCATAATACAAATGAGGCCAACAATTATTTTGATATAGCATTTAAGTTCCATTCATTTTGGGCCTGAAGTTTCCATAGCCTTTGATCTATGTGTGTTTATAAACACATTGCATAGATTTACATTTATTTAGGCTTTTTGCTGCAGGTGTGTTTTTAAGGCACTTGTTTACCTGAGCACTTCTAGGTGTGTCACAAACAGCTTGTTTACCTAGGTATTTTACATTTCACAAAAAGATATAACATTTTATTTCTTAGCCATTTTCATTTGGCTTGCCTTTCATTCATGTGTGTTTAAAAACACATTGCATGAACGGACTCTTCATACAAGATATAACATTTCATTTTCCAGACTTTGTATTCATGGCAGCACTAAAAGTTTCAGGTTTAGCCAACACAACTTTAGTGACTAGGGGGAATTCACAAGGAAATCCAACTCACCATAGGTAAGTTTTGTCACCAACTCAGAGCCGAGACACAATAAACAGGGAAGTTCATCCAATACAGAGGCTATACTGGGGGAAAAGTCCTCCATGCCACTAGTCAAGTAGTAAGTCAGGGAGATAAACTAAAAGGTAGGTAATGGATGGATGAAGACAATGAATAATGGAGCCAATACTAGCAAGCGTATGGTGGGATGATCACCTCTATTCTCCCTAAGGAGGGTTAAAACCAATGAGTATGAATACTAAACTTCTAAGTCTGAGTAGGGACAATATAATATATATAGTAAGATCAACCAAGTCCACATATCTATATGATCGCTAGATCATGACACTAAGTGCAAAGACATGCTATAAGAATAAGTATAAAAGCAATATAACCATAACACAATGATATACCTGCTGAGTCATATACCTGAATGCTCATCAACCTGTACCATCATCTGTCCTCTGAAACTGCTGCTGTAACTCTGGGCACTACTGACTGTTCTGTACCAATGGTATAATGGCTACATTGGTCATCTCTATGAGTGTCCTGAGACTCAGTCATGCCATGGGGAACATATAACTGCTGTCCAAATCTGATAGTGATCCAAATAGATGCTCATCTCAGCATCTCAATGAACTGGCTGAATAGTGCACTGGAATCAGAAAAATAATGTATGGTAGCCCGGCTACTATATATGTGATAACAGGTCTATTGCTCCATTTTTCCTATGGATGCATAGAACCTCTGCTATTTTGTATTACTATTGTTATTGAATATAATTTTGAAGGCTTTGGAGGTCAATCTTGCATTGGTGTTGGAGCTTTGGATCATGAGGTGACATTGTTGCATTGTTTTTTCACTATTTTTTGCTTGCAATTGTGTAGATCTAGTTTATTGATTATAGCAACAAGTATTTACGGTTGATAATTTGCTTGTTGGTGCTTAGATATGAGGAGATTCAAATGTAACAAACAGTATTCGGTTGTACTTATGTTCATTTGGTTTCATTTTACTCTAACACACTAAGATCTCCATTGTTGTTTTGCAAGCTTTTTGTGATTGTTTCAAGGTACAGGTTACAAGTTTGAGGGGATTTGGAATTCGGTTATTCCACCTTCTCTTGGGCAACTTTTTATCTAACATCTCTTGCATACAGATTTCTTCAAAGACATTTACAAGAGGAAGCATTGGAAACCCCAAGTTTCATCCATCTCTTTTAAACAAAACTATCTCTTTTCCCAGCTTTTTCTTGCTTTGCTTAAGAAGTAGGTCCATTCTCATGCTTAATATTTAGATATTATTCTTCTTTCAACATTGCAAACTAGTTTAGATCTGATATTTCAATTAAAATTTTTATCATTCATTAGATCTAGGCTAGATTTGAGATTTTCTATACTTAGAAAAAAAATTCGAAATTTTTCTAAGTGTAAAATTTTTCAAATTTTTTATTTTTTCATTGTCTTTCCCATCATATTTCAAGACTTTTAACTTGCTGGTTTTTAGCAGGTCTGCACATAAAAGTGACTTTTTGGAGTGATCAAGACCATCAAAGAAGGCTTAAAACGAACTGGTGGACACCCAATTTGTTGTAAAAATTTTGTACATTATTGTAAGCTCTTAGATCCAAGTTTAATGGACTAAGAAGCATTTTATTTTCAGCATACCAATTGTAAAAAGTTTAAACGAGAGCAGTGGGGTAACCAGCACCCACATCCCATCCCCCCTGGGGGGATTTGCGTTTTTTGTCAAATTTCGTGAGATTTTTTTTTCTAACGACACTTACTCACACACTCACTTTTGAAGTGCAGGGTGTATCTTCCATCTATTTTTGCAATTTAAATCATTTACATTTTTGCAAAAGTAAAGTAGAAATAAAACCGTCTTCGTCGCCACGAAGTATGCTCTCACCTTCACCCAAAGGCAATTTTGCTGATTAGTGAAGGTTGATCAGAAAGTGACGCATAAGATTGGCCATCATATCCTTTAATGTACAAGTTTTGTATTTCAATTTCATAAGTCTCTTGAACTTAGCTGAAAACAAGTCAAGAGCGCTCTCTGTCGGAGGGTCAATGGTTACTTGTTTCTAATTGGAATATACTATTTGCCTACACTACGTATGCTCTACCCACCAGCAGTACGTCTGAGCTGTGGGATACCAAAAGCAGTTGGAACCACTTTTTAATTCTCACATTTAATTTAATCAAGTCACCTAATAAAATTAACTACCCACAACATAGTGAAAATCCGACACTTCGAGACTAGTTTTTGGTGGGGAAGTTATGCCTGGGGGCGCCGGGTAGCTGTACTCTAACCTTGGGGCACCATTAGACTACATCCTTGTTGGTGTAGTGTTGAACACGCGCTCAAGGTATTGACAGTCCGTCATGTCCTTGTACAGAAGCACCAATCTCTAGATTTCCGGACATTCGTCTCTGTCTCTTTACGGTATATCGAGAATTTCCCTTCTTTCCCCTAATCAAGATTCATTTTAATAATTTAAAATCAAGCAAGAGACAATTGCAGAACATTTTACTTTTCCAGCATTTACAAATTTCGCACTGTGTTTTGACTCCATAAGGCACTGGTCCTTGCACTTTTCATTTGTTTTTTATCAATATCAACTATTTGTGCATCTTTATAATTCACAATGATTTATCTAAACTTATGCTGGTGAAAGCTGTCTTAACTATTGTTGCAATTACATCTTGAACATTTAATCAAAAACTCCCAAGAACATTAATAAACAACCCATCACTTAACTGGAAGACCCTAACAACCTCAGTAACTTTCCATAGGAACTACCCCCGTTGGCTTTCGTTGGGAATTTTGCCTAAACGGAGGAGTCAAGAACCAAGTGACATACTTGACTCGAGACTTGCCACCAAGGGCACACCGAGCGGCAGCATAGATTTCTGCTGCGACAAAGACAGTGTGTAATCTGGCGGCAACAATGCCCATGGAAACTGTAAACTCTAGAATGTGTTTTTAAACACATGTGAGTAAAAGGGCAAGAGCAATGAACTGCTAAAATACTCCTCGAAGAGTATAGAGAAGGTCCAAAAAGCAAATGTTACCCAAAATTTATATCCATAGTTACCGGATTCGGCCCTAGGCCTAACCGCACCCGAATCGGATTCTCGAATTCTTCATCGGATTAGGGTTAATTAGGGCTAGGGTTCCAAATCTCCAATTCCTAATTTTGGGGTGAGTGTCGCACCCGTATCGGATTCTTCAGCCGATTCCGATCGCACCCACGGTTCGTGTAACCTTGGTTATTCTATTATTGCTGACCTTATATGTATAAACATGCCCCGAATGTAAGCTGCAATTAGTTGTGCCTCTTAGCACATGTGAAATCCGAGGGGTTATGTAGGCCAAAAAGGCCATGAAATGAATTGAATGATCCTAATGAATCTGGATCAACTTGATGTAGACATGATACCTAAGTTGAATAAACACTCTCTAAACAACTTATCCATTTGTGGGGCACAACCCTTCCCTTTGTTATTTTGTCCAGCACAGAGTATAGCTCCCCTTCTCCCCGTCCAAAGTGTCATTTAGTTGAGTTTGGTCAAGTCACCCCTTTTTAGCCTAGCCTTGTTCTTAGCCTTCATCCTTAGCTAGTAGTTAGGTGATGTCCAATGGTGAGTCTGTCATTAAAGCTGTTGTGCAAGTAAGACATAAATAACATTGAAAATATATACATGATAAATGCCACTGAATGATGTTTATACTTTAAGTTGAGTTATGAATATGATCTAAAGGAACATGTCTTAGTCTTTGTCATAATCTTGTCCTTGGTTATATGTTGACCTAGTCAAACATAGTTTGACCATGGTCATTCTTGGGATCCGTGATGATGTGGACCATGTATGCTTATGGATGATGATTGATGGTCCCACATACTCTTATTGATGACTCCATATGGTGGACATATGATTCAGATGATGGTTGATGCAGTTCAGCAGTTTTATTATTATTTCCAGATCATCAGATTATACACTGTCCAGGTATGGTGGACCCTACAGTTGACCCCTCAGGTCAACCCATGGTGTATGAGTACACAATTCTAGTAGATTTGGGTATTATGGATCCATTGAGACACTTGCCCTTCAGTTTCGGGCACTTTTGACAGTGATAGATGCATTTTTCCACCTGTTGACCAGTTTTGGGCATGTTTCCCCAGCCTTTCCAGCAGAGGCATTGGAGGCCAGTTTCACCTAGGGTGCTGTATGGGAAGGGGGTGGTCCAACCACTTGTTTTTACCATTATACCCCCCTTACAGACAGCCTGGTGGGCTCAGTTTGACAGCGCAGGCACTCTGTGTGTCAGTTTGGGAAGTTTCACAGTTTTTGAGGAGGATTAAAAATGGAATAAAAGGGTCACTGAGGAATTCGATTTGGGCAATTGAGGCAAGGTTTTGGCACTTGGTCTTCCAGGGTGAACCGCCCATCTTCCAGTCAGTTGGCATCAGTGAATGGGGTCCACAGTGGCCATAGGAGGCCTTTTACTACATGTCTCTCATAGATTTTGAGGACAGGATTTGATCATTTGTATTATTTGGACATATTATTTTATATTATTGTGCCATGGGTATGAGCTAGTAAGGATTGATGCCTCCTAGCCCCACCATGAGCTTCTTGAGTCATGTCCATGTCATATGAGGTGGGCCCATGTATTTTAGCCCCCTCTTAGGGATGACGTCACCCTCCTTAGTCTTTTTGAGCGATGACGTCACCCTCCTTTTGAGTGATCCGTGTGATTTTATGTTAGGCTCATCTTAGCCATTGATTATTTTGTGAGATCTTTTAATCTCAACCACTCATTTCAAAAAGTGGTTTTAAGGTCTAGGGTTTTGGTCTTTATTATCCTATATAAGGAGGAGACCCCCTCATTGTAAAATTCATCTAGAGATTTTTGGCTCTTAGCTATTGGAATAAAAATACTTTCTTGGGCATCTTGGATCTTGGAGTTGGAATGCTTGTGGTGATTGTAAATGCTTCATCCTCTGCACTGAGAAATATTTGTGGCCATTTTGGATTTTAGCTTCAACTAACATTTTTTGTAGGCAAAGAAGACGATTTTGAGGAGTACGAATTGGTGGGGAGGCCTACCCTTCTAGCTTCAAGAGGACGTTTTGGGTGACAGGGTGTTGTTTTGTCTTTGTACCAACAATTTCTGTTCATCTCTTTGTTTACATCTACTTCCATTCTTGTTTATTGATTGATCTTTGTGTCCTTGATTGACAGGAATATGGAGGCCGATTTGGTTGAAGGAGGCAAAACGTTGGCAAGAAGGGCTTCATCAAGTTTGGCATTTGATCTTTGTGGGAAGTAATCCTCGTCACAAGCCTCTTCCATCTTCATTTTCCAGGTATGTTCCATGAGGTATGACATTCTTCTATCCTATCCATCTACTCTCTTAGATCTTAAAACCCTCATTGATTAAAACCCTCATTTTTCACTTTTTTCTAGATCTACTTGGATCTAGCTAGCTTTTGGGGATAATATTGAAAACCCACCTCTATAGCATCCATGTCAATTCGGATCTATAGTTTGGTGTGGATTGGCCTCCATTTGACACATCTTCCAAGGCACATTAACCTCCTTGAGGGAAGTCGCACTCCTTGAGGGAAGCTATTGGGGCTAGTTCCAAGAGTTGGGTAGGTGAGATCCCACTTGATTTGCATTGGTCTACCTTGATAACCTGCCCCTAGTGCTTCACCTCTTTGATTTTTTCCTTATGGACCCCATTCCTCATTTTGAGGGTTGAGCTCCACTTGGGTCATTAGGTGATGCATTTTAAACCTTAGATCTATGGATATTTAGCCTATATTTGGGCATGCCCTTTCAAACCCACCTTGATAATTGCCTTAACTACCCCGATCTACATTTTGGTGAAATTTGGACTCCATTTGCCCACTCAATTCAAGGCATTACTCTCCTTTGGGTAAATCGCACTCCTTGGGCTAGTGGTCTTTTGGCTAGATCCCATATGTGGGTGTTGCATATCTTGTCTTAGATCCATAGATCTACCTCATCTCATCCACTTAGTGCCATCTCACCCCTAATCCAACCTTGTGGGCTCCATTTGGACCATTTTCCCTATTTTAAGGAGTGGGCCCTGTTATCACCAATCTTGTAGTTGCCCCTACAGATGGATCCAAAGTGGACGGTAGAGGGGACAGGCAACTAAAGTGGTGAACCAAAAAAGCCCTAGTTCCCAAAAGGATGGTTGTCACACCAACCAAGGCACTCTTCACTTTAGCTATCAAAGCCAAGATAGCAAGGGGGAGACCCAGATCTACTCCCGATACGAGAGATCAACCCAATCACCAGATCTAAAACCAAATATATAAGGTCATTAATTATTATTATTACTCAGACTAGACTTTCAAGACCATACTCACTTCACAGTTGTGCTCAATTTGTTAGTGAAGGGTGAGGGCTAAAATTTAAAAGGCTAGGCTAAGGGTTGACTACTGACTTGACATTGTGACACTTTGGAAATGGAAAGGGAATACACACTCTAACATATGTTGGACAAACAGTAACACGGGGGATGGAAGTGTCTCACATATGGGTGGGTTGTTCAAAGAGTGCTTATTCAACTTAGGCACCATGTCTACTTTTATAAAAGATGATCCAAGTTCATTAGGATCCATTGATTTCACTTTATGGCCTTTTTGGCCTACATAACCCTTCGAATCTCAGGTGTGCTAAGAAGCACAACTAATTGCAGCTTGCATCCAGGGCATGTTCATACATATACATAAGGTCAGCAATCTTTTAAATATAGAGTTTAAGAACCATTGCCTTTTAGACCTTTTTTATACTCTTCAAGGAGTATTTATAGCGTTTCATTGCTCTTGCCCTTTACTCACGTGTGTTGAGAAACACATTCTAGATTTTACAATTTCCATGGGCGAATTTACATAAGTTTCCATAAGTAGTACATGAGCTTTCAGTTTTAGCCAACACATTTTAAGTGACTAGGGGGACTTCGTACCAGTGCCAAACGTCAGGACAACCGACCAGAATGATTTAGGACTACAATCCAACTCACCAAAGGAAAGTTTTGTCACCAACTCAGAGCCGAGACACAATAAACAGGGAAGCTTATCCAAAATAGAGGCTAAAGCGGGGGAAGGTCCTCCATGCCACTAATCAAGTGGTAAGTCAGGGTAATAAACAAACTGGAAGGTAATGGATGGGTGAAGACAGTGAATAATGAGACCAACACTAGCAAGCCAAAGTGTGGTGGGAATGATCACCTCTATTCTCCCTAAGGAGGGTAAAACCAATGAGTATGGATAGTGAACTTCTAAGTCTGAGTGGGGACAATATAATATATATATAAAAGTACAACTAGGTCCACATATCTATATGATCGCCAGATCATGATACTAAATGCTAAGAAATGCTACAAGAATGAATATAAAAGCAATATAACCATAACACCAGAATATACCTGCTGAGTCATATACCTGAATGCACATAATTTGAACCAACATCTATCCTCTGAAACTGCTATTGTAACTCTGGGCAATACTGACTGCTCTGTATGAATGGCTAAATGGCTACATCGGTCATCTCTCTGAGTGTCCTGAAACTCAGTCATGGCATGGAGAACAAAACTGTTGTCCATATAATAACCATGATCCATAATAGATGCTCATCTCAGCATCTCAATGTAAGGGAACTGGCTGAAAAGTATACTCGAATAAGAAAAATAGTGTATGGTAACCCGGCTACTATATATGTGATAACATTTGGCTCCAGCTAGGACAAGTGCTCTGCTGAAAAGAGCGCTTGAGAATCTCAGAATCTCTGGTCCTCGCACTCTGCTACTCATATCCTCGATCCAACACTCTCTCTCTGCAACTGCTGCCAGCATATCACCTGGTATCTGCAAAATGGCCAGAGCTATACCAAACTCACAGACCGGATGTCAGAACAATGCATGTGTATATATAAATCTCAAAATAACAATACTGAAACTGAAAAGCATGAAATATAAATGCAGAAAATAAATCTAATCTACTAACATAACTTGAAAAGTTTTATTTTATTGTGCAGGAAAAGAAAAATGGCAAGTACTCAGGACTACACTACGAACTCCAAAGGTGAGCTTAGGGAAAAAGACAAAAAGGTGCCAGACTCAATTGCTGAAAAGACTAACTACTGCCCAAGCAGGCTTATTCAGTCCTACCTATTCTCTTCTACCAGGCAAGGCACGACAAGCACAAAAGACCACTAAGTGAGGTCAGGGATATAATCCCTCAACTCCCTTTGGTTGACAGGAAGTAATATACGTCGTCCACTACCAGTAGTCAAGAAACACATATCACCAAAGCACTGCACTACCATGAATGGTCCAACCCAAAGATCATCAGCCTGTCTAGATCTAATATGCAATAAATGGTTCGGAATAACAACTTGACTTCCTGTAGGAAATCTATTCCTGTTGACAGACTCAGGAACAACTCCAATGTTCCATATAGGCATAGGGTGGATTTCAGCAAGGTTTCGTGGTTGCGGGGTGAAAATGTTTGAGTTCCTCCTAGGAGGGACTGCAGTGACTCTAAGTAGACCACCATCAATAGAAATGGCTATCCTACCAACAAGGACTTCTCGAATCTCTCTTCTCGTCTCTTGGACTCTTTCACTTGGCTCATCCTCATGAGGAGACACTACATTTTTGACAACTTCTCCTACAGTCCAGAAATCTCTATGTTCTTCCAAGGGCGGTGGCTCATGGGATATGACAGTATTACGACTAGAGCCTTCCCCTGAAGGAACTGGAATGCGCATATTTTCCAACCCGGTGGAGACAAACTCAGGATAAGATGCCAAAGAACTAGGAATGTGAGAAAGATCATGACTATGATGACTAGATGACTCAGGTGGTAGAAGAAAATCAGGGACATGAGGATATGCAGATAAAACATTGTTGAAATGGGTCTTCTTTAAAGGTTCAAAACTCCCAAATTCGCCCAAGTTCCTTCGCTTTCCTATGAGAAAAAGCTAAAAACTAGCGAACAACAAATTTTAGAAATGTTAGTGGGATAGCTAAATCACATAAAATTTACAACCTTGATACTTGCAAAAAAACTAGGAAAAATTAATGCTTCAAGTAATAAGGAAAACAGATCTAGATCTATGATAATTATTTAAGCTTTCTAGATCTATAATTAAAGCAAATAGACTTTTAAAAATTAAACTTTTCAAGACTAGGTCTACGTACTTTTCTTTAAATAAAAGGGAGAAGAAAGGATTGGTTTAAGTTTGAAAGGGTGAGAAAGAAGGAACCAAGCCACAACTTGAGGAGAAGGAAGTCTATGAATGCCTACAAAACAAGATTGTTATCAGCAATAATGAAACCAATTGTTGAAAAGAAAGAAGATCCAATTGAGGTCCGCTTTCCTATTCAACCTTTATCCTATACAGTCTCAATACACTTACAAGAACAAGAGTGATAAAATTTAGTAAATATGTTAACAAAAAGACATGAAGAGCATTAGTAGATCTGAGTACACTTGCTACTTCTTCACCTTGCACTAGCATACTACAAACAAACAAATCAAAGCCTATGAATGCTTGTTCCTATGGGCTCAAAGGCCTTCTAAGCAAGATTGATGCATAGATATTCAATGTAAAAGCACGGAAAAGTACTCTAGATTATACCTCAAATAAGATATGCATGCATCACAATGGTAGATCTTGCAAACTCATGGACCTCCAAAGCCTTAACTGATTCTATTACTTGAAAGAATTCGTACAATACAATAGCAGAGGTTCGATGCAAATCCACACTAAACAATGGAGCATAACCTACCTTGCTTAAATAGAAGAAGAGGAGAAGAGGGTGCAATCTAGAAGCATCTAGGGTTGGAGGGGGTGCATTCCTTGATGAGAGGAGTGATTTGTGGCTTGAACAAAGCCTTAACTCATGCTTGGTTGGCGTGAATGGAAGAGGTGGCAACCACCTCATAAGAGGGTCGCCCCTCTTAGCCTTGGAATAATCAACATCCAATGAACAAGTGCCAAATCATAGAAGTTGCCCATCTCAAGAGGAGGGTGCATTTCCTATTGGACAATCACCTGCAATGCTCCGAACTTGAACTAAAAGCTCTTGGATTTGATTGGAATCATCTCCGATATAGATTGCAATCATAACTGGCCCTTTATTTGGACCAATTTCCTCTTTTTTAGGAAAATTGATTTTCTCCATATCCTATTATTTTTAATTAAATAATTCTCTTTTATTATTTTGGAGAGAATTTTATTAAGTGATTTAATGATCACTCGAAACTTAGGAAAAGTGGGTTGTGGGGTTTTGTGGGTGCTTTGGGTTAAAAAACGAGCAGCTCCATGGAAAAAACACCCTTTAGAGTCCCTCTGTTGCAGGAAACGCCTATCAGAAGGCCGTACCAGTACCCGAAACTCCCTGAAACGCGAGTACTGGTACGAAACGCCGGCGGCCGTACCGTACGACATTTCTAGATTTGGAAACACCGTACGGTACGACCGGCGGAGTTTCGGGTACTTTCGAGCCCCACGACAGACGTTTCCAGCTTTTTTTTTTTAAATTAGTGGGCTATACAATGATTAAAAAAACCGTGAGCCACATCCAAAACTTGTTTTTTGTCTTTTGTTAGCTGGAAAGTGGTTTTAGAAGGATCTAGTAACTTCTTTTTTCGCTAGTTCTGTAGAACAAGCATTTTGTTCTATTTTTTATGATGATGATGAGGATGAGACTTGAGATATGTTATATATTTGTCTTTGGTTCATGTTTCGTTTCATTTCCAGCACATAAAGCCTCATGTTACCATGTACAAAGGCTAATTTTGGATGTCTTTGCTTGTTACATTAATAAAGACATGGTTTTCCTTCTAAAATGGTATTTGTGTGTATCATTCTTATTTTTCAAATTTTTTGCAAGATAATGTAGCATTTAAAAAATATATATATATATACTCGCGTTTCCCCTGGTGTACCTGTTATCACCAAACTTGTAGTTGCCCCTAGAGATGGATCCAAGATGGATGGAAGAGGGAATAGGCAACCAAAGAGGTGCAACCAAGATAGCCTCGACTCCCAATGGATGGTTGTCACGCCAATCGAGGCAATCTTCACTTTATGTTATCTAGCCCAAGACAACAAAGGGGGAGACCCAGATCTACTCCCGATAGGAGAGATCAGACCAAGACACCAGATCAAATCAAGTATGGATGAAGTACGTAAGGTGTATGGTAAACCCTAGATCTATGGATGGAGTCACAAGATGAGTAATAGGTTGGATCAAGAGGTTTAAGCAATGTAGATTTGGTCCAACATGATTAGGTGAGTGACTTATGAGGTTTAAGATTAGATCCAAGATCAGGGTACTAGTCAAAGATGAGAAAATCAACTGACTTGGGAACCGTGTCCAATGCAGGGTAGTTAAGGACCAAATTGGGGCTAACCAATACCAAAGATGAGCTTGATGAATGGATATGACAGTGTTTTAGGTGTTCAAGCATGCAAGACAAAGATCAAACCACAAGCTAACTCAACAATCCAAGAAAGTCGAATTGGCTTGGAGAAGATTAGTGCCTTGGGAAATGGGCCAAATGGAGTCGGATGTCCACCAAATTGTAGATCAGGGATGTTGAGGTGTCAAGCTAGGTGGATCTTGAAAATTAAGGTCATCCAATGGCTAGATCTCAGTAGATCTGAGATTGAAATGTATCACAAAGTGACCCAGTGGGGTTCAACCTTCAAAATGAGGAATGGGGCCCACAAGGTGAAAATCACTGAAGTGACACACTAGGGGTAGGTTATCAAATGTGTAGATTATGGATCAAGTGGGATCTCACCTACCCAGGTGCTAGATCATGCCAAACTCACCTATCCTAGGAAGTGCGACCTCCCTTGGACAGGATAATTTGCCTTGGAAAATGGGTCGAATGAAGGCCAATCCACACCAAACTATAGATCCGAATCGTCGTGGATGCTATAGAGGTGGGTTTTAAATTTTATACCCAAAAACCAAGTAGATCTTGCTAGATCTGAGAAATTGCAAAATGAGGGTTTTAACTTATGAGGGTTTTTAGTAACTTAGACAAATGGATAAATCATGGAATGAGAAATTACCTTGAGATCATACCTGAGTGATGGATGAAGATGCCTTGTTGTTGAGGAAGACTCCCGCAGAGATCAAATGAGAAATTGTTGATTTTGCTTGCCAAAATGATGCCCTAGCCCACAAGTGCGACCTCCTCTACCTGTCAAACCAAGGAAATCGATTCAATCAGAAAGATCAAGTATGGAGGAAATACAAGCGAAATGCAATAGCAACATGAAATAGAAGATCAAAGACAGTAATACTCCCTGTTACCAACGAAGAAATCCGAGAAAGAAGTAGGGAGGGTCCTCCCCTACCAATACGTCCTCCTCAAATCAATTCGGCCTCCACCTGTAAATGACAAAATCGTGGTACAAAAGATAGAAAGACAATATCTCCAAAAACCCAGTGCAAAGGAAGAATCAACGAACAAACTCCAAAAGCATTCACCACAACACAACAGATAGATGCAATAATATTTTTCTATTCCAATAATCCAGAGCCAAAAGTCCCCTTTACAATAAGGATCTCTCTCCTTTAAATAGGAAGGAGAGGCACCAAAACCCTAACCACTTTTTGAATGAGTGGTTAGGATTAAAAGATCAAAAGATCTAATCAATGGTTGAGATGAGCTCAACAATACAATACATGGATCAACTCAATAATACAATATAATAATGGACAAATCACCCATAATAGGGGGGTCCCACCAAATGTCAATGATAAAATATAAGAAATAGCTTATGGTGGGTCCAAGGGGTAATTTCTAACACCCTTGGTCAATCCCCATAGCACAATAATATGAAATAATCACTCTAGATACCAAATCGTGCCCCTCTGGGAAAGTCGTGAGCCTTGGAAGGCTCCAGAAATCATCATAAAATGCCAAAAGTGATGGGTGTGGGTCCCACCGGAAGCTGAAACTGCTGGAGAAGGTGTGGAAGACATCCCACTCATCATCAATCATCATCCCATGCCATAACCTTGCCTCAGTAGCCCAAATCGAATTCTTCTATAGCCATTTTTACCATTTATGGACTGCCTCGGGAAGTGTGAAACTGCCCAAACTGCCTCCTGGAGTGCATGCGCTGTCAAGGTAAGCTCACCAATGTGTCTGGGAGGGGGGTAATATGGTAATAACAAGTGGCTGGACCACCCCCTCCATATACAACGCCCTAGGTGAACCAATCAAATCTCATCACTGCTCTAACAAGGCCTCTGATAGGCCAAAACTGCACTAGGATAGACAACCGAGGCTAAAACATCACTGTAACTGCCCAGAACTGAAAACAGACTATCTCATTGGACTCAAAGCGCCCAAATCCATCTAAGATGTGTACTCATACACCATATGGACCTCTGCATGATCATATAATATATCCAATATGCCTGGACAGGTGAAATAATAATAATCTGTAAATAATCAAATAATGTTGAAAGCCACAAATCATCATCATAACCCTGTATCTACTGCATAGAACCATCATGTACCTGTACATAGACCATATACCATCTATCTGCATCATCATAAGGTCTAATCATTTCATGTCCTGTGGTTAACCTTGGTCAAACTGGGTTTGACCAAGTCAACATGACCAAAATATAACTCAGAATATCATCAGAAGCTGCTGCAAGTGTTGGAGGTTAATGCATGCTCTACAATTCATTCAAATAGCAATTATAACAAAAAGTAATCATTACTGGCGATCTAAATCCAAATATATAGTCATTAATTATTATTATTACTCAGACTAGACTTTCAAGACCATACTCACTTCATAATTGTGACCATTTTGCTAGTGAAGGGTGAAGGCTTTTGTACTGCAAATGCTAGGCTGGAGGGAATGACTTACTGACTTAACACTGTGACACTTTGGATAGGGAAAGGGAATACACACCATAACATATACTGAATGAGCAATAACACAGGGAATGGCGGTGTCTCACAAATGGGTAAGTTGTTTAAAGAGTGTTTATTCACCTTGACAAATGCGCACAATCCATAATACAAATGAGGCCAACAATCTTTTTGATATAGAGTTTAAGTTCCATTGCTTTTTGGGCCTATAGTTTCCATAGCCTTTGATCTATGTGTGTTTATAAACACATTGCATAGATTTACATTTCATTAGGCTTCTTGCTGCAGGTGTGTTTTTAAGGCACTTGTTTACCTGAGCACTTCTAGGTGTGTCTTTAGACAGCTTGTTTACCTAGGTATTTACATTTCACAATAGATATAACATTTGATATTTCATAGCCATTTTCATTTGGCTTGCCTTTCATTCATGTGTGTTGAGAAACACATTGCATGAATGGGCTTTCATACAAGATACAACATTTTATTTCCATACTTTGTATTCATGGCAGCACTAAAAGTTTCAGGTTTAGCCAACAACATCTTTAGTAACTAGGGGAACTTCATGAGGAAATCCAACTTACCAAAGGTAAGCTTTGTCACCAACTCAGAGCCGAGACACAATAAACAAGGGAGCTCATCCAATACAGAGGCTACAGCGGGGAAAGGTCCTCCATGCCACTAGTCAAGTAGTAAGTCAAGGTAAATAACAAACTGGGTAGGTAATGGATGGATGAAGATAGTGAATAATGAGACCAACACTAGCAAGCCAAAGTATGGTGGGAATGATCACCTCTATTCTCCCTAGGGAGGGTAAAACCAATGAGTATAGGCCAAGAACTTCTAACTCTGAGTAGGGACAAATATGATATATATACAGTACAACCAGGTCCACATATCTATATGATCGCCAGATCATGATACTAAATGCTAAGACATGCTAAAAGAATGAAAATAAAAGCAATATAACCACAACACCATAATATACCTGCTGAGTCATATACCTGAATGCTCATCATCTGGGCCATCATCTGTCCTCTGAAATTGCTGATGTAACTCTGGGCACTACTAACTGCTTTGTACAAATGGCTAAATAGCTACATCGGTCATCTCTCTAAGTGTCCTGAGACTCAATCATGGCATGGGAAATAAAACTGCTGTCCATAATCTGATAGTGATCCATAGTAGATGCTCATCTCATCATCTCAATGCAAGGGAAATGGTTGAATAGTGTACTGGAATAAAAAAAATAATGTATGGTAGCCCGACTACTATATATGTGATAACAATACCCATTTTGGGGGGGTCACGTTTCTAGACGTTCCCGTTTCCGAAACTTGGAAACGTTTTCACGTTTCGTGCAACCTTGCTTTAGACCACATTTTTATCACTTTTTTGGATTTTTTAAATAAAATATTAAAAAAGCCCGTTTTACGGGAAACAAATATTTTCTCAGAACTGACTCAAACTCCTAGGGGACCTAGTGCATGTTCATAATGACTCAATTATATGTCTAGCAAGCTCATAAACATTGACACGTGAACTTTAATAACCTTCTAAGGCCTAACCACCAAGACGACCATTCCAACTTTGGAGGAGTGGTGAAAAGCTTTTCAATTATACATCACTTGTTTAGCATTGCATAATTGACAAGGGAAAAAACACCATGGAATGATCGCATTTGATGTCTAAGTCCTAGGAAGTCAAGTTCTTTACAAAAGGATGTCATGCTAACACATTTTTACAATATCCCCAAGAGGGTATGAACATGCAATTATTACAAAGGAGCCAAAATGGCCCTAAAAATGACTTCTAGACTTCTGAACACTGATGATGAACATTGGGAATGTTCACAACACTAACGACTCACAGGAAATCCAACTAATGTACAAATTAGAAGGTAACAGGGCCCACCCCCCTTGGCTTCACTAGGAGTAAGTTTAGATGGAGGAGTCAAGTTTCGAGTGACAACTTTTGACTCTGACTTGCCACATAATAGTTATATGTTTGAATATGAAGAACACAGGGGTCAAAAACAGAGTATTACAGTAAATGATCCAGTGCATCAACATATGTGAGAAACTAGAGCACCTTTGAAATTATTCACTCAAAATGAAAGAATTATTTGTCAAGAAAATTTGCACATTTTGTCTTTGTATATATCAATCTATAATTATGCACTTCTAGTGTAGCCAAGGCTTCATCTAATGCTCCCTTTTCAAAATTGGATGCCATTCTAGAAAAAAATATATAATATAAAACATAGAAGCATTTATGAATTTTTTTATTGATGTTCAAGCTTCAAGCAGTTTTAATTCACGAGTTGCATTTTATCATTTTATGAACTAATAACGATGATGTAACTAATAGATAGTGTAGACTGATCACTTGGGACTTGTTTCATTTATATTTTTGATGAACTTTATATTATCAGTGAGTCACTTATTAGGCATTATGCACAATATATTTTAAGCACAAAACGATATTTAAGTATAACTTATATTCACTGCTTAAAGTTCAAATTCAAATCGGGTCACTTCTGATAAGAAAGAACTAAAAAGGATAACATGCTTATAAGGATATGCAATGCCAACATAGGCTGAAGAGTAAAAGATAGGGATTTAAAAATCCTTCCTAATCCATGAAAATTAGATTGTGGTGCAGTCACATGTTTATGTGAGAGAGGAGAGAACTGTTTTTGTTCCATCTGCGACCTACAATAAGAACACCATGCACTCAAATATAAATTTTAAGAGTCAATAAATGCAATTCATTTCTAGAATCCATACTAAGCATTTAAATTTCAATGTGTGTGCATATGTATGCTAAAGAGAATTTTGTTAGTTCTCCATCTACAACAATGCAACAGCAATAAGGTGACCCCATGTCCATCTGACATACATGTAGCTATGCACTCAAAACAGCAAATTAAAAATGTCAATAAATTTGATTGTTTTACAATAAACTCTTGAACTGACCTGCTTCTGAGATTTCATATCGAAAGAAAAATGGTTTTTCATTACCAGCTCCATCTGGTTGAGTATTATATGAACCTCACTTATATTTTGCAACGTTGAAGCTTCCCACAGCAAACATGACTTCAGAGGTCCATCTTGGTCTCCAATGTGAATAAACTTCAACAAATCAATCCCATCTTGCAGTCCTTTGACAGCAATGCAAAATGTTTTGACCTACACAATTTTCACACATAAATGTAATGACTACTACATAGATAGCCAACCCATACATGTACTGGATAAATATATGTCAGATTCATCCAATTTGGATATAAAAATAAATCAAACTTTACTAATAATCAAAAATCAATCTCTTCTCATTTACTACTCAACAAGTTCAACTGAAAGAAATAAATCATGACAAAGATAAAGCTGATTAGACAGGTACAAAGCAGAGAGGAAGTTATATGGTTTCTAGTGGAGAAAATGCAAAGGAAGATAACTTCAGAAGAAATATACAAAAGCAAGTTTTCAAAGACTAAACCAATGTTCCACCAAGTTTTCGGGATGTGGGAGCGGCATATATAGAAGTATTCCCCAATTTTTAGAGAATGTTGAAGGGGGCATTGGAATCTTCAACATAGGGGACCTTGCCCGAAATACTACAAAATTGGCATTCTACTAGCAATTATACATAAAACCAATAAATATAAGTCTAGATCAAAGCAACCAATTACACAAAAGAAGACCCTCAAGTGTATACTCATTTATCGATGTGGTCATTTTGCTAGGGATGGGTGAAGGTGAAAGAAACAAGGCTAGGCTAAGGAAATGATTTTACAATCTCAACACTGTGACATCTCAGATAAGGGAATGAGGGAACACCACCTAATATATGTTGGACAGAAAACACATAGGGAATGGCGGTGTCTCACAAATGGAATAAGTTGATTTGAGGAGTGCCCATTCAACTTTAACAAATGTCTATAGCTCACATCCAAGCTAAAATCAAGCTCCATGAGGATCTTTTCTAAAACCACTGTAACTAGGTGCATAGTCTGTTACAAACTATTTTGTACCATAGTTGGACTTTTTGTGAGCCGCCAGTTTCATGAACATGTTCAATGTTCATCATCAGTGTTCAGAAGTTCAGAAAACTTTTTCCAAGGCCAATTTTGGCCCCTTTGTAATAATTGAGTGTCCAGGCCCCCTTGGGGGAATTGTAATAAGTTGGTCTAAGCATGATTATTTTGTAAAAGACTTGGCTTACCTTAGGTTTTGCCATCAGGAGGATACTCTAGAGTGTTTTTTCCTTAGGAATTATGCGCTACGCTTCAGTGGCATATAATTCCTGAGTTTTTCACTTACACCTCCAAAGCTGGAGTATTTTCATGGTGGTCGAACCTAGGGAGGTTATTAAAGTCTATGTGTCTATGTATTTTTTACATGTTATCCATCTAAATTGAGTCATATGGACATGCACTAGGTCCCCTAGGAATTTGGTTTCATTCCGGCAAAAATAATTTTTTCCGTAAATTAGACCATTTTTTAATGGTTTAATTGGAAAAAATCAAAATGTAATAAAAACTTCATCTGGAGGCTGAATTTGGCATGGGGAGGCTCATTTTGATGCTCAAAGCATCTTTTGTAACCTAGGACCAACTTTTACTAGGTTTCAGGCGACTAAATTGGCATTTGTGGCATTTTTTCCCAAAGATGCTACAAAATGGCACTTAATTACTAACCATGCTACAAATTGCACATATAACAAAAATAAAAAAATACAAAATATGAATAAAAAATCATATGGAAAGGTGGCATGAGGTTTCAAAGAGGAGGTCGAATACATCTAAGTGATAAAGCTCACTTTAGATTTGCATTAAAAAGTCAAAGGTTGAATATTTTAATTGAGGTATGCGCCTCCCTCTTCACATGGGCATCATCACCTACGCATTAACTTGTGCATGGAGTAAAGGAAGGTTCCAAAGCTTTGGGCGTTGGTTCCAATGGGAGAGGGGTGCCCCTCTCATGAGGTGGCAGCCACCTCATCCCTCTCACCAACCCAAAGTGCCAAGCTTCCAAACATATGCGCCAATCACTCCTTGCGCTCCTCCTTTCACTCATCCGCCCTCTCCTTTCATGCATTCGCTTTTCCTCGTGTAACTCTATAAAAGCAATGTCGAGCTCCATCTTTTAGAGGTGGATTAGCTTCGAACCTCTGCTCCTGTATTCTATTTTTTTTAATGAGAATTTGTTGAAAATTTTGGAGGTCAAAGAGGTGTGCAAGATCTGTGTTATGGTGTGTGTTCTCATCTGAGGTAATCTTGTATCTCATTTTTATGCATTTTCTATTTTGAACATTGTGGATGATTTAGCTAGGAAGGCCTTTGAACCCATAGAAGTATACATTCATAGGCTTTGAGTTGTATGCTTTTGGTATGCTTTTAAAAGAATAAGAAGTAGTATGCGTAGTCAGTTATACAAAGTACTCTTCATAGTTTTTATTTAACCATATCTTCTAGATTTAATCCACTTCGTCTTGCAAGTGTATGAATGTTTGATGCAGGATCTCTCAGGTTGATTTGGAAGCGAACCTAAGTTGGCTTCTCTCCTCTCCAACAAGTGATCATGCTCTAAATACTGTTTTGCAGATCTCTAAAAACCTTCAGCTTCTTCAAACTTGGGATTGGTTCCCCTTTTCACCTCTTTAAACTCAAAATCAACTCTTTTTCCCTTTCTGTTGTTACTAAAGTAAATGATTACAAGCTTGAAAGTTCTACCTTTCTAGTCTATTCACTACCCTTAAGAGTTGGATCCATTGTTTAAGTTCATCATCTCTTTGATCCATTCGCTCCTCTTGGTTAAGTAATTCAAAGTTGCAAGTGTTATATTTTTTTGTTGATCTACTTTCTAGCATCTAGATCTTATTTAAAAGCTTTATCTTTCTAGATCTAGTTTGTCTTCTTCTTGTACTTCAAGTATTTAGCTTTCAAATCATTTATCAAAGTACATTAAAAGATTGTTTATTTGTTCATATATTAATAACTCCTAACCATTAACTAGTCTCTATCCAAAGATCTTATCCACAGGAAAGCAAGGCAAAGCAATAGCCCAAAGGCTAAAAAGACAAAGCGAGAAGAGCTAAGGCAAAAGCAAAAGGCACAAAAATTCTACTCTCCCCCTTCTTCATCCCCTTTCTATCCTGTGCCTTCAGAAGGAAGCTAACATCAATTCTTGTACAAATCATAAATAAAATCCGAGCAGGATTACAGCTCCCACACCCTTCTTCCCCCATTTGGGGGAAGCTTGTATCGTCCTTCTTTGTCGTTCATTTTCTTTTTATCTGCATAAGTAGAACAAACTGCTAGATTAGTTTCAATAATTTTCATTGTTTTAGCTCTTGTTTAGTTAGATTTTACTTTCTTGCTTATATAAAGTTGTTAAAAGGAACAAAAAGCCTCTTGAATCTCACTGAAAAGTGGATCAAGAGCACTCTCTATCGAAGAGGTTTTTACTTGCTTTCTGTCTTAGTTAGATTTCTTGTTTTATATTGCTTAAAAAGAACCCAAAATCTCTTGAATCTCGCGATAAGGCGGATCAAAAGTGCTCTCTATTGAAGAGTTTACTTTTACTTAGTTGTTTTAGATTTTCCTTTCTTGTTTTAGTTTAGCTTATATTGCAAAATCTCTTGAATCTCGCCATAAGGCAGATCAAGAGTGCTCTCTGTCGGAGAGTCTATGGCTCCTCTTTTCATCACCTAAAATAAAATTGGAAGAAATCATTTACTACACTGCGTATGCTCTACCCACCAGCAGTCCATCTGTGCTGTGGGATACCAAAAGCAGCTGTAGCACTACTTATTTTTTTCACATTTAAACCAACTTCAACTTTAATAAAATAAACTCCCGTATAAACCAACAAAAATCCAGCATTGAAACGCTTTAGTCTAAAGTGGGCAAATTATGCCTAGGGATGCAGGAACCACTGGGAAGAGACCTCGGGGCAAAACTTAGACTACATCCTTGTAGGTGTAGTGTTGAAAAGCTCAAGAGACTCCGTTCCAGCCCACATGTCCTTGTACGGAGCCACCTAGACTGCATTCTGAACATATCTCATGTACCGAAAGGTATATCTTGGAGATCCCCTTTTCCCACAATAATCCACATCACATTCGAAATTTATAATAAAATTTATCAAGATACATTTGCAAAACATCTCCAAGCAGTCCAAAGACAATGACTCCAAGGCACTGGTCTCTTTGTTTAAAGCAAGCAATTGTCTCTTTTATTTCATAATTTATCTATCTTACAATTGCACTATTTTGAGTAAATGTTGTGGATGCCTCTTTAATTTTATAAGTTATCATCATATACTGTGGATGTGTCTTATATCTTGCAAATCTATACTTGATCAAAATCTTATTGTAAATTGTCTAAAAAACTCCTAAACAAACGCCCATCCCAATCCACAAAAAACACCTAAAGAGCCTTAGTAACTCTTTGTAGGGTCTACCCCCTTGGCTTCGTTAGGAGTTAAGCCTAAATGGAGGAGTCGGGATCAGGTGACAACACCTGACTCTTTGCTTGCCTCCAAGGCCACACATTCCAAAAGCAGCCTCGAAAGATTTCCATTGCTGTGTGCACATCGACAGGAAACATAGTCAACCATAACTCTGAGGTTCTAGGGGACACTTAGAATTAGTTGTCCCTTACTCCATCTCACATCCCAACCCGTAGGCTCCATGGGGATATAATCATTACATTTCAACTAATATGACTAGCAGTCTTTAGATTTAGCATTTGTTTAGCCACTTCTTTTTAGGCCTTTCTCATTTCATTTCATAGCCCTCTTTGTTGTTCTTACAAGCACGGTTCATTTTCAACTTTAACATGGGCTTGCATTTCAGAAGATATAACAATGAATCACATAAATGCATGTAATTATGGTACTACAATTTGCTTCAAGTTTTAGTTGAAACGACTTAGGCAACTAGAGAGGATCATCCACAATCAAGACCAAACATCAGGGGCAACCAACTAGAGAGGTCAAGGCTTTAGAATCCCAACTCATCTAGGCTTAGGACCCAACACCAGCGAGTTCTCCTGGCCCAAAAGGGTCAACGTTTCAGCAAGTTTTGTCACACAACTCAGGGCCAAAACACAACAACATGGAGTCTATCCAACACAGAGGCATAGGTGGAGAAGTCCTTGATACCACTGGCTAAGGTGTAGGTCAGGATACAACCAAAAATCAATGATAACGGATGGATGGGGGAAGTGACAGATGATGTCGTGACTAGCAAACCATGATGGTGGGAATGACCAAGTCCATACTACTAAGAGGGCATGATTATGCCAGGCCATTTCCTTGTGGGTAATAGTTGGAGGAATGAGAAAGAGAGATTCAATGATTTGAGAAAAATGAGGACATATCTTCTTTGCTAAAGGCTTTTGCATTATCAGTAGTTATCTTCATAGGACAACCATATCTAGAAACTATGTTCTCTTCCAGGAATTTAATTACCACATCTGTTGTTGCTTTCTTAGTGCGAATGGCTTCAACCCAACGAGAAAAATAATCAGTACAAGTTAGGATGTAGTTGTAACCATTGGACGAACTTAGATCTACAGGGCCAACAAAATCCATTCCCCAACAAAATCCATTCCCCATTGCTGAAAAGGAGCCTCTACAATGACTGGAGCTAAAGGTAAGGCAGGTAGTCTAGGCTTTCGTGAGAAAAACTAGCATTCGTGGCAAGTCCTAACGAAAGCATGAATGTCTTTGAATAAAGATGGCCAATAATATCCAGCCCTCGTAATCTTTGCAGCCATGGTTCTAGGCGCATAATGACATCCACACAATCCTGAATGCATTTCCGTAATAATCCTTTGGGACTCATCAGGATTCACACACTTTAGAACAATTCCATTAGGATTTTTCCATTCCAAACCATCTTCTGTCGATGCATACTTACATGCTTTTAACCTTAAATCCCTTCTTTGGTGGTCTAAGAGATGATTAGGACAAGATAGATGTTTAAGATAGAAAATGATGTCCTTGTACCACTCATGATCTTCATCAAAATAGAATACCATAGCGTTTCCAATACTTACCTCTTCATGACAGGTTTGATCTTTGGCATCAATTAATAGTTGGCCTAGTCCTTGACCTTTGACTATCTTGATTGGCTTGATTTCAATGTCATACTCCTGAATTCTAGATGTCCAGTTTCCTCTGACCCCTATGCCCTCATGTTGAGACAAATCATCTTTGACTGCTTGGTATGGGACATAAGCCAAAATTTTGGGGTATCCTATGTATGTCCTGAAATGCTTTAGAGACTTTTCCAATGCATAAGCTTGTTTTTCAGTGGTTGTATAATTCAACTCAGCATCTCTGAGATTTTTACTCATGAAGGCAACGGGTTGTTCATGATTGTTTTCGTTCTTTTGCAAAAAGACACCTGCTATGGTGTCTTTGGAAGCATACGAGTAGATCAGAAACTCTTTGTTGTAGTTGGGGCAAACCAAGACAGGGGCAGAAGAAATAGCCTTCTTTAATGATTTAAATGAAACATCACACTTCTTATCCTAGATAAACTTTACATCTTTCTTTAATAGGGTGTTTAAAGCTTTGGCCAATTCTACTAGATTAGGGATGAATCTTCTCACAAAGTTTATTTTTCCAAAGAATGATCGCAAGGAGCTAACATCCTTTGGTGGGGCTATGGCTTGGATTCCTTGCACTCTCTCAGGATCAATCTTGATGCCTTCTTTAGAGACAATATGTCCCAACAACTTGCCTTCATCAACACCAAAGGTAGACTTCTTAGGGTTTAAAGAAATTCCAAACTTCCGGCATCTATCAAAAATCTTCTTCAAATGCTTTACATGGTCACTTCTCTCTTTAGAGAACATAGTTAGATCATCTTGATAGATGACTATGATCTTACCAATCAAATCCTCAAAGGCATGGTCCATTGCCCTTTGAAAAGTTGATCCTGCATTAAGCAAACCAAATGGCATTCAGATATACTCATACGTTCCCCAGGGTTTGGTGAAGGTAGTCTTTCCACGATCCTCTTGTTTGATTTGAACTTGATTATAACCCGAAAAACCATTAAGCAGAGACAATACCCCAACACCAATTACACTTTGCAATAAATTTTCCATATTAGGTAATGGGTAATTGTCTTTAAGCGAAGCTTGGTTTAGGTTTCTGAAGTCAATACAAATCCTAATCTCTCCACTTTTCTTCCTAACAACCACAAGATTAAACGCCCATGTTGTATGCCTAACAGGCCTGATGATTCTTGTTGCCAACATCTTTTCCAATTCCTTTTTTACTAGAGGGGTTAGAATAGGGTTTACATTACGCAACTTTTGACGATAAGGTTTAGCTCCTTCCTTAAGGGGAATAGTATGCTCAATGACAAATTGGTCATAAGTTTTTAAATCATCATAATTCCATGCAAAGACATCCTTGTATTCTCTTATTAGATCTTCAATTTTCCTTCTTTCTTCCTTAGAGGCATTTTTCCCTATCTTAATCATTTTCGAAGAGCAAGAGGAAGCAATATTGATTTCAATGAATTCATCAATTGGTTCAGATCGTCTACCTTTAAACTCATCATGCCTGTTGAAATTTTTCTCCAAAGAAAAAGTGATTTTTGTTATGTCCATGCCCTCTATGGAACTACCTTTTATTTGATCTTCAAAATTTACCATGGGGGCTTGAGAAGTAGTTAGGAATTGGATGATTTGAGCATCATCATCGAAAACTTGCCAATAGTCTTGGTTGTCACGGACTGAGGGTCTGAATAAGACTTCAACTTTACAATTTCTTTGCTTTAAAGACTTAGAGGCTTGAAGGGTGCTGGCTATAACAAACAACTCATCAGCTAAAGTGTTTTGCTCACATGGGACTACTTTAATTCCGAAGGCATCGAAACATTCAATGGTATCCCAAACCGCATTTCTATAATCTCTAAGTCTATTGTTCTTAGCAGCAAATTGATTCTTAACTTGGGATACAATGAGATCAGAATCACCTATGACAGAGATGGACTTGATGTTCCTCTCTCGAGCAATTTCCAATCCTAAAAGTAAGGCTTCATACTCAGCTACGTTATTAGTGCAATCAAACTCCAAGCGAATACGAGCCTCATTAGAAGGGTTTTAGCTGTTGGACACACGGAGCACACTGAGAGGGGGGGGTGAACAGTGTGTGTAGCTTTTATTACTTTTTCAACTTTAACAATCATCAGCAGCTTATTCAATACATCATTCATTAATGCATTATCACATTATCATTATATCATCAGCATTATTAACAGTTACAGCTCATCATATCATCATCACATAGGAAGCATAGAAAACACAGCACACAAGATTTTTACGTGGAAACCCAAGTCCCGGGGGAAAAACCACGGAAGCCTTTATAATAATAATTTACCAGCAACTACTGGAAGGAGGCAACAACCCCCTTTGTTACAAAGACTTCAATTCTCCAGCTACAACTGGAAGGAGGCTACAACCCCCTGGTTTACAGGCTACAACCTGAAGGAAGCCTTAGCTCCCTCAATTTCCTTGCCCCGTCCTGCCACCCTGATATGAAGATAGAAACTGAACTACTGAACCACAAACTACACTGATCCTGCGGACCTGCTATCCAACACTTGTACCACACTGCACAGTCTAAACCACACTGCACAACCTGTACCACACTGCAAAACCTAAACCACACTGCACAACCTGTACCACACTGCAAAACCACTTTCACTGCTCATCAACTGACCATTGCTCATCAACTGTTCATTGCTCATCAACTGTCCACCGATCATCACAACTGTGCCACATTGTTCATCAACCTGTACACTCAATCTGTCCAATCTAGCTGTACCAGTCAATCTCAGCTATACCAATCAATCTGTCTGCATAAATCAATCTGTTGTTCACATCATTTGAATCAATCAATCTGAGTTCAACCAACTGTGTACCAGACCACCTGGGTCAAACCAACTGCTCATACAACTCAGCCAATCTGAGTTAAACCAACTGCACATAAGGCAACCTATGCCAAACCTGTACCAAGCTGCTTATGTACCTGTGCCAAATTAATCATATGCCTGTGTCAATCTGATCATGTACCTGTCCATAATTGCTCTATGGGAAACCTACTTTCTTACTTGGTCAAGATAGAGTTACAACCATAACTTTACTCACCCAATCCTACTTAGTTCAATGACATCACAACTATTCTCACAATTTGACAGGCAACATAGTCAAGCAGAGCTTGACGGACAACTTCAAACAAGCAATCAACAAACTGTAAGACAATCATGTCTTCAACCAACTTGGTCAATGCTATACCACCTATGGATACTTTCATCAATATATAGTCTCATACAATGTTAACTAAATCAATTACAGTCAATGGTTTCTCAATACTGGAATGCCAATTACTTAAGATCAATATTGACTTACTAAGTCAATGGTGAATAAAACAATTGCCCAAAACCAATCACATCTCAAATCAATCAAGAAAAGTATTATCAAATCAATCAAACAACCTTTACTTTGTCAAATCATCAACTTGCCAATGTTACTCAGATAACAGTTAAGGCTCATAGTCAACCACTAACAAGTCAATCTTAGGTCAATCCACTTAGTCAATGACAAACCCTTACAACATTGTTTTGTCAACTCAATGAAGGTCATCAATTAAGTCAAAGAGTACTGTCAATACAGTCCTAATATAATACTATTCAAAATGCAATGGAAGAATGCTAAGTCAATGATGACTTGTCAAATCAACATCAAGTATACATCATAATGCATAGGAGAGCATCATCACACTATGGTATGCATGTACATCATATTGTATAGGAGTGCATCAACTTCATAGAGTGTACATCATTATCACATGCATTATCATCATAAAGTGTATAATATCATAGCATAAAGGTATGCAACTTCATCATCATATCCTCCATAATGACTTCAAATATATATACCAATATATAGGCTCACATACTAATATCAAAGATGAACTCTATCCATGAGAGACATGTGCCATTACAAGAGAAACCTAGAAGCATGAGCCATACCTTTTTGAAGATCATAAGGTCAAGAAATGATAGAAAAACCAAAATAAACTCTATATCATGTCATCACATAGCCCTCGTAACAAGCTTTCCAACGAGCCAAGAATTTTGTAATTCCGATTCCGTATGAGAAAGTTATGCCAATTTTAGTGAAGATACCCAAAAAACATTTCCTCCACAAAATTTCGCACTTTTCTCCAAGAGTTGCGAAATTCCAATTGATGAGCAAATGAAATGTTTTATATTCTATTTATATATAGGTCATAGAGGAAAGTTATTACCTCAAACAGGGCCGACATGCAATTCAAAATTACAAATAATTAAATTTTCTTTTGTTAGGTCGGCTCACCCAAAAAGGTGGGGTACACCAACTTCAAAAATTCATATCTCTTCAACCATAAGGAGTTAGAAGATGCTCCACATATCAATGGAAATGGCGTGACGAGGACTATCTCCCTATGATGGGTTTATTTGCAAATTCTTGGTCTAATAACCTTAAATTATTCAATATGTCCACGACGTCAAAGACCCCACACATGAGGGTGCCAAAGACCATACCACTAACTACAAGAGTTTCAAAGTCTTCTTCAACATATCAAGGCACATCCATGGGATCTACCTCCATCTACATCCCAATATCCATACAACCACAAATAGGACCATACATCACCATGGTTCAAGACCCAAGGCACCACATGCAAGGGTTTCAAGGACTCTTTCAAGGATATCATATAATATTCAAAGATACTTTCCATGGACTTCAAGCCCATCACATAGGACTCCATCACCAAGTGATGAGGGCATCATGACCAAGGATTCTATCATATCAAAGGCTCCAACAATCATGGGATTACAAACCACCATATGTATGGATTCCAAGACCCAAATCATTTCCAAATGCACCATCAATGATCATATAGTGTCCAAGGGTCATCATGCCGCCATTTATGTGGGTGCCAGACCTTCTCATGCATAATGACCATCTCCAAGGGTTCCATGACCCCAACAAGGGATACACGGGCATCAAGATCTTCGTCAAGGGTTCTAAGTCTTCATTAAGTCATTAATGGCCACATCATCACCTTTAAGGGGACAAGGACCATTAAGCCATCAAATGTGGGTCCAAGGACTTCTTCATCAAGCAAGGGGATTCATAGGCTTCTTCAACCACCTCAACCACACCAGGAGACCTCCAAGGGTCAAGATCCATCATGACATCACCTGTGGGGTTGCTAGACCTTCTCTTGGGGTACCATGACCTCAATAAACACAAATGACCACTGAAAGGGTCATTTGGACTCTTGCAACTTGTTCAACACTTTTGTAGCGTACTGGGGCATAAGTTGTGGTACTGGGGAAACAAAGAAACAATTGGGGAAATGCAAAACCTCTTTGGGGTACTTAAACACTCTACAGGGTGTTCAGGGCTTTTGTCATTGTCCCAAGGGCTCCAAGGGCTTCAAACTTGGGCTTGGACAAGATCAAAAGGTCTCCTTAGACACTGACAATTACTTAACCCTCAGGGGCTCCTCAAGGGGCACCAAGACATGTTGGCATCAATGACTATACACTGTTGGCATCAATGACAACTTAATCAACATTAGCAACAAGGTTGAGTCATCTGGCCTTGAACATGGTCGAGGGAGGAAAATCA